>CANTUR010000187.1:1437183-2874366 GCA_947683625.1 Mallotus nudiflorus | reverse complement strand
TATACCTAATTTATTTTTGGTATATTTCTAGTATATATATGGTTTATGTTACTATTTTATTTAAGTTCATGCATCGTTTATTTTTATGAATGTATGCTTTATATTTTAATGAAGGATATCGATAGAACGTGCTACCTAGTGGGCAGCACTAGGACCGAGTACGTACCGGTACGCTGATAGCATTTAGGCTATATTACTAACCATTTGTGGATATTGATTGGATTTGATTATTTGATGTGTGATATGATTTGAGAGTGTGATTGCTGGAGCTCGGTTGACCAAGTGTCTCGGGGCCAATCACACTGACAGTCAGACTGCTGAAGCTCGGTTGACTTAGTGTCTCGGGGCCAGTCTACTGTCCAAATGGAATAAGTGAATATATTTGGAATAAGTGAGCCTGTATGGCTAGAGTATTGTCTAACAATGTTTTGAGGTTGTGATTTTCTAGGGTTCTATTTAATCCTTCATAAACAGTGATTTTCAATATATATATAAAATGATTTTATTGCATCTGTGTGTAACTGCTTGTATACATACATATTATATATATATTTGTCACGACCCAAAACAAGAGCCATGACCGGCACTAGGAAACGGGAATTCTTTCGAATCCGGAACCCGTAGCAAGCCTAAAAATAAAATAAAACATGCAATAGTAACAACAATATATATTGCAGCGGAAATAAAAATCATAAATATCATAATAGCATTTCCACCAACTGGATTTAAATCAAATACTCATCATTACATATATATAAATCTTAATACAAATCCAGTTCAAATATATAATACAACATCTCTTTAAATATTTAATGACTACTGCAGTGTCTAGATAAAATAAAACCCAAGACTCAGAGAAGCAGTTTACACAAAGAAGCCAGGGCGGAAGAAATCCGGCGTACATGCCTACTACTGAGGTCTGAAGACGATGACTCTCCTGAAAAATAGTCAACGGAGGGGAGTCAGACCTCGCTGAGTGAATTACTATAATATATATACATGCATACTAAATGACAATGCATACAGTCAATAGTATATATATAATATATATATATACAGGCAAATACACACAGATGCTGTAAAATCATTATATATATATTTTTATTAAAAATCACAGTTTATGAAGGATCACATAGAACCCTAGAATATCGCAACCTCGAAAATAGTGTTAGACAACACTCTAGCCATACAGGCTCAGTTATTCCAAATATATCCACTTAATCCATTTAGACAGTAGACTGGCCCCGAGACACTAAGTTAACTGAGCTCCAGCAGTCTGACTGTCAGTGTGATTGGCCCCGAGACACTTGGTCAACCGAGCTCCAGCAATCACACCCAAATCACATCTCACACATCAGATAAATCAATTCAAATCAAAATCCTCAAACTGGTTAGTGATATAGCCTAAATGCTATAAGCGCACCGGTACGTACTCGGTCCTAGTGCTGCCCACTAGGTAGCACGTTCTATCGATATCCTTCATTTATAAATATAAAACATACATTCACAAATAAATGATGCATGAACTTAAATAAAATAACAACATAAACCATATATATACTGGAAATATACCAAATTAAACCAGGTATATTTCGAGTATATATACGTCAAATGAATCCAATCAAATTACAAATTAAGCTAGAAATATATTTAAAAACATTTTAAATATAATTTTATTAACAAAACATGCATATAATTTAATATATACCAAAAATAAACCAAAAATAAACTAAATACAAACTTAAGTAATAATCAAATTATTTATGCATATTTAATCAAAATAAAACCTGTATTTCTAAATCATGCATCTTAAGCATATATATATAAAATAACAACTCACACTTAGTGCGCTCCACGAGATGGGTCCGACGTGCCTGGTCCACTAGGCCTCGGTCTTGGCGCAACTAAACAAACAATAATGACAAAAATTAGAATAACCCTAACAGAAATCCTAGAATTCGATCTAGAATATTAAACACAGAATCGAAATTAGGGTTCGACCTGATATCACGTTTTACGAGAATTCTATCAAAAATTCGACAGAACCTCCCCTGTAAAACGGACATCTCTCTACTCAAAGAGTAGGGCCGACCCTGCAAAGAAACACACTTCGAAAAATAGGCTCAACCACTCATCCACAACCCCTCGGTCGGACTCTAAACTACAGTCTACCGACCGGGGTCCACAAACACAGAATAATTTTAGAAATACCAAAAATACCCTTATAACATAGAAATTCATTTTATAAGTAGAAATTACATAATTAACCTTAAAACGTAGTAAAAACCGATAAAAACTCATTTTATTAGAAAAATCGTATATTATATATATAATTGAAAATAATTCACGAAAAATAGCTTTAATTAGTTAAAAATACTAAATAATTTCTAGAAATCATTTTTATACCTTAAATAACTATTAAAACCAATTAAATTACATTTTTAGCCAATTTTTGTGTAAAATTACCAAAATGCCCCTTATATATATAAATATACTCTAATTACTTCAAAAATTCACCAAAAATAGTATAATTATCCAAAAATTAATTTTCTCAACATATTTATCAATAATATCAATAATTAAACTCAATTAACCAATTAATTTCAATTAAAAACACAATTAACCCTATTTTTCAAAAATTCCATAAACTAATTAAATTCAAAATAAATACATAGAAATTCATAAAAATTCCAAATAAATTCCTATAATTCATTTCAACACCTATAATTACCATAAAACACAATTTCATAATTTATTTAATTAATTTCCGAAAATTAGAAAATAATATTAAAATATTCAAAAATACCCAAAAATCAAAATAATCTCCAAAAATTCATACATGTAGATTAAGCTACTAGGATCAACATTTTTGAAGGGATTTTTCATGAATCAATTAAATTGAAGTCCAAAAAATTCAAGAACCCTAATATGGCCGAAATCGAAAATTCAAAACCTAAGCAAATCAAGACCATTTAAGCTCAAACCAAAGCTAGAATCACACTCACCAAAACTCAAGGAGAATAAAGAGACCAGCGGTTGTCAGAAATGGTGGCCGAAATCGCGAGGTGAGAAGAAATGAAGCTTTCGGCCGGAAATGGAGAAAAGAAGTTGGCCGGCGCCGGGGAAGGAAGCTAGGGGCGGCGGAGCAACTGGAGAAGACGGCGACATGCAGGGGAGGCACTCTGATGATCGGTGATCGGAGTAGCAGCGGGGAGAGGAATATGGAGGAGGGTCAGGCTCGGGAAGGAAGAAGAAGAAGAAGAAGAAGAAAAGAAAAGAAAAAGAATAAGAAAAAGAAAAGAAAAAAGAAAAATAAATAAAAAAAATAATTTTAATAAAATATTTGGGGAAAAAATCACACACCACACACTTAATATTTAATATTTTAAAATTTAATAATAAATAAAAATAATTAAATAACAATAAAATTAATAAACAAATAATAAAATATTAGGGTAGTATATTAAACCCTAATTAAATAAATATATACACACATAGGCTTTATTTAGTAATTTAAAAATACGTATGAGTTCATGCAAGTCCGTAAATATATTTAAAATAATTATTAGTAAATTATTTACGTGAAAATTTCCCTGAAAATGCAAGTCCCGGGAAAATTTTATGTAAAAGACTTTAAATAATACACAATAATTAAAATAGGTTTTAAATACATATCAACTCGTAAAAATATCGTAATATATATACAAAAATTATTAACACTGTATATCCCGGTACAGTGTAAAAATATTTAAAAATACGGGATATTACAATATTGTTGACTGTATGCATTGTCATTTAGTATGCATATATATATATTATAGTAATTCACTCAGTGAGGTCTGACTCCCCTCTGTTGACCTTTTTTTCAGGAGAGTCATCGTCTTCAGACCTCAGTAGCAGGCCTGTATGCCGGATTTCTTCCGCCCCGGCTTCTTTATGTAAACTGCTTATCTGATGTTTTGAGTTTTATTTTATAATCTAGACACTGTAGTAGTTGTAAATAAGTTTATGGGTTTTATGTATTTTATTTGTGTGAGTTATGTATTTTAAGAATTTGAACTGAAACTTGTATTAAAGGATTTATTTATATATGAGATATGGATTTGGTTTAAATCCCGTGGTGGATTATTATTTTGATATTTATGATTTTATTTCCGCTGCATTAAGTGTTGTTATTATTACTATTGCATGTTTTATTTTTTTTAGGCTTGCTACGGGTTCCGGATTCGAAAGAATTCCCGTTCCCTAGCGCCGGCCATGGCCCCTGTTTTGGGTCGTGACAAAGTTACCTTTTTTGCCTCGGAATTGTAAGAGCCCCTATTGATGAGGCATCGCCTCATCAATGAAGCGACCGCCTCATTGACAAGGTTAACCTGCTTCCTGCTTTGTTTTTTATTAACGTTTGTCATGATTTCCACTTCGGAATGTTCCCTTTTGACCTTAAATATGTCTATATGATTGCATGATGGTGATTATCTTGATTATTTGATGGTTTATTTAGTCCATAATGTGAAAACCCCCTTTTTTATATACAGTCTCCTTGTAAGTATCGTTACATGTGATTTCATTTTTTTTGAAAAGAAGGACTAACTGTGTGTTATTTACAGGAATTACTTGATGATTTATATCATTAAGTAGTCACCTTTGTTAGTTATCCATTTTATATTACCCGCATTTATGTTACTTTATCAATTTATTTTCGGTATATGTTTAGTCTATTTTTTGTATATTATTCTTTTATTTAGCCTAAAAGGCATTGTAATCCTTAATCCTTCCCTTTTTAATTTTGAATGTATGGTTGTAAATTATTATTTATTTTATTTACTGCATTTTTTGAATGTTGGGACTTAAACGCATGAAATTGGACTAATGTGCAAACTTGGACTTAATTATAAAATCTAGCAATTATCCGAAGGCAATTTCATTACGTGTGGTAAATGAGGAAATAATTAAATGGTAATAAAACACAAAACACAAACGGAGGCCAACTGCAAGGTTGGGTGAGCATTCAAACGCTCATACCCAGTTTTTGAACCTGATATCTGATGACGGCTTCTGGGAACTTCCGTGGGATCCAGTTGCTATACAGTGTGTCTTCGCTTTTATCCGGATGGCGACTCCATCTCCGAATAGGCCCATGACCTATATAGTATTTCCTAGTGGGCCTCGAGCCCACACAGTGCCGTGGACGCCAAACACTTGGGCGTGCGCTAAACCTCACCGCCTATAGTGGCGACTCCACTGGGGATAGAGAAACTGATTCCAGTGTTTTGTGTTCTATCATATTTAATTATTTTCTTATTTCTTCCTGCATTTATGCATTAACTACACATTTTGCACACAATGAGCACTCCAGTCCCGAATAAACCCGACAATAGTCAGTACTTCGCTACCTACGTTTCACTCAAACCTGGTGGTGGAATATTTGATTTTTGTCACTCATGACACGTACTAATCCACGTTGTTTGACCCTTGAGTGGGGAGATGTATATGGATGTATATTGTTGTGGGAGCTGAAGCCTTTTTACCCAAGACTCAAGCCCATGTAATGACCTAGCAACTATCCTATAATATCCCGTGTTTTTAAATATTTTAATACTGCATCGAGATATGCAGTGTTAATAGTTTTTGTATATATATATATATTATATATATATATATATATATATAATTATGATATTTTTACGAGTTGATATCTATTTAAAGTTTATTTTAATTGTTTATATTATTTTAAGTATTTTACGTAAAATTTTCCCAGGAATTTTATTTTCGAGGAAATTAATACGTAAATAATTTAATATTAATTATTTTAAACAATTTTACGGCCTTGCATGAACTCATATATAATTTTAAAGTGCTAAATAGAGTGTATATATGTGTATATATTTAAATTAAACTAGGGTTTAATTAATTACCCTAATTTGTATTATTTAGTTTTAATATTAATTAAATATTTTTTTTAAGTGTATAAATTATTAAATATATTAATTTATATGTGTGGTGTATATTTAAAATGTGTGGGAATTTATATTATTATAATATATAGTGTAATAATACATATACATATACATATACATACTATAGTGTTAAAATCACAATTTTTTGGCAAATTACCATTTCGCCCCCGACTCCTCCTCCTTCTTCCCCGATCGCCCGATCACCCAACTACCGTCTGTCACGCCGTTCTCTTGCCGTCGGTGTGCCTCCCGGCGTGCTACCTCCTTCCTCAGCCTTCCCCATCGCCTGCTGCAGCTGTTTCCGGTGTCGGGAAGCTTGTTTTGGCCGGAGAAGCCAAAACTCTTCTCAACGTCGATCAAGCTGATTCCGAACACCGTTTTTGACACCGCCAGTCTCTATCTTCTCCTTGAGCTCTGGTGAGTGTGATTCCAAGCTTTGTTTCACTTAAAATAGTCTAGATTTGCCTAGGTTTCGATTTTGCTATTTCGGCCTATTAGGATTTTTGAATTTTTTTGAGCTTCAATCGATCGATTAATGAAAAATTCCTTCACAAATGTTGATCCTAGTAGCTGAATATTAATGTGTGAATTTTTGTAGAATTTTTGGAAATTATTTTGATTTTTGAGTATTTTTGAATATTTTATTATTATTTTCTAATTTTCGAAAATTAATTAATTAAATTATGAAATTGTGTTTTATGGTAATTATAGGTGTTGAAATTAATTATAGAAATTTATTTGGAATTTTTGAGTATTTTTTTTGAATTTATTTAGTTTATGTAATTTTTGAAAAATAGGGTTAATTGTATGTTTAATTGAAATTAATTGGTTAATTGAGTTTATTTATTGATATTATTGATATATATGTTGATAAACTTAATTTTTAGCAATTATATTATTTTTGGTGAATTTTTGAATTAATTTTAGTATATTTATATATATAGGGGTATTTTAGTAATTTTATCCTAAACTGGCTAAAAATGTAATTAAATTGGTTTTAATAGTTTTTTGAGGTATAAAAATGATTTCTACAAATTATTTAGTATTTTTAATTAATTAAAACTATTTTTCGTGAATTATTTTCAAATTATATATATAATATACGATTTTTCTAAATAAATGAGTTTTTATCGGTTTTTACTGTGTTTTAGGGTTAATTATGTAATTTATACTTTTAAAATGTATTTTTAGTATATAAGGGTATTTTTGGTATTTTATAAATACTCCGTGAATTATGGACCTCGGTCGGTGATTTGTAGTTTGGAGTCCGACCGAGGGATTTTGATTGTGTTTTGTGTTTCTTTTCGAAGTGTGTTTCTGTGCAGGGTCGGCGCTACTCTTTGAGTAGAGAGATGTCCGTTTTACGAGGGAGGTTCTGCCGGATTTTCGGCAGAATTCTCATAAAACCTGATGTCCGGTCGAATTCTGATTTTTAATTATGTGTCTAGTAATCTAGATTGAGTTTTTAGGAGTTTTCATTAGATTTATTCTGATTCCTGTCATTATTTGTTTGTTTAGTTGCACCGAGATCGAGGCCTAGTGGATCAGGCCCATCGGACCCATCTCGAGGAGCGCACTAATTGTGAGTTACTATTTTATATATATATGCTTTAGGATGCATGATTTTAGAAATATATGTTTTATTTTGATTAAATATGCATAATGATTTAATTAGTACTTAAGTTTATTTTTAGGGTATTTTTGGTTTATTACTGGTATATTTCAAACTATATGCATGTTTTATTAATGAATTATGTTTAAAATGTTTTTAAGTATATTTCTAGTTTATTTTGTAATTTAATTGGATTTATTTGACGTATATATACTCAAAATATACCTGGTTTACTTTTGGTATATTTTTAGTATATATATGGGTTATGTTGCTATCTTATTCAATTCATGCATCATTTACTTTTATGAATGTATGCTTTATATTTTAATGAAAGATATCAATAGAACGTGCTACCTAGTGGGCAGCACTAGGACCGAGTACGTACCGGTACGCTTATAGCATTTAGGCTATATTACTAACCTGTTTGAGGATATTGATTGGATTTGATTTATCTGATGTGTGATATGATTTGGGAGTGTGATTGCTGGAGCTCGGTTGTCCAAGTGTCTTGGGGCCAATCACACTGACAGTTAGACTGTGGGAGCTCGGTTGACTTAGTGTCTCGGGATCAATCTACTGTCTAAATGGAATAAGTGAATATTTTGGAATAAGTGAGCCTATATGGCTAGAGTGTTGTCTAACACTGTTTGAGGTTGCGATATTCTAGGATTCTATTTGATCCTTCATAAACTATGATTTTAAATAAAAATATATAAAATGATTTTTATTGCATTTGTGTGTATTTGCTTGTATACATACATATTATATATATACTATTGACTGTGTGCATCGACATTTAGTATGCATGTATATATATTATAGTAATTCACTCAGTGAGGTCTGACTCCCCTCCGTTGACTATTTTTCAGGAGAGTCATTATCTTCAGACCTCAGTAGCAAGCTTGTACGCCGGATTTCTTCTGCCCCGACTTCTTTATATAAACTGCTCACTTGAGTTTTATTTTTTAATCTAGACGCTGCAGTAGTTATGGTCGACTGTGAGATTATTATATTATATTTGTATGAGTTATGTATTTTAAGAATTTGAACTGGATTTGTATTTAAAGAGTTTATTTATATATGAGATGAGGATTTGATTTAAATCCCGTGGCGGATTATTATTTTGACATTTATGATTTTATTCTGCTGCGTAGTATTTTACTTAATTGTGTTGTTATTATTACTAATGCATGTTTTATTTTATTTTTAGGCTTGCTACGGGTTCCGGATTCAAAAGAATTTCCATTCCCTAGCGCCGGTCATGGCCCTGTTTTGGGTCGTGACAAAGTTGGTATCAGAGCGGAGTTCTGTGTCAGGGCTTAGTTGTGTGAGTCGTGGCCCTAGTTTTTAAGTTGTATTTTCTTTTGGTAACTACTACTGTGAATTAGGCTCGAGTATGTCTTGATAAGTATTCCTTGTTTTAGTTTTCTGTGGTATTCTTTCGTTGTCTGTTTTGTCTGAATTATTCTGTTGTCTTTTCAGTATCAGGAGGCGAGCGCGTGTCGCTCCACCGGTCATTGAGGCCGAGGATGATGAGTCCTTTCAGGATGAGGTTTTACCTCCTGAGCAGCCAGTTAGACGTAGAGGTCGTGGCAGAGGTAGACCTCAAGGAGCGGCAGGTCGCCGTAGGTAGAGAGAGATACAGGATGAGGAGCCTGTAGAGCCTGAGTTTGAGGATGTTCCTGTACCTCCAGTTGTTCCGCCTGTTCAGCCTGCCTATCAGCAGGGTATGTCTAACCCTGAGGTAGCTTTGTTCTATGCCGGAGTTGGTAGGATTATGTTTGATGGGACTTCCGATCCGTTAGACTTTCTGCACGCGATTGAGACTCGATCTCGGACTGCTCACACCGAGTACCAGCGGATTATGATCATCGAGTTATCTATCGAGGGACCAGCTCTAGATTGGTTTATTCAAATGATTCAGCCCTACATGATGACGATGACTTGGGCTCAGTTCCGAGAGCGATTTATGAGGAGATTTTGTCCAGAGCCTCTCTGTATGAGTTATCATCTCCGATTGACCAGTATTTCTCATGGTGATCGATCTGTAGAGGAGTACGCCCGAGAGTTCCTCTGACTGGGTATATATGCAGAGGATTTGATGTGAGATCAGTATTTTACGGTCACTACCTATGTTACTGGTTTGGGTTTTGCTTTTGCTGGTATGCCTACAGCGAGCCTTACTCTCGAGTCTGTGATTGAGTTGGCCAAGAAGATTGAGCTAAGGCTAGTTAGGCAGGGAGCAATGCCTGATTTTTACCAGCTGGGAGTTCAGTCGAGTGGATTACAGGCTACTCCGTATTCGAGTTTTCATGTTGGGTTGAGTAGTCAGCAGAGAGGTCCGACTCAGCAGAGTCAGAGGCAGCAGCAGCAAGTGCATCGAAGCAGTATACATGGCCATGGAGGTCAGCGTAGACCATTCAAATTTGGGTCAGGTGCTTCGAGCAGCAGCAGTGGTCGTAGTTCTGGATCAACTGCCAGTGTTTGCCAGACCTGCGATAGAGTCCATCAGGGACCGTGTTACCTGACACCACTAGCATGCTTTAGATGCGGGCAGACAGGATATTATGCCAGATCGTGTCCTTACTCCAGGTACCAGCAACCGCAGATTCAACGATTTTCACAGCAGTCGATTACTAGTGCTGCACCTGTGCCATTTCAATTGCCTCCAGCCCAGCATCAGAGTTCCACTCAGCTTCTCCCACAGCAAGGTCATGGTAGAGGTGCTAGAGGAGGTGCCAGAGGTGCTGGCCAGGCTTCTACCAGTCAGCAGGGAGGTCGAGGACAGGCTAGAGTCTTCCATCTTACTCAGCAGGATGCTCAAGCATCCAATGTAATTGTGGCAGGTATTGTTTCTGTCTGTTACCTGGATGCATGGGTTTTATTTGATCTGAGTGCCACGCATTCGTTTGTTTCTCCCATTTTTGCTTCCAAGTCTTGTTGGCAAGCTTCGAGGATGGCTTTTCCTTTGTCTGTTGCCATTCCTCTGAGCGATTCCTTGGACACCGATATTGTTCTTTCTGGTTGTCCAGTTCTCGTGGGAGGTAGAGAATTACCCGCTGATTTGATCCTGTTGGATGTGATGGAGTTTGATGTTATTTTGGGTATGGACTGGTTATCTCAATACTATACTGTGGTAGATTGTCGGAATAAAGAGGTGACTTTCAGAATTCCTAATGAAGAAGATTTTAAGTTTATGGGTGATAGGAGTTCAACACCTCAGAATCTTATTTCTACTATTACGGTTAGGAAATTACTGAGGAAAGGTTGTTAGGGATATTTGACATTAGTCAGGGATACTTCAGTGGAGAAGTTATCACTCATAGATGTTCTTGTTGCTTGTGAGTTTCCTGATGTTTTTCCTGAGGAGTTACCAAGTTTACCACCTCACAGAGAGATTGAATTCTGCATAGATGTGGTTCCAGGTACTACTCCTATATCTATGCCACCCTAGAGAATGGCTCCTGTAGAGTTGAAAGAGTTGAAGAAGCAGTTGCAAGAGTTGTTGGATAAGGGTTTCATCAGACCTAGTGTTTCTCTTTGGGGTGCACCAGTCCTGTTTGTGAAGAAGAAGGATGGTACCCTGAGACTGTGCATTGACTATAGAGAGCTGAACAAGGTGATAGTGAAGAACAAATATCCTCTCCCGAGGATAGATGACTTATTTGACCAGCTGCAGGGTGCACAGTTATTTTCCAAGATTGATCTGAGGTCGGGTTATCATCAGCCACAGATTAGTGAAGTCGATGTTCCTAAGACGGCATTCCGCACTCGATATGGCCATTATGAGTTTCTGGTGATGTCTTTTTGTAATATCCCGTGTTTTTAAAATATTTTTACACTGTACCGGGATATAAAGTGTTAATAATTTTTGTATATATTATGATATTTTTATGAGTTGATATGTATTTAAAACCTATTTTAATTATTGTGCATTATTTACAGTGCTTTACGTAAAATTTTCCCAGGACTTGCATTTTCGGGGAATTTTTCACGTAAATAATTTATTCTTAATTATTTTAAATATATTTTCGGACTTGCATGAACTCATACATATTTTTAAATTACTAAATAAAACCTATGTGTGTAAATATTTATTTAATTAGGGTTTAATATTACCCTAATATTTTATTAATTATTTATTAGTTTTATTGTTATTTAATTATTTTTATTTAGTATAAATTATTAAAATATTAAATTATATGTGTGTGGTGTATATTTAATGTGTGTAATTTAATATTATTTTAATATATAGTATAAAGTATATATATATACATATAATACATTAAAAATCATACTTTTGGAAAAATTACCATTTTACCCCCGAAGCTCCTTCTTCCCCGATCTTCACCCTCACCGCCGTCCGGTCGCTGCCGTGCCGATTTCTCACCGTTGGTGTGCCGTCCGGTGTGCCACCACCTTCCCCAGCCTCTTCCGTCATCTGTGGTAGCCGTTTCCGACTTTTGGAGGTCGGTTTTGGCCGAAGAAACCGAAACTTTGGCCACCGTCGATTCCGGCCACCATTTTCGACACCGCTAGTCTCTTTCTTCTCCTTGAGCTCCAGTGAGTGTGATTCTAGCTTTGGTTTGAGCTTAAATGGTCTAGAATTGCTTAGGTTTCGAATTTTTAATTTCAGTCACATTAGGGTTTTTTATTTTTTTGAGCTTCGAATTGAATGATTCATGAAAACTCCCTTCAAAAATTTTGATCCTAGTAGCTCAATATACATGTATGAATTTTTTTGGAATTTTTTGAGATTTTTTGGATTTTTGGGTATTTTTGAATATTTACTATTATTTTCTAATTCTTGGAAATTGATTAATTAAATTATGAAATTGTGTTTTATAGTTAAATTAGGTGTTGAAATGAACTATAGGAATTTATTTTGAAGTTTTATGAATTTCTAAGTATTTATTTTGAATTATTGAAGTTTATGTAATTTTGGGAAAATTAAGTTAAATGTGTTTTTAAATGAATTAATTGGGTAATTAAGTTTAATTATTGATATTATTGATAAATATGTTGAGAAAATTAATTTTGGATAATTATACTATTTTTGGTGAATTTTTGAAGTAATTTTAGTATATTTATATATATAGGGGTATTTTGGTAATTTTACCCTAAATTGTCTAAAAATGTAATTTAATTGGTTTTAATAGTTATTTAAGGTATAAAAATGATTTCTACAAATTATTTAGTATTTTTAACTAATTAAAACTATTTTTCGTGAATTATTTTCAATTATATATATAATATACGGTTTTTCAAATAAAATGAGTTTTTATCGGTTTTTACAGTGTTTTAAGGTTAATTATGTAATTTCTACTTATAAAATGAATTTATATGAGATAAGGGTATTTTTTGGTATTATCAGAATTGTTCTGTGTTTGTGGACCCCAGTCGGTGGACTGTAGTTTGGAGTCCGACCAAGGGGTTGTGGATTTGTGTTGAGCTTATTTTTTGAAGTGTATTTCTTTACAGGGTTGGCTCTACTCTTTTGAGTAGAGAGATGTCCGTTTTACAGGGGAGGTTCTGTCGGATTTTCGATAGAATTCTCATAAAACGTGATATCCGGTCGAACCCTGATATCGATTCTGTGTTTTAATACTCTAGATCGAATTCTAGGATTTCTGTTAGGTTTATTCTAATGTCTATCATTTATTGCTTGTTTAGTTGCGTCGAGACCGAGGACTAGTGCACCAGGCCCGTCGGACCCGTCTCGTGGAGCGCACTAGGATGAGTTACTATACTATATATATATGCTTAGGATGCATGATTTAGAAATGCATGTTTTATGTTGATTAAATATGCATAAATAATTTGATTATTTCTTAAGTTTATATTTAGTTTATTTTGGTTTATTTTTGGTATATAATAAATTGTATACATGTTTTGTTAATAAAATATATTTAAAATGTTTTTAAATATATTTCTAGCTTAATTTATAATTTGATTGGATTTATTTGACGTATATATGCTCAAAATATACCTAGTTTACTTTTGGTATATTTCTAGTATATATATGGTTTATGTTGATATTTTATTGAACTTCATGCATCATTTATTTTTGTGAATGAATGTTTTATATTATTAATGATGAAGGATATCAATAGAACGTGCTACCTAGTGGGCAGCACTAGGACCGAATACGTACTGGTATGCCTATAGTATTTAGGCTATATTACTAACTTATTTGTGGATATTGATTGATTATGATTATTTGATGTGTGAGATGTGATTTGGGTGTGATTGCTGGAGCTCGATTGACCAAGTGTCTCGGGGCCAATCACACTGGCAGTCAAACTGCTAGAGCTCGGTTGACTTAGTGTCTCGGGGCCAGTCTACTGTCTAAATGGATTAAGTGGATATCTTTGGATTAAGTGAGCCTGTGTGGCTAGAGTATTGTCTAACACTGTTTTCGAGGTTGCGAGATTCTAGGGTTCTATGTGATCCTTCATAAAAGATGATTTTCAGATTAAATATATATAAAATGATTTTATTGCATCTGTGTGTATTTGCCTGTATATATATTAGATATATATATACTGTTGATTGTATGCATTATCATTTAGTGTGTATGTATATATATTATAGTAATTCACTCAGTGAGGTCTGACTCCCCTCCGTTGACTATTTTTCAGGAGAGTCAGCATCTTCAGACCTCAGTAGCAGGCCGATACGCCGGATTTCTTCCGCCCCGGCTTCTTTGTGTAAACTGCTTCTCTGAGTCTTGGATTTATTTTATCTACACATTGCAGTAGTTGTGAATTAAAGTGTGGGATTTCATGTATTTTTTTTAAAGAGATGTATTATATTGAAACTGGATTTGTATTAAGAGATTTATATATATGAGATGAGTTTTGATTTAAATCCAATGATGAAAATATTAATATTATATTTATGATTTTCATTTTCACTGCATTTGATATTATTATTATTATTATTGCATGTTTTATTTTATTTTTAGGCTTGCTACGGGTTCCAAATTCGAAAGAATTCCCGTTCCCTAACGCCGGTCATGGCCCCTGTTTTGGGTCGTGACACTTTTGGTTTGACTAATGCACCAGCAGCTTTTATGGACCTGATGAACAGGGTATTCAGACCATATGTGGATCAGTTTGTGGTAGTCTTCATTAATGATATACTGGTTTATTCAAGGAGTATGGAGGAGCATGTATATCACTTGAGGATTGTACTGCAAACATTGAGAGATCATCAGCTTTATGCTAAATTCTCGAAGTGTGATTTTTGGATGGAGAGTGTTTCTTTTCTTAGACACGTGATGTCTAAAAAGGGTATCCAAGTTGATCCACAGAAGATTGAAGTAGTGTTTGAATGGCCTAGATCAACTTCTGTTATTAAGATTATTATAGGCGGTTTGTACAGGATTTTTCCAGAATTGCAGCCCCTATGACTCGCTTGACTCAGAAGAATGTTAGATTTGAGTGGTCAGAAGCTTGTGAGAATAGCTTCCAATTGTTGAAGGAGAAATTGACCATAGCCCCAGTGCTAGCTTTGCTTAATAATGTGGACAAGTTCACAGTTTATTGTGATGCCTCTAGAGTTGGCCTTGGTTATGTGTTGATGCAGAATGGTAGGGTGATAGCCTATGCTTCAAGGCAGTTGCAGAAGCATGAGCAGAACTATCCCACACATGACCTTGAAATGGCTGCAGTGATTTTTGCTTTGAAGATTTGGAGAAATTATCTGTACGGGATGACTTGTGAGATTTTTACTGATCACAAGAGCCTTAAGTACATTTTCCAGCAATGAGATCTGAATCTGAGGCAGAGGAGATGGTTATAATTGTTAAAGGATTATGACTGCGAGATCTTATATCATCCGGGTAAAGCTAGTGTAGTAACAGATGCCTTGAGTAGAAAGTCCTCAGGCAGTCTTGCTCATATCAGTGTTGAGAGGAGACCGTTGATCCAGGAATTGCATCTGTTGGTGGATCAAGGTTTGATGATGAAAATTACTAGATCAGGTGGACTGCTAGCTCAATTTAAGGTACGATCTGTACTGAGGGATAGGATTAAAGCAGCTCAGAGGCAAGATCCTATTCTAGAAGAGCTTACAGAGAATGTTCGAGCAGGGAAGTTCACTGATTTCACACTCAATGATGATGGTGTGTTGTGGATCAGTGGTAGATTGTGTGTTCCTGATGTGGATGATTTGAGAGAAGAGATCCTAGAGGAAGCACATTCTACAGCCTATAGCATACATCCGGGTGTCACTAAGATGTACCACAGTATTAGAGATTTATACTGGTGGGACGGAATGAAGAAGGATGTCACTGATTATGTTGCTAAGTGCTTGACATGTCAGCAAGTGAAAGCTGAGCATTAAAAGCCTTCTAGGAAGCTTCAGCCTCTTCCTATTCCCGAGTGGAAGTTGAAAAGGATAGCTATGGATTTTGTGGTCAGTTTACCTTATTCTAAGGATGGATACGATTCCATCTGGGTGATAGTTGATAGGTTGACGAAGTCTGCACATTTCTTGCCTGTGAAAGCCACCTATTCTGTAGCTAGATTGGCGAAGCTATATGTAAAGTATATTGTGTGCCTTCATGGAGTACCTGTGTCCATTGTGTCTGATAGAGGTTCAGTGTCTACCTCTCATTTTTGGCAAAAGTTACAGGAAGCGATGGGCAATAGGTTGGACTTCAGTACTGCTTTTCATCCTCAGACAAATGGCCAGTCTGAGAGGACGATCCAGACACTGGAAGATATGTTGAGGATGTGTGTCCTGGATTTGGGAGGTAGTTGGGATGATCATTTGCCTCTTGTTGAGTTTGCATATAATAACAGCTACCATAGTAGTATTGGCATGACACTATATGAGGCGTTATATGGAAGGAAATGTAGATCCCCTTTGAGTTAGGATGAGATTGGGGAAAGAGCTTTGACTAAACCTGAGATGGTTCAGGATGCTGCAGAGAAAGTCGCCATGATTAAGCAAAGATTAGAGACCGCAGTTAGCAGACAGAAGAGCTATACGGATCCTTGGCACAAAGATGTGGAATTTCAAGTCGGAGATTTTATTTTTCTGAAGGTATCTCCAATGAAGGGTGTAATAAGATTTGGCAGGAAGGGTAAGTTAGCACCGAGATATATCGGACCGTTTGAGATTTTGGAGAGAGTTAGCACTGTTGCATTTCGATTGGCTTTGCCTTCGAGTATGTCACAGGTGCATTCAGTGTTTCATATCTCGATGCTGAGGAAGTATATCTTAGACCCTTCACACGTGTTGCAGCCCGATAATGTAGAAGTAAGTGAAGATTTGACATTTATGGAAGAACTTGTGGTGATTGTTGATTATCAAATTCGACAGTTGCGGTCGAAGCAGATTCGATTGTAAGTGAAGATTCGACAGTGGCAGTCAAGGTTCTGTGGCTTAGCAATAGAGTTGAGGAGCATACGTGGGAGACTGAAGCTGAGATGCGAGCTTCTTACCCTTGTCTCTTTCCTTCTTGATCCTATTTTCTGGAATTCAGGAACGAATTCTTGTAAGGGGGGAAGACTGTAATATCCCATGTTTTTAAATATTTTAATACTGCATCGGGATATGCAGTGTTAATAATTTTTGTATATATATATATATATATATAATTATGATATTTTTACGAGTTGATATCTATTTAAAGTTTATTTTAATTATTTATATTATTTTAAGTGTTTTACGTAAAATTTTCCCAAGAATTTTATTTTCGGGGAAATTAATACGTAAATAATTTAATATTAATTATTTTAAATAATTTTACGAACTTGCATGAACTCATATATAATTTTAAAGTGCTAAATAGAGTATATATATGTGTATATATTTAAATTAAACTAGGGTTTAATTAATTACCCTAATATGTATTATTTAGTTTTAATATTAATTAAATATTTTTTTTAAGTGCATAAATTATTAAATATATTAATTTATATGTGTGTGGTGTATATTTAAATGCTTGAGATGCAGTTTTCTTGTTTGGTTTCGTCTGATGCCTCGTGGGGCTATACGGCTTATTTTGATTTACTTGTTTAGTTTGATTTCGTTTGACGTTTGTGAGGCTACATCATTTTATTATCTCCGCCTTACGCCTCAGAGGTTATATGGCACTTTTGTTTGCCTTTATTTGATTCGTGTTTTATTTGTTATTTATTTAGCCTGATGCCCCAGAGGCTACATGGCTTATTTTAGTTGATTTTACCTGATACCGGTGCGACTATATTGCCTGATGTGATTTTCATCCGCCTGACACCTCAGAGGTTACATGGCACTTTCTATTTGATCTTATTTTATGCATGTTTTTGTTTATTTATTGGTCTTACCTGATTCCCCTGAGGCTATACGGTATTCATTATTGTTCCTACCTGATGCTTGCATGGCTATATGGTTTCCATGTTTGTTCTCTTCGTTTATTGTATTTGCTGGTTGAAGTATCAGTGTTCACAAGTGTTCATTTCCCAATTCGGTTGGCCCGTAGCTGAGGGTGAGCTGTGGATTTTCTCCGATCAAAGTATCAAGATTAAGGAACTGCCTCTCGGGCCAAGAAAACTCGAGGATGACGACGTGAGCTTCCTATTATTATTAAGGAACTGCCTCTTAGGCCAGGAAAACCTGAGGATGACAGCGTGAGCTTTCTATTGTTATTGAGCAGCTGCCTCTCGAGTTAGGAAAACCCAAGGATTATGTCTCACAAAGAGAGGGTTGTTTGGGTTTGAATCCCCGAAGCTCGAAGAAAGGGCTATTAGGGTTTAAATCCCCGAAGCTCAAGGACAGGGTTGTTCGGGTTTGAATCCCCGAAGCTCAAGGATAGGGCTGTTTGGGTTTGAATCCCCAAAGCTTAAGGATCGAGATGACTGTTCGGGTAGTATCCTTAAAGCCAAAATTAAAGGATAACTGGGCTAGGAAAACCCGAGGATGACGGCGTGAGCTTCCTATTGTTGTTGGGGAATTGCCTCTCGGGCCAAGAAAACCCAAAGATGACGGCGTGAGCTTCCTATTGTTGTTGAGGAGCTGCCTCTCAGGCGAGGAAAACTCGAGGATGATGGCGTGAGCTTCCTATTGTTGTTGAGGAGTTACCTCTCGGGTTAGGAAAACCCAAGGATTATGTCTCGTGAAGAGAGGGTTGTTCGGGTTTGAATCCCTGAAGCTCGAAGAGAGGGCTGTTCAGGTTTGAATGCCCGAAGCTTAAGGACAGGGTTATTCGGTTTTGAATCCCTGAAGCTCAAAGAGAGGGTTGTTCGGGTTTGAATCCCCGAAGCTCAAGAACAGGGTTGTTTGGGTTTGAATCCCCGAAGCTTAAGGATCGAGATGACTATTCAGGTAGTATCCCCAAAGTCAAAAGTAAAGGACAACTGGGCCAGGAAAAATCGAAAGTTTATGTCCCCGGAGGAGTGATAATCGGACCAAGAAAATTCAAAAACCACATCCCCAATGGTGATCAGGCCAGGAAAACCCGAGAATCAAGTTGCAGTATTGTGAGGATCCGACCAAGAAAACTTGGGAATCAAGTTGCAGTATTATAAGGATCGGGCTAGGAAAACCCAAGAATCATATTTCAGGCAATTGATGGTTGGGCCAAGAAAACCCATAAGTCTATGTCCCCAGTAAAACAATAATCGGGCCAGGAAAACCCGAGGTTAACAGTCTTCAAATACCTTTATCAAATATTAATGAGTGGCTGATTGGGTCAAGAAAACCCGAGGATCACGTTCATGTTTCAAAATTAAAGAATTTATCTCTCGGGTGAGACCTGAGAGTCAGGTATGTTTCTTATCTTATTGTTTGTTTGTTGTTGTGCGTGTGATCTTTTGAAAAATTTTCATTGCATGCATTTGATTTTGTCCAAAAATCAGGGGGCAAACTATAGACACCCGGTTCGATTAGCCCGTGTTAGGGGACGAATTAGGGGCTCTTGGTTTGACCAGCCCGTTGTTAAGCCCGATGATGAGAACGTGGAACTTGGACATGAGAATGAAGCTTGAATCTCTAGTGGAAAATGGACTTGAAAACCCAAAGCCTGAAAAACCCAAAACCGAGACCAATTATCAAAATTTGGCCCAAGCCCGCCTGGCCCAGCGTAGGCCTGGGCCAAAGGGGCATCGCCTCAATGTAATAAGGCAATCGCCTCTTTGGCAGCTGGCAATAAGGTGATCGCCTCATCATAAAGGTGATTGCCTCATTGATGAGGCGTCGCCTCTATGGCAGCCCACTTGCAGCTACAATTATGACGGCTAAGTGGTGCAGGCCTCAATCTTCAGACCTACTTCTTACATGAGAAAAAGACTTTTGGGGAAGGAAAAAAGGTTATGAGAGCTCATAATGGGCTAGAAGGCTTAGGGGCATAGGAAAGCTAAGGAATAAAAGAAAAAAGAGGGTGGGGAGAAAAGGAGAGAGGAGCTCTGAAGAAAAAAAAAAGACAAAGAGAAAAGAAAAGAAGAAAACCTCCTCAAGAAAGGGGGGGAGAGATTGAAGCAAAGAGGTCCACTTTCTCCATAAGAGAATAAGAAAAAAACTTATGTCAAAGGGAGATATCACATCCTAGCAAGGATCTCAATCAAAACATCTCTGAGGGCCTCTCATTTTGGTATAAAACCTGCACTCAAACTCAACATGTTCATCATTTTGTGTGTTCTTGCTTGTGTGCAACTAAATCATTAGTATATTTTAGGTATTTCTAGTTTATCTTGCTCAATATCCCACTTTATTAATGTGATCTCTAAACACTTTTGCATGTAGTTATAGTTTGATGATTCTAGAGTGTGTATATGCATGTTTTGTTACTTAGAGTAGAAGTCTAAGCATGTGAGAGTCGGCTTCAGCCTTTTAACCAGGCGGCACCTCTTCACAGAGGCGTTGCCTCTTGTCTATGAGGCGATCGCCCCATTGACAGGCCTTTAAGGAGTCTATCTTTTGTGTGTGTGTTACCTTTTTTACCTCAGAATTGTAAGAGCCCTTGTTGATGAGGCGTCGCCTCATCAATGAGGCGACCGCCTCATTGGCAGGTTAACCTCATTGACAGGGTTAACCTGCTTCCTGCTTTATTTTTTATTAACATTTATCGTGATTTCCACTTCGGAATGTCCCCTTTTGACCTTAAATATATCTGTATGATTGCATGATGGTGATTATCTTGATTATTTGATGGTTTCTTTAGTCCATAATGTGAAAACCCCCTTTTTTATATAGAGTCTCCTTGTAAGTATCGTTACATGTGATTTCATTTTTTTTGAAATGAAGGACTAACTATGTGTTATTTGTAGGAATTACTTGATGATTTCCATCATTGAGTAGTCACCTTTGTTAGTTATCCATTTTATATTACCACATTTATGTTACTTTATCGATTTATTTTCTATATATGTTTAGTCTATTTTTTATATATTATTCTTTTATTTAGCCTAAAAAGCGTTGTAATCTTTAATCCCTTCCCCTTTTAATTTTGAATGTATGGTTGTAAATTATTATTTATTTTATTTACTGTGTTTTTTGAATGTTGAGACTTAAAGGTATGAAATTGGACTAATGTGCAAACTCGGACTTAATTATAAAATCTGGCAATTATCCGAAGGCAATTTCATTACGTGTGGTAAATGAGGAAATAATTAAATAATTAAATGGTAATAAAACGCAAAACACAAACGGAGGCCACCCGTAAGGTTGGTGAGTATTCAAACGCTCATACTTAGTTTCCGAACCCGATCTCTGATGACGGCTTCTGGGAACCTCCGTGGGATCCAGTTGCTGTACAGTGTTTTTCGACTTTTATCCGGGTGGCGACTCTATCTCCGAATAGGCCCAAGGCCTATATCATATTTTCTAGTAGGCCTCGAGTCCACACAATGCTGTAGTCGCCAAACACTTGGACGTGCGCTAAACCCTGCCGCCTATAATTGCTTAAATTTTTTTTTTTTAACATATATATTGCATAATTTGTAACACCAAAACTTGCCCTAGCTTGGCACTAGCCACTGCCGAGAGACATTAGAAGACATTCACTCGCTGGATATTGCATTAATAAGTGGTACTCGCTACATGTGATGAACACTAAATGCTGACAAAGTTAGGTTTATTGCGATAACTTAACTTCAGATCTTCGAATTCTCCGTTGTTTCTGTTGGTTTGCAGAGTCGATGTAATTAAGTTAAAGATGTATTAATAAAAGAGAAGGTAATATTATTGTAAAAAAAAAAAAGAGAGAAGGTAATATT
The DNA here is from genome assembly GCA_947683625.1 of Mallotus nudiflorus. Lineage (NCBI taxonomy): Eukaryota > Viridiplantae > Streptophyta > Magnoliopsida > Malpighiales > Euphorbiaceae > Mallotus > Mallotus nudiflorus. Next base: position 2,852,590 of record CANTUR010000187.1, on the reverse strand, counting down.
GGAGCTGAGTACAAAATGGAAAAAATTATTGGGCCAAAAGTTTGTTTGGTCCAATTACAAGTACTATTACCGATAGTCCTCTTTTGCTTTTTTTTTTCTTTATGTCTCTCTCTCTCTTGGGCTTTAACAGTACTTCTTCATAATGAATAAATACTATGATTAAATATATATGGCCTGGCTTAAGGTCAAGATTTTCTTTTAATAATGGGAAGGTTAATGGAACTGTAGGGGTGTAACCGAGCAAGCTGCGTCGCAATCTATTTGGTAGAAGTTTGTTACGACTTGAGTTTAAACAACTTCAAATTTAGCTCGTTTAAACTTGTTAACAAACTTATGAACATGAGCAAATTTAGGAATTAATTTATGAGCAGATTTATTAAGTAAGCTTGCTAAATAAATTTGTGAATAAGCTTGTAAATAGCTTTATTAAATATAATTTAATTTATTAAATATAATGTTAGTTTTATATTAAGTAAAGACAATATTAAATAAATTAAAATAAATTAATATAAAATATTACATACAATAGAATTATATATTCATAATAAAATTATATAATTTTTAATATAAAGTATACTTTTAATTAATACAAAACTATTATGTAATACTAATGAAATATTTAGAAAATAAAAATAACTATATGGAATAAAAATTATGTACTTATGATTTAAATTATTATTAATCTTATTGAGCAAATATAAATTAATAAATACAATATTAAGTAAATAATATCTAAAACTAATTTAAAATTGAGTAACATAATATTAATTTTGTAAGTATAAGTTGCTCACGTAAGCAAGCTTATAAATAGACTTGTTAAATAAGCTCGTGAACAAATTCGTTTATTATCTCATAAATTTAAATATTAGTATTAAGTAGTATTAAATAGGTATAATTCAAGAGAAATGTTTAAACAGTTGCAGTTTTTAGTTAGTTTTATATTGCTTTATTGTCTAAAATGGTTATTAATTACGTGTATTATAATTTAAAAAAAATTATAGAAGACATCATAATGTAATTTAAGTATTAGTATTAAATAATAAATAAATATAATATCAAATAAACTACATATAAAATGATTTAGTATTATTGTATAATATTAATGTAGTATTAAATAAATCCGACATTGATTAAAATTGTTATTATAGATATTAAAATTTAATTTGAATTATCTCATCACAAAAATATATAATTTTAATGTAATAAATAAATAATTTGTCTATAACTATAAAATTATGTAGTTTTTTCAAAACTACATAGTTTTACTTAAAAAAACGTAATTTTACTCAAACTTATGTAGTTTGAATGATCCTAATTCAATAAAAATCCCTCTAACATATCTCATAAATAAATAATTTTTCTATAACCAAAAAATTATATAATTTTCTCAAAATTACGTAGTTTTAATTTAACCTAATTTACTAAACATCTATTCACTTTAACCTATCTCATTCATTTAACCTAATCTTATATATAAAACGATTTAGTATTATTGTATAATATTAATGTAGTATAAAATAAATATAACATTGATTAAAATTGTTATTATAAATTATAATTTAATTTGAATTATCTCATCACAAAAATATATAATTTTAATGTCATAAATAAATAATTTGTCCATAACTATAAAGTTATGTAGTTTTCTCATAACTAAGTATTTTTTATTTATCCTAATTCAATTGAAATTCCTCTTAACATATTCATAAATAAATAAATAGTCTATAAACATGAAATTATATAATTTTTTCAAAATTACGTAGTTTTGACCTTATTATTATTATTTTTTAATCATTAACCTAATTCACTAAACAACCATCTCACTTGACCTAATTCTCATTCACATAACTTAACCTATCTTATCTCTCATTCCCCATTTAGTCGTCACTCACCCACACCACTTTTGTCTGACCTCGCCTACACCACCTTTGTTGTCCTCGTTTTTTTCATTTGACTGTTCAGCCTTCATTGCCACCATCACCATTTTTTTATATTGTCGTCGTCACCTCGCCCTTATTTGTTGTCCAACCGTCTTTCACAACTCGAGATTGTCACTACCTCTCAACTGTAAGAAGATATTAACATTGCCTACACACCCAGAGAGTGTTCCAATTAATGCACTAGTTGCAGTGAAAGGCATGCCTCTACAAGATTAAAAGGAATTTGTAATTCTGTTTGAAAATAGGGTAAGTGTCACGACCCAAAACAAGGGCATGACCGGCGCTAGGAAAGGAGAATTCTTTCGAATCCGGAACCCGTAGCAAGCTTAAAAAAAATAAAATAAAAACATGCAATAATAATAACATAAATAGAATATTTTGCAGCGATAATAAATCTCATAAATAAAATAAATATAATCCACCAACTCATTTAAATAAACAAACTCATCTCTTATATATGAAATATTTTAATGCAAATCTCAGTACAAATCTTTAAAATACAATCTCATACATACATAATACATAAATCTCACAATTGACTACAACTACTGCAGTGTCTAGATTATAAAATAAAATCAAATAAGCAGATTACATAGTAAAGCCGGGGTGGAAGAAATCTGGCATAAAAGTCTGCTACTGAGGTCTGAAGACGAAGACTCTTGTGGAAAATAGTCAATGGAGGGGAGTCAGACCTCACTGAGTGAATTGTTATAATATATATACATGCATAGCTAAATGACAAATGCACACATTCAATAGTAGATATAATAAATATATATACAGGCAAAATCACACAGATGTAGCAAAATCATTTTATATATATACTGAAAATAATATCCGATTATGAAGGATCAAATAGAACCCTAAAAAATCGCAACCTCAAACAGTGTTAGACAACAATCTAGCCATATAGGCTCACTTATTCCAAATAAATTCACTTGTTCCATTTGGATAGTTTACTGGCCCCGAGACACTAAGTCAACTGAGCTTCAATAGTCTGACTGTCAGTGTGATTGGCCCCGATACACTTGGTCAACCGAGCTCCAGCAATCACACTCTCAAATCACATCACACATCAATCAAAACAATCCATTCATAATTCATAAATAGATTAGTAATATAACCTAAATTCTATCGTCGTACTGGTACGTACTCGGTCCTAGTTGTAATATCCCGTGTTTTTAAAAATATTTTTACACTGTACCGGGATATGCAGTGTCAATAATTTCTGTACATTATATGATATTTTTACGAGTTAATATGTATTTTAAACCTATTTTAATTACGGTGTATTATTTTCAGTGTTTTACGTAAAATTTTCCCGGGACTTGCATTTTTGGGGAAATTTTCACGTAAACAATGTATTATTAATTATTTTAAATGTATTTACGGACTTGCATGAACTCATACATATTTTTAAGTTATTAAATAAAGCCTGTGTGTGTATATTTATTTAATTAGGGTTTATTATTACCCTAATATTTTATTATTTATTTATTATTATTTGATTATTTTATTTATTATTAAATTATTAAAATTTATTATTTTATTATTATTTATTTATTAATATTTAATTATTTTAATTTATTTTATTTTTTTCTTTTTTTCTTTTTTTTTTTCCTTTTTCTTTCTTTTTCTTTTTCTTTTTCTTTCCTTTTTCTTTCTTTTTCTTTTTTTTCTTCTTCTTCCCTTCTCCCGCGCGCCCGACCACCCACCTCACTCCTCACCGCTGCAACTTCCGATTTCCGGCCGTCGGTGTGCCGCCAGGAGCTCCACCTTCCTCAGCCAGCCACTCCGCCGCCCCCAGCTCCCTTCCCCGGCGCCGGCAAGCCCTTTCTCCTCCATTTCCGGCCGAAGCTCCATTTCTTCATAACTTCCGATTCCGGACACCGTTTTCGACACCGCCGGTCTCTTTCTTCTCCTTGAGCTCCGGTGAGTGTGATTCTAGCTTTGGTTTGAGCTAAAATGGTCTAGAATTGCTTAGTTTTCAATTTGTCAATTTCGGCCTATTAGGGTTTTTTATTTTTTTGAGCTTTGAATTGGTTGATTCATGGAAACTTCCTTCACAAATGTTGTTCCTAGTAGCTTAATATACATGTATGAATTTTTGTAGAATTTTTGGAGATTTTTTGGATTTTTGGGTATTTTTGAATATTTTAATATTATTTTCTAATTTTCGGAAATTAATTATTTAAATTATGAAATTTGAGTTTATGGTTAAATTAGGTGATGAAATGAATTATAGGAATTTATTTGGAATTTTTATGAATTTCTAAGTATTTATTTTGAATTATTGAAGTTTATGTAATTTTGGAAAAATTAGGTTAAATGTGTTTTTAATGGAAATTAATTGGTTAATTGAGTTTAATTATTGATATTATTTATAAATATGTTGAGAAAATTAATTTTGGGTAATTGTATGATTTTTGGTGAATTTTTGAAGTAATTTAAGTATATTTATATATATAGGGGTATTTTGGTAATTTTACCCTAAATTGTCTAAAAATGTAATTTAATTGGTTTTAATAGTTATTTAAGGTATAAAAATGATTTCTATAAAATATTTGGTATTTTTAACTAATTAAAACTATTTTTCGTGAATTATTTTCAATTATATATATAATATACGGTTTTTCTAATAAAATGAGTTTTAATCGGTTTTTACAGTGTTTCAAGGTTAATTATGTAATTTTACCTATAAAATGTATTTCTGTGATTTAAGGATATTTTTGGTATATCTGGAATCATTCTGTGTTTGTGGACCCCGGTCGGTAGACTGTAATTTGGAGTCCGACCGAGGGGTTGTGAATGAGATGTGGTGTTTATTTTCGAAGTGTATTTCCTTGCAGGGTCGGCTCTACTCTTTTGAGTAGAGAGATGTCCGTTTTACAGGGGAGGTTCTGCCGAATTTTCGGTAGAATTCTCGTAAAACGTGATGTCCAGTCGAACCCTAATTCTGTTTTCGTATTTTAATACTCTAAATTGAATTCTAGGATTTCTGTTAGGTTTATTCTGATGTCAGTTAATTATTTCTTGTTTAGTTGCACCGAGACCGAGGGCTAGTGGACCAGGCCCGTCGGACTTGTCTCGTGGAGCGTATTAGGTGAGTTACTATACTATATATATATGCTTAGGATGCATGATTTAGAAATGCATGTTTTATGTTGATTAAATATGCATAAATAATTTGATTATTTCTTAAGTTTATATTAAGTATATTTTCGGTTTATTTTTGGTATATAATAAATTATATGCATGTTTTGTGAATAAAATATATTTAAAATGTTTTTAAATATATTTCCAGCTTAAGTTATAATTTGATTGAATTCATTTGACATATATATACTCGAAATATACCTGGTTTACTTTTGGTATATTTCCGGTGTATATATGGTTTATATTGTTATTTCATTTACATTCATGCATCATTTATTGTGAATGAATGTTTTATATTTAATGATGAAGGATATCAATAGAACGTGCTACCTAGTGGGCAGCACTAGGACCGAGTACGTACCGGTACGCCTATAGTATTTAGGCTATATTACTAACTATTTGTGGATATTGGTTTGATTATGATTATCGATATGTGAGATGTGGTTTGTGGGTGTGATTGTTGGAGCTCGGTTGACCAAGTGTCTCGGGGCCAATCACACTGGCAGTTAGACTGCTGGAGCTCGGTTGACTTAGTGTCTCGGGGCCAGTCTACTGTCCAAATGGATTAAGTGGATATATTTTGGATTAAGTGAGCCTGTGTGGCCAGAGTGTTGTTTAACACTATTTTCTGAGGTTGCGATATTCTAGGGTTCTATGCGATCCTTCATAAATTGGGATTTTTCAGTAAAATATAAAAAAAATGATTTTTCTGCATCTGTATGAATTTGCCTGTATATATACATATTATATATATACTGTTGACTGTATGCATTATCACTTAGTGTGTATGTATATATATTATAGTAATTCACTCAGTGAGGTCTGACTCCCCTCCGTTGACTATTTTTCAGGAGAGTCAACTTCCTCAGACCTCAGTAGCAGGTCGATATGCCGGATTTCTTCCGCCCCGGCTTCTTTATGTAAATTGTCTACTTGAGTCTTATTTATTTTATCTAGACACTGCATTAGTTGTGAAATAAAGTATTGGATTTCATGTATTTTATTTTAAAGAGATGTATTATATTGAAACTGGATTTGTATTAAAGATTATACATTTATGTGATGAGATGAGTTTTGAATTAAATCCAGTTGATATGGATGATATTATGATATTATTATTTTTATTTTCCGCTGCATATTATATGGTTATTGTTATTATGGCATGCTTTATTTTATTTTTAGGCTTGCTACGGGTTCCGGATTCGAAAGAATTCCCGTTCCCTAGCGCCGGTCATGGCCCCTATTTTGGGTCGTGACACTAGTGCTGCCCACTAGGTAGCATGTTCTCTTGATATCCTTCATTTATATATAAAACATACATTCATAAAATAAATGATGCATGACATAAATCAAAATAATAACATAAACCATATATATACTAGAAATATACCAAAAATAAACAGAGTATATTTCAAATATATATACGTCAAGTAAATTCAATTTAATTATAAAATAAACCAGAAATAAACTATAAATATACTTAAAAACATTTTAGATATAATTCAATAATAAAACATGCATTTAATTTAAAATATACCAGAAATAAACCATATATGCATATTTTATACAATTAAAACATATATTTCTAAAAACATGCATCCTAGAACACGTATATATAAGATAACAACTCACAGTTATTGCGCTCCTCGAGATGGGTTCGACGGGTTTAGTCCATTAGGCCTCAGTTTCGGCACAACTAAACAAATAAATGACAATACGAAATTAGAATAAATCTAACATAATTCTAGAGACTTGATCTAGAAATACCGAACACATAATCAAAATAGGAATTCGACCGGATATCACATTTTACGAGAATTCTATCGAAAACCCGATAGAACCTCCCATGTAAAACGGACATCTCTCTACTCAGAAAGTAGAGCCGGTTCTGCAAAGAAACACACTTCGAATAAACACAGTCACACAACCCCTCGGTCGGACTCCTAAACTACAATTCTACCGACCGAGGTTCACAATTCACGAGATATGCACATAACACATGAAAATTTCAGAAATACCGAAAATGCCCTTTAATACTCATAATATAGCAAATTAGAAATTCAAACGCTAAAATAATTATTTTACTAATAAATACATAAAAACCCTAATTTTAATAAAATATTATTAAAAATCGATAATTCTCGATAAATTCATAAATATTAACCAAAACACATTTTATAACTCCAAATTACATAATTAACCCTAAAACATATTAAAAATCAATAAAAACTCATTTATTTAGAAAAATAGTATATTATATATAATTTGAAAATAATTTATGAAAAAATAGTTTTAATTAGTTAAAAATACTAAATAATTTGTAGAAATCATTTTTATACCTCAAAAAACTATTAAAACCAATTTAATTATATTTTTAGCCAATTTAGTGTCAAATTACCAAAATACCCCTACTATATATAAATTCACTATAATTATTCAAAAATTCACCAAAAATAGTATAATTACTCAAAAAATTAATTCTCAACATATAATTTAATATTATCAACAAATATACTCAATTAACCAATTAATTTCAATAAAATACATAATTAACCTAATTTTCTAAAAATCACATAAACTACATAAATTCACAATAATTAAATAAAAATCATAAAAATTACAAATAAATTTCTAAAATGCATTTTAACACCTATAAACACCATAAATCACAATTTCATAATTTAATTAATTAATTTCCAAAAATTAAAAAATATTAATAAAATAATAAAAAATATATAAAAATTATTAACACTGCATATCCTGATGCAGTTTAAATTTATTTAAAAACTCGGGATATTACAGTAAGGTTGCTGCTATGGGAGCCCCTCAATTATTTTAATTTTCTCTTTATTGTGGTTTAAATGTGTGATCAAAGTTGTTAATTTTCTCTAATCCGTTTTCTATATTAGATATCTAAAATCTCTTTTGGTGATTTTTGTGTTAAAATTTTGAAATTTTTAGCGTTTGATTTAAGTTTTGGCTATACATGTATGTTCTTGAATTGTTGCTTATGTTTTGTTCTAAGCTTTTGTTCATATTTGAATGTTTCTTTATAGGAGGAAAAGTGAAGGAGATTTTAGACATTCTTGATGCACAAACTCTCAATGATAGATGAACTCTTAAACTTTTATTGGCTGATTATTTATTTATTTATTTGTATGTCTGATGTATTAGCTCATTTGGAGCTTGGATGAACATTTGTTTAAATATGTTTGGTTACCTATTGTATTTATAGAATTTTAACTATATTTTCAAAGGTTTGATTTTTTTTTAATTGAGCTATTTTCAAGAGTTGTTCACAAGCTCCATACTGAGCTTTTTCACAAGCCCCCTGCTGAGCTCCTTCACGAGGTTGAGCTCATCAACAAACGAGTTCGAGCCGAGCTCAAGTTTAATATTAACAAGCTCGAGCCGAGCTTGAGCTCATATTTGAAAATTTTAACCGATTTAGAGCCTACTTATTTTGATGCAAGCCGAGCAAGCTATCATCTAACCTATCATCTCAACGTTATAATTTTTATGATCTTAATTATTAGATTATATAAGGAGGAACTTAATGTTAAGAGTTTATATCTCTTTGGAGCAAAGGATCTCATAAGTATAAAATATTTGATTAAATTAAAATAAAGTTTTGAATTTGAGAGTTTCATTCTTTTTATTGTATCAATTTAAATTAAATTTTGAAAATTTAAATAATGAATATATATCTAAAATATTAAATATAAAAAAATTATTTAATTAATAATTTTTTTAAAGTTCCATACACAAATAAAGAGAGAAAAATTCCTACTGCTTTTAAGCAGTGGAATCAACACATATTAATTGCAGTATATACATACACTCTTCAGGGTCACTTGTAAGAATTTCATTATCTGAAAGTTATCACGTTTATGTTTAGGGTAAGTGTTAAAAGGATTGCTACCCCTTATATAGACCACACCCATTATAATGTGTGTATACAAATATACCATTCAGGGTGACTTGTGAGAATCATCTATAAATATTAGTAGGAGTTATCACTTTTTATGGTGAGTGTTAAAAGAATCGCTACCCCTTATAGACCACAACCCATTGTAATAATTGTGTGTGTATATATATATATTCAACCATAAATGTAGTATAAGTTATAATTTTTCTTATTAAGTCTAAACATTTATCCCACAACAAATATATATATGGTGTCATGGCAATCTGCTGAAGTGTGGAAGCTAAGGAAGAAATGCAAAAGAATGGCATGAATGTCAATGGACCGTGTGGGTGATTGTTGTATTGGACGCGAAGGATGCTTTAAAAAGCTCAGCCCAATTCGGCCATTGCATTTTCAGGTCTAAGTGCCCACTTCCTTCAAATTTGCTGAAGATGAAATATTATAGCTTTACATTAACTTGCTCAACATGCAATTTCATGGGATCTTGGATGAGTCCAGTTGGATTTATTTATCTCCAAGCAAATTCAGATATACTAGGAGCATCTATCGGGTGTATTAGCAGCTAGAGTAAGTTACTTTATGGATCACTAATCTTTATGCTGACACGATTTTTTCAACTCAAATATTTTTAAATTTATTATGAATGTGAAAGAACAATATATTGCTTGTGAATGAACAATATATTACTTGAGAAAAAATAGTTCTCAAATAATGAAAAGAAAATTTTTATATAAAGAAATTGAAATTCATTAAATGAAAAAGTGAAGAAAAAGATAGATTACTCTCCAAATTCTTTTAATATTATAGTTCTCTTAATTCTCTCCAAATTCTTTTTAAATTCTCTTAAAATTATTCTACTATAAAATATTTTTCTTCTAATTAAATATTACTAAATTCAAATTTAGTTCTATAACAAACTAAGCAATTCAATCTTTATTTTACAACAAAATTCACATTATGAGTCAGAATAAATTAGTTCAGTCTATATATTTTTTTTAATTTCATATAAATTAATCAATTTTTTTTTAATTCAAATCGAATAAGACCAAACAAATTGAGCATTCGAACTTTAATTAAATTTAATTGACTTATTTGTTGAAAATTAATGTGAGATTTTTTCAAGCAATAGAAGAAAATAATATGGACATGTAACTAGATGAAAAATCTCATATATAATACAAAAAACGAATTGTAACATTTGGCTTATTTGAGAAAATAATTGCAAACAACCAAATTTGCTACATGTAATGTTCTTTCAACTCAAATCTTTTAAGATCCAAACAAGCTGTCCTACCTCATTTCGTTGCTTTGAAATTGCTCACATTAAGCTAATAGCTATCTATCTATCCATATATATATATATATATATATATATAAAATATTGAGTTATAAAGTCATTAACTACAAAATTTGACAAGTATTTCTTCTTATATTTATCATTCACCTTTAAAGTTTCTATGTTGAGTTATTAAAATTTACAATATTTTTCTATAAAAAAAATATTTTTTTATTATATATAAAACACTCTAATTTTGTATTACGTATAAAACATTATTTTTTCTTTCTATAAAAAAATATGTTTTTTATTCTGATTAAAATATTTTTGTTATTCAATTATTATTATTATTAAAAAATTTAACTTTTTGAATTCACATTTTTAGTTTTAATTTATTAAAATTATTTAATTAATTTGTTTTAATATGTAAATGTTTTTTCCACATTCGCTACTAGTTATATATTTAGTTTCTAGATCAATTTGTGTTTTTTTGCATTGGCAGACGTCCATTTTTTTTTAAAAAAAAAAATTTATGATCAATGATAGCTAGTTATGTATGACGTGCACTGATTTTATACATCAAATTTATTTGTTATATATATACACATTAACTAATTCTAAGAAGAATATTGAATTAATTATAAAATTAAATAACAGTAACATGGGATTCTTAATTAGATCAATCATTTTCAGATAATTTAATTTATTTTTTGTTTATTTATTTATTTTTTGTTATCATTAATTCAAATTCAATTTAACAACTTGTCTTTTGTATGGGTCCTTAACTTGGAAAATACAGATTTGTCTTAATTTGAGGTATAGCTAATAGCTACATGGAGGTTTAAATGATCATATAGATTGACAAAGATCCTTGGTTGATTTGCAGTTTCATGTATATGTGTAATTAATGAAATATATTTCGGTGGGTTTGATTAATATAAATTAATCATTTCTTATAGGAAATTGATAGGGTTGTAGTAAATGTTGGATAAATCGGAATAGTGCTTTCTAGTCTGGACGATAATTTGTTAATAACAGAGTGTAAATATTCTACTAAAAACTATTGCAACTAAGCCTCCTTTTGTATACACATGAAAAGTAATTATGTAGTCACGTTGTTAAAATTTTTTTACTATCTTTTTTTCCAAATTAAATTAGATTAATTATAATTAAATGAATTTTGCATTAAAAGATACATTGATCGGTACATGGACAGTACTTAGCTTCAAAACAAAATTCCATTATGTCTTGCTTTGCAATTTAAAAAAAAAAAAAAATTGCATTTTTGACCCTTTTTTTTTTAATATTAACTTGGGAGATCCCTCTTAAAAAATGATCTTAAGGTTAATGAAATAAAAATAAAAATGATCTTTGGGTTTAAGCACTAATGCCCTTTTCTGGCCATAAAATATTTATGTTTCAATACCCAGTGACATTAATGAAATTTATTCCAAGCTAATAAAAAATAATTCCTTTTTTTGGTTAATTTGATTACTTCATTGCATTCAAAGCCCTGAGGTGAAAACAAGCAGAAAAAAGATCCTGAATCACATAATAAAATAAAAACTACACTAATGTAATTTCTTGGTCTTTGAGGTTGCTATAAAGACAATCACTTTTAAGTCATTCTTTTAACTCTTCACCTACTGTCATGAGTTCAAAACAATGACTACGGCCGAAATAAGAGAAATAGTAATAAATAGAGACTAAAATATACAAAATAAAAATAAAATGAAAATATTTTTTTAAATCAGAGCTTCTTCTGCCTGCTCCAAGCTGTCACAACTTCCTGAACTGTAAGAGCACGTCCTGTAGTTTCTTCAAATTGGTCACTCTTACCTTTCGATACAGTTTTAGTTTGAACTAAAGTTGCACAACTCATCTTGTTTGAGGATTGAACGAATCTGAATCTTTAGGTGTTCTTCTTGAAGTTTGACAATTGATATTCAAATAGATTGAACAAAACCAAAATAACAGCAGAATATAAAAAAGGTAGATTTAAATCTAACACTTAAATTGTTCAAACACTAACATTTTCAGATTTGAAAACTAAGAAAAATAAACTTTCAAATTGCTAGATTATTATAAGATAATAATAAATGGTGAAAGAAGAGAGGTGGAATGGCGGTTTTTGGGCAAAAAAAAAAAAAAAAGACTAAAAACCACCCTCTATGAAACCAGATGAAGAAGACCACGATGACTCTACAGAGAAAAGAAAGTGTTTTACATAGGGTTCTCTAATTTCTTTCTTTTACATAATAAAAAAGTTCTCCTTCCTTCCACGCAGTAAAGAATAATTCCAAGCCATCTACAATGCTAACATCTCATAAACTGATAATATAGTCTTAGGTTTATTTGAAATATAGCTATGGATTATTCCTTAGTGTGCTATATATAAAGCTGTGCCTAGCTATAACTATAACAACCTTTGCATGTGAATCCTTTGTTTATTTAATTCCCCATCATCCTTACTTCTTCTTTAATGCAGAGTCCTATGATTAGGGTTCAATTTTAGTTCTTCTTTAACAGTCCTGTAACTAGGTGTTGATTTTTTTTTTCTTATGCTGTGCCTTCTCTCTTTCATTCAGTTGAAAGTAGATCATATTGTATGTACCATTGATCAAAACTAAAATGTTTTAGCCACACTGAACACACCATATGTATATAGATGGTCCACTCACGAATAGGTCAAATGGTAAAATATATGAATATCTTTTTAAGAAAAGTAGGGTTTGAACCTCTCCATCCCCAACATTTCTCTCTCTTGTAATATTTGAAATTAAGCATCTCTATTAGTTGTTAAAAAATATATATATGTAGATACATATGATTTGGTATGTTTTGGCTGAAAATTGTATTTGATTTTGTAATCTTCTAGTGGGGGTTAATTTATAACATGAAAATTGATTAAATATTGCATGAAACATGCACAAAATAATTAATATGAATGTTGTTTAGTAGAGTAATTCACTTTAGTACTCCACAAATATAATCATTAACAACAGTAGATGGCTTGTTTATGTCCTTTATATGTTGAGCACATCCTTTTAACTCCTGCATATATGAACATGCATGACAGATTAGGTAATGTAGTGAAAAATTTAGAAGATTGAACTTTTTTTAAAAAAAGCATTGAACTCTCTCCTTCTCTGTCTGCTTATCCTTTGGGTTTTCTAAGGCCAAAAACCACCAAAATGTTTTGCTTTTTTGTGTAAATCTGAGCATAAATCTCAGACTCTATGGGCGTTTCTCTAAAAGTATGTTTATATTTTGTCACTATGGTTGATAATTTTGGTGTTATTGTCATGATTGTTTGATGAATCCATTAGAGCAATTAATTAATGTTAAAGTGAGGATTTGAAAAATACTGTCTGATTCATTTCGATTTGACTCCTCTACGGCACAACTGAAAAATAGATGTCTAAAATGAAATTCTCTTTTTATCTTCACAAGAAGAATTTCTAAATTATTGTATTTCTTAAATATAGCTTTTAGTTATAAATTTTCAATTTTATAAAAAAGAAAAAGAATGTTTCAGTTTACAGTTATATGAAATCTGTAATTTTTTTTGTTCATATGATGAATAAATTTTTTCTTTGTTAAAAAAAGCAGTGAAATTAATTTGAAATCTTACTTTTATTTTGTGAATGGGTTCACTTTATTAATAAACTGAAACAGTTGTTTAATTTATATGCAAATCCAATAAAGTAAATAATTATTTTTATCCTGTAATTGTAGTTGTACATATATTTATATGAACCAAAAATGCTTAGCATTATCAAAGTTCCATATAACCTTATGGTTTTACAAGTAAATTAGGCCTAAAGACTAATCGATACAAAATTTCATTATTATTATTATTATTATTAAATCAGATTATTATTATTATTTTTTTAAATTTCATTTAACTACAAAATCTGGAACAAATCCGAGTCACAATCAATAGAGCTAAGGAGGAAATAAATTAAAACAAGAAATCTTGAAGAAGCTAAGCCTCATTGGTTAACTAATCACACCTATACTATATGCACTGGACTGGTAATCAAATTATATATATATTTTTCTTGAACAAACCAAAATTAAGTGCCTGTCCTTATACGGTGATTAATCTTACCTGGAAATTTTGTCTTTTTGCTCCTTAATCAACCCCAATTCCCTTGTATTCTTCATTAACCAATTACAAATGAGATCATTTATCATCATTGTACCATTTTCTTATATTTAATTCTTTTTTTTTTTTTTCAGAGTGCTCATGTGATCTTTCTCTTTTTCAGTGTTTGTTAACATAGCATCATCTGCAAAAATATAAAGAAAACATATCACTTTAATTCAGTGTAAATCAAACCATTGATTTCTGAATTTAGAGATTAGCAATGTTCCCATTTTTCAGAAGATCCTTTCATGTATGCCATTCCAAATCATAAGCTCATTCATCATGGAATAATCATACCTTGCTCAACTTTAATATTAATGATTTCCCTTTAATTAATATTATCCAAGTTTCATTAACTTCTACCTAATCCTTAATTAAAACAAACTTTTGCAAACCTAATACAAACTTTTCATCAACTCTTTTCTTCATGTCGGATTTGGTGTCTAAAAACACACATGCTTTATACATATTTATCGTTTTGTTGATCATTTATGAAATGTATGTTATTCGAATGTAATCTTATTCTTGGATTTTCATGAAATGTAGTTATTGTCATCAATTTATATTATCTCACCAATCCAAATTACTTTACTCTTCATATTTCTGAATTTTACACATGCTGATACTGTACATGCTTTACTCCATCTCCACAGCTTTTTTTTTTTTTCTCTTTATAATAAGCAACTATGTGAAAATTATTTTATAAACTACCCACAACCCATGAATGCAATTTAATTTAATTTATTTAACCTAATAATTTTAATTTTATTTATATGAATATACGGAAGAAGAAGAATTCGCATCACAAAAAAAAAAAACTGAGTTTAATTATTAGGAAAATGTGAAATGAGTCTATACAATGAATAAAATGAAAAAAAATAAATTGGAATTGTAACTTTGTTGTTTGTTTTGTATAAAATAAAATAAAAATACCGAAAATTATAAAAGTTTAAATGTTTTACGATGGATACTTTTGAGTTTGAGGGACAAATTTTTTATAATAAAATGCATTAAACTTAACTCAAGTGGCAGACATATTTTTGAGTTTGAGAGACAAAGTTGGACGAAACAACAAACTTTAATTGAATTGATACATAAGGAAAAATGCATTGTGCTTGTATGGTTGAGAATAACTATGACTTTGATCAAAATCTCAATTATGGTTCAATTTTCATGAAAATATTCTTGTTGCATATTCTTTCTGTCTTTCAAGACATGTTAAAAACTCACTACTTCACCTCAATATGTGCATACCCAAAATTGGTCCCAAAAATAATGTATATTTTCTATGAAAATTTTTTGTATTTAATGTGGAATTCAAGCTAATTTCCATCAAAAATAATAAAAATTATGTTGAAAATTATTGCACAAAATATTAGAGTGTAAACGATTATTCTAAAAATTACCCCAAGACATATTCTCAGGAAAGAGTGGTGGGATCACAATGGTCCCACTTAAAAATTATATTTTTTAGACAGAATTTTACCAAGACAAGTAATTTTAATAGTACAATAATTAACAACAACTATACCCAACAATAGCTATTAAATAGACATAAAAGAGATCACCAAAATTTAACGAGGTTCAGCCAATTATGTCTATATTCTCAGACACTACCAAAATAATATTTCACTAATAGAAAAATTATTATAAAAGAGAGAGAAAAAATATAAATAGCCTAAATATTAGAGAAGGCTAATTTTTTTGGGGATGAATTTTTAACAAAGGGGGAAGTTCTTTTATAACCAAAGAACTTTCCTATTACTTTAAAAATCCTGATGTGGAATTTGCCAAAAAACAATAAATCTCCACATTGGCAAAATCTCATGCAATTCTCTCACAAATCCAACCTTCAGTAGTGTCTGTAAATTTCATCTTTCAATTTGTAACATTATTGATCAAGTTTAAACAATGTTTAAACTTAATCACAATTACCACTTTTGTTATCATATCAATAGGATTCTCAGTAGTCTGAATCTTCTGGATTGTGATTCCACCTTCTTCTAGAATCTCCCGTACAAAGTGATATCGAACATCGATATGCTTCGTTCTTGCATGATAATATGCTTCATTCTTGCATGATAAATTTGGTTCTTTGCTAAATGAATAGCACTCTGAATATCACAATGCACTTTGATGTTCACCAAACAACCCTTGTAGCCAAATTACCTCCTTTACAGCCCCTGTAATTGCCATATACTCTACCTCTGTAGTAAACAAATCAACTGTTGACTGTAAGGTAGACTTTCAACTGACTGGTACCTTTATAAAAGTAAACATATAACCAGTAGTTGATCAACGTTTATCCAAATCACCAGTATAGTAAGAGTCACAATACCCAACTACACACTAACCATCTTGCCTATCCTGCTGAAATACCAAACCAATATCTAAAGTGTTCAGAATATGCCGTAAAATCCATTTCACAGCTTATCAATGCTCCTTTTCCAAGAGCATGCATGTACTTGCTCACAACCCCAACTGCCTGTGAAATATCTAGCCTCATACACACCATTGCATACATTAAGTTACCAATAGCACTTGCATATGGTACTTTTGACATGTTTTCCCATTCTGCATCATTCTTCGGTGACATAGATGCACTAAGCTTGAAATGAGGAGCAACTGATGTACTAACTGGTTTTGACTTTTCATTCATGCCAAAATGTTTTAGTACCTTCCTTAGATATTCTTTTTGAGACAAATAAAGCCTCCCCAATTTTCTATCTCTGGATATTTTCATACCAAGAATCTTCTTTGCTTCACTAAGATCCTTCATCTCAAACTCCCTGTTCAATTGAATCTTTAATTTCTCAATTTCTGTTTGACTCCTACAAGCTATTATCATATCATCAACATAAAGAAGAAGATATATATAGGATCCATCTTGTAGCTCGCACAAATACACACAATAGTCATATTTGCTTCTCGTGTACTTTTGCCATATTATAAACTTGTCAAATCGCTTGTACCACTGCCTCGGAGATTGCTTCAATCCATATAGCGATTTTTTTAATTTGTAAACCATCTTCTTTTTACCAGCAATTTTAAATCCATCTGGCTGAGTCATGTAAATTTTCTCATCCAAGTCTCCATGTAAAAATGCAATTTTGACATCCATTTGAACTAATTCTAATTCCAACTGTGCTACCAAAGCTAATAAAATTCTAATGGAGGAATGCTTTATAACTGGAGAAAATAATTCATTATAATCAATTCCCTCCATTTGTGCATAGCCTTTAATCACCAATCTTGCTTTGTAATGAACATTATTCTTGTAAAAAAATCCATCTTTCTTTGCATATATCCATTTGCACCCAATTGCGTTCTTTCCCTTTGGAAGACTAGCTAGTTTTCATGTCTGATTCTTTTGAAGGGATTGCATTTCTTCATTCATGGCAATCCTCCACTTTTCATGTTCTGAACTTTGGACTACTTCATTATAAGTAGCCAGAACATCATCAATGGCAATTGGTGATGTAGAAGAGACCATATCAGCATAACGAGCAGGTTGTCTAATGGTCCTCTTTCCTTTCTTTAATGCAATTGATTCATGTTGCTGTGGAGGTTTTTGGGTCTAAATATCTTCTTCATTTGACTCTTTTTCTACCATAGGAGAGTCATCATCAATTTCTACATTGGCTGGGATAATTCTGTTACCATCAAACTCCACCTGTTTGGAAGTACCATCTATCTACTCCATTTTTTCTGAAGTCACCTTTCTTTACATGGTAGATTCATCAAAGGTAACATCCCTGCTAAAAATTACTTTCTTTATTTCTCGACACCAAAGGTGATAGCCTTTCACACCACAAGTGATCCCTATAAAAATTAGCTTATTTGCTCTTGGATCTAGCTTTGACTCTTTAACATGGTAATATGTAGTGGAACCAAACACATGTAAGGAATCATAATCTATAACAGGTTTTCCAAACTATTTCTCCAATGGCGTTTTACCACTAATATTAGTCGATGGTAGGCAGTTGACAAGGTGATAAGCATAGACTACAACCTCAACCCAAAATTCTTTACCTAACCTAACATTAGACAACATACATTGAACCTTCTCCAGCAATATCTGGTTCATTCGCTCTGCCACCCCATTTTATTGTGGTGTATATATAACGATGAAATGTCTAACGATACCTTCATCTTCACAGACTTTCAAAAATGGATCATTCATCATTATCTGTATAGAGATGTTTGACTTTTTTGCTTGTTTGAGTCTCCACTATCTTTTTCCATTTAAGGAAAATTCCTAGCACCTCATCCTTCGTCTTCATTATATACACCCATATTCTTCGAGAAAAATCATTAACAAAGGAAATATAATAGTGTTTTCCTCCCAATAAAACATTCTTGGAAGGCCCCTATACATCTGAATGAACATAATCCAGAATACCCTTAGTATCATGGATGGTTGTTCCAAATTTCACCTTTGTCTTCTTTCCTTTGATGCAATGCTCATAAAAATCTAATTTGCAAGCCCGAGGTCCTTTCAATAATCCTTGATCTATCAGCAACTTCAAGGATTTTTCTTCAGCATGCCCCAAGTGTATATGTCATAACCTGGTTACTTCTGACTTCTAATCATCAGTAGAAGTTACCGTTGTTGTTGTCCCAATAATTGTACTACCAAAAAGTAATACACATTATTTCTTTGTCGAATCACCTTAATTATCATAAGTGCACCAGAGATGATTCTTATTATCCCATCTTTTTCCCTTACTTCAAAACCTTTTAACTCTAAGGTTCCCACATAAATGAGATTCCTCATAAAATTCGGCATATAATGAACACCTGTTAAGGTTCTAATTGATCCATCCTTATTGCTTAAGCGAATTGAACCAATCCCATGTGTGTTAAGAGAGGCATTATTCGCTGTGTAGACAACTTCACCTTTTAGCTCTTTAAAGTCAAAGAACCATTTTCGATTGGGAGTTATATGGTGACTACAAGCTGAATCTAACAACCACGAACTTGAATAGTTGGTTGATGGTGTAGCAGCAATTGAAAGATTTGAATCTGCATCATCACACTCAACTAAAATTGAATTTAAGATACCATTTCCCTTTCCAGGTTTGCCTTTGTCCTTTAGCTTGGGACAATCTTGCTTCTAGTGCCCTTTTTCTTGAGAAAATGCACATTGATCTTTGTTCAATTTGGACTTTGACTTTGATCTCCCTCTCTTTCCTTTATTTTGGCTTTGCAAACAACCTCTAATAACAAGAGCTTCTGCTTCAACACTTGCATTTTCTTACTTTTTTTTCTTTCGCAATTCATAACTATATAAGGCTACAGTTACTTCACTTAGAGACATAGCAACCTTCCTATGAAATAGAGTAGTTTCAAGATACTCCAACTCATCAGGAAGTGATCCCACTAACATCAAAGTGAGATCTTCATCATTAAAAGTCACATCCATATTCATCAAATCAGTTACCAGCTGATTAAAACTAGTAATGTGATCATTCATTGTGGTACCTGGAATATAGTTAAAGCGGAACAATCTCTTTTTTATATAGAGTTTGTTTTGACTACTTTTCTTCAAGAATTTCTCCTCCAGTGCCTTCCATAAGTTACTTGTAGAAGTTTTTTTAGAAAATGCATACTTATACTTTTTAGAAAGACATGATCGAATTATACCACATGTCAATCTATTGATCACCTTCCATTCTTTCTCCTTAATATTATCTGACTTCTCTCCTTCAATAGCAATGTCTAGACCCTACTGAAAGAGAGCATCTAGAATCCTACTTTGCCACATGCCAAAATGACCAGTGCCATAAAATATTTCCACCGCAAATCTAGCATTTGTCACAACATTTCTTACCAAAATTGAAGATGAAGAAGTTGTTGACACCGATGTGGATACTTTTGTGTCGTCTGCCATTTCTGTTACAAAATTCTATTTAATAGTTGTTGATGTGGAATGCCAATTAGCCTAAGTGAATTTTTTCTGATATGGAAGATCAGCCTAAGCTGCAACCACAGAACATACTAAAATAAACTAAGAGCTTTGATACCAATTATTGTGGAATTCGGGTTAATTTCCACCAATAATAACAAAGATCACCTTAAGAACTATTGCATAGGTGACTAGAGTATAAACAATTGTACTAAAAATCACCTTGAGGTATATTCCTAGGAAAGAGTGATGGGGTCACAATGGTCCCACTTAAAAATCATACTTTTTAAACAGAATTTTATCAAGATAAGTAATTATAATAGCATAATAATTAATAACAACTATACTCGACAATAGCTATTAAACAAATATAAAAGAGAACACCAAAATTTAACGAGATTCGGTCAATTATATCTATATCTTCAGATATTACCAAAATAATATTTCACTAATTGAAGAAATATTACAAAAGAGAGAAAAAGAATACAAATAACCTAAATATTGGAGAAGGCTAATTTTTTTTTGGATTTTTAACAAAGGAAGAAGTTCTTTTATAATCTAAGAACTTCCCTATTCCTTTAAAAATCCCGATGTGGGATTTGCCAAAAAACAACAATATTTACTCTATATATAATATGTTTAGCATCAATTTTGAGCATACTATATTCAAAGTTTATTTTCAATAGGATGTATTAAATATTTTTTTTTGAATAGAATGTATCAGATTCTTGAATGTCTAATAAAAAATTATTTAAAAATAATGTTTTGTATTATAAGCTGAAATATAAACAATTTCATCATGATTTATAAAAAGTGTAGTGATAAATGCCGTTATCAGTGATGTCATTTTAGAAGTCACAGGTATTGATAATTCCATTTTTGCCCTCTTTTTAAAATTTTTTTTTTAAAAATTTAAAATTTAAGTTATCCATTTTTATAATCTAATAAAAAATTATTTTACGAGCATAAGAATAATTTTATCACAATCTTAATGTACTGTAGTATTATGAGATGCGACATAAAACATTTTCTTTATAAAAATTATTATTTTATTCTCGTATGGGGGCAAAAAAAACTTTTAAAGTAAAAAATGTAATTTTTACCAGCCGTGAACCAATACATGTACGAGCATATAATATTTAATTAGCCACTTATCTTTTGTCATTTAACCTTTTAGTAATCAAATTGCATGTCTCCAATAAACTATTTTTTTGCACACGCAAATTGAAAGCTCTCTCTCCTTTTTTTTTTTTCAAAAAAAAAAAAAGCAGAGGTGATGACAAAATTGTTAGGCAATACTTTATCACAGCCATCTGATGTGCAGACCTATTTACCCTTCAGACTTGTATAAAAAATTATAAAGAAAGCAGGTACCTCTGACTGAATTAGACTATTATAATTTCCGAAAAAAAAAAAAAGACTATTATACAACAGTTGATTAGCAGCCTCTGTACGTAGCAGTAGCATTAATGGTAGTGGGGAGTAGTAATTGGGCACAATCATAGGCTTAACTTCATAGCATTTTCATTGCTTAATCATCAAAATCATATATATATATATATATATATATTTTTTTTTTTTTTTTGGAAAGAAAACCATATATATATTAATTATATGAAAAAAAACCATATATATATTAATTATATGATTAATGTCTCTTTCAATATTCGACCATTTCACAAGATTTATATATATATATATAGACACATAAACAGATGCACAAGTGGAAGTTGAGCTCACAAGCTCCCTCACCTAGAAGGTTAGATGTCACAGTTGCCTTGATACAATTAATAACAGTGTCTGTCTGTCTGTCTGTCTCTTTCATTCTCTCTTTATCACACATCCCACAGAAACAACAAGAAAAAAGAAGCAGCAGCAGCAAAGTTAGAACAGTAATGGTTCCTGCGGCAGATGAGTTGACGAAAATAACAACCGAACCTGTTGAAACAACCATGGCAAGTTTGCCCACCAAGCAAGAACACAAGGGATCCTGGGCACCAGAAGAAGATAAAAAATTGGCTGAAGTTATTGCAATTCATGGTGCAAAAAGATGGAAGATAATTGCAGCTAAAGCAGGTAAAATAGCTATAAAACAATACGATTAATTCATGAATAGAGTTGCTCTAAACTTTTGATGTCAATAAGCTTCATGGGTGTTGATCGATCTTTTGACTGTTGATTGCTACAGGCCTTAATCGCTGTGGCAAGAGTTGCAGGCTAAGATGGTTGAATTATTTAAGACCAAACATCAAGAGAGGCAATATATCAGATCAAGAAGAGGATTTGATCCTCAGGCTTCATAAACTACTAGGAAACAGGTTAATTATTTTTCATGACAAATACTCATACTGCTAGCTAGCTAGCTAATTGGATTAATTCTTGTATAAATCATGTACCGTTGTGTTGATTCTTGTTCTGTTCTTGTTTTTGTGATATGTATAGATGGTCATTGATTGCTGGAAGATTACCGGGTCGAACCGATAACGAGATCAAGAACTACTGGAATTCTCATTTGAGCAAGAAAATAAATAAAAAAGAGAAACAAACTGGAACTTCAAGGTCCAAAGATGATCAGAGAAGGACAGTAGAGAAAGTGGGTAGTAAGGTAGAGAAGAGGGAAGAGAACAATTCAAACAGTAATAATAATAATACTGGAGGTGAAGAAGACTCAAATAGCAGCTTTAATGTAGATGACTTCTTTGATTTCTCCAATGAAGACCCTTTAAACTTGGAGTGGATGAGCCAATTCCTAGAAGATAGATCATGGTAGCTTTACTGGCATGTCATAAAAGTGTACAACTTTTTCTTTTTCTTGCCATGATATCTGTCAATGACATAAATACATAATCATGGTGTATGAGAGGTTTCGTGATGTGTAACCTTTGTGATCTGTTCATTGATTTAGTGCAGTTTCAGCTTTTTAAGAGCACAAAACTGTTAACTTCTGATTGGTTCCAATCATTTCCTGAAGTGGGTTCTTCATTCACATTAATTAACACCTAGGTACCAATAACTTGGCCAAAATGCAATTTACCAAGTACTACAATATGTGCAATTTACACTGCAGTTTTTTGGACTTTAGTCTTTGGAGTATGGTGTAGATTCTTTAGTGGTGGAAAGGGCGGTAAAAAGATGGCAAAGATTGTAAATAGAGTTAATAAAATTAAGAATTAACCAAAAAAAGGACATGTATCCCCAAGTTTTTGGACGCATGATTGATCAAATTTAAGTGACAGTACAAAAAGGGTACGTGTTAGTTTGCATCAATTCACACACCATAAGCCAATGTTGGTTCTTTTTTATTTTTATTTTTATCTTTATTTTTATTTCTCTCTCTAGGAAAATGTGGATAGGAAATGCAGCAGCAACAAAGAGAGAGATACGGCTGCAAGACGAGAGTTACCCAAATGCTATAATCTACAAGACAAATAGCGTACTGAAGCACTGGTGAAGAAAGCTATGGTTTTCAAGAAAGAGCCAAGAATTTTTGAACCACTTTAGCAATGCTTTTTATGCAGGGTGCAGCCAAGTTTTAGGTAAAGAACTTTTATACTTCTTTTTCTCAAGATGTATATCCAAAAAGTTCGAATGCAGCACTTTATTTTCACCTTGAACTTACTCGGATAATGATGCATATGAGACAGGCATCAATGATTAAGATTAAGGACTCTAATCAGCTGCTCTTAGTAGACCATTAAGAGAAATTTAAGAAGCAAATTCAGAACTTACCTTGAAAAACTCCTTAATTTTTTTTGAAATATTTTTACTTACGCCTGACAGTGAAATTTAATATGTATTTTTTTAACAACAAATTTAATATTTATTAATTCAAATGTTTTTTAATTTATATTAAAGCTTTTAATTCTGTCAATCAGTTAAAACTATTTTATGCTAGTCATAACGGACCTCTCAATAATAAGTTAAATAGTTTAATTATTTAACTATTTTTGGAGAGGGAAGGAAGTGAACTCTATCGCCCAAAAACCCAGAAATGGAAAGAAAAGTGCATGTGAGATACCATTATACTATTTTATTTTAGTGTATTTTGCATTTTATTATAAAATTTTTTTTGATAATGGCCTTGTCATTGGCAAAGTCATCTTCATGAGAAACTATTACACTGCGTTTACAAAGGAGGAACAAAAGGGAGGAAGAAAAATAAGAGAAGAAAATAGGGGAGAATAGTTTTTTTTTTTTTTGGGTTGAGGAGAAAAAAATGGGAGAGTAAGGAAAATAAATTATATTTTCTTCTCCCCATTATTTCTCTTAATTGGAGAGAAAGTAGGAAAAAAAGGAAGAAAAATTATTATTCATTTTATTTGATAATTTTGTCTTTATTTTTTTTTCTCTTCACATACTGTGTACTTTACATAGTTTTTTTTTCTCTTTGCATGCTGTGTACTTTATATAGTTGTTCTTCATTTTTGTTTTGTCACTTCAACTGTTCTTTATAGCTCTATAAATATTTTAATTTTATACATATTATTTTTATTAAATTAAATTTCTCCAAAAAATAAAAGTTCATAAAAAAAATAAAAATAAAAGGTTTGTAATAAGTATTATATTTTTAGATGGGGGCATAAAAACAAATGTATCATATACTTACTTTTTTATTTTTTTAATATTTTATCTTCCCAATAAAAAGAGTACAATAATTTTTCTTCCTTTTTATTTTATTTTCCTTTAAATTTAAATATAAAAGAGAAAAAAAGTAAAAAAAATAATATTATTTTTTTTTATTTTTTTTTCTCCCTTTCCAAACATAGTTTTAATGGTGGAAGCTTGTAACTAGTCAAGTCTTTGGAGCTGGCAATCAAAGCTCGTGACTTCGTGTCATATGATTGATGTAAATAATATTTTATTATTCATTTTTTTTTTAATCATTAGTATCCAAAATCTAATTTAATTTGATTCTGATTAATTTAGTTCGACTCATACAAAACTATAAAAATGATAAAGATTTTAAAATAATTAATTTAATGTGTTTATATATATTAGAATTTAAATTTGAAATATCGTTTAAACGAAAATAATTATCTATCAATTAATTTCAACGATTGTTAGTAATAAAATTTCACTTTTTAATTTGATAGTGTTTCAATATCATAAAGATGGAGAAAAGAATTTAATAATTAGTTTTTAATACATTTTTATGAGCCATCACTATAAATAAATATTATATAATAAAAACGAGAAAATTTGAAAACAAAATCTCTCATTTTAAAAATAAAAATTCTTGTCGCTTGAAATAGGCTTAAGCTTGTAAGAGTTCACTTCTCACCATGTTAAAATTTTCCTCTTTTAATGCTTAAATAATTTGTTTCTTTCTCAACAGGTTAGAATTTTCCTCTTTTAATGCTTAAATAATATATATATATATATATTTTTTTTTTCGTGGACCTTGATTTTATTGAAGATTCTCTTCCAATTGTTGGGTTTTTGTTAGATCTTTGCGGTTGCTTTCAATGCCATAGAGAAACAAGAAGATCTCAAACCATCCAAGAAGCTGTGAATATCAATTCATATAAACAGGAAATGGCCAACTATGATTTCATATCAAGGCTCCTTCAGAACACAGTGGTCCAATTAGACAGATTATTGTACAGTAAAGAATGATAGCTGAGTTTACATGTCTTTCTATGCATATTCAATTGGCCATCAAAACTAGTACAACATGATGAGGTCATAACATGAATCCGTAATACCTATTTGTCTAAGCTATAAAGATTTCATTTCTGATAGCTAAGTATTAGCCATCTACGTGCAAAAAATATATATATAATTATTATTATTTTTTTTTTTAGGGGTTGGCTTGTAGCATAAATTACATAAAAACGATTGAACCACAAGAAAGATGCTAATGTATTTCACCAACCCCATGATACAAAAATGGAATTGTCAGATTGTCAAGGCATCTCATGGCATGGAGCCCCACAAGCATAGACTCGTTCATCTTTAAAGCTGCATTTAGCGCTTAAGCAAGAGAAGAATCCAATAGCTCGCAGCAATCATTCAAGGATTGAGACATAGTGACCTCACACTTTTTTACTATCATATGCTCAATATGTATGCAAAATGAACCATGTTTCACCAATTAAAAAAAAAAGAAAAAAGAAAAACAGAAAACCAATGATTTACAGATGACTTTACAAAGTTGATCATTGCAAACATATAGGGAAAATTATAAATTTAGTGTACAAACTTTTGTGATTTCTTCTATTTAAGTATTAGAATTTTTTTTTTTTATTTGAGAATATGAACTTTAAAAAAACATACTTAGCTCAAATGAAATATACTTTTTTCCAAGCTATCTTTATCATTTTTTAAGTGGATAATAACGAATGATGAGCTAAAAAAAAACATATGAGCTGAAAAAAAAAAATAAATCCTATTTGAGCTGATAGTCAGCTTAAAATAAATCAAATACATTTTATTGATATATTTTTTCAAAATTTCGATGCTGAAATAGAAAAAAAAAAATAATTCAGACACTCAAATAAAAAAATTATAAAATTTTTAATTTTTCCCAAACATATATATAGTCATCATTCACACCTTTACAAACAGGAGAGCATTAAATCAAGCTCTTTATAAATGGGAAGATGAAATAGTATATGTCAAAAGCAGCACATCATATTTATCTCATAGTGCAGTAAAGAGTTGAAACCATGTGAAGTTAGTACATGGGTTGTCTACTCAAATCATGTTGCAGTAGAATTCCATGAATCCAGCACATCTTGAATGAATTAAAGGCGGTGAAATAAGCATGGCGGAAAAAAAAAAAAATCCTAGTCTAAAATACATGTCAGTCTTCTGACTATATCCCCATCTGTGTTTCCAATTTTTATGTCCATAAATCTTGCACCTTTTAATGAAGAAATCCATAGAAGCAACAACCTGCGAAATGAGTGACTAGAAGATAAGAAAGGAAGAATTTGACAGGGTAGAGGATAGTACAAGGTCTTCTCATTCCTCATAAAATCATAGTGTAATAGTCATAATCCTTTAAAAAATGAAGGGTCCTTACAGTATGAACAGTGCACTAACACCATATACATAACTGGTAATTAGCCCCATGCCATGGAACAAGCATAATTGACCAGCAGTTTGCCATCAACGCCAAAATTCTGCATCATCAGATTATAATTAACTATCAAAGCCGAGTAAGCATTTATCAAATGAGCCTACCCAAACAAAAAGATCCCAAAATATTTGTGTTCAGATGACTAACTAGAAAAAAATGTTTATGAAACCCTTCTGCCGGAACCACCTAAGTCTGTTGTGATGTATCAATTTGAAACACCATTACTTCATTAATATATTACTTTCATGAGGCATAACATTCATTGATACATTATATAGAAATGTTCATCAATAATGGGAACACAAATTGACAACTGGGCAAGAGACGACGTAGATATTCACAGACAATGACAGACAGAACTAACTTTCAATTATACAACATTACTGCGACTGCAACAGAGTACACAGCTCAGCTCGTGGTCTCGAGTATATTATATGAAAACTAACAAGCTGGTGCACAATTCCACCTCTGCCTGAATGGCACTAACAAAATGCTTTGTGCTTAAAAGTGATGGTAGATTAAAAAACTAGTTATCTACAGCAATGACATGAAGAAACGGACAGAAATTGATTACAAAATGCACCTCCCTGCAAATTGCTTCAGAATATACGCCATACAAAGAGACTAATGCCATTACTTGATACAATTTTTTTTCCATCCTAAACAGCTGTAACTCATGAATAATCTTGGAATGTATTTGGGCTGCACTCATCAGGACTTAGAAGGAAAGAGAAAGCATTCAAATAGCAAATTCAGTTCAGACATGACTAGATGTTTCTGCTATGAATATTAGTTAAGTAATGCTAACCACAGACCACAAACTATAAAGGAAAAAAAATTAATCAAAAACATAAAAACTTACATTGAATAGATCAATGACCAATTCATCAGGGTTCGGTGAGAATGCGCTATTAATGTATACAAACTAAACAAACATTTAGGAAAAACAAAATTAGTAATCTGAAGAATATAGATAACATAAAATTGGGGAAAAAAAGGGAAACAAAGAGCATCAAGGATGAGCTACCACTGTTTCTCTGTGAAGCTGTCTTCGCAAAAAGTCAATCACCTTTGCAAATTTATCAGTTCCAGGTATCTGTAGAATTAAAGGACAATCAGTAAATAGAATAAATTTTCAGTTGACAGAATCTAGTCCCAGGAAAGTAAAACCAGCAGTTATACATGAAATAAGAAATACATTGAGTTCTCATTGTTGCTACTCTCAAATGTACTTCTGAAGGCACTTTGTAGGAGGCTGCTGATATATCATAAGGATCTCCTTCCATGATTATGATCCTTTTGGTCAACAATCAAAATAGGTAAATGTTTCTAAATTAAGAGAAAAAAATGTATAATTAACTTGGTTTCCAGTTCAAAAAGGCATTTGCCATGCCAATTATCTCTATGCTACAAGTTTCAGGCTGTAGCACATGCATACTAAGTTTACAAGTTTGAGCTCAATTCACTGTTGATTTGCAAGCTCCCATTTCATCAGCAAAACACTAAGCCCTGTTTGGAAAGTCCGAATGTGCAAGAATTCAATTGACTGAAAACCCATAGTTGTTAGACTTCAATTCCTTCAACTTAAAAGAAAAGAGAGGGAAAAAAAAAAAAAGAAAGAATTCATCTTGGAAAGAAAATAGATCATGCCAAAATTAACATAATTTTTCAAGATTCAATTGAATTGAACGTACTGACTTCTTGAACATGATTTATTGTAAACAATGCCTAATAAGAATTAAAATGCAATGTCTTCCCAAAACGTAGTAACCAATTAACTAAAACATAAAACCCAAAAAAGAAAAAATTCATCGACCCACCTGCATAAACACACGAAAACACAAAACCCACCAAGGATTTAACAACATAAATGGACAAACATGAATATACCTGCACAACAATTGATGAAAGATCATACCTTGAACTTGTTTTGCTTGAGTATAGGAGCATCAGCAGTTGCTTTTAATTGAACAATCACTTCACCACCAAATAAAAGAAAACCCAGTTAAAACACAGATGATTGTATAAATTAAACGACATAAATACATAATTGGATCAAAATTAAAGATGGGTTTTTGATGAGTGATCGTTTAAACTTACCTTTTCGAACAGAACTGGGAGACTCAGCTGCTGCCATTGCTTGATCGTTTTAGAAAACTCGGAGGTCGTTTGCTATTTCTGTGATTAATTTATATATGCTTCCACTAATTTTTGGCTTTTACTATCTAATCCAAGTTTAGTCCAATTCTAAAGAAATTGAGCTTTGTAGTTGCCACACACTCTCTCTTTTTATTATTATTTTTTTTTACGTTGTCTTTTTTTTAACATTACGGAGGAATTTATCAATTAATTATTAATATTACTTTTTTATCTAAACTACTAGAAGTTACTGTCAATTTATCATGACAAAATTACAAGAGTAGCAAACATTTTTTGATAATTAATTTAATGTAATTATATATATTATAATTTAATTGAAAAATTATTGAAATGAAAATAGTTTTAATAAATTATAATAATTATTGATTAACATTATTTTATTTAAACAATAAAAATATTACTGAATCAGTTTACACATCAATTAAAATTATCAATTGAAATTTTTTTATTCATAAAAGTATATTTTTTTATGTTGACATGGAGCATTTAAAAATAAATTTGCATCACATTTAAAAAAGTCGGAGTTTTGATTAATAAAAATAATATTATTGTGAATTATACAATAAAATAATTATTTGTTTATAAATAATTATTATAATTTTAAAATAAATTGAACTCAAAAAATGCCTTTTTTCTACATAAGGGACATTTTAGTATATATATATATATATATATGGAAAGTGACATGATGACATATTTCCACAGTAATAGAACCTGACATAGATAACTCAATTTAGCTTCTACACCACCAAAAACTTTGAAAATATATGATTACAAAATTCAGATACTTGTAAAGAAAACAATGAAACACTTAAATGAAAAAATTGAAAAATTTATACGCTATTTGTGTAATTTTTTCTTTTCAAAATTGTAATATTTTGAATTTTTAAATATTTTCAAACTGCATTAGTATATGTAGTGTTAATAATTTTTATATGTATTCATAATTATTTAACGAGTTTGTTATTTATAAAAATTATTTTTAATTATTTTTAATTACTTTAAGTCGTTTACGTAAAATTTTTTCAATAATTTTATTTTCGGGAAATTAAGACGTAAATAATTTAATATTAATTATTTAAAATAATTTTATGAATTTGCATGAGTTCATGCATAATTTTAAAGTGTTAAATAAAATGCATATATATACATTTATTTAAATTAAATTAAGGTTTATTTTATGATTAATTATATAATATAGTTTTTATATTAATTAATTAATTAAGTGTATATATGTATATGTGTATATATATTATTAAAATATGTGTGTGGTGCATATTTATTGTGTGTGTTATATTATATATTATTATAATATAAAGTATAATTATATATATATTTATGAAACTGCCACTCCCTCTCCTTCTTCCCGATCGTTCACTTCACCATTCCGGTGTCGATTACACCATTTTCTTCCTGTCACTGTGCCTCTCAGCCTTCCTCCTCCCTTGCCAGCCATTTCCGCCGCCTGCTACCTCCTTCTTCAATGTGTTTTGGCCGGAATTCCCAAGAGAAGCCGAAAACTTCTTCACTGTCGATCAACACGTTTCCGACCACCAAACTCGACGCCACCGGTCTCTATTTTCTCTTTGAGCTCCGGTGAGTCCATTTTCAAGCTTTGTTTCACTTGAAATGATCTAGATTTCCCTAGGTTTTGATTTTACAATTTCGGCCTATTAGGGTTTTTGATTTTTTTGAGCTTCGATTTGAATGATTCATGCAAACTCCCTTCACAAACATTGATCCTTGTAGCTTAATCTACCTCTATGAATTTTTGTGGAATTTTTGGGAATTATTTTGATTTTTGTGAATTTTTTTATTATTTTATTAATATTTTCTAATTTTTGAAAATTAATTAATTAAATTATGAAATTGTGTTCTATGGTATTTATAGGTGTTGAAATGCATTTTAGAAATTTATTTGTAATTTTTGTGAATTTTATATATTTATTTTGAATTTATTTAGTTTATGTAATTTTTGAAAAATTAGGTTAATTATGTGTTTTAGTGAAATTAATTGGTTAATTGAGTATATTTATTGATATTATTGAATTATATGTTGAGAAAATTAATTTTGAGTAATTATACTATTTTTGGTGAATTTTTTTATTAATTTTAGGGAATTTACGTAACTAGAGGTATTTTGATAATTTGACACTAAATTGGCTAAAAATGTAATTAAATTGGTTTTAATATTTATTTAAGGTATAAAAATGATTTCTACAAATGATTTAGTATTTTTAATTAATTAAAACTACTTTTCATAAATTATTTTTAAATTATATATATAATATACGATTTTTCTGAATAAATGAGTTTTTATCGATTTTTAGTAAGTTTTAGGGTTAACTATGTAATTTGGATTTATAAAATGTATTTTGGTCAATATTTACAAATTTATTAAGAATTATCGATTTTTAATAATATTTTATTTAAAATTAGGGTTTTTATGTATTTAGCGGTAAAATAAATATTGTTAGCATTTAAATACCTAATTTGCTACATTTTGAGTATTAAAGGGCATTTTTGGTATTTCTGTAATTATTCTATGAATTGTGAACCTCGGTTGGTGAATTGTAGTTTGGAGTTCGACTGAGGGATTGTGTTTTGCGTATATTCGAAGTGTATTTCTTTGCAGGATCGGCTCTACTCTTTGAGTAGAGAGATGTCTATTTTTACAGGGGAGGTTTTATCGGATTTTCGATAGAATTCTCGTAAAACGTGATGTCCAGTCGAATTCTTATTCTAATTCTGTGTCTAAGATTCTAGATTGAGTCCTTAGAATTTTCATTAGAATTATTCTGATTTTTTGTTATCGTTTGTTTATTTAGTTGTGCCAAGACCGAGGCCTAGTGGACTAAACCCGTGGGACCCATCTCAAGGAGCGCAATAACAGTGAATTGTTATTTTATATATGTGTGTTTTAGGGTGCATGTTTTAGGAATGCATGTTTTATTTTAGTAAAGCATACATAAATGATTTAAGTATTACTTATGTTTATTTTTCAATATATTTTAAACTATATGCATGTTTTATTAATGATTTATATTTAAAATGTTTTTAGGTATATTTATAGTTTATTTCTTATTTATTTTATTATTAAATTGAATTTATTTGACGTATATATACTCGAAATATCTCTAGTTTATTTTTGGTATATTTCTAATATATATATGGCTTATGTTGCTATTTTATTTAATATCATGCATCATTTGTTTTATGAATGGATGTTTTATATATAAATGAAGGATATCAATAGAACGTGCTACCTAGTGAGCAGCACTAGGACCGAGTACATACCGGTACGCTGATAGCATTTAGGCTTCATTACTAACCATTTGTGGATATTGATCGGATTGATTTGATTTGACGTGTGATATGATTTGGTAGTATGATTGCTAGAGCTTGATTGACCAAGTGTCTCAGAGCCAATCACATTGACAGTCAGACTGCTGGAGCTCGATTGACTTAGTATCTCGGGATCAGTCTACTGTCCAAATGAAACAAGTGAATATATTTGGAATAAGTGAGCTTGTATGACTAAAGTATTGTCTAATATTGTTTGAGGTTGCGGTTTTCTAGGGTTCTATTTGATCCTTCATAAATAGTGATTTTCAGTAAAAATATATAAAATGATTTTGTTGCATTTGTGTGTATTTGCTTGTATATATATTTATTATATATATTATTGACTGTGTGCATTTGTCATTTAGTTATGCATGTATATATATTATAACAATTCACTCAGTGAAGTCTGACTCCCCTCTGTTGACTATTTTTCAGGAGAGTCATCGTCTTTAGACCTTAGTAGCAGACCCATACACCGGATTTCTTCCGCCCTGGCTTCATTATGTAAACTGCTTATCTGAGCTTTATTTTATAATCTAGACACTGCAGTAGTTGTAAACAGTTGTGAGGTTTATGTATTATGTTTGTGTGAGTTATGTATTTTAAAGATTTGAACTGAATTTGTATTAAAAGATTATTTATATATGAGATGAGGATGTATAATTAATTTTATTGGCAGATTATTATTTTATTTTTATTTATGATTTTATTTCTGCTGTAAAATATTTTATTTATGTTATTATGATTATTGCATGTTTTATTTTATTTTAAGATTTATTACGGGTTCCGAATTCGAAAGAATTCTCGTTCCCTAACGCCGATCATGATCCTTATTTTGGGTCATGACAAAAACAATGACGGATACATTAATTTGGATTCATGGGAACATTGGGTGTTATTATCATTAATGTTATATTTTCTTAATGTCCCCCATCAATGAGTCCATAAATATGGTCTTTATGGATATTGTAATTAATTTATTAAATTAGTTTAATCATTGTTAGCATAAGGTTACGTGCGTGTTTAATTAAAAGGGACCATGAACCATAGTCATCATCATCATCTTTAAATCCCCACTTTGTTATTGTTATGATTATACTATATTATGTTGGGATGTGATATGATGACCCTAATGCAAAAACTCAAAATTAGCACTTCTCTAATTTGCATTAGATCCAACGGTATATCATTCAAATTTAAAATTTCCAAAAGTTTGAATACCCTTTAAATTTTTGAAAATTGTAAAAAATTAATTTATACGTGAATCAAAATTATATATCTTTTCAAGTGATTCTAGAAACAAATGTAGAAATAAATTTCTAAAATCCGTACATGATAATTAAATTTTGATTAACCATTGAAATTGAATGTACCTAATATCAGAAGATATTTAAGAAAACCTTTATTTCTGAAAAATATTTTTGTAATTGTAAAATATTTATCATTATTTTTTTTTACACAAGAGATTGAGAAAGAGGAGAATGGATTTTAATATTTTAAAACAGAATTAATTTCATGACAAAAATGATTCAATTTAAAATGAATAGATCAAATATTTTAATATGCTCATAAAACTTAAATTCATGACCTAAGTCGTGGTTCCTTTGCTTAAGCGGGGGGAAAATATTTATCATTAATTGATGAAAAGTTATGTGTCACATTTCATAATAAATAGCGGTAACAAAGATGAATTTGTTTCCTTTTAATATTATTTTATTTTAATGTAAAAATGAGAGGACAAAAAATAAAAAAGTTTCTCCATAATATTAGTATTCATGTAATGACCTGTCATATCTATCTTTTTTCTCCAAGACCGACACGACAATAAATAAAAATCAATAACAGGGGAATTGAAGCAAAACTTTAACTAATTAAATTAAGAAGAAAAACTTATCAAACAATCTATTTATTGCGAGAGACATGCTTTCAAGTGATACCCTTGATGAAAACATAGTGTCAACTGAATGCATGTGACTGTTTAATGTGCTTTTCTTCAAGTCTTTAATTAATGGAAGGTTTTATAATTTTCCTTCAAGTTCTATATATGATCATGTCCCTACCACAATTCATTTCCTGAGAAAAATTGAACTAAAATGGCAAACAAAGCACTGGTCAGTGAATTAATTGCCTTAACAAACACAAAAAAATTCATTAATTTGGACACCATCCAATAAATATCTCTTACAATTGGATGCCAAATGCATGTAATAATTTAATAAAACTTGAAGATATTTAACACATTTTCCTTTGCCATTCTCAATGCAATAGCACAATTTATTAACTATCCCTTCAACCTGCAATCTCCTAGCTAGCTGGTGAAGGGTGGGCGAGGGTTTTAATATATTTGTTGAATGTGGATTTCAATTATTTTACATATCAATTCCAATTAAAAAAAAAAAAAAAAAAGAGGTCATTTTCTATTAAAACATCATTCTTGCTGGTCGGCATATATGTTTTTTATGATTTTTTTTTTGAGACCTATTTTAAATGTTAAGAACCTTTATTTTTAAAATAAAAAATTTTAAATTTAATTTATTTATTTTTCATTAAGTATATGAGACCCATTATACTTCATAAAAATGTATGTAAATAGTAATTAGCAATTGTTCTCTTTCAAAAGAGCCAGAAGTATCTATATAAAATAACTAATAACTAATTGCATGGAGTTTACCATGTCATGTTTTTAGTGCCATGTGGCACTTTGCAAACTCTATATGTGCTTTGTATAGTTGGTTTGATTTTGCTTTTAGGTGTTAAATAACCATCTAATGAGTTTGTTTCAGTTACATAAATGTAGTGGAAAATAAAGTGTTATGTGTGTCATTTGAGCTGCTTTCCATCAATTATGATGTATACTTTAGTGAAGAAAGATTCAGTAGTGTTGTACATGTTTGCGGAACTGTCATTTGTTGTTCCTCCCCTAGTTCTCAGCATTCCCTTGCCTGCAAATGCACCCACAACTCAACAAACACACACTTTTGCAGAAGAAGGCCAGAGGTATATGATAGGTTGGTGTTTTTAATCTTCTTTTTAAAATGTTCTAACTCTATTTAACTGCTTCGGCAATTTCCATTTGAGGTGGAAATGCAAACAAATATTTTATGATAGGTTTGTTAGAATTCAATTAAGTGAAATTAAAAGGACTGAAAACTGAAAGGATAATAGGTCTGTTGGAATCTCATTTCTTTCTCTCAATGAATTAATGGAAACAAAGGGAGAAGGTGAAGAGAAATTGAGGATGCAAATAGGTGCTTTATGATAGGTATGCTAAAATTAAATGAGATAATCAGAGAATGCATAAAGCTGAAATTGAAAGGAATGGAAATTTAGAGCTCACCTTTAGAAAAGAAAGATTCATTAGAGTAGTCTAACATGCACTCATCGTACTAACTCACTTCTCCAGTACCTTTACACAGGTGCTTTATGACATATTCTGTGTGTTTTGTTTGTTCCTCCGTGCAAACCGATGATCAAGAATATGAGCCTTGAAAATCTTGAAAAATCCATGACTAATCTGTGATCAAGAATTAAAGAAATGCCAAAATGATGAGCCATCAACCACCATTTGATTAATGGTTGTTTAATGACAATTTGAAGGCAGCCAAATGGGAAAAAGCTATAATCGAAGAATGGAATGGCTCTCCCTCAACAACCTCTCTAAAACAGTTGCCCTTTATGCTTCTTTTTCTTCTTCTTCGCATTCTCTATCCATCAAAAGGTCGCTTCTTCACTACCACCTTCTGCTTCCATTTGCTTTTTTTTTTTTTTTGCTTTTATCTAATTTTTTTTAATTTTTTTCTTGCTTTATATTTGTTTCAATTGAACCATTCGCAGATTTGGCAGTTGTTTTGGTCCCGTTTGGAGTTGCCTCCGTCAAGCTTTTATGCCTGAGGCAATAACATAACAATTTTTTTTTCTATTTTCATCTGTTTATTAGTTTATTTAATTTCACATTAATAAAAAAAAAATTATGCAGGGATTTCCAAGCAATGTAACTACATATTATGTCCCTTTTCAAGTATGGGATTCATTGCAGGTAATTAATTATTATCTATGTTAATTCATTATTAAGGATACACAAAGTGATATACCATTTTTTTGGCTGATTGTGAATGCTTGATTGCTTGCTTTCTATCAGGCACTTTCAACTTATATAAGGACAATGCTTTCAAGTTTTGACTTAAGATGACAAATTTTGACCATGTTGTGTGTGTAACTTATTTTTGTTTTTTCTTATAATTCAAAGCTCTTTTGGGTGCTATTGGGGTTGGAGAGTAATCAACAATTGTCTTTGGTGCTACGTTTTAGGTATTTTTAGTTTTATTATATGCTGGAATTGAAACTTGAAACAATTTTTTTTTCTTGAGTTTAATCAAGGCTTATGATTGCTCTATCGTAACTAGGCTTTTTTTTTTAATTGAACTTTTATAATGGTTTTTTAGGGACTTAACTGGAATACTTGGAAGCATATTGTTCACATTTTATCAGGTTCCTTTTTTAACATGCTTTTCATGTCTTACATGCACATACCTTTGTTGTTTTTCGTTACGGGTGAAAGGCGCATCATTGGCTTCAACTTTGGTCTCAATTTCTTAGTTTGATATCTTGATTTAGTCATCCACATTTGGTGTCATCAAAATTTATTTTTATGAGTCTTGTTATAGATCATTGAATGGGGTGATTCTATGCTTCTTAGGGCTCAAATCTGGATAGTAATGCCAAAATGTGGTGTCTTGTTACAAATCTTATGAATGATCTCGGTATGCCATCAAGTCCCTCATTACTTCTTTTTTTTTTTTTTTTGCAGATATGCAATGTCATTGCTTTGGTTTTCTTACTTATTGGATGCAAGTCTAAACTGGGATTTGGAGAAGCCAGACCCAAGAAGAGCATTGCAAAGTGCACTAACTATTGTCATTGCCTACATTTTGGGTGGCTTAATACCTCTCATTCCTTACATTTTATTTGAAGAGCTCAATATGTTGTTATTACATTTGTTATCTTAACCTTAATGGCGACATTGCTAATTTTTAGCTATTTTAAAGGCTAATTTTTAATGAATTTGTAAGCAGATATAATGACAGTACATTTTGGAATTGCATATATTGAACTAAAGCTCAATCTCTTCTTAATCTTGAAGTACTAAACTCAATCTCAATCTTTTATATCAACATCATTTTCTCTTCCACACTTCATTTTACTATTTTGACATTATATTCGATATTATTAACTAACAAGTTTATGTAACAAACATATATGCACAAATTTATTTAATTTAAAAATATCTTCAATATTAAATAAAAATTACAAAATTTATTAGTGTGACTGTTCTTCCACCTTTTGGGCTTTTTGAAAAAATATCAGGATATTACTCAAGA
Organism: Mallotus nudiflorus; assembly: GCA_947683625.1. Taxonomy (NCBI): domain Eukaryota; kingdom Viridiplantae; phylum Streptophyta; class Magnoliopsida; order Malpighiales; family Euphorbiaceae; genus Mallotus; species Mallotus nudiflorus. The sequence goes on along the minus strand of CANTUR010000187.1, from coordinate 2,814,262 downwards.
TGTCAAGTATCTCCTTAAATTTAAATTGTTATCTATTTATTTATTTTTTCATTTATATAAACATCTATATGATACAACAAATCACATTAAAAAGAAATAACAATTCGTATTGGTACAAGTTTGTTTTTCTTATTTTTCATCCTCTTGAAAGTTATCTATTTTTAAAAGTGTATTTATGGAGGTAAAGTTTCTTATTTTTTTTTATAACAATCATATTTTATTCATTTTTATTATCATTCGTGTATAGCGCGGGTTATTGGCTAGTTAAAGGAATAGCCATAGGAACGGGCACATCATAACATCTGGCAATTTCCATAATATTGAAAATCGTATATTAAGAGAGGAAGGATAGACAAAATTACAAAAAAATATTGACTCAATATTATATAAAGTTGGATAATTAATTAATTTATTTACTAATAAAAATTAAATTAAATTAATAAAAATATAATATAATTTAATTTAATTGAAAGTTTATTTCCTATTTTAATTATGTTAGCGTCTATTTTATCTCTAATAAAAATTAAATAATTAAATTCTAATTCTAATTTAATTGAAAGTATGTTTCTTATTTTTATTAGGATAATTTCTATTTTATCTCTAACAAAATTAAATTAAATTAAACTAATTAAAATGTAATTCTAATTTAATTGAAAGTATATTTCCTATTCTAATTAGGTTAACTTCTATTTTTATTTCTAATAAAAATGAAATTAATTAACAGATAATTCTAATTTAATTGAAAGTATGTGTTCTTTATGACATCTTCTATTTTATCTCTAACAAAATTAAATTAATCAATTATTTCATAAAAATTATTATTTATTATTTTAATTATTTACTTATTAAATTTAATATAGTAAAACTTATAAAATTATGTTATATAATTTGATTTATATTAGATAAAACATAAGCATAGTTAATTACTAATATAATTTAATATAACATAATTTTATAAGTCTTACATAAGTATAATTTTATAATTTAATACATAAGTATATATAATTTAATATATATATATATGTTTTAGCTATACTTATGTTTTATCTAATATAAATCAAATTATATAACATAATTTTATAAGTATTACTATATTAAATTTAATAAGTAAATAATTAAAATAATAAATAATAATTTTTATGAAATAATTTATTATGAAAATATTAATGTGAAAAATGTTGAATACTTTGTTTTGAAAATGTGTTTTCCATAAGAAAAGTAGCATAATTATTGTTTTTAGATAAGTTTATAAAATTTAACAAAAAACAGTTAAAATTATATATATATATATATATTAAAATTAATAAAATAATAATAAAATATTCAAAAATTCACAAAAATCAAAATAAATTCCAAAAATCACACAAAAATTCATGGAGGTAGATTAAGCTACTAGAATCAATATTTGTAAAGGGATTTTGTGTGAATCAACCATTAACAACCCAAAAAAAAAAAATCAAAACCCTAATGTACCATAAACTAAAAATCAACAAAACTCACAAATGAGGAAGATTGAGCTTGAACCAAGATAGGATTCGACCTCCTCGGAGCTCTAGGAGTCGAACGGCACCAAAATCACATGAAGACGTGGTCGGAAAACGGTCGACAACGAGGAAGCTATCCACTGCTGTTGTTGTCGTTTCTGCGAAATCGATGACCGGAGAGGGTAGAGGAAGTGACGGCGATGAAGGCTGAAGGGAGGAGATTGGTTCGGCGTCAGAGCAGCGAGAGGCACACCGACGAGCAAGGATCGGGAAGTGCAAGGGAGGTAAGTTTTTGTGTTTTATGTTTTTGGTTTATGTAAAAGTGATAATATGTATATATTATAGTATAATATTATAATATAAAATATTATTATTAAAATAATATGGTCAAACTTATTTATAGTCAACATATATGTATATGTACACACTATATAGATATAAAATACACATAACTAACATTATATATATACACATATAAATAATATTGTAATATCCCGTGTTTTTAAAAATATTTTTACACTGTACCGGGATATACAGTGTCAATAATTTTTATGCATTATACAATATTTTTATGAGTTGATATGTATTTTAAACCTATTTTAATTACTGTCTATTATTTTCAGTATTTTACGTAAAATTTTCCCGGGACTTTCATTTTCGGGGAAATTTCCACGTAAACAATGTATTATTAATTATTTTAAATGTATTTACGGGTTTGCATGAACTCATTCATATTTTTAAATTATTAAATAAAGCCTGTGTGTATATTTATTTAATTAGGGTTTATTATTACCCTAATATTTTATTATTTATTTATTATTATTTGATTATTTTATTTATTATTAAATTATTAAAATTTATTATTTTATTATTAATTATTTATTAATATTTAATTATTTTATTTTATTTTATTTTATTTTTTATTTTTTTTTCTTTTTTCTTTTCCTTTTTCTTTCTTTTTCTTTTCCTTTCTCTTTCCTTTTTCTTTCTTTTTCTTTTTCTTCTTCTTCTTCTTCATCTTCCCGCGAGCGCCGACCACCACATTCCTCACCGCCGTTTCTCCCTCCTCCGGCCACCGTTTTCGACACCGCCGGTCCCTATCTTCTCCTTGAGCTCCGGTGAGTGTTATTCTAGCTTTGGTTTGAGCTAAAATGGTCTAGAATTGCTTAGGTTTCGATTTGAAGTTTTCGGCCTCTTTTGGTTTTTGATTTTTTTGAGCTTCGATTTGGATGATTCATGGAAACTTCCTTCACAAATGTTGTTCCTGGTAGTTTAATCTTCATGTATGAATTTTTACAGAATTTTTGGAGGTTTTTTGGATTTTTGGGTATTTTTGAATATTTTAATATTATTTTCTAATTTTCGGAAATTAATTATTTAAATTATGAAATTGGAGTTTATGGTTGAATTAGGTGTTGAAATGAATTATAGAAATTTATTTGGAATTTTTATGAATTTCTAAGTATTTATTTTTAATTATTGAAGTTTAGGTGATTTTGGAAAATTAAGTTAATTGTGTTTTAAATTGAATTTAATATTGGTTAATTGAGTTTAATTATTGATATTATTGATAAATATGTTGAGAAAATTAATTTTGGATAATTGTATGATTTTTGGTGAATTTTTGAAGTAATTTAGGTATATATATATATATATAGGGGTATTTTGGTAATTTTACCCTAAATTGTCTAAAAATGTAATTTAATTGGTTTTAATATTTATTTAAGGTATAAAAATGATTTCTACAAAATATTTAGTATTTTTAACTAATTAAAACTATTTTCCGGGAATTATTTTCAATTATATATATAATATACGGTTTTTCTAATAAAATGAGTTTTAATCGGTTTTTTACAGTGTTTCAAGATTTATTTTGTAATTTCTACGTATGAAATGTATTTTTATGATTTAAGGATATTTTTGGTATATTTGAATATATATTCTGTGTTTGTGGACCCCGGTCGACAGATTGTAGTCTGGAGTCCGACCGAGGGGTTGTGATTGATTGTGGTGTTTATTTTTGAAGTGTATTTTCTTTGCAGGGTCGGCTCTACTCTTTTGAGTAGAGAGATGTCCGTTTTACAGGGGAGGTTCTGCCGGATTTCCGGTAGAATTCTCGTAAAACGTGATATCCAGTCGAACCCTAATTTTCGATTCTGTATTTAATACTCTAGATTGAATTCTAGGATTTCTGTTAGGGTTATTCTGATGTCAATTAATATTTCTTGTTTAGTTGCGCCGAGACCGAGGATTAGTGGACCAGGCCCGTCGGACCTGTCTCGTGGAGCGCATTAGGTGAGTTACTATATTATATATATATGCTTAGGATGCATGATTTAGGAAATGCATGTTTTATTTTGACTAAATATGCATAAATAACATGATTTATATTCAAGTATATTTTTGGTATATTTTTGGTATATAATAAATTATATACATGTTTTAATAATAAATATATTTAAAATATTTTTAAATATATTTTTAGTTTAATTCATGATTTGATTGGATTTATTTGACATATATATACTCAAAATATACCTGGTTTACGTTTGGTATATTTCCAGTATATATATGGTTTATATTGTTATTTCATTTATATTCATGCATCATTTATTTTGTGAATGAATGTTTTATATTTAAGAATGAAGGATATCAATAGAACGTGCTACCTAGTGGGCAGCACTAGGACCGAGTACGTACCGGTACGCCTATAGTATTTAGGCTATATTACTAACTTATTTGTGGATATTGATTTGACTATGATTATTGATATGTGAGATGTGGTTTGTGGGTGTGATTGCTGGAGCTCGGTTGACCAAGTGTCTCGGGGCCAATCACACTGGCAGTCAGACTGCTGGAGCTCGGTTGGCTTAGTGTCTCGGGGCCAGTCTACTGTCCAAATGGATTAAGTGAATATATTTGGAATCAGTGAGCTTGTATGGCTAGAGTGTTGTTTAACACTATTTTTCTGAGGTTGCGATATTCTAGGGTTCTATGTGATCCTTCATAAAAGTTGATTTTCAGACAAAATATATAAAATGATTTTTCTGCATCTGTATGAACTTGCCTGTATATACATATTACTCATATACTGTTGACTGTATGCATTATCACTTAGAGTGTATGTATATATACTATAGTAATTCACTCAGTGAGGTCTGACTCCCCTCCGTTGACTATTTTTCAGGAGAGTCAACTTCCTCAGACCTCAGTAGCAGGTCGATACGCCGGATTTCTTCCGCCCCGGCTTCTTTATGTAAATTGTATACTTGAGTCTTATTTATTTTATCTAGACACTGCAGTAGTTGTGATTTTCAGTAGTTGTGATTTTCAGTAGTTGTAAATTAAAGTATTGGATTTATGTATTTGTTTTAAATAGATGTATTATAGTAAAACTGGATTTGTATAAAGATTATACATTTATGAGATTATATATGTGATGTGATGAGTTTTGAATTATATCCAGTTGTTATGGATGATATTGTAATATTTATGATTTTATTTTCTGCTGCATTTATTATATTTTTACTATTATTGTGGCATGCTTTATTTTATTTTTAGGCTTGCTACGGGTTCCGGATTCGAAAGAATTCCCGTTCCCTAGCGCCGGTCATGGCCCTGTTTTGGGTCGTGACAAAGTTGGTATCAGAACGAAGTTCGTTTCTGAGTGGAGTTCTGTGTCAGGGCTTAGTTTTGTGAGTTGTGGCCCTAGTTTTAAAGTTGTGTTTTCTGTTGGACTACTGCAGTGTAATAGGTTCGAGTATGTCTTGATGAGTATTCCTTGCTGTAGTTTTCAGCGTTATTCCTCCGTTGTCTGTTTTGTCTGAATCTTTCCATTTGTCTTTTCAGAATGAGGAGGCGAGCGCGTGTCGCTCCACCGGTCGTTGAGGCCGAGGATGATGAGTCTTTTCAGGATGAGGTTTTACCTCCTGAGCCGCCAGTTAGACGTAGAGGTCGTGGCAGGGGTAGACCTCGAGGAGCGGCAGGTCGCCGTAGGGCAGAGAGAGTTACAGGGACGAGGAGCCTGTTGAGCCTGAGTTTGATGTTCCTGTTCCTCCAGTTGTTCAGCCTGCCTATCAGCAGGGTATGTCTGACCCTGAGGCAGGCAGCTTTGTTCTATGCCCGAGTTGGCAGGATTGCTTTTGATGGGACTTCTGATCCTTTAGATTTTCTACATGCGATTGAGACTAGGACTCGGACTGCTCATACCGAGTACCAGAGGATCATGATTGTTGAGTTGTCTGTCGAGGGACCAGCTTTGGATTGGTTCATTCAGATGATCCAGCCCTATATGATGACGATGACGTGGGCTCAGTTTCGAGAGCGATTCATGAGGAGATTTTATCCAGAGCCTCTTCGTTTGAGTTATCGTCTTCGTCTGACTAGTATTTCTCGTGGAGATCGATCAGTAGAGGAGTATACCCGAGAGTTTCTTCGTCTGGGTAGATATGCCGAGGATCTGATGCGAGATCAGTATTTCGCTGTTACTACCTATGTTACTGGTTTGGGTTCAGCTTTTGCTGGTATGCCCACAGCAGGTCTTACTCTGGAGTCTGTGATTGAGCTAGCTAAGGAGATCGAGCTGAGGTTAGTTAGGCAGGGAGCGATGCCTGATTATTACCAGTTAGGAGTTCAGTCGAGTGGATCGCAGGCTACTCCGTATTCGAGTTTTCATGTTGGTTCGAGTAGTCAGCAGCGAGGTTCGACTCAGCAGAGTCAGAGACAGCAGCAGCGAGTGCATCGGAGCAGTAGACATGGTCGTGGAGGTCATCGTAGATCATTCAGATTCGGGTCAGGTGCTTCGAGCAGCAGCAGTGGTCGTAGTTCTGGATCAGCGGCCAGTGTTTGTCAGACTTATGGTAGAGTCCATCAGGGACCGTGTTATCTGACACCGTTGACATGTTTCAGATGCGGGCAGACAGGACATTTTGCCAGATCGTGTCCTTATTCTGGATATCAGCAGCAGCAGATTCCGTGATTCCCACAGCAGTCGATTACTAGTGCAGCACCCGTGCCATTTCAGTTACCACCAGCCCAGCATCAGAGTTCTACTCAGTTTGTTCCACAGCAGAGTCGTGGTAGAGGTACTAGAGGAGGTGCTAGAGGTGTTGGCCAGGCTTCTACCAGTCAGCAGGGAGGTCGAGGCCAGGCCAGAGTTTTCCATCTGACTCAGCAGGATGCTCAGGCATCTAATGCAGTCGTGGCAGGTATTCTTTCTGTTTGTTACCTGGATGCTTTGGTTTTGTTTGATCCGGGTGCCACACATTCGTTTGTTTCTCCTGTTTTTGCTTCTAAATCTTGTTGGCAAGCTTCGAGGATGGCTTTTCCTTTGTCTGTTGCCACTCCTCTGAGTGATTCTTTGGACGCCGATATTATTCTTTCTGGTTGTCCAGTTCTCGTGGGAGATAGAGAATTATCCGTCGATTTGATTTTGTTGGATGTGATGGAGTTTGATGTTATTTTGGGAATGGATTGGTTATCTCAGCATTATGCCGTGGTTGATTGCAGGAATAAGGAGGTGATTTTCAGAATTCCTGGTGAAGAAGATTTTAAGTTTGTTGGTGACAGGAGTTCAGCACCTCAGAATCTTATTTCTGTTATTTCAGCTAGGAAGTTGTTGAGGAAAGGTTGTCAGGGGTTTTTGGCATTGGTCAGGGATACGTCAGTGGAGAAGTTGTCACTCACAGATGTTCCTGTTGCTTGTGAGTTTCCTGATGTTTTTCCCGAGGAGTTGCCAGGTTTACCACCTCATAGAGAGATTGAGTTCTGTATAGATGTGGTTCCAGGTATTACTCCTATATCTATGCCACCCTATCGTATGGCTCCTGCAGAGTTGAGAGAGTTGAAGGAGCAGTTGCAAGAGTTGTTGGAGAAGGGTTTTATCAGACCTAGTGTTTCCCCTTGGGGTGCACCAGTCTTGTTTGTGAAGAAGAAGGATGGTACCCTAAGACTGTGCATTGACTATAGAGAGCTGAATAAGGTGACAGTGAAGAACAAGTATCCTCTCCCGAGGATAGATGATTTGTTTGATCAGTTACAAGGTGCACAGTTCTTTTCTAAGGTCGACTTGAGGTCGGGTTATCATCAGCTGCGGATTAGTGAAGTTGATATTCCTAAGACAGCTTTCCGCACTCGTTATGGTCATTATGAGTTTCTGGTGATGTCTTTTGGTTTGACTAAAGCACCAGCAGCTTTTATGGACCTGATGAACAGAGTATTCCGACCGTATGTGGATCAGTTTGTGGTAGTCTTCATTGATGATATACTGGTATATTCGAGGAGTATGGAAGAGCACGTATATCATTTGAGGATTGTACTACAGACACTGAGAGATCATCAGCTTTATGCTAAATTCTCGAAGTGTGATTTCTGGATGGAGAGTGTTTCTTTTCTTGGACACGTAGTGTCTAAAGAAGGTATTCAGGTTGATCCACAGAAGGTTGAGGCAGTATCTGAGTGGCCTAGACCTACTTCAGTTACTAAGATTCGGAGTTTTCTGGGTTTAGCCGGGTATTATAGGCGGTTTGTGCAGGATTTTTCCAGGATTGCAGCCCCTATGACTCGCTTGACTCAGAAGAATGTTAGATTCGAGTGGTCAGAAGCTTGTGAGAATAGTTTTCAGTTGTTAAAGGAGAAGTTGACCACAGCGCCAGTATTAGCTTTGCCTAATAGTGTGGATAAGTTCACAGTTTACTGTGATGCCTCTAGAATTGGTCTTGGTTGTGTGTTGATGCAGAATGGAAGGGGTGATAGCCTATGCTTCGAGGCAGTTGAAGAAGCATGAGCAGAACTATCCCACACATGATCTTGAGATGGCTGCAGTGATCTTTGCTTTAAAGATTTGGAGACATTATTTGTACGGGGTGACTTGTGAGATATTTATTGATCACAAGAGCCTTAAGTACATTTTCCAGCAGCGAGATCTGAATCTGAGGCAGAGAAGATGGTTGGAACTGTTGAAGGATTATGATTGCGAGATTCTTTACCATCCGGGTAAAGCTAATGTGGTAGCAGATGCCTTGAGTAGGAAGTCCTCAGGTAGTCTGCTCACATTGGTGTTGAGAGGAGACCATTGATCCAGGAATTGCATCTGATGGTGGATCAAGGTCTGATGATGAAGATTAGTAGATCAGGTGGACTGTTAGCTCAGTTTAAAGTACGATCTGTACTAAGGGATAGGATTAAAGCAGCTCAGAGCCGAGATCCTATTCTAGAAGAGCTTGCAGAGAATGTCAGAGCAGGGAAGTTCACTGATTTCACACTCGATGATGATGGTGTGTTGTGGATCAGTGGTAGATTGTGTGTTCCTGATGTGGATGATTTGAAAGAGGAGATTTTAGAGGAAGCACATTCTACAGCCTACAGCGTTCATCCTGGTGTTACTAAGATGTACCACAGTATCAGAGATCTATACTGGTGGGATGGATTGAAGAAGGATGTTGCTGATTATGTTGCTAAGTGCTTGACGTGTCAGCAAGTGAAAGCCGAACATCAGAAGCCTTCTGGGAAGCTTCAGCCTCTTCCTATTCCCGAGTGGAAGTGGGAAAGGATAACTATGGATTTTGTGATCGGTTTACCTCGTTCGAAGGATGGATACGATTCCATTTGGGTGATTGTAGACAGATTGACGAAGTCTGCACATTTCTTGCCTGTGCAAGCCACATATTCAGTTGCTAGATTGGCGAAGTTGTACGTGAAGCATATTGTGTGCCTTCATGGAGTACCTGTGTCCATTGTGTCAGACAGAGGTTCGGTGTTTACTTCTCGTTTTTGGCAGAAGTTGCAAGAAGCGATGGGCACTAGGTTGGATTTCAGTACTGCTTTTCATCCTCAGACAGATGGTCAGTCTGAGAGGACGATCCAGACACTGGAAGATATGTTGAGGATGTGTGTCTTGGATTTGGGAGGTAGCTGGGATGATCATTTGTCGCTTGTTGAGTTTGCATATAATAACAGCTACCATAGCAGTATTGGCATGGCACCATATGAGGCGTTGTATGGAAGGAAGTGTAGATCCCCGTTGAGTTGGGATGAGATTGGTGAGAGAGCTTTGACTGGACCAGAGATGATTCAAGATGCTGCAGAGAAAGTCGTCGTGATCAAGCGCAGGTTAGAGACCGCAGTTAGTAGACAGAAGAGTTATGCAGATCCTAGGCGCAGAGATGTGGAGTTTCAGGTTGGAGATTTCGTTTTTCTGAAGGTATCTCCGATGAAGGGTGTGATGAGATTTGGCAGGAAGGGTAAGTTAGCACCGAGATATATTGGACCGTTTGAGATTCTGGAGAGAATTGGCACTGTTGCATATCGGTTGGATTTGCCTCCGAGTATGTCACAGGTGCATCCAATATTTCATATCTCGATGTTGAGGAAGTATATCTCAGATCCTTCACACGTGTTGCAACCTGACAGTGTAGAAGTGAGTGAAGATTTGACGTTTGTGGAAGAACCTGTGGCGATCGTTGATTTTCAAGTTCGACAGTTGCGATCGAAGCAGATTCCGATGGTCAAGGTTCTGTGGCGTAGCGACAGAGTTGAAGAGCATACGTGGGAGACTGAAGCTGAGATGCGAGCTTCTTACCCGCATCTCTTTCCTTCTTGATCTTTTCTTTGTAGAATTCGGGGACGAATTCTTGTAAGGGGGGAAGACTGTAATATCCCGTGTTTTTAAAAATATTTTTACACTGTACCGGGATATACAGTGTCAATAATTTTTATGCATTATACGATATTTTTATGAGTTGATATGTATTTTAAACCTATTTTAATTACTGTTTATTATTTTCAGTATTTTACGTAAAATTTTCCCGGGACTTTCATTTTCGAGGAAATTTCCACGTAAACAATGTATTATTAATTATTTTAAATGTATTTACGGGTTTGCATGAACTCATACATATTTTTAAATTATTAAATAAAGCCTGTGTGTGTATATTTATTTAATTAGGGTTTATTATTACCCTAATATTTTATTATTTATTTATTATTATTTGATTATTTTATTTATTATTAAATTATTAAAATTTATTATTTTATTATTAATTGTTTATTAATATTTAATTATTTTAATTTATTTTATTTTATTTTTCTTTTTATTTTTCTTTTTTCTTTTCCTTTTTCTTTCTTTTTCTTTTCCTTTCTCTTTCCTTTTTCTTTCTTTTTCTTTTTCTTCTTCTTCTTCTTCTTCTTCCCGCGGGCGCCGACCACCACATTCCTCACCGCCGTTTCTCCCTCCTCCGGCCACCGTTTTCGACACCGCCGGTCCCTATCTTCTCCTTGAGCTCCGGTGAGTGTTATTCTAGCTTTGGTTTGAGCTAAAATGGTCTAGAATTGCTTAGGTTTCGATTTGAAGTTTTCGGCCTCTTTTGGTTTTTGATTTTTTTGAGCTTCGATTTGGATGATTCATGGAAACTTCCTTCACAAATGTTGTTCCTGGTAGTTTAATCTTCATGTATGAATTTTTACAGAATTTTTGGAGGTTGTTTGGATTTTTGGGTATTTTTGAATATTTTAATATTATTTTCTAATTTTCGGAAATTAATTATTTAAATTATGAAATTGGAGTTTATGGTTGAATTAGGTGTTGAAATGAATTATAGAAATTTATTTGGAATTTTTATGAATTTCTAAGTATTTATTTTTAATTATTGAAGTTTAGGTGATTTTGGAAAATTAAGTTAATTGTGTTTTAAATTGAATTTAATTGGTTAATTGAGTTTAATTATTGATATTATTGATAAATATGTTGAGAAAATTAATTTTGGATAATTGTATGATTTTTGGTGAATTTTTGAAGTAATTTAGGTATATATATATATATAGGGGTATTTTGGTAATTTTACCCTAAATTGTCTAAAAATGTAATTTAATTGGTTTTAATATTTATTTAAGGTATAAAAATGATTTCTACAAAATATTTAGTATTTTTAACTAATTAAAACTATTTTCCGGGAATTATTTTCAATTATATATATAATATACGGTTTTTCTAATAAAATGAGTTTTAATCGGTTTTTACAGTGTTTCAAGATTTATTTTGTAATTTCTACGTATGAAATGTATTTTTATGATTTAAGGATATTTTTGGTATATTTGAATATATATTCTGTGTTTGTGGACCCCGGTCGACAGATTGTAGTCTGGAGTCCGACCGAGGGGTTGTGATTGATTGTGGTGTTTATTTTTGAAGTGTATTTTCTTTGCAGGGTCGGCTCTACTCTTTTGAGTAGAGAGATGTCTGTTTTACAGGGGAGGTTCTGTCGGATTTCCGGTAGAATTCTCGTAAAACGTGATATCCAGTCGAACCCTAATTTTCGATTCTGTATTTAATACTCTAGATTGAATTCTAGGATTTCTGTTAGGGTTATTCTGATGTCGATTAATTATTTCTTGTTTAGTTGCGCCGAGACCGAGGGTTAGTGGACTAGGCCCGTCGGACCTGTCTCGTGCAGCGCATTAGGTGAGTTACTTTATTATATATATATGCTTAGGATGCATGATTTAGAAAATGCATGTTTTATTTTGACTAAATATGCATAAATAACATGATTTATATTCAAGTATATTTTTGGTATATTTTTGGTATATAATAAATTATATACATGTTTTAATAATAAAATATATTTAAAATGTTTTTAAATATATTTTTAGTTTAATTCATGATTTGATTGGATTTATTTGACATATATATACTCAAAATATACCTGGTTTACGTTTGGTATATTTCCAGTATATATATGGTTTATATTGTTATTTCATTTATATTCATGCATCATTTATTTTTGTGAATGAATGTTTTATATTTAAGAATGAAGGATATCAATAGAACGTGCTACCTAGTGGGCAGCACTAGGACCGAGTACGTACCGGTACGCCTATAGTATTTAGGCTATATTACTAACTTATTTGTGGATATTGATTTGATTATGATTATTGATATGTGAGATGTGGTTTATGGGTGTGATTGCTGGAGCTCGGTTGACCAAGTGTCTCGGGGCCAATCATACTGGCAGTCAGACTGCTGGAGCTCGGTTGACTTAGTGTCTCGGGGTCAGTCTATTGTCCAAATGGATTAAGTGAATATATTTGGAATCAGTGAGCCTGTATGGCTAGAGTGTTGTTTAACACTATTTTTTTGAGGTTGCGATATTCTAGGGTTCTATGTGATCCTTCATAAAAGTTGATTTTCAGACAAAATATATAAAATGATTTTTCTGCATCTGTATGAACTTGCCTGTATATATACATATTACTCATATACTGTTGACTGTATGCATTATCACTTAGAGTGTATGTATATATACTATAGTAATTCACTCAGTGAGGTCTGACTCCCCTCCGTTGACTATTTTTCAGGAGAGTCAACTTCCTCAGACCTCAGTAGCAGGTCGATACGCCGGATTTCTTCCGCCCCGGCTTCTTTATGTAAATTGTATACTTGAGTCTTATTTATTTTATCTAGACACTGCAGTAGTTGTGATTTTCAGTAGTTGTGATTTTCAGTAGTTGTAAATTAAAGTATTGGATTTTATGTATTTGTTTTAAAGAGATGTATTATAGTAAAACTGGATTTGTATAAAGATTATACATTTATGAGATTATATATGTGATGTGATGAGTTTTGAATTATATCCAGTTGTTATGGATGATATTGTAATATTTATGATTTTATTTTCCACTGCATTTATTATATTTTTACTGTTATTGTGGCATGCTTTATTTTATTTTTAGGCTTGCTACGGGTTCCGGATTCGAAAGAATTCCCGTTCCCTAGCGCCGGTCATGGCCCCTGTTTTGGGTCGTGACAAATATAAACTCTAATTATTATAATATATAATTATAATACCTAAAATAACAATACAAATAAATAAAATAATTTATTAACAAAATAAATAGGGAAATTTGATGAAACAATTATAGAAATAATAATATTATAACAATCATGCAAATTAATCAACCAAAATAATATATTTACATAGGAAAATTTATTTAAACATTAAATAATATTAATTAACCGTAAAATAGTAAAATAAAATAATTAAATTTAACTTTTAAATTTTATTAACACTGCATATCTCATTTTAAAATAAAATAATTTAAAAACATAGGTCATTACAAATCAATTCTAGAATTGAAAAAAATTAATTATAAAAAATATTGAAGTATATATAATTATTTAAAAAATATTTATAAAAATTATAATAAATTATAACTATATTAAGTTAATATCAAATTATTATATAAATAAAATAACACTATTATAATTTTTAAAATTTTTATTTAATAATAATAATGTATTTAATTATTTATTTACTATATATCATAAGTCAAATAAATTTTTTATTTACATGTAAAATATATAATTATTTACTTATATATATATATATATATATATATATATATATATATATATATATATATATATATATATGTCAACATGAATGTTTTTTTGTGTGAGTCATCAGTATTCAAAATTCAATAAATTATAGCTAATTAATCTAATTTGATTTAAATAGAATTATAAGAAAATAAAAATTTTTCTAATAATTTATTTAATGCTATTACTTAATTGCGCATGTATATTTGAAAAATTATTATTATTAATTAATAGTGTTAAGGTTCATGAGTTGAATACTCTTTGATTTTTTTTTTTTTTACATATAGTAATATTAGTGGTTAATAAGTAATTTTTGAAATTCATTTTATGGATCATACGTTTGCTAGATTTCACAAACCTAGATAACGCAATAAAAATTAATCTCACTTATAGTGGAAGAAATTTAAACCCATGACCTCTTCTCTTAAGGGCTTGAGGTAGGCCCCAATTGCAGTCTTGGATGTCAGGTTACATTATTATTACACGATAGAGTTGATGGGCATAGGTTAATATAATAATAATAAATATGGACACGTATCGCTTGTATGAAAAAAAAAAAAATTAAGTTGATTGCTCACCACCGAACTAAGATTGTACTTGACAAGAAATTTACTGAATTTGAACAAGGGATAAAGTTCCGGAATTTGTGACAAGTAACAGTAAATGAAAAAATTTTAAGAGTAATTTCTCTTTAAATAAACGATTCTCTATATTAGAGAAGAAAAATGAAAGAATTTTTTTTTTTATAAGAATATAATCAATAATTTTAAAAGGATATAAATTGTAATTCATTACAACTCACGACATTATGAATTACAATGTGTATCATTATTTTTAATTAAGATGCTCCCATTGCATGCACATATCATTGACATAAATGCTAAAAAAAAAAAGCATTGACATGGGACAAGAAAAATACATATTATTCCTCAAAAACACATGTTACATATTTACCAGAATTATTATTATTATTAGAGTAGTGATAATAATTAGAGTAGTAATACTATGATACAACGGATTATTAAAGATAAAAAAAAATTTTAGATTTTATTATCTCAATAAGTAGAAAATAATATTATTTTTCCTTTTAATTTATAGCGGACCGCTATAAAATCATTTCGGTTATTATTATTGTTATTATTATTATTATTATTAGCATTAGCATTAGCTAGTTAAAGCTTATTCTCAAACCAACCGACACCAGACGCCATCAAAGAATCAATGGATGGAAATGCAGTCTCTTGCGTTACATCACCATTGGAAATCAAGAAGCTCCAGTCTTGGCTTTGATCACATGATACGTTAGTGTCACGATCACTAGCAGCCGCTCCATGATCAAGATTATGTAGCTCAGAATAATCTGCATGAAGTAAATCATGTAGAAGCTGTTCATCTATCCCTAAATCCAGCATTATGTCACTTGAATTATTGTCCTCCTCCAAAGCAAAATCCAACACTGATGATGATTCCGGTAGCATTAATTCATTGTACGACCCTTCTGAGATACTTGTAGCCGTTGATGGTGGTGCCACTACTTCTGTTATGGTGTTATCATCATCCCCATCTCTTGCTTCGTTAGCAGTCACTTTACTACACCTTGAAGCTTCGCTATGGAACACTGTTGCATCATCAGTAGCTGCTTTTTTCTTATGATTAGATTGGTTCGATTGGTTATGAGCTGAAGAGGGTGTTTCTCGGTTTTGCAGTTTCTTGCCAATGATAGTGTTCCAATAGTTCTTGATTTCATTATCTGTTCGTCCTGGTAGCCTCCCTGCTATCAATGACCATCTGCATCCACTACATCATGCTGTGTGAGTGTACATTTATTCAATCATTTTGTTGACTTTCAAAATAATGTGATATAGATATAGATATTAATTCATGTATATAATGGTTGATGGAGAGGACCTGTTGCCAAGGAGTTTGTGAAGTCTGATAATGAGTTCTTCTTCATCATCTGTTATGTTGCCTCTCTTGATATCAGGCCTTAAATAGTTTAACCATCTTAGCCTGCAACTCTTGCCACATCTCTTCAGACCTGCACAGCCATCAAAATACGTATAAACCATGCTCTAATTTGCTTGAAACGATCGATTAAATATATATATAAACTATAGAGTAGCACTGACCAGCTTTCTTGGGTAGATTTCTCCACTTTCCTTGGCCATGGGTTTGAATATAAGCTGTTAGCATCTCATCTTCCATTGGAGTCCATGCTCCTCTATTCACACCTTCCTTAGCACAGCAAGGTTTTCTTCCCATCTCTCTCACTTTCTGATCTCTCCAAGGAGCTTAATGACTAGTGTTATTTGTTTAGACTCTGCCTTTTAGTTGTACTTTCTGCAATATTTTTGCATGCTTCCTTCATTTATATGATATGTGTGGTTGTAAAGTAACACATTGTGATATCCAAAGTGTTTTTTCAAGTTGCATAAGGTTTCAAATTTGAATTTTATGCACATATAAAAAAAAGAGACATTTAAAAAGTTTTACATTCTATTTAAATTCACTCATTTTAAATTTCAAAATATTAAAAACTAATATGACTATAATAATAATATTATTATCTGAGTAATTTGTTCTTAAGAAAAATAGAGAATTCGGAATTTAATTCTCTATTTTGAAAATATATCAACTCAACAATAATATTTTATACTATTAGACCACTCAAAATTATTATTTCAAGTAATATATATATATCCTAAATAAATAACATTTTTTGTAATCATCATGCAAATATAATACAAGAAAAAAAATTATCACATAAATTTAATCTCTAATTTACAAGTTAATTAGGGCAATGTTGCTTTCACAAGATGTTGAAATGTCAACAAAGTTTGTTTTTATTTATAGTTAGGAAATATGGTATCTAGATTCTTTTTATAACATGTTGATTTCATCATCAAATAGCTTACCATAAATTTTTTTAACATTTGTTGTTTTGTTTGTTTGCTGTACATAATTAAGGTATTAGGACCCTATGCCCTAGAAAATTGCTGACAAAAGATGATATTGGCATGTGCAATTTGGGGCCATCATCTCTTGACAATTCATAGTAACTTTCAACAATTAATTAAATAATTAAGAGGGTACTTTAACTAAATTAAAAAGAATTTCAATTGAATTAATGAGGATTTGTGTATATTTTAGTGAAATCACATTACCTTTGTACGTATCAAGGAAGCTAGTCACAATGCCATGGCTATATCTAACTTTCTTTGCATGCTTTTGAAAGTTTGTTGAAAAATTGTACGAGCGAAAGTGATTGGAAGTAAATTCAAGAATAGAGCACATGCTCTAGACGTTATTGCATTTTTTTTTAATTTTTTTTAGCCACTCAATTTTGTTGGATTTCTTTATAACTCAAACGATGAACATTATAATTAAAGCTGAAATCATGGATTCAATTCACCCCTTTTCGAGCTGTTAAAAAAAAATTGTTTGATCCCCCATGTCCCATGTGTTAATTAATTGATTTCTTGACGTTAAGTCAAGTAATCTTTATATTCTTCTAAATCTTCTAGATATCTCACTTTAGTCTTCGATACCATTTTTCATTTCCTGACATCATGGGATTGTTTTTGTTGATACGGTTGATATATTGAAAAAAATTTACCTAACAATATATAATTGAAATCTGTATGTAAGAATTTTCTAAATTCAATTTGATTCAAATAGGATAAAAAAATAATTAAAATAATACGATTACATATATTACGGTTTGAATCTAAAGTGTCATTTAAATAAAAATGGCTTCTACTAGCTAATCTTAATACTTATTGGTAGGGTTTTATTTAAGCAACATTATTTTGAATTTAAACTGAAATGTATGTTTGCATTAGATTAATTGTTGAAATTTTTATAGTCCTAATAAAACTAATCAAATCAAACTGAATTAATTGGAATTATGAATTTGGATATCAAATAATTTAAATTGAATTATTAATTTTTAAAAATTTTAGTATTTAATTATTTTCGAATGAGAATACATTTTTATATTAATTTAGTGTTTGAAAGTGATATTATTTTTCTAAATGAATATTATAATAATTGAATTCAGATGGTTGAAATAAAATTTTTTCGACCACTTAAATTATTTTGAGATTTATAACTTTTTTCCAAATTAATTGTGGTTGAATGATCAACATGAATAAAATGAGATCTAAAAGATCATACAATTAATATAAGTAAAAGTGATGTACATCACATATATGGATCGAAAAATTTAAATAAGATTATGTATGCCATTGATATTCCACAATGTTGTTTTGGCTTTAGTCTTGTTTGTATCACGAGGTAATTACTAGACAATAGTAGTGACAGCAACACTTCTGTTTTTTTATAAAAAAAATTATTCCGTCTTTTAAGATAATGTCCAATGTATTGAAAAAATTGTTTGTTTTTTTTAAAAAAAAAAAAAAGTAGTACTTATGCCCACAATAATGGGACCGTTAGTCAGCCAGCAAATCCATCATAGAAGATTATCTTCTCATCACTTGGTGCGGCACAATTAAAACTCTGAGAGTTTTTAGCTTACTGGAAAAAAAATAAAAATAAAAAAATAAAACAACAACTGCTAAATCCACGGTTTTTATTTAAATGATATTTTAAATTTAAATTGTAATGTATGTTAAAGTGTCAAATTAATTGTTATAATATTTTTATTATTTTTATAATTTTATTCAAATTAAACTGAATTAATTATAATTTGTAATTGTCAGTACTTGTTTGAAGAAATTAAAACACCACTGCTTTTAATGTGCGTTAGTAAGTAGTAGTCTAATAATAACAATTCAGATCTTTGATATATATTTTTTTTGACATTTCTTCTCCTTGCAGAGTCGTAGAAATTAAAAGTACAACTTTTTCTTCGAATACAATGAACAACAGAAGTGTAAATTCACATATATTATATTAAAAGGAAAATTATTATACTATATAGTAGCAATTGGTGGATTTGATAGAAAGTGTAAATAATGTCTCAGATTTAAGTTATAATATATACAATTACATTACCTTTTTAGTCGTATTTGAATCGAATTAAATTAGTTATTTACATATCGATAATTTAGAAAAAATGAAAAAAAAAATTTAAAATTTAAATCATAATTTTGTTTCATGCATAAGTTTTTCAATAAAACTGGTCCACAACTTTGGTGAATGATTGGTAGAATATGAAAAGAACATGTGTGACATGAGAAATTTGGACACAAAACCATGGACAATACTCACATACGAAGAAAAAGAGAAAAAAGGCTAAAAATGCATGCATGCAACTTGGGGGGCGTGGGTGGAAAGAAGCAAAAGGTACGAATGGTGGTGGGTACCCCTTGCCCTTGGTTCAATCTCCAGCTACCATAATAAATGGAAAATGCCAAACACTAGCATACGCTGTGATGCATGTCCTATGTGCTCTGCTAGACAGGACCATAGTTCTAGTTCCTGCAGATGGCCAAATTGCATATGTATATAATAAGCACTTGAACTTTGCAATGTTTTGTAATTGAGACCCTAAAGTTCATTTTAGTAAAATTGTGCCTTTTTTAAGTTTTTTGATTGAGAAGATGATGATATAATTAGAAGCATTTTTTTTTTATTTTTTGTTTTAAATCTCTGAATTTGTTTTATTAGTTCGGAGGTTGTTTTTCACACTACGCATTTGATATCAAGATTTGTCTATTTTCATATTACATAAATCTAGAATCAATAAAAGTAAAAATTACAATTAGTCGTAGGTTTTATAGAAATAATAAAAGTTAGATGATGCTAAAAGTTAACCTTGTAAAATTTGGGGGGTAAAACCATGTATTTGCCACAATTTTGCCTTCCTCATGTTGTGGAGAATTAGAGGTGATGGTGTGTAGGCTGGCATGATCAGTCATCATCAAGGATGCAGTTGGTTGTCCAGCATTTGTAGTGAATCTTTCTAGTTTGGACATGTAAAAAATTAACTTTTTCCAATACATTATTTTACTTGTACACAAGGTTACACTTGCAAAATTTTAAAAATAAGATATATAATTTGATTTTTACCGTCATTAATTTAAAAGGAAAGAGTTATTTCTGTTATGTAATTTATTAATATTAAGGTTATATGATCTCTTAATTTATCAAAATAAAAAAAATATAATATATCTGTTGCCCTTATACTTGATATAATTTATCGGTTTGATATTTTAGCTTACAGTTTCGTTATTTCAATAATTAAATTAGTCTAAAATGTATTAATTTAATGATAATATATATATTATTTCTTATATTTATTACTTTTGTTAGTTTGATACATTTAATTGTAGTTTTTAGTCAATTAAATTTATAAAATATAGCATATATTAATTTATTATTTTATAATACATATATTAATATAAATTTTAAAATTATATTTTAAATAAATTCAAATATTAAAAGAGAAAAACGGCAAGTTGAAATATCAAATTAATAAATGGAGAGCAAATGTATTGTGTCCGAAAAAAAAAAAAGAAATTAGTAGGTGTAGGTATAATAGACTTAGTATGTGCTGGCGAGTGTTAACCATCCACTCTAAAGGGCCTGCGTAAAGGGTGTAGGTGTAATATATAGACTGATGTGCCGGTCTACTCATACAAGATCTCCATTGAATCTGTGAAATTATTGGAGGCACCATATCCTTTTGAGTTAAAGTTATTATTTTATGAAAAGACGTTCACAGAAAAAATGTACAATCATTATGAAACATGTTCACATGGAACCCAAGGAGACAGAAGCGCTCGTGTTGACATCAGAGATCATGTCTCATTGCTGTCTCTTTACCATAACAGATATTTCTTCCATTTTGAAAATTTCCGTAAGACTACAGTGTCTCCAATTACTCTTAATTCATTTATAATCAAGAGGAACCCGCTTTCTCATTTAATGTTTATAAATTATTTGCAAAATTAAATAAATCTAAGAAAATTTTATAAAATATAAACTATAAAATTATACATTAAAAATTTTAAAAATTATTTATTAAATAAATTATAATATATTTAATAAAAATTATAATTTCATTTTAATAATATATTTTAAAAATATTTTCAACAACACAAATTTATATATTATATATATAAAATTAAATTACTAAATATTAAAATTATAAATTAACTTACGAATTTCTACTTGAACTTGCTCACAAGTTTCACGAGCCAAGCTTTATATAGTTTGAACTCGGCTCAATTATGAAACGAACTTTAATATATGAGCTCGAACAAATTTTTATCAAGTCGAATATCAAATTACTCACGAGCAGCTTTGGCTTATTTACAACCCTCAAGCATGTTGTCTTCATCGGCTAGGCAAGTTATGAGATACAAAGAGAACAACTAAATCCAAGAACCTAAGCAAAACAAGCTTTAACAAATAAAAAAAATCCAATACATTATACACTTTAAACTGGAAGAGCTTTAGCTGGAGGGGGGAGTATCTAAATTATGGGGCTTGTCGACTCCCCCTCGACATTATACCTATCTTTTTGGTTGTTTGCATATTCTTATAGTGTTAAGAACTGCATCAAATAATCATACATCAACAATAACTATAAACTGGACTATCGCTAGTGCAATCCTTTCAACCGACTTTCGATCTCTACTGCTCACTGAATAATTACAGGCCTTATTCTGCAGCTGCTACGTCTGTCAATCCAAACTGCAAAACAAAGCCAGTTACTACAAGAGTTACATGCAACGGTTACAACACTTAGGGTGAAGGGTAAGTCAACATTTATCATAACAGAGGAATAAAGATTGAAACATCTAGGTAATCATGAAATCCAAGCCTTTTGAGAAAACATTTTTCTTTGATGCTTCCAAGCATGGATGACAACATAATTTGAGGCATTCTAATAAGTCAAGTATTGCAAAAACCAATATTCAAAGACAAATTCTTCAATGCATACGACCAAAATTTCTCTAAGTACAGTTTAGCTAGCTCACTAATCCAAATTGCCAGGTAAACTAAGATCATGTCACAGGAATGCTCTTGCACATATCAGAATAATATCTAATCACCAAATTCCTTGGTTATTAATCACCAAACAACACCAAGGTTATAGTTTGTTAGAGCAATCTTATCTACACCACAATGAGATGTAGTCCACCAAAATTCCTTGAACCTTTTATATGCTTGTTGTCAACAACGATGGAAAAGACTTGCATTGAGTAGTTCCTCAACAAATAAAAAAAAAGGCCTTGCAAGATTTTTTTTACCAGAGGGGGAGGGGGGATGGTGCCCCTCAACAGCCTGAACATCAGGCCAGGCATGCGGGGGGCGCCTTGCAAGATTTCTGCCATAATAAATTACCTCTCCACATTGAATGAATCTCCTACCTGTCCATGCTTTTTATCATTCACAACTGAAATGCCTAAAATTGACCACAACTCTGAATTTTAGCAGATCATCAGGTCTTGAATATAATTAACTCTCTTTCAACCAGCCATAGTTGTAGTACATAATTCAGCTACCGACAGTCTAACCCTAATCTAGAAACAATAATACTTTTTAAGTATTTGATTCAAAGGGAACAAAATGACAAAAACCTACATGGACAACAGCTAAGATCCTATTTCAAAAAAGAGAACTCCTTGTATAACCTTAATCTGCACCTCGTAGAACTCTACGGGAAAAGGTCCAAATATGACCCTAATGTTTATCTCAATTCTCACTTTGGCACTTTATATTTTTCAAAGTCCAATTATGACCCTAAAGTTCGCAAATTTGGTGCATTGTATTTAATGGTGTTAAATTTTTCAGTTAGAACCAAGGGACAATGTCCAAAACTGACCCTCATGTTTACTCTAATTCTCATTTTGCCGCTTTATGTTTTTTATATGGAAAAAATTAAATTTAATATTTCAACAATTTTATTTTTTCTTTAAATTTTAAGAATAAATTATTTAAGTTTCAAATTTTAATTATTTTATAAAATTTAATGAAATTTTTTATTTCAATTCATATAAACTAAGATATAATTTAAACTAATTATTATATTTTAGTTTTTTTATATATTCCATCATTTTGTTAAAAAATTAATTATTTCAATATTATTATTGATTTTAGTTGCCAATTTTTTATATTTTCCTATTATTCTAGTAGTACAAAAAATAACTACATATTAAACTAAAATCATAGAGTATAAATAACATAAATATTAATTAATTAATTTATAATTAAAGTATAATATATGAGTTTAATACCACATAAAAAATTATAAAAAATATTCAACCATTTAGCATTAGATAATAATTTATGCATTTATTATTCATAATTTAATTAATAATTTTAATTTAATTTTAAAAATAATTAAAACTTGAAGCTCAACTAATTTATTCTTGAAATTTAAAAATAAAAATAAATTATCAAAATATTAAATTTAATTTTTTTCTTCAATTAAAAACTAAAAGTGTCAAAATGAGATTTGAGGTAAACATGAGGGTCATTTTTGGACATTGTCCCTTGGTTCTAACGGAAAAATTTAACACCGTTAAATGTGGTGTTTAAATGCACCAGATTTGGAAACGTTAGGGTCATAATTGGACTTCAAAAAAACATAAAGTGCCAAAGTGAAAATTAAGGTAAACATTAGGGGAAGATTTGGACCTTTTCCCTATCTCTACTTGTTTAACATTTATTATATGAAAGTTTGAATGCTCACCAACAAGTTTCATGCTAGACCCAACCAGCATGGAGATTCTATTAGAAATGAAGAATATATCCACTAAAATCGTGTAATATGCTGCAGCATCTGAGAACTGGTTGATTGGGAGACCAACTGCTCTGAACTTGGGGATGGTCTTATCATATGGTTAGTAACAGCTGGGCCGCCAAGCCCTTGTCTGATCATCTCTCTAGGATTGTTATTATTTGTTTCTGAGTGTGAGGGCTCCCTCGATGCACGAATCTGACAGGATGGGTGGTATAAAATAAGTTTTAGGATGCTACAGGAGGAGGATTCAAATTAACTATGTATAGTGATTGTGCTTACCATGTCAAGACGCTTCTTGTGGATGTCACTGGATAACTGCACATTATAAACAAAAGGTATCAAAATGTACCTATTGAAATGTTATTTTGTTTGTAAATAGAGTTTTGAAGAACACAGCTTTCCTTAAGAGCCTGGCCCCACATAATACCACATTGAAGGAAAGAGAGAGAAAAGAAGAAGGGAGAGGGGGAGTTAGAGGGAGATATGATATAAACAAGAAGTCAATATGGCTTTTTCAAGTAGAAAATCACAACTTTTATATAAAAGAAAAGAAGATAAAACAATCATTGTTTTCTGGGTCATTAAAGCTCAAATTTTAAAAAGCAAGTGTATGATACAATTATAAATATTTCCATTAATTCATCCTACTATGATTGCATTCTGTCTGCAGATAGCAATTTGATATTAAAAAGCGGAAATAATGCCTTGATTTACAAATGGCTAATAGACAAAGGTCAAATGCTTACAGGTTTTCTTTGGAAATTTCGTCCTTCAGTTGAAAACCCAGGAACCGTTAGATGCCAATTCTTCTCTGCAAATGATTTTCAACTTATCAGTTCATCAAAACGTAATTTTCTTCACTTTAGAATAATATATGTGAAGCATATATATCAAAACCATTCTCATGTCTGTGACACAAATACTGAAGTAAAAAATACAGAGGGAGTCAGACAGAAAATATAGCCTAGCTTTTATACCAAGAAACAACAAGCCAAAGGAAATGTAAACTATCACTTATATCATGCGATTAATTTAGTATCAGTAAGATTTTGATGTTTGGTTTGTGAAAATAGTATGATGCCATTACCACAAGCAATTAAAAAGTGTCATCTATATATTGCAAGAAAGGATGCTGAGAGCCTGATACAATACCAAAAGACATCAGTGACAATAAAATACTTGACATGGAATGTTCTTCCAATTGAAACAAAAGTTTTGGCCACATATCTGCAGTTTGCATTCCTTTTTCTGTGTAGGTAATATTATTGCAAAATCAGACAGCTAAAAATAATATCACTGTATAACTGGAGTTTGGATCTCAGATGACAAAAAAAAAATATGAGAAAATCAAAGCATTACTTTGTCTTTCAGTGCAGGAATCACTCAAGGTTAATCATGCCTGTTCCACATCCACATTTTTTGGTGCTATTTTTTTTTATCATGTGTAATATATATAACCAATAAGAGTATTCACTCAAATCAATGATTAAATCTGCATGTGGCATAACAACAACTTAAAATAAAACATGAAAAAAAAATGCTTGGAGTGCAGCACAAACCTAAGTGTAGCAATAAATCCTTGGACTCTAATGTTGAAGATTTTCGGTGCTTGGCCAAACTGCATGCAAACATAGTCACCTGCATTTTCATACAAGAAAACACGATTCTGCATAAAAGATGCAAAGCTGGTCTCCAACCAAGAAATAAAATCACTTGACAATTTTCAATAACAAATATTATCATCTGAAAATCTACCAAAGCTTCATAAAGGCAAAATTCCCACAGTGCTTTACTTGTGTAGCTGTGTCATGCTATGGTTCTCACTAGCATTGTAGAATAACCAAGAGATAACTACAGTCATTTCATATGCCCCGTATTTAAAAAAAAAATTGACTTCAGTAAGATTGCTGAATTTGCAAGCACAAAAACTAAATAAGCATTTGATGTTGATGTTACTTCTATTGCAGTAAAAAAATTTGAAGAACCAGAAGCACATCACAAACCAATTACTAGCATACCTATAGACATGCAAAGCATACACCACACAATAAAGATGCATCCACCCACACATTTATGCTTGCATATCTTGGATTATGTTCATAGTTTCATAGTAGATTAAGGGTGTTACAGAGCCTCACATTATCAATAAAGTCGTCAGCAATCTCCAAAAGAAGCTCTTCAACTTCAGGATCCACCTTTCCCTGTGAATCCACCTGAGCATATCGAAATATTAATACTTCCGAAACTATCATTATGCATCAAAAAGCAAGAAAGGGCACAAATGTAACAGTTAAATAATAAATAGCATATGTAATGAAATGCTGGAGAGACCTGTGAAACTAAGTCCTGTATTTTTCTCTTCCCAAGTAGTTGATTAGTTGCTTCTGTTCCTTGGCTTGAACTCCCACCAGGTGTAGTTGTACCAGATGCTGTTGCATCTGGTTGTGACCCTGTCAAACTAAGAGATTTCTGGCCAGTGGGTCCTTGCATCCTTGGAGATTGCTGTTGCTGTTGTTGATGCGAAGGCACTTGTTGTTGTAAT
Source organism: Mallotus nudiflorus (assembly GCA_947683625.1). NCBI lineage: Eukaryota > Viridiplantae > Streptophyta > Magnoliopsida > Malpighiales > Euphorbiaceae > Mallotus > Mallotus nudiflorus. The sequence goes on along the minus strand of CANTUR010000187.1, from coordinate 2,788,145 downwards.
TGCTGCTGTTGCAGTAGTTGTTGTTGCATCTGCTGCTGCTGCTGCTGTTGTTGCTGCTGCTGCTGTTGCTGCTGCTGCTGCTGCTGTTGATGCAATTGTTGAGGAGTCATTGCTGGCTGCTGCTGAACCAGATGTGATAACTGCTGTGGGTTTAGTGCCATGGAATTCTGGTGCAGCTGGGAAGATGAAGCCAATTGCTGCTGCAAAAGAACCTGTGACTGCCTCTGTTGTTGAAGACGGAGCGAAGATGAGGCTGGACCAGGCATTCCTGTCATCTGCTTCAGCAACAGTTGCTGTGGCAAAGAGTTCTGCATCATAGATGGCTGTGCATTCTGAGCCATCCCAGACAGTTGAGGATTCATAAATGCTAGTGATGATGTCCTTGATAGGTTTGTAACCTGTAGGTTTTAGAGATAGCATCATAACTATTCAAGCAGACAAACACACCAAATGGAACTAATACATCTACAAATAAATGCATTGACCATAATGATTTCAAAAGTTGCAAGTCCAAAAATGTTTCCTGTGCTTTTTGAAAGAGATAAAGGAAGAAATACCACTTATTAATGTTAGAGAGGAATACTTTAGTACAGCATGGTGACAACAATAAGCTCAGCAGATTCAGTGACAAGAAGCATAATGAAGTGACATTATTGCTACCTGAGATGAGGTGAGTGGATTTTGCTGCGCCAATTGTTGTCTCATTTGTCCAGCATTCATCCGTTGTTGAGCAAACGCAAGAGCGCCATTAGGCCTAAGTTGTGAGGTCAAATTTAGTGAACTCATCATTCCCATTGGTTGCATTCCCTGCAAAGGTTGCCCTGGAGAACTACCAGGATGGAATTGGGACCCTTGAACCAACCCAGCTTTCTGCCTCGGCTACACCCAAAACTTAACTTGTTTTAGACAGAATCGTTTTTTCCATTACTATACTAGAAAATAACTATTTTACTAATTCAATCACAATGTTATAAACCTTTTTCAAATAATTGTATGTTGATCAGATTAGTGGAATTTGAATTTTACTTGTTCGAATATTTGTATGTTGATCACAATAACACTCCATTGTTTGAATTTTACTTGTTCATCATTTTCATCAAAAGTAGCTCACACCTTTTCCAATGCTCTTATTCTACACAACGACGAAATACAAACCATGCAATAATAGCAAATCTTGAGACCCCTATGACTTTCAAGCAACAGAATTGCCCCAATTTTCAAAATCCAAAGAAGAAAAGACATCCAATGGCATTGATGCATTATTCAACCATTAGTTCACATGTGCAAACATTTCTCCGTACCCAGCCTAAAAACACAAAAAGTATAGTGAATCTAACAGACTATTATTACAAGTCTTTTACAATCATTAGCTAGAAAATTAACAACTTTAAAGCACTCTTATTCAGATAAATTTTTAGTGAACTTATTACTATCGAAGCAAAAATGATCAAACCTTTCCATAATTGAAATAGCTCTGATCATTATATTCATAAAATTCGTACTGATAAAAGATAGAACACAGCAAGCAACACCTACTGCCCAAAAACGCATGCTCAACTCTCCAACTCCTATAAATGAACATCTTTAACACAGAACCAAACATATATATAATAAAGATAACAACCTTGCACGTCAGTTCCAGCATGAAGAGGATATTCATTTAAATAGCAACTGAAAGCTAAATATAAACAAAACTAGAAATAAATTGACCAAATTGAGTAAGTACCGAGGCCAACAAATTTAACTGAGCAGCAGCAGCCGCCGCAGCCACAGCACCTGCACCTGTCAACATAGGAAGATGCCCACTTTGACCTATAAGAGCAGAGCGTGACAAGTTAGCGCCACCCATTTGCTGGTTCTGTGAATTCTGTTGCAAATTCTGTTGAATTGAAGTAGACCCACTAAGATTAACTTGACCATAAAGCCCTTGTTGCTGCCTTAAAACGGTACCGTATTGATTCTGCTGCTGCTGTTGGGTAATTTGGGTTAAACGAGACATAGAAGGAGATCTTTGAAGGGCTTGTGAAATTTGATAATTTGCAATGCCTGTCGCATTCTGCTGCTGCTGCTGCTGCTGTGGAGGTGAGGAAATTTGCGGGTCAAGAGAAGGAGAATTCTGAGGTAAATTTGAGGGAGTTTGAGGTTGGGGCTGTGGCTGTGGCTGTGGTGGAGGTGGTGGTGTTAGAGCTGATGTAGTGTTTGAATTTTGATTTGTTAACGTCGTTTGTGGTGGTTGTGGCTGTGATTGTGACTGTGATGGCGGTTGTTGTGGCGGTGGTGCTGAGTCTATTATTGGACTTGGAGAAGAGATTGGTTTAGGCGATGAAGCTGCTGCTCCTCCTCCACCTCCTCCGCTTTCTGCCATTGGCGGGTTTTTTTGTGTTAGGCTTTTCAATTCTTCTGCTATGAATCCATGGATTTTTTTTTTTTCTTTTCCTTGGCTAATCGGAAATCGCAGACACTTTCGTCGACGAAGCGAAAATGATCGAGGGGAGAAGTGGCCTAACGTTGATCTGGGCTGCGGTAGAGACAAAGAGGAGGTGGTGTCGCACGTGACATTGTTGGGTTGGGTTTTGAAAACAGTTGAAGTCAACTATACGTGGCTTTATTTTATTGGATATAGAATTTGCCATGAAGTCCAATTTCACAAATTGCCAAAAAAAAAAAATTTGTCTACATATGTGATCCTAAAAAGTGTAAATCACTTAATTTATGTAATCATACAAATATTATCATGTAATACACCTTATACAAATATTAGCATGATGAATCAAATCCCATAAATACAAATTCATGTAATTTCTAAACAAAAAAATTTAATTAAAATTTAAATCTAAACTCAAATCTCTTACATTCAAATATAACGTTAATTAAGGGAAAATGTCTAAATATAGTCTTAATGTTTTCCTCAATTATCACTTTGACATTTTATATTTTTCGAAGTCCAATTATAACACTAAAGCTTTCAAATCTAGTATATTTAAACACCACATTTTAACAATGTTAAATTTTTCCATTAGAATAAAGGGAAAATGTCCAAAAATAATTCTTATGTTTATCCCAAATTTCATTTTGACACCATATGTTTTTAATTGAAGAAAAAAATTAAATTTAATAACTTATTTTTATATTTAAATTTCAAGCATAAATTATTTGAGCTTCAATTTTTATAGTTTTTATATTTATTATAATTTTTATGTGGTATTAAACACATATATTATACTTTAATTATAAATAAATATTTATTTTATTTATACTCAATGATTTTATTTTAATATGTAGTTATTTTTTTTATTACTAGAATAATAGGAAAATATAAAAAATTGGCAACTAAAATCAATAATAAATATTGAAATAATTAATTTTTTTAACAAAATGATGGGATATATAAAAAAACAAAATAAATGCATGCCATATTATTAATTTATACTTAAATTGTTTTTAAGTATATTATTGATTTATTTTATATATATTTTATGTTTGATTTGAATTTATTTGACATATATATACTTGAAATATACTTAGTTTATTTTAGGTATATTTCTGGTATATATATGGATTATTTTGCTATTATGAAAATCATCATGCATTATTTATTTTCCGAATGTATGATTTATTTTAAATGAAGGATATCGATAGAACGTGCTACCTAGTGGGTAGCACTATGACCGAGTATGTACTGGTACGATAGATTGTAGGGTTGAATTACTAACTTATTTATGGAAATTATGATTTGATTGAGATGTAATGTGATTAATGGTGTGATTGCTGGAGCTCAGTTAACCAAGTATCTCGGGACCAATCACACTAACAGTCAGACTGCTAGAGCTCAATTGATTTAGTATCTCGGGGTTAGTCTACTGTCCATATGGATTAAGTGAATTTATTTAGAATTAGATGAGCTTGTATGGCTAAAATGATGTTATTGTTGTTTAAGGTCGCGATTAAATAGGGTTCTATTCGATCATTTATAAATTAATATTTTTCAGTATTATATATAAAGTGATTTTCAGCATCTGTGTGTATATGTCTGTATATATATTTATTATATATACTAATTACCGATTGCATTTGACATATAGTAAATGCATATATATATATTATAACAATTCACTCAGTAAGATCTGACTCCCCTCAGTTGACATTTTTATAAGAGAGTATCTTAGTTTATATGTATTGAAATAAAAAATTTCATTAAATCTTATAAAATAATTAAATTTTGAAATTTAAATAATTTGTTCTTAAAATTTAAAGTTAAAATAAAATTGTTGAAATATTAAATTTAATTTTGTTCCAAATAAAAAACATAAAGTACCAAAATAAAAATTGTAGTAAACATAAGGGTCATTTTTGAACATTATTCATTGATTTTAACAAAAATTTAACACCATTAAATGTAGTGTTTATTTAGAGTTATAATTAGACTTTGAAAAATATAAAATGTCAAAGTGAAAATTGAGATAATTGAGGTTATAGTTAGACCTTTTCCCTTAAATTAATTCATATAAACGAAAAATTTTACTTTTCAACAGAAACAGAACTCAGCAGGAAAAAAGGCATCCTCACTTTGGAAGCCCATCAATGTGAAACACAAGTTCAGAATGGAAATGGAATTAATTTACATAAATGAAGGGAAACAGGAACTGAAAAATATATCTGAAGTTGAGATGCACACTCAGTAACAGGCTAAGGGGATGCACAACATGTGGTAATGTACATTTAAGCAGTTCGCTGCAAACAGTTAAAAACAATTACAAATGCTAGAACGCAGGCTAGCATGTGGTTGCAACTTCAATACAAAAACTGAAGCCTAAGTTACCGATATTCTAGCCAAATTGAAACCTGTATTTGACAAATTCTGTACATGAAGAAAAAACAGCAACCTTCTTATAGCATTGACGAACTCATGGGATTTGCAAAAAAATGTCTACCGTATACTGACTTTGATCCTCCAGTGCTGCTCCCGACAAGGGTTCCTAGCAAGGCAGGGGGACCCGTTGATAAAGTTTGATGCATCTTTCTGACAATGAGGTGTTTATCTAAAATCATCAACTCTAACAGACTGCGGCAGCTCTACAAAAAGAATCAGAAACACCAAACAATAGTAATGCATGAGCACATTCATAATGTGAGAGTTCCAAGATAGGGATTAGTTCCTGTCTCACTCCCCTGCTTCTACCATCAAACTTTTGAGCTAAAATATAAAATACATACCTGGGGATTCAATACGTCAATCTGGTGGATAATATTTTCCTGTCACGGAAAAGTAAGCAAGCAAGCAAGGGTGAGAAAAAGCATAAACTGAAGTTCTATTTACTTAACTACAAAAGCACTTATTTATATTGAAACTTTCAAAATAATTAAGGAAACCCCATCAGAGTAAATATGGCTTTAAGAACTATCAATTACAAGTCAACCCATCAACAAAATTGGCAAACTTTACAAAGCAGCAAAGAAATTTACATCACGCCAGTATTCAAACATCAGGAAATCAGAGTCTACTTTTAAAATAGGAATCCTACAAGTTTAATTTCTATGTTAATTTCTGCCAGCTGTTAGTTGTTACGTTGTGCTAGGAAGGATGTTGAACAAGTATGATTTTGCAAAAAAATGAGAATATTTAACAGTATTTAGGTCTCAAACAAGTTGCAATAAGGATTTCTAATCACTCAAAAGAGGACAAAACTTTACCTCTAGTATGCCTGGGCTTCTAATCACAATGCCAAGAACACGGCGTACAAGTCCATTGTAGACAACTTTATTCACGCTCCCATTTCCATTTATCCATGGCAATATTGGCATATGTAATTCACTAGAGGACAATCTTTGGGTTACAATGTCATTACTTTGTTTTGGTAGAACTTTGTCTTGCAAGCTCCCTTCATGCACGTTACTCCTTTGCGTTTCAATCAAGGGCATATCCTCTTCAGGAAGATTAAGAATAGTAACTTTGTGCACACCATGGTCGCCTACAGCTGCTACACTCTGTAAACTAGTGCCTTCTACATCAGACTGGAAGACTGACTCTTTACTTCTTCCCAAGGACTTCACCACTGAATATGGGTCAAGATTGTGATGTACACTCCCCAGTGAGGTCAAAAAGTACTTCGAATGATATAAAGCATCAACAACATGAACAGAGTCATAAGCATTGACCTGTACCATAATGAAGAAGGTTAGAAATTTCTTGAGGTCCAAGATCAAGCCCAAGTTGGCCCCCCATGTATGTGAACATAAGAGAATTAAGAGAGAAGCCATTACTAATGCCAAATCTAACCCCCTGATCTTCAACCATAAAGACAGGACAATAACTTGCTGAAGACAGAAAGATTCAGCAAAAACTCAAAACAAAAACCATCATCCAAGCATTCAGATCATATTCTCTCAACTCCCAAAGTCCGATAGTCTGGAAACTAACAATTCTTCTGAGTGAAAATCCCAGCAAATTAAAAATATTAGTAAAAAATGGAAAACAGGAACCATACACTAGGATGGCCAGGAACAGAAGTTGAAAGGCAGAACCCACACACCCACCCACCTACCTATACATGTGCCAAGTAAACCAGTTTCTGGCACATATACCATACATTAATGACATTTTATAATTACAAGGAATACTTTGCAAATACAAAACAAAACCAACCTTCAATACACATCCAAATGCATGGAGCACATCAATGATATGTTCATGTATGTTTTCTCCTGCAAAAAAATAAAAAAAATAAAAAAAAAAAGAACCTCTAAATATTCAATGTAGTGAAACAACCAAATCAAAGGATTAAACCTTTTTTAAAAAAAAAAATGTAAACATTTTTTTTGATTGTGGGGCTTAGAGAGCTCATACCCACAATTTGGGAGACTTCTTCTAATCTTAAACCTTGGTCACCAGCCTTCTGAATGGCAATGTAAACAGTCTTAAAGACTTCAGGACCAACAAGGCCCACCTTTGTTGAATCAGAAGGTTTCAGCATCACATAGTCTACATATCGTACCATTGCTTCCCAAGGTGACTCATCACACCATCTTGCTGCAGGATGAAAGCAGTCGAAATTGGGGATTTCTGGAACACAGACATGTTGAGAAGAAGTAGAGCTGATTTTATGGCTCAAATCATCATTGATTTTATCACTCTGATTATATTCACCAGTACAAGTACCCACAGCATTCAACAAGTCTACAGCGTCAACTGTCGAAACACTTGCACGTTTCAAAAGCACTGTTATACCAGGAAATCCTTTTTCTCTGCGAGAAGTGAGTTCACTATCAGCCAAAGATTTCAGTTTCTTAGATCTATCACTATCACAAAGTTCAATATCCTCGGCCTTTCGTTTAGAGCTTCTCATATCTTCAGCTTCTCCTACACCTTCATCTGGCACACATGGAGAGATGGACAATTCACCAGAAGAAACCAGAGCAAACAAATGAAAAATGTCCCCGCACTGCAAATCTGTGGTAAGATTAATAACCCCTTCAATCAGATCTTTTTCTCTTTCACAGAGCAAATTGGAAAATTTAGCAGCTCTTTTTCCAGTATTAGATGGAAATAAAGATTTAGAAACATTTTGCAAGAATTGTTGAGACAGCTCAAAAGGTTCATCGCCATCACCCCCAATCTGCTAAATGGTGAAAAAGCATGAAAGAAACAAGTTACCCATACATAGGCAGTAGTTGAGAAGGGAAATCATGACAAATTAAATAAGTAGGAGATACAGACAGCAGGAGACAGTAAAAGATATGTCAATATCCAAATATCAGCAGATTAGAAACCTTAAAATGAATTTACAAATAAACTATCAATCAGTGAGTAACAAGAAATTTCATAAGCCAAAGAAAATGTCTTCAACAACACGTCCCAAGTAAATTCACCATAGAGTGGTTACTTTCTGGCAAATGGCAAAATATGCAACTTGTAATAGCATTGTCTTCAACTGAAAAGTTTAGCATATCTGTGCCTGGAATGAATATTATTTCAATTTCCCATCCAGAAGGATTTTCTTAAAATTACAGTGTAAAAGCATATAGGTGTTCCTAAGCAGACAATTATCCATCATGCACCATATATTGGAACAGATAGTCATTCAAAAATGCAGGACATAACTATGACCAATATCCACATATTAGGGAACTTTGAACCAGAAAAATATTAGATATCACCAAATTGTTTATCCACATGCAAACACAGCTCATAAGGGAACTGAGTCAGTTAGTAGCGATATAAGAAGAGAGACTAAGAATTAATAAACCTTAATGAAACAATGCCAGTTAAAGGTAGATGAGGGAATGAGGAAGTCACCCAAGATGAATTAACATGTACAAACAGGACCAATAACTTTAACAGCAAACAGGATTGAATTAGGATTTGAAGTGATTTTGTTCCATAGAAAAGGAAGCATTTGAGCAAGCAAAAGTAAATCAATATGCAAATTTACAATTGTGATCCTCATTGATTAATAGTTTAATCCATATTACTTAAAAGTCCATAGGCCACAATTCAATGTACAGCTCGTCAGAATAGCCTGCAATAAGGAAAGAATTAGAAATATGCTTTACCATTATTCTCTTCTCTCTGAGATAGCTAAAAGCTGCAAAAATATCATGTTCAGAATATCGCCGTAAAGTCTCAGCTAGATGATTTTTCATTTCTGGTGTTGCTGAGGTGCTCAAGAAGACAAGTTTTAAAAGCTCTACTGCATTAGAAACTGCCAAGGATTTATGCACTTGGGCACTAACAAAAGTTCGTCCATTCAAACACTTAATGAACTTCTGATGAAAACGATAACGTCTTGATCTCTGTGCAGGACCTTTATGTATTCCCTGGCCATCCTTATGGACAACATCATTAAGAGTATTTGATGAAACTGATCCAGATCCCAGAGAGTTCTGCAAGGATAAGTCAGCAAATCAGCCATCCAACTCATAAAATAATAGACAGCTACTCAATACTTTTTAATACATTAAATATGCATGCATAAAGGACTTTATGACAAAATATGGATTGAACTTAAAAAAGTTTTATTAACCCCTTTATTCAGTAAGTATTTAAATTGATTGGGCAGCAGAGTGCACTCTTTCTACTGCAGAGTTGGGAAATCTCTTGAGGCACTGCTTACCTAAAAGAGTCTATTTTGATATGTTAGATGTGCAACAAATGACGGAGAAAAAATGGCAAAACCAGAGAAGCATTACAAATGCAAGCCTACCATATCAGTGTTTAAATTGGACAGTTCTTCTGAGGCAGTTTCAGCTGCTTTAGAAGCCTGTGGTTTAGCAATGTGCTTGTACAAAAGAACACCTTCAAAGGCATGCTTAACACTTTTGTCATTAAAATCATCCCATTGGTTTTCCTTGGACTCGGTTTCTTCTGCATGTTGAACAGAATTGGATAACCTGTCAACACTTGTTGAGCATCGAACAAGAATTTGACAGCCGCTATTGTTAACATATGCACTTTGGGTTTTCTGCAGGTGCTTTGCATAACGTTTGCTGAGCATGGTACAGAAGTTCATAAGAGTTTTTCTAAATTGTAAGTTTCTTTTTAATGACGATACTCTCTTTGCGCATACTTTTGGAGGAGCTGGTAGATCTGGAACTTTGTTCCAGTCTATTCGGTTAACCTTTGCCCCAAGAACTGCACGATGTCTTGTGTATTGCATCAACAACTGTCTGTAAGAAGAAAAGGCAAAAATATATATATACATATATTACCTACACATCATTTATTTTCTCTTCCTGAAAAATCCAAGGTAAACTCAGACAGACCACGCAAAGAATATGAAGATATCCAGAAAATCTATCAAAAAATAGCATTTAAAAAAAAAAATTCTTCAACATCTTCATGCTTCCAGCAGCACTAGCATCATCTTTAGTCACATGTCAACAGTAACTTCCTTTTTGTGAGGGACACTAAATAGAGCCAATTATTGATAATTTCATTATCCTGTGTCTCATAAATTTGATGCCTGCAGAGAAATGCTTTTGCAAGATTGTTATTATGAGCCAAAGGGTAATTTCCTCTTACCTATCATTTGCATCTGTCCATGCAAACCTTCTTTGTCGATTTGGCAGGGGCTTTAACAGTGCACGCTGGCTGATTATGGAACGTTGTTTATTATTTTGATTTGACCCCAGCTCTTCCACAGAGTCTAGATGATCATCCTCACAATATGCCGGCAAATAATCAGCATGTAGACCTGAAGAGGGAAGTTCTTGTTCCTCCATGTACCGGTCAGTGGTATCCAGTGATCTCATAAGCCCCTGCTTGGCTAACTGTTCATTTACAGCACCAATACTTCCACGCTTTTTTGAGCTTGGTTCTCTAGATCTCTTTGTTTTGATAGAAGAAAGTTTCCTTCTTTTTGGCTCCTGATGATCCTCATTGGCATTCACAACACCCTTAAATATACTGAGACGTTGCCGGTGCCTACGATAATAGGCACGAAGCACCTGCAATTTCACCCAAAAAAAAATTAGAAAAAAAATATATTTTCCCTAGATAGTAGCAATTAAATTCAGCAGATGGGTACAGAACCAAAACTAACTTAAACAACAAGCTCTGTACAGAAGGCATATAACCACAAGTACACTAACCTGCTGTAAGGATAGATTCAGATCCCTTGCTATTTTCTCACACTCTTCACATGAAATTGTTTTTTTAAAATCATCCTTCACAATTCGCTTTAGGAGCTCAGCACGCTGATGAGCAGACATACCCCGGACAGAGGTCCAAAAACGAGGGTGGAAAACCTGGAAGTAGAAGGCAGACAGAGACAAATTTGAAATTCAGGTGATTTAAAAGTCTATACATAAAAATCAATGCAAGTTACAATGGGATTAATACGCTTTGCATGTGCTAACTTTTGATGCACTTGATTGAAGGAGCAAATTCACAAGGAATTAAGCACATACCTCAGGAACAGATGATCCAGGAAATGCATGTAAGGCAGATCTTGGATCAGCAGCAGCATAACAATACTCCAAAGTTTTCCAATATTCATCAACAGCTTCTCTATTTGATAGAATAAAATCATGTCTGATTCTTGGGCGAAGATCAAGAGAATTTAAATTAGATGTTGCAACCACTGACAGAGGTTCTTCTATGTAAGGTCTAAGCTCCATTGCATGCATAAAGCTCCCATGGTTGGTTTTTACTCCATTTTCCAAGAGTCCGTTGCGTATCAGCCGAATCAGCTACATTACAGAACCCACAATGAGGCATAATATTATAGATATCCAAGAGCTATAAAGAAATGATTAAAACCAAAAGCAGTTCCTACTGACCAGGTGGGATAACTGACCACAAACATGAAGGAACAAACAAGCCCCAAAACTTTCTCAGAGAAGCTCAAGCTTGAGCAGTCAACAAGCAAGACCATTCATGTTTGATCAAACTTGAACCAATCAAATGTTCAATCAACATGATAATTACTATCTGTTGTTTGAAATCCTAATTGTGATTCACAATCATCATTTTGTGGGCATTATTTCATTACCTCAAGAGAACATGAGCATAATTTCCATGCAATGCATAATTTGAGTACTTGACATATCACAAAAGCTTTTGATTATATAAGAGACACACAGATGTAGAAAGCATAAAGGTTGATAAAACTTTTCAACAGCAATATAAAATCTGGCCGTATTTAGTTCAGCTGTCTAAAACAGAGAGAAAACAGGACAATAAGATTTCAGTTCCTCACATTGAATGATATTTCACATTAAACCCAACCATTTAAGAAGTTTTAAATGCCAATGTTACTCTTCCAAACCCATCTATTATTATTCCTGTTCCAAATAGGATTGTTTAGGATTCTTATGAGGAACAGATTAATTCCTTAGATGACGGACAGATTAGTTAAGGTCCTGGATTTTGGTATGGATGTTCAAGCTTCAAGCCTCATTTGCACTTGGGTAGATGAACAGATAAAAATAAATAAACACTGCAAACCACATAAAACAATATCCCCAAATTGTGTAAATCCCCCATTAGTTTTGTAATAATCACATTATCCTCCAAAACAGAACTTGTAATGACAACTCACTGAAGGTCTCAATAACTTTTCAGACACAAAAAACATAGAGACAATTCAATAACACCATGGGGGATGTAGAGAAATTTTCTTTTTTACCCTGGATAAAATGTATAAATTCTGAATGATCTAAGGTATATCATATTATCAGGACCCAAAGGACAATGGCTAACAATCAGCATGAATGGAGGAACAACAAGTATCCAGATGCAATGGTTACACTGACAAAATTAGGTCATTTCAGATATTTCTACCTTTAATCGTCGTAAAATGTCAATTATCAATGACAGTCTCCCAGTTGCCTGTGTATCCATCAGCAGTTTGTATTCTTCAACAGGAAGATCAGAGAGAAGCAAGCCTCTCTTGCTCCTTTCATTCATACTATCAAATTTCTGAGTAGCCCCTACCACCTTTAAGAACAGCTCAATTGGAAGAACCCTCATGGCTGCTTCAAGTGCAAAAAACCTGTGAGTACACTCGTGTGGGCCAGTTGATAAAGCATCATCTCCTCCAGGAAAACTATTCAGGTAACTCCATAAAAAAATATGCAGCAGTTTTGCACGAACCATTTTTGCTAAAACAAAACCATTGGCACGCATGGCTTCTGCTTTAACAGCTGCTTCATCTGAATTCCTACGAGGGTGGTTTCTCATGACACCATTCAATACAGGAATTGATTCACTAGTTTTCAACTTGGATGATGCCTGAATACGAATTTCTTTCTCAAAAGACCTCAGTCTATCATAAATTTCTCCCAGTAGTTCAGGAGGAAAACTCTGAACAGATGGGTGCAGAACAACCATGATAGGACGATTACTGGTACAGTTTGTAACAGCAGGAAGATTTATTTCCACACATTTGCAATGCCCTTCTTGCTGAAGCTTTCTTAATAATCGGTCAATAGTCCTCCTGTCCATGGCTGTGTTCTTGTCCTTCTCAAGACTCATAAGCCATTTATGGAGCTCTACTCTTAAAAGGAATTTCTCATCCTACAGAAGAAAATTTTTATAAAAAATTGTATGTATATATATATATATCTCTTTTTAGAACACGGAACAAAGAAAAATTCATGGAAAAGACTGAAGTTAATTTCTAGTAAGCTCTCAATGAAGTGAATAGCAAAAAGCACCTGTAACCGTTCAAGTATCCTCTGCTCCCTCAAAGCACCATCAACAGTTAAAGGCAAATATGGATGTGATTGATGTGATCCAGAATCAGGTTGCTTCAACAGAGTGATTCCTAAAGAAGGACCATCTGCATCCCCTTCCACAGTCACAAAATCAAATTTTCCATTGGACGTGCTAATTGGCTCATGGAGAAACTCTGGCACCTTGTCAGGGCTGAGGAGCTCATGGCTAGTTTGACCATTTTCGGGGGAGCCACAACAGCGTTCAGCTTCAAAGTCCTTGTCATTCAGTTTTTTTGATGTGGCAAATTCCACTCCAACTGTTGAATTATTGTACTCTAGAAAGCCTTCAGTGGATCTGTCTGGAACATCACAGTGACCCTCAATCACATTAGAAATGTTATTTCCACAAAGGATGCTTTTGCGTTTATCTAGAAATGCATTTGATTCCTCAGGATAAGCATTCTCAGGGGTCCAAACTCGAAATGCTACAGTTCTTTTATGGTTTTCTGCCTGCACACGCATCCCAAATCTAGAGAACAAATTATACAACCTAGAGTCATTTCTTTTCCTATCAATTCCAAGCCTCCCGCACACCTGTGCATATAGATATAAAGCATAATCAAAATCAGCATTCAGAAAAGAAGATAGTTGCAAAGATTACATCAAGTAAGGCTACAATATATCCACCCAAATGCATTGTGCCTGTAAGAACAAAAATAAGCACTAAAAGCTCAATAGCAAAAAAAGTAATAGACCTAAGTACGAAAATAATTTGTTGTGCACAACAGGACCAAACAAAGCACTTCAAAGCTGAGACCAAACTCATCATGATGGAAAATAACGGCAACAATATGTATTTTTGAGAAAATAATGAGGACGGGAGTGGTCAGAATTTAAAAGAATAAAGAACTTTCTGGAGCAAAATGTATTTTAGATACAACAAGTAGCAGACATGAACAGGACAGAAACAAGAAGCAATGCCCACCTCAATTATAGTAGCCCCCTCAGTTCCTTTGGAGTCAATCATATCATAAATTTGATGGTCAATGGGAAGTTCCACAAGCTGCTCCATTTGTTGAGACCTCCTTCCAAACTTCACCAGTTGTTCTACAGGAGAATCATTTCCACATCCATGATTTTTCTTCTCAAAATTGTCAGGAGAAAACTTTTTCAACAAACGAAGGCATCGTTCAACCTGAAAAAATAAATAAATAAGCATGAGAAGAATACAATGAAACAAGCTCAAAAAACCATGTATAGAAACAAGAAACAAACGTTATTGACAAAGGATTTTTTAACACACCTTCCCATTCACTTTAGCATCAAAGGTTTCAACAACGCCAGCATCTGTCAACCTATGACATATCTAAAAGAAGGTATAACTTCAAAAATCAAAATTAACATTACAATCTACAAAACAAAACAAGTCACGGAGACAAGCACAATAGTAAAACTCACATTTCTCCAAGCTCTATGTCCTGCAGTTCCAGTATAACCAAGAGACTGTTTAATATCTGATACTATAAGCACCTTCAATAACAACCAAGAAACATAATCAATAACCCCAAACATAACTTCACACCATCAAAATCACTAGAAAGAACCTTATTTTTTCGCTTTTACCTTATCATTAGCTTCTTGAAGTTTATCACAGATAGCTTTCATAGCAGGTAAAAAATCTTTTACAGCAACATCATTTTTCAAAGAATCTCTCTCGAAACCATCAGTTTCCTCTGCATTTTCTCCTTTATTAATCTCAAATCTTTGCTGAACACCTAAATGTTTTGCATATCGAGATAAATATATCAAATTAGTACAAACAATAGAACTATTTTTACTCTCTCCTCCTTCACAATCAACAGCAGCTTCTTTTGTCTTCACAACCGCCGGTTGTCTAACAATTAACTTTCTACACTCAAGATTCCTCACTCTATAAAAATAATTATGTGCTTCAATTCCTAATTCTTTCGCCAACTGATTTTGCGTAACTCCACTCGTTCTGCAGATAATACATTGTTGAATAATCATCATCATCACAGTCATTAACCTCAAATTAAGCTAAATTAGAGAATTAACTTAGAAATTGAGACCTGGCAACAGCGAGTCTTTCCAGAGTGCGACGTTGAAGAGGACAAATGCCGGAAGGAGAGTCATAAAGGCCAACGAAGCAATCTCTAAGATGATTATTAGCTATGATTTTTAAGTTGAGCTTCTCGGCGTCTTCGAAACGCTGGATTCTAGGATCGCCGGGGTTAAACGGCACGCCGTTTTCAAACTGAAGGGAAGGAATACAGAGGAGATTTTTCCAGAGAGCGGTCTTGATAGCGTCTGTAGGTGCTGGAGCTAAGATGGACCAGAGAGACGATAGTGAGAGACCGGTTGAGCCACGTGAACAGATTTCTTCTAGAGCTGTGGAGATTAGCGTGTCCATTGGAGAGCATGAGAGTGTTTGGCTGCCCAGAAAATAAAATTTTTTTCCCGGGAAAATCTTTAACAGTGATGAACTGTTTTGGGGTAATTGTGCGCGTCAGTGTGAGAGAGGAGCGATAGTATAATACGATGTCGTTTAAAAGGGATTAAAATGCGCTATGATTGCGGTTTAGAAAACAATCCACATGGATATTAAGACAGAAGTAACGCTGTACCGCTTTACAGGCAATAATTGCTTTTCTACGAGGGGGTTAATAACAAAAACACTACTTGAAGTTTATATTATAGGCAATTAGGTCCATATTGTCTTAAAATTGTTGATTTCAATGTGTAAAATTTAAATTTTGATTAAAATATAGGAAAAATACAATTTTTCTGTATTTTAACTTATTATATTACTTCATTTCTAACATTTTAAAAAGTATTTATTTATTTTTGTACTACTTCATCCCGACCGAAGAACTAATAAATATTAACGAAATAAAATATAAGGATGAATATTTTTTTTTTAAATATCAAGAATGAAATAATATAATAGCAAAAATATAAGGAGCAAATAACAAGTTTCCCTTAAAATATTTACACTTCAATTTTAGTTGATGAAAAATATAAAAATTTCATTTTCTTTAGATTTTTATTATGTATTTAAAATATAATTGGCTTTATAAAGCTTATAATTTAATTACAACTGAATTTTTAATTTTCATATGATAAAATATTGAGTTAATAATTCAAATATAACTATATTTAATTTAATTTGAACTATATATATATATTATTAAAATATAAAATATAAGTTGAATTAAATACATTCTTCAAAATATATATATATTCAAATTGTTGGATTTCCCATTTTAAATGATCTAAAATGAAATAAGTTATCAACAACATTTAAATTAGTTGTAAAAGCTATTTTCGCATAAGAAATATTTTAAGAATGAATTACAGTGTATATAATTACATTAAATAGCTATTGGAAGACTTTTGCTGATTTTGTACTTAAATCTAACTAGATTAGTTAGAATCATATTGACTTTGAATAACATTGGTTTAAAAAAAAATTGAAATAAATTATATGAATTTATAAAAAATTAGAGAGTTGAATAGACACCATAATCCATGAAAAGATCTACTAATTAGGTATTGATATGGATAATGATAGAACATTATGGAGTAGACAAACATAAGGGATTATTTAATAATAATAATTAATCAATTCATAATCAAATAAAATAAAAATGAATTAATTCATAATCAAGTAAAATAAAAATAAGAAACAGAATCCAAAACTTAACAGCAGCTGAAGTAAACGAGGGGAAGACGACTTGGAGTGGAGAGAGAGAGAGAGAGAGAGAGAGAGAGAGAGAGATCATACGCAACACCAACAGCAGCAAAACGTTGTTACACACAGAGACACACACATATATAAGAAGATGAGTGAATGATTGTCTTTTTTTCTCTGTCATTCAAATCTTGTACATAACTCTAAAACATTTCTCTTCCTCTGTTCATCTCTGGTTAATGATCTTTTCTTTAAGGCCTCTCTTTGTTTCACACTCCACACCAGCAAGATTCCATTCTTGCTTCTTGCCTTGAGCAAATTTGAAAGCATCTGTCTGTTCTGTTGTTGTCGTCTTCTTCTTCTTCTTCTTATTTTTGGCTGAAAATGGTTCCATTTTTTCAAGGTAAGCCAATGGGAATTCCTCTAAAGATGAAAGATTTTTCTTTTTTTTTTAGTTCTTATAAGGTCTTGAGTTCATGGGTGAGCTTTAGTTTTGTTATTTCTTTTAAGTTTGTATTGGTGGTGTTGCTTTAACATCCATGCTAGAATGATGATTTTCTTTGCTGGTTCTTGATTTTTCCTGTTAAATTTTAGTTGGTCTTTCGTAAATATGAGCAAGTTTTTTTATTCCAAAGTGGAAGTCTTTTTCTTTTGATTTAATTTAGTTGTAAAGATTGAATTTTTATTTTTTAATTTTGTTAGTGTGTTGTTGTTGTTGGTTTGTGTTTGTTTTGTGGTTATTTCCTAGAAAATGCTTCATGTGCTTACCAAAAGCATTTGCTTTTTGTTTTTCCCATTTGAGAAATAAAATATGGATCTTTCTCTGCTGTTAATTATCATACTGGGATACACTTTTTTCTTAGTTATTTTTCAAAATTATTTTGACCTGTTGATATTTTTCTTTTGGTTTGTTTTCTTGTGGGGGGACTTTTCTTAATTGTTCTGTGATTGACTGACTGAATTCTTTTTTTTTCCTTTGGGTATTTTCAGAGTGGATGTTAATATTCTTCACTAAAATCTTTAACTTGGGATTTGGTTTTTTTGAGGAAAAAAGGGGGGAAGAAGAAAAAAGGTTCCTTTCTATGTGAAAAGGGGTATGCTTCTGTCTTTCTTTTTTTCTTTCTTTTTTTTTTTTTTGGTCATAAAGCAACAATTCATCTGATTTTTCAATTTTTCTTCTTTTCTCCTGTCTATCTGCTCAATGCATTGTCTTGGTCCCGTATGTTTTTCTTACTTGTTTGTTGAGAAAAAATGGATCAAGAAAACTTCACTAAGGTAAAACTTTTGGGTTAGACTTGGTTTAAGTTAGTGCTTATAATCTCTTTTCCTTCATTTTCTTACTAACCAAATATAGGCTCAATGATGCCTTTGGCTTTCTGTAGCCTCATTTATTTTTTGCAAAGATAATTGTAAAAGCACAAAGAGATAAGATAAAATAATGGGAGCTCTTGAAATTTCATATTTTGCAAAGGTTGTGATTGTTTTTTAATCCTTATTTTTTCTTATTTGGTATGTGTAATATGAGTCAATTATTTTGGATGCAGGAAAGGGGTTGAATTTGATTGATTGAAGCGAAGCTAAAATGGAAGGTGATTTATATTCTGGCATAGGCAATGGAACACAAATAGATAGCAAGGTTTTGCAAACAGTTCAGAAGAATTTTATGCAAGTTCAGGACATCTTCGACCAAAACTGGGTGCTAATCAATGAAATAAACCAAAATCATGAATCCAAGGTTCCAGATAACTTGACAAGAAATGTGGGGTTGATTAAAGAGCTAAACAATAACATTAAAAGGGTGGCTGATCTTTATGCAGATGTTTCTAGTAATGTCTCCAGGTCAATGGAAGCCTCATCAGAAGGGGAATCGAGTGGAATTTTGAAGTCCAGTGGGAAAGGAAATCAGAAGAGGATTCGATCCGGGTAATTGATTCGATTTAGCTTTCATACAGATTCTGTAATTTCTTCACGGTAGAATAAGAAGAGTATTTAGATATTGAAGTAAAAGAACTTGATGAGCTTTATTTATGAGTGATGATGTTCATTAAGGGTTTAATTTTCAGTATAATTTTCACCATATCCCTTGGAGAACAATGTAACAAAATTTATGATAATAAAAAGTTTGTATGACTAATTCATCTTATTAAATCAAACATGCTTCTCCTATTACATGTTCTGTGCTGCTTTCTTTACAAACTGTCTAAGTCCATGGAAATTGTTGTTTTTTTCTCTTTTTCTGGAATAGGATATGAATTTTTATTTTAATTTTACTGCCTGATATGATATACTTGATCCTATTATTGGGTGCACTGTAGCTATGATTTGTCATCTGTACTTTCTTTGATCTTTATAAATGTTTGATTGACCAAAGCTTAGCTTTGATCGCTTAACTGTCATTATTGAGAAAAAAAAATGTTTTGAAACCCTTAAAGACTACTCATCTTTTAAGTTTGTTAGAAATGGCCAATTATGATCTATCTTTTAATGGATGATCATCACCATTTTTCTGGTGATATACCATGATCTGCTTTTGATGTGGACTTTCAACAACCCACTTTATTCTTTTCCTATGTTTGTCAAAAGATTCCTCATGATGTCTGCATCCTATAAGA
Organism: Mallotus nudiflorus; assembly: GCA_947683625.1. Taxonomy (NCBI): domain Eukaryota; kingdom Viridiplantae; phylum Streptophyta; class Magnoliopsida; order Malpighiales; family Euphorbiaceae; genus Mallotus; species Mallotus nudiflorus. The sequence continues at coordinate 2,768,666 of CANTUR010000187.1, read as the reverse complement.
AGCTCACTGTGAAGATTTGATATATTCTATAATTTTTTGAAACCACCTCCCCATTTAGATATCAAAAACTTCTGTTCTCTGAAGCTGTTTGTATTGTTAATTCTCTCTTCCTTTTTTGACTGTGTGGGGAAGTGGAAACATGCACCTCTGTAGTGTGACCTTAGCCACTCTTGGCCTTTTGAGTTGAAGATGCTTTAAGCAGCTTTTTTTTTTTTTTTTTAATATAGTTTTGTTTTGCAGTAAACAGCTGTGATTTAGAATATTATCTTTTAAGTGATGATTATTGACCACTATTTGTCCCAACTAATGCTAATCTCTCAATTTTTTTTTGCTTATGGTCGCGTCAGGATGGATTAATTAAAGAAGATGCTGCATTAGGTAGCAGTTTAAGACATTAATAGTACTTTAAGTGAAATATAATCATGGAAGGGTCCCATTCCATGACTCTTTTAGAAGTGGAACTTATTAAACTTTGCTTATCTTTTGCTTAGATTCTTTCTTTGCTTCTCTCAATAATATTCTCCTTTTTGAAATTCTTAGTTCTGCAATGATCTTTCATTTTACAATTTGATGCTGTCATTACAGTTCACTCACCACATTTTTTAAAAGAACAATGACAGAAACAGACAATTAGATTTGAAAAGTGGTTTGTTGTGGAGCCACTAACTTTTGCATTTTCTTGTATTGTTCATGGAACCACTCATTAGTTTTCTTGGTACCGTTTTTTTTTTTTTTTTAACAATAGTTTTCTTGATCTTTGTAGGCATGTGGGTGATTGCTTAAATGGCTAGTTTTTTTTATAGATATATAATTTGGCATTGATTATGTTGTCATTTCTCCAATTATTGATGCTTCTCTAGTGGATGAATAACAAATATAGAGATTAAAAATGGAAAGGCTAGCAGTAGATTTTAGACTATAACTCTGTCAGCATTGGCTACTTCTGCTCTTCTGGGTTTTCTGCATATCTAGTCTTTTTATGAACCATCAAATCCCACAATTATCTGCACATATATCATTCAGAATAAAAGCTCCAAATTAAATAAATGTCATTCAGAAAACTGCCCATCTTATTATTATTTGATGTTTTGATAAATTGAAGTTTTATATATTAAAAAAAATGTCCACCTAGCTTTAGTCAAGCGGCCAAGTTCTTATCTATATGGCGGAGTACCTAGTATTAAGACTACTCATTCCATTCTCCTCTCTCATCTCCCAATTTATAATGGCCTAAAGATATATACATTCAATAAAATAATTTTATGCGCATATAACTTAGAGTTGAGTATGATAAATTTAAGAAAAATAATCGTTATGTGAGCATATAATTTCAAAGATTTTGTAAGTGTACCATAACAAGTTATTTTTTAATTAATTTGAAAAAAAAAAAAAACCAATAAAGGTGAACATATGCATCTTTTTGTGAGGCCATCACATTATCAACAATTTCTTGGCCAAAATATCGATAAGCAAAATGAAAAAGATAAGGGAAAATTACATTTGAAATTTCAAAGGAAAGAATCTGAATGGGTTTTGAAAAGGATGGAGCAGAAGATTTTGGGTTCTAACCACAAAAAAAAAAAAGCTTGACATGCTGCTCCACATGAAGTGGGTAAAAAGAATCAGACAATTTTAAAGAGTATAGATTATGTTTGTCCGTACTCTAATGTCTGTTCTTTTTTGTTTTTGTTCAATGTTATGATGATTATGATCATATCTCTGATCATATTATTGGAGAATAAGTGATAAAAAAATATTATTGGAGAAAAAGAAAAAAAAAAAAAAAAAAGATGAGAATCGGGTGTCAGTGTATGTGCCTCTTGCCAGCCCAAGGTCCCTCTGAACACGAGAATTCTACAGTTTTGTGGGAGAGAACAATGCAACTCCTAAGGACAATTATGTGAACCACATTGTGCCTGAATCATGCAGGCCATTTCTCTATTCTTCACAATCTACCCATTTCTGAACTCTCAATTATTGGATCTCAACTTTTTCATCAATGATCTGGTATCCAAATTTTATAATATGCTGTCATTATTACTCTAGAGTACTATCAGAATATCCAATACAAAATCATTTGCATCTTGTAAACTTCATATTTCCATATCATCAAGGTCAAGAAAAATACTCAGAGAGAACATGTAAATGTTATCTTAATTGTATAATTTAAAAGTCTGGATGATATTGGAAAAAAAAGTTTGGATGATTGTCAAAAAATTGAGTAGTCTAAAAGTATAGTTACTTTTAAAACATTAATGGGTTAATAGTTCGATTCTTATTTTATTTCTCCCTTTCCGTTCTACAAAAAATATATATATATATATATTTTGTTCGCTTTGACTTGGGAGATCCACCACTAATGATGTTAGACTCAAACCCTTAGACAGATAAATCCACTAATGAGGTATTGTCCACTTTGATTTAGAAGACTCTATAGTTATTGATGTTTAAATGTTAAGCAATTTTTATGTAAAAGTACAAAAGAATGTATGCAATTTATGTGTTTTACATAACCAACTAAAAGCAACACAATTGCAAATGCAAAATGAATATTTTTAGAAAATTAATGACGTGTGCCTTTTTCCAGGAAGTTGTTATTCTGCTTTATCCATCAATCTGGTTATACATTCTTTCCAATCTGAAACCTTCCCTTCTCCATTGATTACCTATTATTTATCAAACAACGTAGACATTATGGTTATGTAGTTGCTAACAAAAATTAACTATAAGAAGATAAAACAAAGTCAGCGACTTAGGCCAAAGTAAATAAACATAGATATTGTTTATTCTTCATTGACAAACAAACCATAACATTAATTTTCTTCTGCCTTGCTCAAGGAAAAAAGTCCATTTCATGCAACATTTGATTATTTGATTTTCAATCATGACATCGATCTATTATATTCAACTAACAAATTAGTACAAGGGCATATGTTCAGAATACTTATTATTCATATAATAAATGAGCGTGAGTGTAATATATCGGAAATAGGATGCTATCCCATAAATCTATTTGTGCCTCCAAATACAGTTAGGAAAACAAACAAAAATTGTGTATATTCTACCATGGACTATGATTAAAAATGTTTGTAAAGGAATCAATGTGATTTCTTGCATCCTAGTTTTTCCGTCTTTGTCAAACCATCTGGTCACATTCTTTTCAAATAAAGTGAAACAATAACAAAGAAAGAAGCTTCTTGCACAACGATTTTAGGGCCAAAAAAGGGGTCAGCAATAAATTATTCCATCAGACAGACTGCTTTTCATGTTTCACCAACCTCAAATATGAATTGGGCTTGAGGAACTGTTTCAAGGGCTTCTACACAAATGAAAGCAGCATCCTCCTTGCTAAGATTTCCCTTTGCTGCACAACCCTGTCATGAGGAGTGTTGAATTTCTACTGCTCCATAAAAATATGGAAAAGATTTTCTTAATAAACTTTATATGCTCAGCAAACCCAACAACAAAAATTAGGCTTCTATGAAAATTAAAAGAATTTAAGAACCAAACCCTTTTGTTTCTCTCATTCTGCTAGGACAAGCTTGTTTCAATTAAAAAGCCTTTCTATTTTGGTTACAAGTTAGAGAATTTTGTACATAATTTGAGACATTAAGCCAGGAACGGCATGGAAGAAACAAGAAATACTGTTCAGTGCTGTGCATCAATATTATGACAGGAAAAATACCTTATCAAAGTTAAAACCTTGTGCTCCACCAGGAGTGTTTTGTAACTGGCCAACTCTGATGATAGTGCAAGGAATTCCTGAGGTCAGTAATGCTGATTCATCTTGCTCGGCTAATTTTCTTGCACTGTTTTGCATCATAGCTTGAATTCCACTGCTAACTCTATAAACAGACAACTGTACTGCAATATTTCATGAATGAATCAAACAAAATATGAATGGCTAGGAAAGATGAAAATTGGGTTTTCACCAATCAATTGGGAAGTTGAACAAATAAAACTCTTGAGTTGACAGTTTAAATTAATTTGCATACTCTATTCATATTATTCAATCATGCTAAATAGCATTTTCCATCTACAGATCACATACTTCGATTTACCTGCCTATTAGAGAAAGAGAGGGATGGATAGATACCTGGGACAAGAGGATTACATGTTTTACACCTTTCAAGCTTCCAACACTAGAGAGGAAGCCTTCCTGTGAAAAAGAACAAGAAGAAGTCACTGAGAAGTATGTGACCAAGAAAATGTCAAAAGACCCGTTATATAAAAGTCTCTGATCATCCTTAGCAAACAATCAAATTTCCAACTAGATTTTACTATTTGTAACTAGACAATGCAGAACCAAGTGATGGTTCCACTGTGAACTGCACAAACTCGCAATTCAAATTAAGTTTACCGTTGGGTCATAAATAAGCATGCTAGGTAAACATTGGGATCACTAGTTAGCTGGTTGACATGAAAATAACATTTATAGTGAAAAGCATTGCATGTAAAAAATAACGGAATTTTATATAGAATGCCAATTACAGATATTTATATGTTGTAAATGGAACTCTGAAATACATACATTTGGGCATATAATTGTTCGAACACCTCTGAGAGCTTTCTTTATGAATAGCTTGCTACTTGTGTCTCCAGATATTGACTTTGTGAAATAGTAACTCAAAGACCATTAGCACTTACAATACACAAAAGAACATACAAGTCAGACAGAGCAGCTTTCAATTAGACATGTACCCACCTCCACATAAGTTCCAAAGGCCTCCATGGCACTTCGTTTATTCTTGACCAATGCCTTAACTTTAGCTCGTTTGACAATCAATGACAGTATTACCATCTACACATTACACAAGCTAGAGATCACGATGCTCAGATTGACGTAATCAACAAAATTTACACCTATGTGGATGATACAATTCCGATAAATAATACAATTAATAGTGAAACACACCTGACCAATTTCACTATCTCCATCTGTGACAAGAACCACATCCCTTAGTTCCTCTTCTTCTGTATTTAAAAGTCAATATCAAAACTTTATTCTTTTCAAGAAAAGAAAGTAAAAATAGACATGAAAAACAAGAAACATCAAGAAATCTGTACAGCATATGTAGAACCTGAATTATCATCCTCATCCTCCATGGTTGATTCATCTTTAGTAACAAGATCAGGTGCACCATACCATTTCCTCAACTTGGGTCCTCCTAAAATTGAATCAAAACAATTACCCATTACCCAGAATTGAGTCTTTAACCCAAAAAAAAAAAAACTGACTTCGTTGAAGTGGTGAAGTACCTTCAATGTAGTCAAGAATTTGATCAAAGAAGCCTATTTTTTTCTTGGCTGAGCAGCTAACAATGGCACGATCTTTTGTGGAGTGTAAGATTGGAGAGGAATTCAATGCTTTGCTTTGACTGTGATATGAAAAAAATGAGCAAGATTGGCAAAACAGAATTGAAGAAAGGGTACTCGCCATTATCACACTCGGCACCTTTTCTTCTTCTTCTTTTCGTTTTTAGATTTTCTTAGCCAGCCGTTTTAATTCCCGCGAAAGTGGATAACTATATTATGGCCCCGCTGCAAGTCTGTAACATATTTATCTTTTATTTTTTTCCTTTTTTTAAAAAACATTCAATAAAAAATAATTTTCTAACAACTAATTTTATACAAATAGTCTGCTAACACAATTATTGATACATATTATCTACTTCACATTATATAATCAATAAATTATTAGAATTATAATATTTTCTTTGTCTTAACAATTATAATATTATTATAACTATTAAATAATTGAGCTTAATTTTAATTTATCAAACTTTATTTAAATTTTAATTTATCAAACTTCATTTAAATTTTAATTAATATTAATAATTTTTATGAATTTCAAACAATTTCTATATCACATTAAAGATTATATTCATTTGCATTTTATAGTTTTTTTTTTTTTTTTAAAGAAATCTGCATTTTATAGTTGATAACCTGACATAAGCCTACAAAAGTTTGAACACCCTAAATTTTTGAATGATATATTTTTTTTTTCATTAGAGGGAAGGCAACAGCCTTAAGGAAGTGCACAGAGCATATTCTTGGAGTCACAACTCCAATAGTATCCTGAAATAACAACTCTAAAATACCTTTGGAGGTCTATCAAGATTAAAGTAATCTACAGGGATATAAACATGATAGTAAAAAAATCACAAAATTGTCTACCCATATCTTTTCTCTCAATTTTTTTATTTTTATATAACTTTTATTTTGACCAATATCAATTGTCTTTTTTATCAGCAACAGTCCATTTAATTTTAATTTTATATGTTTTATTTTTTTTATATTGAATAAATATAAATTTTTAATTTTTTTATCTCTTAATTGAAATTTTAAATCTTTCTTCATGAAATTTTTACCCTCAATATAATTTCTTATTTTTATAGTTTTCCCTTATGAAATTATTGTCATTAGTAGGATTTCTATAGTTTCCTTTACTGAATTCAGATATCTTTTTATTGTGAATTTCGGACTCACTCAAAGATCAAGAAGTCGATTTATAGCTAAATAAAATTATTGAGTAAAGCATACGTATCATCGAGTTGCAGATCATAAAAGTTCTGTCAATGCGATTGAGAAATAACAATTAGAAAATTTATAATTTCAGTAAAATTTTATTTTGATATTTTTTAATTCTACTATTATTCTTATTATTATTTGATTAACATATATTTTTAATTTTTAATGAATGAAAGGTTTATTTCTTTCTCTACAAAAAAATCACAAAATTATATTTGTCAAAATAAATCAATATCGTTTTTTTTATTATAATAGGAAATATTACTAAACAGAACTAGTTCAAGAAGTACATTATCTCTTAACAGTGCCACAACCCTTGATTTGCAGTGTTTTTTACAGGGATTGGATACTAATTTTAACCAAAAATCCTTCCTTTTTTTTTCTTTTTTAGTTTTGTTTTTCTTTCAATAATCTGATGTTTACATATATTTGTTTTGTGCTTGTTAGCTTCCATAGCTTTCATAACTTTAATAGTCTAAATAGTTGTTGGTGCATATGGTACAACTCCATTACCGCCTTCTGTTTTGCTATAGCTCTTGGCTAGGTCTCAGTTTGCTAATAAGGCATTACATGAACACTGTGACGGAAGAAGATCCTCATCTTCAGAGGTTAGGTGTTGTTGTTCTTTAGTTGATCTTTTCCTCATTACTCTGTTTGCAGATGCTACTAAAGTGTTTAGACAGTGTCGTCTTTTTTAGTCCATAGCACTTATAGTTTAAGTATGTCTAATATGAAATCGCGCCACTCAAAGGTGCTGCTATTGTTACCACAAATACTACTAGGCAATCAGTCTTCTATTATCTTCAAATTAGGGTTACATCCCTAATACTTATTCTTGAGCTCACTCTTTACTCTAATGTCTTATTAGTGTTATGACCTTTCAAATATGTGTTGGCTAGCTACTTGAACTATTGTAAATTATAATTAATATATAATATCCTTTTATCTGGTTAAAAAGAAAAAGTAGACTATAACACCAATTTACTGGGGAAGAGTAGGACTCAATCAGCTACTTTATTCTCATTTTTAATAATCCAATTAACAAAGACAAACAATGTGGTGGACTTAATTATCGCAACTCAATTTTAATTGTACCAAACAGCAACTTTTACATCACACAACAGACTTGGTATGTATACCCCAAACATTTATGATCTCACTCTCACGTGCACACAAGGAACTGGGCCCACACACCGCTTTTATCTTTTACTTTTAACAATTTATCGGTTATCATATCTATTATATATATCTATTACTATCAAAAACTATTATTGTTATTATCTATAAAACACAGTGTGTATTAGGTATAAATATTGAAATTTAAGCCATTGATATCATCAACGTTTGAATCTATGACCTTACTATTTGAGCTAGATTTCCTGGTGGCGCACACACCTTCTTATTCCTCTCATTGGTCATTGCCCACACCTCCATTTCATTGGCCGAAGTCACCTATTTATAGCTGTACTTATATGCGGGTTACTAACATTCTACGCAACTCTTGTAATGGCGGTGAACTTGGATGCTTTGTAGACAATTCTAGACTTGCTTGTTCCATTATAGCTCATTTGGAGAATCTTCCATAGAGTGAAAGGGAGGCGGTGATGCTGTACTTAATTCTTCAAGTTTAGACATGAAAAAAAAAAACAGTACTTCGCGGCCATCGTCTTGGTGCACATTCTTTTGGTAGACTATATTAAGCTTCAAGTTCGAGAAATCACAGGTTTGTATATATATATATGTATGTTTCGATCGTTATTTTTAAAAAATTTTAAAAGTGATGATTAAGAACAAACCGTTCTATGTGAAACGATATGAAATAACTTTATTTTTCAAATTAATTGCTTAATACAATGGTTTTGTATTAGTTTAATTGATGTCTGAAATGGTTAACTATTATTATTATAGCATCCGTATGTGAGTTCCTCTTCCCAATTCTAATAAGAGAAATAAATTATTAATTGAGCCAATACTCAAATTAATGAAAATTTCTCTTATGATATTTGATAATGGGATAAGAGGATTTTTCCAAAGATGCTTAAATTGAAATGTTTTGGAGTTTCAAATGCTCTTTGAGTTTGCTTCCACACACTTGGAGTACACTAACTCCTACATTCAAAACTTGCACTTTTACAAATTAAGATACAATTATTAGAGAGAAATTCATTTACATACATTATTAACAATTATATACTTATCTTTTTTTAAAAATCAAAAGTTAAAATGATTTAATTCCTCGCCACAAATGGAGGAATTATACAAACTATAAATTAGAAATTAAATGTTTAAAAAATAAAAAATAAATTATCTATTAAATAAATTATAATATATTTAATAAAAATTATAATTTTATTTTAATAATATATTTTTAAAATATTTTTTACAATGCGAACTTATATATTATATATTCAAAATCAAATTACTAAACATTAAAATTATGAGTTGACTCACGAGTTTCTATTCGAGTTTGTTTAAGAAATTCACGAGCCGAATTTTAACTCGTTTATTAAACAAGTTTCAATATATGAATTCAAATGAGATTTTATTGAGCTAAATACCAAACTGCTCACGAACGACTGAACTCATTTACACCCCTAATTAAATGGAAAGAGTATGTATTAATTATAAAAAGAAATCAACATAAAATTTATGCATATATTACATCTATATATATATATATAGAGAGAGTAATAATCTAATAATGACTTTTTTTTAAAAACATTATAAGATGTGAACTTCAAGTTTAAATTATTGATGTGTGAAATTATTTATATCTAATTGTGTTTTGACCCCTATTATTTTATTAGATAAATTATGATCACATGAAATTTAATCAAATTCATTAATCTGTTATTTTATTTTTAAAAGTCAATTAATAATTCTATCATGTTTGATATTATTGATACTACTTTAGATTTGATAATTTTATTGTAAATATGAAATGATGTTAAATTAGTGGAAGAAAAAAATAGTTAATAAAATAAATATTTAGTTAATTTTAAAAAATATAAAATAAAAAGAAATATGAAGAGGCGTTAGTAAATTGCCTAGTATATATATATTTTTTGGGGTCTTATAAAGGCACTCTATATGTACATGTTGGAATTGGGCTTCCGAATTCCGATCCATGATTTGGCTGAACAAAGGCTTATTATTATTATTATTATTTTGAACATAAAACACAGGATTATTTGCTGTCAGAATCTTCTATAAATTTAATTTATAAGTAAAAATATCTATTATTTTTATATGATTTTTGTATTCTGACCGAATTTACGAGATAGGATTTTTTTTTTTGGTCTCAACGATTCATGGTTCACACAAGAAAAGAAAAGGTAAAATCTGACTAATGTTTTTCCCTTCATTTTCTTTTTCTCGGTAGCCAAACAAATCGATCAGTATATAATTTCCCAAAAAAGTTTTTTTTATTTGAATTATTATTTTTTTTAAAGAGATATGCTTTTTTTTTTTCCATTGTTCAGATCTGTATTTTTTATGCACATACACGCACAGATAAGGTAGGACATCGTGTCTTGATTGCTACTGAGTTGTTGGGTTTTCTTTTTTCTCCAATTCAAGTGGGTGATTTTTCTTCTTTTTTTTTTTTTGCTGGTGACAGTACAGATTTTTAGAGATGTTAAGTTGCTGGTTTTGGTTCTTGAATTGAATTTTATTTTATTTTGTGGTTTTGGTAGCTAGCATTGATCACACTCCTCCACTTCCCAGGAAAGGAAAATTATGGGGTGAAGTGGATTCCCCACAATGCTTACATTAAACATGTTGGAGCTTGTTAGTCTCTTTGAACTCTTCTTGAGGTTCCTGGAGTTCGGAAGCTCCTAAATTCAACTCACTCAAAAAGCATATTATTATAATTAACCATGTCCTTTTTCTATGGAATCCATTTGTTTATCATTTTTGCAGGTTGTAGCTATGGAGATTTAATGGCCTAAGATCAGCTTGTTGATGGGTATGCTTTCTTGGGTTCCTTCCTTTGAAGCTGTTTTAACGTAGTGACTTTGGAGTTTGGATGTGCATGATGACTAGGTGGCTCGAGTGAGGGCACAGAAGGCTACTAAGCGCAGGCCTTTGTCATTGGTGACTGCTGTAGAGGCTGCAAGAACTGTTAGATAGATGTTTGATATGAAGATTCAATGGAGTTTCACGGTTTTGACATTGTGTTTATAGTTATTTACCTTCTAAACTGAGTATATTAGTAAAGTTTTGTGCAAATAATATGTCTGTGATAGGGGCGTAAACTGGTCGAGTTGAGCCAAGCTTTAACTGCCATTGGTGATTGTTTCAGTTGCATTGCGTTGCTTGTGAACAACACTCGCTTGAAATATTTATGTGATTGTAATTCTAATCCATGTTTTCAAATGCGTCAATTTGCCTTTTCTACTTTGTCAACAAGAACCAGAAATTTGATCAACAATCCTTCGAGTTGCTAGCCAGTTCTGTGGCACTGAGACAGATGAGGATCATGAGGGGAGAAGACTTGTGAACATTTATTGAGCTGTTCTTGCCTCTACTAACACTACTGTAGACATCCAATTCGATCAGCCCGTGTTAGCAGATGAATTAGAAATATTCAGTTTGATCGGCTTGTTGTCAAGTCTAATAATGAGAATGTGAAACATAGGCATAAGAATAAAATCTGAATCTTCAATTGAAAATGGACTTGAAAGCCTAAAAACCTCAAAAATCTAAAATTTAGCTCAATTGTTTAAAAATAACTCTGGCTCAACACAAGTCCGGACCAAAGGAGCATCGTTTCAGTACAATGAGGTGATCACCTCTTTGATAGACCACTTGCAGCTATAGTCATAGTGGCCAAGTGGTTGGGCCCCATACCCCAAAACCTGGTTTTGTATAAGAAAGAGATTTTTTAGGGGGAGAGAAAGGCAATAGGGGTTTATGATAGGCTAGGGAGCCTCAGGGCATAGGCAAGGTAGGAGATAAAAAGAAAAAAAAGGAAGAAAAGAGAGGGAGGAGGACCAAAGAAGGTAGAAAAGAAAAAAAAAAGGGAAAAGCTCTGGAAAAACACAGAGAGACGTTCTTGATGGAGGAGGGAGGATCCAAGCCAAAGCAAGTTCATTTTCCTTAGGAGAGGAAAGAGGAAACTTGTGTCAAAGTGGAAATCACACTCTAGTGAGGATCATAATCAAAGACACCTCTGAGGGCTTATCACTTTGGTAAAAAATCTGCATTTAAATTCAATATCTTCATAACTTCATCATTTTGGTGCTTACTTTGCATGTGACTGAGTCGTTAGTATACTTCAGGTATATTTTAGGTTTATTTTATTTGTTATGCTACTTCATTGATATGATCCATTAAACTATTACATGTAGTTATAAATTGGCACCTGTTGGATGCATGTGTGTACGTATTGTTTGCTTAAGGTAGAAGTTTGATTGTTTGAGAGTCAAGCTAGCCTGTTGATCAAAGGTGTTGCCCCATGTCAATGAGGCGATCGCCACATTGACAGGTCGACCAGTTATTTGGCTCTTCTCCCTTTATGAAATTCCACATAATGTTCACTTCACATGCTCTTTCCACCTTTATACATAATTATTTCATTGTATGATGATAATTGTCTTGGTTATTTGAGGGTTTCTTTAACTTGTGACATGAAAACTTCTCTTTTTTTAGAACATTATTTGTAAAATATTGTTATATATGATATCGTGTTTTGCAAGAAGGAAGTAATTGTATGTTTATTGTAGAAATTACTTGATGATTTCCATCATTGAGTAGTTGCTTTCATTAGTTAACTCTTTAGAGCATTTCGCTTGTGTAAATAGTTTATTATTATTTTACTTTTAGTATATGTATGGTTTATTTTCTGTCTATTATTCTTTCATCTTCCCTTAAAGCGTTGTAATCTCTAATCCCTTTCCCCGTTTGATTCAAATGTATGGTTGTAAATTATTACTTATTTTATTTTTGTTGAATGTTAGGACTTAAAAACATAAAATTGGATTAATGTGCAAATTTAAACTTAACTATAAAATTTGGCAATTATCCGAAGGCAATTACAATACGTGTGGTAATAAAGAAATAATTGAATAATTAAAGGTAATAACACACAAAACACAAATGGAGGCCAATCGTAAGGTTGGGTGAACATTTAAATGCTTATACCAGTTTCCAAACTCGTTATCTGACGACGACTTCTGGGAACCTCTATGGAATCCAGTTGTTGTACACTGTGTCTCGACTTTTATCCAGGTGGCGACTCCATCTCCGAATAGGCCCAAGACCTATATCGTATTTTCAAATAGGCCTCGAGCCTACACAGTGCTGTGGTTACCAAATACTTGGGTGCACTCTAAACCCTACTGCCTACAGTGGCGACTCCACTCGGGATAGAGAAATTGATTCCAGTGTTTTGCATTTTATCATTTTTAATTATTTTCTTATTTCTTCCTACATTTATGCATTCACTATACATTTTGCACATAATGAGCACTTTGGTCCCAAATAAACCCAACAATAGTCAGTACTTCGCTACCTACGTTTCACTCAAACCTGGTGGTGAAATATTTGATTATTGTCACTCACAACATGTACTAATTCGTGTTGTTTGACCCTTGAGTGAGAAGACGTATATCGTTGTGGGAGCCTAAGCCTTTTTACCCAAGACTTAAGCCCATGTAATGACCTAACAGCTATACTTAGGAATTTTCCCCACATGCATGTGTGTTATGCCATATAATGGACCCTTAAAATAAATCTTGAGCCCATTAATAAGCAATCCAAGGTAAAATGGGCCCTCGTGTCCAACCAAAGTCCATTATAAATAAACTAAGTCAATAAGGACCTCTCATGCCTATTCATAACCCATTTCAAGTGGGCCTTGATTAGTAAGTTTATGGTGCAAAGGACCTTGGCTCATAGGAAATTGACTCCGACTTTATTTAAAGGACCTGTTACTTGTCTAAATCATTTTAAGAGTTATCTTGTATACGTCAGTTTTGTTATCCTTTGTTGATAATTAAAACCCAGGCCAAAAATCCTAGGGTAAGATACTCACCATTGAATATGATTATAGGAGAAATAAAGGAGAAGTTTGCATGTTTAAGCTTCCCATTTTGATTTTATGTATCTTCTTTTTATTATTTATTTATTTATTAAGTTCCCTTAAAATAAAATGGACTTGCATATCATGCATACACATCATGCATCATTCTAACATATGATTTTGCAGCACTATAGATCCCTCGAGCTCATCAGAGTGGGTCTAAATCAGTTCAGGTCGTTTGGTCAGAAATTTAGAAGTGGGAATGACAAGTGGTTTTGATCCAGAGGCCTTTATGGTACAGTTAAAAGATGAAGTGATTGTAGAAACTCAGTCTATAATGAGGGAGATGATGGGGAAATTACTAAGCTCATTAGGGAGAATCAGCTGGTGCCGTCGTCCAATATGCCACTAATCAATCCGATAGATCTCAATGAGGAGATCCTAATTCAGGGAAGGGAAGAAGATGATGTAACGGTGCTGGCCAACCCATCAAACTGAAGAAATGTGAACCTAACTAAAAATATGGGGCAAACTGAGTGGGCCATGAGCAGGACTGTAATATCCCGTGTTTTTAAAATATTTTTACACAGTACCGGGATATGCAGAGTTAATGATTTCTGTATTTTTATGATATTTTTATGAGTTGATATGTATTTTAAACCTATTTTAATTATTGTATATTATTTTCAGTATTTTACGTAAAATTTTCCCGGGACTTGTATTTTCGGGGAAATTTTCACGTAAACAATGTATTATTAATTATTTTAAATGTATTTACGGACTTGCATGAACTCATACATATTTTTAAATTATTAAATAAAGACTGTGTGTGTATATTTATTTAATTAGGGTTTATTATTACCCTAATATTTTATTAAGTATTTATTTGTTTAATTGTTATTTAATTAATTTTATTTGGTATAAATTATTAAAATATTAATATTTTTATGTGTGTGGTGTATATTTGATGTGTGTAATTTAATATTATTTTAATATATAGTATAAAGTATATATATATACATATATTTGTCAAAATTTCAAAAGAATTTGGAAAATTACACTTTTGCCTCCGACATCTCCTTCTTCCTCCCGATCCTTCCCCTTGCCGTCCGGGCGTCTATCACGCCGTTCCTTCACCGTGGGTGTGCCGTCCGGTGTGCCACCGTCTTCCCCGATCAGTTTCGCCACCTGAGGAGGCCGTTTCCGGCGTCGGGAGATCGATTTTGGCCGGAGAAGCCGAAAATCGATCCACCGTCGATCACGCCGATTCCGGTCATCGTTTTCGACACCGCCAGTCTCTTTCTTCTCCTTGAGCTCCGGTGAGTGTGATTCTAGCTTTGGTTTGAGCTAAAATGGTCTAGAATTGCTTAGTTTTCGATTTGTCAATTTCGGCCTATTAGGGTTTTTGATTTTTTTGAGCTTCGAATTGGATGATTCATGGAAACTTCCTTCACAAATGTTGTTCCTAGTAGCTTAATCTTCATGTATGAATTTTTGTAGAATTTTTGGAGATTGTTTGGATTTTTGGGTATTTTTGAATATTTTAATATTATTTTCTAATTTTCGGAAATTAATTATTTAAATTATGAAATTTGAGTTTATGGTTAAATTAGGTGTTGAAATGAATTATAGGAATTTATTTGGAATTTTTATGAATTTCTAAGTATTTATTTTGAATTTTTGAAGTTTATGGAATTTTGGAAAAATTAGGTTAAATGTGTTTTTATTTGAATTTAATTGGTTAATTGAGTTTAATTATTAATATTATTGATAAATATGTTGAGAAAATTAATTTTGGATAATTGTATGATTTTTGGTGAATTTTTGAAGTAATTTAGGTATATTTATATATATAGGGGTATTTTGGTAATTTTACCCTAAATTGTCTAAAAATGTAATTTAATTGGTTTTAATAGTTATTTAAGGTATAAAAATGATTTCTACAAAATATTTAGTATTTTTAACTAATTAAAACTATTTTTCGTGAATTATTTTCAATTATATATATAATATACGATTTTTCTAATAAAATGAGTTTTAATCGGTTTTTATAGTGTTTCAAGGTTAATTATGTAATTTTTACCTATGAAATGTATTTCTGTGATTTAAGGATATTTTCGGTATTTCTGAAATTATTCTGTGTTTGTGGACCCCGGTCGGTGGACTGTAGTTTGGAGTCCGACCGTGGGATTTTGATTGTGTTGAGCCTATTTCTCGAAGTGTGTTTCTTTGCAGGGTCAGCTCTACTCTTTTGAGTAGAGAGATGTCCGTTTTACAGGGGAGGTTCTGCCGAATTTTCGGTAGAATTCTCGTAAAACGTGATATCCAGTCGAACCCTAATTCTGTTTTCGTATTTTAATACTCTAGATTGAATTCTAGAATTTCTATTAGGGTTACTCTGATATCGGTTATTTATTTCTTGTTTAGTTGCGCCGAGACCGAGGGCTAGTGGACCAGGCCCGTCGGACCTGTCTCGTGGAGCGCATTAGGTGAGTTACTATATTATATATATATGCTTAGGATGCATGATTTAGAAATGCATGTTTTATGTTGATTAAATATGCATAAATAATTTGATTATTTCTTAAGTTTACATTAAGTATATTTTTGGTTTATTTTTGGTATATATTAAATTGTATGCATGTTTTGTAAATAAAATATATTTAAAATGTTTTTAAATATATTTCCAGCTTAATTTATAATTTGATTGAATGTATTTGATATATATATACTCGAAATATACCTGGTTTACTTTTGGTATATTTCCGGTATATATATGGTTTATATGGTTATTTCATTTATATTCATGCATCATTTATTTTTGTGAATGAATGTTTTATATTTAAGAATGAAGGATATCAATAGAACGTGCTACCTAGTGGGCATCACTAGGACCGAGTACGTACCGGTACGCCTATAGTATTTAGGCTATATTACTAACTTATTTGTGGAGATTGATTTGATTATGATTATTGTTATGTGTGAGATGTGGTTTGTGGGTGTGATTGCTGGAGCTCGGTTGACCAAGTGTCTCGGGGCCAATCACACTGGCAGTCAGACTGCTGGAGCTCGGTTGACTTAGTGTCTCGGGGCCAGTCTACTGTCCAAATGGATTAAGTGGATATATTTGGAATAAGTGAGCCTGTATGGCCAGAGTGTTGTTTAACACTATTTTTGAGGTTGCGATATTCTAGGGTTCTATGTGATCCTTCATAAACTGTGATTTTTCAGTAAAATATATAAAAATGATTTTTCTGCATCTGTATGAATTTGCCTATATATATACATATTATATATATACTGTTGATTGTATGCATTATCACTTAGTGTGTATATATATATATTATAGTAATTCACTCAGTGAGGTCTGACTCCCCTCCGTTGACTATTTTTCAGGAGAGTCAACTTCCTCAGACCTCAGTAGCAGGTCGATACGCCGGATTTCTTCCGCCCCGGCTTCTTTATGTAAATTGTCTACTTGAGTCTTATTTATTTTATCTAGACACTGCAGTAGTTGTAAATTAAAGTATTGGATTTCATGTACTTTATTTTAAAGAGATGTATTATATTAAAACTGGATTTGTATTAAAGATTATACATTTATGTGATGAGATGAGTTTTGAATTAATCCAGTTGATATGGATGATATTATGAAATTATGATTTTTATTTTCCGCTGCATATCATACTGTTACTGTTATTATGGCATGATTTATTTTATTTTTAGGCTTACTACAAGTTCCGGATTCGAAAGAATTCCCGTTCCCTAGTGCCGGTCATGGCCCCTGTTTTGGGTCGTGACAAAGTTGGTATCAGAGCAGAGTTCTGTGTCAGGGCTTAGTTATGTGAGTTGTGGCCCTAGTTTTTGAGTTGTGTTTTCTGTTGAACTACTGCAGTGTATTAGGTTCGAGTATGTCTTGATAAGTATTCCTTGCTGTAGTTTTCAGCGTTATTCCTCCGTTGTCTGTTTTGTCTGAATCTTTTCATTTGTCTTTTCAGAATGAGGAGGCGAGCGCGTGTCGCTCCACCGGTCGTTGAGGTTGAGGATGATGAGTCTTTTCAGGATGAGGTTTTACCTCCTGAGCAGCCAGTTAGACGTAGAGGTCGTGGCAGAGGTAGACCTCGAGGAGCGACAGGTCGCCGTAGGCAGAGAGAGTTACAGGACGAGGAGCCTGTTGAGCCTGAATTTGATGTTCCTGTTCCTCCAGTTGTTCAGCCTGTTCAGCCTGCCTATCAGCAGGGTATGTCTGACCCTGAGGCAGCATTGTTCTATGCCCGAGTTGGCAGGATTGCTTTTGATGGTACTTCTGATCCTTTAGATTTTTTGCATGCGATTGAGACTAGGACTCGGACTGCTCATACCGAGTACCAGAGGATCATGATCGTTGAGTTGTCTGTTGAGGGACCAGCCTTGGATTGGTTCATTTAGATGATCCAGCCCTATATGATGACGATGACGTGGGCTCAGTTTCGAGAGCGGTTTATGAGGAGATTCTGTCCAGAGCCTCTTCGTTTGAGTTATCGTCTCCGTCTGACTAGTATTTCTCGTGGAGATCGATTTGTAGAGGAGTATACCCGAGAGTTTCTTCGTCTGGGTAGATATGCTGAGGATTTGATGCGAGATCAGTATTTCGCTGTTATTATGTACGTTACTGGTTTGGGTTCAGCTTTTGCTGGTATGCCTACAGCAGGTCTTACTCTGGAGTCTGTGATTGAGCTAGCTAAAGAGATCGAGCTGAGACTAGTTAGGCAGGGAGCGATGCCTGATTATTATCAGCTAGGAGTTCAGTCGAGTGGATTGCAGGCTACTCCATATTCGAGTTTTCATGTTGGTTCGAGTAGTCAGCAGCGAGGTTCAACTCAGCAGAGTTAGAGACAGCAGCAGCGAGTGCATCGGAGCAGTAGACATGGCCGTGGAGGTCAGCGTAGATCGTTCAGATTCGGGTCAGGTGCTTCGAGCAGCAGCAGTGATCGTAGTTCTGGATCAGCGGCCAGTGTTTGTCAGACTTGTGGTAGAGTCCATCAGGGACCGTGTTATCTGACACCATTAACATGTTTCAGATACAGGCAGATAGGACATTTTGCCAGATCGTGTCCTTATTCCGGGTATCAGCAGCAGCAGATTTCACGATTCCCACAGCAGTCGATTACTAGTGCAGCACCCGTGCCATTTCAGTTACTACCAGCCCAGCATCAGAGTTCCACTCAGTTTGTTCCACAGCAGAGTCGTGGTAGAGGTACTAGAGGAGGTGCCAGAGGTGTTGGCCAGGCTTCTACCAGTCAGCAAGGAGGTCGAGGTCAGGCCAGAGTCTTCCATCTGACTCAGCAGGATGCTCAGGCATCTAATGCAGTCGTGGCAGGTATTGTTTCTGTTTGTTACCTGGATGCATGGGTTTTGTTTGATCCGGGTGCCATGCATTCATTTGTTTCTCCTGTTTTTGCTTCTAAATCTTGTTGGCAAGCTTCGAGGATGGCTTTTCCTTTGTCTGTTGCCACTCCTCTGAGTGATTCTTTGGACGCCGATATTGTTCTTTCTGGTTGTCCAGTTCTCGTGGGAGATAGAGAATTACCCACTGATTTGATTTTATTGGATATGATGGAGTTTGATGTTATTTTGGGAATGGATTGGTTGTCTCAGCACTTTGCCATGGTAGATTACAGGGATAAGGAGGTGACTTTTAGAATTCCTGGTGAAGTAGAGTTTAAGTTTGTTGGTGATAGGAGTTCAGCACCTCAGAATCTTATTTCTGTTATTACGGCTAGGAAGTTGTTGAAGAAAGGTTGTCAGGGGTTTTTGGCATTGGTCAGGGATACGTCAGTGGAGAAGTTGTTACTCACAGATGTTCCTGTTGCTTGTGAGTTTCCTGATGTTTTTCCCGAGGAGTTGCCAGGTTTACCACCTCATAGAGAGATTGAGTTCTGTATAGATGTGGTACCAGGTACTACTCCTATATCTATGCCACCCTATCGTTTGGCTCCTGCAGAGTTGAGAGAGTTGAAGGAGCAGTTACAAGAGTTGTTGGATAAGGGTTTCATTAGACCTAGTGTTTCCCCTTGGGGTGCACCAGTCTTGTTTGTGAAGAAAAAGGATGGTACCCTGAGACTGTGCATTGACTATAGAGAGTTGAATAAGGTGACGGTGAAGAACAAGTATCCTCTCCCGAGGATAGATGATTTGTTTGATCAGCTCCAGGGTGCACAATTCTTTTCTAAGGTTGACTTGAGGTCAGGTTATCATCAGCTGCAGATCAGTGAATCTGATATTCCTAAGACAGCTTTCCGCACTCGTTATGGTCATTATGAGTTTCTGGTGATGTCTTTTGGTTTGACTAATGCACCAGCAGCTTTTATGGATCTGATGAACAGAGTATTCAGACCGTATGTGGATCAGTTTGTAGTAGTCTTCATTGATGATATACTAGTATATTCGAGGAGTATGGAAGAGCATGTATATCATTTGAGGATTGTACTACAGGCACTGAGAGATCATTAGCTTTATGCTAAATTCTCGAAGTGTGATTTTTGGATGGAGAGTGTTTCTTTTCTTGGACACGTAGTGTCTAAAGAAGGTATTCAGGTTGATCCACAGAAGGTTGAGGCAGTATCTGAATGGCCTAGACCTACTTCTGTTACAGAGATTCGGAGTTTTCTGGGTTTAGCCTGGTATTATAGGCGGTTTGTGCAGGATTTTTCCAGGATAGCAGCCCCTATGACTCGCTTGACTCAGAAGAATGTTAGATTCGAGTGGTCAGAAGCTTGTGAGAATAGTTTTCAGTTGTTGAAGGAGAAGTTGACCACAGCGCCAGTATTAACTTTGCCTAATAGTGTGGATAAGTTCACAGTTTACTGTGATGCCTCTAGAATTGGTCTTGGTTGTGTGTTGATGCAGAATGGAAGGGTGATAGCCTATGCTTCGAGGCAGTTGAAGAAGCATGAGCAGAACTATCCTACACATGATCTTGAGATGGCTGCAGTGATCTTTGCTTTGAAGATTTGGAGACATTATTTGTACGGGGTGACTTGTGAGATATTTACTGATCACAAGAGCCTTAAGTACATTTTTCAGCAGCGAGATTTGAATTTGAGGCAGAGACGATGGTTGGAATTGTTGAAGGATTATGATTGCGAGATTCTTTACCATCCGGGTAAAGCTAATGTGGTAGCAGATGCCTTGAGTAGGAAGTCTTCAGGTAGTCTTGCTCACATTGGTGTTGAGAGGAGACCATTGATCCAGGAATTGCATTTGTTGGTGGATCAAGGTCTGATGATGAAGATCAGTAGATCAGGTGGACTGTTAGCTCAGTTTAAAGTACGATCTGTACTAAGGGATAGGATTAAAGCAGCTCAGAGCCGAGATCCTATTCTAGAAGAGCTTGCAGAGAATGTCAGAGCAGGGAAGTTCACTGATTTCACACTCGATGATGATGGTGTGTTGTGGATCAGTGGTAGATTGTGTGTTCCAGATGTGGATGACTTGAGAGAGGAGATTTTAGAGGAAGCACATTCTACAGCCTACAGCGTTCATCCAGGTGTTACTAAGATGTACCACAGTATCAGAGATCTATACTGGTGGGATGGATTGAAGAAGGATGTTGCTGATTATGTTGCTAAGTGTTTGACGTGTCAACAAGTGAAAGCCGAACATCAGAAGCCTTCTGGGAAGCTTCAGCCTCTTCCTATTCCCGAGTGGAAGTGGGAAAGGATAGCTATGGATTTTGTAGTCGGTTTACCTCGTTCGAAGGATGGATACGATTCCATCTGGGTGATTGTAGACAGGTTGATGAAGTCTACACATTTCTTACCTGTGAAAGCCATATATTCAGTTGCTAGATTGGCGAAGTTGTACGTGAAGCATATTGTGTGCCTTCATGGTATACCTGTGTCCATTGTGTCAGATAGAGGTTCGGTGTTTACTTCTCATTTTTGGCAGAAGTTGCAAGAAGCGATGGGCACTAGGTTGGATTTCAGTACTGCTTTTCATCCTCAGACAGATGGCCAGTCTGAGAGGACGATCCAGACACTGGAAGATATGTTGAGGATGTGTGTCTTGGATTTAGGAGGTAGCTGGGATGATCATTTGTCGCTTGTTGAGTTTGCATATAATAACAGCTACCATAGCAGTATTGGCATGGCACCATATGAGGCGTTGTATGGAAGGAAGTGTAGATCCCCGTTGAGTTGGGATGAGATTGGTGAGAGAGCTTTGACTGGACCAGAGATGGTTCAGGATGCTGCAGAGAAAGTCGTCGTGATCAAGCGCAGATTAGAGACCGCAGTTAGCAGACAGAAGAGTTATGCGGATCCTAGGCGCAGAGATGTGGAGTTTCAGGTTGGAGATTTCATTTTTCTGAAAGTATCTCCGATGAAGGGTGTGATGAGATTTGGCAGGAAGGGTAAGTTAGCACCGAGATACATTGGACCGTTTGAGATTCTGGAGAGAGTTGGCACTGTTGCATATCGGTTGGATTTGCCTCCGAGTATGTCACAGGTGCATCCAGTATTTCATATCTCGATGTTGAGGAAGTATATCTCAGACCCTTCACACGTGTTGCAACCTGACAGTGTGGTAGTGACTGAAGATTTGACGTTTGTGGAAGAACATGTGGCGATCGTTGATTTTTAAGTTCGACAGTTGCGATCGAAGCAGATTCCGATGGTCAAGGTTCTATGGCGTAGCGACAGAGTTGAAGAGCATACGTGGGAGACTGAAGCTGAGATGCGAGCTTCTTACCCGTATCTCTTTCCTTCTTGATCTTATCTTTTAGAATTCGGGGACGAATTCCTGTAAGGGGGGGAGACTGTAATATCCCGTGTTTTTAAAATATTTTTACACAGTACCGGGATATGCAGAGTTAATGATTTCTGTATTTTTATGATATTTTTATGAGTTGATATGTATTTTAAACCTATTTTAATTATTGTATATTATTTTCAGTATTTTACGTAAAATTTTCCCGGGACTTGTATTTTCGGGGAAATTTTCACGTAAACAATGTATTATTAATTATTTTAAATGTATTTACGGACTTGCATGAACTCATACATATTTTTAAATTATTAAATAAAGACTGTGTGTGTATATTTATTTAATTAGGGTTTATTATTACCCTAATATTTTATTAAGTATTTATTTGTTTAATTGTTATTTAATTAATTTTATTTGGTATAAATTATTAAAATATTAATATTTTTATGTGTGTGGTGTATATTTGATGTGTGTAATTTAATATTATTTTAATATATAGTATAAAGTATATATATATACATATATTTGTCAAAATTTCAAAAGAATTTGGAAAATTACACTTTTGCCCCCGACATCTCCTTCTTCCTCCCGATCCTTCCCCTTGCCGTCCGGGCGTCTGTCACGCTGTTCCTTCACCGTGGGTGTGCCGTCCGGTGTGCCACCGTCTTCCCCGATCAGTTTCGCCACCTGAGGAGGCCGTTTCCGGCGTCAGGAGATCGATTTTGGCCGGAGAAGCCGAAAATCGATCCACCGTCGATCATGCAGATTCCGGCCATCATTTTCGACACCGCCAGTCTCTTTCTTCTCCTTGAGCTCCGGTGAGTGTGATTCTAGCTTTTGTTTGAGCTAAAATGGTCTAGAATTGCTTAGTTTTCGATTTGTCAATTTCGGCCTATTAGGGTTTTTGATTTTTTTGAGCTTCGAATTGGATGATTCATGGAAACTTCCTTCACAAATGTTGTTCCTAGTAGCTTATCTTCATGTATGAATTTTTGTAGAATTTTTGGAGATTTTTTTGATTTTTGGGTATTTTTGAATATTTTAATATTATTTTCTAATTTTCGGAAATTAATTATTTAAATTATGAAATTTGAGTTTATGGTTAAATTAGGTGTTGAAATGAATTATAGGAATTTATTTGGAATTTTTATGAATTTCTAAGTATTTATTTTGAATTTTTGAAGTTTATGGAATTTTGGAAAAATTAGGTTAAATGTGTTTTTATTTGAATTTAATTGGTTAATTGAGTTTAATTATTAATATTATTGATAAATATGTTGAGAAAATTAATTTTGGATAATTGTATGATTTTTGGTGAATTTTTGAAGTAATTTAGGTATATTTATATATATAGGGGTATTTTGGTAATTTTACCCTAAATTGTCTAAAAATGTAATTTAATTGGTTTTAATAGTTATTTAAGGTATAAAAATGATTTCTACAAAATATTTAGTATTTTTAACTAATTAAAACTATTTTTCGTGAATTATTTTCAATTATATATATAATATACGATTTTTCTAATAAAATGAGTTTTAATCGGTTTTTATAGTGTTTCAAGGTTAATTATGTAATTTTTACCTATGAAATGTATTTCTGTGATTTAAGGATATTTTCGGTATTTCTGGAATTATTCTGTGTTTGTGGACCCCGGTCGGTGGACTGTAGTTTGGAGTCCGACCGTGGGATTTTGATTGTGTTGAGCCTATTTCTCGAAGTGTGTTTCTTTGTAGGGTCGGCTCTACTCTTTTGAGTAGAGAGATGTCCGTTTTACAGGGGAGGTTCTGCCGAATTTTCGGTAGAATTCTCGTAAAACGTGATATCCAGTCGAACCCTAATTCTGTTTTCGTATTTTAATACTCTAGATTGAATTCTAGGATTTCTATTAGGGTTACTCTGATATCGGTTATTTATTTCTTGTTTAGTTGCGCCGAGACCGAGGGCTAGTGGACCAGGCCCGTCGGACCTGTCTCGTGGAGCGCATTAGGTGAGTTACTATATTATATATATATGCTTAGGATGCATGATTTAGAAATGCATGTTTTATGTTGATTAAATATGCATAAATAATTTGATTATTTCTTAAGTTTACATTAAGTATATTTTTGGTTTATTTTTGGTATATATTAAATTGTATGCATGTTTTGTAAATAAAATATATTTAAAATGTTTTTAAATATATTTCCAGCTTAATTTATAATTTGATTGAATGTATTTGATATATATATACTCGAAATATACCTGGTTTACTTTTGGTATATTTCCGGTATATATATGGTTTATATGGTTATTTCATTTATATTCATGCATCATTTATTTTTGTGAATGAATGTTTTATATTTAAGAATGAAGGATATCAATAGAACGTGCTACCTAGTGGGCAGCACTAGGACCGAGTACGTACCGGTACGCCTATAGTATTTAGGCTATATTACTAACTTATTTGTAGAGATTGATTTGATTATGATTATTGTTATGTGTGAGATGTGGTTTGTGGGTGTGATTGCTGGAGCTCGGTTGACCAAGTGTCTCGGGGCCAATCACACTGGCAGTCAGACTGCTGGAGCTCGGTTGACTTAGTGTCTCGGGGCCAGTCTACTGTCCAAATGGATTAAGTGGATATATTTGGAATAAGTGAGCCTGTATGGCCAGAGTGTTGTTTAACACTATTTTTGAGGTTGCGATATTCTAGGGTTCTATGTGATCCTTCATAAACTGTGATTTTTCAGTAAAATATATAAAAATGATTTTTCTGCATCTGTATGAATTTGCCTATATATATACATATTATATATATACTGTTGATTGTATGCATTATCACTTAGTGTGTATGTATATATATTATAGTAATTCACTCAGTGAGGTCTGACTCCCCTCCGTTGACTATTTTTCAGGAGAGTCAACTTCCTCAGACCTCAGTAGCAGGTCGATACGCCGGATTTCTTCCGCCCCGGCTTCTTTATGTAAATTGTCTACTTGAGTCTTATTTATTTTATCTAGACACTGCAGTAGTTATAAATTAAAGTATTGGATTTCATGTACTTTATTTTAAAGAGATGTATTATATTAAAACTGGATTTGTATTAAAGATTATACATTTATGTGATGAGATGAGTTTTGAATTAATCCGGTTGATATGGATGATATTATGAAATTATGATTTTTATTTTCCGCTGCATATCATACTGTTACTGTTATTATGGCATGATTTATTTTATTTTTAGGCTTGCTACGGGTTTCGGATTCGAAAGAATTCCCGTTTCCTAGCGCCGGTCATGGCCCCTGTTTTGGGTCGTGACAAGGACCAAGGCTATGAACCAAATACAGATGATGATGAAGGAGAAGGGCATTATTGCCCCCCTAGATTATGCTGATCTGAATCTGGAAAAGGAAGATGAACTGCTACCCTGTAAATTCAAATTCCCTGATATGAAGAAATACTCTGGTGTCGAGGATCCCTATTTGCATCTAAAGCAGTATGTGACTTATATGAAAGCCATTGAGTTGATTGAGAGCCAAATTATCAAGTAGTTCCCTATGTTATTAGAGGGAACACTGATCCGCTAGTACTACACTTTGGAACCACATGTTCAATCATATTGGAAGGAATTATATGTTGCTTTTATAAAGTAATATGGCCTCAATGTTCAATTAGAGGTGTCTCTGAGAGATCTGCAAAACACCAAGCAGAACTTTAATGAGTCCTTTGTCGATTACCTGACTCACTAGAGGGGAAAATTGTCTTTGATGAGGCATAGGCCTGCTGAGTCAGATCAATTAGTCTTGACAATAAAGGGGTATGTCCCAGCATTGTCTAGAAAGCTGAGAGATTTGGGGATCAGAAACTTCAAAGAATTATACAGGTTTGGGTCTAAAAAGAGTCAGATTTGGCTCAAGAGAATAAATTCTTCTAAGGAAGGTCTGGAGGCAAGGGAGGAGCTGGTTCGAGCAGTAATGTTCAGATCAATGCTATCCGACCGCCAAGCAATAACGTACAAGTTCATGCAGTTAGACAGCCTCAGAGATTTTTGAATTTAGGACGCCCTTTATCCAAAGTCTTCGATAAGCTTATTGAGAAAAACCTGTTGCGGCCTTTACCTTCACAACAATCCTTACCTGATGCCAACCCAAAGCTTTTCTGTAAGTTTCACCAGACAATTAGACATGACACTAATAGTTGTGCCTAATTAAAGCATGAAATCCAAGACCTGATTGACTCAAGCAAGATTACTGACCTAAAACCCAGAAAACCAAATACACAAACCAACCCCTTGCCTAACTACCGAAATATGCCACCACCAACTGCACCCATTTTAATGATCAACATTGGTCTAATGGAGGAGGAAGTCCTAAACTCCTTCGTGGATGTCGCTCATAACTCCCTAAAAACCAAACCTGAGAACCTAAAACCAAGAAAACAACCTACGGAATTGCATGTGCACGTCTTGGACATATGGAGTTTCGATGATGAAAGCGAGGGATAGTATGACGACCCAAAACAGGGGCCATGACCGGCGCTAGGGAATGAAAATTCTTTCGAATCCGGAACCCGTAGCAAGCCTTAAAAATAAAATAAAATAAAAACATGCAATAATAATAATATAAATAAAATCACTCGCCGCAGAAATAAATTTCATAAATAATAAAATAATAATCCACCAATGGATTTAAATAAACAACTCATCTCATATATAAATAATATCTTTTAAATATAAATCTTAATTCAAATATATATAATACAACTTTTATACAATCATAGTACATAAATACCCTAACTGACTACAACTACTGCAGTGTCTAGGTTATAAAAATAAAATTAAGTAATCAGTTTACATAGTGAAGCCGGGGCGGAAGACATCTGTATATGGGTCTGCTACTGAGGTCTGAAGACGTACACTCTCCTAAAAAATAGTCAATGGAGGGGACTCGGACCTCACTGAGTAAATTGTTGTAATATATATACATGCATAACTAAATGACGATGCACACATTCAATAGTATATATAATAAATATATATACAGGCAAAATCACACAGATGCAGCAAAATTGTTTTATATACATATTAAGAAAATACATTCGTATATGAAGGATCAAATAGAACCCTAGAAAATCGCAATCTCAAACAGTGTTAGACAACACTCTAGCCATACAGGCTCACTTATTCCAAATAAATTCACTTGTTCTATTTGGACAGTAGACTGACCCCGAGACACTAAGTCAACCGAGCTCCAGCAGTTTGACTATTAGTGTGATTGGCCCCGAGACACTTGGTCAACCAAGCTCCAGCAATCACACTCCCAAATCACATCACACATCAAATAAATCAATCCGATCATAATCCACAAATAGGTTAGTAATAAAGCCTAAATTCTATCGGCGTACCGGTACGTACTCGGTTCTAGTGCCGCCCACTAGGTAGTACGTTCTATTGATATCATTCATTATTACATAAAGCATACGTTCATAAAATAAATGATGCATGATATTAAATAAAATAGCAACATAAACCATATATACACTAGAAATATACCAAAAATAAACCAAGTATATTTCCAATATATATATGTCACTAAAATTCAGTTTAACTATAAAATAAACTAGAAATAAACCATAAATATACTTAAAACATGCATATAATTTAAAATATACCAAGAATATACTAAAAATATACCAAAAATAAACCCAAGAAATAATTATACTATTCATGCATAATTTATAAAATAAATCATACATTTCTAAAAACATGTATCCTATAACACGTATATATAAAATAACAACTCATAGTTATCATGCTCCTTAAGACAGGTCCAACGGGCCTGGTCCACTAGGCCTCAGTCTTGGTACAACTAAACAAACAAATGACAATATGACATTAGAATAAATCTATCAAAATTATAAAAACTCGATCTAGTATCTTAGTCAAAGAATTAGAATAGGAATTCGACTGACCATCACGTTTTATGAGAATTCTACCGAAAATTTGACAAAACCTCCCCTGTAAAATGGACATCTCTCTACTCAAAGAGTAGAGCCAGTCCTGCAAAGAAACACATTTCAAGAATAAATACAGTCCACAATCCCTCGGTCGGACTCCAAACTACAATTCACCGATCAAGGTTCACATTTCACAAGATAATTACAGAACACATTAAAAATGCCAAAAATACCCTTTAAGACTCAAAATATAGCAAATTAGATATTCAAACGCTAAAAATATTTATTTTATCGATAAATGCATAAAAACCCTAATTCTAATAAAGTATTATTAAAAATGGGTAATTCTAAACAAATTCATAAATATTAACCAAAATAAATTTTATAAATCCAAATTACATAATTAACCCTAAAACATACTAAAAATCAATAAAAACTCATTTATTTAGAAAAATAGTATATTATATATAATTTGAAAATAATTTATGAAAATAGTTTTAATCAGTTAAAAATACTAAATAATTTGTAGAAATCATTTTTATACCTCAAATAACTAGTAAAACCAATTTAATTATATTTTTAGCCAATTTAATGTCAAATTACCAGAATACCCCTAGTTATATAAATTCCCAAAAATTAATAAAAAATTCACCAAAAATAGTATAATTACTCAAAATTAAATTTCTCAACATATAATTCAATAATATCAATAAATATACTCAATTAACCAATTAATTTCAATAAAACACATAATTAACCTAATTTTCCCAAAATTACATAAACTAAATAAATTCAAAATAATTATATAAAATTCAAAAAAATTAAAAATAAATTTCTAAAATGAATTTCAACACCTAAAAACACCATAAAACACAATTTCATAATTTATTTAATTAAATTTCAAAAATTAGAAAATATTAATAAAATAATAAAAAATTCACAAAAATCAAAATAATTCCCAAAAACTGCACAAAAATTCACAGAGGTAGATTAAGCTACTAGGATCAATGTTTGTGAAGAAAGTTTGCATGAATCAACCAAATCGAAGCTCAAAAAAATTAAAATCCTAAATGGCCGAAAATTATAAATCAAAACCTAGGGAAATCTAGACCATTTCAAGTGAAATAAAACTTAGAAATCTAGACCATTTCAAGTGAAGCAAAGCTTGGAAATGCACTCACTAGAGCTCAAGGAAGAGATAGAGACTGGTGGGGCTCGAAATGGTGGCTGGAAACACGTCTATCGGAGTTAGGATCGATTTTCGGCTTCTCACTGTAAATCCGGCCAAACCACACCGAAGAAGAAGGTGGCAGGTGGCAGAGCAGGCTGGAAATGGTGGTGGCATGCCGGAGGGCACACCAACGGGAAGAGGAAGGAGTTGCAACGGCCGGACGAGGAAGAAATCGATCAGGAAAGAGGAAGGAGAGGGAGTGACAATTCTGTAAATAACTCAAACTTTATTTTTGATAATGATATTATATGTATATAAGTATATATATATCTTACTTTATATTATTTTCATATATAAATTAATACACACAATAAATATCCACCACACACTTTAATAATAATATCTATACACATATACATATGCACACATTTAATTAATTAATATTAAAACTATATATTATAATTTAATTTAATTTAATAACCCTAATTTAATTTAAATGCATGTACGTATATGTATTTTATTGACACTTTAAAATCATGCATGAACTCATGCAAATTCATAAAACCATTTAAAATAATTAATATTAAATTATTTAGGTATTAATTTCTCCGAAAATAAAATTTTTGGGAAAATTTTACGAAAATCACTTAAAAATAACTAAAAATAATTAAAAAAATGACTTTAATAAATAACAAGCTAATTAAATAATCAAATATATATATATATATATATATATATATATATATATATATATATATATATATATATATATATATAAATTATTAACACTGTATATCCTGATGCAGTTTAAAATTATTTTAAAACTCGGGATATTACAGTCTTCCCCCCTTACAAGAATTCGTCCCTAAATTCCAAAAAAAGAAAATTACAAGAGCAAGAAGGGAAGAGATACGAGTAAGAAGCTCGCATCTCAGCTTCAGTCTCCCACGTATGCTCCTCAACTCTGTTGCTACGCCACAGAACCTTGACCATCGGAATCTGTTTCAACCGCAACTGTCGAACTTGATAATCAACGATCACCACAGGTTCTTCCACAAATGTCAGATCTTCATTCACTTCCACGCTGTCAGGTTACAACGCATGTGAAGGGTCTGAGACATACTTCCTCAGCATCGAGATATGAAATACTGGGTGCACTTGAGACATGCTCGGGGGCAAAGCCAATCGATATGC
The DNA here is from genome assembly GCA_947683625.1 of Mallotus nudiflorus. Classification (NCBI taxonomy): domain Eukaryota; kingdom Viridiplantae; phylum Streptophyta; class Magnoliopsida; order Malpighiales; family Euphorbiaceae; genus Mallotus; species Mallotus nudiflorus. Next base: position 2,738,066 of record CANTUR010000187.1, on the reverse strand, counting down.
AACAGTGCCAACTGTCTCCAAAATCTCGAACGGTCTGATATATCTCGGTGCTAACTTAACCTTCCTGCCAAATCTCATAACACTCTTCATCAGAGACACCTTCAAAAAAATAAAGTCTCCAACCTGAAATTCTACATCTCTGTGCCTAGGATCTGCATAGCTCTTTTGCCTACTAACTATGGTCTCTAATCTGTGTTTAATCACGGTGACTTTCTTTGTAGCATCCTGAATCATCTCAGGTCCAGTCAAAGCTCTCTCACTAATCTCATCCCAACTTAGGGGGGATCTACATTTCCTTCTATGCAGTGCCTCATATGATGCCATGCCAATACTACTATGGTAGCTGTTATTATATGCAAACTCTACGAGTGGCAAATGATCATCCCAGCTACCTCCCAAATCCAAGACACACATCCTCAACATATTTTCTAGTGTCTGGATTGTCCTCTCAGACTGACCACCTATCTGAGGATGAAAAGCAGTACTAAAGTCCAACCTAGTGCCCATCGCTTCCTGCAACTTCTGCTAAAAATGAGAGGTAAACACTGAACCTCTGTCTGACATAATAGACATAGGTACTCCATAAAGGCACATAATATGCTTCACATACAACTTCACCAATCTAACTACAGAATAAGTGGCTTTCACATGTAAGAAATGTGCAGACTTGGTCAACCTATCCACAATCACCCAAATGGAATCATATCCATCCTTAGAACGAGATAAATCAACCACAAAATCCATAGCTATCCTTTCCCACTTCCACTCGGGAATAGGAAGAGGCTGAAGCTTCCCAGAAGGCTTTTGATGTTTAGATTTCACTTGCTGACACGTCAAGCACTTAGCAACATAATCATCGACATCCTTCTTTAGTCCGTCCCACCAGTACAAATATCTGATATTGTGGTACATCTTAGTGATACTTGGATGTATACTATAAGCTATAGAATATGCTTCCTCTAGGATCTCTTCTCTCAAATTATCCACATCAGGAACACACAATCTACCACTGATCCACAATACACCATCATCATCAAATGTAAAAGCAGTGAACTTCCCTGTTTGAATATTCTCTACAAGCTCTTCTAGAATAGGATCTTGGCTCTGAGCTTCCTTAATCCTATCTCTCAGTACATATCACAACTTAAATTGAGCTAACAGTCCACCTGACTTACTAATCTTCATCATTAGACCTTGATCCACCAACAAATGCAACTCTTGGATCAACGATCTCCTCTCAACATTAATATGAACAAGACTGCCTGAGGACTTTCTACTCAAGACATTTGCTACTACATTAGCCTTACCTGGATGATATAAAATCTCACAGTCATAATCCTTCAACAATTCCAACCATCTCCTCTGCCTCAGATTCAGATCTCTCTGCTGGAAAATCTATTTAAGGCTCTTGTGATCAGTAAAAATCTCACAAGTCACCCTGTACAGATAGTGTCTCCAAATCTTGAGAGCAAAGATCACTGTAGCCATCTCAAGGTCATGTGTAGGATAGTTCTGCTCATGCTTCTTCAACTGCCTCAAAGCATAGGCTATCACCCTACCATTCTGCATTAATACATAACCAAGGTCAACTCTAGAGGCATCGTAATACACTGTGAACTTGTCTACACCATTAGGCAAAGCTAACACTGGAGCTGTGGTCAACTTCTCCTTCAGCAACTGAAAGCTATTCTCACAAGCTTCTGACCACTCAAATCTAACATTCTTCTAAGTCAAGTGAGTTATAGGGGCTGCAATTCTGGAAAAATCCTGTACAAACCTCCTATAATACTCGGTTAAACCCAGAAAACTGTGAATCTCAGTAACAGAAGTCGGTCTAGGCCACTCAGACACTGCCTCAATCTTCTGTGGATCAACCTGGATACCTTCTTTAGACACCACGTGTCCAAGAAAAGAAACACTCTCCATCCAAAAATTATACTTCGAGAATTTAGCATAAAGCTGATGTTCTCTCAGTGTCTGTAATACAGTCCTCAAGTGATATACATGCTCTCCCATACTCCTTGAATATACCAGTATATCATTAATGAAGACTACCACAAACTGATCCACATACGGTCTAAATACCCTGTTCATCAGGTCCATAAAAGCTGTTGGTCCATTAGTCAAGCTAAAAGACATCACCATAAACTATGTTTTTAGTTGAATAATGTATGGGCCAGGAAAACTTAAGTATTACGCTGCAGCAAATACAGGGTTGTTCAGATTTGAATCCCCGAAGCTTAAGGACAGGGCTGTTCAGGTTTGAATCCCCAAAGCTCAAGGACAGGGTTGCTCTGGTTTGAATCCTTGAAGCTCAAGGACAAGGTTATTCGGGTTTAAATCCTTGAAGCTCAAAGACAAGGCTGTTCAAGTTTGAATCACCGAAACTCAAAGATAGGGCTATTCAAGTTTGAATCCCTAAATCTCAAAGACTGAGACGACTGTTCGGGTAGTATCCTCAAAGTTGAAAGCAAATGATAACTAGACTAGGAAAACCCAAAAGTCAGTACAGCGATAATTAGACCAGGAAAATTTAAGAATCACATCCACAATGGTAATCAAGTAAGGAAAACTCGAGAACCAAAGTCATTGCAGTGATAATCAGACTAAGAAAATTTGAGAATCATATCCCCAATGGTAATCGAGCTAGGAAAACTCGAGAATCGAAGTCAGTGCAATGATGATTGGATAAAAAAAATTCAAGAATCACATCCCTAATGGTAATCGAGCCAGAAAAACTTGAGAACTGAAGTTGGTACATTGATGATTGGACTAGGAAAATCCAAGAATCAAGTTTTGATGTAGTGACGACTGAGCTAGAAAAACTCAAAAATCACACCCCCAGTAGGTTGACTAGGTGACAATTGGATCAAGAAAATTTGAAGGTTAAGTCCTTAGTGGAATTATAATTGGGCCAGGAAAACCCAAGGTTAATCTTCTTTAAATAACTTATCAAATATTAATTAGTGGCTAATCGGGCCAGGAAAACCTAAGAATCACGATCTTATTTCAAAATTGAAGAACTCATTTCTTGAGTGAAACTCGAGAGCCAGGTATGTTACTAATTTTATTTATTTGTTTGTTGTTGTGCATGTGATTTTTCAAAAAATGGTCATTGCATGCATTTGATTTTTCAAAAAATCAGGGGGTAAACTGTGGACACCCAATTCGGTCGGCCCGTGTTAGGGGATGAATTAGGGATGCTTGGTTTGATTGGCCCGTTGTCAAGCCCAATGATGAGAATGTGAAACTTGGACATAAGAACAAAACCTGAATCTCCAATTAAAAATGAACTTAAAAACCTAAAAGTCTCAAAAGCCCAAAACTTAGCCCGATTGTAAAAAAATAACCCAGGCCCATTGGACCCAACACAAGCCTGGGCCAAAGGGGCATCGCCTCAGTGCAATGAGGTGATCGCCTCTTTGGCAGTTGCTGCAGAGGCAATCGCCTCATTGTAGAGGCATCGCTTCTGTGACAGACCACTTACAGCTACATTTAATGCAACTGCAGCCATAGTGGCCAAATGGTATGGGTCCCATACCCCTAGACTTGATTTTACGTAAGGAAGAGATTTTTGAGGGGGAGAGAAAGGTAATATGGGTTCATGATGGGCTAAAGAGCCTAGCGGCATAGGTAAGGTAGGAGATAAAAAGAAAAAAAAGAAGAAGAAAAGAGAAGGAAGAGGACCAAAAAGGTAGAAAAGAAAAAAAAAAGAAGGGAAAAGCTGTGGAAAAACACAGAGAGACATTCTTGAGGGAGGAGTGAGGATCCAAGCCAAAGCAAGTTCATTTCCTTAGGAGAGGAAAGAGGAAAGCTTGTGTTAAAGTGAAAATCACACTTTGGTGAGGATCATAATTAAAGACACACCTCTGAGAGCCTATCACTTTGGTAAAAAACCTACATTTAAATTCAATATCTTCATAACTTCATCATTTTGGTTCTTACTTTGCATGTGACTGAGTTATCAGTATACTTCATGTATATTTTAGGTTTACTTTGTTTGTTATGCTACTTCATTGATATGATCTATTAAACTATTGCATATAGTTATAAATTGGCACCTGTTGGATGCATGTGTGCATGTATTGCTTGCTTAGGGTAGAAGTTTAATTATTTTGAGAGTCGAGCTAATATGTTGATTAGGTGACGCCTCTTGCATGTCAATGAGGTAATCGCCTCTTTGCAGAGGCGATCGTCAAATTGACAGATCGACTAGCTGTTTGGCTCTTCTCCCTTTGTGAAATTCCATATAATGTTCACTTCACATGCTCTTTCCACCTTTATACATAATTATTTCATTGTATGATGATAATTGTCTTGGTTATTTAAGGGTTTCTTTAACTTGTGACATGAAAACTTCTCTTTTTTTAGAACATTATTTGTAAAATATTGTTATATATGATATTGTGCTTTGCAAAAAGGAACTAATTGTATGTTTATTATAGGGATTACTTGATGATTTCTATCATTGATTAGTCACTTTCATTAGTTAACTCTTTAGAGCATTTCGCTTGTGTAAATAGTTTATTATTATTTTACTTTTAGTATATGTATGGTTTATTTTCTGTATATTATTCTTTTATCTTCCCTTAAAGTGTTGTAATCCCTAATTCCTTTCCCCGTTTGATTCGAATGTATGGTTGTAAATTATTACTCATTTTATTTTTGTTGGATGTTGGGACTTAAAAACATGAAATTGGATTAATGTGCAAATTTGGACTTAACTATAAAATTTGTCAATTGTCTGAAGGTAATTACAATACGTGTGATAATAAAAAAATAATTGAATTATTAAAGATAATAACACACAAAATACAAACGGAGGCCAACCCCAAGGTTGAGTGAGCATTCAAACGCTCATACGCAGTTTTTGAACCCGTTCTTTAACGATAACTTCTAAAAACCTCTGTGAAATCCAGTTGTTGTACAGTGTGTTCCAGCTTTTATCTAGGTGACGACTCTATATCTGAATAGGCCCAAGACCTACATCGTATTTTCAAGTGGGCATCAAGCTCACACAGTGTTGTGATCGTCAAACACTTGGGCGCGCGCTAAATCTTGTCGCCTACAACTATTATATGGGGGCTTCATTGCTTTGATAACATGTAATACCTTACGTGTTAATTGAATAAAGTAATTTTATATTTGAATTGTTAATAAATACTTTTAAATTATATTATATAATTGTTAATTATTTTATTAATTATCATTATTTAAGAAATGACATATATTATTATTATTATTATTATTTTAAAAACTACATGAATTCATGGTTGTTTTATGTATGTTACTAAGTATATATATATGTGTGTGTGTGTGTATATGTGCATATAAATAGATATATGTGTGTATATATATATATATATATATATATGTATATGTATATTTATAGATATATATATATATATATAAGTAGGGTTTAATTATTATTTATGTGTGTGTGTTGCTAAAACCTATATGTATATATATATAAATATTATATATATATGTGTAAGGTTATAATATATATATATATATATATATATATATATATATATATATATATATATATAAAGTTAAATAACAAAGAAAACGAAGAACAAAAAAAAAAAAAAACAAGAGAGAGGAGCTTACCTCCCGAAGACCCGAGTTCCTATAACCTCCCATCTCCGCCCCTCACTGTCTCTTTCTTCTTCCTCACTGCGCCATTTCTCCTTCTCCAGCACTAAACTCCATCGCCGCCGTGAGAGGGAGCTTCCAGGTGGTGCTGCTGCGGCTGCTTCTTTTCTTCTTCCTTCGGTCAACTTCGATCCGAGCTAATCCGACGTCACCAAAGCTTCCCCAGCTTCCCTCATCTTCTCTGGTGTCTGTCCAAGCCGGAAACCATCGATGCAACTCACCTCCGACGTCGGAATTAGAGGTTGAAGGTGAGTTGCTCTGGGTTGTTCTTAGGTTATTTTTAGGTTGTTTTCTGGTTGTTGAATGGAATTAGGTGTTGATTTTAGGTTGTTCTTAGTTAAATGTTGAATTATGCCACTTAGTTGTTCAAATTTGATTTTTTAAGCATTTTTTCTGAATTTTCCTTAATTTATAGAATTTTGTATAATTTTATTTAATTTTTATTTGAATTTATTGGATTTTTCTTTGGTTTAATTAGTGAGATTAGAGTAATTAAGATTTTATATTTGTAATGTTTAGGATTGTTTTTATGGTTTTAGAAATTTTGGTGTTAATTATAAGTTTTTGTAAATTTAGGGTATTTAATTAATATTTTATTAATTTCAAAATTTTTTTTGTAAAAATTATAAAATTTTAATAATTGAGGTTATTATTAAATGTTATTAATTTTAGAACTCAAATTATAATTTTTGTGATTTTTAAACTATTTTTTTTATAAATATTTTGAGTTTATGTCAAATGTGATTAGTAGGTTGAATTACATATTTATTTATTTTTAAAAAGAAATTATTAGTTGATATTAAGTTTTAATTATATTAAGAAGTTTAATTTTGAGAAAATAATTTTTAGATGATTAAATAATTTTAAGGAATTTTTTTAGTACTAATAATACATTATGTAAATTATGTATTTAGGGGTAAAAATGTAAGTTTATGCTAATTATAGTTAAATATATATTTTAGTTAATTTTATTATTATTTAAGAGGTTTAGAAAATTTTTATAAATTAATTGATATTTTTTATTAAGTAGTGTTAATTTTGAATATTAATCCCAAATATTATATATATTTATAATACATTATTTTTGTAATAAAAGTTGAGTATAAGGGTTTTAATTTAGGTTATAATTATATTTTGATAATAAAATGCAAATTGAGTGGTTTAATTTTTTAATCGAGATTTTATATTTTTTAGTATATATGTATGTGTAATATGTATTTTGGGAAATAACCGATATCATTTTTGATGTTCTGTTGAGTTGTGATCTCGGTCGGGGTTAAGTGTAGTTTTGGGAGCCCGACTCGAGTGTGTATGTCTATGGTTATTAGAAGTGCATTTTCTATGCAGGTTTGGCTCTACCTTTGGTAGAGAGTTGTCTGTTTTACAAAGGAGACTCTGTCGAAATTTTGATAGATTTTCTCGTAAAACGTGAGATTCGTAATAATTTCTATCGTTAGTTAGGTTCTATACTGTCTATCGAGTCTTGTCTAGTTTTCCTCGAGTCAGTCTGAAATTTTATTGTTTTGTTGATTTATGATTTCAATTCCATAGTTATGTTTTAAAAATCGATTTATTATTTCTTTCTAAAGCATATCGGAGCAAAAGCCATAAGACCGAGGTAGACGCGTGGTCGTCAGCCTTCGCATTCATCCTGTAAGTCGATAGAATGATTTGTGCGTGTATTTTAATTAACGAATGCGTGCACTCATATTTTTAATATTGATTATATGATTTATTTAATTTAATGCTGTTATTTAAGGTTTAAAACACATTTTATTTATTTAAAATCGATTTTGAGAAATTTTGGTAGAATGAGCTACCTGGTGGGCTTCGCCAGGACTATGTGCACATGGTAGAGATTGAGAGATGGATCCGATACATATATGACTGGTGGATGTTAAACTAGGACGGGTACCTCGATGGAAGCCTATGCTCTCGGGGACAGCCAATGATTATAAGGGTAAAAATGGACCGGGATAGGTGCCTCAGTTGATACCCTAGCTCTCGGGGACCGCCAGTACCATATATTTGGATTAAGTGAACGACTACGACTTGGTGCCTCGGTTGATGCCTTTGCTCTCGGGGACCGACAGTCTGATTGGAATAAGTGGGTCCGGTTGGCCATTTAGATTTTTGAGTTGAGGGTTCTACCGAGATTTTTCAAAAGCTATACCTATACATTATAAATTATTTTCACTATAAATATATAGTTTTCGAAAGGTTTTCAAACCGTACAACTCTTTTTATTGACTTACTTAGTGAGGTCTGATTCCCCTCAATTTATTTTTTTCAGGAGCTTGGGAGTTTGACCTCAGACTACCTCCACGCCGGGTTTCTTCATCGCCGGCTATTTTATGTAGGTCATTGTAAGCTATACTGTTGTATTATTCTAGGGTGCTGCAGTAGTGTATGTATTAAGAATTGTATTGTTTAAGTATATTTGTGTATTTATTTGTATGAACCACACTTATGTATAAAGATTTAAGTTTGATTTATTGTAAGTAACGCCGAAACATATTTTATTTGAGCATCTGATTTAGTTATTTAGGAGAAAAATCAGTTTAATAATGTGTTCTATTTTAAAATAAAGTTTTAAATTGTAAGGAGTTGTTTATCTTTTCTTTAAGGCTTACTACGGGTTTCGGGGACCTTATGCCTTCCCATTTCCTAGTGCCGGTCACGTGCCTTCAGATTCGGGTCGTGACACAACATTTCCTTTTTTTTTCTTATATTAGGATTTTTGAAGAAAGATTATAGAGAGTAGAGATTGCATCGATAACCTCTCTCAATACTTTGATACCGTAATAGAATGATAAACCATCCATTATAGACATGCTAATGGACAACATTTTTGATTGATTATGTAATTAGAGTACTTTTCCATTAATGTTTTTATCCCATTTTTACATATTTATAGTTTCAATATTTTCTAAAATTTTGGTAATTTTCATTGCACATTTCACTATTCCAAAATTTTAATCAGGTATTGTCAAGAATTTTTTTCTATTATTGAGGTATTATTTTCTGTTAAAATAAATTAAATTGTGAATCCTAAAATTAATGAAGAACTAAAAAATTTAAAAGATATTGAATAAATAAAACTACACGATCACATATTTATAATTGTTACAATATTTTTTTGTATATTTTGGTAATTTGTCCGTTCTAAAATTGACCAAGAGCTAAAAGAATAAAGATTTTATATGATAAAAAATTAAAAAATTATCTCCCAAACATAGATAACATATAGTTATTACCCTGTTATTAATTATTTTTGTCTTAACTTTTAATATTTAAAATTTATTAAATTTTAATTAATTCAGTTTTATTAAAATAAAATTATAATAATAGTTAAAATTTTTCAATGATTATTTAATCATACTGCTGCTACACCATAGCTCGCAACACAATAAAATGGAAAGGATCCGGAAGCCACGCGCATTTATAAAATTCAGTTGTAAGCACGTTTCGAATCCGGAACTGTATCACAGTAACAACACAGCGTACTGGAAAAGCGAGCCAAAAGAGAAAAGCCCATTCCAATTCATTTCGAAACGTATCCTATATGTCTTAGTCTCCGCTCGCCAATTATTTTCTGCGTTCTCTAAATTTTATGATTGGAACCTGAATTGGGGGTCACTTTTTTTTTTTTTTTTTCTTACTTTTTTATTATCACTTTGAATCCGAGCTGAGGCAACTGGGTCATCATCAGTCTTCACACTCAGTCCTATGGTGAGTCATGACTCTCTCTATTTCAATTCTGTCTTGTTAGTTCTTTTGTTTATTTGATTATTACTGTTTATAGTTGAATAAAATTTGCTCTTAAATTCAGCTAAAAAATACAATCTTTTTTGTATGTGTGTGTGAAATTTGTAATCTTTGTGTAGGTAATGGGGCTTTTGTTGTATAATATGGTAGTTTTGAACTGAATTGGCTGTTTTTTTTTCCTCCTCTTTTAAGTTGTTAACTATGAAATGCTTTTATTTGGGTATTTTTCGTGTATGTATAGATACCCGGTTGATAAAATTAGTTTTTTGTAAGGAATTTCCAAATGAGCTCTTCAATATTTGGAAATTAGAGCTGTTAAACAATAAAGTTGAATGATTTTGTATGAATTTTTGTGTTTATGGACTTAGTTTAGTGCTTGTGTAGATGAACTATTTAGAGCGACTTTAGTTTGGTTTTTGTTAAGAATATTTGGAAATTGAAAATTTTAGCCTGTTGGGTAGGTGAATTGAAATCTACTTACACTTGTTCTGTTTTAAAACTTATGTTAATGAACCTCATAAAGAGATTGTTTTAGCAAGTTTGGTTACTGTATTCCATTTGCTTTTGGTGGACAAAGTTTTAATTTTGGAAAGTCAAAGAATTAATTGTTTACTTTATTTTGTTTACTTCTGTTTGGGGTTTCCAGTTTGTGTATTTGAGTTGCATGTGGTGGATTTTCCATGGAAACAGAGGTTGGAGTTGAGGGGAATGACGAAGGGAAGTTTGGAGAAGCTGGGGTTGCAAAAAGTTACTCTTCTTTGCTATCAACCAAGCAGCTCAGCAATCCTGTGGTATACAAGCTTGTTCGGGTAACTTCTCGAATATCTGTTTCCTTCATGATGATTCTGATTAATGTCACATTAAGTTTGTATGGAGAATTATTGACTTTGTTTCATGCGTCAAATGGTTAATTTTATATTACTGCTTAGAAATTTGGGATGACTTCTTGAGTGGAAAGCAATAAAGCAAATTTTACGGTGTTTTCAATCGTTCTGCTCAGATATAGTAATCAGTTTTCTGTTTCCTCATTCTCCTAGCCTCCTGCTATCTCCTTTGAATACAATTTAATCACTCATACTATTATAGTCACTAGATTGTACAATCTGGTGCCCCTGTCCACCTGAAGGATTCTTTTGTACCTCCTACATGTCTTTAGTGAGCTATGTTAGCTAATGATGAATGTCCTATATCTGATTAAAATCTTTCTCTGAAACTTCTGAGTGATAAAAGATTATGAAACTCATTTTGACCCCTGTTGCTGCTGTTAGTATCATTATGTGTGGAAGTGTTTTGGCTTGAGGAACAATGTCTTATCTTCAATCAGATAGAAGCATAATCTGACAAACATGATCCCTTCTTAAGTTTATACTGATCATATGTATATTTTTTCAAACCTTCTGATTTTCCTTACTTCTACCCCGTGATAATTTTAATAGGCTATGAAGATGTGATGTACTGATATCATGTTGAATTTACAGGTGGAAGGAGATGGACGATTGGTGCCTGCAACAGAAGATGAAGTTATGGAGGTTGAGGGTTTGTTTCTAGGTGAGAAAAATGAAATGCATATTGTTGCAGACACTGGACAGGCTGTAGGTTGTATTTCTAATGAGGGATCTGCATCTGGCTTGATGCTTCAGTTGGAAACCTCAGAAGGTTTGTTTTAATGACTGCTAGTACTTTTGCACTTTTTTTTGGTTCCAAATTTAGCTGAAATAGAATTCTTTATGCTGAGTCTATTTTAGTAAGTGATAATTTTCACAAGTGTGTCAAAATTCTTGAGTTGTTATAGTGCTACTTAAGATAATTGGTAGCATGCAAGGATTTTGTTGTCTTCTTATCGTTGCGGGTAATCTTTGTTTTTTGGTTCATTTCATCCTCAAAATTTTTTCTTAGTGAACATATTTTATTTTAACTTTTTATTTCAGGCAAGAATATATTTTTTGGAACTTAATTTTTTTCATTCATTGAATTTTGTTTTTTACCTTGTTCCAATTCATGTAAAATGGGTATTCTTCCCATTCGTACCATGTGAACATCTTAATACTCGCACAAATAATTTTTTTCTTTGATATATTTAAGTGTTCAACATTTTCTTTTTGTCCCCTTATCTGAATGAGCAAGGTGTGGCAGGTTTGTTGCAATCTGAGAACACAGAAGTTGATCCAGATAAATTTAATGCACGGCTTGAGGTACTTTGGACATTCATGCAATATTGATTTCTATTCTGTTTTGAACTTGGAAGGATGAATGCTCTTTGACATGTTATTTATAGTTCCAATTCGACCACCTTATTTCTATTTTTATAGACTTTACACCAACCTTGGTATTGATGGAAGTGCACCATATTACATCGTGTTGTAGACTTTCGGTTGTTGAAATCACCAATGATGGTTTTTCTCTTTTGCATATGGTTTTTAAGGATTTGTTTATTACTGTACTGGGAGATAGAATTTTCTTTTCTGGTGATCACTCGTGCAAGAGTTTAGTAACATCCTTCAAAAATTCCTTAGCGATTCATTTTACCAGCTTGTACTTCTGTTTGTTTAATATTTTCAATCCTGTTTAATGTTTGAGTGTAAGAGAGTAAGAAATATGCTAGGCGGATGAATAAAGTTAGTTGAAAATGTTTTTTTTTTTTTTTTTTTTTAGAAAAAAACTGTTTTTGACAGCCCAAGCAAGAAGGAAGCAAATGTGCTCTTTATTACTTGTGGTAAGAATCTTTTCATGTGAAGTTGTGTTTTGAGAAGATCAAATTGTAGTAATAATTGAATGGCATAAACTCCATTTACGTGTCTACTTAATGTTGAAGTTTACAGTCTCATACATGGCAGATAATTTTCTCCTGGGAGGTTGAATGTGTGTTTTAAAAGTTTAGATTCAATGATATGTTATTAGTTCCCAGTGAGCCTTTCCCTTGCTCATCAACTTTTTGTTTGGTTGTGTTGTGTATAAAATTTTTCAGCTGTTAACTTTCCATTTTTCGCTTCATTATTTTTTGTTACATCCTGTCCTGTGCAAGGTTTCTCCTATTTGTTTTGTTTTTTCCTTTTATTTGTCCTTCCCTGTTTTTTCAGCCATTTTCTGCTTGCATATTCTCATATAGATGTTAAAACGTGCGATAAATTCTAGCTAATTGAACTACTAATTGTCTTGGATACATATTGGCCTTTAAAATCTATTGTAGTACATCGAGGAGATGTTGCAAAAGGTGAAAGAGGAAGAGAGGCTCCGCTTAGCATGTGGATCTCCTGATTATTCTTCTGCTTATGTGATTGTAGACAACCAGTGTTCTGATCAGCATGATAAATTGTCTGGTATTGATGAGAAGCTCCAATCTAAAATTCCCTTGCAGGAAACTGTCCCTTCCTTGGCATCAAGTTTGAGTGAGAGCAACGTGCATCGATCTGGGAGCACTGGGGAGTGCTCAAATCATCCAGAGAAACTGACAGGAGGAGGATGTTTAACTCCTGCTGCTACAACTCTATTGGAACCTGATTTTTCCAAGTTAAAGGGTGAAATTTGCTTAGATGATTTGTCAATTAAAGAACTTCATGAAACTTTTAAAGCGACATTTGGGCGAGACACTACTGTCAAGGATAAGCAGTGGCTTAAGAGAAGAATTACAATGGGATTAACTAATTCTTGTGATGTATCAGCTACAACTTTCATAATCAAAGATAACAAATTGGTTAAGAAAGGCAAAGAAGAAGGCTGTGATAATGTTGACAGTGCCTATGCTAATGATGCAGCTACAGAAGCAATGAATGCCAATGAGGAAGGGGCACCAATTAACCATGGTAGCCAACTGGAAGATCAAGAAGTTGTTTCAGACAAGAGAAATCATAGCATAGGCGATAATTCTGGCAGTGATGATCATAACACAGAGCAAAGAGCTGCCAAACGAGTTCGGAAGCCTACAAGACGATACATTGAAGAACTTTCCGAAGTAGAGTCCAAGGAGTCCAGTGGGCGGATAAAGACTGCATTAAAAAATTCTGGACCAGGACTGATTTCGTCAAATTTTCATGGAAGGCCTGTTAGAAATGTCTCATCAGATGGGAGAACTTTCATCACAAGGATGGATTCCCTTGGAGGATCTGGCATTCAAATTCCATGTGTTTCTCGGATTCGAAGAAGCCGTCCAAGGAAAAATTTCATGGCTCTTCTGGTGCGTAATATTTTTTTCCTGGGTAATACATGTGTCACTGCTGCATTTAAGAGTTTTAAGTTTTTTTTTTTTTTTTCAGGACAATGATTTTTTTTCTTTTTGATGTGAAGCATATTGGTGTTATAGAACCGCGATTTCTCATTTCTTATTTCATTTCTCTTAGAACTATTTATCATAGATTTGTTTGGAGGTGTGTGTGTGGGTATATGTGCACAAGTTGGCAAGTGGAGCAAAATTTCACTATTCTAAAATGAAATTTAATATTTGTACATTACATAAAAATGAAATCTACTATCTTCTTTGGTAAAGCAACTTCAATTTGACAGATAGCGATGCCATCTAAGATCAGAGTATATGCATGGCTAGTTAATCATGATGCTTCTGTTCATCTTTTTCTTGCCTTTGCCATCTCTTTTCGAGGAAATATAAGTTGCATTCTCTCATTTTGTGCAGATTGTCCTTGTATTTATGTATCTTCATTTATTTTGGTTTCTATCAGGGGGATTCGTTTGGTTTTATTGTTATATTGTATATTGCAGAGGTTCAATCCAAGTGGTGTGGGCATGACAGGTACGCTAGTAAAGAAGGCACTTGGTGCACATAGTTTTATACCACATGATGAGAATGGGAAACAAGTCCTGAAATCTTCTGCTCCTTCACAGGTTCAGCACCATGTAAGATTTATGCCATATGCTTTTGTAAATATTTGTCCAGTAGTTCTCAATCTGATAATTCTAACTCATTTCTACTTCTGCTACCTCTGCCACCTGCTCATCCTCCTCCTTTCCTGTCTTTTCATTTATGTTATTTAATTTTATTTGAGTTTTATTTGTCATTCTAAGATAGATGAAAATTGTTGTAGCTTGTCAAGTTCAAGTACTATGTTGTTGGAATGATCCGTGGTTCAGTTCGTTTAAAGGTCTCTCTCTCTCCTTAGATTTGTTGAGTTTTATGTTTGCCTTTTTGCAAGAAATTCAACCTCCCAAACTTGGATAAATAAAGATCTAATATTTTTGGGACTTCTCTGTGGTCCTTCATCTGATGTTTCTTGCAACTGTTATGCATATGATGGAGCTGCACAGCTATGAGTTCTTATGTGCCAATTGCTCAAAAAATGATTGATCATATAAATAAATGTTGACAAATGGGGCTTTCAGGTTTTAAGAAGCAATCAGGAATAGCATAACCATCTCTTATAAGTAGAAGGCATTGGCAGGTTTTGATAATGTTCTTTTAAATTGGTCACTCAACTCCCTTGTGATGCAAAGAAACAACTTGCACTTCCTTTAGGTTTAAAGAGCCAGTGGTGAATTTGTGAAAGGTTTGGACTTCAACAATGAGGTAAACTTGGGTTTTGCAAATCAAAGAAATTAGTATTGGAAGAGGAGCAAGCATGAAATATTGTTCTCATAGTGTTGGAGTGGTGCCCTGGGTTGATATTTATTGTTTGGTTCAGTTTGGGTTGTCTCCTTAGAGCCCATGGTGGATGTTGTTTTGGAGGACCGTATGTTGGTTCAAATGCTGTTTTCCAGTGTGTTTTGTATTTTATTGCTGCATAACATAATGATTTGTCCTTTAAGGGAACAATGCTCCAGTATTGTTTATTCTCAAACTGAATACAGTGTATGTTGTTGATTGCTGATTTCAGTTTATCTTGTTACCCAGCATACAGGTGTACAAGACAAAGACAGACCAGCCCTGACTGTGGCTGCTGTTGAACCTGGGCATCATAAGGTGCTGAAACAAGGGGATTCATCTGGGGATTCAGATAATAATGTAGTTACTGTGCCCACATCTAAAGGTGGAATTAGAAGGAAACATCATCGAGCCTGGACTCTCTCTGAGGTTATGAAGCTAGTTGAGGGTGTATCTAGGTATGGGGCTGGAAGGTGGTCAGAGATTAAACGGCTTGCATTTGCATCCTATTCATATCGAACTTCTGTTGATCTCAAGGTATGCCTATATTACTATGACCTTTTAAAATTTATGTTTAGGATGGAGTGGCATTGGGGTAGAAAGATTTTTGGCTGATAAGAAATTTCATGTTTAGGATAAATGGAGGAATCTACTGAAAGCTAGCTTTGCACAGATACCTTCTGATAAAGGGGTGAGCAATCTCACAGTTACTTTCTTCATCTATGCAAGTCATTAGTAGTGATTTTCTGTATCTCATTTAATGAGATTCATGGTGTTGATATTGATCTTATTTTGTGGTTGATGCAGATAAACTCCCGAAAAACTGCTGGTACAATGCCCATTCCTGAACCAATTTTATTGAGAGTTAGAGAGCTAGCTGAAATGCAGTCTCAGGTTCCACCAAATATAATCTCAAGCAAGGTGGCTGGAAGTACTGGAGATAGTGTACATGAAAAGAAATCAGGGTTCTTGTAACATTGTAACTAGTAGGTTGTAGCTGTATAAATTGCAAAAAACAAACACAGATTATTATGTCAGCGAGTTGCAACTGTTCTTCTGCTGTTGCCTTTTATGGTGGGTTCAAGAATCCAGTTGATATCCAGAGACACCACCACCCTAGTAGTCAAAACATACATTATAACACGGTGTCTAAAGACCCTAATTTGAGGAACTATGACGAGATTTTGGTCATAATAGAGTTGAATTAGATGATAGAAAAAAAAAAGAAAAGAAAGTTCATTCCAATGTTTGTATACGTCTCTCTGCTTAGGTACTTTACTGTTTTGCAAATGTTCATATCAAGCTAATGCGCCAGCTCTCATGCCAAATGCATATGGTGAAGTTCCATGGTGCTAATGCAGAAATTGAAGTTGGAGAATTAATTCATGGAATTGGGAAGGGTAAGTTAGGCTTTTCAATAGCTGAAAACTGTAAAAGTTAATTAGGCCGTTATGTTTTGCTTGCAAAGAACTGCACACTACAAATCTTTTGCTCTATTTGCAAAGAGCTGAGCACTGGACTATAAAAATATTACATCAGATTTTTATACAACTGCCATAATTTAATTAAGGGATGTATCCAGATAAACTTTGTCACTGATTTGTGTATGCATTTCTTAAGAAAAACAAAACAAGATAAGAAAAATTGTTAATGATTCCTACTCCTAGATAAAGTGTATTTTAAAGTGCAGGATTTAAATTTAGCTAATTTATAAAATTTAATAAAATACCATGAAAAAGATAAAATTAAAAATAAAAATTATTAAAAAAAAAGAGGAGCTGGCAATCTATAGATAGATGGATATACATTGCTAATAATAAGTACAAATCATCTAGTATCCTCAAAAGACGTTGCCCAGAAAATAGAAAATCTGCGTTATGTTTTTGGTGTTAAATTTGAGTGCATCTTTCAAAGAGATTGTTGTTTCAAAATTTGCCTTCTCTTTCTTTATGGAAGTTTGGCCGTGCAATCTTGGCATTGCTTAACCCTTTTTACTTCTTTAATTTTTAATTTTTTATAACTATTATTAAAATTAATTATTTTAAAAAATAATTTATTATGTTTAATCAAGAATATATAGAAATAAACATGAAAATTAATAATAAAAATTAAATTTGAATTTTTAAGAAATAAGTTATCCATTACAATACTAAACAAACCATTAATTTATGATGAGAAGCTCCTGAACAAATTAATAAGAGAGTTCCAATATAAAATAATTACGGAAACATATTTCTAGCTTTCACATTTTTAGTTCCACCCATCTTCCATTGGATACCTTCAATTTGAATGGTCAGGTTAACTGAACACAACTTAGAATTAAGCATAATTAAGGTCAATTTGAATGGTCAGGTCGACTAAACACAGAAAATAGAGTCAACTAAGGCTTTCCATTATAATTAAGGTTCCTTACCATTCTTTCTCCATCTGCGCTGTGCTGATCAATTCCCGTTTCAGCTTTCACCAACTAATTCTCTACTGCCTAATTTTCACCATTACCTTTGAATATGGCTGAAGCACTTGTCTATGCAGTATTGCAACTGCTGCTTTCTAACATTGAACACGAGATACAGAAAGAGTACAGGCTGGTCGTGGGTGTGGAAAAAGAATTTAAAATGCTTCAAAGGAATCTCGAGGCAATCAAAGCTGTTCTCACTTATGCAGAGACAAAGCAAATGAAGCAGGAAACCGTTAAGCTTTGGTTAGCCAAGCTCAAAGCCATATCCTATGATACTGATGACGTGCTGGATGACTGGAGCTCAGCGACCCTGAGGTTACAAATTGATGGAGATGATAGTGCTTCCGAGTCTAAGAAGAAGGTATTCCCCTGCACGCTATCAGCCTGTTTTTCTTTCGGCCATGTCTATTTTCGCTATGACATTGCTTCAAAGATAAAAAAAGTTAAATAGAAGGCTTGATATTATTGATATTATTGCCTGATAATTCCGAATTGATATTTCTTGTGAAATCTATATTGATGAGGAGAACGAGTAAAGTGGTGAGTTTTTTCTATAAATACTTTAAAACTTAAGTTAGTAACAGTATGAGTAAAAAACATAATAAAAAGAATAGACAATAATAGAATAGAGTAGAGAATAAAGAGTGGTTGTTTGTATAATTGGGTGATGGAGTGAGAGAATGATGTCTTGATATAAAGTGTGATGTTATACGGAGATGATAAATGAATGACATGAGATGTATTTATAGGAGGAGGTATTGCTCAAACCTCTTAAGAATATAATTTCTTAGTTTTGTAGGATTGTCTTGTTTAGGAGAGAAGGAGACTTCCTTTGTAGAGTAATCTCCCTAATTGAAATAGACTTCCTTATTAAGCTTTCTTTTTATTCAAGCAATCCTCCTCTTTGGGGGAATATAACCCTTATTAGAATAGGATACTGATATGGGATATCAAGAGTGCCCCCTGAAAGTATCTTCGGATATTTATATCCGATGTATCTGGGTTTGTAAGATGATGGAAATGTCATTCTTCCGTCTAAAAAGAGACTGTTTGAATCAATGCGTTTAATAAAGAAAGGTGAGTTGAGGTGGCCAGCCTCAGTCATAGGAAAATATGAAGTTCGGTACCGAGTCTTAAAATCATTGTATAAAAACATCATTGAAATTTCGGCTGGACTTGAGTGCATAAAACCTGTTATAAAAATACTCAATGTGAAGGATTAAATCGCCAGTATGTGGACAACGTGGTGGAACCAACCGTCGTTGGAGTTGAGATGCTCGGTGCATTAAAAGCATGGACCAAGTGCCAGATAATCTTGATACATTAAAAGCACCGCCCGAGTGTTGAACCTCAGTACTATCGAAGCGACCTAAGGGTGTCAGCTTTAGTCACTAGACTTAAATGTTGGAGGCTAAAATGCTCGATGCTATGATGCGAGGCTTACATGCTTGGAACCTCAGTACCATAAAAGCGATATGAGGTACCAACTTTAGTCACTGGACTTAGATTATTGGTGCATTAGAAGCGCGACTTAAGTGCCGTATATTCTCGGTGCATTAGAAGCGTGACCCGAGTGCCATATAATGTTATTTGGTTTATGAACTTTAATAACTCTGTTAATGACAACTACCTAGTTAGAATAATGATTGATGTTAAGTCCAGACATTATTGCTACAAATGTTTAATTTTTTGAGCATTTGTTGTTGGTAGTATTTTTGCAAAAGTAAGGATGTTGTGATCCTATTAATGAGTCTGAGCCTTTTCAATATGAGCTCTATAATATGAGATAGTAATTTAGTAAAGGTGTTTTAAATGATAGAAGGTGGGTTTTGAAGGACCAAAATTTTAGGCTTGCTCAATCCAAGTCTTGAGATGAGCATTGTAATTCAGGTGAAAGGCTAAGGTTGCCCTTCTTCTTGAATAGAGGGTAGCGTGTGATGCTGGCTATGATGTTTTGGAATTGTGCTTTGAGTTATATGACTATGTAGGGGGTATACTTGTCTTTATTTTAGTCTTTTTTTTGCTAAACATTCTCTAAAATTTCATGAACAATGATCTACTATAAAGTAGGATTTGTCTGAGCATTGTTGGATATAGCTATGAGTGGGAGCCACCAATTATTGTCTGAGCGTGAATGAATGCTTGTTCATTTTAGTGTTGTTTGGCAATGTGTCTAATGTCTTTTGAAAATTTTTGCATATCTATGCTGAGTGATATGATCAGAGTGTCTAATTGTTTAGACTGATGGGTGCTTTAAAGTAGCATATTCATTTGTAATGAGAGATAAAGGAACAATAATTTTGGGATCATTTGATTTATCTTAATTAATGGTTAGCCCTAATGTAATAAATATATCAATGTGATTAATGCATGTTTTGTATGAATAATAATCACGTATTTATGGACGAGCATCTATTTGTAGATGCGTAAGCGTGCTTATATGACAAGCTATAAATATTCATATAAGAATAAATAATTAAGTGAAAATAAATAATAAAAATAAATAATTACGAAAAAAGAGAAAACTTATCTTTGATGACCTCTTGTCCCTCCTTTGAGTTTAATGAATATTTATGTTCGTCTCTGTTTGCTTTAGTGGTTGTTTAGCACGCTGTGTCCGAGTGCCATGATTATAGTTTTAACGTCCATATGGTCCCGAAATGCAAATCCGAGAAGCAGAAGATCCATTTTAGTTTGCTAAATGCACCAATGTTGCCCGTTCATGATTTTTGATAATTGTCTGCGTTGAGTCTTGCCAAAGTGTTGTTTGATGCCAAAGCTGAACATTATCAATATTGCTTTATTCCGAGCATTATTGTTATCCCTAATGTGCTTATCCTTATTGGAGTTTATGAATATTCGCCTCCTTAGCATCTTGTATTATCTTGAATTCATCATTTGAGAATTTTGAATGGTTAGTTCTTGGGCTCTTTCCATGCTTCATTCGGTCTTGTCATTTACTTTTGAGGTCAAAGATATGCTTTAGTGTTGCCTTCCCCCTTAAGTTTTAACTCTGAAGTTAACTACTTTTAAAGGGCAATGCTATATTCTTGTTACAATTACTAAACTACGTTGGTGCAAGCTTTGGCATTTTGATTGGATTTGACTTCCTTGGTCACTCAAAATCAACAACTTCATTGAGGGATAAAGTTTCACTTGTATCCACTCTTTGGCCCTATCTTTTTTTATTTGATTATAGTTGTGTCCATAACTCAGCGTCTCCAAGTAATAGAACCGTTGCTTAATGATCTTTGTATGACTTTTCCGGTTATCAAACTCTGTGTAAGAGAATAACAAGACTAGAATTTGATAAGAAATAGAAACAAATGCTTGGAGATAGCTTGCATCTGAGAACTGGGTGCTTCGAGGAATCCCGCAAGCTATAGGATGATCAGTTCGGGTGATCGATTTAACTTAGAATCTGCTACCTGTTGCTCAGAGTCTGAATGCATGCAAAGTTGATGTCCAGTAGTGGATGCTCATTTCTAATAGATTTTTCTTAGAGAAGCTTAGAGTTTGAACATCATATTGCTTAGAGGAGCTCAAAGATTTTACCGCCCAGATGCTCTGCGATCACACTTTCATGGCACTTGCAGTTGCCAATGGCCTAATAATAGCCATTATCGTCCCATCTGCTGATACGAGATGCCCATTGAGACATGATTTCTCATTCTTTTAATGTCCATATTTGATATATAATTGCAATCTATTAATCAAAATGGTAGAAGTCTTGCCGTTGTTGTTTGACACGTTGTAAGCACCCAATTTTGGGATGCAATTGTGCACAATTGCGGCGTAAGCCCCTATGATGAAATTCATTCAAAAATTAAACTTGGTTGTCGATTTTCTGGACTTTAAGGACTAAATTGCAATGTTTTTTAGGGTTTGATTGCAAATAAGTCAATTTTCAGGGGTCTTTTGATAATTAAAAGTTAAAAAAAAGGGAGTTGGCATTTAATGCCAATTGGCATTAGTGTAATGCCAACCAACATTGTGTAATGCTGATTGGCATTGCATAATTTCGACTCGTAAAAGTTGATTTTTTCGCGTATTTTTATCGATTTTTCAGCGTTTTGATTGGTTGAAAATTCAATTTTATCTTTATTATTATCTGACGAAAATTTCAACACATTTAAAATGCTTTAAAAATCAAAGTTCTTACCAGGTTGTTTTTTAAGAGATAAGTTTGTTCCTCCTTTGGAGGAAACCAGTACGTGTAGACTCTACTTTAAAAAGTAGAGTCTGGATGCATGTGAGAGGACTTTTTTTCCAGAGGATTTTTTTTGAGAGGCATATAGAGACACAACGAGAAAAAAAAACAGAGAGACGGCGAGCACAAAAACCCTAATTTTAGATACTGAAGTTTCCGAAAGTAATAGTCCAGAATCAATAATATTTTAATTTCAACGGTGATAATACAATCTGAGGGGCTCAAAAAGGGCATTTGCATAGCATCCAAATCTTCAGTGTTATTTTCTATTTCATTTTTTACTCTTTTCTATTATTTTCAGTTTATGATTTTCTTTTATTTTTAGTTATTGTTTTGATTATTTGATTTCACTACTAATTTGATTACTTGTCTTTTTTTTGTTTTGATATGTGTGTGTGGATTGAGGAGGACACTGCCTATATTTGAATTGAGCAGAAGGTCCATGAAATGTCATGGAAGAACCTGTGTTATTTTCCAGTAGGATTTAGGATTTTTTTATTATTTTTCTATTTTTTGGTGTTCTGTGTAGTTATTTTAATTTCTAGGTGTATAATCATTTAATTTTAATTTTGTAC
Source organism: Mallotus nudiflorus (assembly GCA_947683625.1). Classification (NCBI taxonomy): domain Eukaryota; kingdom Viridiplantae; phylum Streptophyta; class Magnoliopsida; order Malpighiales; family Euphorbiaceae; genus Mallotus; species Mallotus nudiflorus. The sequence continues at coordinate 2,715,810 of CANTUR010000187.1, read as the reverse complement.
GTAGTTTGTAATAGCCTCAGTAGTGGGAATAGTGAAAAATTTAATTTTCTGTATTTTAAAATTAATTAGTAATTAGGCTCACTTGGGTAAAAAAATCAATTAAAATCAATGGTGGCAGTAGCTTAAATTAGGGTTTACATGTAATTAATTTAGGGTTTTTTTAGAAAATCACTGTAATATTTATTTGATCCATTTTTTGTGTTTTATTTTTTTTGGGCTTATTTTTTTATGTTTTTATGTTTTTGGGCCCCAAGCCCATGTTTAGATCTAACTCACTTAATAAATAGTCTTAAAAAATGATTTAGGTTTTAAATAGTTAAAATCAATTTAGGCCCATTAGGTTAATTAGATTTTAAGCTCACTTAGTTAATTAAAACTTGTCTAAACTTAACTTAGCCCACTTAATTGCATTTCTTTTAAAATAAATAGACTTAGCCTCACATTTCACTTAAAATAAAATCAGGTTACACTTAGGCCCACTAATTTAATTTTTCTTTAAAATTGAATAGACTTAAGCCCATATCTTAGAAAGACTAAAAAATAGATTTAGGCTCACTAATTAATAAAATGTAGGCTCACCTTTATTCCATTTCACTTGTAAATAAAATGTAGATTTATCTAACTTATAAAATAAAATTAATATAGTTTAGACATAAGGACATTGCCCTTTTGATGCATTTTTTACTTGTAATTTTATTGACTTGTTGCCTTTTTGGGTAGATGGATATTAATTAGGGTTTAATGAAATTGCATGTTATAAAATTATTCTAAAAGAACATGAGACTAAGAGAAGTTAGTATTTCGTATCCAGAATCTCCTGGTTGTGGTGTTAGCTTTCTTTTAGAGAATCGAGCACCACCTTTTCGATTTGTCCCAGTTATTACCCTGGGTGGTGACTCCTCATCTCCACATCATATCTTTGTGACAGTGGTTAGTGTGTTCTCTAAGACCCTGAGCCTAAACAGTGTCGTGGTTGCTAAAATCTTGAACACATGCTAAACCCCGCGGTCTACACACGTCTTTATTAATCCTTAGCAATCTCAGATTTCTGATTACCACCATCATCTCTTCTTTGGTTTGCACCAACTTTGGAAGTTTTTTTTCTTTCCTCAACAGTGCCAACTTTTGTAGCAAAAGGATTTTTTTTTTTGAGTTGGGTTCCTCAATCCTGACCTTCTTAGAATCACATTTGAAAGACTAGAATGGCATCTTTAATACTTAGCTCCCTTCTCTTTTCTGTTATGCACAGTTTTAGTTAATAAGGAACTCAAGCTCTTATTGAAAAGCTTTGCTTATTTTAAATAAAAACAGAGTCGAGGTCAGACTTAGATGTCAGATGTTTGACTATTTCTGGGTTCCAAGTGTTCAATGCTTGATGGGAGTCATTGCTTGGATATTTAAGATTGATAACAAAGACTTGAATACATGGATGTCTGAGTGTTGATAGGCTTCAGTGCTTTGATTCTTGGAGCTTAGTTTATGAAGGATGAACATTAACCTGGAGTCTTCACTTTGCAAAATCTTTTGTAGTGTTGCATTGTTGCCCCTTTCTTTTCTTTTTTTTTTAGACTTGAGCTTTTTGTAACTTTTTGTTTCTTTTCTTGGTACTAATTGCAATTGCAACTTCTATGCATTGATTACACTAGGTCATGAAAATTTAATGGCCACTTTGTTGAGTCATCGAGAATTGATTGCTAGGAAGGTCATGTTGTTCAAAGCGGGATCAACTATGTGATCATCGACTGACGAGTGTAATTCCATGATGCTTGCAAATAACCAAAAATTATCCTTTGATGATTTTTACAAAGTAGGCTTATAACAACATGGACTTCCTTTTTATGGATATGGTTTAGGGAAAAGGCAGGCTCTATTGAATATTTGAGTTGTTGAGTTAGATTCCAACGAGCAATGATAAATTGGAATTTAAATTTGATTGTGCCTAGCTTTTGATTTTCTTATTTTGAAATAAATAAAAAAAACTAGGTTTTTCTACAGACCGCGTCACTTGATAATTCTGAATTGATATTTTTCTTATGGAACCTGCATTGACTAGGAGAATGAGTAAAGGGGCGGGGTTTTCCCCATAAATACTCAGAAGCTTAAGTCAGTAATGCTATGAGAAAAAAATATGATAAAGTGAGTAAGCATAATAGAATAGAGTAGAGAATAAAGAGTAGTTGTTTGTATAATGAGGTGATGGAATAATAGAATAATGTCTTGATGTAGAGTGTGATGTTATGTGGAGATGATGAATGAATGACATGATATGTATTTATAGGAAAAGGTATTGCTCAAACCTCTTAGAAATATGATTCCTTAGTCTTGTAGGATTGCCTTGTTTAGGAGGGAGGGAGACTTCATTTGTAGAGTAATCTCCTTAATTGAAATAGACTTCCTTATTAAACTTTCTTCTTATTCAAGTAATCTTCCTTTTTGGGGAAATATAACTTTTATTAGAATAAGATACTGATATGGGATATCATTGTCAAAAAAGATTGGTACAACCTTTTTTCTGTTCCGGGCAGTGAAGAAGTTGGCGAATTATAACAACCTCTTTTGTTGACTTAAATATTATCAAAGGCAGAGAGCATGATAAAGATGCCTTAATAGATTTGTTGTTGGCTAATAGTAGTGCTACTCCATGACATCTCTTTAATAGGAATGAGAGGGATCAGGAAAACAACTCTTGCGAGGCTTGTTTATAATGATGACAGGATCAAGTCCCATTTCTAAAACAAAACATGGTTCTGTGTGTTGGATCCCTTTGATGAAATTAAGACTGCTAAAATGATCCTTGAATCTAGTGTATTAAAAAATGGCCAATACTATGCGTATCGGCCGTTTTGTACTAGAAAATTGATGTGCCGATACGGGATTTTACCGAATCAATTTGGCAAAATCTTCCTTGGTAGATTTTGTTGGTGACCCGACCGTGACACTTCGAATCGGTAGTAACGAGCATTATTTGTCGAATCGATGAAGATGAACCGACAACATGGACTAAGAATTGAAGAAGACGCAATAGGTCGAAGAAGAAGCAACAACTCCTAGAGAAGAAGAAAAAGATGATGATGAACTTGTTGCAGGCCTGACCCAAGAATAAATTATTATTATTATTATTATTATTATTATTATTATTATTATTATTATCAAAGAAGAAATTTTCATGCTAATAATGGGAGTGAATATAGTTAATCCAATATATATTTTTATTTATTAAAATAATTAAGTGTGTTGGCAATTATAATATATATTTGTTAAAAAATATATATCTTATAATATTAATAAACAATATATTATATATATTTATAAATAATATACAATTATGAAAATAAAATGATGAATTTAATTAATAAATTTAATAATTATATAAGTTAATAAAATTATAATTAATGAAGATGATATTTAATAATAATAGTAATTATGATTACAACAGTAATATAATAAAAACTTAACGGTAAGTATTTTTTAATAAAATATTATAGAAGTCAATTAAAATATTGATGTAATTTTTTTAATTAAAATACAACTATGCCAATTAAAATATTTTAATGTAATATTATTTTAATTATGATATTATTTTTAATATTAATATAATAATCATTATTAGTATTATTAAAATCAAAACAAAAAAATAATAAAATTTATCAATGAAATTTTTATTTGAATGGGATTGAGCTTAAATGAAATAGTAAAAATAATAACAAAATATCTAAAAATATGTAAATGCAACTAAAATTTACTTAAAAATTTTACTAATATACTAAATTTTAACCAATAAAATATACAGAAATACTCCCATCATCCTAATGATGAAGTGGCTGAAAAATAAAAAAATTATGACTACAAAAATCTAATTATATGAACAATAATTTTGCAATATAAAAAATAATATGCAGTAATATGAACAATCATGTGAAATTTTGAGTAACACACTAAACCGAAGCAAATAAAATAAATAGACATGTTTGTGTTGCTCTTATAATAAAATGGCTAAAAGAAAAAAAAATTGAGCACAAAATTTTTTAATAGCAAAATTTTTTCTCTTTGTTTGGTAATAGCAATATTGGTAATATTGGTATATCTATATGGCAAACTTTTTTGTATTTTTTATTTGTTTATAATAATAATAATAATAATATCATAATTATAATTATATTATGATTTGTTTGTTTTTTTAATTTTAACACTATTATGATTATTTAAATTTTATATTATTATTATTATTATTATTATTATTATAGATCATTATTATTGTTATTATTATTATATTTGTAAATTGTCACAAAACATATCATTAAAAAGTAAATTATCACTGATAAAAATATACAAAATAGACAATTATTTGCTCCCAATAGTCATCAACTATACAATAAAAAATCAATAGGAAAAAAACAAATAATTGAATACAATTGTAGAGATAAAGCAAATAATTGACACACTGTGTGTAGAGATAGGAAAAACCAAATATTTGTACAAACTTGCAGAGAATCTCTGCTCCGTGATAATGTTTCATTCCAACCTTTATAGCACTGCACAGGCCAAAACAATGCAAAATACATCTATAAATAGTTTGATTCTTTGAGTTTTAAGCCAATACTTTAACAAATAAATTTACATCCAACGGATGAAAAATTATTTTCTTGATATCATAGAGACATCATCGGTGCTATGAGGTATGTATGTGTATATATATATTTGTAATTACATAACTTTTATAATTATGTTTGTTTAGTTACATAATTAAATTTGTTTATGTATATAATTATATTTGTGTGTGTGTGTGAATAAACATACTGTGTATTTATATTTGTAATTACATAAGTTTTATAATTATGCTTGTTTAGTTATATAATTAAATTTGTGTATATATATTAAATTTCTGTATATCATTACATTTGTGTGTGTGTGTGTGTGTGTGTGTATATATATATATATATATATACATACATATACATATACATACATGTTGTATTTATATTTGTAATTACATAAGTTTGTTAATTATAACATGTTTAGTTTTATAATTATGTTTGTTTAGTTATATAATTAAATTTGTGTATATTCTTTATTTTCATTTTCATCCATTTCTAACTATATATATATATATATATATATATATATATATATATATATATTAGATTGACTTGACACTAATTTTTTTTTGTTTTTATTCTGTATGTAGATTTATTAATGAGAAAGAAAGGTAAAGATGGCAAGACCAGTGATGATATTGAATGGAAATTTATTGCGCCTATTAATAATAATAGATCTAAAATGACTTGTAATTTTTGTAGACGTGTGGTTACCAGTGGAATAACAAGATTTAAACAACATTTAGCAAGAATTGAAGGTGACGTTGCAGCATGTTCAAAAGTGCCACGTGCTGTGAGAGATGATATGAAAAAGCTTATTTTAGAATGGCAAACCAAGAAAAAACAAAAAAATGTTGTTAAATATCAACTTAAGGAAGAAATTGTGCAAATGCATGCAAGTGGACAATATAACAACAGTGATGATGAAGAGGAGGAAGATGTAATAATGCAATATGCTAGGTAACAAAGCCTTCGACCAATTGAAGTTGATTCATATAAAAGGACTACAAGTGTTCATTATGATGCAGGTGGATCCAGCGGTAGTCAACAAAGAAAGCGAATGATGGGTCGCTCTTTCAGTGTTAGAAATACTCAGGATACACAAAATTGAAGAGGGAATAATCCACAATCTTCTAGATTTGCTACTCCCCAGTTATCAACACCAGTTGAAAGATTGCAAGTTATTAAAGTGGATTTAGAGATTGAAAGTGAAACAAAGAAGTAGACCAAATTAAAATCTCCTTGGCTCAAGAAAAGTAAAGAAAAGTTTATGAATGCCTTTGGTCAATATGTGTTCACAATAGACTACCATTTGCAGTAGCTGAATCACCTTGGACATGACCTTTACTTAGAGTTGCTTCAGAAGTTGGACCAAACATTCCACCTCCAATAACTTATGAGCTTGAAGAGGTATGGTTGCTAAGGGAGTATCAATTAATGAAAGAATATATTACATCTTTTGCAGGGATTTAGAAGGAAAGAGGTGTGTCTATATTATGTGATGCATGGACAGACCCAACAAAAATATCCATTATTAATTTTCTTATTTACTCAAATCATGGCATGATTTTTCATAAGTCAGTGAATGAATTTGATGTTGAGAAGAAAGATGGACATTATTACTTTCTGTTGATGTCAAAGGTTGTCGAAGAAGTTGGAATTGAAAAGGTTGTATAAATTATTACAGATAATGATGTTGCAATTAAGTCAGCGAGAAAAATGCTCATGAACAAGTATCAGAATCTATATTGGATAGCCTGTAGTGCTCATTGCATTAATCTCATTTTAGAAGATATTAGGAAGAGAAGTCAAGAATGTCACTGTATTGCAAAAAGGAAGAAAATCACCCAATTTTTTTATAATTATAATTGGGTGACAAATTATATGAAGAAATTTACAGATGGTAAAAAGCTGCTTCGCCCTGGCATTACTAGATTTGATACCAATTTTATTGCGTTGGAGAGTATTGTCCGTCAACGCAATAATTTGAGGAATATGTTTGACTTACTTACATAGGTGAATTCTAGATATGGAAGAATGAAGGATCCACTAGCTGTTGAAGTTAGGGAAACAATATTAGCAACAACAAGTGAAGGAAGACATTTTTGAAAAAATGTAAATAAATTACTTAAAGTTCAAAAGCCTCTTCTGAAGACATTAAGGCTAGTTGATGGGGATGATAAACCAACAATGGGATTTTTGTATGATGCAATGGACAGATGCAAGATCGCCATTAAAGAAAATTGTCAATATCACAAGTATTATTGGTCAATTATTGATAGAAGATGGAATTTTCAATTGCATCATGATTTGCATGCTATGGGTATGTTATTTATAATTGTTAATGAATACGTTATTAATTTATTTGCAAGGTATTAATATGTAAAATGATGTACTTGTTATAAGTTATTATTTCAACCCATAATATCAATATGGAGATAAGTGTGACATTCTATTTGATGCTGAAGTTATGCGAGGAGTTTGAAATATTATTAAAAGGATTGAACCAAATGAAGAAGCGTAAATTCAAGCCCTTTTACAAGTAACATTTATTATTGCATTTGAAATAACTTTTTCGTTATGTATTGATAATTATAGTTATATTATATGTCCATTAATTTTTAATGTCGTGAAGATGTTTACTTTTCAAGAAAATTGACAATCTTTTAGACAAACACTTGCTCAAAAAGCAATCAAGAATTTTCCCCCATATATTTTTTGTCTTTGTTTATAATTTATATTAATTAATTAATAAAAAAGATTTAACTAGTCGAATATTGTTGGATGATGTAGCTAAGTGGTGGATTCATTTTGGAGAGTCAACACCAGAACTTCTAAAAATTATTGTGAAAGTCTTAAGTCAAATAACATCAGCAACAAATTGTGAAAGGAATTGAAGTACTTTTAGCTTCATTCATACAGAGACTAGAAATAGATTGAAGTACAAAAAATTACACTATCTGGTCTATGTACACTATAATATGAAGCTGAAATTGTGAAATATAATGTGGAAGTCATAAAAAGAATTAGAGGAAGCTTTTAATCTGATCAACTTGGATTATATTTTTTATGAGCATGACCTTTTAAATCCATGGTTAGAAGAATCAGAAGCTCCTTTACTTGATGGACAGGATCTGGATTGGTTGAATGATGAAGATGGTGAACAAGATTCTATAATTGATTTTACTGAGCAAGAATTAGGAGTGACTCCTCCATTAGATATAGTGTTGATTCTCCTTCAGGCGATGGTGGTGAAAGTGATAATGATGGTACTGGTGATGGTGGTGGTGGTGGTGGTGATAATGATGATGATGATAATGGCGGCAACAGTAGTCATGGTTATGGTAGTGATAATGATGGTGGTGGGGGTGGATATTATAGGCCAATTAGAGCAAGCCATGGATATTATGAAGATTCCAATTATTCAAATGATATCTCTTCATTTCCTGATGCATCTAGTTCTGCAAATATTTCATCCAATTTTGCACCACGACAACATGAATTTGGATACGAAATCAGTGGAGGTGAAAGTAGTTATACTTCGACTACTGCAAATCAAGACTATGGGTTCAGTCATTACATTAATCCATTTGATCCTCTACGATATTATGGAATACCCTCTAATAATTGGAATCAGCAAGACTAACACCAAAGTTATCTAAGTAGATTTAAGAATCAGGTGAATATTTCTCCAAATTCTCTAAGTAATTTGCCTGAATTTCAAAGCCATTCTACTACATTCAATTAAGGGAGTTCATTTTTTAATTTATTCTCATCTCAAATGAACAACCAAAATGTTGATGATTATAATATTGGGTCTAGTAGTCAAGATCTTCCACGCCACTCTTTTTGGTGGTGATTTCTATTATTATTATATCTGTCAAAAAGTTTGTAATAATATCATATTAATGTAATATAATTATATACATTAAAACTTTAAAGTACTCTCTTATTTCATTTTTTTTATTACAATAAATAATAATTTTTATATTATATTTCTTTTTTTTTTCAAATGTATATTTTTTAGTGCAATTATATATTGTTTAAGTAATTCTTAACTTAGTTATATTAGATGTAAAAGTTTATTTTGCATTTTTTAATAATATGGTATATTTTATTGATTATTTTACATTATTCATGGCAGCGCCGAACATACAGTTTGAATCGATTCGATTCAGTCCGATACCATTACACCGTTACCGATACCAAAACGGATCACAATACTGTTATTTAAATCCATGCTTGAATCTCTTACTGGTGCATCCTCAGATGTAGTTGAATTGCAGACTTTATTAGAGAAAGTTCAGCATTGTATTCTGAGGAAAAGGTTTTTGCTTGTTTTAGATGCTGTTTGGAATGAAGACTTTAGAAAGTAGGAACACATAAAACATTGTCTTGAGTGTGGTGCAACAGGAAGTAAGGTTTTGGTAACCACACGTAAGGTGAGTGTTGCAAAAATTATGGGTTCTAGCATGACATAATGCGACTTGGATTGTTGTCTGATCTAGAATGTTGTCCATATTTTCACAAGTTGCATTTTCTGATAGGACTAGCGGGGAGCAAATTCAGAGTCTAGAAGAAATTGGAAGAAAAATTGTTGCTAGATGTAAGGGTTTGCCTCTTGCTGTAAAGACAATAGGGGTCTTTTACGCTTTAAAGATTCTGTACAGCAGTGGCAAAGCGTCTTAGATAGTGAATTATGGGAACTAGAGGAAGTTGAAAGAGATGTTCTGGTGCCATTATGGTTGAGTTATTATGACTTAACCTCACCATTGAAACAGTGCTTTTTGTATTGTGTCATCTTCCCTAAGGACCATAGAATGACCAAAAAGAAGTTGATTGGAATGTGGATGAGTCAAGGTTATCTTAGGGAGAAAAGAAGTAAGGATATGATGGAGATAGGTGAGAAATATTTCCAACACTTAGTTATGCGCTCTTTATTTTAGGATTTTGAAGAAGATTTTTATTACCGGAGCAATAGTTATTGTAAGATGCATGATTTGGTTAATGATTTTGGTCAATCTCTGATGAAGAATGAAAGTTTTAGCTGCATAGAGGTCAATAGTACTACTAATAGGATAGAAGAAGAAGAAGATTTAGCTCATAACCAGATACGCCATGCAAGGATTTCAATGGTTGGCTCATACGTAGTCTCATTATTGGTCGTTCAGTGATTGAAGCAGCCTTACCTTATATATTCAATGAATTGACTTGTTTGAGATCATTAAGCTTAAGTGGTTGTGGCATTATAGAAATCCCATCCAAGTAAATTGATCCATTTGAGAGAGCTAAACTTGTCTAGAAATAGAGATTTAAAGAAGTTGCCTGGAACGGTATGTAAATTGTATAATTTACAAACCTTAGATGTGGATGAATGTGAGAATCCGGAATCCTTACCTCAAGGGATGGGAAAACTTATTAATTTAAGGTATCTGTATAATTTGATGTGTTTCTCTTTGTTTTTGCCAAAAGAGATGGGGAAATTAACCGATTTCGAGAGATTAAGTTGGCTGAATATCGGCCATGCTGCTGAAAAAGAAGAAGCATATTATTTGTCTCTTAGAGATGTGGAAAACAACCTCAATAACTTTGGTGGTTATTTGGGCATATATTGGAGAAGGCCGCACAAGGCAGATGTGGACGTGAAACGCGCTAAGCAGGCAAAATTGAAGGCTAAAACACACCTCACTCATTTGTATCTATTTTTTGGCAGGGATGAAGATGGAGGAGAGTGGAGGGAACAAGGTGGAGGTGAAGAGTTATTGGAAGCATTAGAGCCTCCTGCAAGTTTGAAATATTTAGAAATACATAATTACCAAGGCATCAAAATTTCTTCTAGTACGAGTTGGATAACGTCCAATTTGAATTGTCTCACAAAGCTTCGTCTTAGGGAATGGAGAAACTGTAAGCAATTGCCTGCATTGGGAAAATTACCTTCTCTTGAATCCCTGGATATCAGTGGATTTAGGAGTGTTAAAGGTGTAGGTGGTGAATTTTTTGGGATGGATCATCATCGTCAGATTGGTGGTGTTGCTGCTATTAGTACTGCACCAATATTATTCCCCAAATTGACAGAATTGAAGTTCCCTTACATGGAAGAATGGGAAGAGTGGAATTATGAAGATAAAATAATAAAAAATATAATAATAATGCCATATCTTCGTTCTTTGAGTATTAGTAACTGTTGGAAGTTGAAGGAATTGCCACATTACCTCACCCAAAACTCTTCACTCAAACTTCACATTATTGGTTGTCCGGTTCTGCAAGGTAATAGTTCTTCACCTTGTTGATTATCCTCTAATTTCTTTTCACTCCAATTTGTCTAAACCATTGACGTTTTTGTTTTTTTAAACCACCACGTGGTTTCAGAACACCACTGAATACTGTCATTTCCAGAACATCATGACCACAAGCACAACGAACATGGGCCTTGGATCAATTTTCAGTGCTCCAGATCTCAGGAGAGCCTTGGAGCTGCAAGCATCAGTTTTCACTTCATTCCTTTCATTTGAAAGTTATGATCTTTTTTTTTATTTGTGTTTATTGTTAAATGGGTTTCTTTCTTTTGAGCTAAAGTTTGTCTCTTTTATCTTTTAATCATTTTAAGGCATGTGGTGAAGAACCGTAATTAGGGTGAAATACCCCATTTGCCATCAGCTGCATACTCAATCTCTGTTGTTGAATCAAATGATGATGTCGCTACCCAATTGCTTGTCAAGCTTCAGGTACCTTATTTTGTTAACTTTTCTTCTCTTTTAGCAAGTGTAATTCGAATTTTGATGAAAATTAATTATCATTATAAGTACTATGCAAAGTTGGATGCAAATTTCTCTTTTTATATATATATTTTATCAGTACATCCCTCTCAATTGGACAGCATCAAATCCAGGCTGCTACAGCTGATCAACTTTAAGATAAATGTGCATTGCTACCACATTAAGATGCACAGGTTGCACCAAATCATCAATTTGATGTTTGGAGACTGCCTTTAGGTATCAATATATCAATCTGATGATCCTAAGTACACATGACAAATGTTTAATAGTTTTCATTATTTCTAAGCAAAAGATTTCTTGTTAATTGAGCTCTAGTTGGAGTTCAAACTCGTGACTTACAGGCACCGGGGAGTGGAAAGGACTTTAATACCAATGAGCTTGTGATTTGATGAGAAAGTCAATTTACCCATTTTTTCTCTTGCTCAACTGTAGCAGCACTTAGAGCCATTCTACAACATCTTTGATCTCTTCTTAACAGGTATCTCTAACCACCAACACATTGTTATTGAAGCTATTGCTTTGGTATCTGTTTCCACTATATGATCATGGAGGCTAAGTGGCTTCTATTACATTTCTTACCACCAGTTTCCTGTTTTCATGCTCAGGAGAATGTAATGCAATTGCTCATCAATTAGTTAAACAAGGAATGCAAAGGAATTCAGATGTCATGGCTCACTGCTGACCTCAGACATTCATTTTCACATCTGCTTGGGTCTCTAAGGATGCCGGAAACTTGTGTTTACAAATATTGATCAGTTCTGTCTGTGCTTTAGCAACCAAATATGTACTATAATTGCTTTTCTTTATTTTTTACACTTGTTTTTTATCAGTCAGTTTCTGTTTGATGTCTTCAAAGTGCATAGCTTTCAATTCCATCCCTAATTCTTGTTGATGATTGTTTGTAAAAATAGGTGGAAGATTGGAATAATCTCGTGAGGAGCATTACATGTTCAAGCTGAAGGATGCCTAATGTTTTCATGCCAAATTACGCTTAATGCCTAATGTTTTGGAATAATGCTAAGTACTAATGATGTTTTCTTTTTGCAGCCAGAAAGATCCATTTGTAGAACATACTCGTTCTGGACTTGCAATTCTGTTTATGAGTTTAATCTTGAGTCCCAAGCTCAATCAGCACCAAATACTTGTGTCAGGACATAAACAAGGACACGAACTTTCAACTCAATCCTCGGCAGTTGTACAAGAAGCAATGCCCAACTGATCAGGATCAAGTGGTGCTGATGTTTTTTTTGGAAGTCACGTGACAAAGAACAGTAGATGGTGGTGCACCCAATTAAGTTGCAGTTGGCTAATTATGAGAGAGTAGGATGCAGTACTTGGAGCCTGTGATTCGGGGAGTGGAGAGGACATCAACACCAATGAGCTTGTGATTCGGTGAGAAGGTCAATTTACATAACTTTTCTCTTGCTTAATAGTAGCAGCACTTGGAGCCATTCTAAAGCCTCTTAACAGGTATCTGTAACTAACAATGCATTGTTATTGAAGCTATTGCTTGGGTATCAGAATCTAAAATAATTAGCTATGGCATCATGGAGACTAAGTGTACAAGAAACAATGCCAACTGATCAGGATAAATGGGCGCTGATGTTTTGGAAGTGCCTGCCAAAAAACAACGGAGGGTAGTTGATTTTGATATGACCAAATGAAGCTTCTTCAGTGTGGTCTTTGCAAGTTTGAAGAAGCTGTTTTTGTTTCCACGTCGGTGTTATATCTCGAGTTATGGGTGCATTGAATTAACACATATTATCGCATTGATGAAGTTCAATATTGTTGCACTTGGACTATCCTTAAAGTTGAATGAGGTTGTTGAACTTGCATGATATTGCATTTAGCTGAAAAAAAGGCAGCTAACAAACATTACTTCATGCCACAATTTGACAGATGGGTACCTTGCTAATTAACTTTATTTGACAGATTTTGAGCCAATCAAGCTTCTGGATTTTATTTTAGCGAGGGAAAATTGTTATTTAACTCGTGTTTTAGTCTATTATATTACTTTGAAAAAATACTTATTCATCATTAATATTTATAACAGTTAATATTCATTAGTCATTTTTTAGGGATGAAATAGTAAACGATTTTACAGATGTAATGAATGAAAAAATATTTTTTTATATAGGAGCAAATAGCAATTATCCATGCAAATTAATTATCATTATGAATATCACTTTCTACATATATACACACACTGTAACAATGAGTGAGAAGTGTTGCAAAGATGTAGCTCATGTTAATTGCCAAAACATTTTACACCAAACATGTAGCACAATACAACATTTTGTGCCCAGGGGAGGTGGATCGATGGGAACACTTTGGTTCTTAATAGTGTCCAACTTGGTTCTAAATGCTCCAATTTTACAACAAAATTAAAGAAACAATAAATTGTTAATTCACACATCGAAAATTGATAGTCTAATAGTATAATTTAGTTAAAAATATCAATATGTTACCCATTAAGAAATGAAAAAAAAATTGCTGTTCTAATAAAGATTATGATATCATAAATAAAATAATAGTGATAATGGCATGTTTTGATGTAATTGGCTGTTGGTTGAAAAAAAAAAATTGTTGAGTTAATAAAGATTATGATATCATAAAAAAAAAAAAGGGTGTTTTGATGTATTTGGCTGTTGGCTTCATACATTTGTGTGCGATCCTTCTGGAGAGGCCATATTAGTCTTGTCCATATTGTTCCAATTTTATAGAATGTCCTATAAGGTTTGATTTAATTGATTTATTTAATTACAAGTATTACTATTGTATTGGTTAACAATAATTTTAAATTTTTTTTTTAATGAAGATAGAGTAATCAAATAATAAAAATTAGGGATTATCCTTGGCTTGGGAGCTTGGCTTCCGGAACATTATTTTGGAAACAGACAGCAAATGTGTCATTCACCTACTTTCAAAGGGTCTTGAGCAAGCTAATGCGCATGCCTTCTGAATTTATTAAGACAGGATTGCGTGGTGCACATTGTTCATATTCATAGGGAAGGAAAGTTCTCTGCTGATTACCTTGCTTCTTTGGCTCAGACAATGCCCGTTGGTACACATCGCCTGATTCAACCTACGCCAGGCCTTCTCAAATGGCTTGACCATGATATGATATTCAAGGAGTTGCTTATGAGCGTTTAGTTGGTCATTAGGCTTGTTTCCTGATGTATTTCCCTTTCATCAAATATTAATAATAACTCTCTTCACTGTATTAATACAATAATTACGATTTTTGACCTTTCTCTCATGGTGAAATTCTTCCCCCTAATTTTTTGAACTCTATAAATTTTTATTCGTAAATAATCACCAACAATTTTAGGCACTGTGAACCTTATCCCTTCGACAAAATACATTCAGCTAAACAAGGAAATTAAAAATTAAAATTAGTAAGATACACAATATTATGAGAAAATAATTAAGTCCGCATTCTTTTATTTATTTATTTACAATCACATATAAGATTTAAGCATTATCAGCTAAAAAATTTAAAAATATAAATACAGAACAAAATAAGCCCATATTTTATGGTTATATTTAAGTTTAGTAAATTATTTCTATTTAGTAAATAAGGATTATTTGGTTAACAAATTATATATATATAATTGCCCATTAAAGAATTTTCAAAAAGTTGTTAGGCATGATATTAGGAGAAATATGTAGTTTCCTTTTTTTCTTCTCCTTTTTCAGAGAGAAATTAAATATAGGAAGTTTTTAAACCAATTGGTTTTGGATGAGGTTAAGTGACTTTTGCGTCAATGATAACTGTGGACACTTTTAGTTTAATCAATCCGCAATAAAAGTCCGGTGATGAGACAATCCAAATTTTGAATGCAAGAAGAGCCCGAAATCTCCTTTGGAATGGATAAATCTGACTCGAAACTTTCATAGCTAGCCACAAGCCCAAAATACTAAGTCAATAAACCCTTTGCCAAACCCAAACCTGGCCGTTTAGGCTCAAAGGCCCAACATGCATGGTGAATAGGTGATCGCCTCTTTGAAGAGGTATCGCGAAGAGGCGATTGCCTCTTCACTTCAGCCATCGGTGAGGCAACATTTCACCAAACAAGCATCGTCTCTTCAGAACTGCCCCGTGCAGTAATAAATGTTATTTATTGCTGCACTTAAAACAAAATTTGATTTTTTTACCTCTAGTCTGGAGTTTTAAAGGAAACAACAAAACTTTTGGGGTATGAAATGATAAAAAAAAAAAGAGGAAAGCAATGATGAAAATGCAAGGTGGAAAGTAACCTTGACTTTTTGGAGAAAATTAGAAGAGAGAGGGTAAGGGCTTAAAAAGGGAGTTTTTTGGCTATTCAAAAGGGGGTGGCCATTCTGAAAAAAGGAAGGAGAAAGAAAAAGAGACAAAAAAAAAAGGAAAACGTTCTTGAGAAAAGAAAGGGAAAAGGAAGGAAAAGAGTGTACTTGAAGCTAAGAATCCATTTCTTGAGAATAAGGAAGGTGACTTTTGCATTTAACGCTTCAAAAGTGAACCAAACAAGCTCTAAGGGCTTCAGTTAGGAGCATCAAACGAGTCCAAATAAGTGAGAACCCCTGTTTCCAAGTTTTAAGTTCTTTGTTCTACTTGAAACTCTATTTCTTCATTTTACATCTTTACGTGTTTATAGCTTTCCTAGGATTGCATATAAAGCTTAAATATATGAATTATTAAGTTTTTAGTCGTTAGTTTACATTGATTTGCATGAATATTTGAGTTGTTTAGAATTTAAGAAACTTGTGTTTTTGTGCTGATTGTACCTGTTGAAGAGGCGTCACCTCTTTAAAAGGGCATTGCCTCTTGACCTAGAGGCAATTGCCTCTCGAGCAGAGTCTCGCACAACTCTGCTTTGTTTTAGTATCCATTTGGTATATAATACGTATATGCCGCCCTTTTTTTTCTTGATGTTGCATGTGAATGCTATGCTTGTAGGATTAGTTGAATAATTAATCCATTTTTACATGAATCTGCATGCCTATGTTTATGTTAATATAATTCAAATTGTCCTATGAATGAATTTTTTTATTAAAATGTGGAATTAATCCTTATTTGTTGTAGGTTTCAGTGATTATTAAATCACTATGTAATTAGTGGATTAATTAATTCTTGAAAGGTTTCATTTGAGTTAATTATTGTAATAATTGTATGGATTATTGTAATTTTTAATCCCTTCCCCATTTATGTGGAATGAATGCTTGTAAATTTTTTCTCATTATTTGATTTGAATGCTAAGGTAATAAATATGCAAAATGATTAATGTACAAACTCAAATCAAATTATAAAATTGGAAGCGTTTGCAAACCATAATAATAAGGGAAGAATTTAATAATCACGAGTAATCAAATATAAAACACAAATGGAGGCCAACCACAAGGCTGGGTGGGCATTCAAAGCCCATACCCAGTTTTTAAACTCGAATCTCTGATGATAGCTTATGAAAACTTTCGTGGAATCCAGTTGCTGTAAAATGTCTCAATTTTCATCTGGGTGGTAACTCCATCTCCTTTTGAGTTTTAAAAATCCATTTAGTAATCCTAGTGGGCCTTAAGCCTACACAGTACTATACTCATTGTACACTTAGGTGTGTAGCCTAAACCTTATTGCCCACAATAACCTAGACTAAATGGTCTATTTTTTTTTTTTATTAATTGAAATATCATTAGAGAAACTAAATCTTACAAGTATATAAGCTATGAAGAGCCATGGAAATACAAGAAACCATTGGAGTCATCAACTTTACTCTTGCTTATCCCTATTAAATGTAAGAGTAATAAATATGACAAACCACAAACCTCCTCAAAGGCACCAAAAGGCAATACAATATTTATACACTTTGAAGGGCTAGATTTCATGGTCATTTGATAAAGCCCATTACAAAGAGAAAACTCATGACTTTTAATTCTCAATTTTATAGGATTAGAAATTCTAATAGCTATTTAGTTTTAGTTTTGAAAAATATTTTCTATTTTCTTTTTCCTTATTTTCTAGTTTTTCCTTTTCCAAAATAGAATAGAAGAATATAAAACAATTTGTTTGTTATTTTTCATTTTATAATTTTTTAATATTCTTATAATTTTTTTATGAAATTTATTATAATACTTTTTTAAATATAATAATAATTATTTTGATTCATAATCTAAAATATATTTATTTTATAAAAAATTTAAATCATGCATATTTAATTAATTTTAATTCAAAGTTATGAGACTGTAATGGTAGTAGTGGAGGTGGAGGTGAAGGTGGTGGAAGTGGTGATGGCAGTGGAGGTTATTGGTGGAAGTGGTGATGATGGAGGTGGAGGTGGAGGTGGAGGTGGAAGTGGTGGTGGTGGTGGTGTAGGTGGTGGTGGTGGAGGTGGAGATGGTAGTGGTGGAGGTTAGTGGAGGTGGTGGTGGAGGTTGGTGGAGGAGGTTAGTGGAGGTGGTGGTGGTAATGGTAATGGTGGTTAAGAATGGTGATTTAAATGTTAAAATATTAATTAAAAAATTCAGAAAACATATTTTATTAGTTTTCTAAAACCTTTTATAATTTGAAAATTTTGGAAAATAGTTTTCTAAAGTTAGAAAATATCATGACTAAACAACAATTTCTATTTTTCAGTTTTCTTAGAAAAGTTTTTTGAAAAACAATCATTGTTTTCCAAAACTAAAAAGACTCTAAATTGTTGAAGAAAATAGAGACCTAACCACCAAGAAACATTGATAGCTGCATGTTGGAGATCAACTTGAGAGTTTGAGACTTGCTTGAGAATTTGTTTTCATGTATGGATCATAATGATTGAGTCCAAATAAAAAGATATCAACTTCAAACCATAAGTCTCCCAAGTTAGAAAGTAAAAACACTAGATATTAAACTTCATTGGAGAAGACAACAATAACACTTGAAGCAGCCCATAGATAGAACTCAATTTACCTTTCTTCTCGAGTACCAAAGAGCTTAAGACCCAGGTCAACCACAAAGCAACAATTTTATAACACAAGTTGCACAAAAAACTCAACCATCCGCGAAAGAAACCAACATGACTATAGATTTATATCTAGTATAATTAGATTTAGATATAAAGAAATAGAAAATGAAAATGAAGTTGGGGAGTGGGAGATAACTGATTAAAAACCAACTACACCCCCTGACACCACAAGAAATAGATAAATTTATTGTTCACTGAGAGAGAACGAGAAAATCTGTCAAATATTGATTAACCCCCTATCAAATGGTCTAAATTGAGATCATAAGACTTTTCACTATCAAATTCTAATATGACAAATTAGAATTTATTCTTGATTTACCATAAGTGGTTCCATAATAATAAGTACTATTTGCTCCATATATTTTAACTTATTATACTATTTCATTTTTTACATTTAAAAAAATATTTATTCAGTCATAATATTTACAATAATTAACACTTATTAATCTTTTTTTAAGGATAAAATAATACATAATTTTATAAATATTAGAGATAAATAAATATTTTTTTAAATATTAAAAATAAAATAATATAATAGATCAAAATATATTACAAATAGCAATTATCCTTAAATATTATATAATGTGATATAACATCTTGAAGCTGAATGCAAGTTAAAAAATAAATAAATAAATGGGCTGAATCTACTACATGTCGTGAAATGGGCCTATCAATCCCTAAGCGTTCCTTCCTTTTTCCTTCCCTGAGTAGTGTGCTAGTAATGCAGTTTCATCAAACACCTATAAATTTAATTATTTATTAGCGAACTTGCTGTTTATTTCTCATCTCCTCACTCTCTGGTCACTGCCTGTTCCTGGGATCAGCCATTCATCCATCAAACGCTCTCAATCCTCTTCTTTCTGGTCTGTATCACTACGATTATCTTTTTCTTTTTCTTTTTCTTACCCCCAAAAAATATCAAGAATTTTGTCAAAATTCCATTACTTAAAGGATTAATTATACACAGTTTTTCTTTTTCTCGTGATTTTTCGATGTTAAAGTAATGAGCTTTTAGTATCATACCAGACACGGAGTTCGTAAAAGCTTAAATTTTGAGTCTTTTTTCTTGTTTGTTGCAGCTAAAATCAAGCTAAAATGGGGATAATTGAGAGAATTAAAGAAATTGAGGCCGAGATGGCCCGAACCCAGAAAAATAAAGCTACAGGTTCTTTCTTTTATTACATAAAATAATTATCTTAATTTCTCTTCTGTGCTTAATTTCATGTTGAATGAAAGCTTTTATTTTTATTTATCTTAATTTGTTTTCTGCTTCATTAACTTTTTGTAGAGTATCATCTTGGTCAGCTAAAGGCAAAGATTGCAAAATTAAGGACACAGTTATTGGAGCCTCCTAAAGTATGCAGTTTTTTTTAACAAAAAATACAATACCTTACTGTTTTTTTTTCCTCTTTGCAAATGTATGTTGGTGATGGTACCACTATCACATGGTAACTGCTTTTCGTGTGCTCAATCTAACATGAACTAAAATTCTGATCCTAGATTTTTATGTATTATTGTCCGACTCTGATAACTTTAGTTATTATGAGTCCTTTATTTATAACAAAATTCCGGTCAGATGTTGTTAGACTATAGTGGTGTCAATTTACTTCTATGATTCATGGTCCTTATTCCTTAACTAGATTTATTTAAAATTCTGTGTATCATTGGAAGCATTAGTTAAGCCCTTTATTATGTCGCGGGCGCTAGTAACTGTTCAAAATGTTTCTTTAAGTTCTTTTCCTGGCACATGCATTATGATTGTGGTTGCCTTGGGAACTCTGCAACTGCTTAAATTTGGTGTGTCATGGTTTTCGATGATTAACTAAATTTCTTTAGTAGTTGAGTTGATCTAGCTGGTTGATAGTACATTGTAGACTGTCTTCTTTCATGTTCATTTTCTGTTGCTTTTAGATTTGTTAAAGACATTTTTCAATTTCTTTTCTGAATCAGGGTTCTAGTGGAGCTGGAGATGGTTTTGAAGTTACAAAATATGGTCATGGGCGTGTTGCATTGATAGGGTTTCCAAGGTCTGCCAACTTTATGATTGAGCAAATGCTTTTATCTGTGTGTGCATGTGACTAATGGATGCATATAGTCATGCAAGACATAAAGACTGTTAAAGACTTATGTATGCTTTTTGGATTATGACTTATTTATACCTTCACAATAAGGGTTACGTACTGGCTTTTACTTGAAAATATATGTTCATTCTGGGAATTCAAATGGAATAGCATGCATTGTATTGCCTTAGTCATAGAAATTTTTTGCTTTCTGCAATGACCTTAAATTTGTAAGCGAATAATGTTGGTGCTATTACTATTAGCCCCTTATATGCATATTTCCTGCCTATAGTAGCATGTGAATTTTTTTCCCTATTCTGCAGTGTGGGAAAGTCAACTCTCTTGACAATGCTAACTGGCACCCACTCAGAATCTGCCTCATATGAGTTCACAACACTTACATGTATTCCTGGAATTATACACTACAATGATACTAAAATTCAGCTGCTTGACCTTCCTGGAATTATTGAAGGTGCTTCAGAAGGCAAGGGACGTGGGAGACAGGTACCAAATGACTTGCTTATTTCTCTTCTGAAATTATTCCTTTTTCTTTCATGGAATCATGGGATCATGGAAGAAGGCTATAACGGTTGCTGAGTTGAATATGCTTCTTTCATTATCTATCCTTTTGTCCTACTACCTGTATGTTATCAGAACATGACAATGACAAAAAAACTTTGATGTTTCTTCTCTCAGGTTATTGCTGTTTCCAAGTCCTCAGACATCGTATTGATGGTTCTTGATGCCTCAAAAGTAAGTTTTTATACTTCCTATATGTCTGTTTTGTCTGGCATTACCAGCTGATGAATGAATGCAATGGCTCTTGTGATAAGCCTGTGGAACATATTGCTTGCTCTGAAACTGGCAATTGCAGAAAATTTTCCACTGTTTCAAATTCAGTGTCCCCCATTGGTATGAATATTAGAATTAGAGAAGCTGTGAAAGGGGAAGGGTCCTCATTTTCTTTGAGTTTATAATAAAACCATGTCATTTTGGTGAAGCACAAGTCCTTTGTCATTAGCAGATATGTTTGATATCTTTCTATCCTCTCAAGCACTTCTTGCATCAGTTACTTTAGTTTGTTTCATTTTCTCTTTACAGTGGTTTAACACTGTTGAACCTCTATTAGGTGCTGTTCTACACATGTGCACACACTTCGTAATCAACTGCTTGAAGTATTTGTAGCATATTTTATATCCTGCTTCTGCATTTTTTCTGTCATTTATCTACCGATGTTCATACATCAGCTTAATATGTTTGAAAATGCTTGTAGAGCGAGGGCCACCGTCAAATATTGACAAGGGAACTGGAAGCTGTGGGTTTGCGCTTAAATAAGAGACCACCTCAAGTAAGTTTATTAATTGGAGGTGTGAATTTATGTGTCAGAATGATTACCTAAAGAGCAATATAGAATTAATAGATAACTGAATTAAAGTAGATAAACATGAATCCAATGCGTGTCCTTACCTGTCATAGTATGTGTTTTGTTTTATGCATGACGTCAAACTATTAGTGAGATGTTATCCCACTTCTTGGTAGTGTTGATTTCTTGTCATGGAGATGAATTCTAATGTGGCTGATAAAAATTTGCCAAATCTAAAAATGTGTAGTTATTAGATATTAGTGCAGCTAACTTTGGCTGTGGTTTTTATTGTTTATTGTCAGATTTATTTCAAGAAGAAAAAGACTGGTGGCATCTCTTTCAACAGCACATTACCATTAACTCATGTAGATGAAAAGCTCTGTTATCAGATTTTACATGAATACAAAATTCACAATGCGGAGGTACTTTCTATATTGTGCTAATGACATTCATGTTTTGGAATGGTGAATAGTACAGCAGAATCATAGGATATATGATTCTGATGTGGTGTTGATCCGGCTGCAACATGGGTGATTATATGCAACTTCTACTAATCACAGTAGTGGCATGGAAGAAACCTAGATGTGGTCATCATGACTTGCTATTCTACTCATTGGAATTTTCCCTTTTATCTTTTTTGGCTTGTTTCGGCCTGAACATGTTGTCCTTTTAATGACAAAGCACTCTTCCTCTATGATAACAAAGAAGTTCATTCAGTATTCTTAATATTGGGTGGATTTGTGAAAATATTTGATGTTGAAATGCCCGCTTTGATAGTTTTCCGTTTGATACTTGTATGCTGATGCATTGGATATAGGTGCTTTTTCGTGAGGATGCAACAGTTGATGATCTGATTGATGTCATTGAGGGTAATCGCAAGTACATGAAATGTATATATGTTTACAACAAGATTGATGTTATTGGTATTGATGATTTGGACAATTTAGCTCGCCAACCAAATTCTGTTGTCATCAGCTGCAATTTGAAGGCAAGTACTACATATTTATCAGTTGTGGTGCTAATATGTAATATGCAACCACAGAAAATAAGCCAGCCATTATCTCAATTCTAGTTTTTCAGGCCACAAATGGTGATACTGGGTTTCATGAGTTGGGTCAATATGAACTTTTTTTGTGCACGGGGTTTAAAGTTCATGTTCTCTTTTGCTTTATGTTGCAAAAAGCCAAAAGCACCAAAATCCAGTTGTAATGCTAATATGGTTTAGACAAATATTATTATGTGCCAAATATTCTAGTGTGGCTTTTGATTTACTGACTTTTTGTTTTATGTTTCTTAAACAGCTCAACCTAGACAGACTACTTGCAAAGATGTGGGAAGAAATGGGTCTAGTGAGAGTCTACACGAAACCACAAGGCCAGCAACCTGATTTCTCTGACCCTGTAGTTCTTTCAGTTGTATGTTGCATACTTCTGTTCTAGTTTAATCTGTGCATGATGCCCTTTAATTGTGGAGCTTGCCAGTTCCTTGTAGTTTCAACTAATAATTATTTTGCATTATAGGATCGAGGTGGCTGCACAGTTGAAGACTTCTGTAATCATATACACAGGAGTTTAGTGAAGGATGTGAAATATGTGCTAGTGTGGGGAACAAGTGCAAGACATTACCCTCAACACTGTGGCCTTGGTCATGTTCTACAAGACGAGGATGTGGTTCAAATTGTTAAGAAAAAGGTGATGACTAATTAATATTTGATCATTGCAAAATTTAGTGCATGGGCCATAGGTCATATGAGTATTACTGCACAATATTGGCCACCGCATATCTTGAAAATGAGGATTTTGGAATTATGAAGCTTCTTGAATGTATCGAGAGCTCAACTCATCAGTTTTTTTTTTTTTTTTGGTACTTTTGTTTCCTGTCAGCACAAATACAGCATCAACGCACGTGGGAATTTTGATAATTCTGCATCAATGCGTGTGGGAAATTTGATAATTCTGATAATATGCTCTTGTACTCTTACAGGAAAAGGAAGATGGAGGCCGGGGTCGGTTCAAATCACATTCAACAGCTCCTGCTCGAATATCTGACAGAGAGAAGAAGGCACCCTTGAAGACATAACTGCATCAACTGGCATCGATGTGGGTGAACACTACTTGTAGACAGTGGCTGCCGATCTAGTTCTGGGAATAGAAACATACAGTTTAATGTTGTAATTTTGAAACCCCTTTTGGTTGTCCTTTTTTCTCCATAATTATTTACATATTCTGAAGGCTGTATTGTAAGACAGCCTCAGTTTTTTTTATGAGCTTTAGAGTTATAATGAGCATGGCATTTGCTAATGTACGAGTTGTGACGTGAATGGAAAGCAATGAACACCTTCGGTTTTGATTATTTTGCTATGTACAACACCAAACTGTGACTTCATCTTGCACTTAACATAGTGACAACAATGCTAATATAAATAACAACGTTGCTAATAGTTTTGCAGTTTGTTGAAGTTCAGTAATGGAAAAAAGGAAGGAGTTTTAGCAAGTTTTAAGAACCTTCCACAATCTCTGCTGTAACTGAGGCAAGAGAATTGCACCTGATTTACAAGAGTTAATCGTCCCAAGGGGCCGCCATTACTAAAACAATCTCTCATTGTTTTTTTGCAGAAAAATTCTTAAACTGGTAAACATCTCCTTGCCTATGTTTCTCAATTGGAAGGCTCTCCCTGTACGGTTTCAGACATAGAAGTGTTAGACATGGAGTTCTTCTACAAAGGGTATTGGCTCATTATTACCTAAAACAATTGCAGTCACCTTCCAAGTTGAATATTAGAATAATCAATCTCCGCAATCAGTATAGTCTCTTCATGACCACATGTTGCTATTATCTCACCAAACTGTTAAACAAAAATGGAATCATCATACACAATTCATACAATTAGCCATAATTACTTTTCAGCAGAATTGTGCACGCTCTCTTCAAATGATGTTCCTTAATGAAATGAACCAAGTAGTTGCAAACTTTTCTTTTACCGGTCCAACAAGAGTAGAATGACCCCATATCTCATAGCGGCCAGCAGACTCGAGAAGATGAGCATGTAGCTACAAATAACTTCCTCCCCAGAAGTTCAAAATCCCATGTTAAATTTGGCTTTTAAGGCAACAAATGAATTACGTAGCAGCATATGCAAGAACTACCTGGTTATCAGCTGCCCTGCAATTTTGAATACACAGAATTTCGTTACTGAAGGCTGGTATATGTCATTGAGACTTATTCAATATGCCTGCCGCGCAGCGCAAGATGTTAAGAGTTCAAATCCTGATAGGCCCTTTACATGCAAACATAAAAGAAACAGATAAGAACTGTAAATTCTCACCTTGCTCTTTGAACCAGCTCCCTTAACATTTCACCCGTGCTCATGTTGAATGCCCCTGGATAGCAGATTAGGTGGGCACCTGAAGTTTACACATTACTAGTGATTTTTCTGTTAATCATTTAAAGACGTGCGCATTCTGTAGTTCAACAAATAGCCAATTGTGTTAAAACCTTTAGCTCTATATAGCATAGCTAGTTCAGGGAAACGGATATCATGACAGATTCCAACACCAATGCAGCCAATATCTGCAATCAAGCCACTCACTAGTTGCTTATTTAGAACAGCAATGGACACACAGAGAAAACAAAATGTATCACAGGAAACTGGATTCTTGAAAACTCTGAAAATGATCAGATATTGAAGCTCCAGGAACTTTCAAGGGAGATTTCATAATCTCCAGTAAATTTAGCTACAAGCTGCTAGTTATATTAAAACCTGTTTTTGAGCTTAACGGTAATTTCAACACTATGTGAGGCTTCTAGGACAAAACATAGTGAAGCCAAACCAAAAAACTATAGACATATAATATGTACCAGTGTCCACAGTGGTAGGATTATCTCCTGCTGCAAAGGTGTCAGACTCCCTGAACAAAATATCTCCTGGAATGTCAACATCGAACAGATGAACCTGCAAAACAGTACAAAAACAAAAAACCAAGTATCTTTCGTTAAGTTCTATGAGTTTTAACTTATCTTTGTTATGTTCTAGTCGAAAATAGACCAGCCGGTGCTTACTTTCCTGTGCTTAGCTTGGAGCTGTCCGTCAGGTCCAAAAACACAAGAAGTATTGTACAGCTGACTGTTACTCTACTCGGGCATAGACCCACCAACAATTGTGATTCCATAGCAAGAACCAGCCTCTGATAACATGGAAAATGACGGCGAGGCTTCATCATCATCATCAAACTCCTCTTCAAATTTAGCAAAGAAGTCATTTGAATAGGGACAGTTCCACATCTCCTGTGCAGCAACATAACAAGTCTTGCACCTTGCTCAGCAGCATATTTAATGGAATTACGAGCACTCTTGATATTTTGATTCTTGTCAGCACTCATTAGAGTTTGTGTTCAGTGAGGTTGCCATCAGATTCTCCTAATGTGGTGTGCAAAGCTCTAATGTAGAATTTGTGCAAATGCCCTCGTGGTACTAGCTCCTTGTCCAAGGGATAAGAGGGATCCACTCGGTCTAGATAGATCTCAATATTGGTGTCTCTCACGAGGTTTTCACATTGGAGAATGATATACCACTTGTTATGGAACTATCACTCTCTCTTCAAAAAGTTAAACTAATAGGGTGTGCAACACTCACATTTATAAGGTCAAGATTCCCACTACAACTTTTTAATGTGAGATTTGTGGCAATTAACCAGTCAAGTCAAGTTGGTGATATAATATGGGGAATGATGCGGTCAACATGTTGGTTAATGGCAGCTAATAAGGTATTTTTTTGTTTAATAAAGAGATTATATAATCTAAATTTCAATAAATTGTATAATACGGGATAATCCTTTCCTTTTTAAATTGACAATGATAAGATTTAAACTCTACACTTCAATAATCAGTCAATGACTTCCTATCTATTTTTACTTGTCATTTTTTTAATTGAAATGATATATAAAAAATCTTTCAGTTCAATTTTGTTTTTATTTTTAATTTAGATTTTCAAAATAATTTTGGTCTGATTTAGTTCAATTGAATTTTAAATACAAAGATTAAGTTAACTGTACTCGATAAAAGAAAAAAAAAATCGATAACAACGATGGGTACTATGTATACAATAGGCATTAATAGATAAAGATGGAATCTTTAGTTCAGATTCTGTTGTCGAAACAATGACTAGGAATCTGAGCCGGCAAGCTTTACAAATAATGGTATCTTCCTCTTTCTTTCTTGGTCCTTTTAACTTATTAGCAGTAACAGACTTTCTACAGCCTGCGAGCATATATAGGGAATTCCCACCTCTCGAAGCTATCGTGTAGGTATGCTGTTTGGAATTTTTAATGAGTTGGGTGTGATATATTTTCAGCTACAAGGGCAAGATCAGCGAGAACAGGAACAAGAATGGTAAATCATATCCACCAGTCACTACTGTTGCCATTGCAAACCTCCTCTGCCAATACCTTTTCGGAGCCAGTGCCAATAAGAAATCAGGTCCACGCTCTTATATGGCCTTGTTCTTTTTGGAATGATTGCGCTGCGTTTGCAGTGTACATCCTGGTAATGGCTGGATGTGCCGGATGGCGCACATCGCATCACCAGTTATCTCCTCAGGAATTATCTACTACTTCAGATCATAAGGAGAATGTTTCATTAACTACAAATTCATATTCAGCTTCAACATTCAAGTACAAGAAGGGGGTAAAAAATTCAGAAGTACCATCTGAAGCAGAGTGTAGTGTCTGCTTGTCAAATTTCGAGGAGGGTGAATATGTTAGGCAGCTTTCAGATTGCAGGCATTCATCTCATGCTCCTTGTATAGATATGTGGCTTTACTCTCATTCTAGTTGTCCACTTTGCCGGACGCCAATCCACCCACCAGATTCTGAAAACAGTGTATCAACCATAGATGTCCACCAGCCGGTTCCTGAAAACACTGAATTGACCATAGACAACTCCATGCATCTTGAGATTGCAATGCTTGATTTCTTATCCAAAAATTAGAGGCATTTAACTGTAATCTGCTTCTTGAGGATAACAAGCAACTGTAGTTTGTGATGAAGGTACCAAATATTCTGTGTTTCTGACTAATCATGAGCTCTTCCAGTCCATGTTCAACAGGTTTTGTCAAATATTTTCTATTTAAATACCATCTCTTATAGTGTCTCCATGTCTTTTAGAACACATGAATGTTTAACACAGCAGCAAAAGACATTAGGAATGTAAAATTATTCAGAAGCATCAAACATCCTATATCTTATCTACATAATGAAAACTAATTTTGTCCTAATTTGTCACACAATAGGAGCTGCTAGCCGTATAGCTAACACAAAGTTTTTCTTCTTCATCATCTCCTAATTACATCTTCCTCAAGTTATCTAATCTTGCCTGTAAATCATCGTCTATTCCACCCTCTTCATGAGTCCCAGTTGATTCAGCTTGGGCAACCTTGTTCTGTGCAGCTGGCACAGAAACAGCAGCAGAGGGTGCATTCACCAGCTGCATCAAAGGAACGCATCAAATCAATTTTCCTCTCTGGACAACATGGTCTAATTGCACATAGGATAATGCATGTCTTGCTTTAATAGTGAATTTAACTGATCATGAGCACAAAGAAAAAATGGATGTACCTCATTATTGATATTAATTCCAATCTCATCAAGCACCTGATTCACAAGTTCTTCTGTTTCTTCTTCTTCTTCATCTCCTTCCAAAGCATCATCAATAGCATCGCCCATCACCTCAGTAACCATTTCCATCTTTTCATTCTGTCTCTCAAACTCTAGCATAATTCTCTGCAGGGATGGCAAGTTCATTTGCCTATTCATCTGGCCCATTGCCTTTGTGACACCTTTCATTGCCTCCCCCATTGCTTGAGTTGATTTTAACGTCTAAAAAATAAATTTGTTTCCAAATCAGACATTTGTATGTGACAGAAATTATAAAGCAAGCCAATATCAGTGAATGGTTCAAATATAAAAATAGGACTCCATTTCAAAGCATCCAATCTGAACAAGAAACATAATACATCTGTTTCTACACAATAGTCAACAAATTGGATTTTATATGTTTCCTGATTCATGAAGAAAATCAATCTCTGCCTCTGAAATCCAAATTTATTAGTGAAGCACAAAATGGATCTTTCTTCCTCTTTTTTTTTTAATTACAAACAGAGGAAAACTCCTCAAAAGACTAAAGACAAACTAAATGGGGTAAACAGCACCTCAAACATCATGGGACAACCAATGCAAAACACTGGATGGATCTTTCTTTAGTGAGCTGTAGTGCTGCACTGAGTATCGACATATGAACTTTGGGAAGGCTCGTACCAACATTGTCAAAAACAAACAAGTCACTGTATATTTCTCTCCATGTCTCAGGACAACCAATTCTCAGCTCATTGTATTACAGGAATGCTAACTTAAATAGAAATTTATGATCCTAAATTACAATGATTAAAAAACAAAAGTTCACAAACCAACAAGGAGCAAATATAAGAAACATCACATCAATGTAATCTATCTATATATTACATAATGGAAAGGACCATTGCAAAAATATACCTGAATTCTTAAAGCCACACCCTGAAGTTGTGATTTAAGTTTATAGAACTTCTCAATCTGATGCCTTGTTCTAATAAGGTCTTTTGCCATTACTTTCACAGCTCCCTGAAACAAATAACGCCAAATGCCAAAAAATGATTCACACAGGCAAGGTCAGCTGGTAAAAGGAACTTTACAAATAGAAAGTTGATTTAAGTACAGGCATTATCATTTATACATTAAGCTCATTACAAAGGAGATAAACCCAGAAGCAGAAAAAACAAAGCAAAGAATCCCATTAGAGCTTAAGTCATATAATTAAATAATGACACAATTTTTATTTACCATCTGGCCTTGTTTAGCATTCTTCTTAATTTCCACAATTAGCTTCTTTTCTTGAGCTTGCAGGCCTTGTCTTTCCCTTTCTATTTCTCTAATTGATTTATCTATCATCCTTTTATTCTCCCTTAAAAGCTCTGCAACCCACAAACAAAAGTCAACACCTTTTTCCAATTCAAACTTCAAGAACTGAAAACTTTCAATTAAAATTCAACAATCAACACACAAAATGAATTCAAGAAATGGTTAAAAGAACCCAGAAAAAAAAAAAAAAAAGCATTATACTATGAAATTAACCTGCAGGTGTTTTCTTCTTGCCAAATAGAAAACTCATTTTCTTTTCCTCTGTAAAATTTCTTTGTTTTTTCCTTTTGGTTTCTTCAATGGGAGGTGTTTTGAAGAAGTTGAGCTTTTGTTTGGTTTCATTTCAAAGAATGGTAGTAAAATGGGCTGGGCTGGTCAGGAACTTCTGAAAACCCAGCCCATTGACCTGTTCTATGGTATTGTGACAAATAATTTCATCATATAAAATGCACAATTAATAAAATTAATAATCCTCGTATATGTTTCATATGGTAAATAAAATGTGAAATTTTAAATTGAGAATTTTATTATTTTGGATGATATGTATTCTAGAATTAATTGTTCAATCTAGGAGTGTGCTAATTGATTCGATGCCTTATAAATAGAATTCTGAACATTCAATTCGATGTATTGCAAATAAAAATTTTATTATTTATATACAAATATAATTTAAAATAACAAAAAAAATTTACATTTGATGAAATTAAATTTCTTGATCTCTTTTTTTTTTTTAGAGAAATTTCTTGGTAATCATAATTTGTCATTACCTTGTTAGCAAATTAGTGGCATTAATGGAGTAGGTTAAGCAATTTTTAAGATAGGGAATCAACCAATGGAGTAGGTTGAGAATTCTTTTAAATAGAAGCTACCAACACTAAAATAATAATAATATAGAAGTCAAATGCCTTACCATAATACAATATTCAACTTCAAATGTTCATTTCTCTTTTTAAAAAAAAAAATTCAAAAGAATTCTTGTCTACTACCTAACCCAATTCAAGAATTGGCAAAAGGGAAATGTTGATCTAAGCCAATAGGGTATTCTATGTTTTGTGCGATTATTGGCCCAATCCACATATTTGGGTGTTCTCAATTTTCTTTGATAGTGAATCCCTTTTGAGCAATTCAGCTTCTGAATATAGCATGTGCCTATTGCAAGGCCCATAGGAAAACAAAATACCAAAGGTATTTAATCTTCAATGTCATGTTCCAAAGGTTACATGCCACTAAAATATGCAAAAATTCATCATTTCTGAATCATCTTGGTATGCAAAAGCAGCAAAAGCTACAGTGCAAAACTTCAATATCAGGAACTTTCATTTTCAAGACTAAGCACCAAAAACCTCATTTTCAAGAACATGAACATCTATATATAGCAAAGTACCCACCTAAAATTTTTTTATTGGAGGAGTAAATGTTAACGTCAAATTAACTGTTTTAAGGTCAATTATCACCCACTCCAAAACCTGCCATGAAATTTGTCAAGATATTGCATGCATACATATATGTGAAAAGACACACACCAAAACCTATATATATTAATTTATGTTCGATGACAATGATTTGAAATCAATTAATTAATATGATAGCCGAAATATTACTATTTTTAAGCACATTTTGGCATAAGTTTAATTTTGTCATTTTCATGTATATGCCAAATTCTAATAAACTTGTAAAACCATAGATATTGGGTGTGCGTTTTAATCAAAACTAGTTCTAGTCTCAATCAAGTCACCATTGAAAGGACAATGTGAAACATTTTCTTCGAAATCAAATATTTTGCTTTAATTTTTTTACAAAGATTACAAAACTGTTTTTAGACTTCAAATTTTGGTGTTCGTTGTGTCTCTATTATAAATATACAGAAAAAATATTTTTATTTTTTTTATCATCTTTAATTTTAAGAATGCTAGTTTTAAAAATGCATGATTGTCCTTTTTTAACTTTTGTCCAATATGAAAGTAGACAATGAATACGTTCCACTTATTAAATAGGATTTTATAGTCACTCCACAATTTATAAAATGCCAAATGCATCCTTGAAACGATCTTGTAATTTCCATATATTCAACCATTAAATATTAATATTAATGTAGAACACTGTTTTCTTTTGAAAAATATTGTATCAAGGGCCTAATTCAAATAGGAAAAAGGACAGAAACGTTATGATCAAGAAAAGAAAAGAAAAAAAGAGCCAAATGAATCAAAGATATATAGCTATCAATTCTTGAAGTATCATGCAAAAAAAGCAAAGCATATTAATGAATAGATAGTGATTGTGTTAATGTGAACTATCGAAGAAGACAATGCATTAGAGATATCAATAATAAGCATTGGTAGGGCAACTATATACATCAATTCTTTAGCCATCCATAAACGTTTTTCTTTTCTTTTATTATTATTATTATTATTATTATTATTATTATTATTATTATTATTATTTTCAAAAGAATCTGCCTTTGCCACTAGTTGTATGTGTATCTAGATATGGGTAGAGGGTTCCTCTCTTCTTCACATCAACATTTAATAATCAAGCTTTGTGACCTTAAAACAGATTTTGTAGCGGCTGGAGGATATGCAATGTGGTGACTATTGTTGCCGTTGCTTGCTTTTCTTTGGTTTCTAGCTACTACAGTCACTTTCATTTATTTATATATTTAGCTTCCAAAAGATTTGAAAACTCCACATCTTTTGACAGAATATATTTGGCAGGTTATGTGACAATAATTTTGTTTCAATAACAGAGAGTTCAAATCATCTAAATGATCGACTATATTTCACAAACTAAGCCATATGATTTAATATTAAAATTATATTTCACAAACTAGCAACTACCATGGCAGTCGCCTCTCTAT
The DNA here is from genome assembly GCA_947683625.1 of Mallotus nudiflorus. Lineage (NCBI taxonomy): Eukaryota > Viridiplantae > Streptophyta > Magnoliopsida > Malpighiales > Euphorbiaceae > Mallotus > Mallotus nudiflorus. Next base: position 2,683,243 of record CANTUR010000187.1, on the reverse strand, counting down.
AAGGATTTCTCTATGTATTTTTCAATAAATTAAGGTTTTCAATCCCCTACATTTGAGAACTAATTGTAACGAGTTTTTTTTTCTTTTATTAGACCTTATTCTGTAACTTTGGATTGTAGTTTTTCTAAATCTAAAAAATATTGTAATGTTTAATTCTTAATGAATTCTGCAGGTGTTCGAAAAAAAATATTCAGAAATGTATTGCTAGAATAAATAATTATTTTAAAATTCAATTATCTTAATTTATAGGTTAGGCATTTGTCCTAAAAAGAATGGCTTGTTTTCGATTAGACTGTAGAGATGAATTTAATATGGTAATGTGAAAAATTAAATAATCAAGCCCTAGTACGAGGCCAAGAAAGATATATATACTAGGATTAGCAGCAAATTAATGATTGCCCTATGATCTTTAATTTATAGCCGGCCAAGCTCCATCGTACGTATTCTTTTAAAAGAAGTCTGCAATTAATATATCCGGTTAGATAGTGTTTTCTCGCTCAAACTGTATATGTGCCATCATTAATTAATTTATTAGTTCATCACTGACAAAGTACTTAAATAATAGTTTTTTTTTAAGAATATTTAGATTCGATTCTTATTATTTTTAATTTAAAGGGTATTTATCAAAATTTAGGTTATATAATTTTTTTATTAATTAAAATATGTTGTTGGAGATATTTTTCTCCCTTTTTAAAATAAGTGGAAATAAATTTTATAAATTAATAATGGTAAAATTTGAATTCTCTTTCATCTTAAGATACATTTGAAGAGAAATAACTGTTTAACTATTCTCTCTTCCTTTTAAAATAAGTAGGTATAAATTTTACAAATTGATAATGGCAAACTTTGAATCCTTTATTTTAAAATATTTTTGAAGAAAAATAACTATTTAATTTCTTTTTCATTAACATAAAACTCTTTTATATATATATATATAAATAAAGAATGCTTTTATTTATGGAATTTAGAAATGCTAGTGGTCACATACTTTAGAAGTTCATTTTGTTTGACTGGGGATGTTGATAAACTGAAAGATATATAATAAATTTGAAAGAACATATAGCTATCTCTGCCCTAATCTTTTTCTGTCCATGACTACTTGTGTACATTGCTTTATTTGTTTCTATTCATATGAAAACCTAACCTATATTTTACCTATATCAATGACTTTTTTTTTTTTGGTATTATACTTGAAAGCAATATCTATATATATTGTTTTCATTCCTTTTCCTTTGAATTATTATTATTATTATTTTGAGTTTTCAATTGAAAAGATAAAGTATAAAGATTTGGTTGGGATGCATATACCAAATGAGGTTGTAATTGATTTAACAGCAACTTCCCTAATGGAAAGGCTTTTTGGTATGTTTTATTAAATTAATTAATCCATATCTTTGCAATCATTATCATTTGATGGTAGTCATGGCAGCCAGATCTTCTTAATCAATATATGCGAGAAACGTGATACCAAAAAGTTTCAATTTGAAATGTTACAAGCAATTAACCAAAAGTTTAATCTTAACTAATTAACCTATTCTAATTAAAACATTTTTAAACTTACAATATATGATGAATCATTCACATTCTATCTCATAATACAAAAAATTAGTATACATTCGACAAATTATATATATATATATATATATATATATATATATATTATCTAAATTATCAATATTAAACGTTCATTGGATACCAACTAATCTGATTCAACTCGGATAAAACTATAAAGATGATAAAAATCTTTTAACAGCAAATCTAATATAATGGTATATATTACAATTCAAATTCCAAATATCATTTAAACATGAATAACTTATTACGAGTTGATTCAAGTAGTTGTTAGTGATAAATTGCCTATTTAATCATATGCTCAATTACAAAAATATCTTCGAACAATGGGGCAAGCATTTTGTTATCTATATAGGTAGGTAGAATTACAAAAGCAAGCAGCTCAATAATTGAATAATGTGATGTGATGAAGGGTTAGAAAACTAGGGTTTGGGTGTGTGAGCTATGGAATTTAGTTCACAAGTACCTTTCAATACTTTCTATCACATCAAGAACAAACAAGAAGCCAAGCAAGCAAGCAAGCTTCTTGCCTGAAAACGCAGAATTGTCTTGTTTCTATCCACAATCAAAAGAAGAGAAAGCCTTCTATATATGTGCAGGATTCTTCCAAGTGTGCTGCTTTTCATGCACAAATTGCCAAAAATTTTGAAGCAAAGCCAACTCATTTCTGAAAACATGGATAGGGATAATGCCTATATTTGCATGAAAACCCTTATGCTGAGGATATATATCATCAACCAGAAAAATAAATGAATAAATAGATAATAACAAATTATATAATGTAAGTTTAAAAAAATATTTTAATTGAAATAAATAATATGTAGCCAATTAGGGTATTATTTAATGGGTATTTCTCTTCATCTGTATTATAAGGTGCAAATTTTTACAGTTATTAATTTATAAATTTAATTTTATCTAATTTAAGAAGAAAGAATTATCTTTTATCTATAAAAAATACATAAAACTAAATTAGACCTTCTATAAAATCATAACTTAAAAAAATTAATCTAATTAATAAAACTATATTTAAGATTGATCGTTTCAGGTAAACATATATATATAAAGGTTATATATTAAAATCATTCGATTGATAAATAATTTATGAATTCAAATTGGATGTTGGAATAAAGATATTCGATTGATACATAAAGCAATATAATGATATTAGTAATTGGATAAAACTAACAATTTTTTGAATAAAACTAGTTTAGATGTGAGAGAATAAGAATGAATTGAGGAATCAAATATTACTTCAATTAAATACTTTAATCTAATAATAAACTGTTTTATGTACCATTCGTTTAATCGGATTAGACGATAAAATTAATAAATTTGAGTTAGAACATCACAATCTGATTTAGTATCTTTCAGATGAGGAAAAAAAAAAAAAAAGAGAGAGAGAAAAAGCTGTATAGCTATTAAAGATTGTTCTCTTCCCCCACAAATAATCATGTCCTTGATCTTGGGATCACCAAAAATTCTCTTAATTTAAACCTTTCTGTTTTTACTTCCCACACGTCCACACAGCACTCACGCCCTTTTCTTTATCTAAAGCTGCCCTGTCCCCTCTCCTTTTTTTCTCCTCTATTTCCCTCTTCTCTTTTCTCTCTCCCTCTTTTTCCTATGATACCCATGCTAAATCAAATTTTCTATTCAACTACCATGGGTATTTTCGTCAGTTTAACTTGAATAGTGTGACACAGCCACACGTGAACGGCGATTACATGTGTCGAGTAATGAATGGTGGTACCAGGCAAAGAGGTTGCTTTGTTAATTATCTAACCAATCAAAGTTGATTTTTTCATAATTTTTTTTTTTATCATGAAGATGGAGGGGAAAGAGGAATTTGAACCGTCCATATTTTAAAAGGTGTCAGCCTCGTAACTGAATGGTAAACTATGCAGCCTTAGGCGGGCTAGCATGTTTTCATAATTTTTTATTATTGATAAGCACAATGGCTAATGTTATTATTATTTTTTTTCAAAAGAAAATATATCATTAATTAAACTATAAGTTAAAAAAAGAAATAAAAATTTTATAATATATATAACATATATCACCTAATTTTGCTCTAAAAAAATCATAAAAAAGGAAAAGAAAATATAACATCAAAAAAACAATAAATATAGCCACATACTTACCAACACCCATTAAAAGGATTTTGACAGATAAAAAGATCAAAGTCATATTTTGACATGAAGAAATCTGAATTTTAGATGGTAAGTTGAAACAATATAATAAAAAAAAAATTATTGGATAAGTCAAATAAAGAATTTCCTCAAAGATAATGATGTTTTCTTTTCCTTCACTAGTACGAGTATAAAATTCAAATCTTCCTTTCATATCTAGAGAACTCTCATTAAGAAAGAACAAAATTCCATAAAATGAGAGTAAAATGGTGATATAACCCTAGATCTAGGTAACCTACTAATTATTTTCAGAAAATAATATAAACTTTATAAAATAAGAAAGGAAAGAACTAATTTCTGGCCAAAAAATGACCGAAAATTGGTTCTTGTTATTAATAAAAATTTGAACTTCTAGCAGAGAAAAAGAAGGCTCCAAAAGAAAAGGAAAGAAAAAGCACCATCTTATTAAATATTTAATATGGGAGTATATATATATATAATGAACTTTTTAAATAATTTTGGATGTGGGAGGGAGACTTAAAATAGAGTTTGTCTAAATATTTGGAAAATTTAACTATTAGATTAAAGCAAGGGAAACTATATAAGATGAATGAAATATACATAGAAGTGAAACTCAGAGTATGTAGGTGAAGCATAGGTCCATTTTCTTATTTCATCATAAATGTTATTAATGTAAAAATTTAAGTGAGAGATATGAATGGCAATATATGTAGTGGCTATTCTTGCATGATGAGAATCGAGAGGCAAAGGAGCACACGTGTGCATGCGCGACAGGAGTGAGGCATACTCGCCCACTCCAGCACGTGTGGATAAAAAGTTCATTTCTGTTAAAACAGAATTTGCGGTCTAAGGCCGAAATTTTTTTCCATCGAGTTTTTATATTACTTTTTTTATAATTTCAAAAAAATTATTATTAATTATTACTAAAAATTGCATTAAATTAATCAAATTAATTATTAAAAAGTTGTTAAAATTTAACATATTTTTAATATTAATAATTTAAATAATTTAAAAATATATTATTATATAATTTATGAGAAGTATTATAAATTTTCATAACTTTATATTGTATAACATAATTTATAAATATATTTAAATTATTCGCCCACCCTTTACTAATAATAATAATAATAACTTCCGTTGTAATAATAATAATAATAATAATTGTGTTAGTTTATGAGATGTTCCCACTTCTAGCATCCACACTCCCACTGTGTACATGGGCCACAATAGCTCAAATTATTGATTAATTTTCACACACAATAATACTCTTTTAAAAAAGCAAATTCATTGATAATACATAAATTTTTATTTTTCGTTATAAATGAAGAAGCTATACAGATTCATACCTAAAATTTTACAGGTCTATAAATTACTTTACAATCTGTTGATATTAAAAATTATATCGTAAGTAATTTTTTTTAGATTTATTTTAATTTCTAAAATTTAAATAAAATATTTTAATTTGACTAATTATTTACATTTTTATTACAATTTTCAGATTAATCAAAATTAATAATAAAAAACAGATGTGGCCACCTTAAAAATGAGCCAACTCAAATGCTACACACATCTTTTTTAAAAAAATTGATAAAAAATGCACATACTATGCTAAAAATTAAAATTAATAATGATTTAAATTATAATATTTTCAGTTTAAAATTTAAATTAAATTTAGAAAAAATATGTTTATGCTTTTATACTTTTATTAGTCAAATTATAAAAAAATAAATTTAGAAAAAAATATACTTATATTCTTATAAAATTTCACTTAAATGCACCAAAATATATACAAGAAGTCAAATAATAATTGTCCTATTGTGCCAGTAATATTTAATATTTCCCATATAAAAAATGTTGTTCCATCTCCCACGAGTAGCTCAAGTGATAAAATGTGTGAATATCCAATTTGAAAAGAGTAGGGTTGGAATCCCCTCCTCTTTCTCTTCTTGTGGTGTTGAGAATTAACCATTTGTACTAGCTTAAAAAGCAACAATGTTGTTCCTATTTAAATCAACACGAAAAAGTTGAAATGAGTTTAATACATTGATAACTTACATATAGAATAATCCAAGACAAAATTAGGATGACTAAACTTGTCATTAAGAATATAATATAGATGCAACTTAAAACATTTAAATATCCAAATTAACTCCCACCATCTTTTCATTAAGTGATAAGAAATTTAAATTTTCTTAAATAAAATTTTGGGTTCAAATTTTATATATAAAAAAAACATATGCTAAAACAATTTTATCTCGCTTACAAGTCCATCTAACTTGAATTTCAAAAAAATCAGAGTTCTTATAATTACAAGATAATAGAGGCATCAGATGAAAAAAAAAATCTAAATTAGTTTAATGAAAAATTTACAATTAATAGAATTATTACAGGACTTACTAGAATAATGTAAAATGATCAAATTGTCATATATAATTTAAATGTATTAATTTGATTCAAAATTCATCAAAACCAACTTAAATCTAAAACAATTGAAATCAATAAATGACTAATAATATCTAATCAAAGTCTAATATTCATCTTGATCAACTTGATAGAAATAGTATCTTAAAATTCTAATTCAATTCGACAAGATAAGATGTGAATTGGTATTAAAAAGCTATTTTCCTTGCAAACCATTGTTCCACACACACTATCATTATAAGATATTAGATTGGGAGTTTGATGATGGACAGAAAGAGAATTGGCAGCTTATGCTTCTTAGCAATTTGTCCTATTTGCCTACCATTTCTGACAGGTCACACGTAAAAATAATTGAACAACAAAGTTTAAACAAGTTTAGTGAACACTTATACAGCTACATTTATCAAATTCTGAGGCTCAAAATTTTCATTTTATGGGACAAAATTTGCTAAACCCATGAATTATTTGCCTTTAGATGACCCCATTATGCACCCTTGTACATGGACAATTATAAATTCAGTTGAATTTGTGGTCTACACTTAAACCCTAATCCAAATTGGTCTGCAAACCATTATATAGCCACATAACTAAGCCGGTTGTTTGCCTGCTTGTACTATTATATAAGTGTACTAGCTATACATGCATGGTGGGTAAGTGACAATACATACCCCTCCAGCTCCAAGACTTGCCTACAACAAAAAAAATATATAATAAAGTTTGTGAAAGCTACAATTTATTTTTACAAGAGGTTCAACATTTAACTATTTGCATCAAATTACTTGTGATATATGAAATTTCGTACATTGAAACACCAATTAATTAGGAAAATGCTTATACTTTTTTTTTTTTTTTTTTTGGGAGGGGTAAATAGTTTGACGGCCAAACCCAAAAGGAAGATAAAAAGATTGTATTAGATGATGATTATTATAGTCATGATCTTAGGGTTACTAGTGAAGAACGTACTTGTCAACGCTCAAGGGTAGGTGGTCTCACACCCACTACCCCCATTAATCTCATCATTGTTGTCTAACTTCCCACTTCACCTACCATGTAGAGTATACAATTTTTTAGTTAATTTATTTCATATAATATGAAATAAACAGGAGATCTGTGTAGCTAATTGATCAAGGTAAATTCAACCATCAAATCTTAGGTAGATTAGTTTTATGCCCCATCTTTTTTTCTCTCTTTTTATCACTGTTCATCTTCTTCTTCATTGATTTATAACCTGATTTTATTTTAGTATTTTATTTATAAATAAATCTGATATGAATTTATATGTTATCTTTTGGTAATATTTTATTGATAGGTTAGTGATAATTTGGTTTAAGATCTTCAAATCTATTATGTTTAAACTTGGTCTCTTCTTACTTTAGTTCATTTTTATAGTAAATGTTAAAATCCCTGACTGTTATGTTAGAGCTCTTAACACTTGAGTTGTTGAGTTTGTTTGAAAATTAGATGAAGCATAAAGATCATTTGCTTCAATGAAAATTAGATATGATCTCAACTTGATGGGGGTAAGTTCAACACATAATCTCTTATGTTATCTTAATCATTTAATCTCTGCAATTATGGATTTCACCAAAAAGAAATTATGTATTTTCATCATCATTATATGAAACTCTCAATATTTGAAGTTCTTGTAGATGATTTACCATATTTGTATTTGCATTTAAATGAGTTATTTATGAATTAAATTACTTATTTCTTTGGTGTGTAAATCATATGTGATCAATGAAATATAACTCTTATTGTTGTTCGGAAAAAAAATCTTGGTAGATTAAATTATTTTCATTTAAGAAAGATTTTCCAAGCCAATAGTACACTAATAGCATAGAAAATTAATAGCTTGAGAAATCGGTCACTTCATTTATTTTTTTCTTCATTTGAATTAACATAACATACAGTACTGGTCCCCATTACATTTTTTTCCCCTAAAACTATAGTCATTTTGAACCTATAACCACTTTTGACAATGTAGGGATAGCCTTTTCTTTTCCTACAGTTTAAGACTATACTCTAAGCTAACTTTTAATTTTTGGGTATTAAAAAAATTGCTAGTTAAGAGAAATATATTATGATAACTTAATTAGCATATCACACTGTTATGATTTAGTGGTCCTCTTAAGCCTCTCTTGACGTCTTTGCTAATTTATTTATTGTATTTTGAGAGAAAAAAAAAAGAGAGATTTTTTTTCTTTTCAAAATTTTATTTGGGCACTAATACCTGTTTTTGATGAGAATGCATGTGCTAAAGATTGTCCAATGGAGATCGTTTAGAGGGTCTACTAAACAAGATTAGTATCTAATATGAGATTTTGTCAACAATAATGCCATTCTCCAAAAAGTATTGCTACACAACCGGCCAATTACACTTATTGTCTGCTGCCTACTTGATATGAAACTTACCAAATTAAATTATAAAAATTGAAAAAAAAAAATTAATAGAATACGGATGAATTCCTTATATTTTAAAGAAGAAATTATTTTTTACTTTTTTTCATGTGTTAACTATCACGTCATACGTACGATAAGTAAAACAAAAATAAACGGACAATACAAATTTTTATTCAACGAAAAGGACATTTCAATTGTAGAAGACAAAAGACTTCTCATTTGATTTGAATTGGAGAATAATTACTACTTACATTTATATAGTTTTAACTATTAAATTTAAAATGAACCGTTTAAATATTAGATAATCACTCATTTCTTGAAATTTAAAATTAAATTTTTTTATTCACATATAAAATATTTATAGCTTAGTTGTGTCATTCAAGAATTTGTCTCCAACCGGCTGTTAAAAATGTAAGCGTACAACAATGTGAAAATGTATTGATATGCTTTTTGTTTGAAACCCAAAAGAAAAAAAAAAAATTAAAAAAATTGAGTCCATACAAAGCTAGTGTTTCCCTCTCCCTAACACTAGCTAACTACTTTGTGTGGCAAAAGTTGTTCCTCCATTCTTTTTCCAAATGGTATACATATGGTGGCATGGAGCTCATTTGACCTTGAAGATATTTTTTGAATTTATGCACAACTTTGTGTCCACCACCGCAGGTAATGTTAAAGTTGTATGTTTTTGACAATTTGCATTTGGAGATCCAAGGCAGTTTTGATATTATTCTTCTACAATGGTCCTCTCTAAGGACTGCTATTTCAAATGACAGGTGAAGGAGGGATATGCCAACACCATGCAAGTACCTATAGTTGAGACCACACCATGATATAGATAAATGAAAAGGAAAAAAATATACCTAAGAAACAAAAAAAAAAAAAACTAGGAAAAAAGGTTCAAATTTACTATATAAAGGCATTATCACAAGTGTTTAGGATACCCTTTATGCCAATTTTTTTTTTAACCTCTATGGTAAAAATAATAAGTTTAATAATTGAATTATCTAATTAATATCTGATTGTCAACACTTATTTGATATAGTGATATCTTTTTAAGAGAAAAATTTTAAAAATTATGTCCGAACTTCTATTTTCTTCTTCTTGAAATTAACACTTTAACACACTAATCATTTCAATTAGACTGAAAAGGTTTAATATTTGTCTTACAAATGCAATAGGTACAAATTAATTAATTAATATTAACAAAAAAGTAATGATAAGTACTTAACCAAGAGATGATAATAAGATGCATACACATCCACATTAATTAGGTGCTTTATTATTTGATGTGCATGAGACAGAAATGGAAAGCTATGAAGAAATGTCACAAAATTGAGGTGGATAGAAAACGAGACTAGTGATGAGGAAGACATAGTATAAACTTTAAAACCCCATGCTTATACCTCAGAAGCCAACCAAATTTGACATCAAGGTTTACAGGATCAAAGTGTAGATCCTTTTGTCTACATCTTTAGGGACCATGCATCTATCTTCTTCTTCCTTTTCTTTCCCACTAGCATCATCAATTCACCTTCTTTTTATTCATATATATATATATATATATATATATATAATTTAAAAAAAAAAAAGTTTTACCACCATCAAAACAGTGTCATTACCACACTATTATTCATTACACATTCTTCCAAGGCATAATTTTAATGACATTTAAACATATCAAGTTTTTTTTTTCTTCAATACATACAAAATAAATCAAGTTTAAGCTCTTTAATAAATAATCCTTTGGTCTTTATATGGTGAGGTAGTGTTATTTTGAAGCAAACAAGGACCCAGTAATAAAAAAAATAAAAGAAAAAAGAAGTTCTTTAATTCTTTCTTTCTCTTCCCATGGAAAATAGGGTAGAAAATCTGCCTTTGCTTTAACCTCATCTTCTTCGTCATCTTTACCTTTTCTTTTTCTAATTTTCGCGTATGAATACGATTGCAGAATCTTTAAAATATTTTTTCTTTAAATTTTATTAATTTATACATACATGCATACGTTTCAACATATTTATACATAATAAACACAGTTTTTCATGCAAATGTGTTCAAGATCTCCCACTATTCTTTTCTTTGAAGATCTGTCTATGTTTGATCATTTTATTTTATTTTTTTCTTTAATATAAAAAAAAATGAATTAACAAACACAAAAGCTAATAAAGATATGTATCTCTATGATTAAAAAGAAAGAAAGGTAAACAATAAATAAAGAAAGCTGAGAAATCTTATTCTCTGATGTAAACCCCCACACCATTCATTAATTAATTAAAGCTATAATTTAAAAATTTTACTCTTTTTTTTTTTTTTTCGGTTTCTTGAAATTACAGAATTAAGCCATTGGCAATGGCTCGATTAGTACCAAGATGGGTTGTTTCATACACAGGCAATTCTTCTCTATATCTCTCAATCCCAATAGCTGAAAGATTATCTAATTCAAACAGATCGGAACTCGCATAACTTGCTGCATCATCATCATCGTCTTCGTCGTCTTGATCACTGTAGCGTTTGTGGTTGCCATTGCAAAGATCAAGCTCCTTTTGCTGCTTCTTTTGATAATTCTTTAAAAGATCTCTTGCAACTTCCTCAACTCGGCGACTTTCGTTCATTACATGAAACTTAAGCTCTTCATTTGTGGGATTATTTCTTGTAGTTGTGATTGCCATTAGAGTAGCACTAGTAGCATTCTCTTCAGTACCATATAAACTTTTATGCCCACAAGGCCTTGAGTCCTCATCAACAATCACACTGACTGGGTAAAACCTTACTGATCTTTTTGCTCCATTTCCTCTTGAGGAAGGAGTCTTGCTCAGACAAGACCTTGAAAATGATGAAGCTGAAGAACATGTTGATGTCTGCTCGGACTTTAACTTCCTCTCCTCGTACCCTGAAACCGACGACGAAATCTTCGCTTTTTTGGCATTTCCGGCAGTGAAAAGAGAGTTGAGAAAGCTTGCAAGCCGGCCTCCGGGTGAAATAGGCTGCTTAACTTTCTTGAGATCGCCATAAATTTTTAAGGCTTTGGACTTAGTCTTGACAAAACTGCCTGCTGATGATGCTACTTTTGCTGCTTCATATTTATTAGGCTTTTGCGTTGGTGCATAATTTCTTCTGTCATGTTGATGATTATAATGATTATACATACCGAAATCATCAACAGGCCGAGCAGAAACACTTGTTCGAATCGGCTTAGGCCTTTGCATGGGGTAGCTAGTTGATGATGATCTTGAACTAAGACCACCATGAACTGATTCAGATTCTGAGGAAGAAAACCCACCACCACAACTGGAGTCTGAAGAAGTAGAACTTGAGTTAAGCAACACGGGAGGATTAATATTGAAATCCTTTCTCGAATGCTTGTCGAAATCGGCCATGGATTTTCGACGAACAGCAACCTTTTCATAGCTAACTTTCTCCTCCATCCATTTCTCAATCAAGCAAGCTTTACTCAAACCTGTTAATCTTTCTTCTTTATTAACACCAGCTGCTGCTTCAGGTTTAAAACCATTGTTGTGCTTCTTCCTCATAGTTTCTCTGTAGAAAATCAACTCTTCCTCTCCTTCACCGTTGGATTCGTCTATGGAACGGTAAATTGCATCAAGAAGAGTAGAAGAGAAAGATGGGTTCTCTCTTGGGTGATGAAGATATCGATCCATAATCAAATTTATAAAGAGAATAAAGACAAAGAAGAGGATCAAACAGTGAGTTTTGAATGATTTGTTGTCTGCTTGAAACAGTGATGTTTTATATATAAAGAAAAGCTGGTTCAAAAGAGAACAAAAGAGTGAAATAGAGATTAATGGAAGCAAGAATACTGATCATGATGAGAAAAGAAAACTAAGACAAAACAGGCGATGAACATGAGTACTAGTGGAAGAAGTGTTGTGGTGCTGTTGTTGCTGTGATCATACTTTGTATATAAAAGAGAAGCAGACATGTTCATTGATGGGTTCTTGATGATGGCTCAAAGAGAGAAATGTAATCAAAGCCAAAAGCCACGCCTAAGAAGAAGGGAGAACGAAGAAGAAGCAAGTGTTGTGCCCTTATAAGCCCACGCCATTCACAACCCCCTGATCAGTGGTGCCATAGTAGGGTGGGTCCAAGGTGGAACAAGTGCCAGGTTGGCTATTGTGTGGGTGACATGGCATAATCAATTATTAATTATCTAATAACAGTGTTTAATCGATTTCACTTGTACATCAATTTTTTTTTTCATTTATTCTCCTACATCCTGCAGTTATAAAAATTTTAATGAAATAAAATAATTACATATTATTCGGATCTAAATTCTAAATATGTAATTATTTTAAAATTTTTAATTTAAATTTTTATTATCTTTCAATATTTTTTTCAAATCGAATACGAATTAATTAGATAATCCAAAATATCAAATAGAAAAAAATTAATAATTATATAATTTATTTAAAATTTTAATTTTAAAAAATTAAATCTTTTATCGCTCAACTGATAGACGCCGATAATAAATCACTTTATTTCTTTATGTTACAGTGTGTTCTTATAATAACTTTGCCTCCTTCACATGAAGTGACATAAGATCCTTGCTTTATCTTGCATTTGCAAAAAGAAAAAGAATGTGGGTGGAATGGATATATAGCTTATTAATGTGTATGATTATTTTACAAGATATTTGGCTAGTGCTTTCTTTTCTTTTTTATGAGTGCATGAAATTGATATCTCATATATCATCAAAGTCGTAGAGTTATAAATCTAGTTGAAAATTCAAGCTTTATTTGATCTTAAAAATTTAAATTTGCTTCAAATATAAGTGTTTTATTTTAATTATTCGTGAGTTTCTTAAATAAAATGTTATTGTCAATTTATTCAAATATTTTGTTTATATAATTTAGTTTTAGCTTGATTAATATAAAGCCAATGTTCAATATTTATTTTTCTAAAAATTGTTAATATTTATGAATTAATATTGAACATATGTTAGTTCAAATGTTAACGAGTTTATATTCAACTTTATAGGCCTATCCGATTTAAACACCAAAATAGTCGAGACTCTTATAACTATTAAATACGGGGACATCATATATATATACTTACATTTTAATGAATAATTTGATTGATTCAGTGCAAGTAATTACTTTGTTGAGATTAAAGCATTAAGCATTATTCATGCACAAGCTAATCTATACATATACATATACATATATTTTACCTATTTGCACAGTCAATTAATGCGGCTCCTTGGATGCTTTGACTTGAAACCCCATTAAGCAATCAAATGAACAGCAATAATGCTGCCCTTTTGTATTAAATTTCACTAAAGTTTTACCCAAATTTTTTGAATTTTTTCTTTTTTTTTTAGAAACACAACAAAATGTTTGTTGAAATGGGTTGACTAAATGGGTGTATGGTCATGAATATATAAATATATAATTTTTTTTTTATGCTAATGTTTTGGGATTTACAAAAAATAATAATAATAATAATAATAAAGATAGTATGGGAGTGATTGAAAGAAAGAAACAAATATATGATGATAATATAATTTACCAATCTTGATTGGTGAATTGTTTCTTTTTTTTTTTTTAATATTAGAAAATTTTGCCTTTGTTGTTGCCCATGTGGATGGCAAATCAAAGGATATAATTATGCACTTGATATGGTGAACAGGAAATGAACATGGAAGCAAGCAACATGCCATTTTCCATATATATAATATTATACATATCAAATTTACCAAGATGATAATTAACAATTTATGATTATGGATTTGCAATTTCATTAGCAAGTAAAAAAGCATGATTATTATGCAGTGCATATGGGTGCACACCATTGGTCCTCATATTGCATTAGTAATAGTGGAAAATATCCAATTAATTGATAATTAATAACTTCACCTTATCTTTCAATATTCATGGTAATCATAATTCTCACCATTGCCTTGAGTGGTGGTACTCCAATTTCAGTATGTGCATCTTTTTAGCTACTTTCTACCAATTTAACTGTGTACAAGTCTACTTCAGCTGCAGATATAGTAATCATGTGGTTGGTTTTGTAATCATTCTACAGAATCAAATTTTCTTTTTATCAGTTCATGCGAAGGAGGTTTTATAATTTTTAGATTAATAGACAGTAGCTATAATTAATTTTTTTCCTCCAAATATATGAGTGAAAAAATAAGTAAAGAAAAAGTGTAAATTTTTTTATATTTAAAATTATGGAATTAACATTTTAAGTTTTTAAAAGTTTCATAAGGTTTCAAGTATTCTAAAAGCAAATGAGTGAGTGAGCTGAGAGAATTTAGCAAGCGTAGCATATTAGACGAAATAAAACCAGCGTAGGATATTACAATGGGGTAAGAGGATATTCATGTCCACATAGTCGAATGACGCATTTGACAATGGTATCCTAAGAGCGACCGTAAATGATATTGTTAAAATATGAATCGGGTCGCCCATGATGATTTAATCCAAATTCATTTTATATATCATTAAATTTATTTTAATTATTAAAAAAGTAATAACTATCATTGACAGTTGTCTCATCCAATCAATAAACCCTTAAAAAAAGGGTTATTTAACATTAAACAAAAAAAATCCTATAAGTACAGAAGCAACAGGAAATAAAAGAAAAAACTACAAACATAGAAAAGAGAATAATTTTCTCTGAATCTGAATCCTACTGGAAATAGATATTTAGGTTGTGAAAATAGAAAAGATTTTCATATTGTGATTTCTTTTCTAGACTAGTAATGCAAATTTTAGATTTAATTTTGAGAATTTACAGCAGGAGAAAGCAAAAGTGCTCGAGTGAGAAAGTGCAATACCTAAAAAAGGAATATGTATATATATTTTACTCAGTTATTTCTTTTGATTTCCATCAGCCATTGGCTCGGTAATTCAGTTAGTCCTGCATAGTGGCAGTCCTAACTTCGTCTTTACTCAAGGTCAAACAACAATAGCAGTTAAATAAGGCAGCGTGGCTGTGTTAATCTGCCTAATGCATTTTGAAACAGAATAAGGTGATAGAATATGGATAGGTAGACCAAGAGGAATGGAACTATATTCGTTCACAAGTCTCATAATTTGTTAGTTAACTTAAGTTTCAGAAAGCAAATTAAAGAGGCATAATTTAGAAATATATGGGGTTGTTAGTGGGAGATGGGTGCGTGCTTATTAATTTGCACAATCATTGCACTCGTGGCTCCTAAACTTTTTGGAGAGAAGAAGCTAGCTAGGAAACTACACTACACTACATATATATATATATATATATATATATAGCCAAAGAGCAAAAAAAGAAAGATTTTGATTTTATTCCATTCCCATAATTAATTAATTAATCTAACACTAATTAATACAATATTATACAAAGAAAGAGAAGAGGCATTTTATTAGGAATTGGTGATTAGAAAGAAAAAAGTTTTATGAGATTAAGATGATGATGTGATTTGATTAATATGCATTAAGGATGAGGTAGCTGGCTAGCTAGGACAAGGAATTTGTGTGCTAGAAAGTGGAAAAGTGTGATTTATTTAAGCAAAGTGTTGTATTAAAGAAAAAGCTTAGATCATTAATAAAGGTAACTTGAGTATATGTGCAAGTGCAAGTGCAAAGCAATGTTGATCTTCTTCTTCCATCTCTTTCCCTTTCTTTCCTTTTTTTTTTCTATATATCTTTATCTTCCTTCAAACACAAGAAAAATTCTTCATTATTATTCTCTATTAGATGTATAATAATAATAATAATATCATTATTATTATACTACATTACATGATGTGAAAATTACTGTAAAATGTTTTTTATTTCAATTTTCATTACTATTATTCCTATTGAAATTGAAAATCTTAAAAAAGAAAAGTAATATTATATATTCTCACTGTTTTCTCTACTTGGTATTAGTATTTTTTTTATCACCAAGTGATTTAATATTTTTTTAAAACATTTTAAAATATAAAGTTTAAATGTTATAATAGACAATTTATAAAATTCATTTTTATCTAATTTAAAAAGAAAACATTACTTTCTAACGAGCAATCATCGACATTTATTGACTAAAAAAATGGTGTTCTTACTCTAATAAGCTTGATAAGAATAATGAACTCAAAGAATTGTAAGTAATGGACAAATGGAAAAAAAAAAAAAAAGAGGGGGGAGGGGCTACCCTAGACATAGTAGTACTATAAGGATTAGATTTGTAAAGAGGTTAAGAGATTCTTTTCATTTCAATGGCTGTCTAGTATATTGTATAGCAGAGGTATAGGAGAGATTCCATTCAGATCATCGATTGAAATGACAAATTTAGGGACCCAAAACCCACCTAAAGTTTGTACATTTGACTAGCCCTTAACCATTATAAAGTTAAGCTAACCATTTCTCCACTTCCATCATCCCACATAAGAAGGAATCAAAAGATACCATTTGGTGGATCGATGTAGACTACCATCCCACACAAATTTTTTAGATATGACATATCACAAATTCATTGTTTGCTAGCACATTATAACTAGTCTTAGTGCATATGAATTTCATTGATTTGTTATGAGTGCTAGTGATACTAGGACAACCAAAAGTGTTCTTCCTTTACATATTTTGTTGCACATTAGTGAAAAAAATTTTCCATGTTTTGCTACCAAACAAATTGTCTCAATATAAGTATATATAATTATACAAATTGTCTCAAATGGTTACATGAAAATTGCAATAATAAGAACGTGTATAATTCAATTAGATTCTATAAGCCCTTTCCTAATTCATTCGTATCATATATATATACACACATCGAACCGAAATCATCTCTAGTTTACACTCAAATTTACCTAAAAGAATTATCTTATTGTATAGTTTATAGCTAATTGGAAAATAAAAAATTAAATTAGTTATATACAGTTATGTTAAATTAGCTATTATGAGATTTTTATTATTCTTAGGTTACTGCCTAAGTCGAACTGGATTAATTAGAATTTAGTGAGTTTTGAATATCAGTAATTTAAATGAAAGAATAAAAGTATAAAAAATTAAAGAGAAAAAAGGGGGAAGAAATACACTGGGGGGGCATGCATTCACTTGTGGGGGTTGTAGGGCATAAAATTATTGGTGCTGAAACCAGAAAGGGTAATGCTTTGATTTGATTAGTCATGAATCCATGGGTCACAAAACTAGCCTATTCTCAATGCTTATTTGATGGCTTCCACAATGGACGTAGGATAAATAAACATATCATCAAATTGAAATTAATCGTGCATGCCTAGCCTACAACTCTTTCATGCCACAGCTCCATCCTCTTCTCATAGAAATCATGGTTTATGAAGGACCATGCATGCTTCCATCATTTTTTTTCTTTTTTCTGTTATCTCTATTTCAATAGTGGGTCACCCAACCCTAGCTTCAATCAAGACCCTAAATTGCTTGGGGCCATCTTGATGTGTTCATCGTAAACTATAGTAGAGATGATAGTGTCATGGTTTCAACCTCAGAGTAATTTAACGGTAAAAGACTCACTTTAAAATGTTATATATATATATATATATATATATATATATAAGAAATTAAAAAGAAATGTTGATGGTGATCCATGGTGGACAACTCACAGTGCTCTTCACAATTTTTTCTTTTCTTTTTTCACACCTAAGATCATGATGCAAAAATACGCTTATATTTAAATCATGAAAAATGGTTGAAGCTCCTTTTTTTCACCTTTTATGATTTTTTTTATATAAATAAATATATGTATTTCTTATCTAAAAACGGTTCAAATTAGATCACAATCTACTATTTTCAATTATAAAGATGTTTATTACTCTTATAATTATATTAAAATTGAATTAAATTAATTAAAATTCAGTAAATTCTGTATCATTATATATATATATATATATATATATATATATATATATATATATATATATATATATATATCTTTTTTCATATCAATCCGTGCATCTTCTTTTCTTTGGGATACTAATAATAGCTTGACTTGAAAAACCAAGTTGGAGCTCATTACTGACACCGCCCCATCAAAGATACTGAAATTTAGGCAAAGGAAATAATAAAGAAGATGACACAATCACAGCCCACAATTGAAAGCTTGCACGAGTGTTGATAGTATCATCTTATTAGATTTTTGCCATTAAACCATAAACACAAAAAACAAAAGAGCATGCCAGGAGAAGAACAGGACCACAATCACTAGCATTCATGGCAATGTCATGAACAGGCAATCTGTCAGATCATACACGTGCGATTTTTTTTCTACTGTAAACAACTCCTTACGCATATCATATATATTAACTAGACGTATCATCAAAATCTATTGTAAATTAACTAAACGTATCATCAATTTCATCTTCTAGTAGAGAAGCCGTAAAAGCTTACTCTTATTTTTACCCTTTTTATCAAATTATGTCTAGGGTGTAAGAGTGCATGATTTTACCAAAACTGATGAAAACAAGAATGTAAAGTAAACCAAATTTAGGTAAATATTGCCCTTTGCCTATGAATAGGCATCAGTCATTTATAGATGATGATCCCCAACCCCTACCACTTCAGTTCACCCGCCTGTTTGCACTAATGCCTTTCATATCCATCACCCAACAAACTTCTGCTCACTTTATCATAGCACCTTAATTTTGCTACGCTCAATAAGAATCCAGAATCTCAATAAGAATCTCAATATTTATGAATCTTGATAAGAGTTCCAGTTCGAATTCCATAATATTCACTTGCTGCAATCAGTTTCAGAAGAATTAAGAAGTCAATCAATTGCTGGAACCCCAAAAAAAAAGCTCCTCAATCGTTCATTTGACCAAAAAAAAAATGTGAACCTTCTTATTGATGGCCTTGATTAATGAACGATAAACAATGTCATAAGAAAAGGTTAGATCATTAACGAAAAGAAAATTAAAGATCTGTTTATCATTTCCCTCATGATGGCAGCAGCATGTAGCTGAGTGATACCAAAGTGTAAAAGGCTCAAAAAAAAACCTGAAATGACTTGTAAAGACTAAGAATGAGTTGGAAGCACCGTTCACATTGAGATACTCAGACTTGTGGGTGTGTGTGCAACATAACAGAACAGGTGATGACGAAAAAAAAAAGTTTCTAAGCAGATAAAGGAGTGTACTGTGCATGCTTTAGGCAAAGTAGGGAGTGGGGAAGAGCCCTGTGAATTGTGTGATTGTGCAAGAGCATGAAACATGAAAAGCAAAAGAGTTGGTGATCCCGAGGAAGAAAGCACGTAAACCTCTAAAGAGAACAAAGACACAAAACGACTCCTCTCACTTTTTACTCTGATAAAGGAAACACTAACAACAAAAAGAACCTCGCTTTGTCCCTTGTATACCACATAAAGAGAAGAATAAAGCAAAGGTTAACAAGAGGAAACGTGGATAGGAACCACAACTTGATTTCAAAATCTATTTGCATTCTTGCATATCCCAGTACGACCACCAGAAATCTTTAAAAAAATAAATAGAACTGACGGCTAATTGCCGGGATTTGCACCTTATAAGCCTCAGATGATGGTAAGCGAAATTAGTCGTTGCAAGAGTGCAACTAAAGACAAAAGAAGATATTGAAAATTGAACATTGGATATGCATTGAATAGAAAAAGATTATGTGGGTTACTCATTTCATAAAGAAAACTTTCTATAACTACTTCAATCCCTTCCAAGCATGAGGTTAGATTGACATATACTTTTTCAGAAGTTTGGTGTCCAGTTCAGATGACCCAATTGAGGCTGCTGGTAAGCACCAACTTGTGCCCCAGGTGCAGCTGGGGCAACTCCAACATTACCTCCCATAACAGGTCCCAAATGGTGTGGATTTGCCATTGCAGCAGGTGTTGGAGGAGGAGGAGGGTACAAGCCTGGGAATTGCATGTGTGAAGATTGCGCTGCAGCTGCATTGAAGGACGCATGACCAGTATGAGACGGCAAGTAAGCAGCATGAGGCGATTGCCCAGGCATGTTGTAGTACGGAGCAGACTGCAAGCCTGGAAGCTCCCTAGGATTCTGAACCCAAATTTCAGATGTCTCAGCCTGCAAATCAATGCAATGTCAAAATACTTTCATTTCAAAACGCAACAAGTGAGAGACACCACACTGAAGCTTGGACCAATTCATATATCATCCTCAGCTGATGGCCCAAAAAAAAACAGCACAAATGTAACCAATGTTCCATAGCATGTATATCTTTTCTTATCAATCAGAATGTTCACACCATATGACATGCATTTTACAGTTTGATTCAAGCAAACAATGATCATGTCAACCAACTAGAAAATGCATGATATTGGCAATGGGCTGATCAGATGAACAATGTGTGTAACAACTTAAACCGTTGAAGTCCAGCAGAACTACCAAGACCATCAACTTATCAAAAGTGTACCTGTGGATTAGGAACATAGAGATTCCCATCTTTGTACTTCATCCGAGAAGAATCTTCCAGGCCAGTTGCACTTCCAACAACACCAGGAGCATTGATGGCATACCCAGTTGGATTAGTGAAATTTCCAAATCCATTGGGACTGCTGCCAGGAACAGGCTTAAACTGCTGGATCCCATACTTGAGGCCATTTGCACTGAGATGGGAACTACCTCCAGGCAACAGCAAGTAACTGCTGCCATTTGATGGATGTGGATATGCAGGGTTGCTTGAATAACCAGGCATGGCCATCTGCGGAACATAAACTGGAGAAAGGAATTGACGATATGGCATAAGATTTGTGAAATGTGAAACGTGAACTTGTGGGTACATTTGGGCCATTGGTGGCTGTTGCTGCTGTTGTAACATCGGTATGGATGAAGTTGGCAAGCTGTTGACTGTATGTGAAGTTAAGGCCTGTGGACATCAAATTATTGATTGTCAATCAAAACCATAATGGCATTAATTGTGGTTTACAAATGAACTTTTTTGTAAGTAGTCAACACAATCCGACTACTCTTTATGCATTGACAACAGTACGCAAAATACAGACCAGTTATCCGTATGCACCCTGGGGAGTAGGGAGACAAAATGGGAGAGGAGCAATACTTATTACAGACACAAAAAAAATATAATGGCTCAAAATTTTACCTCCTGTGCTGAGGGTAGACCCTGACCCCGTACAGTTTCATCAATTGATGGTCTGAAATATGGTATATCATAACCAGTCTGGGGATCATATGCCTGCTTGCACACCAATAGACAACAATTAGTTATGTCAGATAAGGGACACAAAACAAGGGGAAGTTCCATCTAGTAGCTTTATTTGCTGGCTACAAGGGCTACAGCATCACTATGCCATGGATAAAAAGGTAGCAAATATATTTCATCAATTAGAGGATTGAACTCACAGAAAAACTCGGTAGTTCAGGAGGATCCTGCTGATGTTGTGACTCTGAAGGGGTGAATGGACTATTGTCTCGAACTAAACCAATATCAGCATAATCGTCCAAATTTGGAGGACTTGAAGATTTATCAGGTGATTGATGCTCCGATACTGTACCTGATGCTGGAGAATCAGATCCAGAATGTCTAACCTGTTCATCTGGTAACTCTACCTGCTTGTTGCCAGAAGCATCATCACTAGAAGAATCTGGCGCAGATGCTGACAAACTGCAAATATTATTTCAATTTAGTGCAAATAAAATGAAAACTAACTTCTCATTTTCATTCACTTGGCGTTAATGTTCAATTGCTCTTATGTCTACATGCACACATTAGCATATGCATAAACATAATTCCAAGGTTCATATCAACTGTCACTAAATAATTTTTTAACTTCTCAATTATTTTCTCTCTTAAATTCGCACTTATATGTTGCTACTTATTTTATCCTAAGCACTTAATTTGGCCCTTTGGATTTTACTTGTCTCAAATTCCCCCTGCATATAATTTTAGTTTGTTCTGCATAGTCTAAAAATTCTACACAAAATTTAAACACAAACCTTGCAGCCGACTCTGCTTTGGAATCTTCCGTAACTCCAGCTGCTTGGAACCCAGATGGAATATTTCTGGAAGAATCAAACTCCACCCCAAAACTGCCAAAGGTCAGCTTACACCTATCAGTTTCAGGGACTCGAATATGTTGGGCTATGATCACATTCTGATTTTCATAGATGTCCATTCGCAAAAGCTTATCCTGTAAATCAGTAGCATCTGATTCAGAGTCCTTCAAATTATCAGCAGCAGGCGAACTAGATTTTGTTGGTGTTCCGATCACTCCAGGGCTACTAACAGTAGACTTTTGGCTTGATTTTGGTTTCCACTCCTTATTATGCTGAGAAGCTGCATGAAAAGACCATGGTCAGTTATGCCTCCTCTCTCACTCCCTCTCCTACTCCCGCTCCAAGCCCTTACCTTTTTCTCTCCAGTTAACATCAAGAAATTTGAAAAGTTCCATTGATACCACAAATTATATAACATCATCAAAGATAAACTGAGCGTTAAAATTTGTCCAATTTCTCTGTAGTTAGCATCCAAAATGAAAAATTTGTAGTGTTTCTAAGGGAAACAACTTCAAAAGAGAAACACAAAACATAATCACAATTTTAGAAGCTATTCTCACTCACTGAAACAAGATACCACTCAACAAAAGAAGATACAGTAACATCAGCCCCAAAAAAATCAAATCTAAAAGCAACTGCAAAGTGCTTAAGCAGAGCATTGTCATAGGCAATATAGTCTTTCAGAAAGAAATCTGACTTCACATAAAATATAACAAAAGGGCAAATAGAAATCATGCTAGCGATATTACCTTTCTGATGACCCACAACTGTTTGATGGGGCCTACTATATTGATTGCCTAAGAATGGCCTGCTGACAGAAATATTGGGCACAGCATGTTCTGTCACAACAGGTTGATTAACTTGATCAGTCTTAGAAACTGTAGGAAAATGTCGAAATGACTCTGGCAAGGAGCCATCCCTTCCCAAAACTGAATTTGAAAAGGAACTGCTAGATGCAGATGAATATTTTACTGCATTTTCAGAAGACTGTCTGCGACCACCCACCACCCCAACCTCACGCTTAATAGCTCCAACTGCAGCAGATGATCTAGATTCAGGAGATGGCACATGAACGGGATCCATTGAAGAAGAATATACCCCAACAACCGAGTTGCTCAATGCCAACGTTGCAGGATGATTGTGAGAACTAGGTTTTATTGCTTGTATACGTGAAGCTGCACTAGGAGTCACAGCCTGTTTTTCCTCAAGTGTTACCTTCCTGTCTGTGAAATTTGATGTAGCATCCCTGGTCTGTCTAGACTGTAAATCAGTAGGCCCGTTTGAAGCTTGAGGTAAAGTCCGCACACCAAAATGCTTTCCATTGCCTGAAGTTCTTGATGAGCTTCTGGAAGGAAACAAAAAACATGTTCAATGTTGTAGTTATACAATCCATAAAAGTTTGCACAGCAAATGAGAGAAAACAATTAAATAGTAAAAAGTAGACAAACTATTGCTTATATATAATCGCAACAATCAAAGCAAAGTTTCCTTGTTTTCTTTGTTTAATTATTCTCTAAGTTCATTTTCAAACCACCAACTATCCAAGTTCTCATCAAAATGGAAACTCAGCTTTCTACATGGATTCAAAAATGGAATCTAAATGATAATGATATTAAATACTCATTATAGTTCTACCTCTCTCTAGTGAGGAATGCTTAAATGCTAGTGTGATAAATGTGAACCGAATATATGCGTGTGTTGTGTGTGTGCGTGTGTTACCTTATGATATTAGGGGAAGGGAAGGAAGCAGTTAGAAGGATGAATAAAATTATACCCCTTTTCAGTAACAGTTGAAATTCCTTGCTCACTGCTGGATGCCGCACCTTGCTGCGGAACAGGCTTTAATTCTTTAGTAGTATTTGAATTGACTCTGTTGTCTCTCACAACACGAAACTCTCTACTGACTCCCGTAATTCCAGGGACAGCAGCACGAGTGTAGCCTCCTTGTCGCATATTGCGGTCAGAAAATGTACGAAATTTTGTTCCTTGGACCTTATTCTCAGAATTTTTTCTAGAATCCACAGAGCCCCTGTAAGCCATACTCTGAGGCCATAAGCAGCATATAAATTATGAGTAAAATATTAGATAATAGCAAGTGTTTTCCAAAAAAAAATTGGCACAGTAACCTTAACAGAAGGAATTGAATTTCAACAGAAAATAATAGTCTTAAACTGCTAAACAACAACAGATAACTTAAAAACAAAAACAGATATAAATTCCTTAAAAAGGATGGCCATACACCTGATGCAAATTTTCACTTGAAAGAAAAAAGAAAAGAAAATGAGAATAAGAACAAATACTTAGCAAGAACAGACGGAATTGTTTAGTATCTTCCATATGCTAACATCATGCATGACATGCCACTTCAATAAATATACAAAAGGGGAAAAAAACTTAATCACCCAAGGTTTATATTGCTAAACAATTAGAAAAGAGGAAAAGGCAAGAGAGAGAGGGTTGAGGGCAACCCAATGGAAAGAAGTTAAGATAATACAAGACTGTACCTCTTTCTTCTTGTCTCTTTTTCTCTTCACCTCGTGAAATGGATCTGACAAAAACCAACAGCAATAAGCTTGATATCAGAAATTACAACAATCAAAAACTACCATCTGAACGTGAAATCAGCATAGAAGATAACAACCTTTAGAACAGTTTTTACACTCTAGAAACTAGGATTTTGATTATCAAAGAACTATGGATATTGTCAACCAAAATAAAATGCACAAGGAGGAAGGAAAAGTAATTAAAGGGTTCTATTCCTTCAAAAACTTCCAAAAATTCAGTAGAAAGCTACATACAACATAGAAAAACAGAAAATCTGCAATAGGAGACAAGTCAGGCAGTCTAACTTCAGAAGCAAGAACGACAATCAAAGTCCATAACACAAAGATGACAAAACAGTGAGCAATGGCAGAGAGCAAAAGGTAATGCAGAAAACAGCTAGTATGAAGCTCTACCATCAAAGAAGATGGAAATGTCATGGAAAAAAATTGCTGCTTTATCACAATGCATTTAGTACTGAAGCCCAAGAAGCCTCATGAACTAGAAATAACATTAGAACCATAAGATATATAATAAAGAGAACTTCAACCCAATAGAACCACCAATCTGTCCAACATCATCTTAATATTACTAATTTATGCTATGATAATTTGGAATATAAAATAACAGAGACCTAAAAAAATAAGGAAAAGATAAACATAGTCAATGGAACTGTACTTTGATGAGTGTGTGAACCTAACTTACAAATATTAGTTAAAGTAACCACAAAACAATTGAAAACAAGAGCTTTCGTCTTTGGAACTATAGCAAAAGAACAAAATTGATTCACCATAACCCAAAATAGCAACAAAAACTTCACAGACGAACCCATGAACTCCCGATCATTTTTAACTTCAGTAATCAGAAAAAGCAGAGAACAAAAGGAAAAAATATTGCTCTTGATAAATACTCTTTTCCTGGCAAAACAGTGGGGGTGTCCCCTGACTTTGCCAAAGGCTACATTCCCTCGTATGCAACCTTAAAGGCACAGTACTCCCACATCAGCCCGATGAACTCGGAATTTTACCCCAGAATAACTTGGTTTCCTGGGGATGGTTTGCTTGTTAAGGTTTGAAGACAACAGGTTCAATGCCATCCAAATTAAATTTTATAAACTTCCCTTCTGAAAATCAGCAAAAAGTCATAAAAATACCACAAAACACAGGCATTGCAACTTAAAAACAAACAACCACCTTCAAGCAGATTGCCTGAACATGAAAATGCAAGCCTAAACCTAAAACCCTTAACCACCACTCACCAGCCCCCAAAAAGAATCCAAATTCACAATCAACAAGCAAAGCATCAAATACCCACTAGTCAAAATAGCATAAGCACAAAGTAAATTTACTTCAACCCCTCCCCCCAACCACACCACAAACAAAAAGAATCAAAACAGGAACTTTAAAAAATAAAAAAGAAAATGAAAAAGAACCCAGTAAAGAAAAAGATAAATTCACATAAAAAATTAAAAAGAAAAAAAAAAAACTGACCTTGATAAAGCAATTTCTGGGTGGTTTCATTAGGGTCCATATTAGTTTCTTTAAGGGCCATATAGATATCAGCATCAGAGAAATTACCCACAATTTCTTTAATTGATTGTATAGTTTTTCTCACTCCAGCAGACAGTGTATGAGTCGTCGTATTAGTCCCAGTACTATTAGCAGCAGCAGCAGCAGTATTAGTAGTACCAACAGGAGCGACCATCTCTCGATAAAAAAACACAATCAAAAATCAAAAATCAAAAAAGAGACACCTTTTCTTCAAAGAAACACAGATAGACAAAACAAACTATTGGATTCTGTTACGTATAATAATCTTGAAAAAGGGTATCAGATAATTTTTAGGGTTTGCATTTATATTGAAAGGAGAACAGAGGAGAAGAAGAAGAATAGAGAACGGCTATGGGCGGAGAAAGGGGTTTGCTCCAGCGAGGGTTTTGAAAACGTTTTTACCACTCAGTTGACTGGAATTTGGGGATTGTATTATTACAGATTTAGCCTTTCTCTTTGTTTTTATTACTTTCTTGCCCTTTTTTTATTTATTGTTTTATAAGTTTGTTTTTTTTTTTATATAAGTTTTTGTGTTTAGATATATTCCATAGTTGCTTTAATTTTTACAAAATAAAATATACCTGTTAATAACTACCATCATATAATATAATACACTATGAAAATAAAGTAAAATAAAAATCATTACAAATCAAAGTATATTGTTTCTAATAAAATTTCACTTGTTTCTAATTTTAAATTAATTGTGAAATGTAATTAATTTTTATTATTAATTGTGTTTATTTGAAAAACAAATGTATATGTAACATTAAAAACGACATTAAAAACCATAAAAATTTCATACATTTATTTATATATTATAATTAGAGCATACTCAAATTCAAAATCCTAGTTTTCCAAACCTCAAAAAATATTTTAAATTTATAAAAAAACTTAAATTTTGTATGTTTCAAAATATAGATTTTATAAATAACATGAGTTTAATTTTCTAAAACAATATTACTTAATATAAATAATTAAAAATAAGAGTATGAATGAGGGATCATATTGGTATTTTGTATTTGTTGGTTGAACAAAAGGAAAGTTGTTTGCAATAATGGGATAAATAAGTTAATAACTTAATTACATGAACTTCTTAATCAAAAGCAAATAAATATGGGACTAATGATTGAGGGATTAATTGCCAAATTTTTTTGGGATTTTTCAGAAATATTCAAAAAAAGGAAAAAAATAAAACAACAAATAACACTTTAAATATTTTTAAATTAATATGATGGAAATAGAAATATAACAACTAAAAACAATCATAAACACTTAAAAATAATTTAAAATAATTGAAACAATTAAATAAAATAACAAATAATGTTTTATATTTTTTCAAGTCAATCTAAAGAATAAAAACTCAAGCGAAATAAAATGATAATAAGAAGGAGAAAACTTAAGAATAATTAAGTATCAATAAAAAAAAATAACCCATTAACATTCAATTGTTAAATGATGTTTTTCATTAAAAATGAAAAAGTGGAGATTTAATATATAAGAATAAAATTTAATTAGAAAATTTATGAATTTGCATGTAAAATTTTTTCACTAATTTATAGTTGTCACGATCTGAACCCATAAGGCATGTAATTGGCACTAAAAAAAGAAATATATAAAGTAATCAAAACATATAGTAAACTTTAAAAAAAATTTACAATAAAACATAGACGATACTTAAAAGGAAATATTTAAATAAAATAAATAAGATAAATAAATTGATATCCAAAATAATTTTTGATAAAATTTAATAATTAACTTTAGTACAAACCTATAATACATGTAATAATCCATAAAATACAACATAACATTTATCCACTATTACTACTACTACTACTATTGTTGTGTTATAAATTTCAAATACATAACAGTACATATCATATATACCTATATAAAATAACCGGAAAAAAAGAAATCTAGCGTAAAGTAGACTGATTAACAGAAAACTCACGGGATCCTAAAAAAATAATAATTAAAAAAAGTCAAATTTCACTGAGTAAGTTAATAAAAGAAATATATATAGGATAAAAATTTTCTTAAAAATATATTTTTATGAAAATATAAAATTTATAATTAATAATTTAAAACATTTGATTTATTGAAATCCTCTTTTACTAAAATAAAGTATTTAAAAATCATAAAATACTATATAAAATACAATAAACTTCCTTAAATAATTTTTATAAGAAAACTAAGTAGAATCCTAATCCACATTTTTAATAGTTTTTTGACTCTCTTATAATCCAAAAACTGTTGGTTTTCAAGAGCAAAACATCAACCAAGTTACTAGCCAGAGTCAATTCACTTAAACTGATATTTACTGACGGTTCCCGAAAGCAAAGCATTATTGAGTTATCGGCCCCAGTAATATATAAATCATGCTTAAGAGCAAAGTATCATCAAGTCACATAACTTCCAACACTCACTCTTAATCCTATCGGTGTGCATACGGTGCTGATGAAATCCATCAGATAACCTATTCTATCGTAATTTATTTAAAAATAAATAAATATAAAGAAAACAAGAAAGATTACAATAAAATAAAATAAAAATAAAATTGACTAATTATATGAAATTTTAATATAAACATGCTTATATAACTATAGCAAATAATAGGAGAATTTAATCAAAATATATTCTTATAATAATATAATTCTTCAATAAATTCTCTCATTTATCAAAATCAATAAATTTATATTTAATATAAATATCCTATACACAATTCAATTATTAACTTACAGATTGAATGCACTCATTTGCACAGTCATGTCCGACCACGACCTGTCGACTTAACTGGAGACATGGCTAAAAAAAAGAACTAAATAAAAAGAGAATTAAAAAAATGAAAATTCTATAAATTCTAGATTTCTAAGAAAAGACTCGATTAAAAAATAACTCTACTAAAATCGACACAATGTCACATTTTACGAAAAATTTATTAAAAATTCGGTAGAATCTACTTTGTAAAATGGACATTTCTCTACAAAAATAGAGCCAACAATATACAGAAAAACACTTTAAATACCACCAACAATTCCAAATCTAAACTTAGGCCCCAAATTATGATTTATGCCCAACTAAGAACTAATTTTACAAATCACAATTTATAACAATAAAATTTCATTAAAATACCAAAATTAATTTATTTATGCAATAAAAGCATAGAAGATATTTATTTACCAAATAAATAATAAAATCCAAATTAATAATCAATTTATATTATAAAAGCCCTTGTTTCAATTTTTGAAATTAAATAGCATTTAATTACCGATAATTATTTAATCATATAATTAAGCAACCGAAAACTCACTTAAATCTTAAAAATTATAAATACAATTTTCTTTGGATATTATTCCAATAATTTCTAATAATTAATTAAAAATAGGAATTAATTCATAAAAATTATTTTAATATTATTTATTACTAAAAAATTATCCAAAACATAATAATTCACCATAATTTCAATTAAAACATAAAATTTACTAATTTATACTAATTTTCCCAAAAAAATCATTTTTGACATAAACATTCAGAAATTTATAATAAAAATTCAGCACGCAATATCAACAAACACTCTTCATGAACTATGCTTAAAATAGTTAATAGAATTTATTAAAAATATAAAAAATTTATAGGCTCGGGATCTTACAACTCGAAATTTTTATAAATTATTAAATTAAATTATGAGATATGCAGTGTTAATAAATATTTTTTATTAATGATGATTTTAACATTTAAATGTGATTATTGTTTTATTTAATTTATTTATCAAATTGTAGTATTTGGTTATTCACAAAATTAAATTTATTTCGGGATATCGAAGTTTATTTATTTTTGGAATTTGTTATTAAGTAAGTTAATTTATTATTTGTGGATTATTAAGTTATTAATAATTTTATTGAATTAGTGTTTTGACTGATAAATTATTATTATTTATATAATTGTATTAGATTAAATTAATTATAATATATATATATATATATATATATATATATATATATATATATATATATATATATATGTGTGTGTGTGTGTGTGTGTGTGTGTGTGTGTGTGTTAGAGATTAAAAAGGGAAAATATATATTTATTTTATGTTATTTTATTTTATTTTAAAGATGTATATTGTATAGTATTTTGATGGGAGAGTTAGTATTTAATTATTATTATTATAAAAAATTAAAATATTATTTTTATATACTATTTTATCTTTTTCTCACTTAAAAAAAAAAGTTAAAAATGTCAATAACCCACTCCCCACACAATTTTTCTTCTTCCTCATTTTTATTTATGTCTTTCTCTAAAACCAAACCACCCAACGCACCACCACGCCACCACCTCAACTCACCAGACCACCACCAATAGTAGCAACGGCATAGTGTAGGATAACACTATATGAATAGTGCAGTTTGATCGCCGAAGAGGAAACCGATCAAGCTTGGGCTCATTTCGAATCTCACGCTATGAATTTCAATAATATGTAGTTAGTTTCTGAGTGTATTAACTAGTAAAGACTCAAAAAACTCAATTTTATGTTTATGTCAATATGTTTAATTTGAATTTTTTTATTAATTTAATTTTATTTGGAGATATGATGTTTAGATAAATTGATTTTTGAGCTAAGATCTACCTAAAAATTATTTTTATTTATTTTTTTGAAATTAATATTTAAAAAATACATTTTTTTGGGTTACTATTCACAGTCCCGGGACCAAAAATTTTCTTATTTTTATTAAATTCTGTATATTATTTAAAGCAAGTTTCATGCAAAAAGTTTATTTAAATTACGTACCAACTTTTTATTACAAATTTTTGAATGATTAAGTAAAAAAATGAATTTTTGGAGAAATTAATATATAAATAAGTAATTTTTATGTTTTAATTGAAATTATTGATAATTAATAGGTTTTGGATAGTTTTGAGTGATAATTGCCATTAAAATAATTTTTATAAATTAATTACTATTTTTAGCTAATTAATCTTAATTTTTGAAAATATATTCGAATAATAATTTTAATTATTAATTTTAAGCTTAAATAAGTTTTTAGGTATTTTTATTATATAATTTATTATTTTAAATAATAATTGGTAATTTATGCTAATTAATTTTAAAAAATTGAATAATTGGTTTTTAATATTATTTAATTGTAAATTGGATTTTATTATCTATTTTGGAAAATTAAACATCTTTTATGTTTTTATTATCTATAAAAATTTATTTTTGTTATTTGATTGAAATTTTATAATTTTGGTGATTTATTATTAATTAATATTATTTTGGAAATTATTGTTGGAATTGGTTCTCGATTAGGCAATATTTGCAGTTCAGGGGCCCAATCCGACATTTGGTGATGTAGATTATTTAGAAATAAATTTCTGTGCAAGATTGACTTTATTTTTTATAGAGAGACGTCCATTTTACAAAGGAAACTCTGTCGAATTTTTTGACAAATTTCTAGTAAAACGTGACAACCTGTCCGAGTTTAGTTTTAAAATTTTGGTCGAGTTATGTCTAGATCGAGTCATTCTTAGAAATTTTAGAGTTATTAAATTAGAAATTTTATTCTAATAATAATATATTATTTTTCTTTAGTTGTATCGCGAGCTATACCGACCGTACTGAACCAACCGAACTGGAACAGTAAAGCACAGTAGTACTATGAGTTATTATCATATATATACATTACATGTAGATTAATATTATAAGCATTCATATATGTTAATAAATATGAATTTAATTATGCTCTTTTCATTAAATTATATTTATTATTCGTACTGAACCAACCGAACTGGAACAGTAAAGCACAGTAGTACTATGAGTTATTATCATATATATACATTACATGTAGATTAATATTATAAGCATTCATATATGTTAATAAATATGAATTTAATTATGCTCTTTTCATTAAATTATATTTATTATTGTTAATATTATATTTATGATTTTATATAGAAATATTGAGAATATTCATTTTTTATATTATATATTGTTATATTTTTATATTGAATTTTCATTATTTAGTTTTGACAAATATATTTGAAGGATAGCAGTAAAATGTGCTACTTAATGGGCTGCATTAAGATTGTGTATGTACCAGTGTGTTAGATTTTAGGGTTGATATTATGAAATACTTTATGTGAGATTTAAATAATTGATTATTGAGATTTATGGTGAGAAAGTGGTGTGATTGTAGGAGTTTGGTTGACCTAGTGTCTTGGGGCCAATCATGCCGACAATAAGATTGCGGGAGCTCAGTTGACTTAGTGTTTCGGGGCTAGTCTACTATCAAAAAATAGTAAAGAGAAATATTTTGGAATTAAGTGAGCCTGTTGGCTAATGTGGTTTAGTGATCGAGGTTGCGAATATTTTAGGATTCTGCTTTGATTCTTCATAAAAAAAAAATTTCTTCTGCATATTATATTATATAAAAATTTCTTCTGGATTTCAACATTTATATGAACTGCATATATATATATATTTGTACTAATGCTTGGTTGTATATGACTTTAGGTTGCATGTATATATATTATCATAATTCACTCAATAAGGTTTGACTCCCCTCAATATTTTTCAGGGTCTTCCATTTCAGACCTCCCCCGTAATATCATTCGCCATACTCTTTTCTCTCCAGCTGATTTATGTAAATACTGAACTATCATTTTTTTTGTATTTTAGTAATCGCTATAGTAGTAGTGTTATTATGGGAGCATTGTGTAGTACTTGTTAGGGATTTTTATTTGAATAATGTATGAAGATATTTTTATTATGTTATTATATAAAGTTTTATTTTATATTAAATTAAATTTTTAATTTTAGTGTATTTTTGTATTATTATTGCATGTTTTTTTATTTTAAGGCTTGTTTCGGGTTTCGGATTTGAAAAAATTCTCGTTCCTTTGAGCCGGTCATAACTCCCCAGTTTGGGTCATGACAAAGTTGGTATCAGAGTTTATGTTTAATGTTGTGGACATAGGTTAATAGAGTTGTGTTTTCTTCGAAAATATTGCAATAAATTAGGTTCGACTATGTCTTTGAAAAGTCTTCGTTGCTTTTTGAAATTCCGCGTAATTGTTAGGGTGTTTATTTATTATCTATTTATTATCTATTTTTGTTTGAATTGTATGTTTTTCTTTTGTTCTTTTCCATTTGTGGCAAGCATTAGTCGCTCAATCAGTCGATAAGACTGATGACGGAGAGTCTTTCAAGGATGAGGTTCTACTACATGTGCAGCTAGATAGGCGTAGGGTAAGAAGTGAATCTAGAGGGCTAGGTGGTTGCCATAGATAGCTAGAATGATGGAATGAGGAGCTTGTGGCTCAGGGTTACGATGATACTGCCCATGCAACAGGAGCTCTACAGGGTGCAGTGCTAATACCTCCGATCGTACAGCAAATGCAACCTCTATTTTAGTAGAGAGCTCAATACGTGTTAATTCTGCATATATTATATGTTTTGAATCTTGTTGATTTTTGTGTCTTTTCAAATGAGGTGAACGCGAACTGCTTCTACCACGAAGACAATATACATTGATAAGCAATCCTTTCAAGTTGAAGTTGTGATTCCAGTTTCAGCCCCCACTACACCTATCTAATATAAGGGTAGGTCAGAGGCAATTGTAACTCAAAGGCTAAAGTAGTTATTGTAAAAGGTACAGGCAGCCTTTGAACTCAAACTTGTAGCATTTATGGCTGAGTTAGCTAGGATTAATGAGGGCTTGATAACACTTAATCAAGAATGACAATTGTTTTTAATATGCTTTGATGAAGGAATCAGAAGATGTTTAATGTGGGCACAACACTTTTGTACTTTTAATAGTGAAGTTGTCAATTTTGACTATATAAGATTCATACATGTAATCAAATTAGCTTTATGTGACTACTGTGACATGATTGGAGTTTAAAAAGTGAATTATAAGATACTTCCATCCACCTTCAAGGAAGGATAATTACATGTGGTGACTATTGCACAAAGTAAGAGAAGAACGGTCAGTTGAGAAGAATACCCATGAACTCTTCAATCTATCGCATCATGCTGTAGATATGATACTGTATAAAAGGAGACTAGTAGAACTGTATGTTATAAGATTAAGTTCAATATATTAGCCTTCGAGCTAAGGACTGAAATTTAGAGAGTTATTCACAGATTTCGTCCTTTTAGGTGTAATTAATTTTGACGTGATTTTAAGAATGGATTTTGTTATGATCCTTGGAATGGATAGGTTACCTTATTACTATACTGCTATTGGTTATCGAAGTAAAGAGGTGATTATCAGAATTTTGAAGGATGAAGAGTTTAAGTTTATGAGTGACAAGAGTTCTGCACCTCATAATCTTATCTCTGCTATCAAGGCTAGGAAGATGCTAAAAAAAGGTTTTCAGGAATACTTTAGTAGAGAAGATATCCATCTCATATTTTTTAGTAGTATGTGAGTTCCTAGATATCTTTCCTAATGAGTTGTCAGGTTTATTACCTCACATAAAGATCAAATTTTGTATAGATGTGGTCCCAAGCATGACTCCTATTTCAATGCCGCCTTATAGAATGGCTCTTATAGAGTTGAAGGAATTAAATGAGCAGTTGTAAGATTTACTGGACAAGGGTTTTATTAGACCCAGAGTTTCTCCTTAGGATGCACCAGTCCTATTTGTAAAGAAAAAGGATGGTACACTCAAATTATGCATTAATTAAAAATAGCTAAATAAGGTGATGATTAAGAATAAGTATTCTCTTCTGAGAATAGATAATTTGTTTAATCAACTTCAGGGTGCACAATTCTTCTCCAAGATTGATTTGAGATTAAGCTATCTTTAGTTATGGATCAGAGAAGCTGATGTTCTTAAAATAACATTATGTACTAGATATGGTCATTATGAGTTTCTGGTTATGCCATTTGGATTGACTAATGCCCTAACTACTTTCATGGATCTGATGAATAGGCTATTCAGACCCTATATGGATCAATTTATGGTAGTCTTCATTGATGATATACTAGTGTATTCGAAGAGTATGGAGGAACATGTATATCACTTGAGGATAGTACTACAGATACTTAGAGAACATCAGCCTTATGCTAAATTCTCAAAGTGTGATTTTTGGATGGACATTGTTGCATTCCTTAGACATATTGTGTCTAAAGATGGTATCTAGGTTGATCCATAGAAGATTAAAGTAGTATCTGAGTGGCCTAGACCGATAATAGTCATTGAAATTCAGAGTTTTCTGGGATTAACTAGGTATTATAGGAGATTCGTTCAAGATTTCTTAAGAATTATAGCACCTATGACTCCCCTAACTCAGAAGAATATGAAGTTTAAATGGTCAGATGCTTATAAGAACTATTTTTAACTATTAAATGAGAAGTTAATCACAGCTCTAGTTCTGACTTTATCAAATGGAAAAGATAAATTCACTGTTTACTATGATGCCTCAAGAGTTAGTATAGGTTGTGTGTTGATGCAGAATGGTAGGGTAGTTTTATATGTTTCCAGGCAGTTGAAAATGCATGAACAAAATTATCCTACTCACAACCTAGAGATGGTAGTAGTGATCTTTGCTCTCAAAATTTAGAGATATTATTTATAAAGAGTGACTTATGAGATTTTTAAAAATCATAAGAGTTTGAAGTACATTTTTCAGCAGAGAGATCTGAACTTGAGGCAATGGAGATAGTTAAAATGGCTAAAGGATTATGATTGTGATATTCTATACCATCCAGGTAAAGCAAATATGGTAGCAGATGCTTTGAGTAGGAAGTCCTCAGGTAGTCTTGCTCATATTAGTATAGAGAGGAGACCTTTAATCTAAGAGTTGCACGAGTTAATGGATCAAGGTTTAATGATGAAGATAAGTAGATCAGAAGAACTACTAGCTCAGTTTAGAGTCAGATCAGTATTGAGGGATAGAATCAAGACAGCTCAAAGTCTAGATCCTATTTTGGTTGAACTTGAGGAGAATGTGTGAGTAGGAAAAATTCATTGATTTTACATTAGATGATGAAGGTATTTTATGGATCAGTGAAAGATTATGTGTGCCTGATGTGGATAATTTGAGAGAGGAGATCATAGAAGAAGCACATTTTGCATTTTATAACACCTGATGTGGATAATTTGAGAGAGGAGATCATAAAAGAAGCACATTTTGCATCTTATAGCGTACATTCAGGTGCTACAAAGATGCACCACAACATTAGGGATCTGTACTAGTGGGATGGTGTAAGCACTGAATTTTGGGATGTAATTGTGCACAATTGCGACGTAAGCCCCTATAATGAAATTTATTCAAAAATTGAACTTGGTTATTGATTTTCTAGACTTTAGGGACTAAATTGCAACATTTTTTAGGATTTGATTACAAATAAATCATTTTTTCAAGGGTCTTTTGGTAATTAAAAGTTAAAAAAAATTAGGATCGGCATTGGTGTAATACCGTGCCGATCGGCATTATACAATGCTGGTCAGCGTTGCACAGTGCCGATGCGCAATAATTCCATTTTTTTATTTTTTACATATTTTTCCTTGTTTTTATCGATTTTTTCAAGGTTTTAATTGGTTAAAAATTCAAATTTTATCTTTATGATTATCTGATAAGGTTTTTTTTAAACATAGAAGGTTTATTTTAAAATAAAAAACAAACGTTATCTGATCATCAGTCCGTTCCTCCTTTGGAGGAAGTTCAATACGCGCAGACTCTGCATTTAAAAGCAGAGTCTGCATGCATGCGTGAAGAGGCTTGGCTAGGAGATTTTTAGGGGAGGATTTTTTTACACAGACGACAGATAGAAAAAAAAAACTTTGATTTCCTCTGTTCTTTAAAAACCCAAATTTTTGTAGTTCATTTGACGAAGACGATATAATGATCTTTTTAGTCCCAGTCCATAATCAAATCAACACTAAGTCAATTTCAACGGTGAAAATCCTAATATGAGGGGCCGAAAAAGGGCATATGCACAACATTCATTTTTTTTCTTTCTTCTCTTCTGTGATTTTTATTCATTTCGTTAATTGTTTTATTATTTAATTTCACTACTAATTTGATTGCTTTTTTTTTTTTTATTTTGATGTCCGTATGTGGATTGAGGAGGAAGACATCGCCTGTGTTTAATTGAACAGAAGGTCCATGGAATGCCATGGATAAAATTGTACTGTTTTAATAATAGTTCTTAGGATTTTAATTTTTATTCTACATTTTGGAATCCTGTGTAATTTATTTTTAATTCATGGGTATATAATTATTAATTTTAATTTTGTATGTAGTTTGTAATAGCCCCAGTAATGGGAATAGTGAAAGATTTAAATTTTTGCACTTTAAAATTAATTAGTAATTAGGTTCAATTGAGTAAAAATTAATTAAAATTAATGGTGGTTTTAGTTAATTAGGGTTTGTATGTAATTAATTTAGGGTTTTTTTTTTTAAGAAAATCATTGTAATGTTTATTTGATCTATTTTTTTGTGTTTTATTTATTTTAGGCTTGTTTTTTTATGTTTTTATATTTTTGGGCCCCAAGCCCATGTTTAGGTCTAACCCACTTAATAAATAGGCTTAAAAAATGATTTAGGTTTTTTAAATAATTAAAATCAACTTAGGCCCATTAGGTAAATTAGATTTTAGGCCCGCTTAGTTAATTAAAATTGTTTAGACTTAGCTCAGCCCACTTAATTTCATTTCTTTTAAAATAAATAGACCTAGGCCCACATTCCACTTAAAATAAAACAAAGTTAGACTTAGGCCCACTAATTTAATTTTTCTTTAAAAT
The DNA here is from genome assembly GCA_947683625.1 of Mallotus nudiflorus. Classification (NCBI taxonomy): domain Eukaryota; kingdom Viridiplantae; phylum Streptophyta; class Magnoliopsida; order Malpighiales; family Euphorbiaceae; genus Mallotus; species Mallotus nudiflorus. Next base: position 2,644,895 of record CANTUR010000187.1, on the reverse strand, counting down.
TAAAATTGAATAGACTTAAGCCCATATCTTAGAAAGACTAAAACAATAGATTTAGGCTCATTAATTAATAAAATGTAGGCCCACTTTTATTCCATTTCACTTGTAAATAAAATGTAGATTTAGTTAACTTTTTTAATAAAATTAACATAGTTTAGACTTAGGGACAACGTGATATTGAGTGCATTTTTTACTTATAATTTTATTGACTTGTTACCTTTTTCGGTAGATGGATGTTAATTAGGGTTTAATAAAATTGCATATAATTAGAGAATGAAATAATCATTTATAAAATTATTCTAAATGAACACGAGACTAAGAGAAGTTAGTATTCCGTATCCAGAATCTCCTGGTTATGGTGCTAATTTTCTTTTAGAGAATTGAGTACCACCAATCAAATTGTCCCAGTTATTACCCTGGGTGGCGACTCCTCATCTCCACGCCATGTCTTTGTGACAGTGGTTAGTGTGTTCTCTAAGGCCCTAAGCCTAAACAGTGTCGTGGTTGCTAAAATCTTGGATGCGCGCTAAATCCCACCGTCTACAGATGGTATGAAGAAGGATGTAGTTAATTTTGTTGCTAAGTGCTTGACTTGTTAACATGTGAAAACTGAACATCAAAAGGCCTCTAGGAAGTTTCAACCTCTTCCTATTCCTGAGTGTAAATGGGAGAGAATTGCTATAGATTTTGTGATTGGGTTACCTTATTCGAAGGATGAATACGATTTCGTGATTGTGGACAGGTTAACCAAATCAGCTCACTTTCTGCCAGTTAAAGCTACTTTTTCTGTAGCCAAGTTAGTCAAGCTATATATTAAGCATATTGTGTGCCTACATAGAGTACCTATATCCATTATATTTGATAGAGGTTCTATGCTTACCTCCTGATTTTGGCAGAAGTTATAAGAAGCTATAGGCATTAAACTTAACTTCAGTACTGCATTTCACCCTCAGACAGATGGTTATACTGAGAGGACATTCTAGACACTTAAGGATATATTGAGAATATGTGTGATAGATCTTGGAGGTAGTTAGGATGATCATCTACCATTAGTAGAGTTTGCTTACAATAACAGTTACCACAACAGTATTAAAATGGCACTACATAAGGCTTTGTATTGGAGTTAGTGTAGATCCCCACTTTATTGGAATGAAGTGGGAGAGAGACAACTTATTAGACTTGGGATTATCCAAGATGCAGCTGAGAAAGTTGCTTTGATAAGGAGAAGATTAAAAACTGCAACTAGTAAATAGAAGAGCTATACGGATTTGAAGCACAAGGATGTTGAGTTTCAAGTTAGGGATTATGTATTTCTGAAGGTGTCACCAATGAAGGGTGATGAGATTTGGCAAGAAGGAAGAATTAGCACCAAGATATATTGGACCATTTGAGATTCTAGAAAAAGTTGGCATGGTTGCATATTAATTGGCTTTGCCTCCAAATTTGTTACAAGTGCATCCAATGTTCCATATCTCAATGCTGAGGAAGTATATTTCAGACCCTTTACATGTTTTATAGCCCCAAAGTGTAGAAGTAAACGAATATCTAACATACGAGGAAGAACCAATAGCGATTGTGGATTTTCAAGTTCGTTAGCTACATTTGAAACGGATTTCGATGGTCAAAGTGTTATGGAGGAACAACAACTTGGAAGAGTACACGTAGGAGATAGAAGTTGAGATGCAAACAGCGTAACCCTATCTTTTTCCTCGATGATTTCTTGTATTCCTTTCTTTTATTCTGAAAATTTGAGGACGAATTTTTACAAGGAGGGAAGACTATTATGACTCAAAATTTCTATAAATTCTTGAATTAAATTATGAGATATGCAGTGTTAATAAATATTTTTTTATTAATGATGATTTTAACATTTTGAAGTGATTATTATTTTTTTTAATTAATTTATTAAATTGTAGCATTTGGTTATTCACGAAATTAAATTTATTTCGGGATTTCAAAGTTTATTTATTTTTGAAATTTGTTATTAAGTGAGTTAATTTATTATTTGTGGATTATTAAGTTATTAATAATTTTATTGAATTAGTGTTTTGATTGATAAATTATGATTATTATTATTTATGTAATTGTATTAGATTAAATTAATTATCAAATATATATATATATATATATATATATATATATATATTGTATAGTGTTTTGATGGGAGAGTTAGTATTTTATTATTATTATTATTATTATTATTATAAAAAAATTAAAATATTATTTTTATATACTATTCTACCTTTTTCTCACTTAAAAAAAAATAGTTAAAAACATCAGTAGCCCCTCCCCAAACTATTCTTCTTCTTCCTTATTTTTATTTCTTTCTTTCGCTGAAACCAAACCACCCAACGCACCACCATCCAAACCACCACGCCACCACCTCAACTCATCGGATTACCACCAGCAGCAGCAGACAACAGCAACATTGGCACAGTGCAAGAAAACACTATGTGAATAGTGCAGTCCGATCACCGGCGAGGAAACTGATAAAGCTTGGGCTCATTTTGAAACTCACGCTACGAGCTTCAATAATACGTAGTTACTTTCGAGTGAATCGACCAGCAAGGATTCCGAAAACTCGTTTTTATATTTATGTCAATATGTTTAATTTGATTTTTCTTGTTGAATTTAATTTTATTTGGAGATATGATAGTTAGATAAATTGATTTTTCTTGTTGAATTTAATTTTATTTGGAGATATGATAGTTAGATAAATTGATTTTTGAGCTAAGATCTATCTAAAAATTATTTTTATTTCTTTTTTTGAAATTATTTAAAAAAATATGTATTTTTCAGGTTTGGTTACTATTCACAGTCTCGAGTCCAAAAATTTTCTTATTTTTATTAAATTCTATATATTATTTAGAGCAACTTTTATGAAGGAAGTTTATTTAAATTACGTTACCGAATTCTTATTACGAATTTTTGAATGATTATGTAAAAAAATGAATTTTCAGAGAAATTAATATAAATAAGTAATTTTTATGTTTTAATTGAAATTATTGATAATTAATAGGTTTTGGATAGTTCTGAGTGATAATTGCCATTAAAATATTTTTTATAAATTAATTACTATTTTTAGTTAATTAATGGCAATTTTTAAAAATATATTCGAATAATAATTTTAATTATTAATTTTAAGCTTAAATAAGTGTTTAGGTATTTTTATTATATAATTTATTATTTTAAATAATAATAATTGGTAATTTATGTTAATTAATTTTAAAAACTTGAATAATTGGTTTATTAATATTATTTAATTGTAAATTGGATTTTAATATCTATTTTGGAAAATTAAACATCTTTTATGTTTTTGTTATCTAAATAAATTTATTTTTGGTATTTAATTGAATTTTTATAATTTTGGTGATTTATTATTAATTATTATTATTAATGAAATTGGTTCTAGGTTGGGAAATATTTGCAGTTCGGGGCCTAACCTAAGGTTTGGTAATATGGATTATTTAGAAGTGAATTTTTGTGCAGAATTGGCTCTACTTTTAGTAGAGAGACGTTCATTTTACAGGCGAAACTCTGCCAAATTTTTCAGTACACTTCTCATAAAACATAACAACCGGTCCGAATCTAGTTTTAAAATTTTGGTCGAGTTGTGTCTACATCGAGTCATTCTAAAAAAATTTAGAGTTATTAAATTATGAATTTTATTCTAATAATAAGATTCTATTTTTCTTTAGCTGTACCGCAAGCTATACCTACCGTACTGGGCTAGCCAAACCGGAACAACAGAGCGCAGTACTACTATGAGTTATTATCATATATATATACATTGCATGTAAATTAATATTATAAGCATTCATATATGCTAATAAATATGAATTTAATTATGTTTTTTTTCATTAAATTATATTTATTATTATTAATATCATATTTATGATTTTATATAGAAATAATGAGAATATTCATTTTCAATATTATATGCTGGTATATTTTTATATTGAATTTTTATTATTCGATTTCGATAAATATAAGGATAACTATAGAATGTGCTTCCTAATGGGCTGCACTAGTGCGTTAGATTTTAGGGTTGGTATTATAAATTACTTGATTTGAGATTTAAATAATTGATTATTGAGATTTGTGGTGAGAAAATGATGTGATTGTTGGAGCTCAGTTGACATAGTGTCTCCGGGCCAATCACGCCAATAATAAGACTGCAGGAGCTCGATTGACTTAGTGTCTTAGGGCTAGTCTACTATCCAAAAATGGAAAAGAAAAATATTTTGGAATTAAGTAAGCCTATTGGCTAGTGAGGTTTAATGATCGAGGTTACAAATATTTTAGAGTTCTACTTTGATCCTTCACCCAACAAAAAATTTCTTTTGCATATTATATTATATTAAAGTGGATTTCAGTATTTGTATGAACTTCTATATATATATATATATATATATATATATATATATATATATATATATAGGGTTGTATATGATTTTAGGTTGCATGTATATATATTATAATAATTCACTCAATGAAGTCTACCTCCCCTCAATATTTTTCAAAATTTTCCATTTCAAATCTCTCCCATAACACTATTCACCGAACTCTTTCCTCTCCGGTTGATTTATGTAAATATTAAACTGTCATTTTTCTTGTATTTTAATAATCGTTGCAGTAGTAGTGTTATTGTGGTAGCATTGTGTAGTACTTGTTAGAGATTCTGTATTTGAATCATGTATGAAAATATTTTTATTACGTTATAATATAAATTTTTATTTTATATTAAATAATATTTTAAATTCTGGTGTATTTTTGTATTATTATTTATATTGCATATGTTTTTTTTAAGGCTTGTTATAGGTTCCGGGTTCGAAAGAATTCTCGTTCCCTAGTGCCGGTCATGACTCCTTAGTTTGGGTCATGACATGGGAACAATGTCATGAATAGTAACCCAAGACTCTGAAAATTCAATTTTTTTAGAAAAATAAAGAAAAATAATATTTAGCTACCTCATAACCTATGCAACACTTAATTTCAAAACATCAAAGTCTAATAAAATCAAATTAACACTTAATTAAATAAAATTAACAAAAATAATCCAAAAATTGAAATTGAGTTCAATCCGGGAGTTGTTCGGGTGAATCGGCTTAGGGGAAATAGAGCCCAAGCGACAAGCTATCGATGAAGACCAGAATTGGCCTTGGACCTCGCCGGAAGTGTCATCGGCATTCAAAACCGTCTAACATCGAGAGGGAGCAAGGGGAGAAGAGGAAGAGGAAAGGGGAGGAGGTATTGGCTGGAAGTGGCGATGGCATTGCCTGGTGGTGGCACGACGAGTAGGAGTGGCGGCGATGGTGATTCAGGCAGTGGTGCATGCTGCTAGTCACACAGGGAAGAAGGGAAAAAGAGGGAAAGAAGGGAAGGGACAAGGAAGGAAAGAGAAGAGAGAAGGAAAAAAGAAAAAATTTCTTTATATATATATATATATAGAGAGAGAGAGAGAGAGAGAGAGAGTAAAAAGCACAAAAGACAAAAATAAAAAAAATAGTGTATTAAATTAAAATATTATCTCTAACTATTATAACCACAATAATACATTAAAGTGTATTCGAATACACTAAATCAATACTAAAATTAAATTAATAATATTAAATAATATTCAACTTCAAAAATTAAATTTAACTTCACTAATAATCAAATATCATAATTTAATATAATAATATAAAATAAAAATAATTATTAACACTATGTCACAACCCAAAACAGGGGACCATGACCGGCGCTAGGGAATGAGAATTCTTTCGAATCCGGAACCCGTAGCAAGCCTTAAAATTAAAAGCATGTAATATAGTAAAATAAATAAAATATTTGTGCAGCGGAAATTAAATCTCAATTGTAAAAATAATAATTCCTCAACACATTTTAAATAACATAAAATCTATCTCATATATATAACAAAATTTTTAAGTACAAATATACGTACATAATTATAAATACAGCTCATGTCAGATCAAAATACAACCACTGCTGCAGTATCTAGAATATAAAATAAACTCAAGTAAGCAGTTTACATAATAAAGCCGGAGTGGATGAAATCCGGCGTACAGGCCTGCTACTGAAGTCTGAGGACGAAGATTCTCCTGAAAAATATCAACAGAGGGGAGTCAGACCTCACTGAGTAAATTGTTATAATAAATATAAATGCATAACTAAATGTCAAATGCAGACACTCAATAGTATATATAATAAATATATATACAGGCAATTACACACAAATGCTGAAATCACTTTATATATATAATGCTGAAAAATATGAGTTTATGAATGATCAAATAGAACCCTAAATGATTGCAACCTCAAATAATATGTAATATCTCGAGTTTTTAAATAATTTTTAAACTGCATCGGGATATGCAGTGTTAATAATTTTAATATATATTTATGAATATTTGATGAGTTTATTATTTATTACAGTCATTTTTAATTATTTTAAGTCTTTTACGTAAAATTTTTTCGGAAATTTTATTTTCGAGGAAATTAAGACATAAATAAATAAATATTAATTATTTTAAATAGTTTTATGAATTTCCATGAACTCATATATAATTTTAAAGTGTTAAATAAAATACGTATATGTACATTTATCTAAATTAAATTAGGGTTTAATTAATTAAATTAATTTTTATTATTTAGTTTTGATGTTAATTAATTAATTATATGTGTATAAATTATTAAAATATGTGTGTGGTGAGTATTATTTGTGTGTGGGATTATATATTATTATAATATATAGTATAGATATATATATATACATATATACATAAATTATTTATCAAAAATCAGAAGTTAGCAATATTTATGATTTTGCCATTGAACTTTTTCCTTCTTCCCCGATCGGTTTCTTCCTCCTCCGGTCACTGTCACGCCATTTTCTTGCTATTGGTGTGCCTCCTGGCGTGCCACCATAGTCCCCAGCCAGCCTTGCCGCCTTCTCTTCATTCTCCGGCGTCGTTTGAAGCTCGAATTGGCCGAAAAAACCGAAACTTCTTCTCACCGTCGATCACAGTGATTTCGACCACCGTTTTTGACACCGCCAGTCTCTATCTTCTCCTTGAGCTCCAATGAGTGTGATTTCAAACTTTGTTTCACTTAAAATGGTCTAGATTTCCCTAGGTTTTGATTTTTTAATTTCGGCCATTTAGGGTTCTTAATTTTTTTGAGCTTCAATTTGATTGATTCAAGCAAACTCCCTTCAAAAATATTGATCCTTGTAGCTTAATATTCATGCTGGAATTTTTATAGAATTTTTGGAATTTATTTTGATTTTTTCGAATTTTTGATTATTTTATTAATATTTTCTAATATTTGAAAATTAATTAATTAAATTATGAAATTGTGTTTTATGGTGATTATAGGTGTTTAAATGCATTTTAGAAATTTATTTGTAATTTTTGTGAATTTTATATAATTATTTGGAATTTATCTATTTTATGTAATTTTGGAAAATTAGGTTAATTATGTGTTTTATTGAAATTAATTGGTTAATTGAATATAATTATTGATATTATTGAATTATATGTTGAGAAAATTAATTTTGAGTAATTATACTATTTTTGGTGAATTTTTGATTAATTTTAGTGAATTTACGTAACTAAGGGTATTTTGGTAATTTGGCACTAAAATGGCTAAAAATATAATTTGTTATCTTTAACTAATTAAAACTATTTTTCGTAAATTGTTGAAAAAATTATATATAATATACTATTTTTCTAAATAAATGAGTTTTTATCGGTTTTTAATATGTTTTTGGGCTAATTGTGTAATTTGGATTTATAAAATGTATTTTGGTCAATATTTAGGAATTTATTTAGAATTATCGATTTTTAATAATATTTTATTAAAATTAAGGTTTTATTGTATTTATCAGTAAATAATTATTTTCAGTGTTTTGAATACCTAATTTGCTATATTTTGAGTATTGCAGGGCATTTTTGGTATCTTTGGTATTTTTAATGTGTTATGTAGTTTTCTCGTGAAATTGTGAACCTCGGTCGGTGAATTGTAGTTTGGAGTCCGACCAAGGAATTGTGAATTGTGTTCTACATTTATTCGAAGTGTATTTTCTTTGCAGGACCGGCTCTACTCTTTGAGTTAAGAGATGTCCGTTTTACAAGGGAGGTTCTGCCAGATTTTCGGTAAAATTTTCGTAAAACGTGATGTCCGGTTAAATCTCTATTTTAATTTTGTGTCTAAAATTCTAGATCGAGTCGTTAGAATTTCCATTAGATTTATTCTGATTTCCTGTTATCGTTTGTTTGTTTAGTTGCATCGAGACCGACGCCTAGTGGACCAGGCCTGTCGAATCCATCTCGAGGAGAGTATACCAGTGAGTTATTATACTGTATATATATGCATTGCATATAAGATGCATTACTTAGGGTTTTTCATTCCATTATATGTATTTTTTTTAGTGATCTAAAGTATAATATTTTTAGTATATCTAGGGCTGTATTTTTGTGTATATATGGATGTTATTTTGACATATGCACGTTAATTAATTAGGTTTATATTTAACACATTTTAGTATATACACATGTTTTAAATGTACATCTAATCATAATTATTTTATTAAATGATTAGTATACTTTAGGTATAGTTTCGGTATATTTTAGGTTTATTCTTAAATAATTGCATGCTATATTATAAACCTACACTTAAATTGTTTTTAAGTTTATTTTTGGCATATTTTTGATATATTCCTCAAACAAATGCATGTTTCATTATTAATTGAAACCTAAAACATTAGTGGTATACTTAGGGTTTAATTGTGATATATGCATGTTAGAAAATTAGGTTATTTTGGTATATTGTGAATCTAGGTTAAACCTAAACACATATTTAAATGAAATTTTATACATAATTGTTTTATTAAGTGATTTGTGCACTTAGGTATATTCTTTGTATATTTAGGTACATTTTTAAGTAAATGCATGATGTATTATTAAAATGCACTTAAATTATTTTTAACTCTATGAATGGTTTACCTTTAGTATATTTCATATTTTTTTTAATATATATATATATATATATACCTGAAATATACTAGGTATATTTTTTGTATATATATATATGGTTGATTTTACTATTATGAGTATTGTTCTACATTAATTATTTTTCGAATGAATGATTTATTTAAATGAAGGATGTCAATAGAACATGCTTCCTAGTGGGCAGCACTAGGACCGTGTACGTACCGGTACGATAGATAAGGGTTAAGTGAGAACTAATATGGTGATTATAATTGATTTGACTAAGATTAATGGTATATTAGATAGTGTGAATTGCGGGGTCAATCACACTGACAGTCAGACTGCTGGAGCTTGGTTGACTTAGTGTCTTGGGGCCAATCTACTGTTCAAAGTGAAATGAATGATCTATTGGGTTGATTAAGATGTGAGGTGATAGATAGTGTGATTGCTGGAGCTCGATTGACTTAGTGTCTCGGGGCCAATCACACTGACAGTCAGACTATTGGAGCTCGATCGACATAATGTCTCGGGGCCAGTCTGCTGTCCAAATTAGAATAAGTGTCCTATTTGGAATCAAGTGAGCCTGTATGGCTAGAGTGATGATGGAGTTGTTTGAGGTTGATATTAATAGGGTTGTACTTGATCCTTCATGAACTAAAATAAATGTTTTCTACATTCAGTATATTTATAAAAGTAAAGTTGACATTTGTGTGAGATGCGTGAATATACATATATATATATGAATGCCTGATTGAGTATGGTTTAGATTGCATGTATATATAGTATAATGATTCACTCAGTGAGGTTTGACCCCCCTCAATTATTTTTTTTCAGGAGATCTTATATCGTCAGACCTTAGTAGTAGAGTTCCTCGCCGGTGTTCTTCAGTCCCGGCTATTTTATAATGTATGTTTTGAATCTCTGAATTGTATTCTAGAAACTGCAGTAGTAGTGTTATTGTATCGGAAGAGTATTATATTGTTTTGATATTACATACTCTGAAAATTTGTATTTGAACACTGTACGATTATGTATTTATGTATTATAGGATTTGGAGTATTTATTTTATATATTGAATCAAAAAATTTTAATTCTGTTGTATTTTATTTATTTATTGCATTATTTTATTTTCTTAGGCTTGCTACGGGTTCCAGATTCGAAAGAATTCTTATTCCCTAGCGCCGGTCATGACTCCTAGTTTGGGTCGTGACATAATAATAGCCAACACTCTAGCCATACAGGCTCACTTATTCCAAATAAATTCTCTTATTCCATTTGGACAGTAGACTGGCCCCGAGACACTTGGTCAACCAAGCTCCAACAGTCTGATTGTCAGTGTGATTGGCCCTGAGACACTTGGCCAACCGAGTTCTAGCAATCACACTCTCAAATCACATCTCACATTAGTCAAATCAAATCAATCAAGTCATAATCCACCACTAGGTTAGTAATTTAACCTAAATTCTATCGTCGTACCAGTACGTACTCGGTCCTAGTGCTGCCCACTAGGAAGCACGTTCTATCGATATCCTTCATTAAAATAAATCGTACATTCGAAAAATAAATAATGCATGATATTAATATAAATGGCAATATAAACCAAATATATATTAGAAATATACCTAAAATAAATAAAGTATATTTCGAGTATATATATGCCAAATAAATTCAGTTCAATTATAAAATAAACCAAAAATAAACCATACAAATACTTAAAAATAATTTAAGTATAAATCAAGAATAAAACATGCATTTATTTCAAAATATACTAAAAATATACCAAAAATATACTAATCATTTACTAAAGCAGTTTATACATAAATCATGCAGTTAAAACATATATTTCTAAAACATGCAACCTAAATATATGTATATATATAAAATAACAACTCACAGTGGTGCGCTACACAAGACGGATCCGACAGGCCTAGTCCACTAGGCCTCGGTCTCGGTGCAACTAACAATAAAATCACAACACGAAATCATAACAAATCTAACTTAACTTCTAGAGACTCGATCTAGAATTTTAGACACAGACAGATACAAAATCAAACTTGATGTCACCTTTTACGAGAAGTCTATCGAAAATTCGGCAGAACCTCCTCTGTAAAATGGAGATCTCTCTACTCAGAAAGTAGAGTTGGTCTTGGAAGAAAAATACACTTCGAATATAGAATCCTCACAACCCCTCGGTCGGACCTCAAACTGCAATTCCACCGACCGAGGTTCACAATTCACAAGAAAATACCATAAATACCAAAAATACCCTTTTTATACCAAAATATAGCAATTTACATATTTAAACATTAAAAACAATTATTTCACCAATATTTAGTTAAAAACCCTAATATTAATATAATATTATTAAAAATCGATAATTCTCAATAAATTCACAAATATTAATAAAAATTCATTTTATAAATCCAAATTACTTAATTAGTCCAAAAACATACTAAAAATCCATTTATTTACAAAAATAGTATATTATATAAAATAATTTTTGAAAAATAGTTTTAATTAGTTAAAAATAGTAATTAATTTGTAAAAATCATTTTTATACCTCAAATAATTATTAAAACCAATTTAACTTAATATTCAAATAATATTTCCACTAAATTACCAAAATACCCGTAATATGTAAAAATTCAAAAAATATACTATAATTACTCAAAAATTCACTAACAATTATATAATTACTCTAAAATTATTTTCACAACATATAATTCAATAAAATCAACAATTATACTCAATTAACCAATTAATTTTAACAAAATACACATATAACCTATATTTCTAAAATTCACATAAACTAAATAAAATTATATGAATTACACAAAAACCACAAAATTATAAATTAAATTCTATAATTATTTTTAACCACCATAAACACCAAAAATCACAATTCCACAATTTATTTAATTAATTTACGAAAATTAGAAAATAATAATAGAATAATTAAATATTCACAAAAATCAAAATAAATTCCAAAAATTCCATAAAAATTCCAGAGTGTAGGGTGAGCTAGTAAAATCAACTTTTGTGAAGGATTTAAGCTTGAATATCAAATATCAAACTTCAAAAAAATCAAGAAACAAAAGAGGCCGAAAATGAAATCAAGCTCAAATTCTTACCAAATCGAGTTTTCAAGCTACAAGGAGCTTGGAGTCGGCTTCTATGGAGTTCTAGGAGCTTAACGGCACTGGAACTACCGGATTTGATGACCGAAAATGCCTTGAACGGAGGAGAGTTGATTTTTAGCTTCCTCGGCTTCCACAACAACCACCAACGCAAGAGAGGGTGGAGGAGGGTGGCAGAGCAGTTAGGGAATGAAGGCAGCACTCCGGGAGGCACACCGACGGTAGGCAGCTAAACTTGCAACGGTGAGGGGGTGTGGGGGTAGGGTGTCGAGGTGAGGGAGGGTGATGAAGATGGGTTTTTGTTTTATATATATATATATAACTTCATAGTTTAATATTAAAACTTTATAATATACCAAATACACACACCACACACTTATATTATATACATTTATATATATACACACACACACACACACACACATATGCATAAAAACAATAACCCTAAGTATATATGCATGTATATATATATATATATATATATATATATATATATATATATATATATATATATATATATATTATTAATACACAAAATAATAATGCATGAAACAAAAAAATTTGTTAAAATAAAATAATATTAAACAATAAAATTTTATTTAAATGCTATTTTCCAAAATAATAGGTTTCAGAATAATTTTTACATAAAAATTTTTAAATAAACATAAAATAACATTAACTATTAACAAAATAATTAAATAATCAAATATATATATTAAAAATTATTAATACTGCATATCCCGATATAATATAAAAATATTTAAAACTCGGGTTATTACACACTGCAAATCTCATAATTTAATTTCTTAATTTAATTTATAGAAATTCAGATTTTTACAATAATTTTTTGTAGTTAGTACAAATGGTTAATTCCCAACACATAAGGGGGACAGAGGGGAGGAGTAAAGAGTTCGAACCCTATTATCCTCAAACTGGATGTCCACACCTTTTGTCACTTGAGCTACTCGTGGAGGAAGACTAATTTTAGACTTGAGAAAAAATATGAAATTAATAGAGGGAAAAAGAAAATGAAGAAATAGAGAAAAAAACAAAGAAAGCAAAACAAAACAACAAAGAAAAGAATACCGAAGAGAGAAACATATAAAACTGAAAAAAAAAAAATTGTCATATAGAATGTGGAAAAAAAATTGTATATTTAGGAACACTAGTAAACAACCACGTGTTTTATACGTGAATAAAAAATTTATTTAACTTGTGATATATAATAAATAAAAAATTAAATATATTTTTATTATTATTACATAAAAGTTCTAAACATAATAATAGTGATATTTTTTTTATATAACAATTTGATATTAACTTAATATAGTTATAATTCATTATACAATTTTCATAATTTTTTTATTTGAATAATTATATAATATTTCTTATAATTAGTTTTCTCAAATTTACCTAATTAGAATAGAAAATATACTTTCAATTAAATTAGAACTTTTATTAAAGATAAGGTAGAAATTAACCTACATAAATTACAAAACATACTTACAATTAAATGCCTATATTTTAGTTAATTTAATTTGTATTAGTGATAAAATATAAGTTAACCTAATTAAAATAGAAAATAGACTTTCTATCAAATTAAAATTATATTTTAATTAATTTAATTTTACTTTTATTAATAAATGACTAAATTATCCAATTTTTATACTGTAGACACCCGATTGGGTCGGCTCGTGTTAGGGGATGAATTAGGGTTGCTCAGTTTGACCGGCCCGTTGTCAAGCCTAATGATGAGAATGTGGAACTTGGACATGAGAATGAAACCTGAATCTCTAGTGGAAGTGGACTTGAAAACCCAAAGCCTGAAAAAACCCAAAACCGAGCCCAACTATCCAAATTTGGCCCAAGCCTGCCTGGCCCAACGCAGGCCCGGGCCAAAGGGGCATCGCCTTAGTGTAATGAGATGATCGCCTCATTGATGAGGCGCAGCCTCTATGACAGCCCACTTGCAGCTGCACTTAATGCAGCTGCAATCATGACGGCCAAGTGGTGTGAGCCCCACTTTTTAGATATGCTTCTTGCATGAAAAAATGACTTTTGGGGAAGAAAAAAAGGCTAGGAAAGCTTATGATGGGCTAGAAGGCTTAGGGGCATGGGAAAGGTAAGGAATAAAAAGAGAAAAAAAAAAGAGAGAAAAGAGGGAAGTTGGTGAGAAAAAGAGGGAGGAGCTCTGGAAAAGAAAAACACAGAGAGAAAAAATGCCCTCAAGGAAGGAGGAGAGGTGGAAGCAAAGGAAAGTCCATATTTTTCTAAACGAAGAAGGAAGAAGCTTGTGTCAAAAGTAGAGATCACGTCCTAACAAGGATCATAATCAAAAACACCTCTGAAGGCCTCTCATTTTTGGTAGAAAACTTGCACTTAAACTTGACATGCGCATCATTTTGTGAGTTCTTGCTTGTGTGACTAAGTTCTTAGTACATTTTAGGTTTATCTCTAGTGTGTCTTGCTTGATATCTCACTTTATTGATGGATCTTTGAACACTTTTGCATGTAGTTGTAGTTTGATGATTATAGAGTGTGTATATGCATGTTTTATTACTTAGAGTAGAAGTTTGTATGTTTTGGGAGTCGGAGCCGGCCTGCTGATCAGGAGACGCCTCTTTACAGAGGCATCGCCTCATCTCAATGAGGCGATCGCCCCATTGACAAGCCTCTAGGGAGTCTTCCTTTTGTGCGTGTGTGTGTTATATACCTTTTTTACCTCAAAATTTTAAGAGCCCCTGTTGATGAGGCGCCGCCTCATTGACAGAATTAGCCTGCTTCTTGTTTCATTTTTTTTTAATGTTTGTCATGACGTCTGCTTTGATACGTCCTCTTTTAGCCTTAAACATGTCCGTATAGTTGCATGATGATGTTTAACCTTGATTGTTCGATGCTTCCTTTAGTTCATAATGTGAAAACCCTTTTTTATAGAGCCTTTTTATAAGTATCGCTATATGTGATTTCATTTTTTCTTGAAAAGAAGGACTAACTATGAGTTATTTGCAAGAATTACTTGATGACTTCTATCATCGAATAGTCACTTTTGCTAGTTATCCCTTGTACATTGTCGCTTTTATATTATTTTATTGGTTTATTTTCAATATATGTTGGGTTTATTTTCTGTATATTATTTCGTTTATTTAGCTAAAAAGCATTGTAATCCTTAATCCCTTCCCCCCATTCGTTTTTGAATGTATGGTTATAATTATTATTTATTTTATTTTTGTTGAACATTGGGATTTAAAAGCATGAAACCGGACTAATGTGCAAACTCAGACTTAATTATAAAATCTACCAATTATCCAAAGGCAATTTTATTATGTATGGTAATGAGGAAATAATTAAATAATTAAATGGTAATAAAACGCAAAACATAAACGGAGGCCAATCGCAAGGTTGGGTGAGCATTCAAACACTCATACCCAGTTTCCGAACCCGATCTCTGATGACGGCTTCTGGGAACCTCCGTGGGATCCAGTTGTTATACAGTGTGTTTTGGCTTTTACCCGAGTGGTAACTCCATCTCCAAATAGGCCCAAGACCTATATCGTATTTCCTAGTGGGCCTCGAGCCCACACAGTGCCATGGTCGCCAAACACTTGAGCGCGCGCTAAACACTACTGCCTACAGTGGCAATTCTACTGGGATAAAGAAATTGATTCCAGTATTTTGCTTTTTATCATCTTTAATTATTTTCTTATTTCTTCTTGAATTTCTGCATTCACTACACATTTTTTACACAATGAGCACTTTAGTCCTGAATAAACCCGACAATAGTCAGTACTTCGCTACCTACGTTTCACTCAAACCTAGTGGTGGAATATTTGATTATTGTCACTTACGACACGTGCTAATCCGCGTTGTTTGACCCTTGAGTGGGGAGACGTATATGGATGTATATCATTGTGGGAGCCAAAGCCTTTTTACCCAAGACTCAAGCCCATGTAATGACTTAGCAACTATTTTGAGGAATTTTCCCATTTGTGTGTAGTATGCCATATAATGGACCCTTAAAATAAATCTTGAGCCCATCAATAAGCAGTTCAAAGTGAAATGGACCCTCATATCCAACCAAAGCCCATTATAAACCAGCTAGTCAACAAAGGCTCTCATGTTTATTCATGACCCATTTAAGTGGGCCTTGACAAGTGAGTTTATGGTGCTAAGGATCTTGGCTCATAGAAAGTGGACTCGGGCTTTATTTAAAGGAATCATTTTAAGAGTTTTCTTGCATACGTCGGTTTTATTATCCCCCGCTGATAATTAAAACCCAGGCCAAAAATCTTAGGATAAGATACTCACCATTGAATACGTGTGTGGGAGAAATAAGGGTGGAAGTTTGCACGTTCAAGTTCCATGTTTTGATCTTGTATATCTTTTGTGTGTGACCTCTTATTTTTCAAATTTCTAAATAAAATGTACTTGCATATCATGTATACACGTCATGCATCATTCTAACCTATTTTTTTGTCAGCGTTATAGATCCTTCAAGCTCAGTAGGGTGGGTTCGAGCTAGCTCAGGTCGTTTGATCAGAAATTTAGAATTAGGAATGGCAGGAAGGTTCGATCCAAAAGCATTTATGGCACTGTGGAAAGAGGAAGTAATAACAGAAACCTGGGCTATAATGAGAGAAATGATGGGGGAGATTACTAAGCTTATCAGAGAGAGTTAGCCAGCATAGCCACCCAATGCACCACCGATCGATCCGATGGATCTCGATGAGGAAATACCTATTAGAGGAAGGGAAGAAGATGATGTGACAGTATTGGCCAATCCGATGAATCAAAGAAATGTCATCCCAGCAGAGGATGTGGGTTAGACTGAGTGGGCTAAGAATATGACCAGAGTGATGAATCAGATGCAGGTGATGATGAAGGAAAAGGGTATGGTCGCTCCTTTAGATTATGATCTGAATCTGGAAAAGGGTGATAAACCGCTGCCTCATAAGTTTAAATTCCCAGACATGAAGAAGTATACTGGTGCCGAGGATCCCCATTTGCATTTGAAGCAATATGTAGCATACATGAAGGCTACTGAGCTAACTGAGAACCAAATTGTCAAGCAGTTCCCTATTTCATTAGAGGGAGCACCGATTCGTTGGTATTACACCTTGGAACCGCATGTTTAGTTAGATTGGAAAGAATTGTGCGTTGCTTTTATTAAGGAATATGGTTTTAATGTTCAACTAGAGGTGTCCTTGAGAGATCTGCAGAATACCAAACAGAACTTTAATGAGCCTTTTGCTGATTACCTGACTCGTTGAAGGGGAAAGTTATCCTTGATGAGGCATAGGCCTGCTGAGTTTGACCAGTTGGTGTTGGCACTAGATTAGAAAAAGATTTCCACTAATTCCACTCCAGAACAGATGGTCCAATCACTAACAGAAACCCCTCAAGGAATGATAACATTTTCCAATGACGATTTGCCTTTGGAAGGGAGGGATCACCACAAAGCTCTATTTATTAAAGCCAAGGTAAAAGGGAAGATGACCTGCTGTGTGATGGTTGATAACGGTTCTGCCATTAATGTGTGTCCACTGAAGATTCTGCCGAAGCTAGGGTTGACGGTAGCTGACCTAAAGCCTTATAAAGTAGTTATCAAGGCTTATGATGACACCAAAAGATTTGTGGAAGGAACTTTCAAGGCATTGGTTAAAATAGGACCTATAGAAGTCTGGGTTGACCTGCATATGATTGATATCCCGGTAACATTTGCCATTTTATTAGGGAGGCCATGGTTTCACCCTTTGGGTGGCGTTCCATCCACTGTTCATCAAAAGATTAAGTTTTCATATGAAGGGAGGGTTGTCACCATCTCAGCTGAAACTGAAGTCGCTATAGCCGCACTAAAGTTGATCCCGAAGGAGATTTTCTTTAATCTCAGTTTTGAAGTCTGTATGATCTATGAGGACGAGATGAATGAAAAGGTTATGAGAATGATGCGCAATATGAAATTTTGTCCCGGCATGGGATTAAGGAAAAATCAGAGCAGACCTTCAGAGTTTGTGGGAAATAAAGTACCTGTCATGAAGCATAGGTTAGGATTCAAAGAGGTTGACGAAGTTGGGAAAGAGATGGGTATGTCGGACCAATCTGAAGAAAAGGAGAAGGAAACCATGGCTAGAAAGAAGACTCTATGGGAAATCTTTATAAAGAAAGGCACTAGACACCCATACAGTGGGACTCCAGAACCTCTCCTAGTGGCTGAGGAAGTTATCCCGAGGTTTGAGATTTTTACTGAATTTATGAACAAAACCGAGGAAGTTACTGTCGAAAAAACCCCTACTAAGGAGCTGGTATTGGCTGAAGAAGAGTTTAAAGAGGATAGCGCTGCTTCAGAGCGAAAAGGCCTTGATGATCAGAATAAAGACCTTGACTTTAAGACCTACATCCTCGATTATATCATAGATACCTTTTATAATGACTTTGATGTTTCTCTTGCTTCTCTATTTGAAACTGACGATCTTTTCTTTTCAAAAGTGGATGCAATGAAATCTGAATTTGCTTATTTATGTAATGTATTTCCTAATGGTTATTCTGTTTGTGATGATCATTTCATGCATATATTTGATATTAATTCCATGCAAACTGAATTATTTAATTTAGGCATAAATGATAACCCTAAAATTATATTGTTTGCTTCTAGTTTAACTCATAGTGAGAGAGGAAAAATGGAAGAAATATTAAAGAAGAGACAGAAAGTATTTGCTTGGGGTTACGAAGACATGCCCATAATCGATAGGGAAATCACAGAACACAGGATCCCAACATACCCTCACGTAGCACCAATAAAGCAGAAGTAAAGGAGGTTAAGGCCATAATGGGCTCTCTTGGTTAAGGAAGAAGTCGAAAAGCAGCTGAAGGCAAAGTTCTTAGAAGTGGTAGAGGACACTCAGTGGTTAGCAAATATAGTTCCAGTTCCTAAGAAGGATGGAAGGGTCAAAGTGTGTGTGGACTACTGGGATTTGAATAAAGCCTGCCCCAAGGATGACTTTCCGCTATCACATATCGATACATTAATTGATAGTGTAGCTTCTAATGCAATGTACTCTTTTATGGATGAATTTTTGGGATACAATCAGATCATGATGGTAGTAATAGATAGATTGAAGACATCTTTCATCACCGAATGGGGCGTGTACTATTTCCAAGTGATGCCTTTCGGCTTAAAGAATGCAGGGGCCATTTATCATAGGACGTCGACTGCCTTGCTACATGATATGATCCATAAAGAGGTAGAAGTGTATCTGAATGACATGATAGTGAAATCTATAAACAGGGAAGGGCATTTTAAGGCACTAAACAAGTTTCTAGCTAGATCAGAAAAGTATAATCTTAGGCTAAACCCAAAGAAGAGTGTTTTTGGGATTACATCTGGCAAACTGTTAGGACACATTATTAGCCATAAAGGAATAGAGGTCAACCTAAATAAGATCAGAGCAATCAAGGATATGCTGGCACCAAAGAATGAAAAAGAGGTCCGAGGGTTTCTGAGGCACCTATAGTATATCAATAGATTTATAGCCAAGTTGACGACCATCTCTAATCCCATCTTTAAGCTTCTAAAGAAAGACCAACCTGTTGTGTGGGACGAAAGATGTCAACAAGCTTTTGAAACTATCAAGGATTATCTGATGAATCCCCCTGTCTTACAACTGCCGAGACCGGGTAAAGCCTTGATCCTATATCTAGCAGTTGAAAAAGATGCAATAGGGGCAATGTTAGCATAGGAAGGTGGAGAGAAGATCGAACATGTTGTATATTATAGCTTCTACCCTACGAGGTCGCTTATAGCTTAGTGGAGAAAACTTTTTTAGCAGTGATTTGGGCAATGAAAAAGCTCCGACACTACTTCCAGTCTTACAAAGTGCAGGCAATTTCTAAACATAATCCCCTCAGGTACCTCCAACAGGCCCCGTCTCTTACGGGAAAATTGGCTAAGTGGCTCATTTTTCTCACGAAGTTTGACATAGAGTATATAGCTAAAAAGACAGTGAAAGGAAGAGCAGTAGCAGACTTCTTGACACAAAGCCCGGTGGATGATGACCAAGAGTGGAAGTTAGAGTTCCCCAATGAGCATCTAAGGGCGATAGACATACAAGGCTGGGAGATGTACTTTAACAGAGCTGTTAACAACAAAGGGGCCAGAATAGGGGTAATCTTGGTTACGCCAGAAGGAGAAATGATCCCGATGGTAAAAAGACTCAAGTTTGAAGCAACCAATAACCAAGTAGAATACAAAGCCTTCATCTTTGGTTTAGAAGCATTACGTAGCGCGGGGGCAGAAAATGTTACTGTCTATGGGGATTCCATGCTAGTTATAAAATAAGCCACTAAAGAATGGGAGATAAAAGAAGACAGATTATAGTTGTACTGGGAATACTTGACTACCATCCTATGCTCCTTCACTTAGTGTAAATTAGTCCATTCGCCAAGGGAAGGAAACCAGGTAGCTGACGCCCTAGCCACATTGGCCTCCATATGGGAAAGTGGGAAACAACCAGAGGCCAGGCCTTTAATTCTTATGAAGTTTCAAGCCCCCTATTACGAAGAGTTGAGAGTAACGTCAGTTGACGCCATTGAGAAACCTTAGTTCTATGATTTACAAAGGTATCTAGAAACTGTACAATTTCTGGCTGACGCTGATAAGAAAGAAAGGATATCCCTGCAAATGTTGTCTCGACAATTCATGAGCCACAATGGGATGTTATACAAAAGAATGCTAGCTGGGGTACACCTCAGGTGCGTTGATAAGGATGAAGGCCGAAAGCTTATGGAAGCAATTCACGAAGGGGTGTGTGGGCCACGCATGAATGAGACCATCTTGGTAAAGAAAATAGCCCGCCAATGGTACTTTTGGCTCACCATGGAAGCAGATTATGTTGGATTTATGAAGAAATGTCATAATTGCCAAACATATGGTGATGTTAGCCACCTACCATCTATGGAGCTTTAAGGAATGACTTCTCCTTGGCCGTTTGTTGTATGGGGGATTGATATCACAAGGGAGGTGAGGCTAAAAGCAACTAATGGCCATCGTTATATCATTGTGGCTATCGTTTACTTCTCCAAATAGGTTGAGGTTGAATCCTATGCTACTGTGGGATCGAAGCAGATGTCGAAGTTCATCGAAAAAAATATAATCTGCAGGTACGGATTACTGTATCATATAGTTATAGGCAATGGTGTTCAATTTCGGGCAAAAACGGCCACATTATTGAAAGATTATAAGATTGAGCACCACAGGTCATCTCTGTATAAGCCATAGGCAAATGGGGGTGGTGGAAGCAGCAAATAAGAATGTAAAAAAGATCTTGGCCAAGACGCTAGAAAATTATCGAGATTGGGTCGATTACTTATAATTTGCATTATGGGGGTGCCGAACTACTGCTAGAAGTTTGACAGGAGCCACTCCGTACTCTTTGGTTTATGGGTGTAAGGCTATCTTACCTATAGAGGTTGAGATAAGGTCATTGAGAGTCCTTCTAGAATTTAAACCACCTGAGTATCAATGGATCAAAAGTCAGTTGGTTCAGTTGATATTACTAGATGAAAAGAGGATGAAGGCCATATATCATTCTCAGCTGCATCAGAAAAGAATAGCCTGGGCCTACAATAAGAAAATCAAGCCATGCAAGATTCGAGAAGGGGATTTGGTGTTGAAACTTACAAGGTCAATCATGATTGATCCTCGAGGGAAGTTTAAGCGTAATTGGGAGGGACCGTATTTGGTAAAGAAGTTATTTTTGAAAGGCGCTGCCATTCTGTCTGACATGGAGGGAAACGAGTTCAAAGAACCCATCAACCTAGACAAGCTTAAGAAATAATTTCTGTAAAAAGTCTCGCTAGGAAGAAAACCTCAAAAAGAGGTTGTCTAGGCAAAAGTTAGAGACTAAAAAGAAAAAAAGGAAAAAAAAAGTCTTGTTGGACTGAAAACCTCGAAAGAGGCGGTCCAGGCAAAATTTAAGGACATATAAAAGGGGAGAGAGAGGCGCAAAATGATTAATAAAAAAACTTGCAAGGGCAAGCCGATTAGTAACATGAGATCTAGTAGAAGTGAAGTGTATATGCATTTTTATGCTTAAATAAAATGACACAGATTGCTTTAATTATTGTTAAACATTGCATAATATGTCTATTACAAGCCGCTTAACTAGTACAAAAGGGAAATTACTTCTAACAAAAGGGGAAATGAAGACTTCATTTCGTGAGCTAATTTTATTTTCTCTTCTTTTATTGCCTACCCTGTAAACTTAACATTTATAACTCTCTTATCCTCTTGTATTTAATAAACTCATCTCTTTCTGTCTGTTGTAAACAAACCCACGCTTTGTAATAATCATCGATGGTCTGATCACCGTCGTAGCTTAAATTCCTTTCGATGACTCTTTGAGGCCAAGTTGCCACCAGGTGGTCCAGGACATTTTGAGAGAGCGGCCTTGGCTCGAACACGTGAATGGGCTCCACAATCAGTTATTTATGACTATATTGGCGGTAAAGGCAGGTTGGATTGTAGAAAGTGGCAAAATGGAAACCGACAACCGAGATGCAATATGTATAAGACCGAATGGTTACATGCTATAATCCCCACTAGGGGCACATCCAGCGGATCAGTGTATTAGGAAATATTGACAGCCATCTATGAATGTCTGCAGGGATGGGACATAGTTTTCATATTCGATAATGCCTAGCCTGGTAACGCCGGATGTCCTGAGGAGGTTTGATCAGGCCCAACTTTTCATAAAACCACATCTGCGAGATTGTAAATGATTAGATACAGACAGTGTGGAAGTTAAGGAAGGGATAATAAGAAACTTACTTCCAACAGGAATGGACTTCCTGAGAATTGTCGTGTCTTCGTGAAGTCATCCAATCTAATGGTAGTTTTTACTAAGATAAGAGGGAAGGGATTGAACCCTGACTCCACTTGATCGAGGATGGAAAGGATTTTCGTATCATAGTGCCCTGAGGGAGAGACCAATAGAAATTGAGCATACAAACAGAGGGCTAACATGTGGGGCCAGTAAGTTTCTTCTTTGTCCACATTCATGGTGACCTCGAGGAAG
The DNA here is from genome assembly GCA_947683625.1 of Mallotus nudiflorus. NCBI lineage: Eukaryota > Viridiplantae > Streptophyta > Magnoliopsida > Malpighiales > Euphorbiaceae > Mallotus > Mallotus nudiflorus. Next base: position 2,621,702 of record CANTUR010000187.1, on the reverse strand, counting down.
GACTCTAGTTTGATTTTCGAGTCGGAGATACAGTGAAAAGAAGACCAGGGTGGAAGGTTGAATATACGCGCCATTTGTTGCCGAATGAAGTGAAAATTCAGGTTTTCGAGGATAAGAATTGTAAACCGACAAGCAGAGTCTGTATGCTGGCCGAGAATTGCCTCGAATTCCTCTAGCAGGAGATATATTTCTATTGTGTTGAACTAGAAAATGTGTTTATGGGGATCCCAAAATTGAACCATGGCATGGAGAAAAGGGAAATTGATTCTCCTAGTGTGAAGTGATTTGAAGACCGAAAAGTGAAATAGCTCTAGCCTTGCCCAAGATTTATTGTCTAAACCTTTCAAAATTGATTGTAGGGACCTTAGACTATGTTCTGTCATGTTTATGACTTTTCAGAGGTGCCTAGAGAGAGAAACAGGAGGTTAGGGACAAAGGGAACTCGAGAACTAGGTTAAACATAAGAATGTGGGTTTTTATAGGGGGAGGACCTCCTATTGTTGAGGTGATTGCCTCATTAATGAGGCGTCGCCTTAGCAGTAAGAGGCGATCACCTCTTCACCAGAGATCAATGAGGCAGTTACCTCATCAGCAATATGGGTTGATTGCGCTTCTTTAAATCACACAGTCTAAACAGGTGCCGACATTTATGTACGTAAACATTGAAATCAACTCACATGTGAAGAAATGAGAAAAGCAAAACAAGTGGGTTTAATCGAGGAAAATGTTGAATTATGCAAACATTCTATTCATACAATCAAAAACCAAAATTTTTTGTTCAATATTCAAAGACTACACAAGTCTTAACCCTAGTACATCAAGCATCCGATTTAGTACCCTCAGGGTCGGCCTCCCCTCCGGCTCTACTATCACTCTTGTCTTCATCCTTGTCCATCTGAAATACGTCGATCTGACGCTCGAGGGTGGTGATCCTCACCCTGCTTGTAATATCCCGTATTTTTTTTAAACATTTTAATATTTTATCGGGATATGCAGTGTTAATATTTATGTATAATTATGATATTTTTACGAGTTAATATGTATTTAAAACTTATTTTGATTATTGTATATTGTTTTAAGTACTTTACGTAAAAGTTTCCCGGGGACTTGCATTTTCGGGAAAATTTTCACGTAAATAATTTACCATTAATTATTTTAAATAGATTTACGGAATTGCATGAACTCATATATATTTTTAAAGTACTAAATAACGCATTTATCTGTATTTATTTAATTAGGGTTTGATTAATTACCCTAATATTTTATTCTTTATTTGTTAGTTTTATTATTATTTAATTATTTTTATTTAGTATTAAATTTTAAAATATTGAATTATGTGTGTGGTGGATAATTTTTCTAAGTATTATATTAATATACTATATTATAAATTATTAAACTATTATTAATATTATAATATATATATATATATATATATATATTATATACAAATTTTTTTTTATTTCTTCCTTTTTCTTTTTTCTTCCATTTCCTTCTTCTCCCCGACCCTCCTCCATCCACCCTCACCCTCGCCGTCCGATCACCGGCCGTTAGAGTGCCTCCCCTGCGTGTCGCCGTCCTCCTCCATTGCCTTGCCACTCCGATCTTCTTCCCCAGCGCCGGCTAACTCGTTTTCTTCCATTTTTGGCCGAAAGTCCCATTTTCTTCACAACTCACTATTCCGGCCACCAAATTCCTTCATTCCAGTGTTGTTGGACTCCCATGAAGCCATAGAAGACAATTCCAAGATTTTTTTCAGCTCAAAACTTGATTTGGTATGGTTTTTCTCAACTTTTCAATTTCAGCTATAAATGATTTTTGAATTTTTTTGAGCTTCAAATGATTGATTCATGAAAAGTCCCTTAACAAATGTTGATCCTAGTAGCTTAATCTTCATGTATGAATTTTTGTATAATTTTTGGATATTATTTTGATTTTTGGGTATTTTTGAATATTTTATTATTATTTTCTAATTTTCGAAAATTAATTAATTAAATTGTAAAATTGTGTTTTATGACAAATATATGAGTTGAAATGAATTATAGAAATTTATTTGGAATTTTTATTAATTTATATGTATTTATTTTGAATTTATTTAGGTTTATGCAATTTTGGAAAATTAGGTTAATTATGTTTTTAATTGAAATTAATTAGTTAATTGAGTTTAATTATTGATATTATTGATAAATATGTGGAGAAAATTAATTTTGGATAATTATACTATTTTTGGTGAATTTTTGGAGTAATTTTAGTATATTTATATATATAGGGATATTTTGATAATTTTACCCTAAATTGACTAAAAATGTAATTAAATTGGTTTTAATAGTTATTTAAGGTATAAAAATGATTTCTAGAAATTATTTAGTATTTTTAATTGATTAAAACTATTTTTTGTGAATTATTTTCAATTATATATATAATATACAATTTTTCTAAATAAAATGAGTTTTTATCGGTTTTTACTGTGTTTTAAGGTTAATTACGTAATTTCTAATTATAAAATGTATTTCTATGATATAAGGGTATTTTTGGTATTTTCATAATTGTTCTGTGATTGCGAACCCCGGTCGGTAGACTGTAGTTTGGAGTCCGACCGAGGGGTTGTGGATGTGTTTCTGTGTCTATTTTCAAAGTGTGTTTCTTTGCAGGGCCGGCTCTACTCTTTGAGTAGAGAGATGTCTGTTTTATAGGGGAGGTTCTATCGGATTTTCGATAGAATTCTCGTAAAACGTGATGTCCGGTCAAACCCTAATTCTGATTATGTGTCTGATATTCTAGATCGAGTTTCTAGGATTTTCTGTTAGGTTTATTCTGATGTCTGTTATTTTTGTATGTTTAGTTACGCCGAGACCGAGGTCTAGTAGACCAGGCCCGTCGGACCCATCTCGAGGAGCGCACTAAGTGTGAGTTACTATTTTATATATATATGCTTAGGGTGCATGATTTTAAAAATATATATTTTATTTTGATTAAATATGCATAATGATTTAATTAGTACTTAAGTTTATTTTTAGGGTATTTTTGGTTTATTATTGGTATATTTTAAACTATATGCATATTTTATTAATGAATTATGTTTAAAATGTTTTTGAATATATTTTTAGTTTAGTTTGTAATTTAATTGGATTTATTTAACGTATATATACCCGAAATATACCTGATTTACTTTTGGTATATTTCTAGTATATATATGGTTTGTGTTGCTATTTTATTTAAATTCATGCATCATTTATTTGTGAATGTATGTTTTATATTTATTAATGAAGGATATCGATAGAACGTGCTACCTAGTGGGCAGCACTAGGACCGAGTACGTACCAGTATGCTTATACCATTTAGGCTATATTACTAACCTATTTGAGGATATTTATGAGATTTGATTATTTGATGTGTGATGTGATTTGGGTGTGATTGCTAGAGCTCGGTTGACCTAGTGTCTCGGGGCCAATCACACTGACAGTCAGACTGCTGGAGCTCGGTTGACTTAGTGTCTCGGGGTCAATCTACTGTCTAAAAGGATCAAGTGATCATATATTGGAATAAGTGAGCCTGTATGGTTAGAGTGTTGTCTAACACTGTTTGAGGTTGCGATATTCTAGGGTTCTATTTGATCCTTCATGAACTGTGATTTTTAATAAAAATATATAAAAATGAATTTATTGCATCTGTGTGTATTTGCTTGTATATATATACATATTATATATACTTTGATTGTGTGCATTGACATTTAGTATGCATGTATATATATTATAGTAATTCACTCAGTGAGGTCTGACTCCCCTCTATTGATCATTTTTTTCAGGAGAGTCATCATCTTTAAACCTCAGTAGCAGGCCTGTATGCCGGATTTCTTTCGCCCCGGCTTCTTTATGTAATCTGCTTATCTGAGTCTTGAATTTTATTTTTATAATCTAGACACTGCAGTAGTTGTAAATTAATTATGGGTTTTATGTATTATATTTGTGTGAGTTATGTATTTTAAGAATTTGAACTGAAACTTATATTAAAGAGTTTATTTATATATGAGATGAGAATTTGATTTAAATTTCCTGGTGGTGGATTATTATTTTCATATTTATGATTTTATTTTTGATGTATCAAATACTGTTATTATTATTATTGCATATTTTATTTTATTTTTAGGCTTACTACGGGTTCCGGATTCGAAAGAATTTCCGTTCCCTAGCGCCGATCATGTGTCACGACCCAAAACAGGGGCCATGACCGGCGCTAGGGAACAGGAATTCTTTCGAATCCGGAATCCGTAGCAAGCCTAAAAATAAAATAAATCATGCAATAATAACAATAACAATATAATATGCAGCAGAAATAAAAATCACAATATCATAATATTATTCACATCAACTGGATTTAAATCAAAATCTCATCTCATAGATACATAATCTCTTTAATACAAATCCAGTTTCAATATAATACATTTCTTTAAAATAAAGTATATGAAATCCAATACTTTAATTCTCAACTACTGCAGTGTCTAGATAAAATAAATAAGACTCAAGTAGATAATTTACACAAAGAAGCCGGGGCGGAAGAAATCCGGCGTATCGACCTGCTACTGAGGTCTGAAGAAGTTGACTTTCCTGAAAAATAGTCAACGGAGGGGAGTCAGACCTCACTGAGTGAATTACTATAATATACATACATACACACTAAATGATAATGCATACAGTCAACGGTATATATGTAATATGTATATATACAAGCAAATTCATACAGATGCAGAAAAATCATTTTTATATATTTTTGAAAAAATCCCAGTTTATGAAGGATCACATAGAACCCTAGAATAACGCAACCTCAGAAAACAGTGTTAAACAACACTCTAGCCATACAGGCTCGCTTATTCCAAATATATCCACTTAATCCATTTAGACAGTAGACTGGCCCCGAGACACTAAGTCAACCGAGCTCCAGTAGTCTGACTGCCAGTGTGATTGGCCCCGAGACACTTGGTCAACCGAGCTCCAGCAATCACACCCACAAACCACATCTCACATATCGATAATCACATTAAATCAATATCCATAAATAAGTTAGTAATATAGCCTAAAGTTATAGGCATACCGGTACGTACTCGGTCCTAGTGCTGCCCACTAGGTAGCACGTTCTATTGATATCCTTCATTAGTAATATAAATCATTCATTCACAAAAAAATAAATGATGCATAAAGTTCAATAAAATACAACATAAACCATATATATACCGGAAATATACCAAAAGTAAATCAAGTATATTTCGAGTATATATAAGTCAAATAAATCCAATCAAATCATAAATTAAATTAAAAATATATTTAAAAACATTTTAAATATATTTTATTAATAAAACATGTATATAATTTATTATATACCAGAAATAAACCAAAAATATACTTAATATAAACTTAAGAAATAATCAAATTATTTATGCATATTTAATCAACATAAAACATGCATTTCTAAATCATGCATCCTAAGCATATATATATAATATAGTAACTCACCTAGTGCGCTCCACGAGACAGGTCCGATGGGCCTGGTCCACTAGCCCTCGGTCTCGACGCAACTAAACAAGCAATAAATAATTGACATCAGAATAAACCTAACAGAAATCCTAGAATTCAATCTAGAGTATTAAACACAGAATCGGAAATTAGGGTTCGACTGGATATCACGTTTTACGAGAATTATACCGAAAATCCGGCAGAACCTCCCCTGTAAAATGGACATCTCTCTACTCAAAAGAGTAGAGCTGACCCTGCAAAGAAATACACTTCGAAAAACTACACAAGGCACAATCAAAATCCCACGGTCGGACTCCAAACTACAGTCCACCGATCGGGGTCCACAAACACAGAATAATTCCAGATATACCAAAAATATCCTTAAAATCTAGAAATACATCTCATAGGTAGAAATTACATAATTAACCTTAAAACACTGTAAAAACCGAATAAAACTCATTTTATTAGAAAAATCGTATATTATATATATAATTGAAAATAATTCACGAAAAATAGTTTTAATTAGTTAAAAATACTAAATAATTTGTAGAAATCATTTTTATACCTTAAATAATTATTAAAACCAATTAAATTACATTTTTAGACAATTTAGGGTAAAATTACCAAAATACCCCTATATATATAAATATACTTAAATTACTTCAAAAATTCACCAAAAATTATAAAATTAACCAAAATTAATTTTATCAAAATATTTATCAATAATATTAATAATTAAACTCAATTAACCAATTAAATTCAATTTAAAACACAATTAACCCTAATTTCTCAAAATCACATAAACTTCAATAATTCAAAATAAATACTTAGAAATTCATAAAAATTCCAAATAAATTCCTATAATTCATTTCAACACCTAATTTAACCATAAACTCCAATTTCATAATTTAAATAATTAATTTCCGAAAATTAGAAAATAATATTAAAATATTCAAAAATACCCAAAAATCCAAAAAATCTCCAAAAATTCTAAAAAAATTCATACATGTAGATTGACCTACTAGAAACAACATTTGTGAAGGGAGTTTTCATGAATCATCCAATTCGAAGCACAAAAAAATCAAAAACCCTAATAGGCCGAAATTGAAAATTCGAAACCTAAGCAAATCTAAACCATTTTAGCTCAAACCAAAGCTATAATCACACTCACCAGAGCTCAAGGAGAAGAAATAGACCGGTGGTGTCGAAAATGGTGGTCGGAATCGGCGTGAACAATAATGGATCGATTTTCGACTTCTCCGGTCAAAATCGACTTCCAGGCGCCGGAAACGGCTACCTCAGGCGGCGGAAAAGGTTGGGGAAGGCGGTGGCACACCGGATGGCACACCCATGGTGAAGAAACGACATGGCAGCGACCGAAACGGCGAAGGGAATCGGTCGGGAGGAAGAAGAAGACTCGGGGGCAAAATGGTAATTTTCCAAACTTTTGATTTTTGACAAATTTTAATGTATATATGTATATATATATACTTTATACTATATATTAAAATAATATTAAATTACACACATCAAATATACACCACACACATAAAATCTAATATTTTAATAATTTATACTAAATAAAATTAATTAAATAACAATAAAATAAATAAATAATTAATAAAATATTAGGGTAATAATGAACCCTAATTAAATAAATATACACACACAGGTTTTATTTAATAATTTAAAAATACGCATGAGTTCATGCAAGTCCGAAAATATATTCAAAATAATTAATATTACATTGTTTACGTGAAAATTCCCCCGAAAATGCAAGTCCCGGGAAAATTTTACGTAAAACATTGAAAATAATATACAGTAATTAAAATAGGTTTTAAATACATATTAACTCATAAAAATATCATATAATATACAGAAATTATTAACACTGCATATCCCGGTACAGTGTAAAAATATTTTAAAAACATGGGATATTACATCATGGCCCCTGTTTTGGGTCGTGACACTGCTAGCCTCATCCCAATCCTATTTCAGACAAAACGCAAGTTAGTAAACCATGCAAGCATGCATACATGTAGAAAATAAAGAGGTTCTTACCCTCCACTGTTGGGTGATCTCCAGCATATAGTCTCTCTGGGCCTTTATCATACGATACATATACAAGCCCTGCTCCAGCAGAATCTGCATTATTGAAATAAATGTTGGAACTAACGTTTGGTTTGAGGATTATAATGAAAGCAGGTCAGGAACAGAGCCTACATGACTAGCACCCCCAGGGGTGCATGCAGGGGTCAGGTCCTTGTCCAAAGTCAAGAACTGACACGACAACTCTCCAGGAGGAACCTAACATCGAGCTAGAGGGTCGGGGACGAGAATGAAGCTATCTAGGATAAACACAGAACCAGAGGCAGTAGTTGGCCTGGCTTCCTCGCCAGCCGCAGAAGTCTCCTTCATGCTCGAATCCAGTCGACGTCTCAAGGGCTCACTCTCCTGCACTCGAGACCTAACTGGGGACACGAGCCTAGCAGGTGCAGCCTAAAGATAAAAATAGGGGGAAACATGTTAAGAATGCAATTAATTTGCAAGAGAAGGGAAACCAATAAGGACTTACCTGAGAGGTAGAAGTGACTTGGAAGGGGACCGTCAGCAGAAGGTGGGTATGGATGAACTCCGCATACCGGCTCTTCACGCGAAATGTGTGATCCACAGCTGGTGAGCCTGCAACAGCCTGAGCGAGGTCATCATCCTCCAGCTCATGAACCCAAAACACACTGTCAGGAGGGGACCTGAGGACCTGCTTAGCTCTAACACTTGCCCTCCAGTTTAGGACCTGCTCTCCCAAATACTAGGCTCAATATCCAAGGCCACAGAGGAGTGCCCTCTTCCGGGCTAAGGGCCTAGAGCGAGTCATCTTAATGGACCAAGTGTTCTCAGGCCCCCACAAATTATTTCGAATCTGGAAAAAAAAAAGAGAGATGTCAATATATAAGTAAATCAAATACAAATAATTTACTAATAAGTAGGTTTGTGCTTTACAGGTACCGCATCCTATGAAAGAGAGTTCAGGTGCTGCCTGTGGATGTGAACTCACGCAAGATGCCTCTTCACGATACGGTTGGCACCCCACCTGTTGAGGGCCAGGAAGTGATCCCCCACTCGTGTAATGCCCATAAGTAGCTCTAGCTTTAGAGCCCAGACCTGGAAAAATAAAACAAGAGAAGTTGAGAAAATTGATGTAAGTAATGGGGGTCAGAACAAGATAAAGGAAAAAGGGGATCATGACGCACCAGAATAGCATGCCTTAAGCCGCAGAATCTCTTAGCCCCTCGGACCACCTCGTCCATGCTCCAGTACAAGTATGCCAAGGCGCAGCTACCCCAATCAAATGTGGGAATCTAATCAAGATCCCGAAGAGCCGGTAGGAACATCAGATCGATGGAGCTGGCGATGTCAGCAAAAAAGGTGGTACTGAGCAGGTAGAACAAACAAGCCCTCACCACCTGGTCAATCTCAAGGGGAGAGATTATCGCTATAACCCAATCTCGAGTGTAGAAACTCCTAATCGAGTCCAACTTAAGGGTATGAGTCCCCTTCATGTCAGGAGTCATCCTTAAAAGTCGCTCGATATATGCATCCTTATCCAGAGACAGCTGGTGTAGATGAGGACAGGATCCCCGATATAGGCAATCCCCATGATGGTAGCAAATGATTCTGGGTCTAGAGTGAGCTTACCAAACGAGAGGTAAAAAGTGTGGGTCGTATCAAACCACCTCTCCATCAGGGCATACAATGGCTGGTAGTCCATGCGCCCCTGCTCAGTCGAAAGTGAGAGTACGAAGTCCTTGAACCCTGTCTCCTAAATTCGGTCCCTCTGCTCATCGGTCAAGTCGCTATAGAAGACCCGGGCTCCATAGAAATTCCCGGCACCCTTGAATGTCTAAGCATCATATTGCAAATAAAGAGATAAGGAAGTAAAATTTATACATATTGCGGATTCAAGGAGAAATTCAAAATGAATGTACATGTAAATGGCGCAGTTCGCTTTGTTGATGAAACGATCACTTCATTGAAAAGGCAATCGGCTCTATAAAGGGTCAATAGGAAATTACCTCTTCACAGAAGCCTGTCACCTCATCGATGAGATGATCACCTCTGTGAGGAATAGATAGGGACAATTCTCAATTTTTAATGATTTAAACATAAGTTTCACATTCTGTTTGATTAAATAAGGTCCTAAAATGATAATTATGAAAGATTAATCACTAACCCAATATAATTTTATAGGAAATTTTAGGGTACTAACCTCTCCTGATGCAGAGGAGCAAATATGGGACCCTAGACCTGCCAGCAGAGGAATTGAGTCCCCACGGGTCAATCACAAACTCCTGAAGGTGCTAATGGGAGGCAAAATATGATCCTACTCAGGCACAGGCGGTGTTCTATCATCCTCCATTTTCTGAAAAAGGGAGAAAATATGTAGAGAGTACAAAAAGTGTAAAGAGGAGGAAAGGGAAAAAAGAAAAATGACAAAAAGTTAAAGAGGAAAAGACAAGGGAAAAGTTATTTTTATAGTAAGTAAGGGTATTGGGGATTCCTAAAAAAAAGGGGGGGCGCAAGAGATGAAATTTAGAGTACGAATTTTCGAGATACAGTTTCTGGAGAAATGCGCCAAGAAAACCCGCTTAAAAAAGAAAGGTTGTTTCGGGTTTGAATCCCCGAAGCTCATAAAGAAAGAGCTGTTCAGGTTTGAATCCCCAAAGCTCAAAAAGAGAGGGATGTTCGGGTTTGAATCTCCAAAGCATACAAAGAAAGGGCTATTCGGGTTGAACCCCCAAAGCTCATAAAGAAAGGGTTGTTCAGGTTTGAATCCCCGAAGCTCAAAAAGAGAGGGCTGTTAGGGTTTGAATCCCTGAAGCTCAAAAAAAAGACTGTTCAAGTTTGAATTCCCCAAGCTCAAAAGATTAAGTTGATTGTTCGGGTAACGTCGTCGAAGTCGGAAGTAAAGGACAACTGGGCCAGGAAAACCCGGAAGTCTATAACCCCAAAGGAGTGATAATCAGACTAGGAAAATTCAAAAACCACATCCCCAATAGTGATCGAGCCATGAAAACTCGGAACCAAAGTCAAGGTTAAGTGATGATCGGGCTAGGAAAATCGAGAATTATATTTTATGTGTGGTAATGATCGGGCCAGGAAAACCCGAGAATCATGTTTCAGGTGATTGATGGTTGGGTCAGGAAAACCCATAAGTCTATGTCCCCAGTGAAACAGTAATCGAGCCAGGAGAACCTGAGGTTAACAGTTTTCAAATTTCTTTATCAAATATTAATGAGTGGCTGATCGAGCCAGGAAAACCTAAGGATCATGGTCATATTTCAGAATTGAAGGATTCATCTCTCAGGTGAAACCCGAGAGTCAGGTATGTTGCTCATCTTATTGTTTGTTTGTTGTTGTGCATGTGATTTTTTAAAAAATGGTCATTGCATGTATTTGATTTTTTGAAAAATCAGGGGGTAAACTGTACACACCCTCTTAGGTCGGCCCATGTTAAAGGATGAATTAGGGTTGCTCAGTTTGACCGGCCCGTTGTCGAGCCCAATGATGAGAATGTGGAACTTGGACATGAGAATGAAGCTTAAATCTCTAGTGGAAAGTGGACTTGAAACCCAAAGCCTAAAAAAACCCAAAATTGAGCCCTACTATCCAAATTTGGCCTAAGCCTGCCTGGCCTAACGCAGGCCCAGGCCAAAGGGGCATCGCCTCAGTGTAATGAGGCGATCGCCTCATCACAAAGGCGATCGCCTCATCGATGAGGTGCCACCTCTATGGCAGCCCACTTGCAGCTGCAATCATGACGACCAAGTGGTGCGAGCCCCACTTTCCAGACCTACTTCTTGCATGAAAAAATGACTTTTAGGGAAGAAAAAAAGGCCAAGAAAACTCATGATGGGTGAGAAGGTTTAGGGGCATAGGAAAGCTAAGGAATAAAAAGAGAAAAAAAAAGAGAGAAGAGGGAAGTTGGTGAGAAAAAGAGGGAGGAGCTCTGGAAAAGAAAAACACAGAGAGAAAAAACATCCTCGAGGAAGGAGGAGAGGTGAAAGCAAAGGAAGGTCCACATTTTCCTAAGAGATGAAGGAAGAAGCATGGGGCCCAAGTAGAGATCACGTCCTAGCAAAGATCACAATCAAAAACACCTCTAAGGGCCTCTCATATTTGGTAGAAAACTTGCACTTAAACTTGACATGTGTATCATTTTGTGAGTTCTTGCTTGTGCGACTAATTTCTTAGTACATTTTAAGTTTATCTCTAGTGTGTCTTGCTTGATATCTCACTTTATTGATGGATCTTTGAACACTTTTGTATGTAGTTGTAGTTTGATGATTATAGAGTGTGTATATGCATGTTTTGTTACTTAGAGTAGAAGTTTGTACATCTTGGGAGTCGAAGTCGGCCTACTGATCAGGCGACGCCTCTTCACAGAGGCGTCGCAGTGATCGCCCCATTAACAGGCCTCTAGGGAGTCTTCCTTTTATGTGTGTGTGTTATATACCTTTTTTGCCTCAGAATTTTAAGAGCCCCTGTTGATGAGGGGCCGCCTCATCAATGAGGCGATCACCTCATCTCACTGAGGCGACCGTCTAATTGATAGAATTAGCCTGCTTCCTATTTCATTTTTTTAATGTTTGTCATGACGTCTGCTTTAATACGTCCTCTCTTGGCCTTAAACATGTCTGTATCATTGCATGATGATGTTTAACCTTGATTGTTCGATGCTTCCTTTAGTTCATAATGTGAAAACCCCTTTTTTATAGAGCCTTTTTATAAGTATCGTTATATGTGATTTCATTTTTTCTTGAAAATAAGGACTAACTATGTGTTATTTGCAAGAATTACTTGATGACTTCTATCATCGAGTAGTCACTTTTGCTAGTTATCCCTTATACATTGTCGCTTTTATATTATTTTATTGGTTTATTTTCGATATATGTTGGGTTTATTTTCTATATATTATTTCGTTTATTTAGCTAAAAAGCGTTGTAATCCTTAATCGCTTCCCCCCATTCGTTTTTGAATGTATGGTTATAATTATTATTTATTTTATTTTTATTGAACATTGGGATTTAAAAGCATGAAACTGAACTAATGTGCAAACTCGGACTTAATTATAAAATCTGCCAATTATCCGAAGGCAATTTTATTATGTATGGTAATGAGGAAATAATTAAATAATTAAATGGTAATAAAACGCAAAACATAAACGGAGCCCAATCGTAAGGTTGGGTGAGCATTCAAACACTCATACCCAGTTTCCGAACCCGATCTCTGATGACGGCTTTTTGAAACCTCTGTGGGATCCAGTTATTATACAGTGTATCCCAACTTTTACCCGGGTGGCAACTCCATCTCCGAATAGGTCCAAGACCTATATCGTGTTTCCTAGTGGATCTCGAGCCCACACAGTGTCGCAGTTGCCAAACACTTGGGCACGCGCTAAACACCGCCGCCTACATATACAATAATGAGTAAAGACATTTTTGTAATTTTGTTTGTACCCCCTTCGTACATTTATATATACTAGTAAATGACCACATGTTTCACACGTGAACAAAAAATTTATTAGACTCATGATATATAGTAAATAATAATAATAATAATAATAATAATAATAATAAGTTTTATTATTATTATTATTATTATTAAATAAAGTTTTAAAAATAATAACAATATTATTTATTTAGCAATTTATTAGTAACTTAATATAGTTATAATTTATCACAACTTTTATAAATCTTTTATTTAAATAATTATATGATATTTCTTCAATATTTTTATAAATAATTTTTCTCAACTCTAGAACTAATTTCATATAGAAAAAAAATATTATGTTTATAATTAACCATAAGATAATAAAAAATTATTAGTTTTTTAAATAAAAAATAAAAATAATAAAAGTTATATTTTCTTTATATAAAATTTAAATATTATAACACATTAAATTTATAATTTATTACAATTGTAGTAAATTTTTATTTGAGTTATGATACTTTATTTCTTCAATATTTTTAATATATATAATTTTATTTACTCAAAAATTATTTAATGTAATTTTTTAAGTTCAACTAATAATTAATTGATAAATATTAATTAATTCAATTTTAAATCTTTTCTTTAAATTTTATAAAAATATTTAAAAATGATAATTATACTATTTTTATTACAGAAAATATACTTTTAAAAAAATATATGTTCAATTTTTTATTTATTAAATTTTAATTAATGAAAATATTTAATTTTAAAAAATTATATATTTTTCTATTTTCATAATTATTTTGATTTTAATTATTTAATTATTAAATTTATTATAATAAGACTTATAAAATTATGTTTTCTAATTTGATTTATATTAGATAAAATATAAGGAAATCTAATTAAAATAGAAAAAAAATATATTTTTAACAAAATTACTACTAAAGTTTAATTAATTTAATTTTATTAGAGATAAAATAAAAATTAATATAATTAAAATAAAAAACATACTTTCAATTAAATTAGAATTATATCTTAATTAATTTCAATTTTATTAGAGATAAAATATAAGTTAACGTAATTAAACTATGAAATATACTTTCAATTAAATTAAAATTACATTTTTAGAAATATAATTTTGTTACAGATAGAATAGAATACATACTTTTAATTATATTATAATTATATTTTACTTAAATTAATTTTTATTAGATATAAAATAGAAATTAATGTAATTAGAATAGAAAATATACTTTCAATTCGAATTTTTGTTAAAGATAAGATAAAAGTTATTCTAACTAAACATACTTTTAATTAAATTAGAATTATATTTAGTTAATTTAATTTGTATTAGAGAAAAAACATAACTTAATCTAATTAAAATAAAAATAGATTTTCAATCAAATTTAAATTATATTTTAATTAATTATATTTTATTTTTATTAGTAAATAACTAAATGATTCAATTTTTATATAATAATACATGACCCCTTCGTATGTTTATATGTATTATAAATTATAGATATAGATTATAGATTTAGTTGAAAGTTAATTTACCGTGTAATTTTACCTAAATGTTTTTTAAAGGGTGATTTGATGGGTCAATTGGGCTCTTTTTGCTTCTATTTGTTTCTTTAATTGGGCTGTGAAAAATAATTGAAAAAGGATTATAGTTGTAAAATAATTGAAGGGTTGAACTTACCAATTATGCGATACATGATTGTTCTTTAGTTGAATTTGATTCCCTTCCCTAATCCTTCAAGTTATTTATGATATTGAAAACATTTTATTAGAGATATTGGAGGTAATTGTAGGTGGAAATTAATTGAATATAGAATTGAATTTTTTTTTAATTTTTGAATAATTTTTTTTTTTAACACATTATAAAGAAGGTGAAGTCGAACTTCACTCCTCAAACCGCTCTTCTAGTGCCCACAATAATGAAGTAAATAAAACATTTTCATCATGGGAAGATATCATTTTATTTGCATTAGTAATTAATGAAAGATCTTTCAATTTTTTTTTAATTATATGTTTGTAACTTAAAAGTTTTTGTTCAAACTGTAAGATATTTCTATTATCAAATTAATAAAATTTTATTTTAATTAATGAAAGATATTTCATTTTTTAATAAAATTTTAATCTGTTGTTTTAAGATATTAAATTAAAAGTATTAAAGCAATAATAAGGTCAAAAATTACATAAAGAAATCAAACAAATTATATTTCTGACTGAAATAATCATTTTCTCATGTAATTTGGTTTATTTTAAAATTATTGCATTGTTGTTAGCAATGCCATTAGATAACCAACAAAAATTTGAGTTAAATTTATTATTTTTTTAATAATTATTTACATAAGATTGTCATGTATAACTTTTAGTTTGCAAATTATGAGCTTATAAGTTAACGAATTTTGCATTCTAATGCAGCATTCATGCCAAATTTATTATTTTTTAAAATTATAAATTAGTGATCATTTTAATTAATATCAAATGTTCTCAAATTTAGCACAATATGCATACATCTTATAATGATAAAATTAAGATTTCAACCAATTTGAGATGTTGGAGTAAAACTAATTCACATTACAGTAAAATCAACCATTATAATCACAAGAGTAATGGTTATAATCAAACAATGTTTACTTTTTACAAAATAAAACCAAGAAATTAAAGGTGTACAGGTGAACCCCACAAAAACATGAAGGAAGGAATTTGGTGATAGAAAGACTTTGAGAATTTAGCAATTAATTGTTAGAAATTGAGCAATCGCTTGAATGAAGAAATTGGTAACTACAGAAGAGAGTAATGATTGGTTGAAATGGATGCGGTTATGAATTTGATTCATTTTGTTTTTAAAAGAAAATTCCACATGATAAAACATATATGTTAATTTTTATTTGCAAATTGTAATAAAAATATTTTAAAACATTGTCATATATTTTAAGAAATCAAAACATTATAGCAGCTGAAACGAAATTTTGTTAGCAGAAGAAAAAATCAAGAGCAACTACTGCTATGAAAGAAATTGTATATATAACTAAGCATAATAAAATTAGTCTTATCAACATCTAATTAACTCTCTCCACCAGCCGTCTAATTCTGCACATCCACACCTAGTTACCAAACTCCAGAGCAGAAACATTTGCACATAATTCTCCAAAATTCAAAGGAAAAAGAAACAGATGAGAAAAAGGAAATATCTGGCATACTAAACAATGTACTGTCAAGATATGGAATGTTTTAGCTTTTAAACTTGTATTAGTTAAAGGGGATAAGAGTCTAGACACAATTTATGAGCACCCCACCTTCCTGTCAGTTTTGCTAAGTCATAAATATTGTTCTTGTATCCTTGCTCGGTTCTCTTCCCACCACAACCTTGCATGCATTTCTCCAAACCTTTCTCGGCTGCACCAAAGGCATAGGTAAAAAAACTATTAGCAGGAAAATCAAATGCATAAGGATTTTCTCATTCCTTCACTAAAACTGGTATGATGGGGATGATTACATTGCATGATAAAATAATCAGCAAGTCTATCTGCCAAGAACCTACAATGCCAATATACATGTTCATGCACCTACTACTGATGCTTCCTGAATACTAAGCTTTTAGTGTAAGGTGTCCAGCTTGTAGTGAAAATTGACAAAGCACAGACATCTATCACAATTTAAATTATATTGCCTTTTATAATTATAGAAGTCCACTAACCTGAACCTGACACGCCTAAGCTCTCTAGTGCCACTTGGAAGTGTTCTAATGGTGATGTACACTCCAGGTTCATCCTGTTCAACCCATTCAGTCTCCATGTCACTAGCATTGCTGATGGAAAGCTCTCCTGAGTGATCTGCATCTCTTGATGAACTAGTCCTTGCAGAACCCGCCATTGATGATGCCTCAGTTTTGGCACCACTGATGCTCGAGAGATTTGGAGTTGAAGCAAGACCTGCTGAATCATAACATTGACGGGATTGCAGAGGATGGTGGTCGAGTGAATCTGATGAAGAATAGCCCATTCCTGTTGGGCGGTACAAGTTGCGGGGGCGTTCTTTGCCTAGTGGTGGGGTCACAGGGCTATCCTTGGTAGATTCTGGCTTTGAGCTCTGGAGAAGGCAAAAACACAGGACAGTTCAGCTTCAGAATTAATTACAACAGAACATACAATTCAATGACTGCTATATATATGATGTGAAGGCTGAAACAGTAGATCGTGTGGATTCCTAAAACAAAAAAGTTTTAAAAGAGAACAGTAGAGAGTGATCTTCAATGGAGTGCAATAAGATTCATGCAAAACCCTATACTCTATGGAGAAAAAATAATACTATGCATAGCATGTCAAGAAGCAAGCAACTTCAAACTCATGACACCATCATGGAGCATAATCATTAAAATTTCATACATACCTCATCTTCAGATCGTGGTGGAGTTGGAAGTGGGACTGCTTGGTGATTGAAACGCTGTACATTGTATAGTTCCATAACCTTATCGTAGTTTTCTGCCCACCACCTTTGAGCTTGCCATTTGTTAAACATTTCACGGCTGATCAAATATCAAAAGAATGATTAATCTCCTAAACGTTTACACAAAATCAACTCTAGCAGAATGTCAGAATAGTCACCCATGCATGTTTTATTACTACTACTACTATTATTACAAATTTAAGATCTTCAAATGACTGAGAAAATTTGATGTGTATGGGGAGTCAACAGTCTGCTTGCTTGAGTTAGCAAAGTCACTCTACCTTCACATAAATGGCCTTCAAAAGCAATGATTTTAAAATTCACGAACATAAAATATAAGCCACAGCATACATATATGGACTGTTGTGTGACATTTTCTTTAATAATAAAACGTGTGAGGTTATTAAAAAGAGCAGTGGAGCAACCCAATAAGCATGAAGAAAGCAAGCAACAGGAAGCAGAAGAGTGGGAACATATTAATGCCCTAAACTATATGAGCACAAGTCCAAGAACACCATCTGCGGACTAAGCCTGCTGATGGATGCATCTCTCAATTTAGCCAAACACCTAGATTCATGTGCCTCTTCTCCCCCCAAAAAAAAAAGATAGAATATGCTGGAACACCAATTCTGGAGGTCCGGAGCCCAGAAAATTAGCTCTCAAAGGAGGAAAGTAACCAGGAGAAAAGCTCCTTACCACCACACTTTTTACAGATATGACCAATTACCCACCCTCCCATATAAACATCCAAGCACCAGAGATCTCCAAGCAATTAAGCATTATATCATTACTCACTGAATGCTTAAGAAAACCAATCCATATTGGAACTTCTGATTGAGAATTGTAAAGTGGTGTTTCTGGACTAACTTCCCCAGCTTTACATGCTCTGGCATTGGTAAGCTAACAATGGCTCTGTAGAGCATACTAAAAGATAAGTGGCGTACAAATTAGATACATCAAACATGGGAATCCTTCTATACTAAAGTCCTGTGCATGTATTTAATTTTTACCAGTTATGCAAAGGGATTGACAGCTGTGAACAACAATGCCATATCAATTGTTCATTTACATTCTAATTCTAATTAATCATTAAGATATCGCCACAGTGAATTCCAAAAATGGAACAAAGTTCATAGTTTTCAAAACTACCATCTGTGTTTTCTTTCCCTCTTTCTCTCCTTTCCCTTGACAAGTCAGAAGGGTTATTCTAAATAGTAAACGCAGATAAAGTAAAATAGATGAAACAGACTTTTGGTCCATAAAAGAACAAATGCAAGTTGACAAGAAAATACAAATACTTGTACAATTTAGTGAAGTCACTTCAAACAGTGGGTCATGTGGTTACTTTCAACAGTTAATCTAATTCTTACATGAAAATTGCATGCAAAAAGCAGAGGATAGTAGGTACCCAAATGCATATGCACAACAGACATTTTTAGTGCGTATGTTTCACTTCAGTCTTACAAGTTACTGCCATAGAAAAGTTAATATACATATCTTATGTCTGCCATTCGCAACATATCAAATTAATAGAAAATTATGACATGTAGATAAGATCCTAAGGTGCAATCTACCAAAGTACAAGCAAAAGCAAAGAAAAAGGTTCCAATTTTAACAATTAATTGTTACGTTCAATAATAATTTTTTTTTTTTTCCATTTGCAGCAAAGCTGGAAGACATTTAGGTTGAAGGATTATAAAGCAAGACCCTACTTCCCATGTGTATAGGCTACTAAAATCACAATATTAACATGATAGGAAACAAGTCACATGCAAAAGTAGCACAAGAGACTAGCCAGCATAACGAAGAAGTACAATGTCACAATGTTTAAATTCCAGGAAACAACATCACATCAAAGAAGTTTCATCAATCAAACAAATGAAAACCTTCAACATCATAAATGAACAAGAAATAGTCCAAACTGCAACAGACAATCTCATGATGACCCACCTCAAGTTCCTACTTCCAAACCAAATACAAACAATTGATCACAAGCAGACAAGTTAAGGACTTCAACATCTCGAAAAAGATTAAACTTCAAGTAGAATCTCAACATGGTGAGATTGCAGTTAACACTTACAGACAAGAGAACAAATAACTGCATTCAGACCATTCAGAACATTATTAATTACATTATTAACGAACAAGCAGAAGTGCCAGTATTATTACCTGAATCGAATTCGCTTGAGATCATTCCCACCCTGAGGTAAAGAAAGAAAGGTGATGAGTACACCAGGTTCTACTTGTGCAACCCATTCTTTAGCTTCATCTTCCTCCATAAACACAACTGACTCTGTTCTCCCGCTAGCTGATGCAGGTGTTCCTTCACCACTTGATAACCCTTTTAGCCGGGCCTCCATCTCTTTTCCCCACAACCTTGGGGTTGAATTGGAACTCCCTGTTCTCCTATAGGAGCAGTGAAACCTTGCTGAGTCTGATGCAGCATCAGATTCAACATACTTCCCATTATGGTTATGGTTTGATGATCCAGAACATGGCTTGCAGTTTCTATAAGCCGTTGACGCCTTTACTGCCATGTCCTTTATCTACAAAACAAAGTTTTACCATTTGCAAGCAAATATCGAAAGTTAGGAACAATGGTTAGTGACATGTCCGTTATCTACAAAACAAAACATCATCATTTGCAAGCAAATATAGAAAGTAACAAACAGTTAAGTTAAATGTCTGAAAAAAAAAAAAGAGTTCAGAAAAACAATTTGTATGCTTTCGTTTATGAATCATGAAAAAGTAAATTAAGCATAAAAACTAATTCTTGTTCCCAAAGATAAATTAGAAAAACAGTTGGGCCATCCAATAGAATTAAGCATGTCTCCCTTTGACTCAATTCTTATCAAACTGTTTTTGCTTGCAAAATTGGTCAATGTAACAGAAACTAACCCCTCAGCTTTATAAGAAGAATTTTGTTGAGTTTTCATTTTCACCTCGTTTTTGTATCCAAACTTTAAATTTTAAAATCATACCCTCATCCTATCTTTATCCCAGAAAGATGACAAAGAGAAAAGAATAAAACAAAACTGATGTGTACTTTGTTTTTCAGCCAACATGAAAGAGAACTCAACCCGTTAAAGTCAAAATAACAGTTGAAATACAGCATATAATTGAACTCTTTCATGTTAATTCTTGGCTCTTTCTGGCTTCAGTTCCTTCACAAACTAACAAAAATATTACAAACTTTATTTCCCTGCGCCTTTTTTTTTACTAGATTTTCTCAGTAAACAAACATACAAGTAAGTGAATACCTGAGCAGTAATAACCTTAATAGCGTGCTTAGTTCTGGGTGTCTCCATAGCATCATCGTCATCCTCTTGCCTCTCTCTCTGGTGCAGAGATCCATTATTAAGCTGCTTAGAACAAGCTATACACGTCAGCATCCCCAACTCCCAAGCTACAAAATCTAACAAGAACCCAGATCAGAATCGCCACAAAAACAACCAAATCAAGACCAAACTGCACATACTACAAAACAAAAGCCAAGAGCTTGAGTGTGAATAATATATACATATATCCTCTGAAATACTTACATTAGCTAGAATTCTGAAAAGGGTTCAAAATGTGGAATCAATCTGAGATCCCACTACAGAGAGAGAGAGAGGGGCTAAGGAGACATGGGTAATGTATGTGTATATTTACATAGCTATAAATGAGAGAGAGAAGGGGATGAATGATAGCTATAAGTGACCGTTAATAGAGGAATTGTGAATTAAAATGGAAAGCTTTTAAAGAGAAAACACAGAAACACTTCACTGCCAGTTAGAATGAGTAACAGCTAAGATATATATATATATAAATATATATAACAAAGAAAGAAGGAAACTCTGTTCTCTGTCTTCCATAAGCTAAATCTCTAAAAACCCATAAAAAGAAAGAAATAAAGAAAATTCCATGTGAGCATTAAAGAAGAGATTAATGGTGCAAGTGGCAGAGTTACAAGTAAAGGTTAAAGGTTTTAAAAAAAAAAAGTTCAAAGCTTTAAAATCAGAATTTTATATGGGTTTGTTGGGTTACTTGTTTTGAGTTAAAGGGCATATAAGAGTGCAAAGGAGGCGATCGATGTCTTTGTGTGCGCGCTGGGGCTCTCTCTGTGTGTCTTTTGGGTTTTGGATGTGTCTTTTGTTAGCTTAGTGTGTGTTTGCGCCGCCCTAAAGTCTTGAGAAGAGATAAAGCCGAAGGTGCAAAAGTAATTAGGCCATGGTGGTAGTACTAGTCTAAGCTAATCTATTGTTTTACTTTTGTTGAGCTTTGCCTTTGCAACAAAAATTTGATCTCAAAAGAGCCCATGTTTAGTGTACTTTCCATTAAATGAATAAAATTTTTTTCCGTTTATGGAATCTTTTTTGAAGAGCATATATGTTAACCAGCCAGAATTTGAATTCTCCATGGCCAATACATTCCAATGGCAAAACACCTACACTTGACCATAGCTCCCGTGCGGTGAGGACAATTGCTTCTTAGTAGGGGGTTCATAAATAGAATAATATTGAAATTTTCCTGGAAAAGGCAAGAAAAAAAAGTCTATCTACATATATCTACTTCATATATATAGCTGAAGGAGTCAAATCGAAGCAAATCAACCATATTCTTTAATTTTCCTTTGTAACTCCAATTTATTGATCAAACACTATAGATGGATGAAACTCCACACAAAATCCCAAAAACATGTAGCACAAGTGCTATCAAATTTACATTGATTTTCTATTTTAGCATTGTTATAGCCACGTAATTGAAAATTACATCTCCATATGTGCATTATGATATTTGATTCAAATGATGCTAGTACCATATGCCCAATATTTAAATTGATATTTGATTTGTCGAAATCATAGGTCAAAACATTTAATACAATGACATGTTTCAATGAACTATCAACAATTTATTTAAAAAAATGAGTAAATATCTCAACCATATAATTAGAAACTTGTTGGAACATAATTAACATTTATATTGGTGAGTAATGGTCAAGCCCTTTATAGCACGTATGGATGGTCAAACTCAATTTAAAGACCCATTCTCCTCCTTCCTTGTTATAATTTTAACTATAAAAAATCAACTTTCAACGAATAAATGTAGGGATCATCAAATATGAAACTGTTGTGAAATAAAGATTGAATTACTTATTTTGTTATAGAACTAAACTTGAATTTAGTAGTATTTAACTAGAAGAAAAATATTTTATAGTAGAATGATTTTGAGAGAATTTAGAAAGAGTTTGGAGAGAATTTAGAGAACTATAATATTGAAAGAATTTGGAGAGTAATCTATCTTTTCTTCTTCTTAATCTTAACATCCTCATTAATGAATTTCAATCCCTTTATATAGAGATTTTCTTTTCACTATTTGAGAACCATTCTCTCACAAGCAATATATTGTTCATTCACAAGCAATATATTGTTCATTCACATTCATAATACTCCCCCTTGAATAACAATATTTTGCAACTGCCTCGTTAAAACCTTGCTAAATAAAACCCAGTGGGAAAAACTTTAGCTTAAGGAAAAAGAGTACAGTGCATGATATTCTCCCCCTCAAGTTGATATGTATAATCTTCCTTCACATAGTATGTAGATGTCGCATTCCAATATCATGAACGTGCTTTCTAAAGATTGTAGTTGGAAGTGCCTTTGTGAAAAGATCAGCTGAATTCTGGCTAGACTGAATATACTTGATATCTATATGATTGTCTTTTATTAGCTCTTGAGTGTATGAAAAGAATCTTGGAGGTATATGTTTGGTTCTATCACTTTTGATATATCCTTCCCTTAACTGTGCAATGCATGCTGCATTATCTTCATATAAAATTGTTGGACTTTTGTTGACTGGAAAACCACAAGATTCTTCAATATGATGTGTCATTGATCTAAGCCACACACACTCTCTACTTGCTTCATGTAGTGCAATAATTTCAGAATGATTTGAGGAAGTAGTGACAAGCGTTTGTTTCTGGGAACGCCAAGAAATTGCAGTTCCATTATTTGTGAACACATAGCCTGTTTGAGATTTCGCTTTATGAGGATCAGATAAATGTCCTGCATCTGCATAACCAATCAATTCTTGTTTTGAATTGTTAGAATAAAATAAACCCAAATCAACATTTCCTCGAAGGTATCGAAGTATATGTTTGACCCCTTTCCAATGCCTTTTTGTTGGAGCTGAACTGAACCTCGCTAATAAATTAACTGCAAAAGAAATGTCAGGTCTAGTACAATTAGCAAGATACATTAGAGCTCCAATGGCACTGAGATATGGAAATTCAGGACCAAGAATTTCTTCATTTTCTTCACAGGGTCGAAATGGATCAGTTTCAATATTGAGTGATCTAACGACCATTGGAGTACTTAAAGAATTTGCTTTATCCATATTAAAGCGTTTCAAGATCTTTTCTATGTAATTTGATTGATGCACAAATATCCCATTGTGCATTTGCTCAATTTGTAAACCAAGGCAATACTTGGTTTTTCCAAGATCTTTCATTTCAAATTCTTCCTTTAAGTATACTGTTGCTTCATGGATCTCATTTTCTGTTCCAATGATATTCAAATCATCAACATATACAGCTATAATCATAAATCCGGATATTTTTTTCTTAATAAAAATGCATGGGCAAATAATATTACTCACATATCCTTTATTAATCAAATAATCGCTTAAACGATTATACCACATGCGCCCAGACTGTTTTAACCCATATAAAGATCTCTGGAGCTTGATCGAATACATTTCTTTGGGTTTTGTACTTAATGCTTCAGGCATTTTAAATCCTTCAGGGATTTTCATATAAATGTCACTATTAAGTGATCCATACAAATAAGCAGTCACAACATCCATAAGACGCATTTCTAATTTCTTAGAAACTACTAGGCTAATCAGATACCTGAACGTAATTGCATCCATAACAGGAGAATACGTTTCATCATAATCAATTCTTGGCCTTTGTGAAAAACCTTGAGCTACAAGTCTAGCTTTGTACCTTATTATTTCATTTTTCTCATTTCTCTTTCGTACAAAGACCCACTTATATCCTACAGGTTTCACATTTTTAGGCATAGGAATAATTGGCCCAAAAACATTTCGTTTGTTTAGTGAGTCCAATTCAGTCTGCATAGCATCTTTCCATTTTATCCAATCATGCCTATTTTGACATTCCATGACTGATTTTGGTTCAGGATCATCTTTGTCATTTATGATTTCACATGCAACAGTATATGACAATGTTTCATGACTTTCTTTATTTTCTATTTCTTCAGGGATATTTTCCTCGCTATCAATATGATTATCTACTCCCTTTCTCTTTCGAGGATTTTTATCCTTAGAACCAATTGGTCTTCCACGCTTCTGGCGTGTTTTAGACTCATGAGTGTCTTTATTCTCAGATTTTATTTTTGGAATTTCAATACGAGCAGGAGCATTAGCTGCTGGTATATATGATTTAGTCACTCTTTTTGTATCAGTAAATGCATCTGGCAATTGATTTGCAATTGCTTGTAAGTGCACAATCTTTTGCACTTCTAATTCACATTGTTTTGTGTGAGGATCCAGATGCAATAATGATGGTTCATTCCATGAAATATCCCTTTTCACTTCTTTCTCCCCTTTTCCTAATGTTGGGAAAACAACCTCATTAAATTGGCAATCAACAAAACGTGCTGTAAAAACATCACCAGTTAAAGGTTCAAGATATCTAATAATCGAGGGTGTTTCAAACCCAACATAAATTCCCAATCTTCGTTGAGGACCCATTTTTGTGCGCTGAGGTGGCGCAATGGGTACATATACTACACAACCAAAAATTTTGAGATGGGAAATATTTGGCTCTTGACCAAATGCCAATTGTAGTGGGGAGTATTTATGATATGCACTAGGTCTGATGCGAATTAATGAAGCAGCATGTAGGATTGCATGACCCCAAACTGAAATGGGAAGCTTTGTTCTCATTATTAATGGTCTAGCAATAAGCTGAAGTCGTTTAATCAATGATTCAGCTAAACCATTTTGAGTATGTACATGGGCAACAGGATGCTCAACAATGATCCCAGTAGACATACAATAATCATTGAATGCTTGAGATGTAAATTCACCAGCATTATCAAGTCTTACCCTCTTGATTGTATAATCAGGGAATTGTGCTCGTAATTTAATAATTTCAGCAAGCAACCTTGCAAATGCAACATTACGAGTTGACAATAGACAAACATGTGACCATCTACTAGATGCATCAATTAATACCATAAAATATCTGAATGGTCCACATGGTGGGTGAATTGGCCCACATATATCACCTTGAATTCTTTCAAGAAACATAGGTGATTCATTTTGAATTTTAGATGGTGAAGGTCTCAAGATTAATTTTCCAAGAGAATAAGCTGTACATGACATTTCATTTGATTGAGGAATTCTTTGCCCCTTCAAGGGATGCCCATGTGAATTCTCAATTATCCTTCGCATCATTACTGATCCAGGATGACCTAATCTGTCATGCCATAAATTTATTATTGAAGGATCATAAGATTTTTCTTTTACTGCCATATTTGATTCAATTACATGTATATGCATGTAATGTAATCCAGTAGGGAGTTTTGGCAGTCTTTCTAATACTTTCATTTTTCCTGATTCATAGGAAACTATATTTAAATATTTGTTACCATTTATAGTAATAGATTGGGTATCACACCCATTTCGATATATGTCATCAAAACTCAACAAATTTCTTGTTGATTTTGGTGAAAACAAAGCTTCATCAATTATAAACTTTGTTCCATTTGGTAATATAAATTTAGCTTTGCCAATTCCTTTAATCAGATCTACAGGACCTGATATTGTTTTTACAACTGCCTTTGTGGGCTTTATTTCAGAGAAATAATCTCTATTTTTCAAGATAGTATGTGTAGTACCACTATTTGGTATGCAGAGATCTCCAATATTGTCTTTATGTTGAGTACAATCCATATTAAACTTCAAAATAGATAAACACAAAATTAATCAATTAAGGTAAAAACATAAAATAATTGTAAAGTAGGACATTTTATTTAATTTAAAAATAACATACATAACAATAACATATTCTTCAGAATCAAATAAGTAATAACAATATACTTAAAATTATAGATGTCTCAATTTTCATTGTCAGTAAAATCAGAAACATTTAAATGAGTTGTATCATTAACATGAGTATGATGCTCATTGAAGTTTATTTCCTTTTCTTTGCCTTTCAATGATGCCTTATAAAGTTGGCAAAGATGTGGTGGTGTTCGACAAATTCGTGACCAGTGTCCTTTACTACCACATCTGAAACACACAGTTTCAGACTTATATTGAGGCCTTTCTTGAACACCACTGATGACTGATTTTAACTTCTTTTGAGGTTGAGTCTGAGTTTGTTGTGGAGTATTATTATATTTATTTCCACGACCATGGCCAAAGAATTGACCTCTTCCACGTCCACGACCTCTACCTCTCCCACGTCCACGGCTATTGTAATTTTTATATCTGGAATAATTTGTAGCATTTGCTTCTGGAAATGCTATTGAGCCAGTGGGACGGGATTGATGATTTTTCATCAAGAGTTCATTATTTTTCTCAGCTACCAGTAGGCATGAAATTAGTTCATAATATTTTTTAAATCTCTGCATCCTGTATTGTTGTTGCAGTGTAACATTTGATGCATGAAATGTGGAGTAAGTTTTCTCCATCATATCCTCATCTGTGACTGTCTGTCCATAAAATTTTAATTGTGATACTATTCTGAACATTGTAGAATTATAGTCACTCACTTTTTTGAAATCTTGAAAGCGTAAAGCTCTCCATTCATCAGTGACTACTGGTAGTATTACATCTCTTTGATGATCATATCTGTCTTTTAGATCCTTCCAAAGAACACTTGGATCTTTGACAGTCAAATATTCACATTTTAATCCTTCATCAAGATGACGAAGGAGAAAAATTATAGACTTGACTTTATCTTGCAATGAGGTGTTATTATTTTCTTTTATGGTATCAATTAACCCCATTGATTGAAGATGCATCTCTACATCTAGAATCCAAGACATATAATTTTTTCCCGTGATGTCAAGAGCAACGAACTCAAGCTTTGCTAGATTTGTCATTATGATAACTAATAAAAAAATATAACTCAATTAGAATTCATAAATTTGATGACTACTAAAAAAAATCAAACATGATCAGAATTTACTAATTAATTATATCATGAATGAATATTGCAAGAAATAATAGTGGTACAAAAAATGATACAATAATACTTAAAATTATATCAAATAGAAAATCATCTTCCATATTAATTATTCCTAAAACTATTATAATAGTCATGATCAAAACACAAATATAAATATACCAAATCATGT
The DNA here is from genome assembly GCA_947683625.1 of Mallotus nudiflorus. Taxonomy (NCBI): domain Eukaryota; kingdom Viridiplantae; phylum Streptophyta; class Magnoliopsida; order Malpighiales; family Euphorbiaceae; genus Mallotus; species Mallotus nudiflorus. The sequence goes on along the minus strand of CANTUR010000187.1, from coordinate 2,593,876 downwards.
TTACAATGTAGAGTAAAGAGAGAAAGAGAAAATGTATGAATTTGTGTGAATGAATAACATTTATAGCTCATCTATTTATAATGAAAAATATAGTCGTTTATTACCGTTGGTAATAAAAATATAGCCGTTAGAATTTTTTTTTTTTTTAATATAATATATTGAGAAATAAATTATATAAAGTAAAATCAATAAATAATGTTGATATGATTATTTATAGCAAGTGAGTTAACATAACGATATGTATAAATATGGGGCAAAACCGTCCATTAATATAAAATGGGGTATAGCCTTCCATTAACATAAATAATAAAAAATAAATGTGCATAAATATAAATTGGTAGGAGGCATAGCCATCCATAAGGTTAAAACCATTTCTAGCAATATTTGCATCAATGGTGTAGTTAGTAAAACAAAATAAAAATAAAAATTAATATAAAGTTAGATTGAAGAAATAAATATAAATATATAAATTAATAGGAGGCATAGCCATCCATGATAATATATAATCAACTAATATATTCATAAATATTAAATATTAAGAAATATGTACCTTATTGTTTTGATCGAGAGCTCCTCGTGCTGATAACGTGTTGTGAAATAAAGATTGAATTACTTATTTTGTTATAGAACTAAACTTGAATTTAGTAGTATTTAACTAGAAGAAAAATATTTTATAGTAGAATGATTTTGAGAGAATTTAGAAAGAGTTTGGAGAGAATTTAGAGAACTATAATATTGAAAGAATTTGGAGAGTAATCTATCTTTTCTTCTTCTTAATCTTAACATCCTCATTAATGAATTTCAATCCCTTTATATAGAGATTTTCTTTTCACTATTTGAGAACTATTCTCTCACAAGCAATATATTGTTCATTCACAAACAATATATTGTTCATTCATATTCATAATAGAAACATTATATTATTTTACATTTAACATTTGATTTCACCTCCAAGTTTCCCTAGTGTGAAGTTTGAGCCACTTAATTCAAGAAAGTACCAAAAATGAATAAATAATCGAGTTGCTATTTTTTCTCAAACAATATTTTAAAGTGTAAAATTTTAATTTTATTATCTATTAATTTTACTTAATTAACAAATAACTATTTCTATTTTATAATTTATTAATATTTAAATCATTGAATCGCCATATTAATAATAAAGCCTACCCCCAACTAGTTAATGGCCATATAAGAAAAAAAGATGCATGGAATTGGTAAAATTATAAATAATGCTATAAAGGTAGTAGTCATGAAATTCCCATCCAAGAAAAAGGTGCTCCCTATAATTTATTTTCTCTAACTTCTATACATTGGTTAAATGTCACATTTGAGTCTTTGAAACAATTAGATGTGGTCCTACTGGGCACTTTTAGGGAAATTCTTCATTGTCATGTGTCTACTTGGCAAATATTAAGGTGATGGGAACAAAATAGAGACGAATCATTTTAATTAAATTTAAACCTGAACTAGTTTTTTTTTTTTTAACATGAACTAGTTGAATCGACATTTTTTCTACAAATGACCATAGTTAGAATAATTATTAATTTAGCAATATGTTGATGATAGTGTCACCGGAGTTATGAATTATTTATCTTCCTTAATCAGTGGAGAAAGAAGAATAAAAATAAGTAAAGATTTCTTGTAGTTTGGCTGGATATGCATACTGATTCACATTTTGATCTCCATTTCCTTAGGGTTTTTTTTTTGACAATTCAACTTCCTTAGTTTTAAATTAATAAATAAGTATCATATTGATTGATAATATTTTTTAATTAATTTTTATAATGTTACGTATTTTTAAAAATATTTTTTCATGAAATTTCTATAATATTATATATTTTTTTAAAATAATATAGATTGTTTGCAAAGTAATAGATAATTTTCTTTTTTAAATCAATAATAATAGAATTTAAATTTTATATCTTAAAATATTTTAAAAAAATTATTATTTGACTACTTTTTCACTTATAAGCTCATAATTATTTAATATTATAAAAGAATTATCATTTACTTTTTAGTCTTGTTATACATAAGTGTTATAAAAAAAAATCTCAACCCATTAAATTATGATGTGTTTTTTTTTAAGAAAAAAAAAATAAAGGTGCTATAAAATAATTGAAAGCAGATACGATATGGTAATTATCCATAAGATATTCCCAGGACAATCCAACAATTAGTTATTATTGAATATAAGAATCCAACCAAATTGGACTACATAAATACATTTGATAAGGATTCATTACGAATTAAATTCATAAATAATTTTACAATTGTACGATCAATTTAAATTGTAGTAACGTAAAAATTTCTTTTACGCCAGTAACGTAAAAATTTAATTTTATTACTCATTAATACTAGCAAAAATATTTTAAATTGTAGTAAGTAGTTTTTGTAAAGTGAATCTCATGCTATTGAGTTCTTTTATAAGTTAAAGATTCATCACCGTAATGGCATATAGACATAATCCATCTACACTAAAGTGTTTAATGTTTATAATTAGATTTGTATTTAGTTTAAGAGTCGATTGGCACTGTCATTATAACGTAAATCATAATTATTGGATATCTTATAAATTATATAAAAAAATTAAAATTCTAAAATATCATAAAAAACATGATGAAATTGAGGACCATGAGTGGGTTATGGATGCTTAAGTCATCTATATTGATTTAGAAGTTGAATATAATTTTCAATCAAGAAGTGCAAAAGACCATGGTCCCTTACACCCATTAATTTTATTTTTTTTTAGCATTTTACACGCACTAATTGTTAAGGCCACATGAAGGGGAAGTTATAATCTTTTGTAGGACCATCCCTCCCCCCCTAAGGTCATTGGTCTAATTTGTGATTTTCATTTAATATTGTTGGAGGTCCATCTTTGACTAAAGACCCACCCATTTTCTTTATACATGTATTTTGTTTGCCTCTCAAGAGACTAGTGGTTGCTCCATAAAACCCGGAAACCATCAATTTGTCAAATTGTTGAGTAGATGCCAACTCGTGGTTTCGTGACTCATTTTATCTAAAAAATAATAATGCATGATAGTATTATAATATAATAATACGAATTATCTTTATTTTTTTAGTTTCATGGTACTTAATTTACAACTACAACAATAACTATTATCAACTATTACAATGACTAATAATAATAATAATAATTATTATTATTATTATTATTATATTGGTAGAAGGAGGTAAAGACAATAAATCCTTAACTATGCACCATCTTGGTATTAAACCTGAAACATCTACTTCATAAGACCTTAATTTAGACTATTCAGAACATCTTAATTACAATTTGCCAATAACAATAACTTCAATCCTCTTAAATTAAATTTTGAGTTAGAATGTCATGAATGAAAAAAATTTATAATTATAATTTTGTTCATTTTATAGGTTCATATGACTCAAACTTTAAAATTGTGGCCATTATAACTGGAAGCATCATATGAAAAAAGAATATAAATAGCAACATTATAGAGGAAATTAAAATAAATTATATTAACTATAGCAACATTTAGATTGACATTATGAAATGTGTACTATAACACCAAAAAATGTATAAAAGAAGCAATGCTTCAATAAATGCCAAAGCTTGAAATTTTAATTGAAAGCATGGTCAAATATTATACGAGTAGTTCATCCCACAACCCAATCGGTCGTGGAGTTTAATGAAAAGAGAGCGACAGGGTGCACGGTGATGGACGCGCATGTGCTCAGTGTTAGTGGACCCAAAAGCTGCTGTTGTTCTCTCATCGGCCTCCGAGATCCCCGTAGAAAAGGAACCCCTCTTATTCTCTTTCTCAGTATGTACTCTTGCTCATCTTGTTCCCTTTACACTTTTTAGTGATGCTTGGCATATTGATTTGCTATTCTACGTTATGTTTGCTAATTTGAGTTTTTAAATTGTATTTTGGTCAGAATTTATGTGTTAAAATGATAAAATTATAAATTAAAAATTTAAATTAATAAAAAAATATCATATACATGAGGTGTTAATAAATTATACAGTTTAGTAATCTTCAACTCTAAGCTAAAAAAATATTTTTTTGGAAAGAAAATTAATTTTATTAATTCAAATTATTAATAAATTAATAGAAATATATATATAAATTCATTAAAAATCATAAAAAATAAAACAATACATAAGTTAATAGTATAATAAATTGACTCAAAATCTACAAATTTAATAATACTATAATGATTATAATACTTATAACTCAAGTTCTGCAACATATTGACGGTTATAATATGATTCATTGTCTCTATCTGATCGAATATACTTTACATGTTTGAATTGTTCACAAAAAAAAAAATCGCAACAAGACGAAAAATAAAACGTTGTAATAAAATGATGAAAACCAAACGTCGTAAAGAGACAACGAAATCATAAAAAAAAAAATAAAACCTAAATTTTTGTGGAAGAATCACTTATTTAAAAATAAATTGATAAAAAAAATATATAAATGAGTGATTTTAGATAAAAAATTATCAAAAATCACTCTCTATTTGTTTAAGAAAGATGAACGACTAGAAAAGGAAAAAAATGAAAGTAAAAGTTAGAGAGAAAAAGAGGGAGCTGCTAAAAAAATGTTAAACAAGCCACTAAATGATTAACACATAAAAATGCTCCTAAATTGCTTGAACCAACTTATCGCTTGTTGATGATACTTTTTAAGGAGACATTAATTGCTTCAAAATGAAATCGTAGGCAACAAACACAACTATATCAAACCCAATTGGCACACGAGTTTAAGGTTTAGTAAAATATTTTGTACTTAAGTGATATATATATATATTTTTAGAGAGCATTATATATATATATAATCTATCAATGTGACTTTCTTATTAATAAAAAAAATATATTTTACATGGGCATGCATGTTTATCTTTAAGGTGACACTAGCCTCTGCCTATACTAATTCCTTCCAAGGTGGAAAGAGGCAGAAATTATTACTTTATGTACAAATTTAAAAACAAAAACAATATACAACACAAGTTGTCTCTTGCAACTAAACATATAAACACTTTTGCAAACTTTATGTCCTGTCTCCTTACAAATTCAACACTAATAGAGGTATAATTGTAGGATATATAATAAACATGCTTAACATTCTCAAAGCAAATTTGCTTATGCTTGTGGGTTTACTTGAATAGTTAAAAAAGATATATGCATGATTTGCTAAAAAAGAAAAGTTAAGATGTGCATGTAGCTTAGCTAGTTAGTTCCCTTAAAGCACTAATGTGTAGGAAACTTTTTTGCTTTTTTTTTTTTTAAAAAAAAAACAAACGTATAACAATGCACAATAATTGATTAGAGCATATGGATGTGGTAATGTTTATTTATAATTTATTAAGGGTATAATAAATAGTGGTGGGGGTAATAATGTAGGACAGTGTAAGTGCCGATGCTCAAATTATTTAACTAATTAAATCAAGAGATTGTAGCTATACTTGGAGTCCATAATTAAATTTGGATCACTCACACCATTTGCATAAGATTAATTGCACTTTACATGATAGTTGAGGGGTGAATTGCCACTTTAGCCAAAACTAAAATGTAAAATAATATCATAGTTGAATCTGCTAGTCAGCCAAGAGTTTTGTGCATTATTTTGACTTCCATTTGCAGGTTGCAAAGCATTTTTAGCAATTATTATGGGGATGTAAATGCAATAACAGTGTTTTGTTAGAGTAAGTTTCATGTAATTTTTCCAAAAAAAAAAAAAAAGTAAGTTTCATGTAATAAATGAACACTGGGCTTTTAGTGTTTGTTAGGCTTCACCTTCTGCAGCCAGAACAACAAACTTAGGCCCAAAACATTCCTGTGTATTGTTGAAAGGGAAAATGTCCAATATGCACCCTGAGTTGTTGACCTATAACACATTAGACCCTATATTTTTTTGCCCAATCGAACTTTTTTTTTGAAAATCTAAATATATTGAAACTTTATGATTATAATAAGTTTTGTCAAATTTAATGTAAATTTATTTAAAAAAAAAGAAGTGACATATGCTTCAAAATAAATCATTTTTAAAAATAAATTAATTTTTTAAAAATAATTTTACACTTTAAAATAAAATTTTAAAATAAAATATTAATTAATAAATATTTTAAATTTAAAAAGATGTCTATTTGAACCATTTTTAAACGTTTATAAACTTTGATGTACTTTTTAAATTTATGGTACTAAATGCTCTTATTATAAAAATTTAAGGTTTTTTTTTTTACCTTTTTGCCTTTTTTTTAAAAAAAAAAAAATCTCTCCAATCTTGGATAAGAGAATCTTGCCAAAGGAGAAGATAAATAAAAACAAATATTTCTTTTTTCAGAATTTAGAACTTTGTTTATATATGGAATCACATATCAAGGTGGTCAATTTTCACCTATTATTAATTAAACACTAGCATATTATAAAAAAAAAAAAAAAATCAGATGCAAAGATTTTCAAAGAAGTCCTGTAAGGAAAAATCCAGAGATTTCAAGCTGTCCACTTTGATTATTGTGGTTCCAGATGGCTTCCAAATTTGAAGTATCCAGAATAAATTTCGCAAGACACGATAGACAATTACAAAAAAAGTTATATTTTAATTGCTACAATTCAAAGAATTTTATGTGTATAAAATAAAGTATAAATTTTAAATTTTTTTTAAATTATACTCTCTCTTTTATTTTAATTGTGTTTTAAGAAAACAAAATTTATTGCATTCTAAATAACTTTTTTAAATTATTAATAAAAATAATTTTTTTAAATTTTATCCATATTTTGATTTTAAAATAAGTTTTATATTAAAATAATTGTAATTCGTACTAATTTTTAATTTTTTTAAAAAGAAAGTTATATAATCATTTACACCTATAATTATATTTATTAAATAAGATTCTTAATTTTTATGATATTACTTTAAAAGATAATTTGGATGTAACAATGAAGTATTAAATAGTAAAAATATTAAATGTCAAATATATATACATATGTTAAAAAATTATTAATTTAATCTCCCACGTGTAGGTTATGCGCACAAATAGATTAAATACTCATGTGTAGTCTATATTCATTTGCATGACTCAACATCAATTCCAAAATCTATATAAATCCTACTTATTTTAATGTTTATTGAGTTGTTTTGACATTTATATCTGTTTTTCTGCCGGATTGAAAATTCAAACACCAATTTTTGAATAATTTAATTTATTTTTTATTAGAATATAGACTCATTTAAATTGAACGCAACTCCACCTTTGAATTTTTTTTAAAAATTATTCTAAAATTTTATATAAAATTTATTTTCAATATGAATAAAAATAACAAAATTTTAAAATGATAAATTAAAAGGTTGTGCTATTTTATATTAAATCATAAAGTTGATAACCAACCAACAAACCAACTTATTTATATGGTGGTATGGCGATGCATGCTTTGCATAAAAACGACAAGTCGTTTCACGACTATTCTCCACAACTCGTTAAGATCACACGTTTCTCATGTAACGTTCTGCCCACTAACCAATAACACTCCGCCACGTAACTATCTTCATTGATAGGCCCACCATAGCTTGTCGTCCCCCAATCCCACATTGCTACGTCGTAAAGTCTGCTTCCATTGCCTGCGAATCAGAGACCCAATACGGAAACAGCTTCTGTCCTCGCAGCCCCTTACCACCACGGCCGCCATTAACTCCGACCTCTCAGCGCATTGCAATTCAATAAAACCCGAAAAATGTTATTTTTTGTACAAAAGCATTTCAGTTTCTTTAATGAAGAAAAAGGACAGTCTTCAATTGCTTTTTTTAGAAGCTGTTTTCATTATATTTTACTTTAGAGATTAGATTTCAAAAGCAGAGCTCAAACGACAACGCTTGTGGCTTCCAATCCTTTTCGTAGTTGCATTTAGCTTATTTTTTGTCTGGTCTGTACTGTTTTGTGCTTTAAAAAAGAGCGATCAAAATCATCACTTAATAACACAATTAAAGCCTTTTTTTTTATTTAGCAAATTTTGAAACTTTTCTTTAGACCCAGAAATGTCTTTGGTTCGGAGAAGAAAACCCACTGCTGAACCCAGCAAAAGCTCAGAATCAGATTCAAAAACACCAACCGAGCACGAAGATGAAGAAGAGGAACATAAGGTTCATAAAAAGAAACATCCAGTGGAGAGGAAAAACGGGGAAATTACTAAGCCTAAATGGTCATGCATAGACAGTTGCTGTTGGTTTGTTGGTTGCGTATGCGTGACGTGGTGGGTTTTACTGTTTCTTTACAATGCAATGCCTGCATCGTTGCCTCAATATGTAACCGAGGCAATCACGGGTCCTTTGCCTGACCCCCCTGGTGTAAAGTTGAGGAAAGAGGGATTGAAAGCAAAGCATCCGGTGGTTTTTGTACCGGGGATTGTTACTGCTGGACTTGAATTGTGGGAAGGGCATCAGTGTGCTGATGGGTTGTTTAGGAAACGGCTTTGGGGTGGAACTTTTGGAGAGGTTTATAAGAGGTAATGGATTTTTTAAAATTTTTTTATTTTTTTGGCTTCTGGGATTTTTTTACGCTGCTGTGTATAAGTTTGATGAAATGAAACGTGAACTGGGTAGGAGGATTGCTTTTGATCGTCAAAGTAGGATTTTTTGATTGTTTACTTTCTGTTTTGGAGGCACTTGGTCTGGCTGTTGAATGTTTGAGCTCATATGCTTGTTTAGGATAGGTTGTGATGTCACTTTTTACCGTGATAGCTTGCAAGAGTCATTGAATTGTCAGAGTAGGAAGTTTTGTTGGGTGATCTGGAGGACTTTGCGGTTGAAGTTTTAGCGATTGTAGTTGCTTGTGATAGTTTAGGTTGTGAAGTCATCTTTTATCTTGATTAGGTAATTTGAGCTTTTCTTCATCCCTACTTTAGGTAGTATTAACATTAATACATTAGTTTTGTTTTATGGAAGTGTACTGTATTTGTAAGAGGATAAACTTTGTTTGTGACTTTAATTGGATGAGTTGAAACATGCAATTAATATGTTTGTATTAGTGAAATTGTTTTCTTGTTTCTATAGTTGAAAACTTAAAAGTGTAATTTCTTTTTGTTTTATATGTATGAGTTTCACTGACACACAACAAGAGTTAGCTCTGAGGATAAAGAAGGCAATCAGATTGGATGATATCTGTTGTCACCTAACAAATCTCCTTCCAGAGCTTCTTAAAATTGATGCAAAATGCACTTATTCACTATTAACACTCATTTTTTTTGTAATTTGGCGTGTCATTTTTTAAAATTTTATCATCTAGCCAGATCTTTTTAACTAAATGGCCATAATGTTCAGCTTGTTTGCTAGAAGAATAAACCATGTACACAGAAAGGGAACTGCATTCTGGATCAAAAGATCTAATTTCTTGCCATTAATGAATTCAAGATGACAAGATCCAGTCATTTTTGCTTATCATTGGACTGAACTTGTTGACAATGGAAACTTCCTGCTGTTTTCATCTCTCTCCCAGTGTTAAACTGGAAAGAAGAGTAAGCTTAGCTTAACTGCAACACACCATAACAGGAAATGAATGTACTTCAACTGTCTTTTTCTGTTTTAGAAAAAAAAACCTAATGAAATCACTCGTGCAAGCTGATACTTTGTGTGAAATCCATGATCAACAAGTAAATTCTAATTTAAAAATGAAATTTCAAAACTCTTTACAGTTATGGAAGCCAAAATAGCTATGTACCACATTTGTTGGGGCCTGGGAATTGTTGGTTTAGATTAGATATCATTGACTGCTTTCCAGTTGTCAGCTATTAACTTTTGAACTTCCTTGAATGCTTTTGGTGCTTGGTTGAGTGGCTTTTATAAGTTTGTTGGATATTTTGTAGGCCTCTCTGTTGGGTAGAGCATATGTCACTAGACAATGAAACTGGGTTGGATCCTCCTGGCATAAGGGTCAGGCCGGTCTCTGGACTTGTGGCTGCTGATTACTTTGCTCCTGGCTATTTCGTGTGGGCAGTTCTTATTGCTAACTTGGCACGTATTGGGTATGAGGAGAAAACAATGTACATGGCTTCATATGATTGGAGACTTTCATTTCAGAACACGGAGGTTTTTATTCTTTTTTCCTATAATGAATTTCTTATTGCTATCATATCTGCTCATGGAATTGCTTTAAGTACATGTTGTTTTCATAACACAAATGATCACGTGTCTGTGAACTTGATTAATCAGGTCCGTGATCAAACATTAAGCCGCTTGAAAAGTAACATAGAACTTATGGTTGCTACCAATGGTGGAAATAAGGCTGTTATTGTTCCACATTCCATGGGTGTTTTGTACTTTCTCCATTTCATGAAGTGGGTCGAGGCACCCGCGCCAATGGGTGGAGGTGGTGGACCAGATTGGTGTGCTAAGCATATCAAGGCTATCATGAACATTGGTGGTCCATTTTTAGGTGTTCCAAAAGCCGTTGCCGGGCTTTTCTCAGCTGAAGCAAGAGATATTGCGGTTGCCAGGTTTCTTATCTCATCAAACGTTGTTATCTTCCAGTTGCTTGTTCATAGTGAATGTGACTTGCTAGGGATTACATAAACGATTGGCACAGTGGATAAAACCCTCAGTAGAATATGCATTTGTCTAGATTAAATAGGTCATGCTTGGATCTTTAACCTGCTGATGATCAATCAGAGATAATCACCTCGTGGGAACCTTTTTTTTTAGTATGTGCATGATGCTATTTCTCTTATGTGTCATTTATTGTCAGCTACCATAAGATGCTTCCAACTTGCAGGGCCATTGCACCAGGTTTCTTGGATAATGATATATTCCGCTTACAGACGTTGCAACATATGATGAGGATGTCTCGCACATGGGATTCGACCATGTCAATGATACCAAGAGGAGGAGATACTATTTGGGGCGATCTTGATTGGTCACCTGAGGAAGGTTACATTCCTAGAAGGAGAAAGCAAAGAAACAATGCAACTGATAATGCAGCTCAAAATGGGGCTGAAAATGAGATTTCTCAAGGAAAAAATGTTAAATATGGGAGAATGATATCCTTTGGAAAAGATGTAGCAGAGGCACCTTCACCTAAGATTGAGAGGATTGACTTTAGGGTAAGTCTTATCTGATTTCCTATCTTTTGGAGGGAACAATTTCATTTGACTTTAGCTAGCCATATGTTTCTTCCATTTACTGCTAACCCGGTAAATTGTTGCAGATTTAGCACGCATGCATTTTGTCCTTGCAGTTACTCTTTCAATTTGGAGTTGCAATTTATCTTATTTATTCATTTCTTAATTTATGGCTGATTTTTCACATTGCTGTTACCAATATTTTTATTTAGTTTTATCATAAAATAAAAAATTGTTTGTGTAATATCTTAATATTCAGGGTGCTGTTAAAGGTCATAGTGTTGCAAACAATACCTGCCTTGATGTCTGGACAGAGTATCTTGAAATGGGAGTTGGAGGCATTAAAGCTGTGGCAGAGTATAAGGTGTATACTGCTGGATCTATTATAGATCTGCTTCAGTTTGTTGCCCCAAAAATGATGGAACGTGGCGGTGCTCATTTCTCTTATGGAATTGCTGACAATTTGGATGATCCAAAATACGAACACTACAAATACTGGTCAAACCCCTTGGAGACTAAGTGAGAATCTCATATTCTGTTGTTATCTTCAAAGTTTTCTTGTTCATAGCATTCAATAAATGTGATGCATGATAGCAGTATCTGTTTTCAGTTGGAAAACTAAGTCTTGGTAGCTGTGTTGATAAAGTAGGTGATTAAATTTCTGATGGAAAGCTCAATCTTTGGTGTTTCAATGTATAATACAAATTTGAAGTTCTTCTACTGCTACAGAAATGTAGTTCCTGGGGATTCATTTAGAGAATTGGCATGGCTATTGTGGTTGAACAAAAACAAAAGTTGATATACCACCTTTGATTATGCAAAATTCTGTATCTATAGAACTTCAAGTGAATATATCAAGTTTAAACATGAGAAACTCTTTATCTTTGTTTGTGAAAATAGTAGTTCCATAAACAAATTCTTCTAACTTACTATCTTATCAGTTGTTGTCATCTTCAATTTTCAGTTATTATTATTCTCTTCAAGAATGTTAAATAGTCTGATATGAAGAAATGATTCTTAATTTCTTTTCATCTTTTCATTGCTATGAAATGCACCTTTGATGTCTGTTTTATTTTTTTCTTCATACTAACTTACGCTTCATTTGGTGTGTTTTACAGGTTACCTAATGCCCCAGAAATGGAAATATTTTCCATGTATGGCGTTGGCATACCAACTGAAAGGGCCTATGTTTATGAGGCATTTCCTGCTGCTGAGTGCTACATTCCATTTCGGATTGATACATCAGCTGATGAAGCAGGTGAAGATGCCTGTTTGAAAGATGGCGTCTATACTGTTGATGGGGATGAGACTGTTCCTGTTTTAAGTGCAGGCTTCATGTGCGCTAAAGCTTGGCGTGGGAAAACCAGATTCAATCCTGCAGGAAGTCGAACATACATTAGAGAGTACGATCATTCTCCTCCAGCTAATTTGCTAGAGGGCCGAGGCACCCAAAGTGGTGCCCACGTTGACATAATGGGTAATTTTGCTTTAATTGAGGATGTTATGAGGGTGGCAGCCGGAGCCACAGGAGAACAATTGGGAGGTGATCAAGTTTATTCAGATATCTTTAAGTGGTCTGAGAAGATCAACTTACCACTATAATTGCAAGGTGCTGCCAAAATTTTTACCTTAAGCCAATGCATTTTTCTGTTGATCCTTTCTAAGTTGTTCAGGCTTGCTTTCTGAATGCACTATTCTAGCCGTATATTTTCTCAACCTTAGTCACTATGATGATAGTCATTATCAATGAGTTTTCTGGACTTGAACACTTGATCAATAAATCCTACGAACCCAATAATCCATCTATCTTCTATCTTCTGGTGAAAAGGCAAAGCTCATGTGCTTGTTACGGTTCTAGCTTTCATTCCTGTATCTTGCAGTCATTGGTTGAGTAAATTTTGCTGAAACTTGGTCATTTCTTTGCAGGGGGTGTATGATCTGAGGATACAAGTAATTTCATCAAAAACAGCTTTCTCTTTGCTTGTGCTTGCCCTGAAACATTATAATTATGAAACAAGGTATCAATGCTTTCTGATCTTTTTATCTCTAGAAGTGATTGGAAAAGAAGATGCAAAGCTGGCTGTATGGCAGCAGGTTCACTAGTCCATTAATGTAAAGCTGAATTGCACTTGTCGCCCTTGCTTTTAGTACGATTCATTTGATATTTATTTATATCATGTACTTGTGTAATTCTTATATCTGGAATCTTTGTGGGTGTATACTACTATATAATTTTGATTAAATCACCACAATAATCAACTTCTTCCGTTAAAAGTTGGTGCATCAAGGAGTTGAAGAATAATCCTGAAAATCTCTATATTTTACTTGCTAACTTTAATAAAAATATTGCTGCATTTGACAAAGTTGCATGTGCATCTAACATTATTCCCACGCTGGATGATTAGAACAGGCAATGTCAGTGAACACTGGGAACTTTAACCAACTACGGGAATCAGAACTTACTATGCATGCAGACACTGGGTTCTGAAAATTAACAAAATTATTCGTCTTTCTATCATCTGCCTGGATCTCCATGCTTTTTTAAGACATCATAAACGGAAAAAAATTAATAATAATAATAAGTAAGGGTGAGCATCGGGTGACGTTTGACCTGAACCGAGCTGATATTTTTAGCTAATTCCAAAATGAAAATGGACTGAAGGTTAAAATGAATATCGGTTTGGGTTAACTAGTGTTATTAAAAAAAAAATCGAAAAAATTATCAAAAATCTGTAGTGGCATTCCATGCGTTAAAGTTAACATAAAGACATGAATTTATCTTAAAACTAATCAAACCGAATTTGCTCGAATGAAGCGTATAAATGTGCTTATTTGCTAATAAATTTAAAGTTTACTATGTATATGAATCTTTAAATTTGTCCCATTTGATCAATTTGACTTTTTAATTTATAAATTAATCATTTTGACATCTCAATCAATTTGTTCAACTTTTAACGCTTTAATTTATTAGTGTTAAAATAATTGACTTATAAATTTATTTTAATTTATAAAAATATCATTTAAACACTGATATATTCTCATAGCTTGCACACACATTTAATGCTAATAAATTTTATAATTTTGTCAAAGATACATTAATTTTGCATATCTTAATTTGAATGAATATATCTATAAATTAAATTAACATTAAATAATGATGTTTAATTTCTTTATAAAGTGATTAATCAGTTCCAGGGTGTGGATTAACAACTTTTTTTTTTTAACATTGGGTGTGGATTAATCTTTTTAACTGTAAAAGCGGTTAAAAAACGGTCGTGCAGGGGCAACATGTTTACAATAGACTCGCCCACACCAAATCATTTTGTCATTGAATTCGTGGTGTTTTCGATTTCACAGCCTTCAATTTTCACAGATTTCTCTGCTTTTTTTGAAAAAAAAGAAAGCTTTGTTCTTCTTCTTCTTCTTCGTCGTCGTCGTCGTCGTCTTGTGCTCGTCGATCACATCGACTCGTTACGCATCTCTTGCTCCCGCAGCTCTTTACAATAAAACAACGGTACTATGCACGCCTCGTGAGCCGTGTACCGATAATTTCCATTTCGTGCGTTGAAACCAAACCCTAACTCTAAGCTTTACGAAGGCGATTTCTAGTAGTTTGCTGAATATAATATATAATTAAGGTGAGGATCGTTTTCTTGATTTTGAAATTTGCTTGGTTGTTTATTTATTTAGGTCTATCTTTAATCTTGAAAGCAACTGATTTAGGTTGGATGATCGTGTGTTAGGGTTAGTTTTTTTAATTCGTTAATTTGGGTTTTCAGTTTGGTGTTTTAAACTGCTTGACTCACATTGTAAGGTGCATACGTTCTTGTGGTGAGCTCTGTATATGGATCTTTTTTTTCTTTCTGTAATATATAGTTCGGCAATCGCTTAGGTTTTGTCAAAAAGTTGAGTAAGGACTGGTCTTTTTGTCTAATTTTTAGTTATGAAGTCTGGTAAGCAATTAAGGCAAAGTAGTTGTTGAGAGTTGAGAGAAAGGGTGCGGTGGGTTTTCTGGACAGCTGGTTCTTAACTTTTTGTGTTTTAGGGAGATGATTTGATGTGGGCATCTGGCATTTGCTAAGATTTGGGTTATTAAATTAAGAACAAAAAATACATTTATAGGAAGTTGAGGACTGATGGGAGGTGTATATAGCAGAGCATCTTGTGTAGCAAAATGCATTGGCACATCATATTCTTTTTGTGCCAATGAATCCAAAGCCAGACTTAAAAGCACTTAATTACCACCCCTCTCCACCCCAAATGTACATGGTATATCCATAGAAAATTCTCATGCAGTTGGAACCAATAATTGGTAAATCAGTGCCCTTATCTCATTAATACTGTTATGTGTAATACAAAATGCAGCTAGGGCAATATTAAACAATCTATTGATGATAAATAAGGCTTACATTTTCCATTTCTTTCTTGCTGCTGCTTCCCTAGTGCAACATTAGGACATTCGGATGCCTAGTAATTGTTTTTAACTAATGTCAC
The DNA here is from genome assembly GCA_947683625.1 of Mallotus nudiflorus. Classification (NCBI taxonomy): domain Eukaryota; kingdom Viridiplantae; phylum Streptophyta; class Magnoliopsida; order Malpighiales; family Euphorbiaceae; genus Mallotus; species Mallotus nudiflorus. The sequence goes on along the minus strand of CANTUR010000187.1, from coordinate 2,578,284 downwards.
ACTAAATAGAACTTCCATTACTTTTCTAAGAGGTAGTTTGGACCGGCTAAAAAAAAGGATACTTTTCTATGCCCTACTCCACCCAGGGTCACATGTGGCTTTCTTGTGCCTCAGATTATATCCTTACAGTTATCTCATTCTCGTACCTCTTTCCTTGAAAATGACTTTGCTACTTCACTCACAAGAGAAACATTCCTATGCCTATTCCTGAGGGTACATTTCTGCTAGTTTCTAAAATCTCTGATCTAATTTTCATAGTTATTTCATTCTGTAATACCTTTTTCATTGACATCTTTGTCACTGCAATTGTTTCACTCTCACAAAAGAAGTCTGTTTAACAGGATAAACAGTTGCCTTGCCCATCATTGTGTTGCAGAACAGTTTGAAATTTGAACTATTTTCAGGCTCATTCTCGTTGGTTTGACAGTATAACTGCTGTCAAGATGAGTTTGCAACAGCCTATGCAGTCCAAATCCTATGCTAATGGGTTTGGTCGTCGAAGATCTGAAAGGGAAGGAGGGCCAAGGTTGGAGAATAAGCTGCAATCTGGAAAATCAAACCCAAATAGATCAAGTAATTCAGGTTAATATCTGTCCTAATATGTTATATAACTTTGTGCTACATTGTTTATTACTAACTGTATAAATATCGTTGCAGGGGTTGGAGGAAAAGTTTCAGTTTATGAGAGTCCTTCTCGTGATAGGTTGATATATTTATCAACATGTCTTATTGGGCATCCTGTTGAAGTCCACCTGAAAAATGGATGTGTGTATTTTGGGACATGCTACACAACAAATGTGGAAAAAGAATTTGGTATATTGATTTGTTTTGTTGAAAATATACTAAATTTATTATTACCTCTGTATATTGAATGAGTTCTGAATCTTTGGAGGTTTTAGGATTTCTAATTCTGTCTATTGTCAGTTTCCTTTCTAACATTGACTTGCTTGTATTTTTCAGCAATTATTCTGAAAATGGCCCGGCTGACAAAGGATGTTTCTTTTCGAGGGCAGAAGACAGAATCCCTTAGCAAGGCTCCTTCAAAGACGTTTATTATACCTGGGAAAGAAGTTGTACAAGTGATAGCAAAGGTGCAGCTGCATATCCTATTTTTGCAATTCTGCAGTTTCACTTCTGGTCTTTTCTGGTTCAAGCTAGGTTCAAGCTAATTTCATTCTGTTCACTTATTGTTTAAAATGAAATACATGAGTTGGGAAGAAACACAAAAGAGTTATGCTGCTGATAGATAGATATTGGGACAAATAAGTCCTAGTTGAATCAGATGATCCAGATATTCATCTTTTGTCTTTTGATTATTGGTGATTTAATCTGGCTATTTTATCAATATTGCCAGGATGTGTCTGTAACCATGGATGGCATAGCCCACGACCTCCAACATGAAAAGCAGCAGGAGATTATGATAGACTCCTCCATATCTCAATCTCGTCATGCTGAGGCGGGAAGGGAGTTGGCACCTTGGGTCCCTGATGAAGATGACCCACAATGCCCTGGATCAGAGAATATATTTGACAACACTAGGAATAGGTGGTTGTAATAAATTTTTGTCTCCATTTGTCTTTTGAGTGTTAAGTAAGATCAAACTAATTTGAATTTTTGCATGCTTTTTGGTGACAAATGAAAATTGTGTGACATTGAGTGTTGATTTAATTTCCAAAATCACGTGTTTGTAACCTTGTGCTTTCAGTTCTGGGAGCTGTAAGGAAATGGGGAGTGGATTGAGATATGAGGGAAAGTTTCTGTCATATTGTATTCGCATGTATTTTAAATGGGAGCTAGTGGGAATTAGAATCTACCCTTACCCTTGCAAACAATTTTCAATTAAAGTTGATTTGTATGCATCTCTTTCATATTGCTATGTGATATTTTATTCATATGATAAAGTTATGGACTAAATTTTTTAATAGGGGCTGGGATCAATTTTTAGCAAATCAAGAGCTATTTGGAATAAAAAGCACTTTTGATGAGGAACTTTACACTACAAAACTGGAGAAGGGTCCTCAGATGAAAGAGTTAGAGAAGGAAGCTATGAGAATAGCAAGAGAAATTGAGGGTGAGGAGACGCAAGATCTTCATTTAGCAGAGGTGCGGTTATCTCTGTGCCATTTTCTGCCTCTTCTTTGGTTTATTAGCCTTTATAATTTACTAGATCTTTGTTATCAAAATGTTCAACAGGAAAGAGGCATCCACTTCCATGAAAATTATGATATTGATGAAGAGACCAGATTCTCATCTGTATTTAGAGGTGCAGGGGTTGACGATAGTGGATATGAGGAAACTGAGGACATAATATTGGATTCCCACAATTCTGAAACCTTTGGAGATACATCTGCTTCTGACACTAAGAAATCTGGTGATTTGACCCATGGGAAAAGTAATGATGGAGCTCGAGTCTTATCAAGTTCTTCCTTGGTAGTTTCTCTTTTATCCTCTTTTAATTGATTGTTATTCTTTCACTGTAATTTCAAGTGGAAGTTTTTTTTTTCTTTTATTATATTTTTTTTTGCAATCTCTGTAATTTGTTATATATATTGTTTGGAAGATGGTTCATAGAGCAAGGAGAGTACATTCTTCACCTAAACTGAAGGGGTTGAATAGAGGGTAAGTGTGGCATAGGAGAAAATATGGATGATGGTGGTTCTTCCATTACCTACTTCCTACTTGCCATGTTATAACCTTCAGAATCCTTGACATAAAAGGTGGTTTATGATAGTGTTCTTAAAACCAGTTCCTGTATTCACTTTTCAGACAAGGCGAGTGCATGTGATTGGTTACTGTTGTTGTCTATGAATATTCGCACTTCAATTTTCTTTATCTTGTAACCAAGCAAGGAGAAATACTTTCTTTGTTTTCATCTTGTATTTGTAAGGCAAAAACAAACAGGAGGACCTTTCCCTTCCTATGTCTTTGCACAATCCCTTTACTTTCATGCTTTTCTGACAGTGTTAATAGTTAGTCCTGCTCTGTCTAATGATCATTGCTATCTGGCAAGCATAAACAATCAAAAGCTAGCAGTGCTATTTGGAATTTAATGACAGGATTTTATCCTATTCAGCATATTGTTGGAAGTCCGTTAGGTGAAGGTAGAAGAATTTCAGCTAGGATCTTGTGGTTTGTAATGGTGTTAAAAAATAATAATTCATTGAGGGCATGGTACTCTAGCACTATGCTTTTATCTCTTTTATGTATATATGTACATATATGCATATAACATATAGGAAATTCTTCTAATTAATTATGTTCTGAATAACTTGCTTTGTGACTTTCACTTTCATTTGTTGAAAAGTATTAAGGTGAAGTTAGCCAGCTTTTCAATGAATTTGAGATTATTTTTGAAATTGACTATTGAGTGTATTTTTGTGTATGATATTTTAACATGCAGTATTCATAATCCTAAGGCTGTGGTCATATTGTCCTGTTTTATTTCTTTATATTCTAAATTTATTCTCTCTTTTTGGTACATGATGTAGTGTAATGATATAAAGCATTGTTGTGAGATACTTGAGAAATTGATATATATATTGCATTCATCCACTTTGACACACTGATAATATTTCATATTAGTTTTTTAAACATGCTGTCAATATTCCTTCCACTATTTATCCATTTCTTTTAAGCAATAGGTCATAGTGAGTGTCTGTGGTATGTGACATGTTCATGCTTTTTGTTCTCCTTCAAGTTATAATGTGTTATAATGTATTTTTTTTCTAGAGGTTGTCCATTTTATCCCTGAAGTTGGCTAGTTTATAATGTAAACAGCACTTGAAACTGTTGGTTGTGTGCTAGGTGTATATGATTGTTATTTGCACAAAGATTATCAAACCCGTATTTGGCGGAACTTAGCTTTTGTGCTTTGCAGAAAAATCAGGTTAATTTTATTTTTCTAATCAAGTTGAGGATAGATCCTTTTCTTTTTCCTAAAATCGATTAACCAAGTGGTTGTGTCCTTTGTGAAGCAATCCTTAGGTGTGAGATGGAATGGATCACCTTATGGAAAATACCTGAGAATTCATTTCCACATGCCAAAAGAAAGAAAATGCTACCTTGATTATATTTTAACCACTTTTGCAACTCTCATGGCAATGCCATTATGAGATCTTTATGGCTTCTTCACATTCTGATGGCAATATTGTATTCAAATGAGTGCCATTCTTTTTCTTTCCATAGTTGTTCTTGTATAAAACTTACAAAAATACTATGCAATGATGCCTTTCTTGCATTGATTCTCTATTCTTTTTTTTTTAAAGTGATTACTGTTAGTGCAGTACCTGGATATTAACTGTATGTTTCTTGGTGCACAGGATGAGGCAGAGTGTTCTCAATCAATTGCTGGTGTAGATTTGTATCATTTAGGTTCTTTTGAGCATTCTAGACAGCTGCAGTCTGAACTTCCTAAAAGTTTGTCTACTTCAAATAGTGAAACCAGGTTCATTTGATTTTTCTGATTCCTGGAATAATTACATGTGTACCTGATAATGACATTATTTGTTTTATATTACACGAGCTTGGGTTGTAAGAAAATTAATAAGGTTAATTGTCTTATGAAATTCCTAACCTCTCATTTGGAAATCATAGGACCCAAGATCATATTCATGGTGAACCTGGTGCAAATGACTGCATTAAGGAGTCTGTAGAAGAGCAAACTGTAAGTAATAGTCCACTAGCTATCATTTTGTGATTGAAAATTGAAGGTGCCTTATGGATCACTCTAATCAACACCTTTTCAATTCATGTTCTAATCAAATGCAGAGAACTGAGGATGTTCCATTGCTGATGTGTGGGGGTGAGACACTGATAATTTTACGTTTCTCTTCATTGATGTTGAAAATTTTTGTGCATGATATATTGAATAAAACGGTTTGCATTATATGCTTTTTCCCTCTTTTGACTGTACCTAGGTTGCAGTTTCTTACAAAGACCAGTAGAAGAAGAGGATGCCAGCACTGATGTGATAATGATCTAATGTCCCATGTAATTATTGCCCTGTAGGTTCTCAGTCCTCATCTGATGGCAAGATTGATGGCTCTGATAAAGGGGTACTATCCCCTAATGCTACTGCCCATAGTACGTCAAATGTTCCTTCAAAAAGTAATGAAAAGACTGGTCCTTCTGGTGAACTGTCAGAAGGTGCATCATCGGTCAAAGTAGTTGGAGAAGTCCAATCTGCAACCTCTCGTGGACGCCCTGGCAGTTCCACATCATCAAATTCTGATTATGCAGGTGCTGCCTCAGTTTCTAATGGTCCTGGTTTATCACCAAGCTCATCAGTGGGTTCATTAACGTCAGAGAAATCAACACTGAACCCCCATGCTAAGGTGTGATTGATTTTCAATTTTGCTCTTTTTGTGTTATGTAATGGTAACATAGCCATTTTAAGTATGTTACACATGATGTTTCATATATTTTGCATGATGCCTACACAACAGGAATTTATATTAAACAAACTATTATATTAGCATCTTTCTCGTACAACACTAACATATTTAGTTTCTTTATTTTGTCTCTACCGCTTTTGATGCGGCTACAGGAATTTAAACTAAATCCAAATGCCAAGAGTTTCACCCCTTCTCAAACATCTGTTAGGCCTCCATCTCCAGTTTCCGATGGTTCCTTCTATTTTCCTCCAAATGTTCCTGCTCTACCACCTATGCACAGCATGCCTATGGGAATTGGAGTAAGTATAAAATTAAACCCTATTACTCAGTATGTTCCCCTGTCAGTATTTGCTTGAAATGCACAAGTTGAAGTCATGGTGATATATTATATTTTTTATTCCCACCCAGTTGTAAATGTGTGTGCAACAGCTTAATTTGTGTGCACTCTCCTTCTCCTTGGACTGATCTTTTAAGTTGTTGATGGCACTTAGGTGTTTTCTTTCTATTCAAATCTGTTAAGTTAGTGGGACAGGAACTATTCTCATCCCTATGGGCAATTGTTATTGAATTCTCTCCTTTATGATACTTGTGTGATTAAATAGCATGTCATTCAATATTTTTGCTACAAATGTCATAACCTTCAACCCATTTACAGTGATATTTCCTGATGTTTGATGCAAGTGTAAGATGTACCGTCTTTATTCATTCTTTCGATCTTTAGAAGTTGTTTTATTGGCTTTACTTCATCTTTAGCAGTAGTATGTGTTTGTAAGGCATAAATCTAGTTGACGACTAATTAGTTTCCTTAGTTGAATGGATAAAACCTCAACCCAATAATGTCTTTTACTCCCAAAGTTATTGGGGTTGGCCATCTAAATTCTCTCTCATATTCCATCAGGCTATATAAACGCCATAGTAGTGAGGCCACAGTTTAAATTATTATCTACTTGTTTCCACACTTTATCTTAGGTTTCTCTCACTTTCTTCTTCACCTTTTTCTTCAATACGTTCATCCCTTTGTACTGTTCATATACTGGTTTACGATGTAGATTGTCCATACAATCTCAATTTCTCCTCTCAACTTATGGATTTCCATCTTCTTAAGATTTCATTCTTTCCTTTTTCTAGTACACCTTTGAGTTCATTCTTTCCTTTTCTATTGCAACTTTGTATTGTATCTAATTCAGTATCTTTATTTTGTCGCACTAGATTTCATGTATAAGTTGTTCCTTCTCTTTTACAGGCATAAATATTTGTTTGTAATTTGGCACATAAAAACATGAATGTTTCTTTGTTTTTTTAGTGGGGATGCTACTATTGATGCTCTGAGCTGTTTTTTTCTTTTTTCCAATCCTATTTGCATTTTGCTTTCCTTAATGTCAAATGACCTACATATGCCAGCTCTCTACGTTAATAATGACCCATGCTACCTTACAAGAATGTAAGTAGAGTGTTTCAACCTTAGGTGGAGTAGGGATGGTGGGAATTATGCCAAACTGTTCAATATGATCTCAAGCAACGTGGCCTCTTTTATGATTGAATTTTTCTTTTGTTTTTATGCGTAGCTTTGTACTGTTGATCTATCAATTTTTTTATAGGCTTTTAATAACTTTGACTGATTTATCATTTGCTGATTACTCTGCACGTGCATATTGTGAGAAACTCAATGAGCGCTACAGTGAAGATAGCTATCTACATTTTTTTTATAGATGAGATTGTCTTTTGTTATATGGTATTGCAGGCCTCTCTTCCTTGTGTTCAATTTGGTTCTTACAACTGTGGCTAACTTGTAAGGATTTTACAGATTGGACCCACATTTACTGGTCATCAGCCTGTTATATATAATCCGCAGGTTGCATCCATGCAATCACCACAATATTTCCACCCTGGACCTCAGGTAAAATATTTTAGTTGAAACTTGTCTTAATGCCATGTCATAGTGCTTCTGCTCATGTCATCTGATTTTGCATTTACATCTGATTGCAGTACGGACAACAGATGCTCCTTGGCCACCCTAGACAAGTCTTGTACATGTCAGGCTACCAACCTGTAAGTGATTATGGTACATTCCATTCCATTTAATTGAAAGATGGGCGTTTCTAGTCAAACTGCAGATATACTTGTGGTTGTTTATCCTCACCAAATTTCAAAACTCATGAGGATAAAAATAGACCATCAACACATAAGTGTGATATACTTGTGGTTGAGCATCTGAGAAATGCCTTAGTTGCCTCAATCCTCATCTCATTAGAATACCATGGGTACCTATGCCAGATTAATGAAGGATGATATTATATAGGTTGGATGATTGGGCAGTGGACTGGTGGATGTTAATAAAATGCATCTGTGTGCGGATTTGACAATCAGGGAGTAATCTCAGGCATCTCATTCGGTTTATTTTGTTTGGATGCAGGAGATGCCATTCAAAGGACGAGAGTTTTAGCCAGTTGTTTACATTCTTAGCAGTTGTACCCTGCTTGCAAGGAATAAACTTCTGAATGGCTGCTTGGAGCAATTTTATGGGGATCCAAGCTTTGCAGTTTGTGAAGATCTATAGGTCTTTGACCACCCCCAATTTGTGCTCGGGGAAGTTGACTAATTCTGGGATATAATTTTTACTATCCTGTATGCTTCATTTATATCGTTACCGTATTTCTCTCAACTCTCGTTTAACTAGTATCTTATAGTGGTGGTTTTGTTTTGATCAAAAAGTAGTTCTGGGATAAATTTAAGGTGCAAAAATTTGTGTGCTGCACTATAATTGATCTATGTTTCCTGTAATGATTTGAGCTAGCCGTGTCATGATGTCATCCCGTGACCAAATTTCAGATGTCATCTCCTGACCAAATTTTCCTTCTGAGCGTTGGAGTGGTGTCTGATCGTATAGTTAGTACTTATGATGGTATCTTTTCTAATCTTCCCCTGTTTAACCATATTTATCATCGTTCTTTTTTTTTTTTTTGGTACAATGGGGGAAGGAGGATGAGACTTTGACCCGAGTCCTTGGGTGTCATTGAGAGTCATTTTGGCAACTAGGTCAGGCTCACCAGCAAATGTTCATAAATTTTTTTATCAAATGTTACATGGAAAAAAAAAAATAGCCTTTAGATAGTTATATAGTTATTAATTGCTGGGTGGATTTTGTCTTTTTTTTTTTTTTGGGCATAGGGTGCATTTTGTCTTGCGACTTAGACTGCCCTTTTCTTTTAAATGAAAAAAAAAAAGAAAAAAAGAGAGAGAATCAACTATCCTTAATAACTAAGTTTTATAGGGGCAATTCTTTGCCTGAAGTTTAACAACTTTAAAATGTAATATGTATATATATATTTATATATATAGAAATTAGAAATGGAATTTGAGACTTAATTCCTGTACCATTTCGACTCTCATTAGCGTACCATTGGCCATATGATATATATATATATATATATATGTATATGTATATGTATATAATGGCTTCGATGTTTGACGTGGGATGTAGTCGTGGTTTTTTTTTTCTCTCCTGTCATACATGCAATGGAAAGGAGGAATCAACGAGAGGTGCGAGATTTCGAACCGAAGTCCGTGCTACAGTTTTAATCGTTTGAATATATATTAAAGAAAACAAGAGCAAACTTCAAAAGAGGAAAGTATTGAAGATGATGCCCTCTTTGATTTAAGATTAAATGGCTGAGACAAAACTGATTTTTCAGCTTTGTATTTATTATTACTACCAAACGATAATAAAGAAACAATGGACAGTGACATGACATCTCCTTATCTGTCCAACTGGTGGGGGCTATTTACTCTCGTTTCTTTATTTTACTGTTTATTTTCCACCAAGATAATATAAAAAAATCAAAATATCTTAGTCTTTTTAACCTATCCCTTTTTCTTTTCTTTCGGAAAGAAAATTTATGCGCTTATTTATTAAAAAATAAATAAAAAAGACTATTGGCAATTTGGCATCAATACCGTACCAATGTTTTTTTCTTCTTTGTTTGGAGGACGAGGGATTATTTCTTTCTTCAAGTTGAGTTACAGATAAATTGGGAATTAATACAATAACCAATTGTTTCATCTACTTTTAACTTAAATTATATTTTTTTAGATTTTGAAAAGTATATTAGACAAATTTCTTGCCAAATCAATCTATTAATTTGTTTAGTTGATCGATTATAATCTTAATATTACCACATATTCTATTAGTATTATAACTATTTTTTATTATTTTAATTATAATTATTATATAATTATTCTATTAGTATTAAATTATTTATTATGAACTAATTATTTAAATTTTAAATATAATGAATTCGACAAAGATTAAATAGTTTAGTCCCTTCAAGGCATTATTGGAATAAAAGTTCCATTTTTACTTTTTCCTTTGAGCTAAGAAATTGAAAGAAATAAAAAAATGTTAAGATATGGTGAAAAATATCATCACATTGTAAAAATGCATCTTTTCGACGCATGTAATTTTAACTTTATATTTGGATATCCGTAATGCCCTATTTCCTCAACATACCCTTGAAAAATAAATAATAACTAAATCTAAAAATTAACATTGTGCTTATTCTTCAAGCATAAAAGTAAGACTCATGCTACCTACAAAGCCATTAAAGTTTTATGAAGAATGAGTCTAGTCGATAGAATGTAACTTTAATGCCCCTTTGTTGTTTTTTTATAACAACTGTGGGAGTAACGCCATTTATTTTGAATTTTATTTTTTTATTTTGTAATTTAGTTTTTAAAATAAAAAATGTAACATTAAAAATTGAGAGATTTTATGGTTATTATATATGATAAGTTTACTTTTTATCATTCGATAGTCATTATTGAAAAAGTGAAAATAAAATAATCATATAATTTACCTTAAAAATTTAACTTAAAAATTATATAAAAGAATTTGCATATGGAATGTTCTAAATTGATGCAAAAGAAAAAAACAAAAGAAAACCAAAAAGATGGGATTAGAAATTGGATAATTAGTTTGTGTGAATGCAAGAAAATTGGCGTGTGGAAGGGTAAAAACTAAAAAGTAAAAAGAAAGAGTGTTGTTGCTTTGCTTATATTTGTTGTATTGGAAGTTGTAGGTTTTTTGGGAACCAAAACTTGGCTCTGTTTCTAACTAAATAAACATTTGTCTGCTTGACTTATAATAGCATTCATTTTTTTCTCATTTTTGGTATCAAATCATCTAAAACTCTTTCAACACAAGTTATCTCATTTTCTTTACCCATCTAACCCTTTTCTTATTTACATGGTTTGATAGTACATCTTGATGGTAAATATTATTTAATTATATATATATATATATATATATAAATCTTCCATTCGAAATTTTTATATTACGTTCTTAAAGAATTTATGTTTGATACACATTATATATTTCTACGAGATTTTTATTCAATTCTACTTTATATTTAGACATATAAGGCTTCATTTTATAGTGGGGGTTTACAAAAATAATTTTAAAAATATACTAACTTATAAAATCTAACAACTGCCCTAAAAATTCGTATTACAAATAAAAAAAATTCTATTAAAAACAATAGTAATAGTCTAATCATTATTTTAATATATTTCTTTTTTTAACGAATAATTACTAATCATACCAATTAAATTGAGTTTAAATTAAAATTAATTTAAGAGAAAATGACATTAACTTTCATGAGATTAGACCTAATTTACATTTTAAAATCTTTTATTTTAAAATCGAATATTAACATCTTTACAATTTCAAAATTGAACATTTGAGGACTTTTGTTGATTTTTTTTTGCAAAAAATGACTATATATCCTTATGTTCTGTAAGAGCAAATGATATTAACCTCCCTAAATTAGACGTAATTGACATTTTAAAACTTTTTATTTCAAAATCGAATATTAACTTTCATATAACTTCAAAATCAAACACTTAAGGACATTTATTGACTTTTTTTTATAAAAAATGACTATTATACCCTTGTTTTAACGTATGTCTTCTCTAATCTCATTACATATAATTCATAGTATATTTTCTCTAACCTTATTACATAAAAGCCTTAGCATTTACCTTTCTTCAATTTTTATATTTTTTAAAAAAATTTAAAAAAGTTAAAATTTTATTTATAGAGCTAAAAATTATTAATTATTAATTCCTTTTAATTTTTGTAAATCCAAAATTTTTTTAATTTTTAATTTTTAAAATAATTTTTTTTTGTATAGAAAATTTTTATTTTTTTTATTAAATGTATATGGATTGATTGTAAAATTTTTAGATCCATAAAAATTATTTTGAAATTTTTTTAAAATTTTTTAAGAAATATTAATAAATGATTTTTATAAACTAATTTTTTTTAAAAAAATTATAAATGTATATTTTAAAAGTAATTTCATCAATTCTCATTGTTATTCAAACATAAATTTTGGGTAAATGTTATGAATTATATGTAATGGGATTAGAGAAGACATATATTAAAATAATGATATAATGATAATTTTTTATAAAAAAAAGTCAATAAAAGTTTTTAAGAGTTTGATTTTAAAACTATATGGAGGTTAATAATCAATTTTGAAATAAAAAATTTTGAAATGTCAATTACGCATAATTTTAGAAAAATTAATGTTATTTTCCTTATACAAGATAAAAGTATAATGGTTATTTTTTATAAATTTTTTTTTAAATGTTTAATTTTAAAACGGTAATAAAATTAATATTCAATTTTAAAATAAAAAATTTTAAAATGCAAATTAAGATAACATCATGAAAATTAATCTCATTTTCTCTTAATTTAATAAGCTTTTTTTTTGACATGGGATTCTACCCTTTTCTACCCTTGCCCTTGAATGAGGTCACCTCTCTCTAGGCGGGCAGGCTTGATTTAATAATTCAATGCTTAGCCATATTTAAGCATTAATGATAAATTATCCACAAAGTTACATAATAAACCCACCTACTATGGATATCCATCAAAATCAAACCCACAGTGAAGTGTAAATAAGAGGGGCGGCTAAGGGTAATAAAGAGAATTCACATTTGAAAAAAATTTACTGAAACTTCAGTGCCAATTTAATACAAGAGAAAAAAAAAAAGGTTCGATTACAAAAGCATCATATTAAACGACAAAAAAAATAAAACTTACTTTAATTGCCAATTCCATCCAACTACAACAGAAATTAATATAAAAATGGAATGTATATACATTATTACTAGTAGAGTTGATGAGTAGAGAAGGTGGTGGTGCTGTTGATGATGGTGGGATGCTAATGTAATGGGTGATGTCTACTGAAAAAATAAGAGATTTTGAGAGATAGTGTAAGCGAAAAAGTCTTTTTTTTCTTTGGAGTCTTTGTGTTGTACCAAAAGGCAATAACAGAAGAAGAAGAAGATATAGATTAGAGAAAGACAAATAAAAAGAGAAGAAGGGAGTGATTTTTATTAGTGAAGAGGTTTTGTGGGTCGGTTGAGAACTGGCAAGTAAGAGTAATAAACTAAGCTGAAGCCAGTAACATCAAATTCCCACTTATTGTTTCTCAAGCAAAAAGGTGTCTCTATCTTCTATCTCTCCCTGTTCTTTCGTTTTGTTTTGTTTTTTTTTTTTTTTTGGGTGTTTCTGCTTCTGGGTTTGCTTAAAGTTATTGTTTTTAGTATTGTTTGTTGTGTGGTATTTTTGAATTTTTGATATCTTATAGCATTTGCACAAAAGATGACGATGGAGTAGTTGAAAATGGTGGGGTTTCGTTTTTGGGTAAGCAAAGTTTTTTTCTTGGTTTATTTTTTGTTTTATTGTTGTTTTTGGGTATGTTTTGTTTTTAACTTTTATTAACCTTTTTCTTTGCTGTTTTAGAGAGTTTTATTTTTGTTTTGCATGTGTGATATGGATTCATGTTTTTGTATCCATTTTTTCTTTTCATTAAGGTGGTATTAAAGATTCAATTTCTATCTAAACCCTTGAGTTTTGGATCTTGGATTTTTATTCTTCCTTACAATTAGAATTTTATGTTTCTTAATCATCAGGGGCTTTTCCCTCACTGTGATTTCCAATAGTAATTATTTTCCCTTACTTTTTGGGATTTGGGTTTTTGCATGAGGAGAATGGCTCGTTTATTAATCCTTTGTTGTGATTGTCTCAGTCTCAGTTTCAAATTCTTTGTTCTTAGCACTTCTCTTTTAGTTTGCATGTTCTGGCGTTTTATGTGTCAGCAGTCTTTTGTTATTGATTAAAGTCTTGATTTCTATAGTAACAATGGTGGAGTCCAAAGAAGAATAGAATTCTATGAGACATTAGTATTTGTCAAAATCAGCAAATTCTATCAATTTTAACTCAGAATTTGGTAAATTAGGCTTGAGAGACTGTAAAGTTGTGCTCAAAGATTGGCCATTCTAGGACATACATATTTCTACTGTAAGCTAATGTCATAATAATTGGTTTTTTCTATTCATTTTTTTTGGCAGTTTGTCTTTTTAGGCTTTATAAAATCCATCAATTTAACTTGGTTAGTTCTGGATTCCGTCTTATCCATTGCCCGTCCTACTCAAGAAGAAAATAGTTGTACTATTCAGTTGAAACCTCCAATCACGTGGCTGCTTTGGCTTCAATTGTAGGTGATCAATAAAAGAAACTAGATTAAACCTTAAGAGGTTATTTTTGAAGATCTAGTGAGTTCCTAATTGCAATTTTGAGACTTTTTATCTATCTTTTATGAAAAATGCCCAACTTCTGTAAGAAAGATTCTGGTATGAGTTCTGCCCATTCAACATTTCCATACATTGTTGGTTGCCAGTCGCTGGGGAATTCCACTGAATTGACAGTCCATCAATCATCTTTATCAGAAAGTTTAGGCTTGACAATGGGGATTCCACAACAGCATTTCCATGGCTCCAAGAAGTTGACTTTTCAATTCCGAGAGCAGGATTCTTCTTCAACTCAATCCACTGGTCAATCTTACCCTGAAGTAGTGAGCGTGGGAGAAGGTAATGCATGTATACAAAATGTAATTCAGTGCAATAAGCTAGTCATGTGAGAATTTTATGTTCTTTAGCTCTGGGTATTTTTATCAATTTTATGTGATATATAGGTTGAACTGAATAATTCCTTTCCTGTTCTTTGGTATGGGTAGTGCCTAAGGTTTCTTGTTAAATAGCAAAGTTTCCAGTGGATGCTGTATGGGTTAGTTGTTTCTTTATAAGTGCACATGCTCATTTTTGATGGATTTATGGGTTAGTGTTACCATTGCATATTTTCCTAGTAATTTGAGTTGGGTATGAAACAATCAGGTTATGTACATAAGTGCATGTGTCTCATTCTTCTATTTTGTTTGCATGCAAACTCAATGAATCTCACTTTAAGCCCTGGTTTTGTTTTGCCTTATTTATGGCTTTGCTGAATAAGTTCCTAACTTAGTTATTCTTGTGTTTCATCAGGGTTCAATGAAACTCAAGAGAAGGTTGAGGGAGGTCATGCTAAATTAGTGTCATCAATGGGAACTCAAGAGTTTAAGTTCCCTTCTCAAGTAGACTATAGCCAAACAGTTGTAAGTTGTACTTGATTGTATAATGTGGCTAGTCAGGATGGATGGAATCTTATGTTGTTTTCTCATGTCAGGGTCACTTTCCAATCCATTTTGCTGAACCATATTTTGGTAGCTTGCTAACTGCTTATGGGCCCCAAGCAATTGTAAGTAGCATACTCTATTTCTGATTTTTTTCTTTGTAGGCAAAATTTTATCAAGTCCTATATCCGGGACTAAACTAAATTTAGCAACTTATTTTTCCTTTTGTGCCACAAATGTTACTCTAGCTGGATCCTTCATTGACAATTAAAGATCTAATTTCTTCAGATACCAATACAATATAGATTAATTGTAAAGGAAATCTAGATAGTGTGTCTGAGTGCATTATATGTGATTATAACTTCAAAATCTTCTTGCAATCCCTGCCCAATTGTACCTTTTACTGCTGCATTTTTTTTTTTTTTGGCTTCCACGACTGGTTGGGCACTTCAAATTGATTGTGAAAAATGTAAATGGTCTATGGACTTCTTTTCTCTTGTTATTGATCCTTGAAGGTTGTAAAAGTTACTTGACTCCCAGCGGTTGCTTTTTGCAGTTTGAATTATCAAGGCATTTATGCAAAATTGATTACACAAATATGAGAATAACTGCTTGTGTGCATGGGTGATCCGGAGAGCATGTTTGATCACTATTAAATATTCTATGCCTTTTGATGTTGTGTATTGTACAATTCCATGGTGTCACAGAATCTGAATTTTCTCATTATTCTATTAATTATGATGTGCAAGTTTTGTTTTGCTTTGTTTTGTATATTTATTATTATTTTTTTAAATGGCACAATCTTACAAGATCATTGACATGCCATCAGATTCATCATCCTCAGATGTTTGGAATATCTTCTGCTCGAATGCCACTTCCTCCTGTGTATGCAGAGGATGAACCCATTTTTGTCAATGCAAAACAGTATCCTGCAATTCTCAGGAGGAGAAAGTACCGTGCTAAGCTTGAGGCTCAAAAGAAGCTCATTAAAACCCGTAAGGTATGGGGTGATTTTGCCTGTTGTGTTGAATATCTATGGTGCTATGATGCTATGCTGTGGACAAGGATATGGTTGTTTGAATGATGTTCTGAAATTTCTGCAGCCATACCTTCATGAGTCTCGGCATCTTCATGCTCTTCGGAGGGCTAGGGGTTCTGGAGGGCGGTTTCTTAATGCCAAAAAGCTCCAGGAGTTTGATCCTACTCCCACAAGCCATGGACTGGATGGTGCAGGCTCACAACTTCATTTGGCCGGAAATATATCAGAATCTGAAGTTCTTCAGCCTGAAAATCATAGAGATGGTGCATCTACCACTTCTTGCTCAGATGTAACAAGTGCCTCCAACAGTGATGACATCTTTCAGCAGCAGCCAGAATTCAAATTCTCAGGCTACCCTTCTCACTTTGTTGAGACCATGCAAGGACGTTCAGCTGGTATGCGCGGTGGTGGAAGCCAGCATCATGTTCCTGTCCTTCTGTGATAGAAGTGACACAACTTATCTTAGCAGTCTGTGTTTGGTACCAGTCGAAAGACACAACTGCTGGTGTTCCCTTGGGAAGTCATCCTTGGCTCAGTTAATTCCTGCAATTGAATTTCATTTGTTTTCATTGCTTGCAACCTTAGGAATTCTCATAAACAATCTGACTCAGCTGTGTTTTTAAGTTGTTATTTTTAGGTTGAACATACAAGTGAATTGATGTCAAATTAACATAATGCTGCAGTCTGTTCTAAGGCTATATTAGCTATTTTCCAGGTGTTCATTTCTACATTTTTGTAACATTTCATCATTTGACCCTCAGAATTCTTTTGGCCATAACTTTTAGTTGGCTAAGTGATGACAGATGAAGATCCTTCTTCATATTGATGCGCTAACTCCTGCCATCTACAAGCATCTATACTACGAAGGGAGTGGTGGGATTAGAATAATGCAAATTCTTGTGTATGTGTGTGTGTATTAATTATTCCTAAGTTGATTAATGGACTGGTAAGGAATTGATGTCTCTGTTGGTACTGCTGGTCTAAAACCATTACAACTGAGACTGCAGGGTGAGGCCTGTAGTGTCACTAGCGATTAATAAATGGGAAAACAAAGGTCGTTGGCAGCAGTGCATTTGTCCTATGCTGCAACTAATCCTTGTTTTTTTATGGTATTCATGGAATGAGTTGTACCGTGTCATAAAAATTTTATATATATATATATATGCTGCGTAGGCCAGATTTTTGTGGACTTCTAGTGGGAAGTTCTATCGTGTTTGTAAATCACTTGTTGGAAATTTGATAAACTCTATGATATAATCATTTATTGAAAAATAATAATGATTATAATATATAATCATTGGTTATGAAAGTGATAATTATTAATAAGATATTAGTAGATTAAAAATTGCAATTGGAGACTTTTGTTACTTCCTGCATCAAATACAATATAATATAAAGCAACTTATCAGACAGGTATATTAATTTAAGCAGTTAATGATTATTATTCTAAAACATAAAAATAATTTAATGAATTAAAAATAATTTAGTGAATTAGAAAGAGTCAAGCTGCGATGTGATTTGCTAACTTGTGATTCAATTATACAATTGTATTCATTACAAAGCACCCTAGTAATGCTAATAACATTCACTCATGACTCATTCACCAATTTTGTGCTTTATTCTTTCATGTAAAATTGGAGATGTGAGTCGCCTATTTTATGTGAAGTTGATCATCATCAGAAAAATATAATAAAAATATGCCACTCTTAGAATTTTATAAGGATTCAAACTAAAAAATAATAATTTTTTTATAATTTTTTATTCTTTTCTAAAATATTAATAGAACCAAAAAAATTGCATTTTTTTTGGACATGAGAGGAGGCAAGAATGATCAACCCTTTACCTATTGATGCAAGAAAATTATGAAGGTGTTTGGATTAGCTTATCTAGCTAGTTTTTTTTTTTTTTTTTTTTATCATTTAGTTAGTTGATAGAGATTTTTTCTACATTGGCGAAGTTTTCAAATCAATAACATATTACTAGTTTATTCAACACTGGACAACTAAAAAAATAATAGGGAATGACATAAAATAAAAGAAAAAATTTATCTAACACAATAAATAAATAAAAGAAATTAAGTATTTTGTTTACAACAAAACTCCTTTGAAATCTTGGAAGCAAATAAAATACAATAAAAATCAAATTATTTTATTTATATATAAAGATTTTAACTTTTTATGGTATACCACAAAAACAGTTAAAAAAACACAAACATATTCAAATTTTTCGACAAAGAGAATAGAGGGGGATAATATGGAGGGAGCACAGTGTAAGCTCAGCAAAGTTGAAGAAGTTTTTGGGGATTTTAAAGCCCGACAAGCCGCTTTAATCAAAGCCCTTACTACTGGTACAAAACCTTTTTTTTTTTGTCTTTTTTTATTGTTTTGTTTCGTTTCGTTTCATTTGGAATTGGGTGTTGTTTAATTTCCTGTATTTTGCATGAAAGTTGCTATCTTTTTTCTTTTTGTTGATTTGATGTTTTCGCTTCTTTCAGTGTTCTTTGAATCTGTAATGTTTCATTCGTTTTAATTGTGTTTCTTTTGAGCGTGTGCTGCTTGAGTGAAAATTATGATAAAATCTGGGAAATTGGAATTACAATTGGTACAAAAGCTGTGAATTTCGTGTGTTTAATATAAAAGTTGTATCTTTTTCAATTTTTTTTTTTTTTTTTTTGTTGAGACACTGGAGGAAGTGAAGTTTTCTTTTTGGTAATGTGTTTTTTCTGATTTCATATGTGTTATGGTTTTCTTTTGGTATGCGCAGATGTTGAAGAGTTCTATCAGCAGTGTGATCCAGGTGAGATAGGCTTTTCTTCTTTACTTGAAGTACTTAAAGTATTGTGAAGGAATCATTGATTAATAAGTAAATACATTGCATAAATTTTTGATTTCCGTTGCCTCTAATCTTTACAAGTCCCAAGTTGGTCTCACTGTGTGGTCTTTTCCACTTTTCATACTCTTTTGGTTTTTAGAACTGATCTTTGTATGTTGCACATTTAGAGAAGGAGAATCTGTGCTTGTATGGCCATTCTACTGGGGAATGGGAAGTCAGTTTACCAGCTGATGAAGTGCCTCCGGAGATTCCTGAGCCTACACTTGGTATTAACTTTGCAAGAGATGGCATGGAAGAAAAGGACTGGTTATCCTTAGTTGCTGTCCACAGTGATGCATGGCTGTTTTCTGTGGCCATATATTTTAGTGCCAGATTAGGGTTTGATAAAGCTGACAGGTATATCCCTTCTATTGACTGATCATCATTACATTATGAATGATAAGCTGACACAGAAACTTTACTGGAATTCGTTAACAATATTTTCCTAATTGTGATGTAGGAAGCAGCTTCTCAATATGATAAATGAGATGCAGACAGTATATGAAGTTGTGAATGGTACAGCAAAAAAACAAGCGAATGGCAAGTCATCTGCCTCCAATCACAACAATTTTGTATCCAGCTCAAAAGCGGTAATTTCCTTGTTGCCATAAATCTTTTTGTCATTAAACATCCATTAGCATATAACTCTCCTTTTCAGTTGTAGCTTTGTAGGTTTTGTGTTTAGCGAACTGTTGCATGGAACGGTTCTTTACACCTATGATCCAAATGAATCTAGTTGAATTGTTTAGTTTTAAAAGGATTCTTTAATTGGCTAGCATTTAAATAGGTTTACCAAATGTGGTGTTAACCAAATGTGTGCACGACAACTATTCTGAATCTCAGGCAAAGTATCCAAAAGCTTTACCACCAAAGGATGAAAATGAGGGCTCAGATGAGGTCCATGAAGAAGATGATGAGGAGCATGAAGAAGAGGGTGATAATGAGACCTTTTGTGGTGCATGCGATGGAAACTACGGAACTTCTGATGAATTCTGGATTGGCTGTGATGTCTGTGAGAAGTGGTTTCATGGGAAGTGTGTGAAGGTTACCCCTGCTAGGGCGGAGCATATTAAGCACTACAAGTGCCCATCCTGCAGTAACAAGAGAGCTCGTACTTGATATACGTTGGAAGCTGCTTTCATCCAAGTAGCTCTCAGTTTTCAATATATTTGTGTAGTTGTAGTTCATGTAGGTTTTCTTTACTCCTTTTTAGTTGGGAACATCTATCATTTCTAATTTAAAAGGAAAAATCTTTCCTTAAATTGCTTATGGCTGATGTTTTATGCTTCACATGATCTACTGAAAAATCTTTGTCCAGGTGCATGTGTCCTAAAAAAAATCCTTAAGAGTTGTGGAAGGACTCTAAGCCAGCTCGAAAAGTATCGGCTTGAAAGAACGAAGTTAGGACTGCAGAGTTAAGTTTAATTAGAACTGCTACTTCGCATGGGGCAAGAAAAGAACCTATTAAAGTTGTGATATGTTAAGGCAAAAGCCAATTAAACCAAAAACTCAGTAGCATGGGGCAAGAAAAGAAGCTATCAAACTTGTGGTGTTAAGGCAAAAACCAATTAAACCAAAAGCTCAGGAATCAGTACCATGCTTGGCAAATGAGTGCTTTCATGTTTTCTAGTAAATATGGAAATGAAGGCATCACATCATGTGACCTTTTCCGGTATTAGTCATTACAGAATCACTTTCCTTGAATGATGTTATTTACTTAATTTATCATCAAAATAATAGACTTTTTTAAACTTTTTAAATGGACTCTTAGTGTATGAAAAAGGATACAGCTTTCTTCCTTCTGTTTCCGTTGATAAGAGATAGGGAGAGAGGCCATGGAGATCAAAGCTGATGAAGAAGATACAACAAGAACATTATATGAAGCAGCAATGAAGGGCTGTGTACAAACCTTAAACACATTGATCCAAAATGACAAACTCGTTCTTCACAAAGTTTCACTTACCTCTTTTGCTGAAACACCGTTGCATATATCATCTCTTCTTGGTCATCTTAATTTCACCTTCGCTATTCTAAGCCAAAATACTAAAATGGCTTCTCAGCTTGACTCCCTTAAACGCTCTCCTCTTCACATGGCCTCTGCTGAGGGGCATACTGATATTGTCAAAGCTTTGTTAGCTGTAAATAATGATGTTTGCCTTATTCGTGATGAAGATGGTAGGATTCCTCTCCATTTAGCTGCCATTAGAGGCAATGTTGAGGCTATTCAAGAACTGGTAACTGCACGTCCTGAGTCGATTTCTGAGCTTCTTGATGGAGATACAGTTTTACACTTGTGTGTAAGATATAACCATCCGGAGGCTTTGATGCTATTGATGGAAATGTTGAGTGATGATGAGCTTGTCAACAAAGGAAATAAAGATGGCAACACCATCTTGCATTTAGCTGTCATGTTAAAGCAATTAGAGGTAAACTTTCTCTGCTAAGACTTCAACTTTCATTTCAGATTAGACCTGCAAAAAATAGAGTTAAAAGCAAAAAACAATATCTTGTGCAGACAATAAGATATATTCTCTCAATGCCTGGAGCAAATGTAGGGGTCGTTACCCCGAACAAAATGGGCTTAAAAGCCTTGGATGTCTTAGATCACAGTCCTAGAGATTTCAAAAGTCCTGAAATTCGACACATTTTAATGGAAGCTGGAGGCAATAATGCTCCAAGGCGAATCAGAATATCCCCATCAGCGGAACCTGCAGCTGCTTTTACAGTTCCAAGAAAGAAACCATCAGGACCAAAATCATGTCTCAAGAAATGTATGAGTTATATAGAACTTCATGGTAATTGGGTAGAAGAAACTCAAGGCACATTGATGACAGTAGCTACTCTTATCGCTACCATCACTTTTCAAACTGCACTGAGCCCACCAGGAGGTGTCTGGCAAGAAGATGTTACAGACTCCAAAACTAATATTTGCAGTGAGAAGAACATATGCTTGGCTGGAACTGCAATTTCTGCCTATGCTCTTCCAAAATCACATGTTCTTTTCATGTCTTACAATAGCGTTGCTTTTGTTGCTTCTCTTCTCGTCATCTTCTTGATTATTAGTGGATTCCCTCTTCGTAATAAATTCTGTACATGGGTTTTGACAGTCGCGATGAGTACTACACTCGTGTTCATGGCTCTTACGTATCTCGTCTCCTTGGATATTGTGACTCCAGATGATATTCTGGCCCAACTCTATTGGATAAAGAATGCATCTTTGCTTCTTTGGTTTGGAACAGTTGCATTGGTTAGTCTAATTCACCTATTTCGCCTATTCACTTGGACGTCAAGGTCAAGAAGAAGATGCAGCCGTAGGCAAAAATGGTGGATCAAGAAGCTGAAGAAGAAGTTCCAAAGACAACTGCAAAAAAATTCTGCAGAACAGAATCCTCTGGCTTGGGTTTAATTATCATCCGAGAACATATTTCTATAGAACCTTTTGCATTGATATCATAAAAAATGTAGACGTTTCCTTTGATTGAGTACTCTAAATTGCATTCAGCACTTGATCTTTGTGCTTTTTTAGATTTTGTTCTTTGTTTTCTTGTTGCCTAACACATGGCCAAGATTGGTCAATGGATCCTGGAACGTTAGTCATTTCTGAAATGGTCAAACATTGCCGGCTCTAACATTGCTTGTGATTGTGAATTCACAGCAATTGCTAGTCTCTATCACAAACCTGTTAAAAAGACTTTTATATATGTAACAAGGCAGCTATAGCAGAAAAGATTTCTCAAATTAAACAATTGTTAAGAGCCATCAGAGAATTGCAATATCAAGAGGATTTCTCAAAGAAACTATATGAAGCATCTATTAGAGGGGATATAGTGTTAGAAATTAGTTATGGTATTTAGATATAAATACATGTGTTGTAAGCACAAATTGAAATAGAGTAAATTTCAAAAATTTGCTCATTATAACCCTTCATAGAATAAAGAATTTCATTTATCCAGAATTCAAATTGCATTGAAATACACAACTAAATAAATTAAGCAACATATAAATAAATAATTAATTAATTATAAGTTTGTAAACTTATTTGTTGTAGAACTTAACCTTTATTTTATTCAATTCCTTAAATCAAATGCTTAACCCTCCAAATGTAAGATCTCTAGTTTGAAACACCAAAACCTTATCTATTACTTGTGTTAATTAAACTTAGTAACTTGTAGTAATTTAATTAAGAGCACAAGTATAGAGTATATGTTTAGTATATGTTGTGTTTATTTTTGGTTTATGATCTTATCATAACAAAAATTACTTAGTGATTTTTCTTAACTCTTTAAGCAAAAACTCACTTAAGCATTATTTTTCCTCTCCCTTCTCTTACCAAGTCACTTGACTTGTCTTAGATATATCAAAAGATATATGTG
Organism: Mallotus nudiflorus; assembly: GCA_947683625.1. Classification (NCBI taxonomy): domain Eukaryota; kingdom Viridiplantae; phylum Streptophyta; class Magnoliopsida; order Malpighiales; family Euphorbiaceae; genus Mallotus; species Mallotus nudiflorus. Next base: position 2,555,093 of record CANTUR010000187.1, on the reverse strand, counting down.
TAGTAATTTTTCACTAAGGAAAAGTATGCATTAATTAATTAAGTGATTATTAAGTATGCCACCTTAGGTATACACCTAACATCCAAATGATTAAAAATGACACCTCAGGCATACTTTAGAAATATCCACTTAATTAATATGCCGCCTTGTTTAATTCAATAATTGAGCTTGCCACCTACACATATTAATGTATAAATTTGTATGTAAAGTATACATCAAATGTGTTATTTTACATATTAAATTATACATATACATAGATATAGACTTTAATTAATCTTTGGTCCAAAATAAATTTTGGCCTATGTCCAAACCAATTTGGACCATTAATATAAGTCCATAAATAAATAACAACATATATATATTTATTAATTTAATATATATTAATTACTATCCAATATTAATTAAATATTAATTAATAAAAAATACTCTTATTTGAATTAGATTTCATGATATACTAGAATCATTGTTCAAAGCATAAATCTAATTCTATTAATCTTGATTAATTGATTAAACTCTTTTAATCAATAATTAGATTAATACTATAGTGAATAATAAAACTCTATTAGGTGTGACTTACTAGGTTCATGTCTAAATGACAATGAGAAAATATAATATTAACATTTAATATTATTTGAAACTCTATTCAATTCTAAATGTGACAATCCCAATTATTCACATTTAGTTCTCATAAGCTGTGAGTGACCCTTAGTATCAATATCACAACTACCCAATTAGAAATGAATGCATATTATGATTCACACGAACCTTATCATAATTACCGTGCACTAAATTCCTTTCATTAAAGATCCCAATATAGCCTAGAGTCAAGATATTATAAAACTCTAATAGTTTTATTATATGACCTCATCTTAAGTTTTAATTCTTGATAAAATACAACAAATACTAGAACTCTTTCTAGTACTGAAACTCTTTTTCAGACTATGTTGTATTTATTCTGGCCAGGAATTTATTCATCAAGAATAAACTTAGATAGTATAGGATCTATCCTGTTTCACACCAGTTAATGAATCCCATCTTGGTTAAACATTCATCCCTACATTTAACTAATTAGAGCCACCACACGCCACATACCCATGTGATGATTAACACAAGTATGTAAGCGGTAACATACTCTAACCACTTAAATGTGGATGACTATGCCATCTCAAGTCAAAGGACTATATGCACCATTATAATCTAGATTGTGATTATTGATTATATATGAATATCCTTGCAATCACAATACTAATGTCACTGTTCGATTAACCCATCCAATGAGTATCCATATGTCTATTATGATCACTCATATCAAGTAGCTTGAGATTCACTACCTCCCACTATTAGTTTCTCACACTAATCAAGAAAAATAGACAGAGGTGATAGTCTAATTAATATTATCCAAATATTAATTAATCGACTACGAACAATTTATAGTAAATGTATTGAATAAATTTGTAACTCATATTATCAACTCTTTGATAATAAATTTATTCAACATAATACTAAAGGAAATACTCAAAAAAATAACATATTTATTTAAAAGAATATTTTATTGCCACAAGGATTATATACAATGTTTAAATAATTACAAGAATGCCACTAGGGCATACCTTATTCTAACAATCTCCCACTTGCACTAGTGCCATTTACTACAATATTTAAGACCCATCTTTTCAAGATGACAGTCTAACTATAGTTGTGTGAGCGCTTTAGTCAGTGGATCAGCAACATTATCGGTTGAAGCTACCTTTTGGATGACCACATCGCCCTTACCAACAAGTTCTTGAATAATATGAAAGCGCCTTTCTATGTTTTTGGATTTCTGGTGAGACTTTGGTTCCTTTGCCAATTATATGGCTCCATTGTTGTCATAATAGAGAGAAATTAGAAACTTAATGGAAGGAACAACTTGTAGTTCTATTACGAACTTCCTAATCCAAACAACTTCTTTAGTAGCATCTGATGCGGCTATATACTCGGCTTCTGTAGTGGAATCAGCAGTGATACTTCGTTTGGAACTTTTCCAACTCATTGCACCGCCATTACAGATGAAAATTAACCTAGATATAGACTTTCTATCATCCATGTTTGATTGAAAATCAGAATCTATAATGCCATTAATCTGTAAATCACCTTCTCCATAAGTTAAGATCAAATCTTTAGTTCTTCTTAAGTACTTAAAGATTGATTTAATAGCTATCCAGTGTTCTAAACCTGGATTGGATTGAAACCTATTAGTCACACTAACAACATAGGCAATGTCAGGCTTAGTACACAATATAGCATACATTAAGCTTCCTATTGCTGAGGCATAAGGAATTTTAGCCACTTATTCCATTTCCTTGAGTGTCTTAGGAGACATACCCTTGGATAAATGAACACCATGCCTAAATGGTAACAATCCTCTTTTGTATTCAAGCATATTAAACCTCTTCAATATCTTTTCCAAGTAAGGACTTTGGGATAAACCTATCATTCTCTTCGATCTATCTCTATAAAGTCAAATCCCGAGAATATAAGTTGCCTCCCCTAAGTCTTTCATAGAGAAAGTTCTAGATAACCAGACTTTTACAGAAGTCATCATTCCTATATCATTTTCAATTAATAAAATATCATCCACATACAAGACTAGGAAAGTGATTTAACTCCTACTAACCTTCTTATAAACACAAGGCTCGTCTTGATTCTTTATGAAATCATAAGAACAAATAGCCTTATTGAAACGATGATTCCAACTCCTAGAAGCTTGCTTTAAGCCACAGATTGATTTATTAAGCTTACACACTTTAGAGCTTTCCTTGGATTCAAAACCCTTGGGTTGCTCCATGAAAATTTCTTCCTCAAGATAACCATTAAGGAATGCAGTCTTGACATCCATTTGCCAAACCTCATAATTATAGTGTGTGACTATAGCTAAAAGAATTCGAATGGATTTAAACATGGCTACTAGAGAAAAGGTCTCTTCATAATTGATCCCTTCTCTTTGGCGAAACCCTTTCGCTACAAGCCTAGCTTTAAAGGTGTTAACCTTTCCATCTGCATCGGTCTTTCTCTTGAACATCCATTTACATTCAATAGGTACAATACCTTCTGGAGGATCAACAAGTGTCCAGACTTCATTTGTATACATGGAATCCATTTTGGTTCTCATAGCATCAATCCATTTAGAAGAATCTTTATCAGATAAAGCTTCTTCATATGTGGTAGGATCATCTATATGAAGACTATCTTTATGAGCATGCAACTTTTGCATATCATGTAGAAGGCCATATCTCTTCGGAGGATGAGATGCCCTACTAGATTTTCTAGGAGTTGGTGTAATCATTTTTTCAATTGGAATAGGCTCCTCAGGTTGATCAATATTTATTTTATTAGTAGTTTATTTTGTTTCTTTAGATGACTCTTCATATAATATTATCTTTTTTCCTATGTCACATCCCTTTAAAAATTCTTTCTTAAGAAAAATGGCATCTTTGCTTACACCAACTGTTTGTTCAACAGGAAGATAAAAGTAATATCCTAAACTATCTTTAGGATATCCAACAAACCTTCCTTTTATCGATTTCACATCCAACTTGTCTGACTTTAATTTTTTGATAAAAACTGGACATCCCCAAATCTTAACATGTTTAAGACTTGGTGTTCTACCATGCCATATATAATATGGTGTAGTAGAAATGGATTTGGATGGAATACGATTAAGGATATAACAGGCAGTTTAGAGTGCATGACCCCAAAGAAAAATAGGAAGATCTGTATAACTCATCATCAATCGTACCATATCTAATAAAGTACAATTTCGCCTTTCAGACACCTTATTTAACTGAGGTGTTCCAAGCGGTGTGAGTTGAGATACAATGCCATGTTCCTTTAGGAACTCAATAAACTCGGTATTCAAGTATTCACCTCCTCGATATGATCTTAAAGTTTTAGTATTTTTCCTAGTTTGGTTTTCTACTTTGGCTTTGAATTCTTTGAAATTTTCAAAAGATTCAAATTTATTCTTTATAAGAAATAAATACCCAAATCTTGATAGATCATCTATAAAGGTTATAAAGTAGTAAAAACCACCTCTAGACATTTTAGAAAATGGTCCACATACATTACTATGTATGTAATATCCCGTGTTTTTAAAAATATTTTTACACTGTACCGGGATATGCAGTGTCAATAATTTTGACTGTATATACGATATTTTTATGAGTTGATATGTATTTTAAACCTATTTTAATTACTGTCTATTATTTTCAGTATTTTACGTAAAATTTTCCCGGGACTTTCATTTTCGGGGAAATTTTCACGTAAACAATTTATTATTAATTATGTTAAATGTATTTACGGGTTTGCATGAACTCATACATATTTTTAAATTAATAAATAAAGCTTGTGTGTGTATATTTATTTAATTAGGGTTTATTATTACCCTAATATTTTATTATTTATTTATTATTATTTGATTATTTTATTTATTATTAAATTATTAAAATTTATTATTTTTTTCTTTTTTCTTTTTTTTTTTCTTTTTCTTTTCCTTTTTCTTTCTTTTTCTTTTCCTTTCTCTTTCCTTTTTCTTTCTTTTTCTTTTTCTTCTTCTTCTTCTTCTTCTTCCCGTGGGTGCCCGACGCCACCACATTTTTCCCACCGTCGTTTCTCTCTCCTCCGGCCACCGTTTTCGACACCGCCGGTCTCTATCTTCTCCTTGAGCTCCGGTGAGTGTTATTCTAGCTTTTGTTTGAGCTAAAACGGTCTAGAATTGCTTAGGTTTTGAGTTGAATATTTCGGCCACTTTTGGTTTTCGATTTTTTTGAGCTTCAATTTGGATGATTCATGGAAACTTCCTTCACAAATGTTGTTCCTGGTAGTTTAATCTTCATGTATGAATTTTTGTAGAATTTTTGGAGATTGTTTGGATTTTTGGGTATTTTTGAATATTTTAATATTATTTTCGAATTTTCGGAAATTAATTATTTAAATTATGAAATTGGAGTTTATGGTTGAATTAGGTGTTGAAATGAATTATAGGAATTTATTTGGAATTTTTATGAATTTCTAAGTATTTATTTTTAATTATTGAAGTTTATGTGATTTTGTAAAATTAAGTTAATTGTGTTTTAAATTGAATTTAATTGGTTAATTGAGTTTAATTATTGATATTATTGATAAATATGTTGAGAAAATTAATTTTGGATAATTGTATGATTTTTGGTGAATTTTTGAAGTAATTTAGGTATATATATATATATAGGGGTATTTTGGTAATTTTACCCTAAATTGTCTAAAAATGTAATTTAATTGGTTTTAATATTTATTTAAGGTATGAAAATGATTTCTACAAATTATTTGGTATTTTTAACTAATTAAAACTATTTTTCGTGAATTATTTTCAATTATATATATAATATACGGTTTTTCTAATAAAATGAGTTTTAATCGGTTTTTATAGTGTTTCAAGGTTAATTATGTAATTTCTACGTATGAAATGTATTTTTGTGATTTAAGGATATTTTTGTTGTATCTGGAATATTGTTCTGTGTTTGTGGACCCCGGTCGGTGGACTATAGTTTGGAGTCCGACCGTGGGATTTTGGATTGTGTTGAGCTCATTTTTCGAAGTGTATTTTCTTTGTAGGGTCGGCTCTACTCTTTTGAGTAGAGAGATGTCCGTTTTACAGGGGAGGTTCTGCCGGATTTTCGGTAGAATTCTCGTAAAACGTGATATCCAGTCGAACCCTAATTTCCGATTCTGTGTTGAATACTCTAGATTTAATTCTAGGATTTCTGTTAGGGTTATTCTGATGTCGATTAATTATTTCTTGTTTAGTTGCGCCGAGACCGAGGGTTAGTGGACCAGGCCCGTCGGACCTGTCTCGTGGAGCGCATTAGGTGAGTTACTATATTATATATATATGCTTAGGATGCATGATTTAGAAAATGCATGTTTTATTTTGACTAAATATGCATAAATAACATGATTTATATTCAAGTATATTTTTGGTATATTTTTGGTATATAATAAATTATATACATGTTTTATTAATAAAATATATTTAAAATGTTTTTAAATATATTTTTAGTTTAATTCATGATTTGATTGAATTTATTTGACGTATATATACTCAAAATATACCTGGTTTATGTTTGGTATATTTTCGGTATATATATGGTTTATATTGTTGATTTATTTAAATTCATGCATCATGTATTTGTGAATGAATGTTTTATTATTTATCACTGAAGGATATCAATAGAACGTGCTACCTAGTGGGCAGCACTAGGACCGAGTACGTACCGGTACGCCTATAGTTTTAGGCTTTATTACTGACTATTTGTGGATATCGATTTGATTATGATTATTGATATGTGTGAGATGTGATTTGGGTGTGATTGCTGGAGCTCGGTTGACTAAGTGTCTCGGGGCCAATCACACTGGCAGTCAGACTGCTGGAGCTCGGTTGACTTAGTGTCTCGGGGCCAGTCTACTGTCCAAATGGATTAAGTGGATATATTTGGAATAAGTGAGCCTGTATGGCCAGAGTGTTGTTTAACACTATTTTCTGAGGTTGCGATATTCTAGGGTTCTATGTGATCCTTCATAAAAGTTGATTTTCAGACAAAAGATATAAAATGATTTTTCTGCATCTGTATGAACTTGCCTGTATATATACATATTACTCATATACTGTTGACTGTATGCATTATCACTTAGAGTGTATGTATATATATTATAGTAATTCACTCAGTGAGGTCTGACTCCCCTCCGTTGACTATTTTTCAGGAGAGTCAACTTCCTCAGACCTCAGTAGCAGGTCGATACGCCGGATTTCTTCCGCCCCGGCTTCTTTATGTAAATTGTCTACTTGAGTCTTATTTATTTTATCTAGACACTGCAGTAGTTGTAAATTAAAGTATTGGATTTTATGTATTTGTTTTAAAGAGATGTATTATGTTAAAACTGGATTTGTATAAAGATTATACATTTATGAGATTATATATGCGATGTGATGAGTTTTGAATTATATCCAGTTGTTATGGATGATATTGTAATATTTATGATTTTTATTTTCCGCTGCATATTATATTTTTATGGTTATTATTGCATTTTTATTTTATTTTTAGGCTTGCTACGGGTTCCGGATTCGAAAGAATTCCCGTTCCCTAGCGCCGGTCATGGCCCCTGTTTTGGGTCGTGACAAAGTTGGTATCAGAGCGAAGTTCGTTTCTGAGTGGAGTTCTGTGTCAGGGCTTAGTTATGTGAGTTGTGGCCCTAGTTTTTGAGTTGTGTTTTCTGTTGGACTACTGCAGTGTATTAGGTTCGAGTATGTCTTGATGAGTATTCCTTGCTGTAGTTTTCAGCGTTATTCCTCCGTTGTCTGTTTTGTCTGAATCTTTCCGTTTGTCTTTTCAGAATGAGGAGGCGAGCGCGTGTCGCTCCACCGGTCGTTGAGGCCGAGGATGATGAGTCTTTTCAGGATGAGGTTTTACCTCCTGAGCCGCCAGTTAGACGTAGAGGTCGTGGCAGGGGTAGACCTCGAGGAGCGGCAGGTCGCCGTAGGCAGAGAGAGTTGCAGGACGAGGAGCCTGTTGAGCCTGAGTTTGATGTTCCTGTTCCTCCAGTTGTTCAGCCTGTTCAGCCTGCCTATCAGCAGGGTATGTCTGACCCTGAGGCAGCTTTGTTCTATGCCAGAGTTGGCAGGATTGCTTTTGATGGTACTTCTGATCCTTTAGATTTTCTACATGCGATTGAGACTAGGACTCGGACTGCTCATACCGAGTACCAGAGGATCATGATCGTTGAGTTGTCTGTCGAGGGACCAGCTTTGGATTGGTTTATTCAGATGATCCAGCCCTATATGATGACGATGACATGGGCTTAGTTTCGAGAGCGGTTCATGAGGAGATTTTATCCAGAGCCTCTTCGTTTGAGCTATCGTCTTCGTCTGACCAGTATTTCTCGTGGAGATCGATCTGTAGAGGAGTATACCCGAGAGTTCCTTCGTCTGGGTAGATATGCTGAGGATCTGATGCGAGATCAGTATTTCGCTGTTACTACCTATGTTACTGGTTTGGGTTCAGCTTTTGCTGGTATGCCTACAGCAGGTCTTACTCTCGAGTCGGTGATCGAGCTAGCTAAGGAGATTGAGCTGAGATTAGTTAGGCAGGGAGCGATGCCTGATTATTACCAGTTGGGAGTTCAGTCGAGTGGATTGCAGGCTACTCCGTATTCGAGTTTTCATGTTGGTTCGAGTAGTCAGCAGCGAGGTTCGACTCAGCAGAGTCAGAGACAGCAGCAGCGAGTGCATCGGAGCAGTAGACATGGTCGTGGAGGTCAGCGTAGATCATTCGGATTTAGGTCAGGTGCTTCGAGCAGCAGCAGTGGTCGTAGTTCTGGATCAGCGGCCAGTGTTTGTCAGACTTGTGGTAGAGTCCATCAGGGACCGTGTTATCTGACACCGTTGACATGCTTCAGATGCGGGCAGACAGGACATTTTGCCAGATCGTGTCCTTATCCCGGATATCAGCAGCAGCAGATTCCGCGATTCCCACAGCAGTCGATTGCTAGTGCAGCACCCGTGCCATTTCAGTTACCACCAGCTCAACATCAGAGTTCTACTCAGTTTGTTCCACAGCAGAGTCGTGGTAGAGGTACTAGAGGAGGTGCCAGAGGTGTTGGCCAGGCTTCTACCAGTCAGCAGGGAGGTCGAGGCCAGGCCAGAGTTTTTCATCTGACTCAGCAGGATGCTCAGGCATCTAATGCAGTCGTGGCAGGTATCCTTTCTGTTTGTTACCTGGATGCTTTGGTTTTGTTTGATCCGGGTGCCACGCATTCATTTGTTTCTCCTATTTTTGCTTCTAAATCTTGTTGGCAAGCTTCGAGGATGGCTTTTCCTTTGTCTGTTGCCACTCCTCTGAGCGATTCTTTGGACACCGATATTGTTCTTTCTGGTTGTCCAGTTCTCGTGGGAGATAGAGAATTATCCGCCGATTTGATTTTGTTGGATGTGATGGAGTTTGATGTTATTTTGGGAATGGATTGGTTGTCTCAGCACTTTGCCGTGGTTGATTGCAGGAATAAGGAGGTGATTTTCAGAATTTCTGGTGAAGTAGAATTTAAGTTTGTTGGTGACAGGAGTTCAGCACCTCAGAATCTTATTTCTGTTATTGCAGCTAGGAAGTTGTTGAGGAAAGATTGTCAGGGGTTTTTGGCATTGGTTAGGGATACGTCAGTGGAGAAGTTGTCACTCACAGATGTTCCTGTTGCTTGTGAGTTTCCTGATGTTTTTCCCGAGGAGTTGCCAGGTTTACCACCTCATAGAGAGATTGAGTTCTGTATTGATGTGGTTCCAGGTATTACTCCTATATCTATGCCACCCTATCGTATGGCTCCTGCAGAGTTGAGAGAGTTGAAGGAGCAGTTGCAAGAGTTGTTGGATAAGGGTTTTATCAGACCTAGTGTTTCTCCTTGGGGTGCACCAATCTTGTTTGTGAAGAAGAAGGATGGTACCCTGAGACTGTGCATTGACTACAGAGAGTTGAATAAGGTGACAGTGAAGAACAAGTATCCTCTCCCGAGGATAGATGATTTATTTGATCAGCTCCAGGGTGCACAATTCTTTTCTAAGGTTGACTTGAGGTCGGGTTATTATCAGCTGCGGATTAGTGAAGCTGATATTCCTAAGACAGCTTTCCGCACTCGATATGGTCATTATGAGTTTCTGGTGATGTCTTTTGGTTTGACTAATGCACCAGCAGCTTTTATGGATCTGATGAACAGAGTATTCCGACCGTATGTGGATCAGTTTATGGTAGTCTTCATTGATGATATACTGGTATATTCGAGGAGTATGGAAGAGCACGTATATCACTTGAGGATTGTACTGCAGACACTGAGAGATCATCAGCTTTATGCTAAATTCTCGAAGTGTGATTTCTGGATGGAGAGTGTTTCTTTTCTTGGACACGTAGTGTCTAAAGAAGGTATTCAGGTTGATCCACAGAAGGTTGAAGCAGTATCTGAGTGGCCTAGACCTACTTCAGTTACTGAGATTCGGAGTTTTCTGGGTTTAGCCGGGTATTATAGGCGGTTTGTGCAGGATTTTTCCAGGATAGCAGCCCCTATGACTCGCTTGACTCAGAAGAATGTTAGATTCGAGTGGTCAGAAGCTTGTGAGAATAGTTTTCAGTTGTTGAAGGAGAAGTTGACCACAGCGCCAGTATTAGCTTTGCCTAATAGTGTGGATAAGTTCACAGTTTACTGTGATGCCTCTAGAATTGGTCTTGGTTGTGTGTTGATGCAGAATGGAAGGGTGATAGCCTATGCTTCGAGGCAGTTAAAGAAGCATGAGCAGAACTATCCTACACATGATCTGGAGATGGCTGTAGTGATCTTTGCTTTGAAGATTTGGAGACATTATTTGTACGGGGTGACTTGTGAGATATTTATTGATCACAAGAGCCTTAAGTACATTTTCCAGCAACGAGATTTGAATTTGAGGCAGAGAAGATGGTTGGAACTGTTGAAGGATTATGATTGCGAGATTCTTTACCATCCGGGTAAAGCTAATGTGGTAGCAGATGCCTTGAGTAGGAAGTCCTCAGGTAGTCTTGCTCACATTGGTGTTGAGAGGAGACCATTGATCCAGGAATTGCATCTGATGGTGGATCAAGGTCTGATGATGAAGATCAGTAGATCAGGTGGACTGTTAGCTCAGTTTAAAGTACGATATGTACTAAGGGATAGGATTAAAGCAGCTCAGAGCCGAGATCCTATTCTGGAAGAGCTTGCAGAGAATGTCAGAGCAGGGAAGTTCACTGATTTCACACTCGATGATGATGGTGTGTTGTGGATCAGTGGTAGATTGTGTGTTCCTGATATGGATGATTTGAGAGAGGAGATTTTAGAGGAAGCACATTCTACAGCTTACAGCGTTCATCCTGGTGTTACTAAGATGTACCACAGTATCAGAGATCTATACTGGTGGGATGGATTGAAGAAGGATGTTGCTGATTATGTTGCTAAGTGCTTGACTTGTCAGCAAGTGAAAGCCGAACATCAGAAGCCTTCTGGGAAGCTTCAGCCTCTTCCTATTCCCGAGTGGAAGTGGGAAAGGATAGCTATGGATTTTGTGGTCGGTTTACCTCGTTCGAAGGATGGATACGATTCCATCTGGGTGATTGTAGACAGATTGACGAAGTCTGCACATTTCTTGCCTGTGAAAGCCACATATTCTGTAGCTAGATTGGCGAAGTTGTACGTGAAGCATATTGTGTGCCTTCATGGAGTACCTGTGTCCATTGTGTCAGATAGAGGTTCAGTGTTCACTTCTCGTTTTTGGCAGAAGTTGCAGGAAGCGATGGGCACTAGGTTGGATTTCAGTACTGCTTTTCATCCTCAGACAGACGGTCAGTCTGAGAGGACGATCCAGACACTAGAAGATATGTTGAGGATGTGTGTCTTGGATTTGGGAGGTAGCTGGGATGATCATTTGTCGCTTGTTGAGTTTGCATATAATAACAGCTACCATAGCAGTATTGGCATGGCACCATATGAGGCGTTGTATGGAAGGAAGTGTAGATCCCCGTTGAGTTGGGATGAGATTGGTGAGAGAGCTTTGACTGGACCAGAGATGGTTCAGGATGCTGTAGAGAAAGTCGCCGTGATCAAGCGCAGGTTAGAGACCGCAGTTAGTAGACAGAAGAGTTATGCGGATCCTAGGCGCAGAGATGTGGAGTTTCAGGTTGGAGATTTCGTTTTTCTGAAAGTATCTCCGATGAAGGGTGTGATGAGATTTGGCAGGAAGGGTAAGTTAGCACCGAGATATATTGGACCGTTTGAGATTCTGGAGAGAGTTGGCACTGTTGCATATCGGTTGGATTTGCCTCCGAGTATGTCACAGGTGCATCCAGTATTTCATATCTCGATGTTGAGGAAGTATATCTCAGATCCTTCACATGTGTTGCAACCTGACAGTGTGGAAGTGAGTGAAGATTTGACGTTTGTGGAAGAACCTGTGGCGATCGTAGATTTTCAAGTTCGACAGTTGAGATCGAAGCAGATTCCGATGGTCAAGGTTTTGTGGCGTAGCGACAGAGTTGAAGAGCATACGTGGGAGACTGAAGCTGAGATGCGAGCTTCTTACCCGTATCTCTTTCCTTCCTGATTCTGTAATCTTGTTTTTAGAATTCGGGGACGAATTCTTGTAAGGGGGGAAGACTGTAATATCCCGTGTTTTTAAAAATATTTTTACACTGTACCGGGATATGCAGTGTCAATAATTTTGACTGTATATACGATATTTTTATGAGTTGATATGTATTTTAAACCTATTTTAATTACTGTCTATTATTTTCAGTATTTTACGTAAAATTTTCCCGGGAGTTTCATTTTCGGGGAAATTTTCACGTAAACAATTTATTATTAATTATGTTAAATGTATTTACGGGTTTGCATGAACTCATACATATTTTTAAATTAATAAATAAAGCTTGTGTGTGTATATTTATTTAATTAGGGTTTATTATTACCCTAATATTTTATTATTTATTTATTATTATTTGATTATTTTATTTATTATTAAATTATTAAAATTTATTATTTTTTTCTTTTTTCTTTTTTTTTTCTTTTTCTTTTCCTTTTTCTTTCTTTTTCTTTTCCTTTCTCTTTCCTTTTTCTTTCTTTTTCTTTTTCTTCTTCTTCTTCTTCTTCTTCCCGTGGGTGCCCGACGCCACCACATTTTTCCCACCGTCGTTTCTCTCTCCTCCGGCCACCGTTTTCGACACCGCCGGTCTCTATCTTCTCCTTGAGCTCCGGTGAGTGTTATTCTAGCTTTTGTTTGAGCTAAAACGGTCTAGAATTGCTTAGGTTTTGAGTTGAATATTTCGGCCACTTTTGGTTTTCGATTTTTTTGAGCTTCAATTTGGATGATTCATGGAAACTTCCTTCACAAATGTTGTTCCTGGTAGTTTAATCTTCATGTATGAATTTTTGTAGAATTTTTGGAGATTGTTTGGATTTTTGGGTATTTTTGAATATTTTAATATTATTTTTGAATTTTCGGAAATTAATTATTTAAATTATGAAATTGGAGTTTATGGTTGAATTAGGTGTTGAAATGAATTATAGGAATTTATTTGGAATTTTTATGAATTTCTAAGTATTTATTTTTAATTATTGAAGTTTATGTGATTTTGTAAAATTAAGTTAATTGTGTTTTAAATTGAATTTAATTGGTTAATTGAGTTTAATTATTGATATTATTTATAAATATGTTGAGAAAATTAATTTTGGATAATTGTATGATTTTTGGTGAATTTTTGAAGTAATTTAGGTATATATATATATATAGGGGTATTTTGGTAATTTTACCCTAAATTGTCTAAAAATGTAATTTAATTGGTTTTAATATTTATTTAAGGTATAAAAATGATTTCTACAAATTATTTGGTATTTTTAACTAATTAAAACTATTTTTCGTGAATTATTTTCAATTATATATATAATATACGGTTTTTCTAATAAAATGAGTTTTAATCGGTTTTTATAGTGTTTCAAGGTTAATTATGTAATTTCTACGTATGAAATGTATTTTTGTGATTTAAGGATATTTTTGTTGTATCTGGAATATTGTTCTGTGTTTGTGGACCCCGGTCGGTGGACTATAGTTTGGAGTCCGACCGTGGGATTTTGGATTGTGTTGAGCTCATTTTTCGAAGTGTATTTTCTTTGTAGGGTCGGCTCTACTCTTTTGAGTAGAGAGATGTCCGTTTTACAGGGGAGGTTCTGCCGGATTTTCGGTAGAATTCTCGTAAAACGTGATATCCAGTCGAACCCTAATTTCCGATTCTGTGTTGAATACTCTAGATTTAATTCTAGGATTTCTGTTAGGGTTATTCTGATGTCGATTAATTATTTCTTGTTTAGTTACGCCGAGACCGAGGGTTAGTGGACCAGGCCCGTCGGACCTGTCTCGTTGAGCGCATTAGGTGAGTTACTATATTATATATATATGCTTAGGATGCATGATTTAGAAAATGCATGTTTTATTTTGACTAAATATGCATAAATAACATGATTTATATTCAAGTATATTTTTGGTATATAATAAATTATATACATGTTTTATTAATAAAAAATATTTAAAATGTTTTTAAATATATTTTTAGTTTAATTCATGATTTGATTGAATTTATTTGACGTATATATACTCAAAATATACCTGGTTTATGTTTGGTATATTTTCGGTATATATATGGTTTATATTGTTGATTTATTTAAATTCATGCATCATGTATTTGTGAATGAATGTTTTATTATTTATCACTGAAGGATATCAATAGAACGTGCTACCTAGTGGGCAGCACTAGGACCGAGTACGTACCGGTACGCCTATAGTTTTAGGCTTTATTACTGACTATTTGTGGATATCGATTTGATTATGATTATTGATATGTGTGAGATGTGATTTGGGTGTGATTGCTGGAGCTCGGTTGACTAAGTGTCTCGGGGCCAATCACACTGGCAGTCAGACTGCTGGAGCTCGGTTGACTTAGTGTCTCGGGGCCAGTCTACTGTCCAAATGGATTAAGTGGATATATTTGGAATAAGTGAGCCTGTATGGCCAGAGTGTTGTTTAACACTATTTTCTGAGGTTGCGATATTCTAGGGTTCTATGTGATCCTTTATAAAAGTTGATTTTCAGACAAAATATATAAAATGATTTTTCTGCATCTGTATGAACTTGCCTGTATATATACATATTACTCATATACTGTTGACTGTATGCATTATCACTTAGAGTGTATGTATATATATTATAGTAATTCACTCAGTGAGGTCTGACTCCCCTCCGTTGACTATTTTTCAGGAGAGTCAACTTCCTCAGACCTCAGTAGCAGGTCGATACGCCGGATTTCTTCCGCCCCGGCTTCTTTATGTAAATTGTCTACTTGAGTCTTATTTATTTTATCTAGACACTGCAGTAGTTGTAAATTAAAGTATTGGATTTTATGTATTTGTTTTAAAGAGATGTATTATGTTAAAACTGGATTTGTATAAAGATTATACATTTATGAGATTATATATGCGATGTGATGAGTTTTGAATTATATCCAGTTGTTATGGATGATATTGTAATATTTATGATTTTTATTTTCCGCTGCATATTATATTTTTATGGTTATTATTGCATTTTTATTTTATTTTTAGGCTTGCTACGGGTTCCGGATTCGAAAGAATTCCCGTTCCCTAGCGCCGGTCATGGCCCCTGTTTTGGGTCGTGACAATGTATGACTTCTAATATATTAGTGGCTCTTGCCATTTGTCCTACAAATGGTGATCTAGTCATCTTGCCCTGAAGAGAAGCTTCACAAGTTGGATTAGATGCGGATTCAAGATTTCTCAAGATTCCCATCTTTTCTAACTTAGTGATCCTATCTTCAGTAATATGACATAATCTTAAGTGCCATACATGTTTGGAATTAGAAGTATTTCAATTAGCATTGCATATTTATTACTCATAAATTGAAGCTGATTATTATTGAAATTGTTATCAATATAATATAAACCATGTATTAAATAACCCAAGCCAATAATATTACTTCCAAAGTAAATATTACATACGTCTCTTTTGAATAAAAATTCATAACCTTTTCTAGTCAAACTAGAAATAGAGACTATGTTTCTATAAGCATTAGGTACATATAATACATCATCCAATAATAAAATATGATTACAAAGATCTATTGAAGTTGACCCTATAGCTTTAGCTGCAACATTTACACTATTTCCAAGCTTTAATGTTACTTCATTAGGCTTCAACTTTCTCTTATTTACTAGATCCTGTAAAGATAAACAAATGTGAGAACTAGCACCCGTATCCAATATCCATGCATTTGATGAATTGTTAGAACATTTAGATAAATTAGAGAAAAATATACCTTCTCCAAAACTATCCTTTCCTTTAGTCTGTAAAGACTTAAGGAACTTAGGACAATTTCTTTTCCAATGTCCTTTACCTTTACAATAGTAAAAATTACCCTTGTTTGGGTCTTCCCTCACCTGTCCCTTGGCTTTTAGATTTGGCTATTCTACCTGTGGGCTTGACAATATTTGTCTTGCCTTTCTTTTTCTTATAACTCTTCTTTTTAGTCTTACCAGAAGAAGCAATAAGAATAGTCTCCTTCCCCTTGCTACCTTGTATTGCCTTTTGGGTTGTTACAAGCATGTTCAATAAATTAGTAAGTGTACACTCTACTTTTTTTATATGAAAATTTGCAATGGTCTGCCCGAATGATTCAGGAAGTGATTGCAGGATCAAATCTATTTGGAGATGGAAGTCTATTGAAAAATCTAGACTTTCTAATTCCTCAATTGATTTTATCATTGAGTTCACATGGATTGCCACATCCTCACTTTCTTTCATTTTAGTACGAAATAATCGCTTTAATATCTCATATCTAGCAGTCCTACTCTGTTCACCAAATAA
Organism: Mallotus nudiflorus; assembly: GCA_947683625.1. Taxonomy (NCBI): domain Eukaryota; kingdom Viridiplantae; phylum Streptophyta; class Magnoliopsida; order Malpighiales; family Euphorbiaceae; genus Mallotus; species Mallotus nudiflorus. Next base: position 2,538,613 of record CANTUR010000187.1, on the reverse strand, counting down.
CTCTTTCAGGTGAAGTAGGATTTTATTTGCACTATTGTACTGCTCATGTTGTCGATGGATATCGGTACTCATAGAAGCCCACATAATGCAATGTGCTTTTTTCCAATTTTTAAGAGTGTCTTGCTCCTTTTGATAAGCATTTGCGGGAAGTGAACCGGGTAGTGGTTGTTCTAATACATATAGTATTTCTTCGGAAGCCAAAACTACTTTTAGATTCCTTAGGCATTCTACAAAGTTTAGGCCCGTTAGCCTATGTTGGTCTAGTATGTCAGAGAGTGGGTTTGATGATTTCATATTATCAAATTATCTGTAAAGGTAACAAAATTAGTTAGTTTAAATGACATTGTATAAAAAATATTAGATTTGGTCTTTAATCTTAATGATTTCCCACTAATTTGGCGGATCCTATTCTTCCAAGTAGGAAATGGAAATCCCTTATTGGATGGATTTCTAGTGGGTGATGAAGTTCTTAATAAATTATAATATTCCTCAGGTACCCTTTTCCATTCTTGAAATATTAAAATTTATAAGTGACATTTTCCCGTCATCACATCTTATGTGATATTTCATCAATCAAGCTCTTAATGTTACGGACCTCAGGTATCCATTGCCATTCTTGGTCCTTGACATTAATTAAGTCTATACCATTGGCACTGTGAAATGTATAAATTTGAATACTACATGCCTCAGGTATGCCTATTTGCCATTCTTGCCATGTAGTATATTTATACACTCAAAACATCACTATGCTTAACAATAACATTGTATAAATCTCTTGGATTTATATATACCCCTATGTGTCCATAGCCGATATACATAATCCAAAATTATACAATTTATTGCTCTAATGGAGAGTTTAGACTTAAATTTATTTGGAAGATTTTTGGGTCTCACTTTGCACATTAACCAATTTATACGTATCAAATACATAAATTGTACGGCATCCAATTAAACATACAGATATGTATAAAAGCATATAAAACATACATATCTCATATGTGCATAAAACATGCAAATATAAATGCACAAATAAGGAGTGATCATGGACTAATTTTTATACCTATTTTAATACTAAAATAAATTACAAAAATTATTCTTGTCCATGAATACTTCAAGTATGAATATCCTTATCACCATCTCTATTGATTTGCTCTTTGAACTCCTTTAAGTCTCCTTGTTACAACTTTTGCAACAAACAAATAATCCTTGACATTCCAAGGTTATTAATACATCCTAATACTACGTAATTAACATTTAATTACATAAACAATAATAAAATTGTAATATCCCGAGTTTTTTTAAATATTTTTATACTGCATCGGGATATGCAGTGTTAATAATTTTTGTATATATTTATGATATTTTAAGAGTTATTATTTGTTTAAAGCTAATTTTAATTATTTTAAGTACTTTACGTAAAATTTTTCCGGGAATTGTATTTTCGGAAAAATTGACACGTAAATAATTTAATACTATTTATTTTGACTAGTTTTATGAATTTGCATGAACTCATACATAATTTTTAAGTGCTAAAATAAAATGTATATATGTGTATTTATTTAAATTAATTAGAGCTTAATTAATTTCCTTCAATTTTATTATTTAATTTTTTGTATTAATTAATTAATTTTAAGTATATAAATTATTAAATATAATAAAATATTTGTGTGGTGAATATCATTTGTGTGTGGGATTATATTATTATAATATATATAAGGTGGATATATATATATATATATATATATATATATATATATATATATATATATATATATATATATATATATATATATATATATATATATATATATACACACGTTTTTTTTAAAAAAAAAAAAAATAAAGTTTGCAGAAATTACCAAAATGCCATTATCTCCTTCATTTTTCTTCTCAAACGGATTCCACCATTTCCAATCATTTTCAAGCTGATTTTCTTTCTGTTACTATGCCCCTCAGCCTTCCTCCTCCACCTCCAGCCATTTCCACCACCTAAAGCTCCCATTTCTGGCGTTGTTTGGCCGGATTTTCATTAAGAAGCCGAAAATCAACTTAGCTCCGATCAAGTCATTTTTGGCCACAAAATTTGATGCCATCAGTCTCTATCTTCTCATTGACCTCTGGTGAGTGTGATTCCAAGCTTTGTTTCACTTGATTTGGTCAAGAATTGCTTAGGTTTCAATTTCTTCAAATAAGCCATTTTGGGTTTTGAATTTTTTTAGCTTCAATTTGATTGATTCATGAAAACTTCCTTCAAAAAATTTGTTCCTAGAAGCTTAATATACATGCTGTAATTTTTTTAGAACTTTTTGAATTTATTTTAATTTTTGTGAATTTTTGATTATTTTATTAATATTTTCTAATTTTCGAAAATTAATTAATTAAATTATGAAATTGTGTTTTATGGTGATTATAGGATTTGAAATGAATTATAGAAATTTATTTGTAATTTTTTTGAATTTTTATATATTTATTTGGAATTTATTAAGTTTATGTAATTTTAAAAAATAGGGTTAATTATGTGTTTAATTGAAATAAATTGGTTAATTGAGTATATTTATTGATATTATTGAGATATATGTTGAGAAAATTAATTTTGAGTAATTTTATTATTTTTGGTGAATTTTTAGATTTATTTTAGTAAATTTATATATATAGGGGTATTTTGGTAATTTTACACTAAATTGGCTAAAAATATAATTAAATTGGTTTTAATAATTATTTGAGCTATAAAAATGATTTCTACAAATTATTTTGTATTTTTAACTAATTAAAACTATTTTTTGTAAATTATTTTCAAATTATATATATAATATACGATTTTTCTAAATAAATGAGTTTTTATCGGTTTTTAACGTGTTTTAGGGTTAATTACGTAATTTGGATTTATAAAATGTATTTTTATTATATAAGGGCATTTTTGGTATTTTATAATTATTCTGTGAATTATGAAGCTCGATCGGTAAATTGTAGTTTGGAGTCCGACCGAGGGATTGTGGTTGTGAATTTGGTGTTATTCCGAAGTATGTTTTCTTTGCAGGGCTGGCTCTACTCTTTGAGTAGAGAGATGTCCATTTTACAGGGGAGGTTCTGCCGAATTTTCAGTAGAATTCTTGTAAAACGTAATGTCCGGTCAAATTCTTATTCTAATTTTGTGTCTAAAATTCTAGATCGAGTCTTTAGAATTTTCGTTAAATTTATTCTAATTTCATGTTGTCATTTGTTTGTCTAGCTACGTCGAGACCGAGGCCTAACGGATAAGGCTGCCGAGTTTGTCTCGTGGAACGCTAACATGTGAGTTATTATACTGTATATATATGCACTGCATATAGGGTGCATTATTTAGAATTTTTCATTTTCATTGTATGTTTTAAAAGTGATTTAAATTATAATATTTTTGGTATATCTAAGGTTGCATTTTTATATATATGCATATTAAATAATTATGCATGTTAGTTTGATATATGCACATTAAACAATTAGGTTTAGGTTTAATACATTTGAGTAATATACACATGTTTTAAAATGTATACTTAGACATAATTATTTTATTAAATGATTAGTATACTTTAGGTATAGTTTCAGTAGATTTTAGGTTTATTCTTAAATAATTGCATGTTAAATTATAAACCTACACTTAAATTATTTTTAAGTTTATTTTTGGTATATTTTTGATTTATTTCCAAATAAATACATGTTTTATTATTAAATTAAACCTAACACATTAGTGGTATATTTAGGGTTTATTTTTGATATATGCATGCTAAATAATTAGGTTTATTTTTAGTATATTTGTGAATATATGTTAAACACAAACATATATTTAAATGAACATTTATACATAAATGCTTTATTAAATGATTTGTGTACTTAGGGCATATCTTTTGTATATTTAAGTATACTTTTAAGAAATGCATGTTATATTATTGTCACTCATTTAAATTTTTTTTAACCATATTAATGATTTATCTTTAGTTTATTTCATATTTTATTTGACATATATATATACCTGAAATATACTGGCTTTATTTTAGGTATATTTTTTGTATATATATATGGTTGATTTTATTATTATGAATGTCGTTCCACATTAATTATTTTCAGAATAAATGATTTATTTAAGTGAGGGATATCAATAGAACGTGCTTCCTAGTGGGCAACATTAGGGTTGTGTACGTACCGGTACTAAAGAATAGGGTTGAGTGAGAGTTAATTTTGGGTGATTATAATTGATTTAATTGATTTGACTAAGATTAATGGTATGTTAGATAGTGTGATTGCGGGGCCAATCACACTGACAGTCAAACTACTGGAGCTCGGTTGACTTAGTGTAGTGGAATGAATCTATTCGGTCGATTGAGATGTGAGGTGATAGATAGTGTGATTACTGGAGCTCGGTTGACCAAGTATCTCGGGGCTAATCACACTGACAACTAGACTGCTGAAGCTCAGTCGACTTAGTGTCTCGGGGCCAGTCTGCTGTCTAGATTGGAATAAGTGTTCTATTTGGGATCAAGTGAGCTTATATGGCTAGAGTGATGATGGGATTGTTTGAGGTTGCTATTATTAGGGTTCTATGGATCCTTAATGAATTAAAACATATGTTTTCTATATGTAGTATATTTATAAAGGCAGAGTTTGACATTCGTGTGAAATGTGTGTCTATACATATATATATATAAGAATGTCTGATTATTATGGTTTAGTTTGCATGTATATATAGTATAATAATTCACTTAGTGAGGTCTGACCCCCCTCAATTATTTTTTTTTCAGGAGATCCCATATTGTCAGACCTTAGTTGTAGAGTTCCTCGCCGGTGTTCTTCAGTCCCGGCTATTTTATGCAAATTTATATTCTAAACTTTGATTTATATTCTAGAAACTGCAGTAGTTGTGTTATTGTATCGGAAGAGTATTATATTATTTTGATATTATATACTCTGAAAAATTTGTATTTGATTATTACGACTATGTATACATTTATGAAAGGATTTGGAGAATTTATTTTATATATTGATTCAAAATTTTTTAATTATATCATACTTTTTATTTATTTATTGTATGATTTTATTTTCTTAGGCTTGCTACGGGTTCCGGATTCGAAAGATTCCCGTTCCCTAGCGCCGGTCATGACTCCTAGTTTGGGTCATGACAAAAATTAATTATTACAATATTAGAATGTAAAACCTTGTCCATGATCACTACTTGCAAGTATGGCATGCAAAAATTAATAAATGCAACTTTTGCATGTTATAATAATTTTGCAAACATAAAAAAAAAACGTGTGCTACAATATCACTATTTACTGCTATAGTACCACTATTCATAGCAGTACTATAACATACAAAAAATATTTTTTTAGCATATTTTAGCCACAAAACTTGCAACCAACATATTTTAATCACAACATTTGTAATTAAACAATTTATTTAGTATGTATAAAATGCAAAAAGGGGCTCTGATACCACTGTTAGAAATCAATTATGGTATTTAGACATAAATACATGTGTTGTAAACACAAGTCTAAATACAGTAAATTTCAAAAATTTACTCATCATAACCCTTCATAAAATGAAGAATTTCATTTGCCGAGGATTCAAATTGCATTGAAGTACACAACTAAATAAATTAAGCAATATACAAATAAATAATTAATTAATCATAAGTTTGTAAACTTACTTGTTGTAGAACTTAACCTTCCTTTTATTCAATTACTTGAATCAAATGCTTAGCTCTCCAAATGTAAGACCTCTAGTTTGAAACACCAAAGCCTTATCTATCACTTACTTGTGTTAATTAAACTTAGTAACTTGTAGTAATTTAATTAAGAGCCCAAGTATAGAGTATATGTTTAGTATATATTGTGTTTATTTTTGGTTTATGATCTTATCATAACCAAAGTTACTTAGTGATTTTTCTTAACTCTTTAAGCAAAAACTCACTTAAGCATTATTTTTCCTCTCCCTTCTCTTACCAAGTCACTTGACTTGTCTTAAATATATCAAAAGATATATGTGTAGTAATTTTCACTAAGGAAAAGTATGCATTAATTAATTAAGTGGTTACTAAGTATGCCACCTGTAATATCCCGAGTTTTTAAATATTTTTATACTGCATCGGGATATGCAGTGTTAATAATTTTGTATATAATTATGATATTTTTATGAGGTTGTTATTTAATTAAAACTAATTTTAATTGTTTTATATTATTTTAAGTATTTTACGTAAGATTTTCCTGGGAATTTTATTTTCAGGGAAATTGACACGTAAATAATTTAATATTAATTATTTTAAATAAATTTATGAAATTGCATGAGTTCATGCATGATTTTTAAGGGTCATATTGAAATATATACATATACATGCATGTATACATATTTAAATTAAGTTAGGGTTTAGTAATTATTCTAATTATTTATATTTATATATATTATATAGATTAATTTTGATTAATTAATTAATATGTGTATATGTATATATATTGTTTATTTTATACATGTGGTGTGTAATTTTTCTAAGTATAATATTAATATATTTTAATATAAAATATTAAAGTTATTAATATATATATATATATATATAAACTTTAGTTTAATTACAAAAACTACCCCCGATCCCCCTTCTCCTTCTTCTCCGATCGTCCTACGCCCTACCCTCACTGTGCCTGTCGGTTTGGTACGCCGAACCGCCCTTCGCTGCCACCAACTGTTGCCAACCTCCTCCCCCTTCCTTCCTCTTCCTTTCCAATGTGATCAAGTCGCCGGAAGCTCGCTAGAACACCCAAAATTTGCAATGGCAGCATGTGAAGCTTTTCACCGTCGATTGCGATTTCGGGCCACCATTTCGTGCACCGCCGATCTCCATCAACTCCCTGAGCTCTGATGGTTCCTATTCTAAACTTCTTTTGACCGAAAAACGAGTGGTTGTTAAGGTTTGAGCTTGATCTTCATTTCGATCAACTTGAGTTTTTGATTTTTTAGCTTCAATTTGATTGATTCATGAAAACTTCCTTCAAAAACTATGATCCTAGTAGCTTAATCTACATGCTGGAATTTTTGGAATTTATTTTGATTTTTGGGTATTTTTGATTATTTTATTATTATTTTATAATTTTTGAAAATTAATTAATTAAATTATGAAATTATGTTTTATGGTAATTATAGGTGTTGAAATGAATTATAGGAATTTATTTGTAATTTTTGTGAATTTTTATGTATTTATTTTGAATTTATTAAGTTTATGTAATTTTGAAAAATATGGTTAATTATGTGTTTAATTGAAATTAATTGGTTAATTAAGTATATTTATTAATATTATTGAAATATATGTTGAGAAAATTAATTTTGTGCAATTATATTATTTTTGGTGAATTTTTGGATTAATTTTAGTATATTTATATATATAGGGGTATTTTGATAATTTTATACTAAATTGGATCTATTTTAATAGTTATTTAGGGTATAAAAATGATCTCTACAAATTATTTAGTATTTTTAACTAGTTAAAACTATTTTTTGTAAATTATTTTGAAATTATATGTATATTATACAATTTTTCTAATAAAATGAGTTTTTAATTATCGGTTTTTACTGCGTTTTAGGGTTAATTACGTAATTTCTACTTATAAAATGTATTTTTATTATATAAGGTCATTTTCAGTATTTTGTGAATATTCTATGAATTGTGAACCTCGGTCAGTGATTTGTAGTTTGGACTTCGACCGAGGGATTTTGATTGTGAATTCTGTGTTTATTTTCAAAGTGTATTTCTTTGCAGGGCCGGCTCTACTCTTTGAGTCGAGAGATGTTTGTTTTACAGGGTAGATTCTGCAGGATTTTTGATAGAATTCTCGTAAAATGTGATATCCGGTCGAATTCTAATTTAATCCTGTGTCTAGTATTCTAGATTGAGTCTTTAGAACTTCTGTTAGATTTATTCTGATTCTTGTCATTATTTGTTTGTTTAGTTGCATTGAGACTGAGGCCTAGTGGATTAGGCCCATCGGACCCATCTCGAGGAGCACAATAAATAGTGAGTTGCTATTTTATATATATATATGTGCTTTAGGGTGCATGATTTTAGAAATATATGTTTTATTTTGATTAAATATGCATAATGGTTTGATTAGTACTTAAGTTTATTTTTAGTTTATTTTTGGTTTATTTTTGGTATATTTTAAACTATATACATGTTTTATTAATGAATTATGTTTAAAATATTTTTGAATATATTTCTAGTTTACTTTGCAATTGTATTGGATTTATTTGAAGTATATATACTCGAAATATACCTGAATTTACTTTTGGTATATTTCTAGTATATATTATGGTTTATGTTGAGATTTTATTCCATTGCATGCCTCATTTATTTTTATGAATGTACGTTTTATATTTTAATGAAGGATATCAATAGAACGTGCTACTTAGTGGGTAGCACTAGGACCGAGTACGTACCGGTACGCTGATAGTATTTAGGCTATAATACTAACCTAATTGTGGATGTTGATTATATTGATTCGATTTGATATCTGATGTGAGATATGATTGGGGAGTGTGATTGCTAGAGCTCGGTTGACCAAGTGTCTCGAGGCCAATCACACTGACAGTCAGACTGCTGGAGCTCGGTTGACTTAGTATCTCGGGACCAGTCTACTGTCCAAATGGAATAAGTGAATATATTGGAATAAGTGAGCCTGTATGGCTAGAGTGTTATCTAACACTGTTATGAGGTTTGCGATTTTCTAGAGTTCTATTTGATCCTTCATAAATAGTGATTTTCAGTAAAATATATAATAAATGATTTTTATTGCATATGTGTGTATTTGTTTGTATATATATTTATTATATATACTTTTGATTGTGTGCATTGACATTTAGTATGCATGTATATATATTATAGTAATTCACTCAGTGAGGTCTGACTCCCCTCCGTTGACTATTTTTCAGGACAGTCATCGTCAGCAGACCTAAATAGCAGACCCGTACGTCGAATTTCTTCTGCCCCCAACTTTATTATAAAATATGCTTACCTGAGTTTTATTTTTATAATCTAGACACTCGCAGTAGTTGTAAAAATTGAAAAAGGATGTTGTATTATATTTGTATGAGTTATGTACTTTAAATACTTGAACTGAATTTGTATTAAAAGTTTATTTATATATACGAGATGAGTTGTTGATTTAAATCCCGTGGTGGATTATTATTTTGTTTTATTTATAATTTATTTCCGCTGCAGATTATTTTAATTATGTTATTATTATTATTGCATATTTTATTTTATTTGAAGGCTTGCTACGGGTTCGAAAAAATTTCCGTTCCCTAGAACCGGTTATGACCCCTGTTTTGGGTCGTGACACCATCTTAGGTATACACCTAACCATCCAAATGATTCAAAATGACACCTTAGACATAGTTTAGAAATATATACTTAATTAATATGCCACCTTACTTAATTCAATAATTGAGCTTGCCACCTACACATATTAATGTATAAATTTGTATGTAAAGTATACATCAAATGTATTATTTCACATATTAAATTATACATATACATAGATATGGACTTTAATTAATCTTTGGTCCAAAATAAATTTTGGCCTATGTCCAAACCAATTTGGACCATTAATATAAGTCCATAAATAAATAAAAACATATATATATTTATTAATTTAATATATATTAATTAATATCCAATATTAATTAAATATTAATTAATAAATAATACTCTTATTTTGAATTAGATTTCATGATATACTAGAATCATTATTCAAAACATAAATCTAATTATATTAATCTTGATTAATTGATTAAACTCTTTTAATCAATAATTAGATTAATACTATAGTGAATAAATAAAACTCTATTAGGTGTGACTGTAATATCCCGTATTTTTTTAAATATTTTTACACTGTACCGGGATATACAGTGTTAATAATTTTTGTATATATATACTATGATATTTTTACGAGTTGATGTGTATTTAAAACCTAGTTTAATTATTTTGTATTATTTTAAGTGCTTTACGTAAAATTTTCCCGGGACTTGCATTTTCGGGGAAATTTTCACGTAAATAATTTACTAATAATTATTTTAAATATATTTACGGACTTGCATGAACTCATACGTATTTTTAAATTACTAAATAAAGCCTATGTGTGTATATTTAATTAGGGTTTAATTTATTACCCTAATATTTTATTATTTGTTTATTAATTTTATTGTTATTTAATTATTTTATTTATTATTAAATTTTAAATTATTATAATAATGTGTGGTGTGAGATTTTTCCCAAATATTTTATTTAAAATTATTTTTTTCTTTTCTTTTTCTTTCTTTTTCTTTTTCTTTTCTTTTCCTTTCCTTTTCTTTTCTTCTTCTCCTTTCTTCTTCCCGAGCCCGATCCTTCTCCCCCTCCCGTTGCAACTTCCGACCACCTACCATTGGTGTGCCGCCAGCAGCTCCGCCTTCCCCAGCCAGCTGCTCCGCCGCCCCTAGCTCCTTGCCCGGCGCCGGCTAGCTCCCATTTTCCCCATTTTGGCCGAAACTTCCCTCCTCGCTGTTCACCAATTTTTTGGCCACCATTTTTGACAGCGCCTATCTCTTTCTTCTCCTTGAGCTCTTATGAGTGTGATTCTAACTTTGGTTTGAGCTTAAATGGTCTTGATTTGCTTAGGTTTCTAATTTTCAATTTCGGCCATATTAGGGTTTTTGATTTTTTTGAGCTTTGAATTGATTGATTCATGAAAAATCCCTTCACAAATTTTGATCCTAGTAGCTTAATATACATGTATGAATTTTTTTTATAATTTTTGGAGATTATTTTGATTTTTGGGTATTTTTGAATATTTTAATATTATTTTCTAATTTTTGAAAATTAATTAAATAAATTATGAAATTGTGTTTTATGATAAATATAGGTGTTAAAATGAATTATAGGAATTATTTGGAATTTTTATGAATTTCTAAGTATTTATTTTGAATTATTTAAATTTATGGAATTTTTGGAAAATAGGGTTAAATGTGTTTTTAATTGAAATTAATTGGTTAATTGAGTTTAATTATTGATATTATTGATAAATATGTTGAGAAAATTAATTTTGGATAATTATACTATTTTTGGTGAATTTTTGAAGTAATTATAGTATATTTATATATATAGGGGTATTTTGGTAATTTTACCCTAAATTGGCTAAAAATATAATTTAATTGGTTTTAATAGTTATTTAAGGTATAAAAATGATTTCTAAAAATTATTTGATATTTTTAACTAATTAAAACTATTTTTCGTGAATTATTTTCAAATATATATATAATATACAATTTTACTAATTAAATGAGTTTTTATTGGGTTTTAATGTGTTTTAAGGTTAATTATGTAATTTCTATTTATAAAATGAATTTCTATGTTATAAGGGTATTTTTGGTATTTCTGAAATTGTTATGTGTTTGTGGACCCCTGTCGGTAGACTGTAGTTTGGAGTCCGACCGAGGGGTTGTTGATTTGTTGTTGTGCCTATTTTTGAAAGTGTGTTTCTTTGTAGGGTCGGCTCTACTCTTTGAGTAGAGAGATGTCCGTTTTACAGGGGAGGTTCTGCCAAATTTTTGGTAGAATTATCGTAAAATGTGATATTCGGTCGAACCCTAATTTCGATTCCATGTTTAATATTCTAGATTGAATTCTAGGATTTCTGTCGTTATTGTTTGTTTAGTTGCGCCGAGACCGAGGCCTAGTGGACCAGGCCCGTCGGATCCATCTCGTGGAGCGCACTAAGTGTGAGTTACTATTTTATATATATGTGCTTTAGGATGCATAATTTTAGAAATATATGTTTTATTTTGATTAAATATGCATAAATAATGTGATTTGTATTTAAGTATATTTTTGGTATATATTAAATTATATGCATGTTTTGTTAATAAAATTATATTTAAAATATTTTCAAATATATTTCTAGCTTAATTTATAATTTGATTGGATTTATTTGACGTTTATATACTCGAAATATACCTGGTTTATTTTTGATATATTTCCAGTATATATATGGTTTATATTGTTATTTTATTTAAATTCATGCATCATTTATTTGTGAATGAATGTTTTATATTTATTAATGAAGGATATCAATAGAACGTGCTACCTAGTGGGCAACACTAGGACCGAGTACGTACCGGTACGCCTATAGTATTTAGGCTATATTACTAACCATTTATGAATATTGATGGGATATGATTATTTGATGTGTGAGATATGGTTTATGGGTGTGATTGCTGGAGCTCGGTTGACCAAGTGTCTCGGGGCCAATCACACTGGCAGATAGACTGCTGGAGCTTGGTTGACTTAGTGTCTCGGGGCCAGTCTACTGTCTAAATGGATTAAGTGGATATATTTGGAATAAGTGAGCCTGTATGGCTAGAGTGTTGTCTAACACTGTTTGAGGTTGCGATATCATAGGGTTCTATATGATCCTTCATAAACGATGATTTTCAATGAAATATATAAAATAATTTTATTGCATCTGTGTGTATTTGCCTGTATATATACATATTAGATATATACTGTTGATTGTATGCATTGTCATTTAGTATGCATGTATATATATTATAGTAATTCACTCAGTGAGGTTTGACTCCTCTCCGTTGACTATTTTTCAGGAGAGTCATCATCTTCAGACCTCAGTAGCAGGCCTGTACGCCGGATTTCTTCCGCCCCGGCTGTCACGACCCAAAACAGGGGCCATGACCGGCGCTAGGGAACGGGAATTCTTTCGAATCCGGAACCCGTAGCAAGCCTAAAAATAAAATAAATCATGCAATAACAATAATCATATAATAAATGCAGCGAAAATAATGAAAAAAAAATCATAATATCATAATGTTATTCACATCAACTTGATTTAAATCGAATCTCATCTCATAGATATATATAATCTTTAATACAAATCCAGTTTCAACATAATACATCTCTTTTAAAAATAAAATACATGAAATCCAACACTTTAATTCACAACTACTGCGGTGTCTAGATAAAATAAATAAGACTCAAGTATATAATTTACATAAAGAAGCCGGGGCGGAAGAAATTCGGCGTATCGACCTGCTACTGAGGTCTGAAGAAGTTGACTCTCCTGAAAAATAGTCAACGGAGGGGAGTTAGACCTCACTGAGTGAATTACTATAATATATATACATACACACTAAGTGATAATGCATACAGTCAACAGTATATATAATATGTATATATATACAGGCAATTACACACAGATGCAATAAAATCATTTTTATATATTTTATTTGAAAATCATCTTTTATGAAGGATCACATAGAACCCTAGAATATCGCAACCTCAGAAAATAGTGTTAAACAACACTGTAGCCATATAGGCTCACTTATTCCAAGTATATCCACTTAATCCATTTAGACAGTAGACTGGCCCCGAGACACTAAGTCAACCGAGCTCCAACAGTCTAACTGCCAGTGTGATTGGCCCCGAGACACTTGGTCAACCGAGCTCCAGCAATCACACCCACAAACCATATCTCACATATCGATAATCATGATCAAATCAATATCCACAAATAGTTAGTAATATAGCCTAAATACTATAGGCGTACCGGTACGTACTCGGTCCTAGTGCTGCCCACTAGGTAGCACGTTCTATCGATATCCTTCATCATTAAATATAAAACATTCATTCACAATTAAATGATGCATGAATTTAAATAAAACAACAATATAAACCATATATATACCGGAAATATACCAAACATAAATCAGGTATATTTCGAGTATATATATATATCAAATAAATCCAATCAAAATCATAAATTAAACTAAAAATATATTTAAAAACATTTTAAATATATTTTATTAATAAAACATGTATATAATTTATTATATACCAAAAATAAACCAAAAATATACTTAATGTAAACTTAAGAAATAATCAAATTATTTATGCATATTTAATCAACAGAAAACATGCATTTCTAAATCATGCATCCTAAGCATATATATATAATATAGTAACTCACCTAATGCGCTCCACGAGACAGGTTCGACGGGCCTAGTCCACTAGCCCTCGGTCTCGGCGCAACTAAACAAGAAATAAATAACCGATATCAGAATAACCCTAATAGAAATCCTAGAATTCAATCTAGAGTATTAAAATACGAAAACAGAATTAGGGTTCGACTGGACATCACGTTTTACGAGAATTCTACCAAAAATTTGGTAGAACCTCCCCTGTAAAACGGACATCTCTCTACTCAAAAGAGTAGAGCCGACCCTGCAAAGAAAATACACTTCGAAAAATAGGCTCAACACAATCAAAATCCCACGGTCGGACTCCAAACTACAGTCCACCGACCGAGATCCACAAACACAGAACATATTCCAGATATACCAAAAATATCCTTAAATCACAGAACTACATTTTATAGGTAGAAATTACATAATTAACCTTAAAACACTATAAAAACCGAATAAAACTCATTTTATTAGAAAAACCGTATATTATATATATAATTGAAAATAATTCACGAAAAATAGTTTTAATTGGTTAAAAATACTAAATAATTTGTAGAAATCATTTTTATACCTTAAATAACTAATAAAACCAATTAAATTACATTTTTAGACAATTTAGGGTAAAATTACCAAAATACCCCTATATATATAAATATACTTAAATTACTTCAAAAATTCACCAAAAATCATAAAATTACCAAAAATTAATTTTCTCAACATATTTATCAATAATATCAATATTTAAACTCAATTAACCAATTAAATTCAAATAAAAACACAATTAACCTAATTTTTCCAAAATTCCATAAACTTCAATAATTCAAAATAAATACTTAGAAATTCATAAAAATTCCAAATAAATTCCTATAATTCATTTCAACACCTAATTCAACCATAAACTCCAATTTCATAATTTAAATAATTAATTTTCGAAAATTAGAAATTAATATTAAAATATTCAAAAATACCCAAAAATCCAAAAAATCTCCAAAAATTCTACAAAAATTCATACATGTAGATTAAGCTACTAGGAACAACATTTGTGAAGAAAGTTTCCATGAATCATCCAATTCGAAGCTCAAAAAAATCGAAAACCCTAATAGGCCGAAATTGACAAAATCGAAACCTAAGCAATTCTAGACCATTTTAGCTCAAACCAAAGCTAGAATCACACTCACCGGAGCTCAAGGAGAAGAAAGAGACCACTGGTGTCAAAAACGGTGGCCGAAATCGACGTGATCGACGGTGGATCGATTTTCGGCTTCTCCGACCAAAATCGACTTCCAGGCGCCGGAAACGGCCTCCTCAGGCGGCGGAATTGGTCGGGGAAGACGGTGGCACACCGGACGGCACACCCATGGTGAAGAAACGGCGTGATAGACGCCCGGACGGCAAGGGGAGGGATTGGGAGGAAGAAGGAGACTCGGGGGGGCAAATGTGTAATTTTCCAAACTTTTGTAATTTTGACAAATATATGTATATATATATACTTTATACTATATATTAAAATAATATTAAATTACACACATCAAATATACACCACACACATAAAATTTAATATTTTAATAATTTATACTAAATAAAATTAATTAAATAACAATAAAACAAATAAATACTTAATAAAATATTAGGGTAATAATAAACCCTAATTAAATAAATATACACACACAGGCTTTATTTAATAATTTATAAATATGTATGAGTTCATGCAAGTCCGTAAATACATTTAAAATAATTAATAATACATTGTTTACGTGAAAATTTCCCCGAAAATGCAAGTCCCAGGAAAATTTTACGTAAAACACTGAAAATAATACACAGTAATTAAAATAGGTTTTAAATACATATTAACTCGTAAAAATATCATATAATGTACATAAATTATTAACACTGCATATCCCGGTACAGTGTAAAAATATTTTTAAAAACACGGGATATTACACCGGCTTCTTTGTGTAAACTGCTTCTCTGAGTCTTGGATTTATTTTATCTAGACACTGCAGTAGTCATTAAATATTTAAAGAGATGTTGTATTATGTATTTGAATTGGATTTGTATTAAGAGATTTATATATATATGAGATGAGTATTTGATTTAAATCTAGTTGGTGCTAATGCTATTATGATATTTATGATTTTTATTTCCGCTGCATTTAATATTGTTATTATTACTATTGCATGTTTATTTTATTTTAATTTTTAGGCTTGCTACGAGTTCTGGATTCGAAAGAATTCCCGTTCCCTAGCGCCGGTCATGACCCCTGTTTTGGGTCGTGACAGTGACTTACTAGGTTCATATCTAAATGACAATGAGAAAATATAATATTAACATTTACTATTATTTGAAACTCTTTTCAATTCTAAATGTGAAAATCCCAATTATTCACATTTAGTTCTCATAAGCTGTGAGTGACCCCTATTATCGATATCACAACTACACAATTAGAAATGAATGGATATTATGATTCACACGAACTTGATCATAATTACCGTGCACTAAATTCCTTTCATTAAAGATCCCAATATAGCCTAGAGTCAAGGTATTATCAAACTCTAATAGCTTTATGATATGGGCTCATCTTAAGTTTTAATTCTTGATAAAATACAATAAATACTAGAACTCTTTCTAGTACTGAAACTCTTTTTCAGACTATGTTGTACTTATCTTGACCAGGAATTTATTAATCAAGAATAAAATTAGATAGCATAGGATCTATCTTGTTTCACACTAGGTAATGAATTCCATCTTGGTTAAACATTCATCCCTACATTTAACTAATTAGAGCCATCACACACCATATACCCATGTGATGATTAACATAAGTATGTAAGCGGTAACAAACTCTAACCACCTAAATGTGGATGACTACGCCACCTCAAGTCAAAGGACTATATGCACCATTATAATCTAGATTATGATTGTTGATTATATATGAATGTAATATCCCGTATTTTTAAACATTTTTACACTGTACCGGAATATGCAGTGTTAATAATTTTTGTATATATACTATGATATTTTTACTAGTTGATGTGTATTTAAAACCTATTTTAATTATTGTGTATTATTTACAGTGCTTTACGTAAAATTTTCCCGGAACTTGCATTTTCGGGAAAATTTTCACGTAAATAATTTATTATTAATTATTTTAAATATATTTTCGGACTTGCATGAACTCATACGTATTTTTAAATTACTAAAGACCGTGTATGTGTGCAATATTTATTTAATTAGGGTTTAATATATATTACCCTAATATTTTATTATTTGTTTATTAATTTATTGTTATTTAATTATTTTTATTTATTATTATATTTTAAAATATTAAATTATATGTGTGTGGTGTAAATTTAATGTGTGTGATTTTATTATTATTTTATTATATAGTATAAAGTATATATATATACATGTAGATTATTAAAACAAAAGGATTTGAAAAATTACCGTTTAGCCCCTCCCTTCTCCTTCTTCTCTCCCAAACGTCTACCGTCACTGCGCCTCCCATTCCAGCACGCCGGACCGCCCTTGGCCGCCACCAGCTGCCGCCAACCTTCTTCCCCTTCCTTCCTCTTCCTCTCCGACGTGACCAGACCGCCGGAAGCCCGCTGGAATGCCCGGAATCCGCCATGGCAGCAAGTTGAGCTTTTCGCCGTCGATGACGATTCCGGCCATCGTTTTTGACACTACCGGTCTCTTTCTTCTCCTTGAGCTCCGTTGAGTGTGATTCTAGCTTTTTTTTGAGCTTAAATGGTCTTGATTTGCTTAGGTTTCAAATTTTCCATTTCGGCCATATTAGGGTTTTTTATTTTTTTTGAGCTTCGAATTGATTGATTCATGAAAACTCCCTTCACAAATTTTGATCCTAGTAGCTTAATCTACATGTGTGAATTTTTTTGGAATTTTTGGAGATTATTTTGATTTTTGGGTATTTTTGAATATTTTAATATTATTTTCTAATTTTCGGAAATTAATTAAATAAATTATGAAATTGTGTTTTATGGTTAAATTAGGTGTTAAAAATGAATTATAGGAATTTATTTGGAATTTTTATGAATTTCTATGTATTTATTTTGAATTATTTGAGTTTATGTAAATTTGGGAAATTAGGGTTAATTATGTTTTTAATTGAATGTAATTGGTTAATTGAGTTTAATTATTGATATTTTTGACAAATATGTTGAGAAAATTAATTTTTAATAATTTTATAATTTTTGGTGAATTTTTGAAGTAATTATAGTATATTTATATATATAGGGGTATTTTGGTAATTGTATCCTAAATTGGCTAAAAATGTAATTTAATTGGTTTTAATAGTTATTTAAAGTATAAAAATGATTTCTACAAATTATTTAGTATTTTTAACTAATTAAAACTATTTTTCGGGAATTATTTTCGATTATATATATAATATACGGTTTTACTAATAAAATGAGTTTTTTATCGGTTTTTATTGTGTTTAAAGGTTAATTATGTAATTTCTACGTATAAAATGTATTTCTATGTTATAAGGGTATTTTTGGTATTTCTGTATTTATTATGTGTTTGTGGACCCTGATCGGTAGACTGTAGTTTGAAGTCCGATCGAGGGGTTGTGAATGTAATTTTGCATTTATTTTAGAAGTGTGTTTCTTTGCAGGGTCGGCTCTACTCTTTGAGTAGAGAGATGTCCGTTTTCCAGGGGAGGTTCTGTCGGATTTTCGGTAGAATTCTCATAAAACGTGATATCCGGTCGAACCCTGATATCGATTCTATGTTTAATACTCTAGATCGAATTCTAGGATTTCTGTTAGGTTTATTCTAATGTCGGTTATTTATTGCTTGTTTAGTTGCGTCGAGACCGAGGGCTAGAGGACCAGGCCCGTCGGACCCATCTCATGGAGCGCACTAAGGTGAGTTACTATACTATATATATATGCTTTAGGATGCATGATTTAGAAATATACGTTTTATTTTGATTAAAAATGCATAAATAATGTGATTTGTATTTAAGTATATTTTTGATTTATTTTTAGTTTATTTTTGGTATATACTAAATTATATGCATGTTTTGTAAATAAATTATATTTAAAATATTTTTAAATATATTTCTAGCTTAATTTATAAGTTGATTGGATTTATTTGACGTATATATACTCGAAATATACCTGATTTATTTTTGGTATATTTCTAGTATATATATGGTCTATGTTGTTATTTTATTTAAATTCATGCATCATTTATTTGTGAATGAATGTTTTATATTATTAATGATGAAGGATATCAATAGAACGTGCTATCTAGTGGGCAGCACTAGGACCGAGTATGTACCAGTACGCTTATAGTATTTAGGCTATATTACTAACCTATTTATGGATATTGATTGATTATGATTATTGATGTGTGAGATGTGATTGGGTGTGATTGCTGGAGCTCGATTGACCAAGTGTCTCGGGGCCAATCACACTGGCAGTCAGACTGCTGGAGCTCAGTTGACTTAGTGTCTCGGGGCCAGTCTACTGTCTAAATGGATTAAGTGGATATATTTGGATTCAGTGAGCCTGTATGGCTAGAGTATTGTCTAACATTGTTTTCGAGGTTGCGATATTCTAGGGTTCTATGTGATCCTTCATAAAAGATGATTTTCAATAAAATACATATAAAATGATTTTATTGCATTTGTGTGTAATTGCCTGTATATATATATTAGATATATACTGTTGACTGTATGCATTATCATTTAGTGTGTATGTATACATATTATAGTAATTCACTCAGTGAGGTCTGACTCGCCTTCGTTGACTATTTTTTAGGAGAGTCAACATCTTCAGACCTCAGTAGTAGGCCTGTACGCCGGATTTCTTCCGCTCCGGCTTCCTTGTGTAAACTGCTTACTTGAGTCTTATTTTTATATAATCTAGACACTGCAATAATTGTAAATTAATTTGGTGGGATTTTATGTATTTTATTTATGTGAGATATTGTATTATATTTGAAACTGGATTTGTATTAAAAGATTTATATATATGAGATGAGATTTGACTTAAATCCAGTTGGTGAAAATAATAATATGATATTTATGATTTTTATTTCCGCTGCATTATATATTGCTACTATTATTGCATGTTTTATTTTATTTTTAGGCTTGTTACGGGTTCCGGATTCGAAAGAATTCCCGTTCCCTAGTGCCGGTCATGACCCCTGTTTTGGGTCGTGACAATGAATATCCTTGCAATCACAATACTAATGTCACTGTTCGATTAACCCATCCCATGAGTATCCACATGTCTATTCTGATCACTCATATCAAGTAGCATGAGATTCACTACCTCCCACTATTAGTTTCTCACACTAATCAAGAAAAATAGACAGAGATGATAGTCTAATTAATATTATCCAAATATTAATTAATCGACTACGAACAATTTATAGTAAATATACTGAATAAATTTGTAATTCATATTATCAATTCTTTGATAATAAATTTATTCAACATAATACTAAAGGATAAATAGTCAAAAAATAACATATTTATTTAAAAGAATATTTTATTGCTACAGGAATTATATGCAATATTTAAATAATTACAAGAATACTAGTAGGGCATACCTTATACTAACATACAGTCACTCTGAATATATTACTTCAAAAATATCACACTGATTCTTGATAGAATTTTAGTCTCCTCCTTCACCGAAATGCCCTTGCACGTATTATCAGAAACTTTTTATATGCACTCAGTTTTCAGAAAGAGAAATTTACAAAAAAATGCTCAATTTTTAGATTTTTTAATTAAAATGTACATAGTTTTTATTTGTTACACTTTTAATTTAGTCTGTTTTCTTTCTTGCGATTTTTTTAATTTTTATTTTCTCTTTCGCCCCTTTTTGTTTTCTCCTTTTCTCTTCTTTTTTTTTTCTTCTTCTTTTCTTTTTTTTCTTTTGTCCTTATTTTTATCTCATTTTTTCTATTCTCTTTTATTTCTTTATTTGTATTTTTATTTTTTTCTTGTTCTTTTTTTCCTTCTTTTTTTAATTAATTAGAAAAATTAGATGATAATAATAATAATAATAATAATAATATTATTATTATTATTATTATTATTATTATTATTAATCCATTAATTTTTTTATTTTGTTAATCTCTTCAATTTTTTTTTTCAAATTCAATAGCATTTGAGTACTAGCTTTTCTCCATTTCTGTCTTTATTTTTATTTTTATTTTTCTCCTTCCTTTCTTTTTTCCTTTCTCTCTTTTTTTATTTTTATTTTATCCTTATTTTTATTTCATTTTTTCCTTTTTAATTAATGGAGAATTAGCCAATATTATTATTATTTTTCTAAATTTTTTAGAAAGAAAAGTTTTGTTTGTGATCATTCACCAAAAACTCTATCTTTAATTCAATTTCACTTGCTTCATAATTTTTTTATTTTAAATCTGAGTTTTTCCTTATTTTATAAGCACAACTAGACATATTCTTGCGCAATTCGATGGTTAAAAATGCAATAAAAATATTGCATAAAAATTATTTCAACTCTAAAAATAAGCTGATAAATGTAATTGGAAAAAAATTATATTTATGGTACAAATTGAAAAAAATAACTAAAAATTTCTATTTAGTCATTCTTCTCCCTCTTAATATAAACAAATAGAAAAATAATTGAAGTCTGTCAACTTTCATGCAATGATATGGTGTGAAATGAAAGTAATAAAGATAAATTATACTAAACATTTCTTTAGTTTTTAGCTTAAAATATAAATTTTTTTTTTTGTGGAAGAAATTGTTTCATATTCGCAAAATTAACTTAACATATGCAAAAACTAAACCCAAAAAAAGAAAAATATTTCAAGTTTAATACCTTTGAAATTCTATTCCAGTCACTTTAAAACTTTTTAAAAATAAAATTTTCACTCTATTCTCCATTGTAATAAATGAAAACTAGTAATTGATCCATTCCAACAAATATAAATTGTATTAGAAGTTAATTTTTAATGATATTGTATCAGGAATGTAAAATATATGAAATATATTCTAAATTGATAAAAATATATACCAAATTTCTGGGTATTAATATTTCAAGAGTAGATTAGAATTTTCTCTCTGATAATTTACTATGTTTTAATTTAATGAAGAAAATCACGATTCATTATTTGTTATGTGCCAATTGTTGAGATTTATGAATATATAGATATTAACATATATAGATTTGCTAGAAAACCATAATTCTTGATTTTTAATGAAGAAAAATCATAATTCTTAATTTATGAATATATTTGTTAGAAAACTCACTATGATTATAGTTTATTAAAATATCTTAAATTAGGGAAAAATTTTAATTAACATATTTAATTAAATTATAAAAATCACATTAATTTTTCAATAAATAATTAAAATTTCAAATATATAGATTTTTTTTTATTTCATGATCCTAAAGTATTTTTTTGATTTTATATATTGGTAAGATATTATATTATTTGTTTCATGTATGGAAAATAAATTAAAAATATACAAACAATAAACTAATAATATATGAAAAAGAAACCAATAATATACAACAAAGAAACCAAAAGTATACAAAAAAATATTTCATTCTTCATGACTTTGGAATCTATATTCTAGTCATGATGAACAAAACTGCTAACATATCAATGTGACTACCTACAATAAAACAATTGATAATAATGATGATAATAATATTCAATCAAAGATAAGGAAAAATATAATGAAATTATTTCACATATGGAAAATAAACTAAAAGTAAATGAAAAATAATTCAAAAATATTTCAGGTTTCATACTTTTGAAATTTTTATTCCAATCACTTTAAAATTTTTAAAAATGAAATTGTCACTTCATTTTCCATTGTTTCGTATACCTCGGAATTCTGTATATGTTTTTGTCAATTTAGAATACTTTTCATTTTTTTACGTTTCTAATACAATAATCAGTATATATTTTTGTCAATTTAGAATACTTTTTGTATATTTTACGTTTTTGATACAATATTTTCAATGCAGTCATAATTAAAAAAAAAAGAAAAGAAGAAACAACTACTAGTTTTACTCAATGCAGACCAAAACCTTATAGGTGATGATAAATATATTTTATTATGGTATAAATTCTAAAATAATTAAAAAATTATTTAACAAGATAATATTCAAGGAAATAAAATTCTCTATATAGTCAATTCACAATAATTGAAACTAAAATAGGAGGCATGAAACACCAGGTGAAACAATACAAGGAAAAAGATAAAAATAGAATTGCATAACTTCCACTTCGAATTATATACTTCTTTCATTAGCTTACTTTCACTACCTAATCTCTAAAAACCAAATCCACTTTGAATTTGTATTTCAATCACTTTAAAAATTTTAAAAATGAAATTGTAACTTTATTTTCTATTGTATCAAACAACCAAAAATTCTTTATATATTTTTATCAAATTACAATACCTTTTGTTTATTTTACGTTTCTGCTACAATAATTTTGTATATGTTTTTGTTAATTTAGAATACTTTCCATATATTTATAATAATAATAATAATATAGCAGCTAGGAGTGTGCATTCAGTTGGTTTTGGACCTTTTTTTGACCAAACCAAACTAATCTAGAACCAAACTGAATTGAATTAACTTAAAAAATTGAACGAAACTAAAATAACTGAATATTTCAAAATAAAAACCGAACCGATCAAAATTTTTATAAATATTTATTATTTATTATTTTTATCACATTATTATAATATAAAAAAATAAAAAAATAAATTAAATTTTGGTTAATTTAGTTAACTGATTTTCTAACCCTAAAAATTGAACCGATCCTAAAATTTGAGTTCAAAAAATAAAAAATCCTTACTAACTAAACCGAATTGGATCGGTCTAGTTGGGTCGGAAGGGTTGCACACCCCTAATAGCAAACATGGAGCCATTTATAATGAGTTGAATAAAAGTATACAAAAATTAAACTAAAAATTGAAAAAAAATACAAAAAAATGTTCAAAATTGAATTGATTCATACATAAAGAATAACAACTATCTTTTCCAAAAGATACAAACAAATTCATGGGCAGCAATAAATTAAGATTTCCGAATGATTGTTGCCCATATACCGTCGTACTTTCGTTTACTTAGATTATCAAGAAATTCTTTCCAGAGTACCTCAATCAAAAGACAAACCATACTTGATCATTGCAAGTGTAATTTTCAGGAACCTCGCTTTTTGAGTAGCAAACAACCGAAGTAAAGAAATATCAACCAGAGAGCTTTCCGATATGCATAGTCAAATCCAAGATCTGTTAAGTTCAGAGCAGTAATGGCAGCCAGCAACAATATTATTGTCGTGATATATTGCAGTATTGAGAAACCATTTGCCACCAGCAAAAGCTACATAATCAAAATTCTTGTATTGATCACTCCATTTATTATCAAGTTCGTTAAGATATAGCTGGATTTTTGAAGATGAAACTCAATTTATGTCTTCAAAAAAATCTGCTTTAATGAGGAAGGGGGTCCAAATGACTGACAGAGTGAAGTTGTGAGCTGGAAAGCGCATTATTTTCGATATATATTCCTCGTCATGGTACACCTAGATGGCTTCTTCTACCTGTAGATCATAATAATCAAAACAACTGAGAATATTTTGAAAAGTGCCAGTTACAGACCATATTGTTGCAGGTACAGCATAAAAAAAATATACGACACTATGGTAGGTCATAGGGCATCCACATAGAAGTTTACTAAATGTGCAAGCAGTGGGGTGGGTGTGGAATGTATCCTCATCCCTTTGAGCAAGATATCTGGACCCAAACTTCTTGTCCTATTCTATTTCTGGATTATTCTATAATTTGAACTGGAACCAAAACCAGAAATTATATTGTATAGTATACTGATGCCAATAGGTGAAGGATTATCATTGAAGTACTCGAGAAGATATGAGCCTAAAAATGGCCATTAAATCCTTTTACTGTAGGGCAGGTGAAGCAGCTTTGAAAGAGATGGGAGAACCTCCTAAAAGCAGTACCATAATTATCACAGAAACAGCTGTATTCCACAACCGAATTAGAGGCAGAGTCTGATTCCGAATCTGGAAACCGACGGTGACGACGACAAACCCGAAACCATCACGATGCTACTCTCAGCTCAAGCCTACTGCTTCTAAACCCATGGAAAAAGTTAAGACATTTACGAAAAATATGAAAAAATTATTATTTTTGTGAAATAATATTATTTTTGTAGCGTAAAAATTAATGCCTTTTAAACTATAACTTGATATATTATTTTTTTAAACTATCATTGTTAATTTATTTTGTGTAAAAATAATTAAAATATTTTTTATTTTATATAATTATAAAAATTAATTGCATAGAAATAGTTTGTTTATCTATAAACTAACAATTTAATGTAAAATATATCAAGTTATAACAAAAAGTGATAATTTTTATATTTAAAAAAAATGATGTTGTTTTACAAAACATAATATTTTAGACTTAAGATAAATTTTCACATAAATAACTATATTTTAAAACAAAGCACCTCATTTTTATGGCTATTTTTGATATTTTTTAAAAAAATTTTTGTTACTTGATGTAAGAGATAAAATGCGATATTAGGATTTATATTCTCGAATATATTTTTTATTAATCTTTTTAAACTGTTTTATAGGATAATGAATAGTTATTATTGGACCTAAGCATCATAATTTTAGGTGGGTGAAGTTTTTATACGAAAAGAATAAAAATTTAGTCGTGCACTTTTTATTTTGAAAATTGGTTAACATTATGCTAATGTCTTTTATTTCTCACCAATAATATGAAAATTTTCATATTTTCTCATTCTTGATGCTGTAAAAAAAACTCTCCTTTGTATGTGTACGTCAATGTTATTTCACTTAATTAATATATTTTATTTTTCTTATGCTATTATATTTTATATTATAATTTTATTATTGTAATACAATTTTTTCAAAATTAAACATATATATATATGATTCCCTCTGATATCTATATTGATTGGACAGGTGCAAGTTAATTTTTTCATAAAAAATCACCTTTTAAAAAATCTCGCTTGAGGTTTTTTCTATTGAACTATTAAAATTTTTCCCATGCCCTTTTTTTATTAATTATTATTTTTTAGGGATAAAAGTGTCAGACAAATTATTATAATTAGTCTTACATTCGCACATTTCGTGAATTACTTATTAATGAATTATTTATTTATATTTTAATATATTGTATTAGTGAAAAATTTAAATTATAGGATATGTATAAATAATAAAAATTTTAACATAAATAAATAGTATACTAAATTTCTATTAATAGTATAATAAATAGTATAGAGGTTGTTAAAAAAAAAATAGTATAGATGTTTACTTTGAGATTTAATGATCTTATGCACAAAGTTTTAATAGTGAATATCAAAATATAAGATTAGTTATAAATTTAATTTTGATTACTATAATTTTTTAGCTATAATAAGATTAGTTATATTTGAGTGATTTAAAGTAGAAAAATATGTAGTATATAAATATCTTTAGAATTTGCATAGTATTGAAATATTTTTAGAATTTGAGTAGTATTGAAATATGTATAATAGTGTTTTAGTTACGAAATAATACTAAATAAATATGGTAAATAATTTTTTTAATAAAAACTTAGAATTTTTAATAATTTGACATATTAGTTTTTAGAGTGAATACTCAAATATAAAAATAGGCACTTGTTAAATTTTTGGCTTAATGACTTTAAGGCTTAGAATTTAATATATATATATATATATATATATATATATATATATATATATAATAGTTGTGATTTTGCGTAATGCACAGACTATGAAATAAAATGATTATATAAATAATTTGAATGGAATAATAACTAAATAAATTTAATATAAAATAAATCACATTAGTTTAATTTTCTTTAATTTTGTTACCAAGATTTGTTTTTATAATTATTAGATTACTATTGGAGTATATATAATAGTGTTTTAGTTAAAAAATAATATTAAGTAACTACTATAATTTTTTTTAATTTTTTAGAAAAAAATATTTTGAATGATTTAAGATAGAAAAATACGTATTATATAAATAATTTTAGAATTTGAGAATTATGTATAATAGTGTTTTAGTTAAAAATTAATACTAAATAATTATTAAAAATATTTTATTTTTAATAAAAAAATAGGATTAATTTTTAATAGTTTGACACATTAGTTTTTCAAGTGAATATTGTAGGTGGTGGGGTTAAACATGCATCCAAGTGTTATACACAGGCTACATTTGCAGTACGACTGGAGGTATAGCAGTTTCCTCATATTCCTACTTTATAGGTGTCACGACCCAAAACAGGGGCCATGACCGGCGCTAGGGAATGAGAATTCTTTCGAATCCGAAACCCGTAGCAAGCCTAAAATAAAATAAAACATGCAATAATAATAATAACAACACAATTAAGTAAAATATTATGCAGCGGAATAAAATCATAAATATCAAAATAATATTTCCACCAAATGAAATTAAATCAAATCCTCATCTCATATATAAATAAACTCTTTTAATACAAATCCAGTTCAAATTCTTAAAATACATAACTCATACAAATATAATACAATATCTTTTAACAATTTTACGACTACTGTAGTGTCTAGATCATAAAATAAAACTCAAGTGAGCAGTTTACATAGTAAAGCCGGGGCGGAAGAAATCCGGCGTACAGGCCTGCTACTGAGGTCTGAAGATGACTCTCCTGAAAAATAGTCAACGGAGAGGAGTTAGACCTCACTGAGTGAATTACTATAATATATATACATGCATACTAAATGCCATTGCACACAGTCAAAAATATATATAATATGTATGTATACAAACAAATACAAACAGATGCAATAAAAGTCATTTTATATATTTTTATTGAAAATCACTGTTTATGAAGGATCAAATAGAACCCTAGAATATCGCAACCTCAAAACAGTGTTAGACAACACTCTAGCCATATAGGCTCACTTATTCCAAATATATTCACTTATTCCATTTAGACAGTAGACTGGCCCCGAGATACTAAGTCAACCGAGCTCCAACAGTCTGACTGTCAGTGTGATTGGCCCCGAGACACTTGGTCAACCGAGCTTCAGCAATCACACTCAATAATCACATCACACATCAAATAATCATATCCAATCAATATCCACAAATGGTTAGTAATATAGCCTAAATGCTATAAGCGTACCGGTACGTACTCGGTCCTAGTGCTGCCCACCAGGTAGCACGTTCTATTGATATCCTTCATTTAATAAATAAAACATACATTCATAAAAATAAATGATGCATGAATTTAATATAATAGCAATAATAACCATATATATACTAGAAATATACCAAAAGTAAACCAAGTATATTTTGAGTATATATACGTCAAAGAAATCCAGATAGATTACAAAATAAACTAGAAATATATTCAAAAACATTTTTAAACCTAATTTATTAGCAAAACGTGCATATAATTTAAAATATACCAAAAATAAACTAAAGATAAACCAAAATAAACTAAAAATAAACTTAAATACTAATTGAATTATTTATGCATAATTAATCAAAATAAAACATACATTTCTAAATCATGCACCGTAAAGCATATATATATAAAATAGTAACTCACTAATTATTGCGCTCCTTGAGATGGATCTGATGGGCCTGGTCCACTAGGCCTCGGTCTCCGTGCAACTAAACAAATAAAACTGACAGGAATCAGAACAAATCTAACAGAAGTTCTAAAGACTCGATCTAGAATACTAGAGACAGAATTAGGATTAGAGCTCGACCAGACATCACATTTTACGAGAATTCTACCAAAAATCCGGCAGAACCTCCCCTGTAAAACGGACATCTCTCTACTTAAAGAGTAGAGCCAGCCCTGCAAAGAAACGCACTTCAAAAATAAACACAAAACACAACCACAATCCCTCGGTCGGACCCCAAACAACAGTTTACCAACCGAGGTCCACAATTCACAGAATAATATAAAAATACCAAAAATACCCTTATATACTAAAAACACATTTAATAAGTAAAAATTATGTAATTAATCCTAAAATACAGTAAAAACCAATAAAAACTCATTTATTTAGAAAAATCGTATATTATATATATAATTTGAAAATAATTTACGAAAAATAGTTTTAATTAGTTAAAAATACTAAATAATTTATAGAAATCATTTTTATACCTTAAATAGATATTAAAACCAATTTAATCACATTTTTAGCCAATTTAGGGTAAAATTACCAAAATACCCCTATATATATAAATATACTAAAATTAATTCAAAAATTCACCAAAAATAATATAATTGCTAAAAATTAATTTTATCAGAATATATATCAATAATACCAATAAATAAACTCAATTAACTAATTAATTTCAATTAAACACACAATTAACCCTATTTTCTCAAAATTACATAAACTAAATAAATTCAAAATAAATACGTAAAAATTCACAAAAATTCCAAATAAATTTCTATAATTAATTTCAACACCTATATTTATCATAAAACACAATTTAATTATTTAATTATTTAATTTTCGAAAATTAGAAAATAATAATAAAATATTCAAAAATACCCGAAAATCAAAATAATTTCCAAAAATTCTAAAAAAATTCCCACATGAAGATTTAGCTAAGGGGAGAAACATTTGTGAAGGAATTTTTCATGAAAAAATCAATTGAAGCTCGAAAAAATTTGAAAACCCTAATAGGCCGAAATTGCAAAATTGAAACCTAGGAAAATTTAGACCATTTTAAGTGAAACAAAGCTTGGAATCACACTCACCGAAGCTCAAGGAGATGATAGAGACTAGCGGTGTCAAAAATGGTGATCGGAATCACGTCGATTGATGTTGAGAAGAGTTTCGGTTTTTTCGACCAAAATAAGCTTCCCAACGCTGGAAACGGCTGCAACAGGTGGCGGGGAAGGCTGAGGAAGGAGGTGGCATGCCAGATGGAACACCGATGGCAAGGGAAGAGCTTGACAGACGACGAAAATGGAGGAAGTCGATCGGGGAAGAAGGAGAGGAAGTCGGAGGCAAAACTGTAATATAGCAAAGTTTGATTTTTTTGGCAATTTTTAATGTATATATGCATATATATATATATATATATATATATATATATATATATATATATATATATTCACACTATGGATTATAATAATATAAATTTTCACACACATAATTTAATATTTTTAATAATTTATACACTAAAGAAAATAATTAAATAATATTGAAACTAAATAATAAATAATAAAATTAGGGTAATTAATTAAACCCTAGTTTAATTTAAGTATACACACATATATACACTCCATTTAGTGCTTTATAAATATATATGAGTTCATGCAAAAGTGGAAATCTATTTAAAATAATTAATAATAAATTATTTACGTGTAAATTTTTCCAAAAATAAAATTCCCGAGAAAATTTTACGTAAAGCACTTAAAATAATATAAACAATTAAAATAAACTTTAAATAAATATCAACTCGTAAATACATCAAATATATATATATATATATTATATATATATATATATATATATATACAAAAATTATTAACACTGCATATCCCGATGCAGTATTAAAATATTTAAAAACAGGGGATATTACAATAGGTTCCTCATCTTGTAGCTCTCTCTGCCTACGGTGACCTGTTGCTCCTCAAGGTTTACCTCTACCTCTACCTCTATGCCTAACTGGTGGCTGTGGGGTAAAACGTCATCTTGAAAGAACTCATCATCGTCGACCTCAACGATCGGTGGAGTGACATGTGCTCATCTCCTTATTCTGAAAGGACAAAAAAAACCAATGAAATTCAAACAATAACAAATGACAAATAGACACTAGAATTAAAATTTTAATTAATATAAAATAAATCTTTATATCATAACAATAAAATATCTTCAGACAATATTTAAATACAGGGTCTCTAACTAATACAACATAATGCTACAACAATAAATACTACTACATGCAGTGATTACTAAAATATAAGAAAAGTGATGGTTCAATATTTACATAAGTCAGTTAGAGAGGAAAAAGTCCAGCGAATAAGTCTAATAGAGAGGTTTGAAGTAGAAGACCCTAAAAAAAAATATATTGAGGGGGATGGAGGGGGTCATACCTCATTGAGAGAATTACTATTATTGTCACAACCCAAACCAGGGGCCATTACCCCGGCGCTAGAGAATTAGAATTCTTTCAAATCTGTAACTCGTCAGCAAGCCTTAAAAGAAGAAAAAACATGCAATAATTAAAATAAAAGAAATAAATATGCATCATAATTAAAATCTCAAATCAATATAATAAAAATAAGCTCTTTCATATCATAACATAAAATATATTAATATTATATTCAGAGAAAGGCTTCTAAATTACAATCACTTAAATATATATAAATAAAACTCACTACTGATACCAAATATGACTACTGCAGTTATCTAGAGTACAATACAAAAATTAAGTAGATAATGTACATAAAAGAGCTGAGGCAGAAGAAATTCGGCGGATAGGTCTACTGCTGAGGTCTAAATAAGAAGATTCTCCTGTAAAAATTTCAACTGAGGGAAGTCATACCTCATTGAGTGAATTGTTATAATATATATACATGCATTTCCTACATGTCAGATGCAATCAGACATTCATATATAATAAAATATACATATACAAGCAACTCACATAGATGCTGAAAATCAATTATATAATAATACTGAAAAATCATAGTTTTATGAAAGATCAAATAGAACCCTATTTAATTACAACCTCTATTAAGAATAATATCACTCTAGCATATAGGCTCACTTAATTCCAAATAAATTCACTTAATCCATATGGACAGTAGACTGCCCCCGAGACACTAAGTCAACCGAGCTCCAGCAGTCTGACTGTCAGTGTGATTGGTCCCGAGATACTTAGTCAACCGAGGTCCAACAATCATACCATCAATCACATCACATCTCAATCAAGTCAATCATATCATTACCAATCAAATCATAGTTACCATAGAATTCTCACTCAACCCTAAATCTATTCCACCGGTACGTACACGGTCCTAATGCTGCCCATTAGATAGCATGTTCTATCAATATCCTTCATTTAAAATAAAAACATTCATACAAGAAAATAAATAATGCATAATATCATTCAAAATGACAAAATAAACCATATATATACTGTAAATATACCTAAACTAAACTAAGTATATTTTAAGTATATATATGTCGAATAAAGTCAAATCAATCATGAAATATACTGGAAGTAAACCAATAATATACTAAAACTATGTTAAGTTTAAATTAATAATAAAACAGGTATTTATTTAGAAGAATATCAAAAATATACTAAAAATATACCTAAAGTATACTAAACATTTTAATAACACAATTTATAAATAAATACAATTTTAAAACATGTATACTCTAAAACATGCAACCTAAATGCAATGTATATATAAAATAACAATTCATAGGTTTATGCTCCTCGAGACTGGTATGACGGGCTCGGTCCATTAGGCTTCGGTCTCGGTGCAACTAAATAATAAAATCAATATAGAAATCATAATAAATCTAACTTAAACCTTTAAAGAAACTCGATATAAGATTATAGAACACAGACTGACACAGAATTGACTAGATGTCATGTTTTACGAGAATTCTATCAAAAATTTGGCAGAACCTCCTCTGTAAAACGGACATCTCTCTACTAAAAAATAGAGCCGGTCCTGCAAGAAAAATGCACTTCAAAATCAGAATTCATACAACCCTCGGTTGGGATCCCAAATTGCACAATTTCTTCAACTAAAGTCCATAATTCACCAAAAATCCATATAATATAATAAATATACTTAAAATCAATAAATGCCATAAATATCCTCAAAATATCAAAATATTACATATTTAACATCAAAACACCAAAAATAATTATTTTCTCAATAATTATGTAAAAATCCCAAAATAATAATATAATATTATTAATTATTAAATTTCTCGATAATTCAATATAAATTAGTAAAAATTAACTTTATACATTCAAATAACTAAAATATTCTAAATGCATATTAAAAATTACTAAAAACCCATTTTATTACCAAAATAATATATAGTATAGTATTTGAAAACAATTTTTGAAAATTAGTATTAATTAGTTAAAAATAGTAAATAATTTGTAAAAATCATTTTAGTACCTTAAATAATTATAAAACCGACTAAAAGCTAATAATTAACTATAATCTTAACAAAATTACATATTTAACCCTATAATACAAAAATACACATAATATACTAATATTACTTAAAAATTCTATAAAAATTATATAAATACATAAAAATTATTTTCTCAACATATATATGACTAACATTAACTAAAACACATTATTAATCAATAATTTCAACAAAAACCCAACTATAACCTAATTTTCTAATATTGACATAATATGAAAATATTTATAAAAATTACATAAAAATCACAAAAATTATGATCTCAACACTAAAATTAATAATAAGACATAAAAACACTAAATTAACAAATATTATAATTAAATAAATTAATTTACAAAAATTAATTAAATAGTAATAAAATATTCAAAAATTCACAAAAATTAAAATAAATTCCAAAAATTCAAACAAAACTTTATTCACATAGAGTAAGCTACCAAGATCAACTTTTATGAAGGAAGTTTTTGTGAATCATCAAGATCAAGCTTAAAAAAATTCAGAAACCTTAAAGCTCTAAAAACTAAAATTCAACAAAACTCAAGAAAAAGAAGATTAAAGCTTAAACTAAGCTTGAATTCATGCTCACCAAAGCTAGGAGAGTAGATAGAGACCAGAAGCTTGAGAAACGGTGGCCGAAAAAGGGAGGTTGGTCGGAAATGGAAGGTTTTGGTCTCTTTTGGTTTTGCAAGCCACCGACGCCGGAGAAGAGAGTGGAAGGCGACTGGAAGGAGGGTGGTCTGATGAAGTCGAGGGAGGCATAGTGACAAGCTTGGATTGGGACGATGGCGCGGAGGAGGGAGGTTGATGACAGTATGTTTCTGTGTTTTTTACTTGAATGTATGCTTGTATGTATGTTTATGTATTATTAACTTTATAATATATTAATATAATATAATAATAAAACTTTATGTTAAAAAAAATATCTATATATATATATTATATATATATATATATATATATATATATATATGCACACATATAATAATAAGAAACACACACACACACATTATAATAAATCCTAATTATAATATGTAAATATAATACATAAAATAACAATACAATTAATAATATAATTTATTAACAAAATAAATAGTGAAATTTAATAAAAAAAATTAATAAAATAATAATGCTAATTACATTAATACTACTATAATAATACTATCCGAAAAATTAATACAAACCATGCAAGTTAAACATTCAAAATAATATATTTACTGTAGCAAAATTTGTTTAAACATAAAATAATAATAATTAATCAAAATTAACGAAAATAAATCAATAAGATTTTCAAATCTTATTAACACTGCATATCTCATTATAAAATAAAATAATTTAAAAATATGGGTCATAACAATTATATATAACAATACAGACACTCAAGCATCAATATAATAATATTATAATTTTATATTTATTTATTTCTATATGCATTACATATAGATGCTCAAAAATCAAATTTTTGATAAATGAATAAATGCAATAATATTTAGGTGGAGGACCGGAGCAGAATCCTAAAATATTTTGTAACCTTTATCACTGAACCTCACTAGCCAACATACTCTTTTAATTCCAAAATATTTCTCTTCTCAATTTTTGGACAGTAGATTAGCCCCGAGACACTAAGTCAACTGAGCTCCCGCAGTTTTACTGTCGGTGTGATTGGCTTCCGAGACACTACGTCAACCAAGCTTCCGCAATCACACCACTCTCTCACCATAAATCTCAATAATCAATTATTCAAATCTCACATCAATAAATTTCATAATATCAATCCTAACATTTTAATTTACTCATGTGAACACAGTACTAGTGTAACCCACTAGGTAGCATGTTCTACTGCTATCCTCCAAAATATTTTATTAAAATAATTAAATAAATGAAATCATATTAAATATGTAAAGCATCCCATTTATACAAATAAATATTCAACTATATATATATATATATATATATATATATATATATGTGTGTGTGTGTGTAATATCCCGTGTTTTTTTTAAATATTTTTACACTGTACCGGGATATACAGTGTCAATAATTTTTATGCATTATACGATATTTTTATGAGTTGATATGTATTTTAAACCTATTTAATTACTGTCTATTATTTTCAGTATTTTACGTAAAATTTTCCCGGGACTTTCATTTTCGGGGAAATTTCCACGTAAACAATGTATTATTAATTATTTTAAATGTATTTACGGGTTTGCATGAACTCATACATATTTTTAAATTAATAAATAAAGCTTGTGTGTGTATATTTA
Source organism: Mallotus nudiflorus (assembly GCA_947683625.1). NCBI lineage: Eukaryota > Viridiplantae > Streptophyta > Magnoliopsida > Malpighiales > Euphorbiaceae > Mallotus > Mallotus nudiflorus. The sequence goes on along the minus strand of CANTUR010000187.1, from coordinate 2,503,092 downwards.
ATTAATTAGGGTTTATTATTACCCTAATATTTTATTATTTATTTATTATTATTTGATTATTTTATTTATTATTAAATTATTAAAATTTATTATTTTATTATTAATTATTTATTAATATTTAATTATTTTAATTTATTTTCTTTTTTTTCTTTTTTTTTTCTTTTCCTTTTTCTTTCTTTTTTCTTTTTCTTTCTCTTTCCTTTTTCTTTCTTTTCTTTTTCTTCTTCTTCTTCTTCTTCTTCTTCCCGCGCGGGCGCCGGACCACATTCTTCTCACCGCCGTTTCTCCCTCCTCCGGCCACCGTTTTCGACACCGCCGGTCTCTATCTTCTCCTTGAGCTCCGGTGAGTGTTATTCTAGCTTTGGTTTGAGCTAAAATGGTCTAGAATTGCTTAGGTTTCGATTTGAAATTTTCGGCCTCTTTTGGTTTTTGATTTTTTGAGCTTCGATTTGGATGATTCATGGAAACTTCCTTCACAAATGTTGTTTCTGGTAGCTTAATCTTCATGTATGAATTTTTGTAGAATTTTTGGAGATTGTTTGGATTTTTGGGTATTTTTGAATATTTTAATATTATTTTCTAATTTTCGGAAATTAATTATTTAAATTATGAAATTGGAGTTTATGGTTGAATTAGGTGTTGAAATGAATTATAGAAATTTAATTTGGAATTTTTATGAATTTCTAAGTATTTATTTTTAATTATTGAAGTTTATGTGAATTTGTAAAATTAAGTTAATTGTGTTTTAAATTGAATTTAATTGGTTAATTGAGTTTAATTATTGATATTATTGATAAATATGTTGAGAAAATTAATTTGGATAATTGTATGATTTTTGGTGAATTTTTGAAGTAATTTAGGTATATATATATATATAGGGGTATTTTGGTAATTTTACCCTAAATTGTCTAAAAAATGTAATTTAATTGGTTTTAATATTTATTTAAGGTATAAAAATGATTTCTACAAAATATTTAGTATTTTTAACTAATTAAAACTATTTCCCGGGAATTATTTTCAATTATATATATAATATACGGTTTTTCAAATAAAATGAGTTTTAATCGGTTTTTACAGTGTTTCAAGATTTATTATGTAATTTCTACGTATGAAAATGTATTTTTATGATTTAAGGATATTTTTGGTATATTTGAATATATATTCTGTGTTTGTGGACCCCGGTCGACAGATTGTAGTCTGGAGTCCGACCGAGAGGTTGTGTTTGATTGTGGTGTTTATTTTTGAAGTGTATTTTCTTTGCAGGGTCGGCTCTACTCTTTTGAGTAGAGAGATGTCCATTTTACAGGGAGGTTCTGCCGGATTTCCGGTAGAATTCTCGTAAAACGTGATATCCAATCGAACCCTAATTTCCGATTCTGTGTTGAATACTCTAGATTTAATTCTAGGATTTCTGTTAGGGTTATTCTGATGTCGATTACTTATTTCTTGTTTAGTTGCGCCGAGACCGAGGGTTAGTGGACCAGGCCCGTCGGACCTGTCTCGTGGAGCGCATTAGGTGAGTTACTATATTATATATATATGCGTAGGATGCATGATTTAGAAAATGCATGTTTTATTTTGACTAAATATGCATAAATAACATGATTTATATTCAAGTATATTTTTGGTATATTTTTGGTATATAATAAATTATATACATGTTTTATTAATAAAATATATTTAAAATGTTTTTAAATATATTTTTAGTTTAATTCATGATTTGATTGGATTTATTTGACATATATATACTCAAAATATACCTGGTTTACGTTTGGTATATTTTCGGTATATATATGGTTTATATTGCTATTTCATTTATATCCATGCATCATTTATTTTTGTGAATGAATGTTTTATATTTAAGAATGAAGGATATCAATAGAACGTGCTACCTAGTGGGCAGCACTAGGACCGAGTACGTACCGGTACGCCTATAGCTTTAGGCTATATTACTAACTGATTTGTGGATATTGAATTGATTATGATTATTGATATATGTGAGATGTGGTTTGGGTGTGATTGCTGGAGCTCGGTTGACCAAGTGTCTCGGGGCCAATCACACTGGCAGTCAGACTGCTGGAGCTCGGTTGACTTAGTGTCTCGGGGCCAGTCTACTGTCCATGATGGATTAAGTGGATATATTTGGAATCAGTGAGCTGTATGGCTAGAGTGTTGTTTAACACTATTTTTTCTGAGGTTGCGATATTCTAGGGTTCTATGTGATCCTTCATAAAAGTTGATTTTCAGACAAATATATAAAATGATTTTTCTGCATCTGTATGAATTTGCCTGTATATATACATATTACTCATATACTGTTGACTGTATGCATTATCACTTAGAGTGTATGTATATATACTATAGTAATTCACTCAGTGAGGTCTGACTCCCCTCCGTTGACTATTTTTCAGGAGAGTCAACTTCCTCAGGCCTCAGTAGCAGGTCAATACGCCGGATTTCTTCCTCCCCGGCTTCTTTATGTAAATTATATACTTGAGTCTTATTTATTTTATCTAGACATTGCAGTAGTTGTGATTTTCAGTAGTTGTGAAATAAAGTATTTGTTTTAAAGAGATGTATTATAGTAAAAACTGGATTTGTATAAAAGATTATACATTTATGAGATTATATATGCGATGTGATGAGTTTTGAATTAAATCCAGTTGATATGGATGATATTGTAATATTTATGATTTTATTTTCTGCTGCATATTATATTTTTATTGTTATTATTGCATATTTATTTTATTTTTAGGCTTGCTACGGGTTCCGGATTCGAAAGAATTCCCGTTCCCTAGCGCCGGTCATGGCCCCTGTTTTGGGTTGTGACAAAGTTGGTATCAGAGCGAAGTTCGTATCTGAGTGGAGTTCTGTGTTAGGGCTTAGTTATGTGAGTTGTGGCCCTAGTTTTTTTTGAGTTGTGTTTTCTGTTGGACTACTGCAGTGTATTAGGTTTGAGTATGTCTTGATAAGTATTCCTTGCTGTAGTTTTCAGCGTTATTCCTCCGTTGTCTGTTTTTGTCTGAATCTTTCCGTTTGTCTTTTCAGAATGAGGAGGCGAGCGCGTGTCGCTCCACCGGTCGTTGAGGCCGAGGATGATGAGTCTTTTCAGGACGAGGTTTTACCTCCTGAGCAGCCAGTTAGACGTAGAGGTCGTGGCAGGGGTAGACCTCGAGGAGCGGCAGGTCGCCGTAGGCAGAGAGAGTTACAAGGACGAGGAGCCTGTTGAGCCTGAGTTTGATGTTCTTGTTCCTCCAGTTGTTCAGCCTGCCTATCAGCAGGGTATGTCTGACCCTGAGGGAGCTTTGTTCTATGCCCGAGTTGGCAGGATTGCTTTTGATGGTACTTCTGATCCTTTAGATTTTCTGCATGCGATTGAGACTAGGACTCGGACTGCTCATATCGAGTACCAGAGGATCATGATTGTTGAGTTGTCTATCGAGGGACCAGCCTTGGATTGGTTTATTCAGATGATCCAGCCCTATATGATGACGATGACGTGGGCTCAGTTTCGAGAGCGATTCATGAGGAGATTTTATCCAGAGCCTCTTCGTTTGAGCTATCGTCTCCGTTTGACTAGTATTTCTCGTGGAGATCGATCAGTAGAGGAGTATACCCGAGAGTTCCTTCGTCTGGGTAGATATGCTGAGGATCTGATGCGAGATCAGTATTTCGCTGTTACTACCTATGTTACTGGTTTGGGTTCAGCTTTTGCTGGTATGCCTACAGCAGGTCTTACTCTGGAGTCTGTGATTGAGCTAGCTAAGGAGATCGAGCTGAGGTTAGTTTAGGCAGGGAGCGATGCCTGATTATTACCAGTTGGGAGTTCAGTCGAGTGGATTGCAGGCTACTCCGTATTCGAGTTTTCATGTTGGTTCGAGTAGTCAGCAGCGAGGTTCGACTCAGCAGAGTCAGAGACAGCAGCAGCGAGTGCATCGGAGCAGTAGACATGGTCATGGAGGTCAGCGTAGATCGTTTAGATTTGGGTCAGGTGCTTCGAGCAGCAGCAGTGGTCGTAGTTCTGGATCAGCTGCCAGTGTTTGTCAGACTTGTGGTAGAGTCCATCAGGGACCGTGTTATCTGACACCGTTGACATGTTTCAGATGCGGGCAGACAGGACATTTTGCCAGATCGTGTCCTTATTCCGGATATCAGCAGCAGCAGATTCCGCGATTCCCACAGCAGTCGATTGCTAGTGCAGCACCCGTGCCATTTCAGTTGCCACCAGCTCAGCATCAGAGTTCTACTCAGTTTGTTCCACAGCAGAGTCGTGGTAGAGGTACGAGAGGAGGTACCCGAGGTGTTGGCCAGGCTTCTACCAGTCAGCAGGGAGGTCGAGGCCAGGCCAGAGTTTTTCATCTGACTCAGCGGGATGCTCAGGCATCTAATGCAGTCATGGCAGGTATTCTTTCTATTTGTTACCTGGATGCTTTGGTTTTGTTTGATCCGGGTGCCACGCATTCGTTTGTTTCTCCCATTTTTGCTTCTAAATCTTGTTGGCAAGCTTCGATGATGGCTTTTCCCTTGTCTGTTGCCACTCCTCTGAGTGATTCTTTGGACGCCGATATTGTTCTTTCTGGTTGTCCAGTTCTCGTGGGAGATAGAGAATTACCCGTCGATTTGATTTTGTTGGATGTGATGGAGTTTGATGTTATTTTGGGAATGGATTGGTTATCTCAGCATTATGCCGTGGTTGATTGCAGGAATAAGGAGGTGATTTTCAGAATTCCTGGTGAAGTAGAATTTAAGTTTGTTGGTGACAGGAGTTCAGCACCTCAGAATCTTATTTCTGTTATTTCAGCTAGGAAGTTGTTGAGGAAAGGTTGTCAGGGGTTTTTGGCATTGGTTAGGGATACGTCAGTGGAGAAGTTGTCACTCACAGATGTTCCTGTTGCTTGTGAGTTTCCTGATGTTTTTCCCGAGGAGTTGCCAGGTTTACAACCTCATAGAGAGATTGAGTTCTGTATAGATGTGGTCCCAGGTACTACTCCTATATCTATGCCACCCTATCGTATGGCTCCTGCAGAGTTGAGAGAGTTGAAGGAGCAATTGCAAGAGTTGTTGGATAAAGGTTTTATTAGACCTAGTGTTTCTCCTTGGGGTGCACCAGTCTTGTTTGTGAAGAAGAAGGATGGTACCCTGAGACTGTGCATTGACTACAGAGAGCTTAATAAGGTGACAGTGAAGAACAAGTATCCTCTCCCGAGGATAGATGATTTATTTGATCAGCTCCAGGGTGCACAGTTCTTTTCTAAGGTTGACTTGAGGTCGGGTTATCATCAGCTGCGGATCAGTGAAGCTGATATTCCTAAGACAGCGTTCCGCACTCGATATGGTCATTATGAGTTTCTGGTGATGTCTTTTGGTTTGACTAATGCACCAGCAGCTTTTTATGGACCTGATGAACAGAGTATTCCGACCGTATGTGGATCAGTTTATGGTAGTCTTCATTGATGATATACTGGTATATTCGAGGAGTATGGAAGAGCACGTATATCATTTGAGGATTGTACTACAGACACTGAGAGATCATCAGCTTTATGCTAAATTCTCGAAGTGTGATTTCTGGATGGAGAGTGTTTCTTTTCTTGGACACGTAGTGTCTAAAGAAGGTATTCAGGTTGATCCACAGAAGATTGAAGCAGTATCTGAGTGGCCTAGACCTACTTCAGTTACTGAGATTCGGAGTTTTCTAGGTTTAGCCGGGTATTATAGGCGGTTTGTGCAGGATTTTTCCAGGATAGCAGCCCCTATGACTCGCTTGACTCAGAAGAATGTTAGATTCGAGTGGTCAGAAGCTTGTGAGAATAGTTTTCAGTTGTTGAAGGAGAAGTTGACCACAGCGCCAGTATTAGCTTTGCCTAATAGTGTGGATAAGTTCACAGTTTACTGTGATGCCTCTAGAATTGGTCTTGGTTGTGTGTTGATGCAGAATGGAAGGGTGATAGCCTATGCTTCGAGGCAGTTGAAGAAGCATGAGCAGAACTATCCTACACATGATCTTGAGATGGCTGCAGTGATCTTTGCTTTGAAGATTTGGAGACATTATCTGTACGGGGTGACTTGTGAGATATTTACTGATCACAAGAGCCTTAAGTACATTTTCCAGCAGCGAGATTTGAATTTGAGGCAGAGAAGATGGTTGGAACTGTTGAAGGATTATGATTGTGAGATTCTTTACCATCCGGGTAAAGCTAATGTGGTAGCAGATGCCTTGAGTAGGAAGTCCCTCAGGTAGTCTTGCTCACATCGGTGTTGAGAGGAGACCATTGATCCAGGAGTTGCATCTGATGGTGGATCAAGGTCTGATGATGAAGATCAGTAGATCAGGTGGACTGTTAGCTCAGTTTAAAGTACGATCTGTGCTAAGGGATAGGATTAAAGCAGCTCAGAGCCGAGATCCTATTCTAGAAGAGCTTGCAGAGAATGTCAGAGCAGGGAAGTTCACTGATTTCACACTCGATGATGATGGTGTGTTGTGGATCAGTGGTAGATTGTGTGTTCCTGATGTGGATGATTTGAGAGAGGAGATCCTAGAGGAAGCACATTCTACAGCCTACAGCGTTCATCCTGGTGTTACTAAGATGTACCACAGTATCAGAGATCTATACTGATGGGATGGATTGAAGAAGGATGTCGCCGATTATGTTGCTAAGTGCTTGACGTGTCAGCAAGTGAAAGCCGAACATCAGAAGCCTTCTGGGAAGCTTCAGCCTCTTCCTATTCCCGAGTGGAAATGGGAAAGGATAGCTATGGATTTTGTGGTCGGTTTACCTCGTTCGAAGGATGGATACGATTCCATCTGGGTGATTGTAGACAGATTGACGAAGTCTGCACATTTCTTGCCTGTGAAAGCCACATATTCAGTTGCTAGATTGGCGAAGTTGTACGTGAAGCATATTGTGTGCTTCATGGAGTACCTGTGTCCATTGTGTCAGACAGAGGTTCGGTGTTCACTTCTCGTTTTTGGCAGAAGTTGCAGGAAGCGATGGGCACTAGGTTGGATTTCAGTACTGCTTTTCATCCTCAGACAGATGATCAGTCTGAGAGGACGATCCAGACACTGGAAGATATGTTGAGGATGTGTGTCATGGATTTGGGAGGTAGCTGGGATGATCATTTGTCGCTTGTTGAGTTTACATATAATAACAGCTACCATAGCAGTATTGGCATGGCACCATATGAGGCGTTGTATGGAAGGAAGTGTAGATCCCCATTGAGTTGGGATGAGATTGGTGAGAGAGCTTTGACTGGACCAGAGATGGTTCAAGATGCTGCAGAGAAAGTCGCCGTGATTAAGCGCAGATTAGAGACCGCAGTTAGCAGACAGAAGAGTTATGCGGATCCTAGGCGCAGAGATGTGGAGTTTCAGGTTGGAGATTTCGTTTTTCTGAAAGTATCTCCGATGAAGGGTGTGATGAGATTTGGCAGGAAGGGTAAGTTAGCATCGAGATATATTGGACCGTTTGAGATTCTGGAGAGAATTGGCACTGTTGCATATCAGTTGGATTTGCCTCCGAGTATGTCACAAGTGCATCCAGTATTTCATATCTCGATGTTGAGGAAGTATATCTCAGATCCTTCACACGTGTTGCAACCTGACAGTGTGGAAGTGAGTGAAGATTTGATGTGTGTGGAAGAACCTGTGGCGATCGTAGATTTTCAAGTTCGACAGTTGCGATCGAAGCAGATTCCGATGGTCAAGGTTTTGTGGCGTAGCAACAGAGTTGAAGAGCATACGTGGGAGACTGAAGCTGAGATGCGAGCTTCTTACCCGTATCTCTTTCCTTCCTGATTCTGTAATCTTGTTTTTAGAATTCAGGGATGAATTCTTGTAAGGGGGGAAGACTGTAATATCCCGTGTTTTTTTTAAATATTTTTACACTGTACCGGGATATACAGTGTCAATAATTTTTATGCATTATACGATATTTTTATGAGTTGATATGTATTTTAAACCTATTTTAATTACTGTCTATTATTTTCAGTATTTTACGTAAAATTTTCCCGGGACTTTCATTTTCGGGGAAATTTCCACGTAAACAATGTATTATTAATTATTTAAATGTATTTACGGGTTTGCATGAACTCATACATATTTTTAAATTATTAAATAAAGCTTGTGTGTGTATATTTATTTAATTAGGGTTTATTATTACCCTAATATTTTATTATTTATTTATTATTATTTGATTATTTTATTTATTATTAAATTATTAAAATTTATTATTTTATTATTAATTATTTATTAATATTTAATTATTTTAATTTATTTTCTTTATTTTCTTTTTTTTTCTTTTCCTTTTTCTTTCTTTTTTCTTTTTCTTTCTCTTTCCTTTTTCTTTCTTTTCTTTTTCTTTTTCTTCTTCTTCTTCTTCCCGTGCGGGCGCCGGACCACATTCTTCTCACCGCCGTTTCTCCCTCCTCCGGCCACCGTTTTTGACACCGCCGGTCTCTATCTTCTCCTTGAGCTCCGGTGAGTGTTATTCTAGCTTTGGTTTGAGCTAAAATGGTCTAGAATTGCTTAGGTTTCGATTTGAAATTTTCGGCCTCTTTTGGTTTTTGATTTTTTTGAGCTTCGATTTGGATGATTCATGGAAACTTCCTTCACAAATGTTGTTTCTGGTAGCTTAATCTTCATGTATGAATTTTTGTAGAATTTTTGGAGATTGTTTGGATTTTTGGGTATTTTTGAATATTTTAATATTATTTTCTAATTTTAGGAAATTAATTATTTAAATTATGAAATTGGAGTTTATGGTTGAATTAGGTGTTGAAATGAATTATAGAAATTTATTTGGAATTTTTATGAATTTCTAAGTATTTATTTTTAATTATTGAAGTTTATGTGAATTTGTAAAATTAAGTTAATTGTGTTTTAAATTGAATTTAATTGGTTAATTGAGTTTAATTATTGATATTATTGATAAATATGTTGAGAAAATTAATTTTGGATAATTGTATGATTTTTGGTGAATTTTTGAAGTAATTTAGGTATATATATATATATAGGGGTATTTTGGTAATTTTACCCTAAATTGTCTAAAAATGTAATTTAATTGGTTTTAATATTTATTTAAGGTATAAAAATGATTTCTACAAAATATTTAGTATTTTTAACTAATTAAAACTATTTCCCGGGAATTATTTTCAATTATATATATAATATACGGTTTTTCAAATAAAATGAGTTTTAATCGGTTTTTACAGTGTTTCAAGATTTATTATGTAATTTCTACGTATGAAAATGTATTTTTATGATTTAAGGATATTTTTGGTATATTTGAATATATATTCTGTGTTTGTGGACCCCGGTCGACAGATTGTAGTCTGGAGTCCGACCGAGGGGTTGTGTTTGATTGTGGTGTTTATTTTTGAAGTGTATTTTCTTTGCAGGGTCGGCTCTACTCTTTTGAGTAGAGAGATGTCCGTTTTACAGGGGAGGTTCTGCCGGATTTCCGGTAGAATTCTCGTAAAACGTGATATCCAGTCGAACCCTAATTTTCGATTCTGTGTTGAATACTCTAGATTTAATTCTAGGATTTCTGTTAGGGTTATTCTGATGTCGATTACTTATTTCTTGTTTAGTTGCGCCGAGACCGAGGGTTAGTGGACCAGGCCCGTCGGACCTGTCTCGTGGAGCGCATTAGGTGAGTTACTATATTATATATATATGCGTAGGATGCATGATTTAGAAAATGCATGTTTTATTTTGACTAAATATGCATAAATAACATGATTTATATTCAAGTATATTTTTGGTATATTTTTGGTATATAATAAATTATATACATGTTTTATTAATAAAATATATTTAAAATGTTTTTAAATATATTTTTAGTTTAATTCATGATTTGATTGGATTTATTTGACATATATATACTCAAAATATACCTGGTTTACGTTTGGTATATTTTCGGTATATATATGGTTTATATTGCTATTTCATTTATATCCATGCATCATTTATTTTTGTGAATGAATGTTTTATATTTAAGAATGAAGGATATCAATAGAACGTGCTACCTAGTGGGCAGCACTAGGACCGAGTACGTACTGGTACGCCTATAGCTTTAGGCTATATTACTAACTGATTTGTGGATATTGAATTGATTATGATTATTGATATATGTGAGATGTGGTTTGGGTGTGATTGCTGGAGCTCGGTTGACCAAGTGTCTCGGGGCCAATCACACTGGCAGTCAGACTGCTGGAGCTCGGTTGACTTAGTGTCTCGGGGCCAGTCTACTGTCCATATGGATTAAGTGGATATATTTGGAATCAGTGAGCCTGTATGGCTAGAGTGTTGTTTAACACTATTTTTCTGAGGTTGCGATATTCTAGGGTTCTATGTGATCCTTCATAAAAGTTGATTTTCAGACAAATATATAAAATGATTTTTCTGCATCTGTATGAATTTGCCTGTATATATACATATTACTCATATACTGTTGACTGTATGCATTATCACTTAGAGTGTATGTATATATACTATAGTAATTCACTCAGTGAGGTCTGACTCCCCTCCGTTGACTATTTTTCAGGAGAGTCAACTTCCTCAGACCTCAGTAGCAGGTCAATACGCCGGATTTCTTCCGCCCCGGCTTCTTTATGTAAATTATATACTTGAGTCTTATTTATTTTATCTAGACACTGCAGTAGTTGTGATTTTCAGTAGTTGTGAAATAAAGTATTTGTTTTAAAGAGATGTATTATAGTAAAACTGGATTTGTATAAAGATTATACATTTATGAGATTATATATGCGATGTGATGAGTTTTGAATTAAATCCAGTTGATATGGATGATATTGTAATATTTATGATTTTATTTTCCGCTGCATATTATATTTTTATTGTTATTATTGCATATTTATTTTATTTTTAGGCTTGCTACGGGTTCCGGATTCGAAAGAATTCCCGTTCCCTAGCGCCGGTCATGGCCCCTGTTTTGGGTCGTGACAATATGCAAACAAACATGCATATATATTAACAATAACAATTAATTTTTAATGCAACATGGGCATAATAATTCTTATTTTATTAAAAACATAGATGCTAATAATTTCTCTACATCCAATGCATACATTATTCAAAATAATTATTCTCAATTATATATATGGAAACAGATATATTGTAATATCCCAAATTTTTAAATAATTTTAAACTGCATCGGGATATGCAGTGTTAATAATTTTTATATATATTTGATTATTTAATTAGTTTATTATTTATTAAAGTCATTTTTAATTATTTTAAGTCTCTTACATAAAATTTTTCTGAGATTTTTATTTTTGGGGAAATTAAAACCTAAATAAATAATTATTAATTATTTTTGACGGTTTTGTAAATTTGCATGAGTCTATGCACGATTTAATTGTCGTATTAAAATATATACATATACATGCATATATGCACATTTAAATAATTAGGTTTATTTTTAATTAAATTTATATTATATTATATAGTTTTAATAATTAATATGTGTATATGTATACAAATATTATTATTTATGTGTGTGGTGTATATAACTTCGAATATAATATTCATATATTATTATAATATAAATTAAAGTTATATATATATATATATATATATATATATATATATTTACAAAATCAAAAGTTTAGCTTATTTACGGTTTTGCCATTCTTCTCCTCCAAAGCTTCCCGACGCATTTCTTCTCCCTGACCGCTGAAAATTCCGTTTTCACACCAGCGGAGTGCCTCCCAACCGTCCTCCCATCCTAAGCTCCCTCCGCCACCTTCTCTTCCCTTTTCTGGCATCATTTGGCTAGTTTTCTTCCAAGAAACCGAAAATCACCCTTAACCTCCGATCACCTCTTTTTCGGCCACCGTTTTGAGTGACGCTAGTCTCTATCTCTTCCTTGAACTCTGGTGAGTGCATTTTCTAAGCTTGGTTTCACTTGATTTGGTCTGGATTTTCCTAGATTTCCAATTTTCAATTTCGGCCTATATGTGTTCTTGATTTTTTTTAAGCTTCAATTTTAATGATTCAAGCCAGATTCCTTCACAAAGATTGATCCTCTTAGCTTAATCTACATGCTTTAATTTTTTTTGGAATTTTTGAGAATTATTTTGATTTTTGTGATTTTTGATTATTTTATTAATATTTTCTAATTTTCGTAAATTAATTAAATAAATTATGAAATTGTGATTTATGGTGTTTATAGGTGTTAAAATGAATTTTGGAATTTAATTTTTAATTTTTGTGATTTTGTATAATTATTATGAATTTATTTAGTTTATGTGATTTTTAGAAAATTAGGTTAATTATGTATTTTGTTTAAATTAATTGGTTTAATTGAGTATAATTATTGAATTATATGTTGAGAAATATTTTTGAGTAATTATATTATTTTTAGTGAATTTTTGTGTAATTATAGTGAATTATGTGAATTTAGATATAACTAGGGGTATTTTGGTAATTTGAATATAAATTGGCTAAAAATTTAGTTAAATTGGTTTAATAGTTATTTGAGGTATAAAAATGATTTTTACAAATTATTTAGTATTTTTAACTAATTAAAACTATTTTTCATAAATTATTTTCAAATTATATATAATATATTATTTTTGTAAATAAATGAGTTCTTATCAATTTTTAATATATTTAAGGGTTAATTATGTAATTTGGATTTATAAAATGTATTTTGGTTAATATTTATGAATTTATCGGGAATTATTGATTTTTAATAATATTTTATTTAAATTAGGGTTTTATTGTATTTATCGTTAAATAATTATTTTCAGTGTTTTAAATATCTAAATTGCTATACTTTGATTATTAAGGGTATTTTTGGTATTTTTGACATTTTAATGTATTCTTTGTTTATCTCGTGAATTGGGAACCTCGGTTGGTAGAATTGTAGTTTGGATGTCCGATCGAGGGGTTGTGAAACTGTTTTTATTCGAAGTGTATTTTCTTATAGGACCGGCTTTTACTCTGTGAGTAGAGAGATGTCCATTTTACAGGGGAGGTTTGTCACGACCCAAAACAGGGGCCATGACCGGCGCTAGGAACGGGAATTCTTTCGAATCCGGAACCCGTAGCAAGCCTAAAAAATAAAATAAAGCATGCCGTAATAACAGTAACAATATAATATGCAGCGGAAATAAAATCATAATATCATAATATTATCCACATCAACTGGATTTAAATCAAAATCTCATCACATAGATATATATAATCTTTAATACAAATCCAGTTTCAATATAATACATTTCTTTAAAAATAAAATACATGAAATCCAACACTGTAATTCACAAACTACTCGCAGTGTCTAGATAAAATAAATAAGACTCAAGTATATAATTTACATAAAGAAGCCGGGGCGGAAGAAATCCGGCGTATCGACCTGCTACTGAGGTCTGAAGAAGTTGACTCTCCTGAAAAATAGTCAACGGAGGGGAGTCAGACCTCACTGAGTGAATTACTATAATATTATATACATACGCACTAAGTGATAATGCATACAGTCAACAGTATATATAATATGTATATATATACAGGCAATTACACACAGATGCAATAAAATCATTTTTATATATTTTATTTGAAAATCATCTTTTATGAAGGATCACATAGAACCCTAGAATATCGCAACCTCAGAAAATAGTGTTAAACAACACTCAAGCCATACAGGCTTCACTTATTCCAAGTATATCCACTTAATCCATTTAGATAGTAGACTGGCCCCGAGACACTAAGTCAACCGAGCTCCAGCAGTCTAACTGCCAGTGTGATTGGCCCCGAGACACTTGGTCAACCGAGCTCCAGCAATCACACCCACAAACCACATCTCACATATCGATAATCATAATCAAATCAATATCCACAAATAGTTAGTAATATAGCTTAAAGCTATAGGCGTACCAGTACGTACTCGGTCCTAGTGCTGCCCACTAGGTAGCACGTTCTATTGATATCCTTCATCATTAATTATAAAACATTCATTCACAAAAATAAATGATGCATAGATATAAATGACATAACAATATAATCCATATATATACCAGAAATATACCAAAAGTAAACCAGTATATTTCGAGTATATATACGTCAAATAAATCCAGTCAAATCATAAATTAAGTTGGAAATATATTTAAAAACATTTTAAATATATTTTATTCACAAAACATGCATATAATTTATTATATACCAAAAATAAACCAAAAATATACTTAATATGAACTTAAGAAATAATCAAATTATTTATGCATATTTAATCAACATAAAACATGCATTTCTAAATCATGCATCCTAAGCATATATATATATAGTATAGTAACTCACCTAATGCGCTCCACGAGACAGGTCCGACGGGCTTGGTCCACTAGCCCTCGGTCTCGGCGCAACTAAACAAGCAATGAATAACTGACATCAGAATAAACCTAACAGAAATCCTAGAATTCAATCTAGAGTATTAAACACAGAATCGGAAATTAGGGTTCGACTGGATATCACGTTTTACGAGAATTCTACCGAAAATCCGCAGAACCTCCCCTGTAAAACGGACATCTCTCTACTCAAAAGAGTAGAGCCGACCCTGCAAAGAAATACACTTCAAAAAAACAAGCTCAACACAATCAAAATCCTACGGTCGGACTCCAAACTACAGTCCACCGACCGGGTCCACAAACACAGAACATATTCCAGATATACCAAAATATCCTCACAACATAGTAATACATCTCATAGGTAGAAATTACATAATTAACCTTAAAACACTATAAAAAACCGATTAAAAACTCATTTTATTAGAAAAACATATATTATATATATAATTGAAAAATAATTCACGAAAAATAGTTTTAATTAGTTAAAAATACCAAATATTTTTGTAGAAATCATTTTTATACCTTAAATAACTAATAAAACCCAATTAAATTACATTTTTAGACAATTTAGGGTAAAAATTACCACAATACCCCTATATATATATAAATATACTTAAATTACTTCAAAAATTCACCAAAAATTATACAATTATCCAAAAATTAATTTTCTCAACATATTTATCCATAATATTAATAATTAAACTCAATTAACCAATTAAATTCAAATAAAAACACATTTAACCCCTAATTTCTCAAAATCACATAAAGTTCAATAATTCAAAATAAATACTTAGAATTCATAAAAATTCCAAATAAATTCCTATAATTCATTTCAACACCTAATTCAACCATAAACTCAAATTTCATAATTTAAATAATTAATTTCCGAAAATTAGAAAATAATATTAAAATATTCAAAAATACCCAAAAATCCAAACAATCTCCAAAAATTCTACAAAAATTCATACATGTAGATTAAGCTACTAGGAACAATATTTTTGAAGGGAGTTTCCATGAATCAATCAATTCGAAGCTCAAAAAAAATCAAAAACCCTAATAGGCCGAAATTGACAAAATCGAAACCTAAGCAATTCTAGACCATTTTAGCTCAAACCAAAGCTAGAATCACACTCAACGGAGCTCAAGGAGAAGAAAGAGATCGGCGGTGTCGAAAACGGTGGCCGAAATCGACGTGATCGACGGTGGATCGATTTTCGGCTTTCCGGCCAAATCGACTTCCAGGCGCCGGAAACGGCCTCCTCAGGTGGCGAAATTGGTCGGGGAAGACGGTGGCACACCGGAACGGGCACACCCACGATGAAAGAAATGGTGTGACAGACGCTCGGACGGCAAGGAGAAGGATCGAGAGGAAGAAGGAGACTCGTGGGGCAAATGTGTAATTTTCCAATTCTCTTGTAATTTGACAAATATATGTATATATATATACTTATACTATATATTAAAATAATATTAAATTACACACCTCAAATATACACCACACACATAAAATTTAATATTTTAATAATTTATACTAAATAAAATTAATTAATAACAATAAAACAATTAAATACTTAATAAAAATATTAGGGTAATAATAAACCCTAATTAAAATAAATATACACACACAAGCTTTATTTAATAATTTAAAAATATGTATGAGTTCATGCAAGTTCGTAAATATATTTAAAATTAATTAATAATACATTGTTTACGTGAAAATTTCCCCGGAAATGCAAGTCTCGGGAAAATTTTACGTAAAAACACTGAAAATAATATACAGTAATTAAAATAGGTTTTAAATACATATTAACTCGTAAAAATATCACATATATATTCAAAATTTATTAACACTGCATATCCCGGTACAGTGTAAAAATATTTAAAAAAAACACGGGATATTACAAGGTTTTGCTGGATTTTTGATAGAATTCTCGTAAAACGTGATATCCAGTCAAATTCTTATTCCTATTATGAGTCTAGTGTTTTAGGTCGAGTCTCTAGAATTATGTTAGATTTATTCTAATTTTGTATTATCGTTTGTTTGTTTAGTAGTGCCAAGATCGAGGCCTAATGGACCAGGCCCGTCAGACTCATCTCGTGGAGCGCACAACTGTGAGTTGTTATTTTATATATACGTGTTTTAGGAATGCATGCTTTAGAAATGTATGTTTAAATTTTATGAATTTTGCATAAATGATTTAATAAATGCTTAGGTATATTTTAGTATATTTTTGGTATATTTTAAATTAAATGCATGTTTTATTATGGAATTATACCTAAAATGTTTTTAAATATGTATATAGTTTATTTTATAATTAAATTGAATTTATTCGACGTATATATACTTGAAATATATTTGGTTTATTTTTGGTATATTTCTAGTATATATATGGTTTATATTGTTAATTTAATTAAAGTCATGCATCATTTATTTTATGAATGTATGGACTTATTTTAAATGAAAGATATCAATAGAACGTGCTATCTAGTGAGCAGCACTAGGACCGAGTACGACGTTAGAATTTAGGTTAAATTACTAACCTATTTGTGGATATTGATTGGATTGATTTGATTTGATGTGAGATGTGATTTGGGAGTATGATTGCTGGAGCTCGGTTGACCAAGTGTCTCGGGGCCAATCACACTGACAGTCAGACTGCTAGAGCTCGATTGACTTAGTGTCTCGAGGCCAGTCTACTATCCAAATGGAATAAGTGAATTTATTTGGAATAAGTGAGTTTGTATGGCTAGAGTGTTGTCTAACACTATTTGAGATTGCGATCATTTAGGGTTCTATTTGATCCTTCATAAACAGATGTTATTTTTAGTATATATATATAAAATGATTTTGCTGCATCTGAGTGTATTTGCTTGTATATATATTTATTATATATACTATTGAATGTGTGCATTTGTCATTTAGTTATGCATGTATATATATTATAACAATTCACTCAGTGAGGTTTAACTCCCCTCTGTTGACTATTTTTGAGGAGAGTCTTCGTCTTCAGATCTCAGTAGCAGACCCTTACGCCAGATTTTTTTTTCCCCGGCTTTGCTATATAATCTGCTCACTTGATTTTATTTTATATTCTAGACACTGCAGTAGTTGTAGTTAAGTTGGGAGTTGTTTATTTTATATATGTTTGAGATTTGTATTTTAAAGGAATGAAACGAAAATTTGTTTAAAGGATTATATATATGAGATGGATTTGTGTTATTAAATGTGTTGATGGATTATTATTTTATTTTATTTATGAGATTTATTTCCACTTCGAGTATTTTATTTATTTTTATTATTGTTGCATGCTTTTATTTTATTTTAAAGGCTTGCTACGGGTTCCGGATTTGAAAGAATTCCCGTTCCTTAGCGTCGGTCATGGCCCCTGTTTTGGGTCGTGACATATCTAAATATTAACAATAATAAATATCATTTAATGAAATGAGCATAATTAAATTCATATTTATTAAAAACATATGAATGCTCATAATATTTGTCTACATACATTGTATACATATAATAATAATTAATAGTTGTGTGCTTTAAAATGACTTGATCGGCTTGGTTCTGTAGGCCTCGGTCTTGGCGCAACTATAGAAAAATGAATAATAATAGTAATATTAGAATTAAATTCCTAATTTTATACATTTAGAATTTCTAATAAACAACTTGATCTAGGACGCGACTCGATAACAAATTCAAAACTCATGATCGACTCGATGTCACGTTTTATGAAAAATCTACCAAAAATTTGGCAGAGTTTCCTTTGTAAAATGGACGTCTTTCTACTAAAAGTAGAGCTGATTCTACATGAAAACACACTTGAAATATACACAAAATGCTCAACTTCTCGGGTTGGGTCTCTCGAATTACAATTATTACCCAAGCGAAAACTAATATCCACAAAAATCAATAATAAAATAATAAAGATTAAAAATCAGTAAAATTCATAAAAAATCAATAAAGTACCACAATTCAACTTATTTAAATAATAAAAACGTTAAAGATATTTATTTTCAAAATAATTAATAAAATCCTAAATATAATTAAATAATATTAATAAAATCCATTTTTCAAATATTCAAAATTAAATAGCATAAATTACCAATAATTATTTAAATTGCTCAAATATATAATAAAAATAGCTAAAATTTCATTTAATCATAAAAATAATAATTAAAACTATTATTTGAATATATTTCTAGAAATTATTATTAATTAGCTAAAAATAGTAAATAATTCATAAAAATTATTTTAAAACTATTTATTACTGAAAAATTATCCAAATTTCAATTAAAATATAAAATTTATCAATTTATACTAATTTTTTCAAAATTCAAATTTTTACATAAACATTCAAAAATTCATAATAAAAATTTAGAATACAATTTCAATAAACTTTCTTCACAAAAATATGCTTGAAATAATTATTAGAATTTATTAAAAATATAATTTTCTTTAGATTGGAATAGTGCATGAATAGTAACTCCGAGTTTGGAAATTCAAAATTTTTAGAAAAATAAATAAAAATCGCATTTAGCTTCCTCACAACCTCTACAACAATTAATATTAAAGCAACATTAGCTAATAAGATCAAATAAGGGCTTAAACTAAAAAAAAACTCAAAATATTAAAAATATAAATACATAAAAACGAGATAGTTATCGAAGTTGAAACTCGAAATGATTCGAAGATTTGGGAAGTCTGGTGGACGAGCTTCCAAAAGAGACTAACCTCACACCTTGAGGTGGTGGTTGGCGATGGTGGCACTGGGTGGGTGTCGGTTGAGTGGGAAAGAAAGAAAGAAAGAAAAAGAAAAGAAAGAAAGAAGAAGGGGAAGAAGAATAAGTTGGGGAGGGGTCAAGGTATTGGATGTTTTTGACTAAAATTTTTTTTTAATAAAGGAGAAAAGGACAAAATAATATTTTAATCTTTTTTAAAGTACAAATAGTATATATATAATAATATATTTTAAATAAAATATCCCCCCACCAAGTACATATACACAAATAATAATATCATAAAATAATTAAATAATAATCAACACTAATAAATCTCACAATTTAATTTAATAAATAATTAACTAAAATAATAATTAAAATAAGTTATTCTCACCCATAATATATATATATATATATATATATATATATATATATATATATATATATATATATACACAATATTAAAATACACTACACCAATAATTCACAATAATAAAAATATTAATATTAATAATATTAAAATAACATTCAACACTAAATCTTAAAATTTAATTTCACAAAATAATCATAATATAACAATTTAATAAAATATTTATTAATTCTGCATATTTCAGAAATTAATTTAATAATTTATAAAATATCGGGTTATAACATTTTGGGTTTCTTTTGCATTCAAGCTTCACAAGTTCTCATCACTGAACTTCATTATGGGCCGATTAAACCGAGCATCTATAGTTCGCCCCATATTACGGGTCGATCGAACTGGTTGTCTACAAATTTTAAATATGAAGGTGAACACCTCTCAGCTTTTTGACTTAATGACTTTAGAGCTCAATATTTAATATATAAATAAATTTTACATTTTATTCAATTATTTTTATGGGGTTAAAGCTTTAGAAAATTAATTATCTCATTTTATTGAGAATTTTTCTTTTTGGAAAAAAAATATTTTCATCATGAATTAAATTTCAAATGTTGAATTTTGAATGTATAAGTTAATTATTCAATATATTATGTTATATTTTTTTATTATTTCTTATATTGATAATTTTATCATCCAGTAGTGAAACTTGGGTAATTTTACTAGTTTTGTATACATGTGTCTATGTAAAGAATGTGTAATGTGCTTATTTTTCTAATGTGACAACTCTCAAGTTATAAATTAACTATACAAAAAATTACATCCGCAATGCAAAATTTAAACCTAAAATCTATCCCAAATAGAACAATTTGTTCCCTTGAAAACTAAAATCCTGTAATATCCCGAGTTTTTAAATAATTTTAAACTGTATCATGATATGTAGTGTTAATAATTTTTGTATATATTTATGATTATTATCATGAGTTTGATAATTATTAAGTTATTTTAATTGTTCTTAATTATTTTAAGTTCTTTACGTAAAATTTTTCCGGGAATGTTATTTTCGGAGAAATTAAAACGTAAATAATTTTATATTAACTATTTTGACAAGTTTAACGAATTCGCATGAACTCATACATAATTTTAAAGTGCTATATAAAATGTATATATGTGTATTTATTTAAATTAAAGTAGGTTTAATTAATTAACTTAATTTTTATTATTTAGTTTTAATATTAATTAATTAATTATAAGTGTATAAATTATTAAAATATATGTGTGGTGAGCATTAATGTTTGTGGGATTATATTATTATAATATATGGTGTGGATCTATTATATATATATATATATATATATATATATATATATATATATATATATATATATATATATATATATATATATATATATATATATTTATATGTCACGACCCAAAACAGGAGCCATGACCGGCGCTAGGGAACGAGAATTCTTTCGAATCCGGATGTCACGACCCAAAACAGGGGCCATGACTGGCACTAGGGAACGGGAATTCTTTCGAATCCGGAACCCGTAGCAAGCCTAAAAATAAAATAAAGCATGCAATAATAACAATAATAATATAATATGCAGCGGAAAATAAAAATAATCATAATATCATAATATGATTTTCATATCAACTAGATTTAAATCAACATCTCATCACATAGATATATAATCTCTTTAATACAAATCCAGTTTCAATATAATACATCTCTTTAAAATAAAATACATGAAATCCAATACTTTAATTCACAACTACTGCAGTGTCTAGATAAAATAAATAAGACTCAAGTAGACAATTTACATAAAGAAGACGGGGCGGAAGAAATCCGACGTATCGACCTGCTACTGAGGTCTGAGGATGTTGACTCTCCTGAAAAATAGTCAACGGAGGGGAGTCAGACCTCACTGAGTGAATTACTATAATATATATACATACACTCTAAATGACAATGCATACAGTCAATAATACTTGTCTAATATGTATATATACAGGCAATTCATACAGATGCAGAAAAATCATTTTTATATATTTTACTGAAAAATTCCAGTTTATGAAGGATCACATAGAACCCTAGAATATCGCAACCTCAGAAAATAGTGTTAAACAACACTCTAGCCATACAGGCTCACTTAATTCAAATATATCCACTTAATCCATTTGGACAGTAGACTGGCCCCGAGACACTAAGTCAACCGAGCTCCAGCAGTCTGACTACCAGTGTGATTGGCCCCGAGACACTTGGTCAACCGAGCTCCAGCAATCACACCCACAAACCACATCTCACATATCGATAATCATAATCAAATCAATATCCATAAATAATTAGTAATATAGCCTAAAGCTATAGGCGTACCGGTACGTACTCGGTCCTAGTGCTGCCCACTAGGTAGCACGTTCTATTGATATCCTTCATTCTTAAATATAAAACATTCATTCACAATAAATGATGCATGAATTTAAATAAAATAACAATATAAACCATATATATACCGGAAATATACCAAAAGTAAACCAGGTATATTTCAAGTATATATATGTCAAATGAATTCAATCAAATTATAACTTAAGCTGGAAATATATTTAAAAACATTTTAAATATATTTTATTCACAAAATATGCATATAATTTATTATATACCAAAAATAAACCAAAAATATACTTAATGTAAACTTAAGAAATAATCAAATTATTTATGCATATTTAATCAATATAAAACATGCATTTCTAAATCATGCATCCTAAGCATATATATATAGTATAGTAACTCACCTAATGCGCTCCACGAGACGGGTCCGACTGGCCTGGTCCACTAGCCCTCGGTCTCGGCGCAACTAAACAAGCAATAAATAATCGACATCAGAATAAACCTAATAGAAATCCTAGAATTCAATCTAGAGTATTTAAATACGGAAACAGAATTAGGGTTCGACTGGACATCACGTTTTACGAGAATTCTACCAAAAATTCGACAGAACCTCCCCTGTAAAACGGACATCTCTCTACTCAAAAGAGTAGAGCCGACCCTGCAAAGAAATACACTTCAAAATACAAGCTCAACACAAATCCATAACCCCTCGGTCGGACTCCAGACTACAATCCACCGACCGGGGTCCACAAACACAGAATAATTTCAGATATACCAAAAATATCCTCACAACATAGAAATACATCTCATAGGTAAAAATTACATAATTAACCTTAAAACACTGTAAGAACCGATAAAAACTCATTTTATTAGTAAAACCGTATATTATATATATAATTGAAAATAATTCATGAAAAATAGTTTTAATTAGTTAAAAATACTAAATATTTTGTAGAAATCATTTTTATACCTTAAATAACTATTAAAACCAATTAAATTACATTTTTAGACAATTTAGGGTAAAATTACCAAAATACCCCTATGTATATAAATATACTTAAATTACTTCAAAAATTCACCAAAAATCATACAATTACCCAAAATTAATTTTCTCAACATATTTATCCATAATATCAATAATTAAACTCAATTAACCAATTAAATTCAAATAAAAACACATTTAACCTAATTTTTCCAAAATTCCATAAACTTCAATAATTCAAAATAAATACTTAGAAATTCATAAAAATTCCAAATAAATTCCTATAATTCATTTCAACACCTAATTCAACCATAAACTCAAATTTCATAATTTAAATAATTAATTTCCGAAAATTAGAAAATAATATTAAAATATTCAAAATACCCAAATATCCAAAAAACCTCCAAAAATTCTAAAAAAATTCATACATGTAGATTAAGCTACTAGGAACAACATTTGTGAAGGGAGTTTTCATGAATCAATCAATTCGAAGCTCAAAAAAAATCAAAAACCCTAATAGGCCGAAATTGACAAAATCGAAACCTAAGCAATTCTAGACCATTTTAGCTCAAAACAAAGCTATAATCACACTCACCGGAGCTCAAGGAGAAGAAAGAGACCGGCGGTGTCGAAAACGATGGTCGAAATAGGCGTGATCGACGGTGGATCGATTTTCGGCTTCTCCGGCCAAAATCGATCTCTAGACGCCGGAAACGGCCTCCTCAGGCGGCAGAATTGGTCGGGGAAGAAGGTGGCACACCGGAGGGCACACCCACGGTGAAGAAACGGCACGGCAGCGATCGGGAACGGAGAAGGGAATCGATCGGGGAAGAAAGGGATGATCGGGGGCAAAATGGTAATTTTCCAAACTTTTTGATTTTTGACAAATATATGTATATATATATACTTTATACTATATATTAAAATAATATTAAATTACACACATCAAATATACACCACACACATAAAATTTAATATTTTAATAATTTATACTAAATAAAATTAATTAAATAACAATAAAACAATTAAATACTTAATAAAATATTAGGGAAATAATAAACCCTAATTAAATAAATATATACACACAGGCTTTAATTAATAATTTAAAAATACGCATGAGTTCATGCAAGTCCGTAAATACATTTAAAATAATTAATATTACATTGTTTACGTGAAAATTTCTCCGAAAATGCAAGTCCCGGGAAAATTTTACGTAAAACATTGAAAATAATACACAGTAGTTAAAATTGATTTTAAATACATATTAACTCATAAAAATATCATATAATATACAAAAATTATTAACACTACATATCCCGGTACAGTGTAAATATATTTTAAAAACACGGGATATTACACCGGAACCCGTAGCAAGCCTAAAATAAAATAAAACATGCAATATTAATAATAACATAATTAAATAAAATACTGTGCAGCGGAATAAAATCATAAATATAAAAATAATAATCCACCTCGGGATTTAAATCAAATTCTCATCTCATATATAAATAAACTCTTTTAATACAAATCCAGTTCAAATTCTTAAAATACATAACTCATACAACAAATATACAATATCTCTTAACAATTTTACGACTACTGCAGTGTCTAGATCATAAAATAAAACTCAGATAAGCAGTTTACATAAAGAAGCCAGGGCGGAAGAAATCCGGTGTCACGACCCAAAACAGGGGCCATGACCGGTGCTAGGGAACGGGAATTCTTTCGAATCCGGAACCCGTAGCAAGCCTAAAAATAAAATAAATCATGCAATAATAACAATAACCATATTATATGCAGCGAAAATAAAAATCATAAATATAATGATGTAATATCCCGTGTTTTTTTAAAAAATATTTTTACACTGTACCGGGATATACAGTGTCAATAATTTTCATGCATTATACGATATTTTTATGAGTTGATATGTATTTTAAACCTATTTTAATTACTGTCTATTATTTTTAGTATTTTACGTAAAATTTTCCCGGGGACTTTTCATTTTCGGGGAAATTTCCACGTAAACAATGTATTATTAATTATTTTAAATGTATTTACGGGTTTGCATGAACTCATACATATTTTTAAATTATTAAATAAAGCCTGTGTGTGTATATTTATTTAATTAGGGTTTATTATTACCCTAATATTTTATTATTTATTTATTATTATTTGATTATTTTATTTATTATTAAATTATTAAAATTTATTATTTTATTATTAATTATTTATTAATATTTAATTATTTTAATTTATTTTATTTTTTTTTCTTTTTTTTCTTTTTTTTTTCCTTTTTCTTTCTTTTTCTTTTTCTTTCCTTTTTCTTTTTTTTTTCTTTTTCTTTTCTTTCCTTTTCTTTCTTTTTCTTTTTCTTCTTCTTCTTCTTTCTCTCCCGCGCCCGACGCCGACCACCATTTCCTCACCGCCGTTTCTCCCTCCTCCGGCCACCGTTTTCGACACCGCCGGTCTCTATCTTCTCCTTGAGCTCCGGTGAGTGTGATTCTAGCTTTGGTTTGAGCTAAAATGGTCTAGAATTGCTTAGGTTTCGATTTGAAAATTTCGGCCTCTTTGGGTTTTCGATTTTTTTGAGCTTCAATTTGGATGATTCATGGAAAATTCCTTCACAAATGTTGTTCCTGGTAGCTTAATATTCATGTATGAATTTTTACAGAATTTTTGGAGATTGTTTGGATTTTTGGGTATTTTTGAATATTTTAATATTATTTTCTAATTTTCGGAATTAATTATTTAAATTATGAAATTGGAGTTTATGGTTGAATTAGGTGTTGAAATGAATTATAGAAATTTATTTGGAATTTTTATGAATTTCTAAGTATTTATTTTTAATTATTGAAGTTTATGTGATTTTGTAAAATTAAGTTAATTGTGTTTTTAAATTGAATTTAATTGGTTAATTGAGTTTAATTATTGATATTATTGATAAATATGTTGAGAAAATTAATTTTTGGATAATTGTATGATTTTTGGTGAATTTTTGATGTAATTTAGGTATATATATATATATAGGGGTATTTTGGTAATTTTACCCTAAATTGTCTAAAAATGTAATTAAATTGGTTTTAATATTTATTTAAGGTATAAAAATGATTTCTACAAAATATCTAGTATTTTTAACTAATTAAAACTATTTTCCGGGAATTATTTTCAATTATATATATAATATACGGTTTTTCTAATAAAATGAGTTTTAATCGGTTTTTTACAGTGTTTCAAGATTTATTATGTAATTTCTACGTATGAAATGTATTTTTATGATTTAAGGATATTTTTGGTATATTTGAATATATATTATGTGTTTGTGGACCCCGGTCGACAGATTGTAGTCTGGAGTCCGACCGAGGGGTTGTGATTGATTGTGGTGTTTATTTTTGAAGTGTATTTTCTTTGCAGGGTCGGCTCTACTCTTTTGAGTAGAGAGATGTCCGTTTTACAGGGGAGGTTCTGCCGGATTTCCGGTAGAATTCTCGTAAAACGTAATATCCAGTCGAACCCTAATTTCCGATTCTGTGTTGAATACTCTAGATTGAATTCTAGGATTTCTATTAGGGTTATTCTGATGTCGATTAATTATTTCTTGTTTAGTTGCGGCGAGACCGAGGGTTAGTGGACCAGGCCCGTCGGACCTGTCTCTTGGAGCGCATTAGGTGAGTTACTATATTATATATATATGCTTAGGATGCATGATTTAGAAAATGCATGTTTTATTTTGACTAAATATGCATAAATAACATGATTTATATTCAAGTATATTTTTGGTATATTTTTGGTATATAATAAATTATATACATGTTTTATTAATAAAATATATTTAAAATGTTTTTAAATATATTTTTAGTTTAATTCATGATTTGATTGGATTTATTTGACATATATATACTCAAAATATACCAGGTTTATGTTTGGTATATTTTCGGTATATATATGGTTTATATTGCTATTTCATTTATATCCATGCATCATTTATTTTTGTGAATGAATGTTTTATATTTAAGAATGAAGGATATCAATAGAACGTGCTACCTAGTGGGCAGCACTAGGACCGAGTACGTACCGGTACGCCTATAGTATTTAGGCTTTATTACTGACTATTTGTGGATATCGATTTGATTATGATTATTGATATATGTGAGATGTGGTTTGTGGGTGTGATTGCTGGAGCTCGGTTGACCAAGTGTCTCGGGGCCAATCACACTGGCAGTCAGACTGCTGGAGCTCGGTTGACTTAGTGTCTCGGGGCCAGTCTACTGTCCATATGGATTAAGTGGATATATTTGGATAAGTGAGCCTGTATGGCTAGAGTGTTGTTTAACACTATTTTTCTGAGGTTGCGATATTCTAGGGTTCTATGTGATCCTCATAAAAGTTGATTTTCAGACAAAATATATAAAATGATTTTTTCTGCATCTGTATGAACTTGCCTGTATATAAACATATTACTCATATACTGTTGACTGTATGCATTATCACTTAGAGTGTATGTATATGTATTATAGTAATTCACTCAGTGAGGTCTGACTCCCCTCCGTTGACTATTTTTCAGGAGAGTCAACTTCCTCAGACCTCAGTAGCAGGTCGATACGCCGGATTTCTTCCGCCCCCGGCTTCTTTATGTAAATTATATACTTGAGTCTTATTTATTTTATCTAGACACCGCAGTAGTTGTGAAATAAAGTATTTGTTTTAAAGAGATGTATTATAGTAAAACTGGATTTGTATAAAAGATTATACATTTATGAGATTATATATGCGATGTGATGAGTTTTGAATTAAATCCAGTTGATATGGATGATATTGTAATATTTATGATTTTTTTTATTTTCCGCTGCATATTATATTTTTATGGTTATTATTGCATATTTATTTTATTTTTAGGCTTGCTACAGGTTCCGGATTCGAAAGAATTCCCGTTCCCTAGCGCCGGTCATGGCCCCTGTTTTGGGTCGTGACAATTTTAGCTCAAACCAAAGCTAGAATCACACTCATCGGAGCTCAAGGAGAAGAAAGAGACCAGCGGTGTCGAAAACGGTGGTCGAAATCGGCGTGATCGACGGTGGATCGATTTTCGGCTTCTCCGGCCAAAATCGATCTCCAGACGCCGGAAACGGCCTCCTCAGGCGGCGGAATTGGTCGGGGAAGACGGTGGCACACCCACGGTGAAGAAACGGCATGGCAGCGACCGGGAACGGAGAAGGGAATCGATCGGGGAAGAAAGGGATGATCGGGGGCAAAATGGTAATTTTCCAAACTTTTTGATTTTTGACAAATATATGTATATATATATACTTTATACTATATATTAAAATAATATTAAATTACACACATCAAATATACACCACACACATAAAATTTAATATTTTAATAATTTATACTAAATAAAATTAATTAAATAACAATAAAACAATTAAATACTTAATAAAATATTAGGGAAATAATAAACCCTAATTAAATAAATATACACACACAGGCTTTATTTAATAATTTAAAAATACGCATGAGTTCATGCAAGTCTGTAAATACATTTAAAATAATTAATAATACATTGTTTACGTGAAAATTTCCTCGAAAATGCAAGTCCCGGGAAAATTTTACGTAAAACACTGAAATAATACACAGTAGTTAAAATAGGTTTTAAATACATATTAACTCATACAAATATTATATAATATACAGAAATTATTAACACCTGCATATCCCGGTACAGTGTAAATATATTTTAAAAACATGGGATATTACAGTTTTCCCCCCTTACAAGAATTCGTCCCCGAATTCTAAAAAGAAAAGATCAAGAAGGAAAGAGATACGGGTAAGAAGCTCGCATCTCAGCTTCAGTCTCCCACGTTTGCTCTTCAACTCTGTCGCTGCGCCACAGAACCTTGACCATCGGAATCTGCTTCGATCGCAACTGTCGAACTTGATAATCAACGATCGCCACAGGTTCTTCCACAAAAGTCAAATCTTCACTCACTTCTACACTATCGGGCTGCAACACGTGTGAAGGGTCTGAGATATACTTCCTCAACATCGAGATATGAAATATTGGATGCACCTGTGACATACTCGGAGGCAATTCCAACCGATATGCAACAGTGCCAACTCTCTCCAGAATCTCAAACGGTCCAATATATCTCGGTGCTAACTTACCCTTCTTACCAAATCTCATCACGCCCTTCATCGGAGATACTTTCAGAAAAACAAAATCTCCAACGTGAAACTCCACATCTCTGCGCCTAGGATCCACATAACTCTTCTGTCTGCTAACTGCGGTCTCTAATCTACGCTTGATCACGGCGACTTTCTCTGCAACATCCTGAACCATCTCTGGTCCAGTCAAAACTCTCTCACCAATCTCATCCCAACACAACGGGGATCTACACTTCCTTCCATACAACGCCTCGTACGGTGCCATGCCAATACTGCTATGGTAGCTGTTATTATATGCAAACTCAACAAGTGGCAAATGATCATCCCAGCTACCTCCTAAATCCAAGACACACATCCTCAACATATCTTCCAGTGTCTGGATCGTCCTCTCAGACTGGCCATCTGTCTGAGGATGAAAAGCAGTACTGAAATCCAACCTAGTGCCCATCGCTTCCTGCAACTTCTGCCAAAAATGAGAAGTAAACACTGAACCTCTATCTGACACAATGGACACAGGTACTCCATGAAGGCACACAATATACTTCACATACAACTTCGCCAATCTAGCAACTGAATATGTGGCTTTCACAGGCAAGAAATGTGCAGACTTCGTCAACCTGTCTACAATCACCCAGATGGAATCGTATCCATCCTTCGAACGAGGTAAACCGACTACAAAATCCATAGCTATCCTTTCCCACTTCCACTCGGGAATAGGAAGAGGCTGAAGCTTCCCATAAGGCTTCTGATGTTCGGCTTTCACTTGCTAACACGTCAAGCACTTAGCAACATAATCGACGACATCCTTCTTTAATCCATCCCACCAGTATAGATCTCTGATACTGTGGTACATCTTAGTAATGCCCGGATGAACGCTATAGGCTGTAGAGTGTGCTTCCTCTAAAATCTCCTCTCTCAAGTCATCCACGTCTGGAACACACAATCTACCACTGATCCACAACACACCATCATCATCAAGTGTGAAATCAGTGAACTTCCCTGATCTGACATTCTCTGCAAGCTCTTCCAGAATAGGATCTCGGCTCTGAGCTGCTTTAATCCTATCCCTCAGTACAGATCGCACTTTAAACTGAGCTAACAGTCCACCTGATCTACTAATCTTCATCATCAGACCTTGATCCACCAACAACTGCAATTCCTGGATCAATGGTCTCCTCTCAACACCGATGTGAGCAAGACTACCTGAGGACTTCCTACTCAAGGCATCTGCTACCACATTAGCTTTACCCGGATGGTAAAGAATCTCGCAATCATAATCCTTCAACAATTCCAACCATCTTCTCTGCCTCAAATTCAAATCTCGCTGCTGGAAAATGTACTTAAGGCTCTTGTGATCAGTAAATATTTCACAAGTCACCCCGTACAAATAATGTCTCCAAATCTTCAAAGCAAAGATCACTGTAGCCATCTCTGGGTCATGTGTGGGATAGTTCTGCTCATGCTTCTTCAACTGCCTCGAAGCATAGTCTATCACCCTTCCATTCTGCATCAACACACAACCAAGACCAATTCTAGAGGCATCACAGTAAACTGTGAACTTATCCACACTATTAGGCAAAGCTAATACTGGCGCTGTGGTCAACTTCTCCTTCAACATCTGAAAGCTATTCTCACAAGCTTCTGACCACTCGAATCTAACGTTCTTTTGAGTCAAGCGAGTCATAGGGGCTGCTATCCTGGAAAAATCCTGCACAAACCGCCTATAATACCCGGCTAAACCCAGAAAACTCCGAATCTCCGTAACAGAAGTAGGTCTAGGCCATTCAGATACTGCCTTAATCTTCTGTGGATCAACCTGAATACCTTCTTTAGACACTACGTGTCCAAGAAAAGAAACACTCTCCATCCAAAAATCACACTTCGAGAATTTAGCATAAAGCTGATGATCTCTCAGTGTCTGTAGTACAATCCTCAAATGATATACGTGCTCTTCCATACTCCTCGAATATACTAGTATATCATCAATGAAGACTACCACAAACTAATCCACATACGGTCTGAATACTTTGTTCATCAGGTCCATAAAAGCTGCTGGTGCATTAGTCAAACCAAAAGACATCACCAGAAACTCATAATGACCATATCGAGTGCGGAATGCTGTCTTAGGAATATCGGATTCACTAATCCGCAACTGATGATAACCTGACCTCAAGTCAACCTTAGAAAAGAACTATGCACCCTGTAGCTGATCAAACAAATCATCTATCCTCGGGAGAGGATACTTGTTCTTCACTGTCACCTTATTCAACTCTCTGTAGTCAATGCACAGTCTCAGGGTACCATCCTTCTTCTTCACAAACAAGACTGGTGCACCCCAAGGAGAAACACTAGGTCTGATGAAACCTTTATCCAACAACTCTTGCAACTGCTCCTTCAACTCTCTCAACTCTACAAGAGCCATACGATAAGGTGGCATAGATATAGGAGTAGTACCTGGTACCACATCTATACAGAACTCAATCTCTCTGTGAGGTGGTAAACCTGGCAACTCCTCGGGAAAAACATCAGGAAACTCACAAGCAACAGGAACATCTGTGAGTGACAACTTCTCCACTGACGTATCCCTAACCAATGCCAAAAACCCTTGACAACCTTTCCTCAACAACTTCTTAGCTGAAATAGCCGAAATAAGATTCTGAGGTGCTGAACTCCTATCACCAACAAACTTAAATTCTACTTCACCAGGAATTCTGAAAGTCACCTCCTTATTCCTGCAATCTACCACGGCAAAGTGCTGAGATAACCAATCCATTCCCAGAATAACATCGAACTCCATCACATCCAACAAAATCAAATCAGCGGGTAATTCTCTATCTCCCACGAGAACTGGACAACCAGAAAGAACAATATCGGCGTCCAAGGAATCACTCAGAGGAGTGGCAACAGACAAAGGAAAAGCCATCCTCGAAGCTTGCCAACAAGATTTAGAAGCAAAAACAGGAGAAACAAACGAATGCGTGGCACCCGGATCAAACAAAACCCAAGCATCCAGGTAACAAACAGAAAGAATACCTGCCACGACTGCATTAGATGCCTGAGCATCCTGCTGAGTAAGATGAAAAACTCTGGCCTGACCTCGACCTCATTGCTGACTGGTAGAAGCCTGGCCAACACCTCTGGCACCTCCTCTAGTACCTCTACCATGACTCTGCTGTGGAACAAACTGAGTGGAACTCTGATGCTGGGCTGGTGGTAACTGAAATGGCACGGGTGCTGCACTAGTAATCGACTGCTGTGGGAATCGCAGAATCTGCTGCTGCTGATACCCGGAATAAGGACACGATCTGGCAAAATGTCCTGTCTGCCCGCATCTGAAACATGTCAGTGGTGTCAGATAACACGGTCCCTAATGGACTCTACCACAAGTCTGACAAACACTGGCCGCTGATCCAGAACTACGACCACTGATGCTGCTCGAAGCACATGACCCAAATCTGAATGATCTACGCTGACCTCCACGGCCATGTCTACTGCTCCGATGCACTCGCTGCTGCTGTCTCTGACTCTGCTGAGTCGAACCTCACTGCTGACTACTCGAACCAACATGAAAACTCGAATATGGAGTAGCCTGCAATCCACTCGACTGAACTCCCAACTGGTAATAATCAGGCATCTCTCCCTGCCTAACTAACCTCAACTCAATCTCCTTAGCTAGCTCAATCATAGACTCGAGAGTAAGACCTACTGTAGGCATACCAGCAAAAGCAGAACCCAAACCAGTAACGTATGTAGTAACAGCGAAATACTGATCTCGCATCAGATCCTCTGCATATCTACCCAGATGAAGAAACTCTCGGGTATACTCCTCTACAGATCGATCTCCACGAGAAATACTGGTCAAACGGAGACGATAACTCAAACGAAGAGGCTCTGGACAAAATCTCCTCATAAACCGCTCACGAAACTGAGCCCATGTCATCATCATCATATAGGGCTGGATCATCTGAATGAACCAATCTAAGGCTGGTCCCTCAACAGACAACTCGACGATCATGATCCGCTGGTACTCGGTATGAGCAGTCCGAGTCCTAGTATCAATCGCATGCAGAAAGTCTAAAGGATCAGAAGTACCATCAAAAGCAACCCTGCCAACTCGGCCATAGAATAAAGCTGCCTCAGGGTCAGACATACCCTGCTGATAGGCAGGCTGAACAGGCTGAACAACTGGAGGAACAGGAACATCAAACTCAGGTTCAACAGGCTCCTCGTCCTGTAACTCTCTCTGCCTACGGCGACCTGCCGCTCCTCGAGGTCTACCTCTGCCACGACCTCTACGTCTCACTGGCTGCTCAGGAGGTAAAACCTCATCCTGAAAAGACTCATCATCCTCGGCCTCAACGATCAATGGAGCGACACGCGCTCGCCTCCTCATTCTGAAAAGACAAACGGAAAAATTCAGACAAAACAGACAATGGAGGAATAACGCTGAAAACTACAGCAAGGAATACTCATCAAGACATACTCGAACTTAATACACTGCAGTAGTCCAACAGAAAACACAACTTTAAAACTAGGGCGACAACTCACATAACTAAGCCCTGACACAGAACTCCGCTCTGATACCAACTTTGTCACGACCCAAAACAGAGGCCATGACCGGCGCTAGGGAACGGGAATTCTTTCGAATCCGGAACCCGTAGCAAGCCTAAAAATAAAATAAAGCATGCAATAATAACAATAATAATATAATATGCAGCGGAAAATAAAAATAATCATAATATCATAATATGATTTTCATATCAACTAGATTTAAATCAACATCTCATCACATAGATATATAATCTCTTTAATACAAATCCAGTTTCAATATAATACATCTCTTTAAAATAAAATACATGAAATCCAATACTTTAATTCACAACTACTGCAGTGTCTAGATAAAATAAATAAGACTCAAGTAGACAATTTACATAAAGAAGACGGGGCGGAAGAAATCCGACGTATCGACCTGCTACTGAGGTCTGAGGATGTTGACTCTCCTGAAAAATAGTCAACGGA
This sequence comes from Mallotus nudiflorus, assembly GCA_947683625.1. Classification (NCBI taxonomy): domain Eukaryota; kingdom Viridiplantae; phylum Streptophyta; class Magnoliopsida; order Malpighiales; family Euphorbiaceae; genus Mallotus; species Mallotus nudiflorus. The sequence goes on along the minus strand of CANTUR010000187.1, from coordinate 2,469,096 downwards.
GGGGAGTCAGACCTCACTGAGTGAATTACTATAATATATATACATACACTCTAAATGACAATGCATACAGTCAATAATACTTGTCTAATATGTATATATACAGGCAATTCATACAGATGCAGAAAAATCATTTTTATATATTTTACTGAAAAATTCCAGTTTATGAAGGATCACATAGAACCCTAGAATATCGCAACCTCAGAAAATAGTGTTAAACAACACTCTAGCCATACAGGCTCACTTAATTCAAATATATCCACTTAATCCATTTGGACAGTAGACTGGCCCCGAGACACTAAGTCAACCGAGCTCCAGCAGTCTGACTACCAGTGTGATTGGCCCCGAGACACTTGGTCAACCGAGCTCCAGCAATCACACCCACAAACCACATCTCACATATCGATAATCATAATCAAATCAATATCCATAAATAATTAGTAATATAGCCTAAAGCTATAGGCGTACCGGTACGTACTCGGTCCTAGTGCTGCCCACTAGGTAGCACGTTCTATTGATATCCTTCATTCTTAAATATAAAACATTCATTCACAATAAATGATGCATGAATTTAAATAAAATAACAATATAAACCATATATATACCGGAAATATACCAAAAGTAAACCAGGTATATTTCAAGTATATATATGTCAAATGAATTCAATCAAATTATAACTTAAGCTGGAAATATATTTAAAAACATTTTAAATATATTTTATTCACAAAATATGCATATAATTTATTATATACCAAAAATAAACCAAAAATATACTTAATGTAAACTTAAGAAATAATCAAATTATTTATGCATATTTAATCAATATAAAACATGCATTTCTAAATCATGCATCCTAAGCATATATATATAGTATAGTAACTCACCTAATGCGCTCCACGAGACGGGTCCGACTGGCCTGGTCCACTAGCCCTCGGTCTCGGCGCAACTAAACAAGCAATAAATAATCGACATCAGAATAAACCTAATAGAAATCCTAGAATTCAATCTAGAGTATTTAAATACGGAAACAGAATTAGGGTTCGACTGGACATCACGTTTTACGAGAATTCTACCAAAAATTCGACAGAACCTCCCCTGTAAAACGGACATCTCTCTACTCAAAAGAGTAGAGCCGACCCTGCAAAGAAATACACTTCAAAATACAAGCTCAACACAAATCCATAACCCCTCGGTCGGACTCCAGACTACAATCCACCGACCGGGGTCCACAAACACAGAATAATTTCAGATATACCAAAAATATCCTCACAACATAGAAATACATCTCATAGGTAAAAATTACATAATTAACCTTAAAACACTGTAAGAACCGATAAAAACTCATTTTATTAGTAAAACCGTATATTATATATATAATTGAAAATAATTCATGAAAAATAGTTTTAATTAGTTAAAAATACTAAATATTTTGTAGAAATCATTTTTATACCTTAAATAACTATTAAAACCAATTAAATTACATTTTTAGACAATTTAGGGTAAAATTACCAAAATACCCCTATGTATATAAATATACTTAAATTACTTCAAAAATTCACCAAAAATCATACAATTACCCAAAATTAATTTTCTCAACATATTTATCCATAATATCAATAATTAAACTCAATTAACCAATTAAATTCAAATAAAAACACATTTAACCTAATTTTTCCAAAATTCCATAAACTTCAATAATTCAAAATAAATACTTAGAAATTCATAAAAATTCCAAATAAATTCCTATAATTCATTTCAACACCTAATTCAACCATAAACTCAAATTTCATAATTTAAATAATTAATTTCCGAAAATTAGAAAATAATATTAAAATATTCAAAAATACCCAAATATCCAAAAAATCTCATAAAAATTCCGATGGTCAAGGTTTTGTGGCGTAGCGACAGAGTTGAAGAGCATACGTGGGAGACTGAAGCTGAGATGCGAGCTTCTTACCCGTATCTCTTTCCTTCCTGATTCTGTAATCTTCTTTTTGGAATTCGGGGACGAATTCTTGTAAGGGGGGAAGACTGTAATATCCCGTGTTTTTTAAAAAAATATTTTTACACTGTACCAGGATATACAGTGTCAATAATTTTCATGCATTATACGATATTTTTATGAGTTGATATGTATTTTAAACCTATTTTAATTACTGTCTATTATTTTCAGTATTTTACGTAAAATTTTCCCGGGACTTTCATTTTCGGGGAAATTTCCACGTAAACAATGTATTATTAATTATTTTAAATATATTTACGGGTTTGCATGAACTCATACATATTTTTAAATTATTAAATAAAGCCTGTGTGTGTATATTTATTTAATTAGGGTTTATTATTACCCTAATATTTTATTATTTATTTATTATTATTTGATTATTTTATTTATTATTAAATTATTAAAATTTATTATTTTATTATTAATTATTTATTAATATTTAATTATTTTAATTTATTTTATTTTTTTTTTATTTTTTTTCTTTTTTTGTTTTTCCTTTTTCTTTCTTTTTCTTTCCTTTTTCTTTTTTTTTTTCTTTTTCTTTTTCTTTCCTTTTCTTTCTTTTTCTTTTTCTTCTTCTTCTTCTTCTTCTTTCTCTCCCGCGCCCGACGTCGACCACCATTTCCTCACCGCCGTTTCTCCCTCCTCCGGCCACCGTTTTCGACACCGCCGGTCTCTATCTTCTCCTTGAGCTCCGTTGAGTGTGATTCTAGCTTTGGTTTGAGCTAAAATGGTCTAGAATTGCTTAGGTTTCGATTTGAAAATTTCAGCCTCTTTGGGTTTTCGATTTTTTTGAGCTTCGATTTGGATGATTCATGGAAAATTCCTTCACAAATGTTGTTCCTGGTAGCTTAATCTTCATGTATGAATTTTTACAGAATTTTTGGAGATTGTTTGGATTTTTGGGTATTTTTGAATATTTTAATATTATTTTCTAATTTTCGGAAATTAATTATTTAAATTATGAAATTGGAGTTTATGGTTGAATTAGGTGTTGAAATGAATTATAGAAATTTATTTGGAATTTTTATGAATGTCTAAGTATTTATTTTTAATTATTGAAGTTTATGTGATTTTGTAAAATTAAGTTAATTGTGTTTTAAATTGAATTTAATTGGTTAATTGAGTTTAATTATTGATATTATTGATAAATATATTGAGAAAATTAATTTTTGGATAATTGTATGATTTTTGGTGAATTTTTGAAGTAATTTAGGTATATATATATATATAGGGGTATTTTGGTAATTTTACCCTAAATTGTCTAAAAATGTAATTTAATTGGTTTTAATATTTATTTAAGGTATAAAAATGATTTCTACAAAATATCTAGTATTTTTAACTAATTAAAACTATTTTCCGGGAATTATTTTCAATTATATATATAATATACGGTTTTTCTAATAAAATGAGTTTTAATCGGTTTTTACAGTGTTTCAAGATTTATTATGTAATTTCTACGTATGAAATGTATTTTTATGATTTAAGGATATTTTTGGTATATTTGAATATATATTCTGTGTTTGTGGACCCCGGTCGACAGATTGTAGTCTGGAGTCCGACCGAGGGGTTGTGATTGATTGTGGTGTTTATTTTTGAAGTGTATTTTCTTTGCAGGGTCGGCTCTACTCTTTTGAGTAGAGAGATGTCCGTTTTACAGGGGAGGTTCTGCCGGATTTTCGGTAGAATTCTCGTAAAACGTGATATCCAGTCGAACCCTAATTTCCGATTCTGTGTTGAATACTCTAGATTGAATTCTAGGATTTCTGTTAGGGTTATTCAGATGTCGATTAATTATTTCTTGTTTAGTTGCGCCGAGACCGAGGGTTAGTGGACCAGGCCCGTCGGACCCGTCTCGTGGAGCGCATTAGGTGAGTCACTATATTATATATATATGCTTAGGATGCATGATTTAGAAAATGCATGTTTTATTTTGACTAAATATGCATAAATAACATGATTTATATTCAAGTATATTTTTGGTATATTTTTGGTATATAATAAATTATATACATGTTTTATTAATAAAATATATTTAAAATGTTTTTAAATATATTTTTAGTTTAATTCATGATTTGATTGGATTTATTTGACATATATATACTCAAAATATACCAGGTTTATGTTTGGTATATTTTCGGTATATATATGGTTTATATTGCTATTTCATTTATATCCATGCATCATTTATTTTTGTGAATGAATGTTTTATATTTAAGAATGAAGGATATCAATAGAACGTGCTACCTAGTGGGCAGCACTAGGACCGAGTACGTACCGGTACGCCTATAGTATTTAGGCTTTATTACTGACTATTTGTGGATATCGATTTGATTATGATTATTGATATATGTGAGATGTGGTTTGTGGGTGTGATTGCTGGAGCTCGGTTGACCAAGTGTCTCGGGGCCAATCACACTGGCAGTCAGACTGCTGGAGCTCGGTTGACTTAGTGTCTCGGGGCCAGTCTACTGTCCATATGGATTAAGTGGTTATATTTGGAATCAGTGAGCCTGTATGGCTAGAGTGTTGTTTAACACTATTTTCTGAGGTTGCGATATTCTAGGGTTCTATGTGATCCTTCATAAAAGTTGATTTTCAGACAAATATATAAAATGATTTTTCTGCATCTGTATGAATTTGCCTGTATATATACATATTACTCATATACTGTTGACTGTATGCATTATCACTTAGAGTGTATGTATATATATTATAGTAATTCACTCAGTGAGGTCTGACTCCCCTCCGTTGACTATTTTTCAGGAGAGTCAACTTCCTCAGACCTCAGTAGCAGGGTCGATACGCCGGATTTCTTCCGCCCCGGCTTCTTTATGTAAAATTGTCTACTTGAGTCTTATTGATTTTATCTAGACACTGCAGTAGTTGTGAATTACAGTATTGGATTTCGTGTACTTTATTTTAAAGGAGATATATTATGTTGAAACTGGATTTGTATAAAGATTATACATTTATGAGATTATATATGCGATGTGATGAGTTTTGAATTAAATCCAGTTGATATGGATGATATTGTAATATTTATGATTTTATTTTCCGCTGCATATTATATTTTTATTGTTATTATTGCATATTTATTTTATTTTTAGGCTTGCTACGGGTTCCGGATTCGAAAGAATTCCCGTTCCCTAGCGCCGGTCATGGCCCCTGTTTTGGGTCGTGACAAATGATAACATTTTCACCACTGGATTTAAATCAAGTCTCATCTCATCGCATATATATAAAATCTTTCAGTACAAATCCAGTTTCAATATAATACATCTCTTTATATAAAATACATGAAATCCAATACTTTAATTCACAACTACTACAGTGTCTAGATAAAATAAATAAGACTCAAGTAAATAATTTACACAAAGAAGCCGGGGTGGAAGAAATCCGGCGTATCGACCTACTACTGAGGTCTGAAGAAGTTGACTCTCCTGAAAAATAGTCAACGGAGGGGAGTTAGACCTCACTGAGTGAATTACTATAATATATATACATACACACTAAATGATAATGCATACAGTCAACAGTATATATATAATATGTATATATATAGGCAAATATACACACAGATGCAGAAAAATCATTTTATATGTTTTAATGAAAATCATCGTTTATGAAGGATCACATAGAACCCTAGAATCTCGCAACCTCGAAAACAGTATTAAACAACACTCTAGCCATACAGGCTCACTTATTCCAAAATATATCCACTTAATCCATTTAGACAGTAGACTGGCCCCGAGACACTAAGTCAACCGAGCTCCAGCAGTCTGACTGCCAGTGTGATTGGCCCCGAGACACTTGGTCAACCGAGCTCTAGCAATCACACCCAAACCACATCTCACACATATAAATAATCATATCAAATCAATATCCACAAATAGTTAGTAATATAGCCTAAATACTATAGGCGCACCGGTACGTACTCGGTCCTAGTGCTGCCTACTAGGTAGCACGTTCTATTGATATCCTTCATAATTAATAATGTAAAAAATTCATTCACAAAAATAAATGATGCATGAACGTAAATGAAATAACAATATAATCCATATATACCAGAAATATACCAAAAGTAAATCAGGTTTATTTCGAGTATATATACGTCAAATAAATCCAGTCAAATCATAAATTAAACTAAAAATATATTTAAAAACATTTAAATATATTTTATTAACAAAACATGTATATAATTTATTATATACCAGAAATAAACCAAAAATATACTTAATATAAACTTAAGAAATAATCAAATTATTTATGCATATTTAATCAACATAAAACATGCATTTCTAAATCATGCATCCTAAGCATATATATATAGTATAGTAACTCACCTAGTGCGCTCCACAAGATGGATCTGACGGGCCTGGTCCACTAGCCCTCGATCTCGGCGCAACTAAACAAGCAATAACGACAGACATTAGAATAAACCCTAACAGAAATCCTAGAATTCGATCTAGAGTATTAAACATAGAATCAGAAATTAAGGTTCAACTGGATATCACGTTTTACGAGAATTCTACCAAAAATTCGGTAGAACCTCCCCTGTAAAATGGACATCTCTTTACTCAAAAGAGTAGAGCCGACCCTGCAAGGAAATACACTTTTGAAAAACTACACAAAGCACAATCAAAATCCCACGGTCGGACTCCAAACTACAATCCACAGACCGGGGTCCACAAACACAGAACAATTATGATAATACCAAAAATATCCTTATAACATAGAAATTCATTTTATAAGTAGAAATTACATAATTAACCTTAAAACACAGTAAAAATCGATAAAAACTCATTTTATTAGAAAAATCGTATATTATATATATAATTGAAAATAATTCACAAAAAATAGTTTTAATTAGTTAAAAATACTAAATAATTTGTAGAAATAATTTTTATACTTTAAATAACTATTAAAACCAATTAAATTACATTTTTAGCCAATTTAGGGTAAAATTACCAAAATACCCCTATATATATAAATATACTTAAATTACTTAAAAAATTCACCAAAAATTATAAAATTATCAAAAATTAATTTTCTCAACATATTTATCAATAATATTAATAATTAAACTCATTTAACCAATTAAATTCAATTAAAAACACATTTAACCTAATTTTCCCAAAATTCCATAAACTTCAATAATTCAAAATAAATACTTAGAAATTCATAAAAATTCCAAATAAATTCATATAATTCATTTTAACACCTAATTTAACCATAAACCCCAATTTCATGATTTAAATAATTAATTTCCAAAAATTAGAAAATAATATTAAATATTCAAAAATACCCAAAAAATCCAAAAAATCTCCAAAAATTCCAAAAAAATTCATACATGTAGATTAAGCTACTAGGAACAACATTTGTGAAAGGATTTTTCATGAATGAATCAATTCAAAGCTCAAAAAAATCAAAAACCCTAATATGGGCCGAATTCGAAAAATCAAAACCTAAGCAAATTTAAACCATTTTAGCTCAAACCAAAGCTAGAATCACACTCATCGGAGCTCAAGGAGAAGAAAGAGACTGACGGTGTCGAAAACGGTGGCCAAAAATGGGAGAAACGACAAAGGGAAGATTTTCAGCCAAAAAGGAAAACAGGGGCTGCTGGCGGCGGGGGACAGCTGGGAACGACGATGGAAAGCCGGGAGGCATATCGACGGTAGGTGATCGGAGTTGCAGCGGGAGGGAAGGGAGTCGGGCGCGGGAGGGAAAGAAGAAGAAGAAGAAGAAGAAGAAGAAGAAGAAGAAAAAAGAAAAAGAAAGAAAAGAAAAAGAAAAGAAAAAGAAAAAAAGAAAAAAAAAGAAAAAAGAAAAAGAAAAAAAATAAAATAAAATAATTAAATAATAATAAAATAATTTTAATAATTTAATAATAAATAAAATAATTAAATAACAATAAATAAATAATAAAATATTAGGGTAATACATTAAACCCTAATTAAATAAATATACACACACATAGGCTTTATTTAGTATTTTAAAAATACGTATGAGTTCATGCAAGTCCGAAAATACATTTAAAATAATTAATAATACATTGTTTATGTGAAAATTTCCCCGAAAATGCAAGTCCCGTGAAAATTTTACGTAAAACACTGTAAATAATACACAATATTAAAAATAGGTTTTAAATACATATCAACTCATGAAAATGTCGTAATATATATACAAAAATTATTAACACTGTATATCTCGGTACAGTGTAAAAATATTTTAAAAACACGGGATATTACAGTCTTCCCCCCTTACAAGAATTCGTCCCCGAATTCCAAAGAGAAAAGATTACAGAATCAGGAAGGAAAGAGATACGGGTAAGAAGCTTGCATCTCAGCTTCAGTCTCCCATGTATGCTCCTCGACTCTGTCGCTACGCCACAGAACCTTAACCATCGGAATCTGCTTTGATCGCAACTGTCGAACTTGAAAATCAACGATCGCCACAGATTCTTCCACAAACGTCAAATCTTCACTCTCTTCTACACTGTCGGGCTGTAACACGTGTGAAGGGTCTGAGATATACTTCCTCAACATCGAGATATGAAATACTGGATGCACTTGCGACATACTCGGAGGCAAATCCAACCGATATGCTACAGTGCCAACTCTCTCCAGAATCTCAAACGGTCCAATATACCTCGGTGCTAACTTACCCTTCCTGCCAAATCTCATCACACCCTTCATCGGAGATACCTTCAGAAAAATGAAATCTCCAACCTAAAACTCCACATCTCTGCGTCTAAGATCCGCATAACTCTTCTGTCTACTAACTGCGGTCTCTAATCTGCGCTTAATCACGGTGACTTTCTCTACAGCATCCTGAACCATCTCTGGTCCAGTCAAAGCTCTCTCACCAATCTCATCCCAACTCAGAGGGGATCTACATTTCCTTCCATACAACGCCTCATATGGTGCCATACTAATATTGCTATGGTAGCTGTTATTATATGCAAACTCAACAAGCGACAAGTGATCATCCCAGCTACCTCCCAAATCCAAGACACACATCCTCAACATATCTTCCAGTGTCTGGATCGTCCTCTCAGACTGGCCATCTGTCTGAGGATGAAAAGCAGTACTGAAATCCAACCTAGTGCCCATCGCTTCCTGCAACTTCTGCAAAAAACGAGAGGTAAACACCAAACCTCTATCTGACACAATGGACAAAGGTACTCCATGAAGGCACACAATATGCTTCACGTACAACTTCGCCAATCTAGCAACTGAATATATGGCTTTCACAGGCAAGAAATGTGCAGACTTCATCAACCTGTCTACAATCACCCAGATGGAGTCGTATCCATCCTTCGAACGAGGTAAACCTACCACAAAATCCATAGCTATCCTTTCCCACTTCCACTCGGGAATAGGAAGAGGCTGAAGCTTCCCAGAAGGCTTATGATGTTCGACTTTTACTTGCTGACACGTCAAGCACTTAGCAACATAATCAGCGACATCCTTCTTCAATCCATCCCACCAGTATAGATCTCTGATACTGTGGTACATCTTAGTAACACCCGGATGAACGCTGTAAGTTGTAGAGTGTGCTTCCTCTAGGATCTCTTCTCTCAAATCATCCACATCAGGAACACACAATCTACCACTGATCCACAACACACCGTCATCATCGAGTGTGAAATCAGTGAACTTCCCTGCTCGAACATTCTCTGCAAGTTCTTCTAGAATAGGATCTCGGCTCTGAGCTGCTTTAATCCTATCCCTCAGTACAAATCGTACTTTAAATTGAGCTAGCAGTCCACCTGATATACTAATCTTCATCATCAGACCTTGATCCACCAACAGATGCAATTCTTGGATCAATGGTCTCCTCTCAACACTGATGTGAGCAAGACTGCCTGAGAACTTCCTACTCAAGGCATCTGCTACAACATTAGCTTTACCCGGATGATATAGAATCTCACAGTCGTAATCCTTCAACAATTCCAACCATCTCCTCTGCCTCAAATTCAGATCTCGCTGTTGGAAAATATACTTAAGGCTCTTGTGATCAATAAATATCTCACAAGTCACCCCGTACAGATAATGTCTCCAAATCTTCAAAGCAAAGATCACTGCAGCCATCTCTAGGTCATGTGTGGGATAGTTCTGCTCATGCTTCTTCAACTGCCTCGAAGCATAGGCTATCACCCATCCATTATGCATCAACACACAACCAAGACCAATTCTAGAGGCATCACAGTAAACTGTGAACTTATCCACACTTGGGCAAAGCTAACACTGGCGCTGTGGTCAATTTCTCCTTCAATAACTAGACACTGTTCTCACAAGCTTCTGACCACTCGAATCTAACATTCTTCTGAGTCAAGCGATTCATAGGGGCTGCAATTCTGGAAAAATCCTGCACAAACCGCCTATAATACCCGGCTAAACCCAGAAAACTCCGAATTTCAATGACAGAAGTAGGTCTAGGCCATTGAGATACTGCCTCAATCTTCTATGGATCAACCTGAATACCTTCTTTAGACACTACGTGTCCAAGAAAAGAAACACTCTCCATCCAGAAATCACACTTCGAGAATTTAGCATAAAGCTGATGATCTCTTAATATCTGTAGTACAATCCTCAAGTGATATACATGCTCTTCCATACTCCTAGAATATACCAGTATATCATCAATGAAGACTACCACAAACTGATCCACATACGGTCTGAATACCCTGTTCATCAAGTCCATAAAAGCTGCTGGTGAATTAGTCAAACCAAAAGACATCACCAGAAACTCATAATGGCCATATCTAGTGCGGAACGCCGTCTTAGGAATATCAGCTTCACTGATACGCAACTGATGATAACCCGACCTCAAGTCAACCTTAGAAAAGAACTGTGCACCCTGTAGCTGATCAAACAAATCATCTATCCTCGGGAGAGGATACTTGTTCTTTACTGTCACCTTATTCAGCTCTCTGTAGTCAATGCACAGTCTCAGGGTACCATCCTTCTTCTTCACAAACAAGACTGGTGCACCCCAAGGAGAAACACTAGGTCTGATAAAACCCTTATCCAATAACTCTTGCAACTGCTCCTTCAACTCTCTCAACTCTGCAGGAGCCATACGATAGGGTGGCATAGATATAGGAGTAGTACCTGGTACCAACTCTATACAGAACTCAATCTCTTTGTGAGGTGGTAAACCTGGCAACTCCTCGAGAAAAACCTCAGGAAACTCACAAGCAACAGAAACATCTGTGAGTGACAACTTCTCCACTGAAGTATCCCTGACCAATGCCAAATATCCCTGACATCCTTTCTTCAATAACTTCCTAGTCGTAATAACAGAAATAAGATTCTGAGGTGCTAAACTCCTATCACCAACAAACTTAAAATCTTCTTCATCAGGAATTCTGAAAGTCATCTCTTTATTCCTGCAATCTACCATGGCATAGTGCTGAGATAACCAATCCATTCCCAAAATAACATCAAACTCCATCACATCCAACAAAATCAAATCAGCGGGTAATTCTCTATCTCCCACGAGAACTGGACAACCAGAAAGAACAATATCGGCGTCTAAGGAATCGCTCAGAGGAGTGGCAACAGATAAAGGAAAAGCCATCCTTGAAGCTTGCCAATAAGATTTAGAAGCAAAAACAGGAGAAACAAACGAATGCGTGGCACCCGGATCAAACAAAACCCAAGCATCCAGGTAACAAACAGAAACAATACCTGACACGACTGCATTAGATGCCTGAGCATCCTGCTGAGTGAGATGGAAAACTCTGGCTTGACCTCGGCCTCCCTGCTGACTGGTAGAAGCTTGGCCAATACCTCTGGCACCATCCTCTAGTACCTCTACCACGACTCTGCTGTGGAATAAACTGAGTGGAACTCTGACGCTGGGCTGGTGGCAACTGAAATGGCACGGGTGTTGCACTAGCAATCGACTGCTATGGACGGAATCTGTTGCTGCTGATATCCGGAGTAAGGACACGATCTGGCAAAATATCCTGTCTGCCCGCATCTGAAGCATGTCAGTGGTGTCAGATAACACGGTCCCTGATGGACTCTACCACAAGTCTGACAAACGCTAGCCGCTGATCCAGAACTACGACCACTGCTGCTGCTCGAAGCACCTGACCCAAATCTGAACGATCTACGCTGACCTCCACGACCATGTCTACTACTCCGATGAACTCGCTGCTGCTGCCTCTGACTCTGCTGAGTCGGACCTCGCTGCTGACTACTCGAACCAACATGAAAACTCGAATATGGAGTAGCCTGCAATCCACTCGACTGAACTCCTAGCTGGTAATAATCAGGCATCGCTCCTTGCCTAACTAATCTCAGCTCAATCTCCTTGGCTAACTCAATCACAGACTCCAGAGTAAGGCCTACTGTAGGCATACCAGCAAAAGCTGAACCCAAACCAGTAACGTATGTAGTGACCACGAAATACTGATCTCGCATCAGATCCTCAGCATATCTACCCAGACGAAGAAACTCTCTGGTATACTCCTCTACAGATCGATCTCCACGAGAAATACTGGTCAACCGGAGATGATAACTCAAACGAAGAGGCTCTGGATAAAATCTCCTCATAAATCGCTCTCGAAACTGAGCCCATGTCATCGTCATCATATAAGGCTGGATCATCTGAATGAACCAATCTAGAGCTGGTCCCTCGACAGACAACTCAACGATCATGATCCGCTGGTACTCGGTATGAGCAGTCCGAGTCCTAGTCTCAATCGCATGCAGAAAATCTAACGGATCGAAAATACCATCAAAAGTAATCCTGCCAACTCGGGCCTAGAACAAAGCTGCCTCAGGGTCAGACATACCCTGCTGATAGGCAGGCTGAACAGGCTGAACAACTGGAGGAACAGGAACATCAAACTCAGGCTCAACAGGCTCCTCGTCCTGTAACTCTCTCTGTCTACGGCGACCTGCCGCTCCTCGAGGTCTACCTCTGACACGACCTCTATGTCTAACTGGCTGCTCAGGAGGTAAAACCTCATCCTGAAAAGACTCATCATCCTCGGCCTCAACGACCGGTGGAGCGACACGTGCTCGCCTCCTCATTCTGAAAAGACAAACAAAAAATTCAGATAAAATAGACAACGGAGGAATAACGCTGAAAACTACAGCAAGGAATACTCATCAAGACATACTCGAACCTAATACACTGCAGTAGTCCAACAGAAAACACAACTTTAAAACTAGGGCCACAACTTACAAAACTAAGCCCTGACACAGAACTCCGCTCTGATACCAACTTTGTCACGACCCAAAACAGGGGCCATGACCGGCGCTAGAGAACAGGAATTCTTTCGAATCCGGAACCCGTAGCAAGCCTAAAAATAAAATAAATCATGCAATAATAACAATAACCATATTATATGCAGCGGAAATAAAAATCATAAATATAATGATAACATTTTCACCACTGGATTTAAATCAAGTCTCATCTCATCGCATATATATAAAATCTTTCAGTACAAATCCAGTTTCAATATAATACATCTCTTTATATAAAATACATGAAATCCAATACTTTAATTCATAACTACTGCAGTGTCTAGATAAAATAAATAAGACTCAAGTAAATAATTTACACAAAGTAGCCGGGGCGGAAGAAATCCGGCGTATCGACCTGCTACTGAGGTCTGAAGAAGTTGACTCTCCTGAAAAATAGTCAACGGAGGGGAGTCAGACCTCACTGAGTGAATTACTATAATATATATACATACACACTAAATGATAATGCATACAATCAACAGTATATATATAATATGTATATATACAGGCAAATATACACACAGATGCAGAAAAATCATTTTATATGTTTTAATGAAAATCATCGTTTATGAAGGATCACATAGAACCCTAGAATCTCGCAACCTCGAAAACAGTGTTAAACAACACTCTAGCCATACAAGCTCACTTATTCCAAAATATATCCACTTAATCCATTTAGACAGTAGACTGGCCCCGAGACACTAAGTCAACCGAGATCCAGCAGTCTAACTACCAGTGTGATTGGCCCCGAGACACTTGGTCAACCGAGCTCCAGCAATCACACCAAAACCACATCTCACACATATCAATAATCATATCAAATCAATATCCATAAATAGTTAGTAATATAGCCTAAATACTATAGGCGCACCGGTACGTACTCGGTCATAGTGCTGCCCACTAGGTAGCACGTTCTATTGATATCCTTCATCATTAATAATGTAAAACATTCATTCACAAAAATAAATGATGCATGAACGTAAATGAAATAACAATATAATCCATATATATACCAGAAATATACCAAAAGTAAACCAGGTATATTTCGAGTATATATACGTCAAATAAATCCAGTCAAATCATAAATTAAACTAAAAATATATTTAAAAATATTTTAAATATATTTTATTAACAAAACATGTATATAATTTATTATATACCAGAAATAAACCAAAAATATACTTAATATAAACTTAAGAAATAATCAAATTATTTATGCATATTTAATCAACATAAAACATGCATTTCTAAATCATGCATCCTAAGCATATATATATAGTATAGTAACTCACCTAGTGCGCTCCACGAGATGGATCCGACGGGCCTGGTCCACTAGCCCTCGGTCTCGGCGCAACTAAACAAGCAATAATGACAGACATTAGAATAAACCCTAACAGAAATCCTAGAATTCGATCTAGAGTATTAAACACAGAATCAGAAATTAAGGTTCGACTGGATATCACGTTTTACGAGAATTCTACCAAAATGCAGAACCTCCCCTGTAAAACGGACATCTCTCTACTCAAAAGAGTAGAGCCGACCCTGCAAGGAAATACACTTCGAAAAACTACACAAAGCACAATCAAAATCCCACGGTCGGACTCCAAACTACAGTCTACCGACCGAGGTCCACAAAACACAGAACAATTATGATAATACCAAAAATATCCTTATAACATAGAAATTCATTTTATGAGTAGAAATTACATAATTAACCTTAAAACACAGTAAAAACCGATAAAAACTCATGTTATTAGAAAAATCGTATATTATATATATAATTGAAAATAATTCACGAAAAATAGTTTTAATTAGTTAAAAAATACTAAATAATTTTTAGAAATCATTTTTATACTTTAAATAACTATTAAAACCAATTAAATTACATTTTTAGCCAATTTAGGGTAAAATTACCAAAATACCCCTATATATATAAATATACTTAAATTACTTCAAAAATTCACCAAAAATTATACAATTATCCAAAATTAATTTTCTCAACATATTTATCAATAATATTAATAATTAAACTCATTTAACCAATTAAATTCAATTAAAAACACATTTAACCTAATTTTCCCAAAATTACATAAACTAATTAAATTCAAAATAAATACATAGAAATTCATAAAAATTCCAAATAAATTTCTATAATTCATTTCAACACCTAATTTAACCATAAACCCCAATTTCATAATTTAAATAATTAATTTACGAAAATTAGAAAATAATATTAAATATTCAAAAATACCCAAAAATCCAAAAAATCTCCAAAAATTCCACAAAAATTCATACATGTATATTAAGCTACTAGGAACAACATTTGTGAAGGTAGTTTTCATGAATGAATCAATTCGAAGCTCAAAAAAATTGAAAACCCTAATATGGCCAAATTTGAAAAATCGAAAAATCGAAACCTAAGCAAATCTAAACCATTTTAGCTTAAAAAAAGCTAGAATCATACTCACCGGAGCTCAAGGAGAAGAAAGAGACTGGCGGTGTCGAAAACGGTGGCCGAAAATGAGAGAAACGACAAAGGGAAAATTTTTGGCCAAAAGGAAAACAGGGGCTGCCGGCGCCGAGGAAGGGAGCTGCTGGCGGCGGGGGATGGCTGGGAACGACGGTGGCAAGGCGGGAGGCACACCGACGGTAGGTGATCGGAGTTGCAGCGGGAGGGAAGGGAGTCGGGCGCGAGAGGGAAAGAAGAAGAAGAAGAAGAAGAAAAAAAAAAAAAGAGAAAGAAAGAAAAGAAAAAGAAAAGAAAAAGAAAAAAGAAAAAAATGAAAAAAGAAAAAGAAAAAAATAAAATAAAATAATTAAATAATAATAAAATAATAATAAAATAATTTTAATAATTTAATAATAAATAAAATAATTAAATAACAATAAATTAATAAATAAATAATAAAATATTAGGGTAATACATTAAACCCTAATTAAATAAATATACACACACATAGGCTTTATTTAGTATTTTAAAAATATGTATGAGTTCATGCAAGTCCGAAAATACATTTAAAATAATTAATAATACATTGTTTACGTGAAAATTTCCCCGAAAATGCAAGTCCCGGGAAAATTTTACGTAAAACATTGTAAATAATACACAATATTAAAAATAGGTTTTAAATAGATATCAACTCATGAAAATGTCGTAATATATACACAAAAATTATTAACACTGTATATCCCGGTAGAGTGTAAAAATATTTTAAAAACACAGGATATTACATCCGGTGTACAGGCTTGCTACTGAGGTCTGAAGACGATGACTCTTCTGAAAAATAGTCAACGAAGGGGAGTCAGACCTCACTGAGTGAATTACTATAATATATATACATGCATACTAAATGACAATGCACACAATCAAAAGTATATATATCTGTCACGACCCAAAACAGGGGCCATGACCGGCGCTAGGGAACGGGAATTCTTTCGAATTCGGAAACCGTAGCAAGCCTAAAAATAAAATAAACATACAGTAGTAGTAATATCAATATATAATGCAGCGGAAATAAAATTCATAAATATCACAATAACATTTGCACCAACTTAATTTAAATTAAATCCTCATCTCATATATATATATAAACTCTTTTAATACAAATCCAGTTCAAATATAATACAACATTTCTTTAATAATTTAATGACTACTGCAGTGTCTAGATAAAATAAAACTCGAGACTCAGATAAGCAGTTTACATAAAGAAGCCGGGGCGAAAGAAATCCGGCGTACAGGCCTGCTACTGAGGTCTGAAGACGATGACTCTCCTGAAAAATAGTCAACGGAGGGGAGTTAGACCTCACTGAGTGAATTACTATAATATATATACATGCATACTAAATGTCAATGCACACAATCAACAGTATATATCTAATATATATATATATACAGGCAATTACACACATATGCAATAAAATCATTTTATATATTTTATTGAAAATCATCGTTTATGAAGGATCAAATAGAACCCTAGAAAATCGCAACCTCAAACAGTGTTAGACAACACTCTAGCCACACCGGCTCACTTATTCCAAAATATTCACTTATTCCATTTAGACAATAGACTGGCCCCGAGACACTAAGTCAACCGAGCTCCAGCAGTCTGACTGTCAGTGTGATTAGCCCCGAGACACTTAGTCAATCGAGCTCCAACAATCACACTCCCAAATCACATCACACATCAGATAAATCAATTCCAATCAATATCCTCAAATTGGTTAGTAATATAGCCTAAATGCTATAAGCGTACCGGTACGTACTCGGTTCCTAGTGCTGCCCACTAGGTAGCACGTTCTATTGATATCCTTCATTAACAAATATAAAACATTCATTCACAAATAAATGATGCATGAATTTAAATAAAATAACAATATAAACCATATATATACTAGAAATATACCAAAAAAAAACATGTATATTTCGAGTATATATACGTTAAACAAGTCTAATATAATAGCAAAATAAGCTAGAAATATATTCAAAAACATTTTAAACATAAATGGTTAATAAAGCATGCATATAATTTAAAATATACAGAAAATAAACTAAAAATAAACTCAAGTAATAATTAAATCATTATGCATATTTAATCAAAATAAAACATACATTTCTAAATCATGCACCCTAAAGCATATATATATAGAATAATAACTCACACATAGTGTGCTCCTCGAGATGGGGTCTGACGGGCCTGGTCTACTAGCCCTCGGTCTCGGCACAACTAAACTAACAAAAATAACAGACATCAGGATAAAACCCTAGAAACTCGATCTAGAATATTAGACACAGAATCAAAATTAGGGTTTGACCGGACATCACGTTTTACGAGAATTCTACCAAAAATTTGGCAGAGCCTCCCCTGTAAAACGGATATCTCTCTACTCAAAGAGTAGAGCCAGCCCTGCAAAGAAACACACTTCAAAAACTAAGCACACAACTCGTCCACAACCCCTCGGTCGGACTCCAAACTACAGTCTACCGACCGGGGTCCACAATCACAGAATAATTATAAAAATACCAAAAATACCCCTTATATCACAAAAATACATTTAATAAGTAGAATTTACATAATTAACCTTAAAACACAATAAAAACCAATAAAAACTCATTTTATTTAGAAAAATCGTATATTATATATATAATTGAAAATAATTCACGAAAAATAGTTTTAATCAATTAAAAATACTAAATAATTTGTAGAAATCATTTTTATACCTTAAATAACTATTAAAACCAATTAAATTGCATTTTTAGTCAATTTAGGGTAAAATTACCAAAATACCCCTATATCTATAAATATACTAAAATTACTTCAAAAATTCACCAAAAATTATATAATTATCCAAAATTAATTTTCTCAACATATTATCAATGATATTAATAATTAAACTCAATTCACCAATTAATTTCAATTAAAAACACAATTAACCTAATTTTCCAAAATTACATAAACTAATTAAATTCAAAATAAATACATAGAAATTCATAAAAATTCCAAATAAATTCCTATAATTCATTTCAACACCTATAATTATCATAAAACATAATTTCATAATTTATTTAATTAATTTTCGAAAATTAGAAAATAATATTAAAATATTCAAAAATACCCAAAAATCAAAATAATCTCCAAAAATTCCAAAAAAATTCACACATGTAGATTATACTAAGGGAAAAAAAATTTGTGAAGGAATTTTCCATGAATCAATCAAATTGAAGTTCAAAAAAATCAAGAACCATAAAATGACCGAAATTGAAAAATCAAAACCTAAGCAAATCAAGACCATTTTAAGTGAAACAAATCTTGGAATCACACTCATCGAAGCTCAAGGAGAAGAAAGAGACCAGCGGTGTCGAAAACGGTGGCCGGAATCGTCGTGAATGACGTTGCTTCAACTTTTGACTTCTCCAGCAAAAAATGACTCCCAGACGTCGGAAACGGCTGCAACAGGCGGCGGAAGAGGCTGGGGAAGGAGGTGGCACGCCGGACGGCACACCAACGGTAAGAAAACAGCGGTAGCAGCTACGGACGGTGATGGGGAACGATCGGGAGGAAGAAGGAAGTCGGGTGGCACTTTGGTAAATACTTCAAACTTTAATTTTTGTTAATATTTAATGTATATATATGTATATATATATATATATATATACTTTATACTATATATTAAAATAATATTAAATTACACACATTAAGTATACACCACACACATATAATTTAATATTTTAATAATTTAATACACCTAAAAATAATTAAATAATATTAAAAAAAATTAATAAATAATAAAATATTAGGGTAATATTAATTAAACCCTAATTAAATAAATAAATACACATATATATGATTTTTAGTATTTTAAAAATATATATGAGTTCATGCAAGTCCGTAAATCTATTTAAAATAATTAATAGTACATTATTTACATGAAAATTTCCCCGAAAATGCAAGTCCCGGGAAAATTTTACGTAAAGCACTTAAAATAATAATAAACAATTAAAAATTCAATTTTTAATTAAATAAAAGCTCATAAAATATCAATATCATATATAAGAATTATTGACGCTGCATATCCCGATACAATATTAAAATATTTAAAAACACGGGATATTACAGTCTTCCCCCCTTATAAGAATTCGTCCCGAATTCGAAAAAGAAAATGATCACAAGATCAGGAAGGGAAGAGATGCGGGTAAGAAGCTCGCATCTCAGCTTCAGTCTCCCACGTATGCTCCTCAACTCTGTTGCTACGCCACAGAACCTTGACCATCGGAATCTGCTTCGAACGCAACTGTCGAACTTGATAATCTATGATCGCCACAGGTTCTTCCACAAACGTCAAATCTTCACTTACTTCCACACTGTCAGGCTGCAACACGTGTGAAGGGTCTGAGATATACTTCCTTAACATCGAGATATGAAATACTGGATGCACCTGTGACATACTCGGAGGCAAATCCAACCGATATGCAACAGTGCCAACTCTCTCTAGAATCTCAAACGGTCCAATATATCTCGGTGCTAACTTACCCTTCCTACCAAATCTCATCACACCCTTCATCGGAGATACCTTCAGAAAAACAAAATCTCCAACTTGAAACTCCACATCTCTGCGCCTAGGATCCGCATAACTCTTTTGCCTGCTAACTGTGGTCTCTAATATGTGCTTAATCACGGCGACTTTCTCTGCAGCATCCTGAACCATTTCAAAGCTCTTTCACCAGTTTCATCCCAACTCAAAGGGGATCTACACTTCCTTCCATACAACGCCTCATATGGTGCCATGCCGATACTGCTATGGTAGTTGTTATTATATGCAAACATAACTCGTCCATAACCCCTCGGTCGGACTCCAAACTACAGTCTACCAATCGGGGTCCACAATCACAGAATAATTATGAAAATACCAAAAATATCCTTTTATCACAAAAATACATTTAATAAGTAGAATTTACATAATTAACCTTAAAACACAATAAAAACCAATAAAAACTCATTTTATTTAGAAAAATCGTATATTATATATATAATTGAAAATAATTCACGGAAAATAGTTTTAATCAATTAAAAATACTAAACAAAGACACTTGGTCAACCGAGCTCCAGCAATCACACTCCCAAATCATATCTCACATATCAAATAATCATATCCAATCAATATCCACAAATGGTTAGTAATATAGCCTAAATGCTATAAGTGTACCGGTACGTGCTCGGTCCTAGTGCTGCCCACTAAGTAGCATGTTCTATTGATACCCTTCATTAAAATATAAAACATACATTCATAAAATAAATGATGCATGAATTTAAATTATAATAGCAACAATAACCATATATATACTAGAAATATACCAAAAGTAAACCAGATATATTTTGAGTATATATACGTTAAATAAATCCAATTAAATTACAAAATAAACTAAGATTATGCCAAGGATATTGTCACGACCCAAAACAGGGGCCATGACCGGCGCTAGGGAACGGGAATTCTTTTGAATCCGGAACCCGTAGCAAGCCTAAAAATAAAATAAAAATGCAATAATAACCATAAAAATATAATATGCAGCGGAAAATAAAAATCATAAATATTACAATATCATCCATAACAACTGGATATAATTCAAAACTCATCACATCGCATATATAATCTCATAAATGTATAATCTTTATACAAATCCAGTTTTAACATAATACATCTCTTTAAAACAAATACATAAAATCCAATACTTTAATTTACAACTACTGCAGTGTCTAGATAAAATAAATAAGACTCAAGTAGACAATTTACATAAAGAAGCCGGGGCGGAAGAAATCCGGCGTATCGACCTGCTACTGAGGTCTGAGGAAGTTGACTCTCCTGAAAAATAGTCAACGGAGGGGAGTCAGACCTCACTGAGTGAATTACTATAGTATATATACATACACTCTAAGTGATAATGCATACAGTCAACAATATATGAGTAATATGTATATATACAGGCAATTTCATACAGATGCAGAAAAATCATTTTATATATTTTGTCTGAAAATCAACTTTTATGAAGGATCATATAGAACCCTAGAATATCGCAACCTCAGAAAAATAGTGTTAAACAACACTCTAGCCATACAGGCTCACTGATTCCAAATATATCCACTTAATCCATATGGACAGTAGACTGGCCCCGAGACACTAAGTCAACCGAGCTCCAGCAGTCTGACTGCCAGTGTGATTGGCCCCGAGACACTTGGTCAACCGAGCTCCAGCAATCACACCCAAACCACATCTCACATATATCAATAATCATAATCAAATCGATATCCACAAATAAGTTAGTAATAAAGCCTAAAACTATAGGCGTACCGGTACGTACTCGGTCCTAGTGCTGCCCACTAGGTAGCACGTTCTATTGATATCCTTCAGTAATAAATAATAAAACATTCATTCACAAATACATGATGCATGAATTTAAATAAATCAACAATATAAACCATATATATACCGAAAATATACCAAACATAAACCAGGTATATTTTGAGTATATATACGTCAAATAAATTCAATCAAATCATGAATTAAACTAAAAATATATTTAAAAACATTTTAAATATATTTTATTAATAAAACATGTATATAATTTATTATATACCAAAAATATACCAAAAATATACTTGAATATAAATCATGTTATTTATGCATATTTAGTCAAAATAAAACATGCATTTTCTAAATCATGCATCCTAAGCATATATATATAATATAGTAACTCACCTAATGCGCTCCACGAGACAGGTCCGACGGGCCTGGTCCACTAACCCTCGGTCTCGGCGCAACTAAACAAGAAATAATTAATCGACATCAGAATAACCCTAACAGAAATCCTAGAATTAAATCTAGAGTATTCAACACAGAATCGGAAATTAGGGTTCGACTGGATATCACATTTTACGAGAATTCTACCGAAAATCCGGCAGAACCTCCCCTGTAAAACGGACATCTCTCTACTCAAAAGAGTAGAGCCGACCCTGCAAGGAAAATACACTTCGAAAACATACACCACAATCAATCACAACCCCTCGGTCGGACTCCAGACTACAATCTGTCGATCGGGGTCCACAAACACAGAATATATATTCAAATATACCAAAAATATCCTTAAATCATAAAAATACATTTTATACGTAGAAATTACATAATTAATCTTGAAACACTGTAAAAATCGATTAAAATTCATTTTATTAGAAAAACCGTATATTATATATATAATTGAAAATAATTCCCGAAAAATAGTTTTAATTAGTTAAAAATACCAAATAATTTGTAGAAATCATTTTTATACCTTAAATAAATATTAAAACCAATTAAATTACATTTTTAGACAATTTAGGGTAAAATTACCAAAATACCCCTATATATATATATATACCTAAATTACTTCAAAAATTCACCAAAAATCATACAATTATCCAAAATTAATTTTCTCAACATATTTATCAATAATATCAATAATTAAACTCAATTAACCAATTAAATTCAATTTAAAACACAATTAACTTAATTTTACAAAATCACATAAACTTCAATAATTAAAAATAAATACTTAGAAATTCATAAAAATTCCAAATAAATTCCTATAATTCATTTCAACACCTAATTCAACCATAAACTCCAATTTCATAATTTAAATAATTAATTTCCGAAAATTCGAAAATAATATTAAAATATTCAAAAATACCCAAAAATCCAAACAACCTCCAAAAATTCTGTAAAAATTCATACATGAAGATTAAGCTACCAGGAACAACATTTGTGAAGGAAGTTTCCATGAATCATCCAAATTGAAGCTCAAAAAAATCGAAAACCAAAAGTGGCCGAAATATTCAACTCAAAACCTAAGCAATTCTAGACCGTTTTAGCTCAAACAAAAGCTAATAACACTCACCGGAGCTCAAGGAGAAGATAGAGACCGGCGGTGTCGAAAACGGTGGCCGGAGGAGGGAGAAACGACGGTGAGAAGAAATGGTGGCGTCGGGCACCCACGGGAAGAAGAAGAAGAAGAAGAAGAAAAAGAAAAAGAAAGAAAAAGGAAAGAGAAAGGAAAAGAAAAAGAAAGAAAAAGGAAAAGAAAAAGAAAAAAAAAAAGAAAAAAGAAAAAAATAATAAATTTTAATAATTTAATAATAAATAAAATAATCAAATAATAATAAATAAATAATAAAATATTAGGGTAATAATAAACCCTAATTAAATAAATATACACACACAAGCTTTATTTATTAATTTAAAAATATGTATGAGTTCATGCAAACCCGTAAATACATTTAACATAATTAATAATAAATTGTTTACGTGAAAATTTCCCCGAAAATGAAAGTCCCGGGAAAATTTTACGTAAAATACTGAAAATAATAGACAGTAATTAAAATAGTTTTAAAATACATATCAACTCATAAAAATATCGTATATACAGTCAAAATTATTGACACTGCATATCCCGGTACAGTGTAAAAATATTTTTAAAAACACGGGATATTACAGATATACATGAAAACATTTTGAGAATAATTTATTAATAAAACATGCATATAATTTGAAAACCAAAAATAAACTTAAGTATTAATTAAACTATTTATGCATATCTAATCCAAATAGAATGTATATTTCTAAAATCATGCACCATAGAGCACATATATATAAAATAACAACTCACAAATTAGTGCGCTTCTCGAGATGAGTCCGATGGGCTTGGTCCACTAGGCTTCGGTCTCGGTGCAACTAAACAAATAATAAATAATAGACATCAGAATAAACCTAACAGAAAATCCTAGAAACTCAATTTAGAATATTAGACACAGAATCAAAATTAGAGTTTGATCGGACATCACGTTTTACGAGAATTTTACCAAAAATCCGACAGAACCTCCCCTATAAAATGGACATCTCTCTACTCAAAGAGTAGAGACGGCCCTGCAAAGAAACACACTTAGAAAAATAGACATAGAAACACATCCACAACCGCTCGGTCGGACTCCAAACTACAGTTTACCGACTGAGGTCCACAATTCATAAAATAATACAGAAATATCGAAAATACCCTTATATCATAGAAATACATTTTATAAGTAGAATTTACATAATTAATCCTAAAACACATTAAAAACCAATAAAAACTCATTTATTTAGAGAAATCGTATATTATATATATAATTGAAAATAATTCACGAAAAATAGTTTTAATTAATTAAAAATACTAAATAATTTTTATAAATCATTTTTATACCTTAAATAACTATTAAAACCAATTTGATTACATTTTTAGTCAATTTAGGGTAAAATTACCAAAATACCCCTATTTATATGAATATACTAAAATTACTCCAAAAATTCACCAAAAATAATATAATTGCAAAAAATTAATTTTCTCAACATATTTATCAATAATATCAATAATTAAACTCAATTAAATAATTAATTTCAATTAAAAACACAATTAACCCTATTTTTCAAAAATTACATAAACTAATTAAATTCAAAATAAATACATAGAAATTCATAAAAATTCCAAATAAATTTATATAATCCATTTAAACACCTATAATTACCATAAAACACAATTTCATAATTTATTTAATTAATTTTCGAAAATTAGAAAATAATAATAAAATATTCAAAAATACCCAAAAATCAAAATAATTTCCAAAAATTCTACAAAAATTCACACATGTAGATTAAGCTAAGGGGAATAAAATTTGTGAAGGAATTTATAATGAATCAATCAATTCGAAGTTTTAAAAAATCAAGAACCCTAAAATGGCCGAATTACCAAAATTGAAACCTAAGCAAATATAGACCATTTTAAATGAAACAAAGCTGGGAATCACACTCACTGGAGCTCAAGGAGATGAAAGAGATCGTCGGTGTCAAAAATGGTGGCCGAAAACGCCGTGTACGACGGTGAGAATGAATTCGGCTTTCCGACGATATCAAGCTCCTCCGATGCCGGAAATGGGCTCTGCTGGCGGCGGAACAGCTGGAGGAAGGAGGTGGCACTCCGGGAGGCACACCGACAGTGAGAAAATGGGTTGGCAGCGATCGAAAAATGGATGGGGATGATCGGGAAGAAGGGGAAGGGAAGAATGGCAATGTCGTAATTAAATCAAACTTTATTATTTTTTTAATATTAAATGTATATGTATATATATACTTTACACTATATATTAAAATAATATAATCTCACACACATTAAATATACACCACACACATATAATTTAATATTTTTTAATAATTTATACACTAAAAATAATTAAATAATATTAAAACTAATTAATAAATAATAAAATATTAGGGTAATTAATTAAACCCTAGTTAAATAAATAAATACACATATATACGTTATTTAGTACTTTAAAAAAAATACATATGAGTTCATGCAAGTATGGAAATCTATTTAAAATAATTAATAATAAATAACTTACGTGCATTTCCGGGAAAATTTTACATAAAGTGTTTAAAATAATATAAAATAATTAAAAATCAATTTTAATTAAATAGCAACTCATGAAATATCATATATATGTACAAAAATTATTAACACTGCATATCCCGATGCAATATAAAAATATTTAAAAATATGGGATATTATAATATATATACACATAATTTTTAATTAAAAATATAAAGTTCCCATTATTTATGGATTTGCCCCTTCCTTCTTCCTCTTCTTCCCGATCGGTTTCCTTCTCCCTCACCGCTGCAATTTTTGTTATCTCACTGGCAGAGTGCCTCCCAGCTGTCTTCCTCCTTCCCAAGCTCCCTCCGTCGCCCTTTCCTCCCATTTATGGCGTGTTTTGGCCGGAAAAGCCAAAAGAAACCAAAACTTCTTCTCACCGTTGATCACAACGATTCCAGCCACCGAACTCGATGCCACCGGTCTCTATCTTCTCCTTGAGCTCCGATGAGTGTGATTCCAAGATTTGTTTCACTTAAAATAGTCTAGATTTCCCTAGGTTTTGATTTCACAATTTCGGCCATTTAGGGTTCTTGAATTTTTTGAGCTTCAATTTGATTGATTTAAGAAAACTCCCTTCACAAAATTTGATCCTTGTAGCTCAATCTACATGTGGTAATTTTTGTAGAATTTTTGGGAATTATTTTGATTTTTGTGAATTTTTGATTATTTTATTATTATTTTCTAATTTTAAAAAATTAATTAATTAAATTATGAAATTGTGTTTTATGGTAATTATAGGTGTTGAAATTCATTTTAGAAATTTATTGGTAATTTTTGTGAATTTTAATATTTATTTGGATTTTATTAAGTTTATGTAATTTTTGAAAATTAGGTTAGTTATGTGTTTAATTGAAATTAATTGGTAAATTGAGTATTATTATTGATATAATTGATTTATATGTTGATAAAATTAATTTTAAGTAATTATATTATTTTTGGTGAATTTTTGATTAATTTTAGTAAATTTATATATATAGGGTTATTTTGGTAATTTGACATTAAATTGGCTAAAAGTGTAATTAAATTGTTTTTACTAGTTATTTAAGGTATGAAAATGATTTCTATAAATTATTTAGTATTTTTAACTAATTAAAACTATTTTTCATAAATTATTTTTAAATTATATATATAATATACGATTTTTCTAAATAATTGAGTTTTTATTGGTTTTTAACATGTTTTAGGGTTAATTATGTAATTTGGAGTGATAAAATGTATTTTTATTATTAAAGGGTATTTTTGGTATTTCTGTATTATTTTGTGAATTGTGAACCTCGATCGGTGAATTATAGTTTGGAGTTCGACCGAAGGATTCGAAGGATTGTGGTTATGAATAAGGTGTTTATTTTGAAGTGTGTTTTCTTTGCAGGATCGGCTCTACTCTTTGAGTAGAGAGATGTCCATTTTACAAGGAGGTTCTGTCGAATTTTCAGTAGAATTCTCGTAAAACGTGATGTTCGATCGAATTCTGATTCTAATTCTGTGTCTAGTATTCTAGATTGAGTTTCTAGGATTTTTTGTTAGATTATTCTGATTTTTGTTGTCGTTTGGTTTATTTAGTTGTGCCAAGATCGAGACCTAGTGGACTAGGCCCGTTGGACTGATCTCGTGGAGCGCAATAATAGTGAGTTGTTATTTTATATATATATGTTTAGGGTGCATGATTTAGAAATGTATGATTTATTTTAGTAAAATATGCATAAACGATTTAAGTATTACTTAGGTTTACTTTGGTATATTTTTGGTGTATTTTGGTATATTTTAAATTATATGCATGTTTATTAAACATTTATACTTAAAATATTTTTAAATATATTTCTAATTTATTTTGCAATTATATTGGATTTATTTGACGTATGTATACTCGAAATATACATGGTTTACTTTTGGTATATTTCTAGTATATATATGGTTTATATTGCTATTTTATTGAAATTCATGCATTATTTATTTATGAATGTATGTTTTATATATTAATGAAGGATATCAATAGAATGTGCTACCTAGTGGGGCAGTACTAGAACCGAGTACGTACCGGTACGCTGATAGCATTTAGGTTATATTACTAACCTATTTATAAATATTGATCGGATTAATTTATGTGATGTGAGATATGATTTAGGAGTGTGATTGCTGGAGCTCGGTTGACCAAGTGTCTCAGGGCCAATCACACTGACAGTCAGACTGCTGGAGCTCGGTTGACTTAGTGTCTCGGGGCTAGTCTACTGTCTAAATGGAACAAGTGAATTATTTGGATTAAGTAAGCCTGTATGACTAGAGTGTTTTCTAACACTGTTTGAGGTTGCGATTTCTAGGGTTTTTATTTGATCCTTCATAAACAGTGATTTTCAGTAAATATATAAAATGATTTTGCTGCATCTGTGTGTATTTGCCTGTATATATATTTATTATATATACTATTGACTGTGTGCATTGTCATTTAGTATGCATGTATATATATTATAAACAATTCACTTAGTGAGGTATGACTCCCTTCCATTGATTATTTTTCAGGAGAGTCATCGTCTTCAGACCTCAGTAGCAGACCCTTACGCTGGCTTTCCTTCCGCCCCAGCTTCACTATGTAAACTGCTTATCTAAGCTTTATTTTTATAATTTAGACACTGCAGTAGTTGTAATCAGATGTGGGGTTTATTATTTATATTTGTGTGAGTTATGTATTTTAAAGATTTGAACTGGATTTGTATTAAGGAATATTTATATATATGAGATGATTATTTAAATCCACTGATGTATATTTACCTTATCTTATTTATGATTTTTATTTCTGCTACAAATTATATTATTTATGTTATTATTATTATTATTATTATTATTATTATTATTATTACATGTTTTATTTTATTTTTAGGCTTGCTACGAGTTCTGGATTCGAAAGAATCCTGTTCCCTAGCGCCGGTCATGGCCCCTGTTTTGGGTCGTGACAAATCCATAGTGCTGAAATCAAATTTTCAATTGAAAGAGACCTAGTTGAGTTAAGCTGCGATAAGATTTTCAAGTTTCAACACACCAATCAATTAAAATACAAATGAATCTTCCACTATATAGTTATACACATAAATATACAACTCCATAATATAAAACAAATATTGGTTCAATAATTAAATAAGCAAATCATGAAAATAACCATAAAAAATGCAAAGAAAAGTAAGACCCTTTAAGCTTCTTTTATTATATGACTTTCATACTCCATAGCCACCAAAACAAAACAGAAAGGCTTATTATAAGTGTCAGCTTTTGTGGGAGTGCGTCAGAAGTACCCGATGGAATTTGGATAGTTAAGGTGTATAATGGTGAGAGCGACAAATGTGGTGATAGTGGTGCTGATCATGGTTGGAGCATGAAGGGGGGGTGGTGGGTGGAGCGACAAAAAAAGAAAAAAAATTCAAGAAAATATAAGGAAAGGAAAGAGAAGGGGAGAGTTGGGAGCATCACGTAAATGATGGAGAAGACATTGTAATATCCCGTGTTTTTAAATATTTTAATACCGTACGGGGATATATAGTATTAATAATTTTTGTATATATATATTATGATATTTTTACGAGGTTGATAAGTATTTAAAACCTATTTTAATTATTGTGTCTTATTTACAGTGCTTTACGTAAAATTTTCCCGAGACTTGTATTTTCGGAGAAATTTTCACGTAACTAATTTATTATTAATTATATTAAATATATTTTCAGATTTGCATGAACTCATACGTATTTTTAAAATACTAAATAAAGCCTATGCGTGTAAATATTTATTTAATTAGGGTTTAATATATTACCCTAATATTTTACTAATTAATTAATTATTTTATTGTTATTTAATTATTTTTAATTAATATTAAATTTTAAAATATTAAATATTAAGTGTGTGGATGTGATTTTTTTTCAAATATTTTATTAAAAATTATTTTTTTTGTTATTTTTTTCTTTTTCTTTTTCTTTTTCTTTTCTTTTTTCTTTTCTTTTCTTTTTCTTTTCTTCTCTTCTTCTCCTTCCTTCTTCCTCTTCCCGTGCTCGACCACTTCCTCACCGCCAACCACCGTCTGTCATGCCGTTTCCTTGCCGTCGGTGTGCCTCTCGGCTTGGCACCTTCGTCCTCAGCAGTTCTACGCCGCCAGCAGCTCCTTCTGGCGCCGGCTACCCATTTTTCCCATTTTGGTCGAAATTTCCTCTCCTC
This sequence comes from Mallotus nudiflorus, assembly GCA_947683625.1. Classification (NCBI taxonomy): domain Eukaryota; kingdom Viridiplantae; phylum Streptophyta; class Magnoliopsida; order Malpighiales; family Euphorbiaceae; genus Mallotus; species Mallotus nudiflorus. The sequence continues at coordinate 2,438,645 of CANTUR010000187.1, read as the reverse complement.
GCCGTCGACCACGATTCCGGGCCACCATTTTTGACACCGCCTATCTCTTTCTTCTCCTTGAGCTCCAGTGAGTGTAATTCTAGCTTTGGTTTGAGCTTAAATGGTCCTTGATTTGCTTAGGTTTCGAATTTTCAATTTCGGCCATATTAGGGTTTTTGATTTTTTTTGAGCTTCGAATTGATTGATCATGAAAAATCCCTTCACAAATGTTGATCCTAGTAGCTAATCTACATGTATGATTTTTGTAGAATTTTTGGAGAATTTTTGGATTTTTGGGTATTTTGAATATTTTAATATTATTTTTCTAATTTTCGGAAATTAATTATTTAATTATGAAATTGTGTTTTATGGTAATTATAGGTGTTTAAATGAATTATAGGAATTTATTTCTAATTTTTATGAATTTCTAAGTATTTATTTTGAATTATTGAAGTTTATGTAATTTTGGGAAATTAGGGGTAATTATGTTTTGATTGAATTTAATTGGGTAATTGAGTTTATTTTTGATATTATTGATAAAATATGTTGAGAAAATTAATTTTGGATAATTGTATAATTTTTGGTGAATTTTTGAAGTGGATTTTAGTATATTTTATATATAAGGGCATTTTGGTAATTTTACCCTAATTGGCTAAAAAATGTAATTTAATTGGTTTTAATAGTTATTTAAGGTATAAAAATGATTTATACAAATTATTTAGTATTTTTAATTAATTAAAACTATTTTTCGTGAATTATTTTCAATTATATATATAATATACGGTTTTACTAATAAAATGAGTTTTTATCGGTTTTTACAGTGTTTTAAGGTTAATTACGTAATTTTTATGTATAAAATGAATTTATATGTTATAAGGATATTTTTTGATATTTCTGAAATTGTTCTGTGTTTATGGACCGTCGGTCGGACAAATTGTAGTTTGGAGTCCGACCGAGGGGTTGTGGTTGAGTGTTGAGCTATTTTTCGAAGTGTGTTTCTTTGCAGGGTCGGCTCTACTCTTTGAGTAGAGAGATGTCCATTTTACAGGGGAGTTTCTGCCGAATTTTCAGTAGAATTCTCGTAAAACAGATGTCCGGTCGAACCCTAATTCTATTTCTGTGTCTAATATTTTAGATCGAATTCTAGGATTTTCTATTAGGCTTATTCTAATGTCGTTATTTATTATTTTTTTTAGTTGCGCCGAGACCGAGGGCTAGTGGACCAGGCCCGTCGGACCATCTCGTGGAGCGCACTAGGGTGAGTTGCTATTTTATATATATATATGCTTAGGATGCATGATTTAGAAATAGACGTTTATTTTGATTAAAATGCATAAATAATGTGATTTGTATTTAAGTATATTTTTGATTTAATTTTGGTATATATTAAATTATATGCATGTTTTATGAATAAATTATATTTAAAATGTTTTTAAATATATTTCGAGCTTAATTTATGATTTTAATTGGATTTATTTGACGTATATATACTCGAAATATACCTGGTTTACTTTGGTATATTTCTAGTATATATATGGTTTTATATTGTTTATTTTATTTAAATTCATGCATCATTTATTTGTGAATGTATGTTTTATATTTATTAATGAAGGATATCGATAGAATGTGCTACCTAGTGAGCAGCACTAGGACCGAGTACGTATCGGTACGCCTATAGTATTTAGGCTATATTACTAACCATTTTGTGGATATTGATTGAATTTGATGATCTGATGTGTGAGATGTGATTTGGGGGTGTGATTGCTGGAGCTCGGTTGACCAAGTGTCTCAGGGGCCAATCACACTGACAGTCAAACTGCTGGAGCTCGATCGACTTAGTGTCTCGAGGCCAGTCTACTGTCTAAATGATTAAGTGGATATATTTGGATTAAGTGAGCCTGTATGGCTAGAGTGTTGTCTAACACTGATTGAGGTTTCGATATCATAGGGTTCTATTTGATCCTTCATAAAAGATGATTTTCAATGAAATATATATAAAATGATTTTTCTGCATCTGTGTGTAATTGCCTGTATATATACATATTAGATATATACTGATGACTGTATGCATTGTCATTTAGTGTGTATGGTATATATATTATAGTAATTCACTCAGTGAGGTCTGACTCCCCTCCGTTGACTATTTTTCAGGAGAGTCAAAATCTTCAGACCTCAGTAGCAGGCCTGTACGCTGGATTTCTTCCGCCTCGGCTTCTTTGTGTAAACTGCTTACTTGAGTCTTATTTTTATAATCTAGACACTGCAGTAGTGGTAAATTAAATTGTGGGATTTTATGTATCTTATTTATGTGAGATATTGTATTATGTGAACTGGATTTGTATTAAAAGATTTATATATATGAGATGAGATTTAATTTAAATCCAGTTGGTGAAAATACTATTGTGATATTTATGATTTTCATTTCCGCTGCATTTGATATTGTTATTATTATTATTGCATGTTTTATTTTATTTTTTTAGGCTTGCTACGGGTTCCGGATTCGAAAGAATTCCCGTTCCCTAGCGCCGGTCATGGCCCCTGTTTTGGGTCTTGACAGATATAGAAGAAAAGAAAAATAAAAAAGGTTATATTAGTAATAAATGAAAAACATGAGCATTTTAAAAAATATAAGGTGTTTTTTGAGCATTTATGTAAAGATCTTTATAAGAAAGGTTACTTTTATGAATTTTTTTAATTAGTTATTGGAAGATTTTTATCACTTTTATGATTCTACTTAGATTGAACTGGATTAATTAGTATTTAGAGGTTTCGAGATACAATGGTAAAAAAAAGGGTTATTTTTATAATAGTTTTCTAATTAGAAGAAGGGAGAAGGTTCATTTTTGCCCTTAAAGTTTTTACCGAGGCTTAAATAAGCCCCTGATAGAATTTTAGGCTAAAAAATACTAGGGTTTTTAGATTTTGATCTTTTTAGGCTCAAAATACTAAAGGAAGCCAAATTTAAAATCCAAACTCCTTTTAACTTCTATCCATACAAACCCCACATCCCCCAACTCCTCTCAATATAGGCCCACCTCGACATTGCTTGAAGATCATAACCATTCATTCCGTATCCAGAAACAACGACATTTTTTTTTCATAAGAGTCAAAAACTTCTCGTGTTGTTTGCTAACATAAGTGATATGCCCTAGAGGCCAATAACATATTTTGACACTGTAAAAATTCCAAATGGCAATAAAGAATATTCTTTTATCCAAAGTGTTTATTTAATTGAATATTCACCCATTAGCACTGTAATAATCCGAGTTTTTAAATTATTTTATTTTGAAATAGGATATGCAGTATTAATAAATTTTAAAATTATATTTGATTATTTTACTATTTTGTGATTAATTATTATTATTTTATGTTTAAATGAATTTTCTACATAAATATTTTATTTTGAAACTTATTATTTTGGACATTTAATTTGAATTATTTATAATTATTATTTCGGATAGAACTATTTTAATAATATTTAATTTAGAGCATTGTTAATTCTATTATTGTTTTATCACATTCTATTATTTATTTTATTAGAATTATCATTATTATTAAATATTATTTTATGTGAGTTTAATTTGTATGTGTGTGTGTTTATTATTATATATATATGTGTGTGAGTATATTTTATGTGGTGGAGATTTGTTTACATAAAGTATTATTATTATTATAATTTAAAGTTTGATTAATATAATATATATATATACATACACATGCATGCAATAATGAGCGCATGCATGCATACCCATATACTAAACACCAAACTTACACAGAAACATTTAATAAATAAATGCATTCATGCAAGAAACAAGAAATGTGAACCAAAGTAAGAAACTTACAGAAGCTTTCCCCTTCCGTCGTCCCTGCTACCAACTCCATTGTGCCTCCATCACTTTCGGCCATCGTTTCTTGAGCTTCCAGTCTCTATCGACTCTCTAGACTCTGGTGAGCATGAATCTAAGTTTAGTTTAAGCTTTCATCACCTATTTCTTGAGTTTTGTTGATTTTTAGTTTATGGAGCTTTAGGATTTTTGAATTTTTTTAAGCTTGATCTTGATGACTCCTGTAAACTCCCTTCACAAAAATTGTTCCTGGAAGCTTAATCTACCTCTATGAATTTTTGTATGATTTTTGGAATTTATTTTAATTTTTGTGAATTTTTAAATATTTTATTATTATTTTATTAATTTTTGTAAATTAATGTATTTAATTATAAAATTTATTGATTTAGTGTTTTTATGGGTTATTATTAATTATAGTGTTGAGATTATAATTTTTGTGATTTTTATGTAATTTTTATAAATATTTTTATATTATGTCAATATTGGATAATTAGCTTATAGTTGGGTTTTTGTTGAAATTATTGTTTAATAATGTGTTTTAGTTAATCATAGTAATATATATGTTGATAAAATAATTTTTATGCATTTATATAATTTTTATAGAATTTTGGAGTAATATTAGTATATTATGTGTATTTTTGAATTATAAGGGTAAATATGTAATTTTGTTAAGATTATAGTTAAATATTAGGTTTTAGTTGGTTTTATAATTATTTAAGGTACTAAAATGATTTTTACAAATTATTTACTATTTTTTTACTAATTAAAAACTAATTTTTAAAAATTATTTTCAAATAATATATTATTTATTATTTTGATAAAATAATGGGTTTTTATAACTTGTTGTTATATTATTGGGTTAATTAAATTATTTGGATTTATAAAATGAATTTTTATTATTAATTGTGTAATTATTGGAAAAATGGATTTTTAGTAATATTATATTATTATTTAGGGTTTTTAAGTAATTATTGGGAAAATAATTATTTTTAGCATTTTAATGTTAAATATATTGTAATTTGATATTTTAAGGGTATTTATGATATTTATCGATTTTAAAATATTTTATTGTGTTATTGAACTTGTGTTGAACTGTGGACCTCGGTTGGGGAATTTCAGTAGTTTGGGATCCCAACCGAGGATTTGTGAGAATTTTGTATTCGAAGTGTATTTTTCTTACAGGAGGGGCTCTACTTTCTAAGTAGAGAGATGTCCATTTTATAGAGGAGGTTCTGCCAAAATTTTGATAGAATTCTCGCAAAACGTGACATCGGGTTTAATTCCTATTCTGTGTTTAATTGTGTTTTGAAATCATAGATCAAGTCTCTAGAAGTCTAAGTTAGATTTATTTGAATTTCATGATCATTTTCATTGTTTAGCTGCGCCGAAACCGAGGCCTAACGGAGCAGGCCCGCCGAGTCTGTCTTGTGGAGCGCTAATCTGTGAGTTATTATACTATATATATATGTATTACATTTAGGATGCATGATTTAAGATTTTTCATTTTCATTATATGTTTTTAAAAGTGATTTAAATTATAATATTTTTGGTATATTTAGGGTTTATTTTTTTTATATATGCATGTTAAATAATTATGCATGTTATTTTGATATATGCATGTTAAATAATTAGGTTTATGTTTAGTACATTTTAGTATATATACATGTTTTAAATGTATATTTATTCATAATTATTTTATTAAATGATTAGTGTACTTTAGGTATATTTTCAGTATATTTTAGGTATATTCCTAAATAAATGCATGTCATATTATTGATTTATACTTAAATTGTTTTTAAGTATAATTTTGGTATATTTCCAAATAAATGCATGTTTTATTACTGATTTAAACCTAACATGTTTTTAGTATATTATGAGTTTATTTTAGTATATTTGATGATTGATTTGAATTTATTTTACATATATATACTTGAAATATATTTTAAATTGTTTTTAAGTATATTTATGGTATATATATGGTTTATATTGCTATTATGAATGTTATTCTACACTATTTATTTTATGAATGTATGATTTATTATAATTGAAGGATATTATAGAGCGTGCTACTAATGGGCAAGCACTAGGACCGAGTACGTACTAGTGCGATAGATTTAGGTTTGAGTGAGGATTACTTGTGGTGAATTATGATTTGATTGAGATTGATAATATGATAATTTATGATTTAAGATGTGATGTGATAGATAGTGTGATTGCTGGAGCTCGGTTGGCCAAGTGTCTCGGGGCCAATCACACTGACAGTTTAGACTGCTGGAGCTCAGTTGGACTTAGTGTCTCGGGCTAGTCTACCATCCAAATGGAATAAGTGATCTATTTGAAATTAAGTGAGCCTGTATGGCTAGAGTGATGATATGTTGGTTGATTGAGGTTGCGATTAATAGGGTTCTGTTTGATCCTTCATGTATTAAAATAAATGTTTTTTGCATCTATTATATTTATAAAAGCAAAGTTTGACATTTATGCGAAATGCATGTATATACAAATATATATAAGAATGCCTGATTGTTATGGTTTAGATTGCATGTATATAATAGTATAATAATTCACTCAGTGAGGTCTGACTCCTCTCAATTATTTTTTTTTTCAGGAGATCCTATATCGTCAGACTTTAGTAGTAGAGTTTCTTCGCTGGTGTTCTTCTGTCCGCGTTATTTTATATAAATGTATATTTTAAACTCTGATTTGTATTCTAGAAACTGTAGTAGTAGTGTTATTGTAATCAAAAGAGTATTAATTTGTTTGACTTTATACTCTGAGAGTTATATTTGAACACTGTGTGAATATATATACTTATTTATGAAAGGATATTGAGTATCCATTTTTATTTATGATTCGAAAGATTTTAATTTAGTTGTACGTTATCTATTTATTGCATGATTTTATTTTTCTAAGGCTTGCTACGGGTTTCGGATTCAAAAGAATTCTCGTCCCTAGCACCAGTTATGACTCTTAGTTTTAGGTCGTGGCAAGCACAATGTTAAATAAATCTATTATCAAGGTTGATAATATGAGTGACATATTTATTTAGTACATATGCTATAAATGTTTGTAGTCAATAAATTAATATTTGGGTAATATTAATTTGACTATCACCTTTGTCTATTTTTCTTGATTAGTATGTGATACTAATGTCACGACCCAAAACAGGGGCCTGACCGGCGCTAGGGATGTAATATCCCGTGTTTTTAAAATATTTTTACACTGTACCGGATATGCAGTGTTAATAATTTCTGTATATTATATGATATTTTTACGAGTTAATATGTATTTAAAACCTATTTTAATTACTGTGTATTATTTCAGTATTTTACGTAAATTTTTCCCGGGGACTTGCATTTATCGGGGAAATTTTCACGTAACAATGTATTATTAATTATTTTGAATATATTTTCGGACTTGCATGTACTCATGCGTAATTTAAATTATTAAATAAAGTCTGTGTGTATATATTTATTTAATTAGGGTTTAATATATATAACCCTAATATTTTATTATTTATTTATTTATTTATTATTATTTAATTATTTTACTTATTATTAAATTATTAAAATTGTTTTATTAATATTTTATTAATATTTAATTATTTTCTTTTCTTTTTCTTTTTCTTTTTTCTTTTTTTTTTCTTTTCCTTTTCTTTTTCTTTCTTTTCTTTCTTTCTTTTTTCTTTTTCTTCTTCTCCTTCTTACTTCTCCCGCGCCCGACCACCCACCTCACCCCTCACCGTCTGCAACTACCGGCCACCTACCGTCGATGTGCTTCCCGGCTTGCCACCGCCGTTCCCAGTCGTCCCCCGTCGCCAGCAGCTCCTTTCCCCGGCGCCGGGCGAGCTAGTTTCCCTCTTTTGGCCGAAATCAACCCTTCGCCGTTTCTCCCTCCTCCGGCCACCGTTTTTGACACCGCCAGTCTATTTCTTCTCCTTGAGCTCCAGTTAGTGTGATTATAGCTTTGGTTTGAGCTAAAATGGTTTAGATTTGCTTAGGTTTCGAATTTTCAATTTCGATCACATTAGGGTTTTTGATTTTTTTGAGCTTTGAATTGAATGATTCATGAAAACTCCCTTCACAAATTTTGTTCCTAGTAGCTCAATCTACATGTATGAATTTTTTTTAGAATTTTTGGAGATTTTTTGGATTTTTGGGTATTTTTGAATATTTTAATATTATTTTATAATTTTCGGAAATTAATTATTTAAATTATGAAATTGGAGTTTATGGTTAAATTAGGTGTTGAAATGAATTATAGGAATTTATTTGGAATTTTTATGAATTTCTAAGTATTTATTTTGAATTATTGAAGTTTATGTGATTTTGAGAAATTAGGGTTTAAATGTGTTTTTATTTGAATTTAATTGGTTAATTGAGTTTAATTATTGATAAATATGTTGAGAAAATTAATTTTGGTTAATTGTATAATTTTTGGTGAATTTTTGAAGTAATTTAAGTATATTTATATATATAGGGGTATTTGGTAATTTTACCCTAAATTGTCTAAAAATGTAATTTGATTGGTTTCAATATTTATTTAAGGTATAAAAATGATTTTCTACAAAATATTTGGTATTTTTAACTAATTAAAACTATTTTTCGTGAATTATTTTCAATTATATATATAATATACGGTTTTTCTAATAAAATGAGTTTTTATTGGTTTTTACAGTGTTTCAAGGTTAATTATGTAATTTCTACGTATAAAATGTAGTTATGTGATTTAAGGATATTTTTGGTATACCTGGAATATGTTCTGTGATTGTGGACCCCGGTCGGTGGACTGCAGTTTGGAGTCCGACCGTGGGATTATGGATTTGTGTTGAGCTTGTATTTCGAAGTATATTTCTTTGCAGGGTCGGCTCTTACTCTTTTGAGTAGAGAGATGTCCGTTTTACAGGGGAGGTTCTGCCGGATTTTCGGTAGAATTCTCGTAAAACGTGATGTCCAGTCGAACCCTAATTTCCGATTCTGTGTTTAATAATCTAGATTGAATTCTAGGATTTCTGTTAGGTTTATTCTGATGTCGATTATTTATTATTTGTTTAGTTGCGCCGAGACCGAGGGCTAGTGGACCAGGCCCATCTGACCTGTCTCGTGGAGCGCATTAGGTGAGTTACTATACTATATATATATATATGCTTAGGATGCATGATTTAGAAATGCATGTTTTATGTTGATTAAATATGCATAAATAATTTGATTATTCCTTAAGTTTACATTAAGTATATTTTTGGTTTATTTTTGGTATATATTAAATTATATGCATATTTTGTAATAAATTATACTTAAAATGATTTTAAATATATTTCCAACTTAAGTATAATTTGATGGAATTCATTTGACATATATATACTCGAAATATACCTGGTTTATTTTTGGTATATATATATGGGTTATATTGTTATTTCATTTACATTCATGCATCATTTATTTTTGTGAATGAATGTTTTATATTTAATGATGAAGGATATCAATAGAACGTGCTACCTAGTGGGCAGCACTAGGACCGAGTACGTACCGGTACGCCTATAGCTTTAGGCTAAATTACTAAGTATTTATGGATATCGATTTGATATAATTATTGATATGTGTGAGATTGTGGTTTGGAGGTGTGATTGCTGGAGCTCGGTTGACTAAGTGTCTCGGGGCCAATCACACTGGTAGTCAGACTGCTGGAGCTCGGTTGACTTAGTGTCTCGGGGCCAGTCTACTGTCCAAATGGATTAAGTGGAGTATATTTGGAATAAGTGAGCCTGTATGGCTAGAGTGTTTTCTAGCACTATTTTCAGAGGTTGCGATATTCTAGGGTTCTATATGATCCTTCATAAACTGACATTTTCGATAAAATATATAAAAATGATTTTTCTGCATCTGTGTGAATTTGCCTGTATATATACATATTAAATATGTATTATTGACTATATGCATTATCACTTAGTGTGTATGTATATATATTATAGTAATTCACTCAGTGAGGTCTGACTCCCCTCCGTTGACTATTTTTCAGGAGAGTCAACTTCTTCAGACCTCAGTAGCAGGTCGATACGTCGGATTTCTTCTGCCCCGGCATCTTTGTGTAAATTATCTACTTGAGTCTTATTATTTTATCTAGACACTGCAGTAGTTGTGAATTAAAGTATTGAAATTCATGTATTTTATTTTAAAGAGATGTATTATATTGAAACTGGATTTGTATTAAAGATTATATATATATGTGATGAGATGAGTTTTGAATTAAATCCAGTGATGAAAATGATATTGTGATATTTAAGATTTTTATTTCCACTGCATATATATTATAGTGTTATTGTTATTATTGCATGTTTATTTTATTTTTAGGCTTGCTACGGGTTTCGGATTCGAAAGAATTCCCGTTCCCTAGCGCCGGTCATGGCCCCTATTTTGGGGTCGTGACAAGGGAACGGGAATTCTTTTGAATCCGGAACCCGTAGCAAGCCTAAAAATAAAATAAAAACATGCAATAATAATAATAATAACAATATCAAATGCAGAGGAAATGAATATCATAAATATAATAATAGCATAAGCACCAACTGGATTTAAGTCAAATCTCATCTCATATAAATAAAATACATAAAATCCCATAAATTAATTTACAACTACTGTAGTGTCTAGATTATAAAAATAAGACTCAAGTAAGCAGTTTACACAAAGAAGCCAGGGCGGAAGAAATCCGGCGTACAGGCCTGCTACTGAGGTCTGAAGATGTTGACTCTCCTAAAAAATTATCAACGGAGGGGAGTCGACCTCACTGAGTGAATTACTATAATATATATACATACACACTAAATGACAATGCATACAGTCAACAATATATATATAATAGGTATATATACACAATAATTAAAATAGATTTTAAATACACATCAACTCGTAAAATATCATAATATATATATAAAATTATTAACACCGTATATCCCGGTACGGTGTAAAAATATTTAAAAAAAATACGGGATATTACAACTAATAGTGGGAGGTAGTGAGTCTCATGCTACTTGATACGAGATATCAAAATAAACATATGGATTCTCATGTGATGGGTGGATCAACATGACATTAGATTTGTGATTGCATGGATATTCACTTATAGTCAACAATCACAATCTAGGTTATATGGTGCATATAGTCCTTTGACCTGAAGCAACATAGTTATCCACATTTAAGTGGTTAGGGTTTGTTACCGCTTACATACTTATGTTAATCACACATGGGTATATGGCATGTGGTAGCTTTAGTCAGTTAAATGTAGGGATGAGTGTTCGACCAAGATGAGATTCATTGCTTAGAGTGAACCGGGATAAAATCCTATACTATCTAAGTTTGTTCTTGATGAATAAGTTCCTAGCCAAGACAAACATAACACAACCTGAAAGAGTTTCAGTGCTAGAAAGGTGTTTCTAGTATTTGATTTATTTTATCAAGAATTATAACTTGAGATGAGGTGTTATGATTTAGCTATTAGAGTTTGACTAAACCATGACTTTATGCTATATCAGTATTTATAATGAAGGGATTTTAGTGTACGATAATTATGACCAAAGGGTTCATATGAATCAATTGTCACGACCCAAAACAGGGGCCATGACCGGCGCTAGGGAATGAGAATTCTTTCGAATCCGGAACCCGTAGCAAGCCTAAAAATAAAAATAAAATAAAACATGCAATAGTAATAATAACAATATTAAATGCAGCGGAAATAAAAATCATAAATATCACAATAGCATTAGCACCAACTGGATTTAAATCAAATACTCATCTCATATATATATAAATCTCTTAATACAAATCCAGTTCAAATACATAATACAACATCTCTTTAAATATTTAATGACTACTGCAGTGTCTAGATAAATAAAACCCAAGACTTAGAGAAGCAGTTTACATAAAGAAGCAGGGGCGGAAGAAATCCGGCGTACAGGCCTGCTACTGAGGTCTGAAGATGATGACTCTCCTGAAAAATAGTCAACGGAGGGGAGTCAAACCTCACTGAGTGAATTACTATAATATATATACATGCATACTAAATGACAATGCATACAGTCAACAGTATATATCTAATATGTATATATACAGGCAAATACACACAGATGCAATAAAATTATTTTATATATATTTTACTGAAAATCATCGTTTATGAAGGATCAAATAGAACCCTATGATATCGCAACCTCGAAAATAGTTTTAGACAACACTCTAGCAATACAGGCTCACTTAATCCAAATATATCCACTTAATCCATTTAGACAGTAGACTGGCCCCGAGACACTAAGTCGACCGAGCTCCAACAGTCTGACTGCCAGTGTGATTGGCCCCGAGACACTAAGTCAACCGAGCTCCAGCAATCACACCCAAATCACATCACACATCAAATAATCATAACCAATCAATATCCACAAATGGTTAGTAACATAGCCTAAATACTATAGGCATACCGGTACGTACTCGGTCCTAGTGCTGCCCACTAGGTAGCACGTTCTATTGATATCCTTCATTAATAAATATAAAACATTCATTCACAAATAAATGATGCATGAATTTAAATAAAATAACAATATAAACCATATATATACTGAAAATATACCAAAAATAAACCAGGTATATTTTGAGTATATATACGTCAAATAAATCCAATCAAATTATAAATTAAGCTAGAAATATATTTGAAAACATTTTAAATATAATTTTATTAACAAAACATGCATATAATTTAATATATACCAAAAATAAACCAAAAATATACTTAAATACAAATCACATTATTTATGCATATTTAATTAAAATAAAACATATATCTCTAAAATTATGCATCCTAAAGCACATATATATAAAATAGTAACTCACACTTAGTGCGCTCCACGAGATGGATCCGACGGGCCTGGTCCACTAGGCCTCGGTCTCGGCGTAACTAAACAAACAATAACGACAAAAATCAGAATAAACCTAACAGAAATCCTAAAATTCGATCTAGAATATTAAACACGGAATCAAAATTAGGGTTCGACCGGAATATCACGTTTTACGAGAATTCTATCAAAAATTCGACAGAACCTCCCCTATAAAACGGACATCTCTTTACTCAAAGAGTAGAGCTGACCCTGCAAAGAAACACACTTCGAAAAATAGGCACAACAACAAATCCACAACCCCTCGGTCGGACTCTAAACTACAGTCTACCGATCGGGGTCCACAAACACAGAACAATTTCAGAAATACCAAAAATACCCTTATAACATAGAAATTCATTTTATAAATAGAAATTACATAATTAACCTTAAAACACATTAAAAACCAATAAAAACTCATTTAATTAGTAAAATCGTATATTATATGTATATTTGAAAATAATTCACGAAAAATAGTTTTAATTAGTTAAAAATACCAAATAATTTTTAGAAATCATTTTTATACCTTAAATAACTATTAAAACCAATTAAATTACATTTTTAGCCAATTTAGGGTAAAATTACCAAAATACCCCTATATATATAAATATACTATAATTACTTCAAAAATTCACCAAAAATAGTATAATTATCCAAAATTAATTTTCTCAACATATTTATCAATAATATCAATAATTAAACTCAATTAACCAATTAATTTCAATTAAAAAACACATTTAACCCTATTTTCCAAAAATTCCATAAACTTAATAATTCAAAATAAATACTTAGAAATTCATAAAAATTACAAATAAATTCCTATAAATTCATTTTAACATCTATATTTATCATAAAACACAATTTCATAATTTATTTAATTAATTTTCGAAAATTAGAAAATAATATTAAAATATTCAAAAATACCCAAAAATCAAATAATCTCCAAAAATTCTACAAAAATTCATAAATGTATATTAAGCTACTAGGATCAACATTTGTGAAGGGATTTTTCATGAATCAATCAATTCGAAAGCTCAAAAAAATAAAAAACCCTAATATGGCCAAAATTGAAAATTCGAAACCTAAGCAAATCAAGACCATCTAAGCTCAAACCAAAGCTAGAATCACACTCATCGGAGCTCAAGAGAATAAAGAGACTAGCGGGTGTCAAAAATGGTGGCCGAAAAGTTGGTGAACGACGAGGAGGGAAGTTTTGGCCAAAATGGGGAAAATGGGAGCTAGCCGGCGCCTGGGAAGGAGCTAGGGGCAGCGGAGCAGCTGGCTAGGGAAGGCGGAGCTGCTGGCGGCACACCGACGGTAGGTGGTCGAAAGTTGCAGCGGGAGGGGGAGAAGGATCGGGCTCGGGAAGAAGAAAGGAGAAAAAGAAAAGAAAAGGAAAAGGAAAAGAAAAGAAAAAGAAAAAGAAAAGAAAAAGAAAAAAGAAAAAGAAAAAAGAAAAAGAAAAGAAAAAAATAATTTTAAATAAAATATTTGGGAAAAATCTCACACCACACATTATTATAATAATTTAAAATTTAATAATAAATAAAATAATTAAATAACAATAAAATTAATAAACAAATAATAAAATATTAAGGTAATAAATTAAACCCTAATTAAATAAATATATACACACATAGACTTTATTTAGTAATTTAAAAATATGTATGAGTTCATGCAAGTCCGTAAATATATTTAAAATAATTATTAGTAAATTATTTACGTGAAAATTTTCCCGAAAATGCAAGTCCCCGGGAAAATTTTATGTAAAACACTTAAAATAATACACAATAATTAAACTAGGTTTTAAATACATATCAACTCGTAAAAATATTATAATATATATACAAAATTATTAACACTACAAATCCCGATACAGTATTAAAATATTTAAAAACACGGGATATTACATCAATACATGCATTAATTTATAATTGGGTAGTTGTGATATCGATGCTAGGGGTCACTTATAACTTATGAGAACTATATGTGTATAATTGAGATTTTCACATTTAGACTTGAAAGGAGTTTTAAATAATATTAAGTGTTGATTATTATCTTCTCATTGACAATTAGACATGAACCTAGTAAGTCCCACCTAAAAGAGTTTCACCAAATCATCATCAATATTAATCTAATTATTGATTAAAGTGTTTAATCAATAATTAGATTAATGGAATTGGATTTATACTTTTAAGCAATTGATTTTAGCATATCATGAAACCCAATTCAAGTAAAGGGTTTAATTATTAATTTATACTTAATTAATATGAGATATTAATTAAAGTATTAAATTAATAATATATACGTTGTTTTTATTTAGGCTTAGATTAATGGCCCAAGAGTTTGGGCTTAGACACAAAGAGTTTTGGACCAAAGATTAATCCAAAATAATGAGAAAGCTCATGAACCTAATCTTGGCCCATTTGTATAATGGATTGGGCTTGGGTCAAATTTTGACCCAATTACCAAATCTAAGTCCATAAAAAATGATGTAGTCAAAATTGGCATATTAGGCACATTATCTTTAATGTGTAAAATGTTGACTTTAGCAAAAAAAAAAAAAAAAAAAGGTTAGGTTACATGTACTTATCACAATGATAAATGTGAGAAGATGAATGTAGACATTATACATAAGATGTATTTTCTATTTTCTTCTTTGTACACTAGTGAGTTACTTATATAAATTGTATACTTATTATGTCAAATTGCGTGCTTGTGATGTCATTGATGATGTTAAGAGGTGTGCCTATGATATTATGGATGATGTCAAGATGTTTGCTTATGATGTCATGGATGATGTCAAGAGGTATGCTTATGATGTCATGGATGATGTTGTAATAACCCTAATTTTAAATTATTTTAATATATATTGAGATATACAGTGTTAATAAATTTAAAAGTTATATTTATTTGTTTTACTATTTTGTGATTTTTAATTATTATTTTATGTTAAATTATATTTTTCTACGTAAATATTTTATTTTAGGAACTTATTATTTTAAACATTTAATTTGCATTATTGATATTTATTATTTTGGATAATATTATTTTAATAATATTAATTTTAGTGCATTATCATGTTTATTATTGTTTTATTAATTTACATTATTTATATTATTATTAAATTATTTCATTAGAATTGTTAATATTATTATTATTTGTTGTTAATTTTATATTATGTGTTTATTATTGTATATGTGTGTGTGTGTGTGTGTATATATATATATATATATATATATATATATATATATATATATATATATATATATATATATATACAAAAATCGAGCAAAAGAATAAAAAGCACAGAGACTTCATCTTCTTCCCCGCACGTCCCGATTCTGCATCATCGGTGTGCCTCCCACACCTTTAGTCGTCGACTATCTTCTTCTTGCCAGCTCTGCCACCTTTTTCCTTCTTCTCTAGTGTCGACAACAAGCAAAAATAGCAACAACGGCAGTAGCTCGTTTTTTCGGCCGTTTTTTCCATTTTCGACCACCAAATTGAGCTCCGTCGATCTCTTTCGACTCCCTAAGCTCCGGCCAAGATGAATCCAAGCTCTTTTTGAGTTCAATCTCGTTCGTTTGTGAGTTTTTTTCTTAGTTTGATTTTGAAAATTTAGGGTTTTCTAATTTTTTTTAGGTTGAATCTTGTTAATTTGATGCAATCTTCCTTAACAAATGTTGATTCTAGTAGTTTAATCTCCATGAATATATTTTTGTTTTAATTTTTGGAATTTATTTGAATTTTGGTGAATTTTTTATTAGTTATTTAATTTTCATAAATTAATTTATTTAATTATAAAATTGGTTGATTTAGTGTTATTATATATTGTTATTAATTTTAGTGTTGAGAAAATAATTTTTGAGAATATTGTGTAATTTTTAGTAATATTCTTAGTTTATGTAAATATTGGATACTTAAGTTAAATATGGATTTTTGTTGAAATTATTGGTTAAATATATGTTTTAGATAATATTAGCATAATATATGTTGATAAAATAATTTTAATGATTTTATATAATTTTTGAGGAAATTATTTAGTATTATGTGTATTTTGAATTATTAGGGTAAATGTGTAATTTTGTTAAACTTAAAATTAAATATTAGGTTTTAATTGGTTTTAGAATTATTTAAGGTAATAAAATGATTTTTATAAATTATTTACTATTTTTAATTAATTAATACTAATTTTTAAAAATTATTTTCAAATAATATGTTATTTACTAAATTGGCAATCAAACGAGTTTTTAAATTACTTTAATAGATATTTAGGCTATTTAAGCTATTTGAATATATAAAGTGAATTTTTACTATTTAATATTTAATTATTGAGAAATTTGATTTTTAATAATATTATATTGTTATTTTGGAATTTTTACTTAAAAATTGTGAAATTAATTATATTGAGTGTTTTAATGTTTAAATATGCTATATTTTGATATTTCGAGGATATTTGTGAAATTTATTGATTTTTAGTATATTTACTGTATTATTTGATTTTTAGTGGAATTCTGAACTTCAGTTAGGAAATTGTGCAGTTTGGGGTTCCAACCGAAGGTGTTGTGTATTTTGTGTTTTGAAGTGAGTTTTCTTATAGGACCGGCTCTACTTTTTAATAGAGAGATTCCGTTTTACAGAGAAAGCTCTGTCGAATTTTTGAAAGAATTCTCGTAAAATATGACATCGCGTCGGTCCTGAGTTTTTGAATTTGTCTGAATTCCGTATTCCTAGATCGAGTCTCTTTAAAAGTATAAGTTAGATTTATTCTGATTGTTGTTATTATTTTATTCTTTAGTTGAGTCAAGACCGAGGTCTAGTGGACCAGGGCCCGTCGAACTAGTCTCGAAGAGCATAAACTTGTGAGTTGTTATTTTATATATACGTGTTATTTTATATATACGTCGTATTTAAGATGCATATTTTAGTATATATTCATGTTTTGATTTATATTTATTCATAATTGTTTTATTAAATGTTTAAGTATATTTTAGATATATTTTTAGTATATTTTTGGTATATTTTGAAATGAATGCATGTTATACTGTTGATTTATACTTAAAATGTTTTTAAGTATATTATTGGTTTATTTTTGGTATATTTCATGATTAATTTCTAATTTATTTCACATATATATACTCAAAATATACTTAGTTTATTTTAAGTATATTTTGGTATACATGTGATTTATTTTGTTATTATGAATGTTATTTTGCATTATTTATTTTCCCATTTGAATGTTTTATTTTAAATGAAAGATATCGATAGAACGTGCTACCTAGTGGGCAGCACTAGGATCGTGTATGTTCCGGTGCGATAAATTTAGGGTTGAGTGATAATTACTTATGGTAATTATGATTTGATTTGAGATTGATTGATTGATTGGGAATATTGATGTGATTGAATAGTGTGGTTGCTGGAGTTTGATTAACCTAGTGTCTCGGGGCTAATCACACTAACAATGAGATTGTTGGAGCTTGGTTGACTTAGTGTCTTGGGGCCAGTCTACAGTCCATATGGAATAAGTGAATTAATTTGGAATTAAGTGAGCTTGTATGACTAGAGAGTTGCTGTTGATTGAGGTTGTGATTAAATAGGGTTTTATTTGATCCTTCAATAAAACATATGTTTTTCAGCATTCTTATATAAAGTAATTTCAGCATTTGTGTGAAATGCTTGTATATATAGTTATTATATACGGGTGATTGATTGCATTTGACATTAGAAGATGCATGTATATATAATATAACAATTCATTTAGTGAGCTTTGACTCCCCTCAGTTGATATTTTTACAGGAGACTCTTCTTCCTCAGACCTTAGTAGTAAGCCCATCCACCGGACTTCCTCAGCCTCAACTATTTTATGTAAACTACTTACTTAATTTTATTTGTACTCTAGAAAACTGCAGTAGTGAGTTATATTTTGTATTTACTATATATTGGATGTAATTTCAGAGACCTGTTTCTGAATATTGTATAATAAATTTTATTTTATGATATGATAGAAATTTATTTTTATTATATTGGTTTAAGATTTTAATTATTGCATATTTTATTTATTTATTGCATGCTTTTATTTTTTAGGGCTTACTACGGGTTCCAAATTCGAAAGAATTCTCGTTCCCTAGCGTTGCTCATGACTTCCGATTTGGGTCATGACAGATGTCAAGAGGTGTGATTATGATATCATGAATGATGTCAAGAGGGGTGTTTATGACATCATGGATGATGTCAAGAGGTGTGCTTATGATGTCATAGATGATGTTATGAGGTGGTTGCTTTCTTATATATATGGCCTAAGAAATTTACAAAGAATGGAGAGAGACACTAAAAATAGAAACAACATTTGGTAAACATAAACCATAGTGTTCTTGCAATTAAATTAGTGCAAGATTTGTGAATGTCATTTGAGAGGGCACTTGTTACTAACCAAATCAAGGCAAGAAGGTGATTGGTGAAGCTTTGGTGTTTCAAGTTAGAGGCCTAACGCTTGGGAGGCTAAACATTTGATTCAAGAGTTGAAACAAAGAATCCAAAGCTTGTAG
This sequence comes from Mallotus nudiflorus, assembly GCA_947683625.1. Lineage (NCBI taxonomy): Eukaryota > Viridiplantae > Streptophyta > Magnoliopsida > Malpighiales > Euphorbiaceae > Mallotus > Mallotus nudiflorus. The sequence continues at coordinate 2,419,362 of CANTUR010000187.1, read as the reverse complement.
AATACTTGTGGCCTACATCAAACTTAAGAGATTGTAAGTATTCTTAAACTTAGACTTCCTAGGTTGTTGTTTTATATATTGATTTATAGTTTAACTATATGTAAAATGCAAAATGGATTTCTGGGAATGGAAATCTTCATGCGATGAAAGGTTATACAAGTGAAATTTTTGAAATTTCACCCTATCTAAGGCATATGCTCACCACACTTAATTATTGCATAACCATTTCCATCACTTTCCTCAAATTACCAAGCACCAATTGAGACTAACAAAAGTAGTCGAATCCAGCTTAAAACCAGCTTCCTTCATTTTCTCAAACAAACCAATTGCCTCCTTCATAAACCCATTTTTTTCATATCCCGAAATAATCGAATTCCATGCCACAACACTTTTTTTCATGCATTTTATCAAACACCTTCCTTGCAGAACCCAAATCACCACACTTTCCATAACAAGCCGACTAAAGCAGCCTGCACATAGACATCGAAGCCATCTTCATTATAAAAATGCAGTTGTCTAGGATTTGTCAATACGAAAAGAGCAGCTCTGTGATTGTTCCCTATTGACCTAGCACTCGGTAATAAAATCATGTCAGTAGAGAGACAAGAATGAAACTTATTTCATTTCATGTACTTGCAATTTAGAATCATCCTTTATTGTCTGTAAAAGCTAAAACTCAAATTGCACACAAATGCCCTTTTTGAGAAAAGGGTGATCAACACAAATAAATAAATGTGAACTCCTTTGTTAATATATTCATCAAAAGATATGCTTGAAAGGTCAATTATAACTCAATTTATTAAAAATATCGTGTATGAATTGTACAAACTTGCAAGTGTATACAACTTCCAACATGTTAAACCCAAAACCAAAGAAAAAAAAAGGATATAGCTTCCCCTTACGAGGATATATTCCAGATAATCGTCCTTGTACTGGCATCAACCATGGAGACTGTTAAAACGTGATGGTCTAACAGTGTCTACAAAACTCCACATAGACAGCTTTAGTACAAACATATTTTTGCCCAACAATTCATGCTCTATGAAGATGACAATCATTGTTATGCCATGCCTTTCTTGAAAAAAATTCAGAAAATAATTTAATAATGTAAATGCTAGTGATTGCAGCGGAATTGGTGCAACAAAACTAACATGACTATTATGTTCTTAACACAATAAATGTCATTTTTACCATTTAAAACATGCAATGATCCAAACTTCAATTACATGAATGTAAGAATGATTGAGAAAGTAGCACTGTCATTATTTGCAGAGGTCTACAACTTATTTGCATGTTTATTCTTTCTTTGAGTGGAAGCTTCTTGCCATTGAATTTTGCAAATCTCTTCAATATCTAAAAAGCTTCTTTGTTGGGTCCTCTAACGAGAAGCCAACGAGGAGATTCAGAAACAAAATAAATGAAGAGAAGAGAGTAGAAAAGGGATCTTTAAAGATGAAATCCCCCATTAACTGAACAAAATAGTTCAATTCAAGGAACATAGCATTAATTCCAGGTTGTAATTTTAACAAAAATAGAAGTCAATCCAATAGCAAGAACACTATTACTCGTTTGGGGCATACTGTATCTGCCACTACCACTTGGATAGTTACACGATTTCGTTGTAGTAGGAGAAGTAGCAGCAAAAAACTCAGGCGATGAAGAGGGGATAAAAGAGTGAAAGTGTGACATGGCAGAGGGATCATGACTAGAGAAAGGAGTTGCCGCCTGAAGGAAAGCGTTTTATGATAGTGGAAAGAGAAGAGGAGATTGGGTAGAGTGGAAATGGAATGATAAGAATGGTTAGGTGGGGAAGCTTTGGGAGTGAAGAATACGTGCAAGAAGCTCATGGAGGATCAAAGAGTTAGAGAGAAATAAAGTGACGGCTTTAAGTTTCTAAAAAAAATAAATCACATATTAAACTTAAAGCTGTAGATAAAGGAGATTAGGATTTCATGAGAAGTGTAGCAGCAGATAAGGGAGTGGTGGAGAAGGAGTGATGACAGTTTTTCTTTGAGATTGAAGAAGATGAAGAAGAAGAAGAAGAAGAAGATGATGATGATGATGATGATGATGATGAGGAGGAGGAGGAGGAGGAGCGGGGAGCACGTGGCTTTTTTACAAGGTGATGTGGCAAACTAACAGTTGATTTAATCCCCTCCATTAGAGAGCGGCTTAAAAAGATCAAAATAAAAAAAACCTACTATTTTTGAACCTGAAATTTGATCGGAGGCTTATTTGATCCTTGGAAAAAACATTAAAGGAAAAAATGAACCTTATCCCGTAAAAAGAATGGTTTTAAGCAAAGGATATAATTTTCTTAAACAATAAATTCAGCTCTAGGATAGGGCGGCCAGAAAATAAATGTAAATATACTTAAATCACAAAATAAACTAGTATAAAACTATAGCTTTCTTCCTTTTGTTTCCATTGATAAGAGATAGGGAGAGGACATGGAGATCAAAGCTGGTGAAGAAGATACAACAATAACATTATATGAAGTAGCAATTAAGGGTTGAGTAATGTAGGCGGCGGGGTTTAGCGTGAGCCCAAGTGTTTGGTGACCACGACACTGTGTGGGCTTGAGGCCCACTAGGAAATATGATATAGGTCTTAAGCTTATTCGGAGATGGAGTCGCCACCCGGATAAAAGCCAGGACACACTGTACAGCAACTGGATCCCACGGAGGTTCCCAGAAGCCGTCATCAGAGATCGGGTTCAGAAACTAGGTATGAGCGTTTGAATGCTCACCCAACCTTGCGGTTGGCCTCCGTTTGTGTTTTGCATTTTATTACCATTTAATTATTTAATTATTTTCTCATTTACCACACGCAATGAAATTGCCTTCGGATAATTGTCAGATTTTAGAATTAAGTCCGAGTTATTAGTCCAATTTCATGCCTTTAAGTCCTAACATTTAAAAAAATATAGTAAATAAAATAAATAATAATTTATAACCATACATTCAAAATTAAAAGGGAAGGGATTAAGGATTACAATGCTTTTTAGGCTAAATAAAAGAATAATATATAGAAAATAAACCAATATAATTAACATAAAAGCGGGTAACATAAAATGGATAACTAACAAAGATGACTATTTGATGATAGGAATCAATCAAGTAATTCCTACAAATAACACACGGTTAGCCCTTCCTTTCACAAAAAAATGAAGTCACATGTAATGATACTCACAAGGAGACTCTATATATATAAAAAGAGGGTTTTCACATTACGAACTAAAGAAACCATCAAATAGTCAAGATAATCACCATCATGCAATTATACAGACATATTTAAGGTCAAAAGGGGACATATTAAAGCAAACGTCATAGCAAACAAATAAACAAAACAAAAAAAATGAAGCAGGAAGCAGGTTAACCCTGTCAATGAGGCGGTCGCCTCATTGATGAGGCGACGCCTCATCAACAGGGGAACCTACCTCATTGCCAAAAGAATGTGAGACATATACACAAAAGGGGGCCTCTTGGAGGCCTGTCAATGGGGCGATTGCCTTATTGAGATGAGGCGACGCCTGATCACCAAGCCTACTGTAACTCCCAAGACGTACAGGCTTTTACTCTAAGTAACAAAACATGCATATACATACTCTATAATCATCAAACTACAACTACATGCAAAAGTAATCAAAGGTCCATTAATAAAGTGAGATATCAAGCGAGACACACTAGAGATAAAACTAAAATGTGCTAAGGACTTAGTCACACCAATAAGAACTCATAAAATGATGCACATGTCAAATTTAAGTGCAGGTTTTATACCAAAATGGGAGGCCCTCAGAGATGTTTTGATTAAGATCCTTGCTAGGATGTGGTATCTACCTTTGACACAAGTTTCTCCCTTCTTCTTTTATGGAGAAAGTGGACTTCTTTGCTTCAACCTTCCTCCCCTTGCTTGAGGATGTTTTTCTCTCTTTCTTTTCCCTTTGAGTTTTTCTTTTTCAGAGCTCCCTCTCCCCTTTTTTCTTCCAACCTCCTCTTCTCTCTTTTTTTTTTTCTTTTTTATTCCTTAGCTTTCCTATGCCCCTCAGTCTCCCAGCCCATCATGAGATCTCATAGCCTTTTTTCTTTCCCTAAAAATCTTTTCCTCACGCAAGAAAGAGGTCTGGAGAGTGGGGCCCGCACCACTTGACCGTCATGATTGCAGCTGCATTAAATGCAGCTATAAGTGGGCTGCCATAGGGGCGGTGCCTCATCGATGAGGCGATCGCCTCACTGGCAACTGCCAAAGAGACGATCGCCTCATTACACTAAGGCGATGCCCCTTTGGCCCAGGCCTGCGCTGGGCCAGGCAGGCTTGGTCCAAATCTTGATAGTTGGGCTCAGTTTTTAGGCTGTCAAGTCCACTTTCCACTTAGAGATTCAGGCTTCATCCTCATGTCTAAGTTCACATTCTCATCATTGGGCTTGACAACAGGCCAGTCAAATTGAGCAACCTTAATTCGTCCCCTAATACGGGCTGACCGAATCGGGTGTCTATAAGTAGCAACCTTAAACACATTGATCCAAAATGACAAACTCATTATTCACACAATTTCACTTACCTCTTTTGCTAAAACACCATTGCATATATCATCTCTTCTTCAGGGTGGAATTACTAAGGAGGCTAAGGGGGTCATCGCCCCCCTCCAAGAATTTTAAAAAATTTTCTTATACTATATATATATATAGAGAGGCTTCCTTTAATTTGGAAGAGACATGACCTCCATAAAACTAAACATTTTATTTACTTAAACTCAAAATAAAAAATAAATTTAATTAAAAAAACAAAACTTTTCTAAAAATATACTTGAACTCTTCATTACTTACCTCATGTTCTCTCTTTGATTTTTTTTTTCTTTCACGTTTTTGTCTCTCGAACTTGCCTTTTTCTTTTCATGTTTTTCTTTCTTTCTTCTTCTATATTGTCAAAATTTTTCAATTTCCTACCTAAATTTAACTCTATTTGTATATGAAGTACTTTAAAATGGATAAATTTTAGATACGATACAATGCATATATCTCAATATCTCATTAATGTAAAAAATGATCTCTTTTTCTTTGTTTGGCAAAAAAAATTATCTCTTTTTCTTTTTATTTCTTTATAAACTAATTTTTTTTTCTTTTGCATATATAACATTTAATCACTGTTATATGGTTACTATTAAAATATTGAATATTTTAATAACTTTTTATATACAAATATTTTATTGAACCATTTTTTGTAAAATTACAATTGTTAATTGTGATATATTATAATAATTGTTTTATAAATAGTGATGTGGAAATTTTTTCCTAATAAATTGATTCAGTTCGTATCGTTGTCAAAATCTTTGGCCCGCCCCCTAACTCAATATCCTAGTTCCCCCCGCTGCTCTTCTTGGTCATCTTGATTTCACCATAGCTATTCTGAGCCAAAATCCTAAAATGGCTTCTCAGCTTGACTCCCTCAAACGCTCTCCTCTTCACTTGGCCTCTGCTGATGGGCATACTGATATTGTCAAAGCTTTGTTAGCTGTAAATAATGATGTTTGCCTTATTCGTGATGAAGATGGCAGGATTCCTTAGCTGCCATTAGAGACAATGTTGAGGCTATTCAAGAACTGGTAAGTGCACGTCCTGAGTCGATTTCTGAGCTTCTTGATGGAGATACAGTCTTACACCTGTGTGTAAGATATAACCATCCGGAGGCTTCGATGCTATTGATGGAAATGTTGAGTGATGATGAGCTTGTCAACAAAGGAAATCAAGATGGCAACACCATCGTGCATTTAGCTGTCATGTTAAAATAATTAGAGGTAAACTTTCTCTGCTAAGACTTCAACTTTCATTTCAGATTAGACCTGCAAAAAATAGAGTTAAAAACAAAAAACAATAACTTGTGCAGACAATAAGATACATTCTCTCAATGCCTGGAGCAAATGTAGGGGTAGGGGTCATTACCCCGAACAAATGGGCTTAACAGCCTTGGATATCTTAGATCACAGTCCTAGAGATTTCAAAAGTCCTGAAAATCGGGATGTTTCAATGGAAGCTGGAGGCAGAAATGCTCCAAGGCGAATCAGAATACCCCCACTAGCAGAACCTGCAGCTGCTATTGCAGTTCCAAGAAAGAAACCATCAGGACCAAAATCACGTCTCAAGAAATTCATGAGTTATATAGAACTTCGTGGTAATTGGGTAGAATAAACTCAAGGCACATTGATGACAGTAGCTACTCTTATCGCTACTCAAGGCACATGGGTTTTGACAGTCGCGATGAGTACTCCACTCGTGTTCATGGCTCTTACATATAATATCTCTTTGTCTATTGTGACTCCAGATGATAATGATCTTGCGATAAGGAAGACGTCTTTGTTTCTTTGGCTTGGAACAGTTCCATTAGTTGGTCTAATTCACCTATTTCGCCTATTCAGTTGGATGTCAAGAAGAAGATGGAGCGGTAGGCAAAAATGGTGGATCAAGAAACTGAAGAAGTTCCAAAGAAAATAGCAAAAAAATTCTGCAGAACAGAATCCTCTGGCCTGTTTAATTATCATTCCAAGAACATATTTCTATAGAACTATTTGTATGGATATCATAAAAAATGCAATCTTTTCCTTTGATTGAGTACTCTAAATTGCATTCAGCACTTGATCTTTGTGCTTTTTAAGATTTTGTTCTTTGTTTTCTTGTTCCCTAACACATGGCCAAGATTGGTCAATGGCTCCTGGAATGCTAGTCATTTCTGAAATGGTCAAACATTGCTGCTTCTAACATTGCTTGTGAATTCACTGCAATTGCTAGTCTCTATCACAAACCTGTTAAAAAGACTTTTGTATATGTAACAACGCAGCTATAACAGAAAAGATTTCTCAAATTAAACAATTGTTAAGAGCCATCAGGGAAATGCAATCTCAAGAAGATTACTCAAAGAAACTATATGAAGCATCTATTAGAGGGGATACAGCCACTCTGAATATATTACTCCAAAAAGATCCATTGATTCTTGATAGAATTTCAATCTTCTCCTTCACCGAAACACCCTTGCATGTATCATCTTTGCTCTGCCATGTTGATTTCACTGCAGCTCTCCTCCATCAGAAACCGAAGCTGGCAGCTGAATTGGACTCAGAAGGACAGTCTCCTCTTCAATTGGCTAGAGGGAAATTCAGAGATTGTCAAGGCCTTGTTGAGCATTAACAATGATGTCTGTTCAGTTCCAGATCAACATGGAAGAAATCCTCTTCATTTAGCAGCAATGAGAGGAAGAGTTGAGGTAATACAACAGCTGATCAGCGCGTGTCCTGAATCAGCTAAGGCGAAACTACATGGGGGAGTGACAGTTCTGCACATATGTGTCAAACATAATCACTTGGAGGCTCTTGAAATGTTGGTATCCTTGTTAGGCTATGATGGTGAATTTCTCAACTCCGCTGACAATGATGGAAACACTATCTTGGATTTGGCTGTGATGATGAAGCAAGTCAAGGTATCTGCATTCTAACTACTTTCAGTCCTTAGAGCACCAAAAAGAAAATACTAACGTTCTTATCTGTGTTTTCAGACAGTAAAGTACCTTATTTCAAAACCTGAAGTGAAAGTGGAAGCAGATGCAATATCTGCAATATTCAAAAGCTGCCCATCAGATTTCGGAAACTACCAATCATATCGAAACTCCAATAAATTTGACAGCCGCAGCGATTGGTTAGAAAAGACTAGAGGCAATCTGATGGTTGTGGCAACAGTAATAGCAGCCATGGCTTTCCAAGCAGCAGTGAATCCATCAGATGGAGTTTGGGAGGCGGATAATGAAGAATGTATACAAGGTAACATATGCAAAGCAGGAACTTCAATAGTAGCCTATACAAACAAAACAAGACACCATCAATTCATCCTTAATAATACAGTCTCGTTTTCTGCATCTTTAGCAATGATCATTTACTCATCAGTGGAATTCCTCTTAAACGAAGGGTATACATATGGATTTTGCTAATGGTGATGTGTATAGCCTTGTTTTTTACAGCTGCTACTTACATAGTGACACTTGGAGCCATTAAAGATCCAGGCGATAAAGCAGTTGATCATTTTATAGCTATCTTCACATGGGTCTGGGTTGTGGTGCTTGTAATTATTACTGCATTTTATTCAGTTAAGTTCTTGCTTCGTTTGATCAGGAAAATGTTGGCTGGTGCTAAACATGGTATGAAGTTCGTGTTCGGGGCTGTCAGGAACACGTTCAAGGTTGTTTTTAAGGTGTTCGTTTCTGCCGTGAAGGAGCGGGCAGCAGCTAATGTTTGACAAGGAACAGATTTTTCAGGGTAGCATCATATAAATTGCCAAAGAATTGTCTTCCTGTTTACTTTTGGTATTGAATGGTTGATTGCTCTACTTCCTTGTGGGATCCACCTTGTGGTTGCCCACATAAAAATATTTGATAAAAAATTGTGTAGGAATAAGCTAATCATGCAATATCAGTGAAAAATAAAAATTGCATTGCTTTTTTCATTTATCTAATAATTATATAAATTTTAATTATTTCCGAGTTCCAACCAAAAAAAATAAAAAATTGCAATATAGTTTTGTTTGAATCTCAAGAAGTGGAATTGCTCTAATATGGACACTAAGACTTGCCCGGAAGTTGAAGATTAAAAGTGCTGGGGCAAGTTGCAACAAAGATTTTGAATTACATTTTGTCAAGTGTACTTAACAACGATTGGTTCTTTATTAAATTAAAGAAAAATTATTACATGAGTTGTTAAGTCATAACTTTTCTAAAAATATTTTAAGCTGTAAGATTCAAATCATGTCATTATCAACTTATAAAAAAAAAAATTATTTTTTATTATACGATCAATCGATATTTATATTATATAACTTTTTTATTAAAAAAAAAATCATTATAATAGTGTTCGGTGAAAGTGAAAGTCAAATTGTGAAAATTTATTTAAAAATTTTGTTATTTTAAATTATATAAAATATTTAGAGAGTCACAAAAGAAAAAGTGAAAATTTAATATGATACCATCAACATCTTATAAACTTGTTTAGATTCTTTGTGATATAGCTTGTTAGATGGGAAAAATATATAATTTTTTATTGTTATTTTGGAATAGATTTTGAGTGAAATTGGAATTTTTACCTCAATTACAATTTCTTTAAAATAATTCTTTATCTTTACTTTCATCAATTCCACAAACTTAGTAAAAACGGCATGGATATTATTTTACACCACCATCCCACGTGTCTTACCATATGATGATACAATATTTGGAACCGTTAATTGCCTTGTAGTAAGCAAGGTCCTTCAATCAAGGAAAATGAATGCATATATATGGCCTAATGGGGGAGAAGTGGCCAACAAGTCCACACACACACATGGTTCCACCTACCAAACACACCAAATGTTTTATTTATTTGTTAATGGAACGATCGAACTAAATTCTATTATTTATTATTATGCATGAAATAATATTTCTATATTCACTTTCTTTTCTTCATGTATATTTTACTTTATTATTTTCATAAGTTTTTTTTTTAAAGTTCTTTTTATTTAGATTATTTAACTATTAATCATTGGTATATTATCTTAAAATATAGATATTTATGTCGTTATACCAAAATATTTTACTGTTCATTATACATTATAGATAATAATAGATTTAAAAAGTGCCTTCTTATTAGCTGATTGGATGACAATTTTTTTTTTTTTGAATTTAGAGAAAGCGAAGGTAAATATTAAACTCAATGTATATTTAATGTTTTGAACGGAGTTAATACGACCAGATTATTCAACCTTTTGGTACTGAATACTGATTGAACAACAATGAACCTACATTGTTTTGGCTTTATTTTTGCTGATTAGAATAATTTTATTTTTTAATAAACTTGTAATTGATTGATTAACAGTTATAAATATTTATGTTGGTGGTGGGTCTGCAACTGCAACACATTGGTATTTCCTCACTTCTCACAACCAAGTACGAAGATAAAAAATCATTGAAAAAGCTAAAGCTGATCGATCACATAACACAAGAAGTGAAAAATAATCCATGACATTGTGTGGAGATTGGAGAGGAAATGCATTAAATAATCAAATGGGTAGATTTAATAGGTCGAACCATATTGAAGTCATTATCAAATTTATCTAATTTTTAAAACTTAAAGATTATTATACACTATATCACCAGAATAATGTTGTCCACATTCTATCCAATCTAATCTCAAATCACAAAGTGATTAAAAATTATACTAGTAGGGACAAAAGTACATTACATATGTGAATTCCTATTATAAGAATTAAAATATAATGTAAATGTAATATGGACTTACTAAAATATAATCGTTGTTGATTGGGCTAATACATCTACATTTTAATGTATTTATTTCTTCAATTTGTAAAATAATTATTTAAACACTACAACTTATTAAAAATATGCTTATCAACGTTTTCATACTTTTTAAAATGTTTAAATGATTTTTTATAAATTAAAATAAAACTATTTAAACAATTAAATTAGATAAGAAGTATTTGTTAGTGATGTTTTAACAATTTGAGATAGCTAATTTATAAGTTAAAAGGATAAATAGATAAAATATACCAATTTTAGTGATTTGTTAATATAGATTTATGTTGCATAGATATAGGAATACTAGAAATTTTTAATTGAAGTGTCTATTTTTCAAATTAAAATGTATAGAAAGTATGGATACATTTGAGAAAATACTTATTAATTGAAGTGTCGTGCAAGATAGAAGAATTATACGTTTTGAAGCATGAAGATTGAAGACAAGGTAGATGTTAGGCCAACTTGAATCGTGGATGATCTCGCATGTCCCACATCCATCATTGAAGCCTTCCACCATAGAAACAAAATAAATCAGAATCCCCTCAACTTTGTCCACCCACTAACAATCAACAGTTTGAACCTTTAGTTGATGGGTGGCTCAGATATAAAACAAAATGATGTTTTTAAGATTAAAAGCATACTAGTTCCTGAGTCTCATTTGGTCTCCGGTCAATAATGTTTCAAATGACTTTCATAGCAGATGCAATTGAGCCGTTGAGTATGATTCTGAAATGCGATCTCAACTTTAATGTTTCACTTAGAAATTTCGAGAAATTTCTACTGATTATAATTCTGAGATAACAAAAAACTAATGCTAGTACTAGTAGAGCACATAAATAAGGCCATTCTCTTATAAACCATATGAATCTTCACCATTCTGAACAACTCATGGATGTTAGGACATTGTTATGTTCTTGAATTTTCATGCCTTGCACAATTCAGAAACAACAGATAATATATAGCATTCATAAAAAGCATAAAAAGAACAAAATTTTGATATATATATATATATATAGTGAAACCTGCTAGCATTTCATTCATAGGTTTTTCTTAGGCAGGCAGGCAAGGAAACAAACAGAAAGATAGTGAAAAATAGAGAAATTGGACAGCATTTAGACAAAGTTACAAGAAAATAAAACCTTCCCATTTTGTTTCTTTTCATCGCAGAACTTCCTGGTTCTTGGCTGAGAGCCGTTTAAGAAACTCATAAGTAGTGATCATTGTTGTTGCAGACATGGACATTGAAGCCCACCTTGGCCCCAGTCCCTCTATAGCAAGCCATCCAACCACCTTCCCTAACAAGATTTCTAACAGTCTGTCCGATCGTCGGTCCACGCCTCCCGTTTTCTTCTCCATCCAAGACTTGCATTCTGGTCTTAATTGTATCAAGTGGCGTGGTAATCAAAGCTGAAACGCCGCCTGCCATTGCTGCACTGACTCCCTGAACTGCCATTACTGTCTTTGAATCAGGTCTTAGCGCATTAGAATTAACACTAATCCCACCACCAGTACTCTCATTCCCATCTTCATATTTCTTGCAAAAATAACACCCAATTCCACCCCACACCATTCTCTGAGCAACAGAGTATGAAGCCCACCAAAACGCATTTGACGGTGCATATGTCAATATAGATATCCCAAAACCTCTGTACAATCCTCTCAGTCCATCAGTAGTAATAATTTTCCGAAATGCATCAATCCCATTGGCATATTTACACGTTGATGCATTTCCTCCCTGAACCATAAGTCTTTGGCTCACAACATCGATTGGCGTCCAAACAAGCTGAGCAGCCATGGCAGCACTCAACCCAGCAACAGCATTGGCAGTGGCAGCCGCGGTTGCTTCTGGAAAACCTAACCGAATTGTAGCAGTTCCTACGTTACTCTTAGTAACCTCAAGCGCAGCCATGTATAAAGCTCTGGCAGGAATGGTACCCATTAAAGAAGTACCAAAGCCTCTGTACAAAGCTCTAAAACCATCATGCCTAACCATTCGAAAACCGGTATTTAAGCAAGAAACTTGAGATTGAGCAACTTGTTGTCTAGTTTTTAAAACAACAACAGGATAAAGGGTAGCTGATACACCTGAAAAGAGCGCGGCACCAAGGAAGAAAAACTTGGATTTATCAAGCATTTCCCAATCAATTTCAGCTGGTATATGAATCTCTTGCTCTGTTTCATCCTCCGCCGCGCCCAAATTCATCTTCGCCACTTTCCCAATATTCACAAAAATCTATACAAAACTATATACAAAAACAAACCAAACACAATTCCAATATACACAACAATCAAGAAAATCAAAACAATAATTAAAAAAAAAAACAGAGCCCAAGAAATCTAATCAAGAAGGTAATTCTTTTTCCTCCTGTTGAACCAGGTTTTGGATCGGAGACGAAACAGAACGAATGGATCTAACATTGATAATCTTGTTGATGTTTCAGGATTAGCCTCACCGGAGATGGAATCATCGCCGCCGCCGTTGTTCGGCGACTGGAAACACAGCCGGAAAGTTCGGATCTATCTGGGTGTACGTAGAAACAGAGCACAAGTGTATAATATACAGTAATGCACTGAGAGAGAGAGATGTGGGCGACCGGCGAATAGATTAGACAATGCTGTTTTTAGGAATAAAGATTTTGAGAGGATAAAGAGGCAGAAGATACAAGAGATGGACACGTGTCAGTTACCGGTTAGGGTTTTTTCTTCTTCTGTTTTCTCCTGACTTCGTTTGTTATAGAGGAAAAAGGGACATTTGAGAAATGATCTGTGGCTGCTTCCATAGTAGAATATATGAAATCTTTAATCCTGACCGTTTATTTTCGAGTCTCTTGCTGAAGCACACTTAGTGTAGGGATGTGATTTTTTTGTTGTACGGAGTCGGTATGATTTTAGAACATCGTAACATGACCCTTTCCTTTATTGTCTGGTAGCATGTTAGCTGACGTGTGATCCATATCCGAAGAGAGGTATATAGTGTGGGGGTCTACTCCTGCTCTCGCTTGTGGACCCAATCACCGTACTTCCTTTATCCAACAAATAAAAAGGAAATTATATATTCATTTTTGGGATTTCTTTCATTTTTTTTGGTCATTTCAATTTTATGTTTTTGTATAGTTTACAATTAACTTTTCTTTACATTTAAATTTTTACTAACAAATGAGTGATGATTATCTGTGAGGTCTTGATTTAATAGTCAAATTTTCTAAAGATATGGTCGAAAAAATCGAATCCCTATTTCTACTTTGCCAACTCTCCTTGTATAATATTAAAAACAAATGAATGATAATTATACAAAATATGAATAAAATGATAATTATACAAAATATGAATAAGTTATTTTATCTTAAAATAAAATATGAATAATAAAATAAATTCATAATATAATATGAATAATAAAATAATTTTATCTTAAAAACAAATGTATAATAAAATAATTAATATTTTAAATATTTTATTGTATATGCATAAGTTAATTTATCTTAAAATAAAATATGAGTAATTATATCAGATATTTATTTTTTAAAAATTTAAATTTTGTATCGTATGTCTCCGAAGGGACAAAAAAAATTTAAATTTTGTAATTAACTTATTATTTGAATATAAAAATATCTTAAAGTATGATATATGAACTATAAAAATAAATAAGTTATTTTCATAATGTTTTAATTTTTTATTTATAATATTGCAAATCAAAAAGCAATTTGATAAATATTCACTTATATTTCAAATTTTTTTAAAGAAATAAAATTTAAATATAAAATATTATTTGTGTATCTAATTAGGTTAAATATGTGGATGCAATTTTTTTAATTATGTATTATTTATTATAATTGTTTTTATAAAATTTAAAATTTTTTAATTACAAGTTAATCTTCATATTTATTTTGCTACCCCAAATAATTTGCATTTTGGGCACACCAGATTGAAACTCGTTTTTACGTACGGTGTACGTCCGTACAACAAGCCTCCTCCGATATCCGGCGATGAAATTGTCGTCGCTAAATATCCAAGTTCATTATTGTTCGAATAAAAATTCAAGTTCGTTGTCCCGACTTCCGACTATGCTGCCACTAAGCCTTTTTGACATATTCAGCTGTTTAATTGATTTCAACGACATCTGGGATCCAAAATTCACAGATTACAGGGCCATATGACATGATGTTTTCTTGACTTTTAGGCTTGAATTAATGAGGTCCCAACATAACTCTAAGCAAAAAAAGATATCTTTCTTGAATAACACGTCAAGTATATGTTTGTTTACAAATTGATTAACTTCTAAACTAAAGTCTAAATGAAATTTCGTGCTTGATAAAACATTTTGTTATGTTGTTAAGATATTTAATAGCGAGAAACACTCTATCTTTCAATAGCCATTATATTCATGTTAAAAAGATGAAATATAATTTTAGCTTTCAATTAAATGATTATTTTAAGGAAATATGAGTAAATTTTAAATAATTTTATAAATAATTTTTTTTTAACATTATACACAAAAAATTGAAAACTAGATTACTATTCACTCATAAGATAAATAAAAAGCCTTTCATTTTTTTTATATTTTTTATCATTCTAAACTTATGAAATTAAATAGCCTTTCATTTTTTTTTTATTATGTAATAGTATATTATGTTCAATTACTTTCGTTAAATTTTTTATCAGTTTAGAAAATATTTTCTCATAAATTCTTTTAGAGTTGAGATATTTTTTTGACTTTGTTTTAACTCTAATCTTTTGGAGGAAATGTTTGCTCCAGTTTTACTAAATACTAAAGAAGTCAATTCTATTTTCATCTTAAATTCATCCAAATTTCTCACTTTCCGCAAAAAAAACGTCATAAATGAGAGCAGAAGGTCGTACAAAGTCGTCCTTTTTGTTTTTGGCGACGTCAGGAAACGTCACTTAAAAAGTCTAAAGTCACAGCCCATCTAAGTTCCTTCTACCGTGAGACTTCCCATCCTTCACACTTGAGCTACGTCAAGGAGAAAACAAACCGCCATCCAAGACTGTAGTTAAAATTTATTTTTTCTTTTGATAAATAAAATCGTCATATAATTTAAAAGAAAACTGGATGTATTACACCAAATGATAAAATTTAAGATATATTATTTAAATATTATTAATTTAGTGATAAAAATAAAATTTATATTTTATATTTTAAATCCTATCACTGAATGTATATATATTTAATGTAGATAAAAAAATTTTTAATTTAAATATAGATAACTATTTTCTTTTAAATCGATAACTATAGAATTTAAATTTTATATTTTAAAATACTTTTAAAAAATTATCATTTGGCGTTACAAAATTTATTCATGACATATAAAGAGAAACATCACTACTCATGCTTGTGAAGTGATTGAATCTCTGTCAATTAATTACATAAAAATAAAAATAATGAGGAAAATGAAGTCTCCATGTCGATTGATATAGAACATCAAGCTGTCTGTGGTTCTGTTCTTGGTTCTCTTGTGCTTTTTTGCCTCCTCTGTCTGTACTTGTTCACCTGGCAACACTTGCTCACCTTCTTCACCATCCAAATTAGAAATCTGATGTTTCGATCCCACTAGACAATATGACCACTCCCCACCAAACCAAATGCAATTCTGAATCCAGTTTTTGAATTTTGAGTCTAACATTAGATGGTGCCACCATAGTTGTTCCAATTAGATATGCCAGTAACAAAAATGACACAGTTAGACCTATTGCTTGTGCTAGAAGCCATGCGCACAGATTATTGTCTAGAGGCAATCCTGAAACAATCAAAGAGATGCAATAAAAGCAATGCTTATTGCACTTAAGAAAGTGGCGTGTGCTCTTGGATATGCATAGGCTAACACTGCAGTTCCAGCTTCACATACGTTAGTCTCGCTGCAAGTAGGTCCACCGCTACTGCTGGTGAAGTTCTGTTGCCAGACACCACCAGTTGGGTTCATTGCAGCTTGGAAAGTCATGGTTGCTATAACTAGTTGCTACTATCATCAACGCGCCTCGTGTTTCTTCCCTTTCATATTCCAAGAATTTAATGCATTTCTGAAACCATGATCTTTCTTTTGATGATGCTCTATTAGTGACAATAGGTGCAGTATGGTTTGTGTTTTGTTGCGGCAGAATAGTGTTGTTTAGCTCCTTGGATCTTCTTGCACCAGCTTCTATTAAAGCTTGTCGAATTTCTTGGCTTTTGTAGTCTGTGGAGGAACATTGCTCAAACATATCCAATGCTGTGTAACCTATTCCATTTAAGGTATTGACATTTGCTTTTACTCCAGGTACTGAAAGCAGGCCCTCACATTCTTCTCAAAGAACAAATTAAGCACATTTACACTGTGAGATTACTGGGTTTTATCTCAATTGGAGTTTAATACCAAAAGATAGAAGAGAGAAAATTTACCTCCAACTGCTTCAACATTACTGACAAGTGACAAGTGCAAGATGGTATTGCCATCACGATTGCCTTGACAAGCTCATCATCTTCCTTCAACAAGGTCACTAATTGCTTCAAAGACTCCAAATGATTATATTTTATGCACTAGAGTAGGACTGAGTCTCCATCAAGAGGCTCTGAAATTGACTCAGGACAAGCAGTGATCAATTCTTGAATAACTTCAGTTCTGCCTCGTATGGCAGCTAAATGGAGAGGAATTCTACCATCTTGATCATGAATGAAGCAAGAATCATTCTTAAGACATAACGAAACTTTGACAATCTCAGTGTCGCCCTCAGCTGAAGCTAAGTGAAGTGGACTGCGTTTGAATGAGTCACATTCTGAAGCCAACTTAGGATTGAGTTCTAGAATAGCTACGGTGAAATCAAGGTGGCCAGGTAAAGCTGAAACGTGCAATGGATTTTCGCTAAATGGGTTTAATGAGACTTTGAAAAGAATGATTTGGTCTTTTTGGATCAAAGTGTTCATAATTGTAACACATCCCCTCATTTCCCCTCATTGCTGCATCATACAACAATCTTGAATCTTCTCGGTTAGCCCTTGTCTCCATCATTTGCACCTCTATCTCTTTTTAGTACCTACTCTAAACGCAAAGACGAGACAAATCTAAATAGAAGATCTATACCAGTTCAAACCTTCTTCTGACATTCTTGAGAAATAACTTGCTAAAAAAAAAAAAGCTCTGGAATTTGGAAGGTTTCAGAAGTTATTATAGAGTCTCATGTCAACGAGAAATTGGACCACATTGTTTTCTGCACCAAGCGACAGTCATCCCATTTTAAATCAGGTACAAATTGATTTTAAAAATCAATGACTATATAATTGAAATCCTCCATCACAAGATGTCATTGAAAAGAAGTGCCCCTAAACCACTCACTGACTGATGAGCTGAGTTGTTTAATATAAAAGCACTTTCTCATTAATATATTTTCGTATGAGAAGTACATGAAGGAGCACTATGCTATCCTGTTTCACTCAGCATAGGCGGTAACGCAGCTATTGATGGCATTCTATATAATTCTTTACATACTGTGGCAAAAATATGATTTGTTGTATGCAACAGCTAAATTCAGATGCTTGTAAAAATAGATCTTCATAAACATGAACTATAAAATTTCTGTTTGTTTATGCTTTTAAAGAGCAACAAAATCAGGAAGAAAACACATATATAAACTTGTTTTTTGGAGAAGAGGGTTTCCTTATAGAATATGATCAAGTACCTGAACTTGATCGAAATCAAGCAGTTTGTTCTCCTGTAATCTTTAGCCTGATTTTTCTGTACCTGTTCAAGATTTTATGCCAACACTTGCGTATCTTCTTCACTGTCCAAGTAACAAGGCGAATCGTTTCAACAACATTAGCCAACAAAAGTACTCCAATCCAAACCCAATGCAGTTTCAGATCCATTTTTCTGATTTTATCTCTAAGGCTTGATGGGGTCACCATTACTATAGCTACCATGTAACTGAGTGCCAAGAATGTCACTGTGATAGCTATGGCCTGTGCAAGAAGCCATACACACAGTTTATTTCTAAGAGGAAATCCTCCAAGAATCAATGAAATGACACCAAGGGATGCAACAAATGCAATGCTGTGTCGATAACTAACGAGTAAACAATTGTGTTTATAAAATATATTAACAAAGTTTTCAGGAGAGATTAGAGGGACACAAACGGTACCATTTTAAGTCCCAACTTCTTTAGACGATTATAGTTTTTGTGATAAAACTTTCTTAGTTGTACTTACTTATACAATACCATACTTTATAAACACAATACAAAAGATCTTCAGTTGGATTACAACAATTTCTAAAAAATCTTTTCTGATGTGGAAAATTGGATAAAGTTACAACCACATAGCATACTAAGAATTTTAAAGAAATTGTTATGCCGCCTTCAAGTTCATCTCCTACCAAACTATTGGCTCTGTTACCAATTGTTAGGGAAAATAGGCCCTTTTACAATCTAATAAGTACCTTTACCCCTTTAGATTATAACTTGAACAAAAATACTTGAAAAATTAAAAGAGAGAAATACACAATAATTTAACATGAAAAACTCCTAAATGGAGAAAAACCACGGGCATTATCAAGAGACAACTAAGAGAAAAATATTCACTATATGAAAAATTATTACAACAATACTATAAAATATTTAACTCTCAGTCATACCCAAAAGTTCAAGTATATCTAAGAAAATTTTTCATAAATTTTCTACTAGTATAGTTAATAGTTTTCAATGTACACCAAATACAAGTGGTGATTAACATACATAACAAAGAAGGAGGAGGAGTCCTTTTATAACCAACTCACTCCATCCTTCCTTCTCTTTTAACCAATGTGGGATAACATCCATTTTTAATTTTTTTTTTTATCATCTTTCAACAGTAATTATCTTCAATTGCTTTAACAAGATTGACAAATGCAAGATTGTGTTCCCATCTTGATTACCTTGTACAATCTCTTCATCTTCATCCTCCATGGCCATAATTAATAGCTTTAAAGCCTCCAAATGATTATACCTTACACAAGTGTAAGACTGTGTCTCCATCGAGAAGCTCTATGTTCGACTCAAGATAAGTAGTGATTAGTTCTTGAATAACCTTAACTTTGCCTCTCATGGTAAATAAATAAAGTGGAATTCTACCATCTTAATCATGAAAAAAGCAAACCCCATTTTTAACACACAGTAAAGCTCTGACAATCTTAGTATACCCTTCAGCATAAGCCAAGTGAAGTAGGGAGCACTGGTGTGAGTCAAGCTTTGATGTCATCTTAGGATTCAATTCTAAAATAACTATGGAGAATTCAAGATGGCCAAGCAAACTAAAATATGCAAAGGGGTTTCAGTGAAAGAGGTAAGTGAAACTTTGTAAAGAATGAGTTTGTCTTTTTATATTAATGTGTTTAAGGTTCTCGTACAATCCTTTGTTGCTGCTTCATGTTGAGATTCTTGTTATTCCCTTTCCTATATTAGAATATTATAGGAGAGTGTAAGGACTATAATTGAGGGATTTATTTTGTATAATTAAAGGGTTGTAATTGAGGGATTATAGCTTTAATCTAGGATTATTTCCATGTAACTCTCTATATATGCAGTTGTAAAAAGAGCTAATATGATAAGATCATTTTTTCTACCATCTCTTCCAAGATGGTATTACAGCATATTCTGATCCATTATTTTTTTATTTCATCTTTCTTAATCTTGTGAGTTTATTAAAGTAGTTAAAATGAGTGAAAAAAATATTGAAACAATTACCTCAAAATTGGTTACTGTTATTGTTCAATTTGAAGGAGTTTTTAATGTAGGAATTACTCTTACCGAATCAAACTATGACATATAGTCTCAGCTAGTGGAAATGCAAATTGCTGAAAGAGACAAAATCTCTTACATTCGAGGTAAAAATAAGCCACCTACAAAATCAAATGAAGGCTACAAAAAATGGTATCCTAAAAATTAAAAGGTTAAAAGGTGGCTATTAATGTCAATGACTCTAGAAATTATGAGGCATTATCCAGGCCTACCCATTGCATATGAAATTTAGAATGCCTTATCAAAAGTATTCTATGATGGAAGTGGTAAACTACAAGTATTCACCCTGAATCAAAAGGCATTTTCAGCAAAACAAAATGGTAGAACTCTTTTTGTATATTATGGAGAGCTTACTAAAATTTTTTAGGAGTTGGACCATCGAGATAAAGTAATTATGAATGATCTAGATGATGTCAAAGCTTACCAAAAATCCATTAAGCGATTGTCAGTACACAATTTTCTTGCTAGATTTGATAAGGATTTTCATCAAATCCAACGAGAAATTTTATGAAAAGACCCAATGCCCAATCTGGAAGAGTGCTACTCCTTGGTTCGATGAGAAGTTGTGCGTCATGCCACCTTCAAAGGCAATTATGGAGTAATAGAATCCAGTGCTATAGTGGTTAGAAATCAATCCACTGAAAGTCAGCAAACACAACACAAAAATAGTAAAACAACTAATGGTGTTAACAAGTCATCCTTTAAATGCACTCATTGCAATAAAATAGGTCACACCAAAAGTGGTTATTTTAAGCTGATGGTAGGAATAGAATCACTAAAAGAAAAATTAGAAAAAGGCTTTTATGACAGCATTTGTTGAAATTAAGACTGAAAAGGTGACTACCGACCAATCCTTTGCTTTGGTAATGACTGCAAACAATTGTGGTAAGGTTTTAAATATTTCTACACTTGTTTTGAATAATACATGGATAATATATTCTAGTGCCACAAACCATATGATGTTTGATTATAGACAGGTTTCACCTCTCAAAGTCTCCACCCAAAAATTTATCTTAATTGCAAATGGAACTTCAATCTCAGTCATTGGGGAAAGATATGTGAATTTAACTGATACATTAAATTTAGACTCTATTTTAGTTGTTCAATCTTTAGATTATAACCTTTTGTCAGTCTCTCAAATAATAACTATTATATCTTATGTCATGATTTTTTTGCCTGACTTTTGTGTGTTTAAGGACATCAAGACTAGGAAGACGATTGGTTGTGGTATTAAGTGAGGAAAGCTATATGAAAGAGTCCTAGAGGGGAGGGGGATGAACAAGACTATCGAACAATAATAGAAAATTAAAAGATATGAACAAAAATTAAAAGAATTATTGAGAAGGAAGAATGAAGAACACATATTTAAGGAGTTCAAATTCAACAACAATCCTACATCTTTACTTAACTTATCCGCAAGTTAGAATTTCAATCATCCACAATCTTATTCATAAGATTGAGATTATATAAGAGTTTTATAGCTCACTCTTATAACCTTACAACTTGAGTTTTTTTGGGCTTACTCAAAAACCAAAAAATAAGTGTTTTTAAGGCTCATACTAAAACTAAATTTCCAAGTGTTTTAATGGCTAAAAACTTAAATCAATTCATTTAGAATAGAATCTCACTTCTTGTTTTCTAATCCTAGAAAATAGAAGGACAAGAGTATGAATTCTAACACTCACAAACTCTCACAAGAGTATAAAATAATAAAATAAATTTTGAAAGAGTTTAAAGAGCTTAATTAAATGCTTGAAAGTATAAAATGAATAAATAAGTTTCTTAACATCAAAACAATCTTCAGAGGTCATATTTATACTTGAGCAATCTAATTATAGCTGTTGGAAGTAATAATTTTGTTCTTAATAAAAATAAAGTCTATTTGAATGAAATTTGGACTTTTGAGCTATATGTTTTCAGGTCCCGATCGAGATATCATTTGTCTTGGTTGGGACTAGCACCAAATAGTCGTTATTAGCCATTGCATTTGAAAAAAATGCTATGATCTCGATCGGGATACCAATGTCCTAATTGGGACTACCTTGTCCCAAGTAATGTCCTGATAGGGACATGAGATCAGGATGAGTTTTGCCACTTTTGAGAAATTTGCTCTTTTTTAGTCCTAGTCAGGACTACTTTGGTCTTGATCGGGACTATGACAAAAACTATAACTTTTTTTACAATTTAGTCCTTGCAATGAGTCTGATCGAGATAGTACTTGTGATGACTTTTTGGAATCATTTTTCTTTGATAGTTCATAATTATTTTGACTTTCAAATTGTTCCTTGAGATTTTGAGGTGCAAAACTCTTATCACCCACAAACTTAAACTCTTATTCATCTGGAATTTTGAAAATCACCTCTTTACTCCGATAATCCACAACGGCATAGTGATGAGGCAACCAATCCATACTATGGATCATGTCAAATTTCATCACATCTAACAATACCAATTCTACTAGCAGTTCTCTACCTCTTACTAACACTAGACAATCAGAAAGAACAACGTCGGTGTCCAACAAATCGCTTAGAGGAGTGGCGACAGATAAAGGAAATGTCATCCTTGAAGCTTGCCAACACGACTTTAAAGCAAAAATAGGGGACATGAAAGAGTGTATAGCACCCAGATCAAACAAAACCCAAGCATCCAAGTAACAGACTGAAAGTATACTTGCAACAACGACATTAAATGCTTAAACATCTTGCTGGGTGAGGTGGAAAACTTTGGGTTGACCTCGACCTCCCTGCTGACTGGTCGAAGCCTACTCAAAACCTCTGGCACCTCCTCTAGTACCTCTGCCACGCCCCTACTGGGCAACAATTTGAGTCATGCTCGAATACTGAGCTGGCGGCAATTGAAAAGGTGCTGGATATTTATTGTGAATTTACTTTAGTTAGTTTAATGCTATATTACTTAGTAAATAATTTTACTATTAAAAATTCACATTATTTTAAAAATATATCATATATTTTTAACAATATTACTAAGTATGGTACTAAAACACAAATAGAATGAAATCATAGATCTGTAAATGCTATGAAAAATACCACAGCCCTCTAAGTGAAAAAGTGCCTAACCACAATGTACTTTTTCATACTTATCCCTTAGTTGAAAAAATGTTTCCTATTTTAATTAGGTTTACTTCTATTTTATCTTTAATAAAAATTAAATTAATTAAAATTTTAGTAGTAATTTTGTTAAAGATACATATTTTCTATTTAAATTAGGTATACTTATATATTTTTTAATATAAATCAAATTTAGTAATATAATTTTATAAGTTTTTCTAAATTAAATTTAACAAGTAAGTAATTAAAATCAAAATTAATAAATTTTATAAAATAATTAATTGTGAAAATTTAAAGTCAAAATATTGAAAGATTATTGTGTTTAAATAGAAAATTCATATAGGATATAATAAATTACTATATTATATAACTCTATCAGGTTTGTAAAATAATATTATTATTTAGATAAAAATTTTGAAAAAGTGTTGCATAATTGTTCAAATAGACAATTTAATAAAATTTTAATAAATCACTATGTGATAATGTAACACTATCAAAATTGATAAATTAGATTGATTTAATAAAAATAAAATAATACTCTTATTATTTTTAAAAATATTAAATTCAAGTTTATTAAGTAAATAATTAAAATTAATTAATTCAACTTTTTATTTATTTTATATTTGTAATCATATTTTAGAAAATAGAGCATATAATTTGTTTAACAGTAGTATTTCTATAAAAAAAAAGTAGTATATTAGATATTTTTATAAAATTTAATAAAAAAGAGATAAAATTAACTTAATTAATCTTTATCATTTTATTTATTAGTTGAAATTAAAAATTACATTAAATTACAATTTGAGTGAATAAAAATATTAATATTAAAGATATTGAAGAAATAAAGTATCACTATTTAAATAAAATTTTTATTAAAGTTGCAATTAATTATAAGTTTGATGAGATTGTAATATTAAATTGTTATATAAAGAAAATATAAATTTTTTAATTTTTTAATTTTTTTTTTAAAATAACTAATGATTTTTAGTATCTTATGATTAATTATGGTCATAAAAATATAAAAAAAAAGTTAGAATTGAGAAAAATATTAATAACAAAAAATATTGAAGGAGTATCATATAACTGTTTGAATAAAAGATTTATAAAAATTTCAATAAATTATAACTATATTAAGTTAATATCAAATTATTATATAAATAAAAACCTATTATTTTTAAACTTTTATTTAACAACAACAACAATAACCATAACAACAACAATAACAATAATAGTAATAATAATATCAAAGTACATGTTTAATAATTTATTTACTATTATGAGTTAAAAAAATTTATTGTTCATATGCGAAGCACGCGGCTATTTACTAGTGTGTCTATATATATATATATAACTTTCTATCCCCTTAATATCATCTTTAGCCTATAAAAATAACATAATTACTAACATTCAATAAAGAAATATAAAGCTATAAATAAAACATAAAATTTGAATGTAATTATCTTTTTCTTTTATTTTATAGAAGGTATTTAAACTAAATCTTGAGCTTAAAATTAGAAGGAAAAAAAAAAAAAAAAGCTTGAGCAAGTTGAGCGTGTCCCTAAACTTATCATTTTAAGGATGCTTTTGGATTTACGTAATGCAATAATATTTTTTATTTTTGTTTGATATTTTAAAATATGCACCTATATTTGTTAACTCCCTTAATAGTTAATTTCATTTTAGTGCATTTCTCTTAAACTAGATAGGGTAGGTTACAAGCTTTGTAAAAAAAAAAAAACTCTTTATTGAAAAAAATAAAAACTTCTCATTTTTCTATTATTTCATTGTATATCTTGTAAATGGTTTTTTTTCTATATTAATAATAAGCTACAAATCAAATTTATAATATATATCAATTTAAAATTGTTTATGATAGTTTAATTATTTCTCCAAAAAAAAAAATCAATAATCAGTATATAAAAATCATATTAGCAATCAATATATGTTTTAATTTTTAGTCTTATTTTCTATTAATAATATATATGAAATTTGTATCAATATGTTTCGAATTTATATGAATGTATAAATATATATTATGCATTTTTAAATATATATTATACATTTTTATCTTCATAATTGTCTTTCTAATAATTTCTTTTCTTGTTAGATGAAAATTTTAAAATTAATTTTTATTCCTTATAAGAATTTAATAATATTTTTATTTTTATTTATTTAATATAAATTTTATTAATTATATTAGCAGTTTTTTTAAATGATTTCACTCTAGCAACTTATTCATTTCATTTGTTTATCAAAAGAGGTTAACAATTTAATTAGTACACCAATAATTATTAAATTGTTACATTTTATTTTTTAATTCCGATCCAAATGCACCCTCAGTATTTAAAAAAAAAAAAACTCAACTCAACTTGATCTTAGTCTTGGAGTGATAGATCTCTTTGAAGATTTCTATCCAACAAATTAAGATTCATTTTTGATGTGAACCCAAGACTCAAAAGATTAACAAGTTGACAAATTTTCCACTAAGACGGTCATTTCGTAGCTTGATTTTTGGAGAAATCACTGCTTCAAGTGTCCAAATGACCTGATATTAGCTGTCACAGCTTCTTTATCTTCTCAATGACAGCTTTTAAAAATAAATTTTTGAAATTAATTTCTACATTATATTTTCAAACTTAAAGAATATATTCTTTTAGTGACATATTATATACTAAATGAATATATATAGGTGGGTTTGATATAAATGAAATTTTTTATGTATATTGCGTGTTTAGAATTTAGAAGGTGTGCTATGAAAATAGGAGTGATGTTTTCAATTAAATTTCTTCAAGTCACATGTGGGACACATTGTTTGAATAGTAAAAAGGTGTGTGCATCCTAATTAAAAATTTGACGGGAAAGGAATATTAAGTAGGCCACTTCTCAAATTGTGAATAATACCTTCCCAGGTATCACCTTTTATGAGTCATCACCATAATGATTTGCATATGAATTTTCATAATGATTTGTATATGAAATTTCATATAACAAAAGTAAAAAAAACTTAATTTATGGCAAGTTACCATCCAATGTCTGTCAACGTCATGGCATGCAAAATTTCAATTAAACAAACTCTATATGTTATTGATGCTCCATTATTTTATAACCTTAAAGTGTTCATTCTGAATTTGCTATTAGCAAACTAATAATCAGAAATCAAAGTCAAAATTTCATATATTTTTTAATTTACACGTAGTGTGTGTGTATATATATAAGTGTCGAAAGTCTGATAGTTGCTTTGACATTTCTTGCTCCCATCTCAATCTATCAAAAAAGTTTGAGTCAATCAATTATGGTGTTCATGGAATTTCCTACTTCAAAAACATGAGTTAAACCCTAGTTCTCTCTCTCCCTCTTTTTTCTTTATAAAAAATTCATCTTTAATTAATTAATTAATTTTTTGTTGGATTTATTTGAATTTTCCTCTATCGAGTTACCGCCCTTTATTAGATTTGGTTTTTTTTTATCATTTGTTGGGTATGATTATCTCCCACTTACTAAATTTCAGTCACTATTTTTGCGATGACTCATTTAAAAATTAAAAAAATAAATATATGACAAATTAAACGCATTGAATGACTGTATAAATTATGAGTTGCTTGCTCTATCAACGCGATTAAGAACAATAACAAAAAAAATTATAATTTGAGTGAAATTTTATTTTATGACATTTTAATTGTACTATTATTGATATTAATTAGTTTTGGTCAAGATATACTTTTAATTTCTGTTTAGTGAAAGATTCATCACTTTCATATATATATATATATATATATATATATATATAGACAAATTTTATGTTTGATTCAATTTTATTAAAAAATTCATTTATTTTCTAAATGAATTCCAAATAGAATTTATTTCCAAATAAATTTTTATAATGAAGTATGTTCAATTCAAATAAATAGTTTATAGAATTTATTAGAAATAAATTTCATATTTTGTTATTTTTTATTTAGTAAAAATTTAGAATTTGATTTTTGTCAAAAAAAAAAAAAACATGCTTTTAAATAGAACAATACTTTTGAAAATAAAAATAATGTGAGGCATTTTAGGGGCTGTTTAGTTTTGAAAAATATTTTCTATTTTCTATTTTCCTTTTCCATTTTTCTTTTTCTTTTTCTCATTTTCTATTTTTCAAAATAGAAAACAAAAGAACTAAAAATAATTTGTTTGTTACTTTTTATTTCACAATTTTTTCATATTCTTATAGTTTTTTTTATGAAATTTATTATAATAATTTTTTTAATATAATAATAATAATTATTGTGATTCGTAAAATAATATTTAATCTAAAATATATTTATTTTATAAAAAAATTTAAATTGTGCATATTTTATTAACTTCAATTCAAAGTCACAACATTGTAAAGGTGGTGGTGGTGGTGATGGAACTAAAGGTAGAGGTGGAGGTAGTGACGGTGGTGGTGGAGCTAAAGGTAGAGGTGGAGGTAGTGGTGGTGGTGGTGGAGGTGACGATGGTGGTGGTGGAGCTAAAGGTAGAGGTGGAGGTAATGGTGGAGGTGGAGGTGGTGGTGGAGGTAGAGGTAGTGGTGGTAGAGATCGAGGTGGAGGTGGTGGCAGTGGCAGCAGCGATAGTGGTGGCGGTAGTGGTGGTGGTGGAGGGGGTGGCAGTGGCGGCAGTGGTGGTGGTGGTGGTGGTAGTGGAAGTTGTGGTGGTAATAGTGGTTGAGAAGGTTGTGATAGTAATGGTGGTTGAGAAAGTTCGTAAATACTAAAATATTAATTGAAAAATTTAGAAAACATTTTTATTAGTTTTCTAAAGCTTTTTATAATTTGGAAAATGCTTTTTTAAAGTTAGAAAATATCATGACTAAGACAACTTTTATTTCTAGTTTTTTTGAAAAACAGACCTTATTTTTCAAAACTAAACAAGCCTTATTTTGGTCAAGATATACTTTTAATTTCCATTAAGTGAAAGAATCATCACTTTCATATATACATATATATATATATATAGAAACACACACACAAATATTATGTTTGGTTCAAATAGTCTTCAGGACATTTAAGCTAAAATTGCCTCTTATAGTCTTGATGCTAATCGTCAGAAGAAGGAGATAGATGCTTATGAGGCTTTTGATTTATCACTTAAGCAACATTAGATTTTATGAAAGGAAAGGTGCATAAATAAATGGCTTGTAGTTGGTGATAGGAATACTGACTTTTTTCATCAGCAATTGGCTTGCAAAAAATCCAAACATGGCATTTATCAACTTCATGTTGATGGTAGAATCATTAATGATAAGCATCTTATTGCAATCATATGGTTGATTTTTATAAAAATCTTTTTTGGGTAGATACTGAGTTGTCTTCTAATATTTAGTTGATTCATTCAGTTGTCCCTACCTTGGTCTCTGATGAAGATAATGCTTCTTTGGTTAGATGTCCCTCCTTTGAGATCAAGTCTACTATTTTTAGTATGAATGCTAATAGTGCTTTGGGTCCTGATGGATTTACTAGAGTTTTTTATTGGACTTTTGGGTACGTGATTTAGAATAAAGTATGTGTTGCAGTTCAGAGCTTTTTTTCTTTTGGATTGTCACTTCAAGTATGAATTCCAGTTTTATAGTGTTAACTCTAAAAGTGGTTAATGATATTGCTATTGAGCAATACTGCCTAATTCTTTAAAGCAATTTTAGTTTTAAAATTGTTATTAAAATTCTTACTGATCGCCTCTCTCTGATAGCTACAAGGATAATTTCTTGTAACTAATTTGGTTTTTTAAAACAACGTAATGTTTTTTTTATATTGTGGGGGCTTCTAAGGAAATTAATATGCTTTAAAAATCTTGTTTTGGGGGCAATTTATCAATGAAAATTGATATTAGGAAAGCTTTTGACACTCTTGACTGAAATTTTATTTTGGATGTCTTTAGTTTTTCTTTCTAATTCAGAGATTGGATTTTGTCATTGTTTTTATCTGCTCGCATTTTAATTATGATAAATGGCAAAATTACGAGTTACTTTCCTTGTTCAAGAGGTGTCCTCCAAGGAGATCCTCTGTCTCCCCTTCTGTTTTGCCTAGCAAAAAATTTTCTCAGTCAATTGCTTTCTCTTACGATTGATTTAGGTGCTATACAACCTATGATGTACACAAGGAATTTTTCTGTCCCTACATAAGGAATTTTTCTTTCCCTACTCATTTTTTATATATAGATGATATTCTATTATTTGCTAAGGGTTCTATACGCAATATTCAGGCCATTAATGAGGTTTTTAGTGCTATGCGAATTTATCCAGGCAAGTTATTAATTGGGAAAAATTAGAAGTTTTTTATGGTGATTCAATTATTGATCGTCAGATTACCAAGTTCCAAGGAATTATAGGTATATGTTGACCTTAGCAATAATCAATCTTAATTTTGATATTAAAAAACTTAATTTTGAGCATTTAATTTGTTTGTTTAAGTGTGTATAAGTTAGGACTCTAATGGAAGTTATAATGAAGTAAAAATATCTTGGGCTGATTCGACCTTTGAGATTCAAGGAGGCTTTTGACATCTTTAAAACTTTATAATGAGAAAGTTATACTCTTCACATTTAAAGTAGACATCTTGTGTATTCTGAATTAAACTTACTTGTCAAAATTCAAGTTCATTTGGGTATGCAAATATTGAGTCAAAGTCAACATATATAGTTTGCCATTTTAGATTGTACAACTCTTAGTATTTCAAAAATATCTTAAGCTACAGAAGCCCAATTATGGTGATTCAAAATGATATGGAAAGTTAAGTCAAATATCTATAATTTTATAAAGAAATTATAGGCAACTTCAAACATCTCTAATATAAAATCATGGTTTCAACTCATGCACAACTATCTAACAACAGTCTGCCATTTTAGATTGCACAACTCTTAGTATCTCAGCAATATCTTAAGCTACAGAAGTCCAATTGAGTTGGTTCAAAATGATATGGAAAGCTAAGTCAAATATCTACAACTTTTATAAAGAAATTATAGGAAAATTCGAACATCTCCAATAGTTAATCATGGTTTCAACCCATGTACAATAGTATGACATCATTACTTTTAATAATTCAAAATTATAAATGTTGGATTCAAAATATAGATGTTGGACACATTATTTTCACCTCTAATAGTTATATTTTTAAGTGTTTATCTATATAAACACTTTTAGAGCTGAATGAAAATTAAGACATTTTTGTGTATTATCATTCTCTATCTTAATATTCATTAAAGCTCAAAAATTCTCAAAAATTCAGTCTTTATTTATAACACTTGTGAGAGTTGTTTATGTGTTAGAAATATAATTTCTCTTCATCTTAAATCTTAGGATATATTAGTAAGGAAGTGAGATTTATTTCTAAAAGAGTTGGTTTAAGTGTTGTCCATTAAAACACTTGGGATTTGGTTTTTTGAGTGAGCCTTGAAAAATCATGTTGTAAGATTGTAAGAGTAAACCATAAAACTCTTGTGTAATCTCAATATTATGAATAAGATTGTGGGTGATTGAAAATACTAACTTTGGGATAATTTAGGTGGAGACGTAGGATTGTTGTTGAATTTAAATTCCTTAAATCATTGTGTCCTTTGTTCTTCCTTCTCAATATTCTTTTAATTCTTATAAAGAATTATTTTTAGTTCTAATTTTTATCTAATAGCCCTACTCACCTCCCTTTAGGGCTTTTCAATTGGTATTAAAGCTTGAATTCTAGGAACTTCATTGTTAGAATATAAGATCATGAGGAGTGAATCATAAAATATTTCTTCCCTCAAACCATTTTTCGATGGTAGTGACTATCCTCATTGAAAGTTTAACATAGAGCTATACTTGATTGTGATTCCATTGGACTTTAGGATATTATCCTAAAAGTTTAAGAACCACCTATAACTACCATTAATGGTATGGTAACTACTATAGTAATGAGTCAATGGAACAATGAGCAAAAGGAAGAAAATCATAAAAATAAAAAGGTGATGATCACTCTAGTCTCTTCTAGACAAGGGAAGAAGGAGGAAAGCTTCAACATTGTATGTCGACCAAGGAAATGTGGGAGACCTTAGAAAATCATTATGAAGGCAACATACAAGTTAGAAGCAAGAAGGTTCAACTTCATATGTATGAATATGAACTTTTCAAGATGAAGCCTTATGAGTCAATCACAGAGATGACAAATCAACTCAATGCTTTTATCACGACTCTCAAGAAACTTGGAAAGCATTTCTCTAATGAAGAAGTAAGCAACAAGGTTTTAAGAATCCTACCTAATAAGGATTAGGAATCTTGGGTTACTTCATTTGAGGAAGCTCAAGACCTCTCAACTCTCTCTACCAACGTGCTTATTGAAAAGCTCTTAACATATGAGCTAATAATTAAGCAAAGAGGTTAAGAGCAACAAGAAAATGAAGAGAAGAAAAAGAGCATTGCCTTGAAAGCTTTATAAAATGATAGTGTAGAAGAAAATGTTAAAGGTTTTAGTGATGAAGATGATGAAATTGCCATGCTCATTAGAAACTTCAAGAAGTTATTGAAAAAGAAACATTTATCAAGAATAAGAGACCTCAACAGGAAGTATAAAGGAGAAAGTAAAAAAGAAAACCAAAGACATTACTTGCTATAAATGCAAGAAATCGAGTCACATCTTAAGTGAGTGTCCCAAACTAAAAAACAAGAGCAAAGGAACAAAAGAGAAAAGGAGGGCTTATAAGGCAGCTTGGAATGACTCCTCTAAATCGGAAACAAAAGTGGAACAATAAAAAGTAGCCAACCTTTGTTTCATGGCTTTTAAAAGAAAAAAAGAGGTGTGCTTGAAGTCCACAAGATAAAAAAGCAAATGGTATCTTAATAGTAGATGCTCAAGGCACATGACGGTGGACAAAGAGCAATTCAATAAGCTTGATGCTAACGATAGAGGACATGTTACTTTCAGGGAAAATGCAAAAAGAAATATTATTGGCATTGGAGAAATTGCTAATTCTCAATCCTTAAATATACATTATGTGTTGCTTTTTGATGGTCTTAAACATAACTTGCTTAGTATAAGTCAATTATATGATATGGAAAATAAGGTCACTTTTAATCCTAAAAATTGCTTTGTTAGCTGTCTTGATGAAGACAAAGTAATTTTTAGTGGTGAAAAAGTTGATAATGTTTATATTATTGATTTTAATAAGATTGATAACAAATATATTAAATGCATGATGTCAATTTCCCATGACACATGGACATGGCATTGAAGGTTAGGACATGCAAATTTTGAGCTATTAAATAATCTTTGTAAACATTAACTTATGATTGGTTTACCTAAGCTTGAATTTACTAAGAATAAACCTTGTGATGCTTGCCAAAAGGGAAAACAATCCAAGTCCTCATTTCAGCTAAAAAATGTGGTGTCCACTTCTAGGCCACTTAAACTTATACATATAGATTTGTTTAAACCAACTAGAGTTGCTAGTCTCAGTGGTATACACTATACATATGTATTGGTTGATGATTATTCCTTGGGTATATTTCCTTGCTCATAAGAATAATGCATTTAAAGCTTTTGAAAAGTTTGCAAAAGAGTTTAAAAAGAAAAAGGTTTTTGTAATTCTTTTATTAGAAGCGATCATGGAATCAATTTTGAAAATGAATTATTCAAAACCTTTTATGATGAAAATGTTATTTCACATACATTTTCTTCTCCTATAACTCCTCAAAAAAATAGGGTAGTTAAAAGAAAAAATAGAACTCTTACGGAAATGGCTAGAATAATGCTTTATGAGTATAATTTGCCTCTATACTTTTGGGCAGAAGCCGTTAACACGTCTTGCTATATTTCAAATAGAGTTTTTAAAAGACCAATTTTGAATAAAACTTTTTATGAGTTATGGAACAATAGAAGACCCGAAATCTCATATCTAAAAGTATTTGGATCTAAGTGCTTTATATTAAACACCAAGGATAATTTTGGAAAATTTGATTCCAAAGCTGATGAAGGAATTTTCCTAGGCTATTCTATTTCTAGTAAAGCATATAAAGTTTTTAAAAAGAGAACTCTAGTAGTTGAAGAGTGAATGCATGTTCTATTTGATGAATCAAACTCACTTGATCCTAGAAAGGATATTTATAGTGTTGATAATCTTGTAGGTAACAATAAGACTATGGAAACTCAAGAAGAAAATGCTAGTAAGCCTTTAGAACTTGAAGGTCTAAGCAAGGAGGACAATGAGGAAACGTCTCGACCTACCTTGAAGGATGAACTTCCAAAGGATCGACAATTCAAGAAAGCTCATCCTCAAGACCTCATTATAGGTGACACTATAAAAGGGGTAACTACTAGATCTTAATTAAAGTTTATTGTTAATTTAGCCTTCATTTTTCAAATTGAACCCAAAAATATTGATGATGCTTTGTGTGTTGAATTTTGGGTCCTTGCTATGCAAGAAGAGTTAAATCAATTTAAGAGAAACAAGGTTTGCACCTTGGTTCCTAGACCAAAACATCATTATATTATAAGTGCCAAATGAGTGTTTAGAAATAAGATGAATGAACAAGGTGTCATAATTAGGAATAAAGCTCGACTAGTAGTTAAAGATTGTAATCAAGAGGAAGACATTGATTATGATGAAACCTATGCCCTCATCACAAGGTTAGAAAATATTAGAATGCTACTTGCATTTGCATCATTCATGGATTTCAAACTTTATCAAATGGATGTTAAAAGTGCATTTTTAAATGGTTTTATTGAAGAAGAGGTGTATGTTGAATAACCTCTAGGTTTTGAAAGCTTTGATTTTCCAAATCATGTATTTAAACTTTCCAAAGCATTATATGGATTGAAATAAGATCTTAAAGCTTGGTATGAAAGATTGAGCAACTTCTTATTAGATAAAGGTTTCTCTAAAGGAAAGTTGATACAACTCTTTTCATAAAGAAATTCAAGCATGATTTATTGTTCAAATATGTATTGATGACATTATATTTAATGCTACTAACCAGTGCTTGTGTGAGGAATTCTCTAATTTAATGCAAGGAGAATTTGAGATGAGTATGATTGGTGAACTCAAATTCTTTCTTGGACTACAAATCAAGCAATGCAAAAATGGGATTTTCATAAATCAAACCAAGTATGCAAGAGACATTCTCAAGAAGTTTGGCATGGATGTAGCTAACATAATTAAAACTCTAATGAGCACCACAACCAAACTTAACAAAGATGAGAATGGCAAACTAGTTGATGAAAAGCGATTTAGAAGTATAATAAGATCTCTTCTTTATTTAACTACTAGTAGACCTGATATTATGCTTGCTACTAGCTTATCTGCTAGATTTCAATTAAGTCTTAGAGAGTCTCATTTGAATGCTATCAAAAGAATTTTCAAATATCTTTATGGTACAATGCAT
This sequence comes from Mallotus nudiflorus, assembly GCA_947683625.1. Lineage (NCBI taxonomy): Eukaryota > Viridiplantae > Streptophyta > Magnoliopsida > Malpighiales > Euphorbiaceae > Mallotus > Mallotus nudiflorus. The sequence goes on along the minus strand of CANTUR010000187.1, from coordinate 2,384,847 downwards.
TTAGGATTTTGGTATCCTAGGAGTTCATCTTTTGACTTGATTAGTTATTCTAATATGAACTTTGTCGATAGTTTACTAGATAAAAAAGCACTTTTGAAACTTATTAATTTTTATGACAATGTTTAGTTTCTTAGTTTTGTAAGAAATAAGTTTTGGTTGCCTTGTCCACTACTAAAGTTGAATATATTACAACAAGTCTTTATTGTTCACAAGTTTTATGGCAAAAATAATAGTTGTTATACTATGGTGTAAAACTTGACCACATTCCAATCAAATGTGACAATACAAGTGCTATCAACCTTAGCAAAAATCCCATTCAGTATTATAGAACTAATTATATAGGCATTAGACATTATTTCTTATGTGATCATGTTCAAATTGGTGATATCTCACTTAAATTTGTTGATAAAAATAATCAAATTGCATATATCTTCACCAAACCTCTCAATAAAGAGAGATTGAATTTCATTAAGCATGAACTTGGCATGATTGATGGTTCTAGTTTATCTTGATTTTATATTTAATTGATGGTTTGAAAAGAGTCCTAAAGGGGGGGGGGGGGAGGGTGAACAGGACTATCAAATAAAAATGAGAAATTAAAAGAATTCTTTGCAAGAATTGAATGGAAGTTGAGAAGGAAGAATGAAGAACATAAAAATTTAAAGAACTCGGATTCAATAAAAATCCTACGTCTCCACCTAACTTATCCCCAAGTTAAGATTTTCAACCACCCATAATCTTATTCATAAGATTGAGATTACACAAGAGTTTTATGGATCACTTTTACAACCTTACAACTTTAGTTTTCAAATCTCACTTAAAAACCAAATCCTAAGTGTTTCAATAGAAAACACTTAAACCAATTCCTTTAGAAATAAATCTCATTTTTATTTTAATTTATCCCAAGATTTAAGATGAAGAGAAATTATATTTCTAACACACAACCAACTCTCACAAGATTTATACAAACAAATAATTATTTAAGAGAATTTGAGAGCTCAATTGAAAGCTTAAGAAAGAATGAATGATAAACAAGTTTCTTAACTTCCATTCAGCTCTAGGGGTGTTTATATAGACAAAAACTAAAAAATATAGCTATTATGGTGAAAATAATGTGTCCAACATTTATAATTTGAATTCCATGTTTATAATTTTGAATTATTGAAGGTGATGCTATCAGATAGCTATACATGGATTGAAACCATAATTTTCTACTAAATATATTCAATTTTGACCTTAATTTCTTCATTAAAGTTATATATATTTGACTTATATTTCCATATCATTTTGAATCATTTCAATTGGACTTCTATAGCTCAAGATATTTCTAAAATATTAAGAGTTATGCAATCTAAAATGCAGACTACTATCAAACATCTGTGGACAAGTTGAGCCCGTGATTTTATATCAAAGACTTTTGAATTTTCCCAAAATTTCTTTATCAAATTTTATATATTTGACTTATCTTTATGTATCATTTTGAATCACCTAAATTGGATATTTGTAGCTTAAGATATGTCTAAAATACTAAGAGCTGTGCAATCTGAAATGATAGACACATACATTGATTTTGGCTTAATATATGCATACCCAAATGAACTCGGATTTTGATGAATAAGCCTCATTCAAAAAGCTCAAGATTTATACTTTAAATATGAATAAGATAATTTTCTCATTATAAAGCTCTAAGGATGTCAAAAGCCTTCTTGAATCTTAAAGGTCCAATCAGCCCAAGATAATCATACTTCATTTTAACTTCCAATAGATTTCTAAATTATACACACTTAAACAAACAAATTACATGCTTAAAATTAAGTTTTTTAAGATCAAAATTAATATTTATTATTGCTATAGTCAATAATCTCCCTTTTTTTTATTTTGACAAACTTATTTTGAATTTGATAAAAAATAATATAAAGTAAAGTGTGTGATAATATTTGTGATAATAATGAGACCAAATGAAATAAAATATATTTATTTATTTCTCCCCTTACGAATATGGACATGATAAGAAATATAAATTTATAGATTATTCCCCTTGATAAAAAAAATAAAAAATAAAAACAACATAAAATAAAGCAAGAGGAATAAAAATATGGCATTCTTATGAAAAATGTATTAAAAACATAAAATATGATAACATGATCATTTACATAAATGTTAGGTAATGTGAGGAAATAATTTCAAATATATATGCATATAGTGGCACTAAAATGCATCACAAAAATAGTATATATAATAATAATGCTGATGCTAGACATACTTAATTATCATAGGATCATATAGAGCTTAGCTGGCTAATTAATCATGTAGCACTTAGCATATAAAAAAATAAACACAAATTATTCATAATATATTTTCCTCTCTTTGTATGAAGGCAAAAGGAAAAGAGAGAGATATAAGGGGAAATGAACCTATAAGGACCAAAATTCCTATAGGAATAAAGCAAAGATATACCAAATATTTGTAAAAATATTCATGCCTTATTAAAGATCAAAACAATTCCTAAGAAGATATATATTCATGTCTTATCAAAGATCAAAACAATTCATAAGAAAAAGATCAAAACAATTCCTAAGAAGATATTCATGCCTTATAAAAAATCAAAACAATTCCTAAGAAAGATATTCATGCCTTATCAAAGATCAAAACAATTCCTAAGAAGATATTCATGCCTTATCAAAGATTAAAACAATTCCTAAGAAGAATTTATATATGAATTATGCATTATAAACACAATAATAAAATATTATACACATGTGTAGTAACAAATAACAAACTTAAATATATTTCTCTCCCTTTTTCAAAAGCAAGAAGAGAAGAGAGAGATATAAAAGGAAAATGAAAACAAAGATACACAAAATCTTTATAAAATTTGTGTCATATATAAAAAAAAAGTAAGTAAAATAAGGTCTGTTGTCACATATGATATATGACAAAATTAGCCATACTTATAATGTTAATATGCATGCAAAAATTTAAACAAATTTCTCCCCCTATATCAAACAAAAAGATAATATGTCACTAATATAAACTCATTTTTTAAAGGAGTTTCAAGATTAAAAAAAATTACACATGTAAAAAAAATTAACTAGGTACATATGCAAACTCAAATTATTTCTCCTCCTTTGACAAAATGCAAAAGGAAATTTAAAAAGAAAAACCAAATATAAACTAACAACTATATAAAAGAAATGTTAAGATCAAAATCAAAATATTTATCAATCAAAGTAATCAATAAGCACAACATGATTTCACATGAAAATAGTTCAACCATCAATTGAACATAAAATCAAGATAAACTAGAACCATCAATCATGCCAAGTTCATGCTTAATGAAATTTACTCTTTCTTCATTGAGAGGTTTGGTGAAGATATTTGCAAGTTAATTATTTATATTAACAAATTCAAGTGAGATATCGCTAATTGGAACATGATCACACAAGAAATGATGTCTAATGTCTATATACTTAGTTCTAAAATATTGAATGAGATTTTTTCTAAGGTTGATAGCACTTGTATTGTCACATTTGATTGGAATGTGATCAAGTTTTACAACATAGTCTAACAACAATTGTTTTTGCCATAAAGCTTGTGAACAATAAAGACTTACTGCAATATATTCAACTTCAGTAGTGGACGAGGCAACTGAAACTTATTTCTTATTAAACTAAGAAACTAAACATTGTCCTAAAAATTGAAAAGTTCCAGAAGTGCTTTTTCTATATAGTAAACTACCGGCAAAGTCCGCAACAAAATAACTAATCAAGTCAAAGGATGAACTCCTAGGATACCAAAGTCCTAAATGCATTATACCACAAACATATTTAAAATTCTTTTAATAGCATTTAAACGAGACTCTTTAAGACTAGATTGAAATCTAGCACACAAGCAAGTAGCAAACATAATATCGAGTCTACTAGCAGTTAAATAAATAAGGGATCTGATCATACCTCTAAATCACTTTTCATCAACCGGTTTGCCATTCTCATCTTTGTGAAGTTTGGTTGTGTTGATGATTGGAGTTTTACTTATCTTAGCTCCATCCATGCCAAATTTCTTGAGAACGTCTCTTGCATACTTGGTTTTATTGATGAAAATCCCATTTTTGCATTGCTTGATTTGTATTCCAAGAAAGAATTTGAGTTCACCCATCATACTTATCTCAAATTCTCCTTGCATTAAATTATAGAATTCCTCATACAAGCAATGGTTAGTAGCACTAAATATAATGTCATTAACATATATTTGAACAATTAATAAATCATGCTTGGATTTCTTTATAAAAAGAGTTGTATCAACTTTTCCTTTAGAGAAACCTTTCTTTAATAAGAAGTTGCTCAATCTTTCATACCAAGCTCTAGGAGCTTGTTTCAATTCATATAATGCTTTGAACCAAGGTCCAAAGCTTGTTTCTCTCAAATTAATTTAACTCTTCTTGTATAACAAGGACCTAAAATTCATCACACAGAGCATCATCAATATTTTTGGATTCAATTTGAGAAATGAAGGCTAAATTAACAATAGACTTTAATTGAGATCTAATAGTTACCCATTTTGTAGTGTCACCTATAATGAGGTCTTAAGGGTGAGCTTTCTTAAATTGTCAATCCTTTAGAAGTTCATCCTTTAAGGTAGGTTGAGATGTCTCCTTATTTTCCTCCTTGCTTAGATTTTCAAGTTCTAAAGGCTTACTAGCATTTTTTTCTTGTGTTTCCACAATCTCATTATCATATACAAGATCATCAACACTATAAACATCCTTTCTAGGATCAATTGAGTTTGATTCATCAAATACCATATGCATTGACTCTTCAACTACTATAGTTCTCTTATTAAAGACCATATATGCTTTACTAGAAATAGAATAGCCTAGGAAAATTCCTCCATCGACTTTAGAATCAAATTTTCCAAGATTATCCTTGGTGTTTAATATAAAGCACTTACATCTAAATACTCTTAGGTATGATATTTTGGGTTTTCTATTATTCCGTAGCTCATAAGAAGTTTTATTCAAAATTGGTCTTTTGAAAACTCTATTTGAAATGTAGCAAGATGTGTTAACGGCTTCTGCCCAAAAGTATAGATGCAAATTATACTCTTGAAGCATTGTTTTAGCCATTTCCATAAGAGTTTTATTTTTCTTTTCAACTACCCCATTTTGTTGAGGAGTTCTAAGAGAAGAGAATGTATGTGAAATATCATTTTCATCATAAAAGGTTTTGAAAAATTTATTTTCAAACTCAGTTCTATGATCACTTCTAATATAAGAAATACAAAAACCTTTTTCTTTTTGAACTCTTTTTTCAAACTTTTCAAAAGCTTTAAATGCATCATTCTTATGAGCAAGGAAACATACCTATGTAAATATAGAGTAATCATTAAACTAATACATATGCATAGTGTATTCCATTGAGACTAGCAACTATAGTTGGTCCAAATAAATCCATATGTATAACTTCAAGTGGCTTAGAGGTGAACACTATATTTTTTAGCTTAAAAGAGGACTTGGATTATTATCCCTTTGGCAAGCATCACAAGGTTTATCCTTAGTGAATTTAAGCTTAGGTAAACTAATCACAAGTTCATGTTTACAAAGATCATTCAAAAGCTCAAAATTTGCATGTCCTAACCTTCTATTCAATATCCATGTGCCATGGGAGATAGACACTAAGAATTTTATGTATTTGTTATCAATTTTATTCAAATCAATAACATAAACATTGTCTACTCTTTCACCACTAAAAATAATTTTGTTTTCATCAAGACAACTAACAAAATAATTTTTAGGATAGAAAGTTACTTTATTTCCCATATCACACAATTGACTTATACTAAGCAAATTATGTTTAATACCATTAACAAATAACATATGATGTATTGATAAGGATTGAGGATTACTTATTTCTCCAATGCCAATAATTTTTCCTTTTGCATTATCTCCAAAAGTAACATGTCCTCCATCCTTAACATCAAGTTTGTTGAATTGCTCTTTGTCTCTCGTCATATGCCTTGAACATCCACTATTGAGATACCATTCACTTTTTATTCTTGTGGATTTCAAGCACATCTACAAAAAATAATTTAAATGTTCTTTTGGACCCAAACCTTTCTTAGTCTAGGTTGGTTAGTTTTAAGATAATCTGTAGGAATTAAATTCATATGTAGTCTTCTATAGAAGCACACATTGTTAGTATGTCCTTTGATCATAATAAGAATATAAAATATTTTCAAATTTATTCCTCCTAGATGAAATGCTTTCCTATTATGTGTAACATGCTTTTGGTGTTATGTGTATCTCCTATTGTTTTATGTCATTAAGTGAGACATGCATTGGCAAAGGTGATGTGTATTTTTATAATTTTGTGCAATATATTTATGTGCATTTTATTGTGTAGCATGCCTATTATAATTATGTCTAATGTACATATAAGCATTCTTGGATTGAGGTGCTCTAGTTTGAGCCTTACCTCTTTGTGTTAATAAAGGACGAATCTTATAAGACTTTCCTTTGCTATTTAATATAGAAGATCTTTTAGCTTTAAAAGCTTTAGTCTCATTTGATTTGGAGGTTAAAGGAGTGGAATCTTGTGAAGCTTTAGTCTCATATGTGATGAAGATGATGAAGAAATTTCAATCTTATATCCCATTCCATAAGTATCTCCATGAAAATTTTGAGAGTCAAGAAGACTATATAAAGTTTCTTTTCCTCTTTTAAATTTAGCAATGGAATTCTTTAATTCTAAGACCTCCTTAGAAAGCTTATGATTTTCATCATTTGCTTTTTTAAGTTGATCTTCCAAAGAATTAGAAGATTTTGCATCACTAACAAGTTTTTCATTTAATTCAAAAAGTTTAGCAAATTTAATTTTTAAATTTTCTAATTCTTTATTTATGTTACCTAACTCATGCTTATAATGTTTCTTCTTAGATAATAAAATTTTGCATTTAATAAGTAATTTCCTCATAATAGAGCTCTCATCATCATCATCATCATCGTCACCACAATAATGATCACAATCATTAAAGGAAGAATAAGAAGTAGATGGTACCTCATTTTCATTTTCAAGGGCCATAAAGCAAAGATTGGTCACTTCTTATTGTTCTTCTTCCTCTTTGAATTTAAAGGAATCATCCCAAGTAGCTTTGAATGCCTTCTTCTTATCTTTTGCTCCCTTATTCTTGAATTTGAGTTTAGGACACTCACTTTTAATATGTCTTAGTTTCTTGCATTCATAGTAAGTAACTTCCTTAGTTTTCTTTTCATCTCCTTCGAACTTCTTGTTGAAGTCCCTTGTTCTTGAGAAGTTTTTCTTTCTCAAAAACTTCTTGTAGTTCCTAGTGAGTATGGCAATGTCATAATCTTCATTACTAGAATCTTTGATGCTTTCCTCTTCACTATCTTCTTGAAGAGCTTTTAGAGCGATGCTTTTTTTCTTTTCTTCTTTCTCTTGTTATTCTTCACCTCTTTGCTTGATAGTGAGTTCATGTGTTAAAAGCTTACCAATGAGCACATTGGTTGGTAGAGTGGAGAGGTCATAAGCTTCCTCAATTGAAGTAACATGAGATTCCCAATCCTTCTTAGGTAGGATTCTTAGAATCTTTTTATTTACCTCTTCCTTGGAGAAATGTTTTCCAAGTTTCTTAAGGGTTGTGAGAAGAACATTGAGATGGTTTGTCATCTCTGTGATTGATTCATGAGGCTTCATTTTGAAGAGTTCATATTTATACATATAAAGTTAAACCTTCTTGCTTTTTACTTAAATGTTGCATTTGTAGTGGTTTTCTAAGGTCTCCCACATTTCTTTGGCCAACATACAATGTTCAAGTTTGCCTTCTTCTTCTTTTGTCATTAAAGAGACAAGAGCAATCATAGCATTTTTGTTTTTGTGATTTTCTTCCTTTTGATCAATACTCCATTGGCTTCTTGCAAGAGTATTTACCACACCACCAATGATAGTTGTAGGTGGTTCCCAACCTCTTAGGACAATGTCCTAAATTTTGATAGAATCATAATCAAGATAAAATTCCATTTTGAATTTCCAATGTGGATAGTCACTACCATTAAAAAATGATTTAAGAGAAGTGATGTACTGTGATTCACTCCCCATGATCTTGTATTTTAGAAATGAAGTACCTAGAATTAAAGCTCTAATACCAATTGAAAAGAGTCCTAGAGGGGGGGGGGTGAATAGGAATATCAAATAAAAATGAGAAATTAAAATAATTCTTTGTAAAAATTGAATGGACGTTGAGAAGGAAGAATAAAGAAAACAAAAATTTAAGGAGTTCGGATTCAATAACAATCCTACGTCTCCACCTAACTTATCCCAAAGTTAAGATTTTCAACCACCCATAATCTTATTCATAAGATTGAGATTACATAAGAATTTTATGGCTCACTCTTGCAACCTTACAACTTGAGTTTTCAAATCTCACTCAAAAATCAAATCCCAAGTGTTTCAATAGAAAATGCTTAAACTAATTCCTTTAGAAATAAATATCACTTCACTTTTAATCTATCCTAAGATTTAAGATGAATAAAAATTCTATTTCTAACACACAATCAACTCTCATAAGAGTTATACAAACAAATAATTGTTTAAGAGAATTTAAGAGCTCAATTGAAAGCTTAAGAAAGAAAGAATGATAAACAAGTTTCTTAACTTCCATTTAGCTCTGAAGGTGTTTATATAGAAAACCCTAAAAAATATAGCTATTGTAAGTGCAAATAATGTGTCCAATATCTATATTTTGAATTCAATGTTTATAATTTTGAATTATTGAAGGTGATGTTGTTAGACAACTATGCATGGATTGAAATTGTAATTGGCTACTAAAGATATTTGATTATGCCCTCACTTTCTTTATAAACATTATATATATTTGACTTATCTTTCCATATCATTTTAAATCACCTCAATTGGACTTCTTTAGCTCAAGATATGTCCAAAATACTAAGAGTTGTGCAATCTAAAATGCAAACTATTGTCAAATAGTTGTGCACAAGTTGAGCCCATGATTTTATATCTAAGATGTTTGAATTTTTCTAAATTTTCTTCACCAAATTTTAGATATGTGACTTATCTTTCTGTATCATTTTGAATCACCTCAATTGGATATTTGTAGATTGAGATATGTCTAAAATACTAAGAGCTGTGCAATCTAAAATGGCAGACGCATACATTGATTTCAAATTAATATTTTCATACCCAAATAAACTTAGATTTTGATAAATAAGTCTAATTTAGAAAGCTTAAGATTTATACTTCAAATGTGAAGAAGATAATTTTCTTATTATAAAGCTCTCAGGATGTCAAAAGCCTCCTTGAATCTTAGAGATCCAATCAGCCTAAGATAATCATACTTCATTTTAACTTCCAATAGATTCCTAACTTATACAAACTTAAACAAAAAAATTAAATGCTCAAAATTAAGTTTTTTAAGATAAAAATTAAGATTTATTATTGCTAAGGTCAACATGGTTGAACTGCTTTCATTCTTGGGAATTGTTTTGATTTTTGATAAAGCATGAATATTTTTACAAAGATTTGGTGTATCTTTGCTTTGTTCCTATAGGAATTTTGGTCCCTTTAGGTTCATTTCCCCTTATATCTCTCTCTTTTCTTTTTGCCTTTGTACAAAGAGAGATAAATATTTTATGGATAATTTGTGTTTATTTTTTATATGCTAAGTGCTACATGATTGATTAGCTAGCTAAGCTCTATATGATCGTGTGATAGTTAAGCTCGTCTAGCATCAAAATTATTGTTGTATGTACTATTTTTGTGATGCATTTTAGTGGCACTATATGCATATATATTTAAAATTATTTCCTCACATTGCCTAACATTCATTTAAATGATCATGTTATCATATTTTATGTTTTTTAATACATTTGTCATAAGAATGCCATGTTTTTATCCCTTTTGCTATATTTTATGTTGTTTTTATATTTTTTGTCAAGGGAAATAATCTATAAATTTATATTTCTTATCATGTCCATATTTTAAGGGGAGAAATAAAGAAATATATTTTATTTCATTTGGTATCATTATTATCACAAATATTATCACACACTTTACTTTGTCTTATTTTTTATCAAACTCAAAAAAAGTTTATTGAAATAAAAAAAAGGGGAGATTGTTGACCTTAGCAATAATCAATCTTAATTTTGATCTTAACAAAATTAACTTTGAGAATTTAATTTATTTGTTTAAATGTGTATAAGTTAGGACTTTAATGGAAGTTAAAATGAAGTATGAAGATCTTGGGCTGATTTGACCTCTGAGATTCAAGAAGGCTTTTGACAACCTTAGAGCTTTATAGTGAGAAAATTATCTTCTTCACATTTGAAGTATAAATCTTGAGATTCCAAAATTGAGCTTACTTATCAAAATCTGAGTTCATTTTAGTATGCCAATATTGAGTCGAATTCAACATATGTAGTTTGCCATTTTAGATTGAAAAACTCTTAGTATTTTAGAAATATCTTGAGCTAAAGAAGTCCAATTGAGGTGATTCAAAATGATATGGAAAGCTAAGTCAAATATCTAAAATTTTTATGAAGTAATTATAGGACAATTTAAATGTCTCTAATAGAAAATCACGGTTTCAACTCGTGTACAATTGTTTGATAGCAGTCTACTACTTTAAATTGCACAACTCTTAATATTTCATCAATATCTTGAGCTAAAGAAGTCAAATTGAGTTGATTTAAAATGATATAGAAAGCTAAGTCAAATATCTAAAACTTTTATAAATAAATTTAGGAAAATTCAAACATCTCCATTAGCCAATCACGATTTCAACCCATGCATAACATTTTGACAACATTACTTTTAATAACTCAAAATTATAAATTATGGATTCAAAATATAGATGTTGGACACATTATTTGTACCTTAAAAAACTATATTTTTTTAGTGCTTATCTTATAAACACCTCTAGAGCTAAATGGAAGTTAAGACATTTTTGCTTATTATCATTCTCTATCGTAACATTATTTAAAACTCTCAAATTCTCAAATATTCACTCTTTGTTTATAACTCTTGCGAGAGTTGGTTGTGTGTTAGAAATATAATTTCTCTTTATATTAAATCTTGGGATAGATTAGTAGGAAAATAAGATTTATTTCTAAAGGAATTGGTTTAAGTATTGTCCATTAAAACACTTAGGATTTGATTTTTTGAGTGAGCCTTGAAAACTCATGTTGTAAGGTTATAAGAGTGAGCCATAAAACTCTTGTGTAATCTCAATCTTATGAAGAAGATTATGGGTGATTGAAAATCCTAACTTAGAGATAAGTTAGGTGGGGACGTGGGATTGTTATTGAATCCAAACTCCTTAAATCATTGTGTCCTTTATTCTTCCTTTTCAACATTCTTTTAATTCTTATAAAGAATTATTTTTAATTCCAATTTTTATTGAATAGCCCTATTCACCCCCCCTTTAGGGCTTTTTCAGTATGGTTAATTTTTTATATGATTTAATTATTTAGGGGTTCTTTTATTTGCAGGTGCTCCTAAGAAAAAAATGGTGAAATCCTCTTACAGATAAAATTTATGAAAAATTTTCAAAATGGAAGGGCAATTCCTTATCTCGTGCTGGTTGTATAACTCTTCTAAAATCTGTTATCACCAGTTCCTCCCTTCACTCTTTTGTAGTTTATAAGTGGGCTTTGTCTCTTATTGCTTATATAGAGCATTGGTGAGGAATTTTATTTGGTTAGGCTCTATTGATTGTAAGAATCTTGTTACTATTTCTTGGCAAATTTGTTGCTTGCCTTTGAATGAGGAAGGATTTGGTATTAAGTAGTTAAAAGTTCTAAATGATGATATGCTCAGCAAGATTGGATGGAATCTTATAGATGTGAATTCATACCTAATGACGATCCTTAGGAGCCATTTCTTTCATCCTTCGGGTATTGGGTGAGAATGTTATAGAGAAGTTGTGTAATATTTATTAATGGACTTTGAACTAATATATATACAAGAGTGTACATGAGAGTTTGTTAGCTAAATCAAACTATATCAGACATGCATAAGATCTGTTACAATAATATGACATTAGATGTATAACGTGTTAACTATTTGAATACTTTATGAATTGATCTTTTGATTGAATCTTGAGCTTATCATTTACATGCCCATATAAGATGGAGGATCCATCAGAGACTCAAATCTTGGATTGAAGAAATAAAATTGACTATGACTATGAGGCTTTATATACATGTCAACTAATTGATTTTTGGAGATAATACGCAGCAAACGTAATGAACCAACAGACACTATTTCACTAGCAAAGTGATAATCAAGAGCCAAGTGCTTCATTCACAAATGATAAACTAGAATGGCACATGAATATATGGCACTAATATTATAACAAAATAAACTATGAGGTTGTGAAATGTGAATACCTAATTCATGAAGTAAATTCTGAACTCAAAGAACTTCAATTGCTGCGTTTTCCAGGGCCTTGTATTAATCTTTAGTAGAAGAATGGGAAATAGACTTTTGATGAATTGATCACCATGAAATAACATTGAAACTAAAATATAACATATATACTATGGTTGAGCGACCTTGATCATGAACACATCATAGTTAGAAAAAGAAGTCAGTGTCAAAGTGGAATTATGAGTGAGAAACAACCCATGATTTCAACTAGTGGAGAACTCATTTGAGAGCTTACCAATGGACTTGGGTTAGAGCATGCATAAATTGGGATAATTTGTTAATTGTAAAAGAGACATCTGGATGGGTGATGGCCAAGTACTGAAGAGAACTAACCAGATGACGATAAGGAGTGGCATTAATAAGTGGTGAACCATTAATAAAAGTCAAAGTGTTAGATGTATTGAGAGGAGTAGCAACTTCTTTTGCACTAGCCATGTGAAATTGAGTAAATAGATCAGCTATATGATGATGTTGTGAGAGAAATAGACCTGTTGGAGTGGAGATGACTTTAACACCCAAAAAATGATGCAAAGAACTAAGGTCCTTAACAGAAACTGTTTTGCCAATATATGAAAAAACTGATATAAGAAGACATTATTATTTCTAATTAACACAATATCATTAACATAAACCATGAAAAAGGATGTTATGTCATTTTGTTTATAAATGAATAAGCAGGCATCAGCAAGTGATTTCCAAAACCAAAGGCAAGTAAATTTTTTTTTAGCTCAGTGTACCAAACATGCAGAGCTTGTTTGAGGCCATACACCTTTTTGTGTTCATAAATATGATAAGGATATTATGGGTCAAGATAACCAAGAGGCTGCAACATGTAGACGTCTTCATGTAAAGTGCTATGTAAGAAGGCATTGTTAACATCCAATTGGCGGAGTGGCCAATTATGAGATAAAGCAACATAGAGGACAATATAAATAGGGGCCGACTTTGTCATAGGATTGAATGTATCAAAATAGTCTCTGCCAAGCTCTTGTAAAAATCCTTTCGCCATAAGATAAGCCTTATATTTATCTATTAATCCATCAGGCTTCCTTTTAACATGAAACCCATTTACAACTTATAGGAGTATGATGTGGTTTTGGAATGAGATCCCAAGTACCATTTTGAAGAAGGGCATTGTATTCAAAATCCTAGCTTTATGCTAAAAGGGATCTTTCATTGCTTGGGTGATAGTGGAAGGTCAAGTGAGGCTAGCATGGGGTGATATGTAGTAACATTAATGAATTTATCATTATAGTATTTAGGATTATGAGACCAAATCTGAATTGGCCGTGGTTTAAAAATGTGAGAAAAGGAAGGAGGTTTGTGCATGGAGGGGTAAGGAGAGGAAGTGGAGGAGGACAAAGGTGATGTAGGGGCAAGTGTAACTAATATATAATGTAGTGAGGCAGTAGTTATAAGGTCTAAAAGTGATTCAGTAGTGTTATAGGGAGGTGGTAATATAGTGACCCAAGGTGAGGGAATAAGGATGGGAGAGGTGATGTGGATTAGATAACTTAAAGAGGAGTTAGTGTTGTAGTCTAAAGAACATTTGACTTCTTGTAATGGACCTGTATAGCAAGCATCTTAAACAAGGTTAAAGAACTCATGAGATTTATTATATAATCGAAAAGGAAATATATCCTTAACAAACTTGACATGCCGAGAAAAATAAAGACAATTTGAGGTAGGATCAAGGCATTTGTATGTAGATTGGGAGGTAGAGAGTAACCAATAAAGATGTAAGGGGACAACTATAGTTGAAGCTTAGAGGTAGTGTATGGACGCAGCCAGGGATAACATAGGCAACTAAGGGGTTTGAGTTTGACATAGTTAGGAGAGGTGTGGAAGAGCATTTGAAATGGAGTTTGAAAGTTTAAAATTGGTGTGGGAAGATGGTTAATGAGATACACAATAACCAGAAATGCATAAGACCAGCAGGTAGATGGAAAAGATACAAAATGAAGTAATGAAAGTCCAATTTCGACAATGTGCCAGTGACCCCTTCTGACGATGCCATTATGCTAAGTATGTGTGTGTAGGTGTAGTAAAATGAGGAATGCCATAAAAATTAAAAGTGGGAATAAGTTTTTGATATTCTCCACCATTATCAGAGAAAACAGAACGGATTAAGGTTTGGAAATAATTCTCAACTAACTTTTTGAACTAAAGAAAGATATTAGCAGTATCTAATTTTTTCTTCAAAGGATAGTGCCAAATGTATTTAGTGAAAAAATCAATAAATATTGTATACTACTCATAGCCATTAATAGATCTTTGGGTTGGCGCTTAGACATTTGTATACACAAGTTCAATAAGTTAAGTACTAGAAAGAGAATTATTAGTAAAACATAATTTATGACTTTTATTGATAGAAAATGCAATACAATGAAAATTAGAGAAAGAAAATGATTTTAAAGCTAAAGAATTATGCTTAAGAGCAATATGAAGAACTTTATTTAAAGGGTGACCAAGTTTATGATGCCAGTCAGATACAAAGTATTTAGTGGTGACATTTAGTTGAGGACAACAAGGTAAGTTTAACATAATTATTGTTCTCTCCACGAAGTAGACATGCCCCCATGCAAAGATCCTTTATAAAAAAAATAAGAATAAAAAAATTCAACTGGCACCGTGTTAGATTTTCATAGCATTGAAATCAAATTATGTTTCAAATTTGGAACACAGAGAACATTAGATAAGGATAGTGAACTTTATTATGTGGAGAGTGTAAGCACCCAATTTTAGGATGATGAATTATGGATGCAACAAAAGACTTCAATGATGAAAATATCATGAATAGGTCTTTAATACTTGAACTTTGAAAATTTAGAGGTTTGATTGCATTTTTCAAAGAAGGAATTTAATGTTTTCATGGACTAAATTGCAATGTTTTTTTAGGACCTAATTGCAAAATTTAAATTCTTTTAAGGACCTTTTTATAATTAAAAAAAGAGGTTGGAATTACATAATTTCGATCAGAATTATGTAATTCCAATCAGAATTATGTAAATCCGATCGGAATTACGCAATTCCAATCGGAATTGTGTAACTTACTTCGCTTTTTTTGGATTTTTCAGAAAACAAAAATATCTTTTTCTTGAATCCTGATTGGTCTAAAAATTTCTTAAAATTATTTTTGATTTTATCTGATATTTTTAAGGAAATATAAGTCTTTTCGGAATCAATTGATATGTAGGGTTAGAGGGGTTTTCACTATAAAAGGAGATGTTTTGGCTCCTTTAAAGAGGAGAAAATTAGAAGGCTTCTAGAAGGAGCAACACTTGGGGGACACAATTTTGCTTCGATATTTTCTCTATGCCAAATTGTCTTTTTGCTTTTGGTTGATTTTCCTTAAAAGAGCATTCTTAACTCTTTTTCTTTGTGAATTATTTTGGAAAAAACATTTTCTACAAAAATCCCTTTTATTAATTGATTAATTAAAGATCTTTGGGGGATTTTTGAAGAACAAAATTTGAAAACCTATTAAGAACAGTGATCTTACAAAATCTGAGGAGCACTCCATTAAAATCATCCATAAGCATTATCTTCTCTATATTCTTCTTTTCTTTTATTTTTCTTTTTGATTTTATTGAATTTTTTCTTTTATTTGAGGTATTATTATAATTTATTCACTAATTATAATTTTGTTCCTTTTTTTTATGGTGATTATGGAGGAAAATACATGATGATAATGTTTGGAGGATTGAATCCATGAGAAGTCCATGGAATGCCATGGATAAGACCTTGTAGAGATATAGTTTCTAGGGTTTTTATTTATTGCTTTATTTTATTTATATTTTTGGGTTTGTATTAATTTTTTTCATTATTATTTTCTATGAATCATTGTAATAGCTCCAATAGTGGGAATAGTAGAGTTATGTGTGTGATTGCATGTTTATGTTGATTTATTGGTTAGTAAAATTAGGGTTTCAATTGGGTAACTAATTAAAATCAATAGTGGAAGTAGATTAATTTAGGACTGCATGTTAATTAAAATTGGTGTTTTAGAAGGAATAATTAATTGGTTGTTTGATATTTTATTTAATTATTTTAATATATTTTATTTGTTTTTGGGCTTGGTTATTTATTTTTATATGTTTTGACCACTAAGCCCATATTAGAATTTAATCCACTTAAATAAACTTAGGGTTTTTTTAGGTCTGATAATTAGATTCACTTTATTTATAAATTTAATTAAGATTAGGTTTAATTAATTAAAATGCATTTTAGTCCCATAATTAATTAGATTTATGGTAGAGACAACTTAGGCCAATTTATTTAATTAGACATAGGCCTACCTAGTTTAATTTAATTACTTAGACTTAGCCCATTTAATTTAAGCATTTTTCATAATTTGTAGATTTAAGATCATGTTAGAATTAAAACATGTAGAATTAGGCCCATTAATTTAAATACTCCATAATTTGTAGATTTAGGCCCATTTTTTAGAATTAAAATAAATAGACATAGGTTCATTTAATTAAAATTAAAAGGAATTAGGCCCTTTAGGCCCACTTATTAAAAAACATGTAGATTTAGCTCATTTAATTAAAATCAATGTAGATTAGACTAATTTAGGGATTGTAATGAATGCATTATTTACTTATATTTTTCATGACTAGTTTGCCTTGGATTTAATTGCTAGAATAAGGGTTTATATGAAATTGCATGTAAATAGAGGGTAAAATAGTAATTCATAAAGTAATTCTAAAAGAACACAAGACTGAAAGAAGTTAGTATTCTGTATCCATAATCTCCTAGTTGTGGTGCTATCTTTCTTTTAGGGAATCAAGTACCACCTTTTCGATGTGTCCCAGTTATTACCCTGGGTGGCGACTCCTCATCTCCATGTCATGTCTTTGTGACAGTGGTTAGTGTGTTCTCTGGAGCCCTAAGCTCAAATAGTATCGTGGTTGCTAAAATATTAGATGTGCGCTGTCTACAGAGAGTGTAGTGTGGCCAGTATGTGAAATGGAAAGAATGTTACTATCAACCAAAAAGATATTATCTGGACCTCCATAATCAGAGTAAGTTTGTAGTGTTGATGAATTGGAGGTGACATGATGTGAGGCTTCATTATCAAATAGATAGGTTTGTTGCATATTATTAGTGTTCATGGACATGGTAGCATTTGCCATAGGACTGGAATTAGCATTGAGATTGGAAGAGTTGATGACTTAGATATTATTGTCTTTTAAAAACTTAGCAAGTTTTCTGCAATCACAGGTGTCATGACCTGTAATTTCATAAAAATGGCAAAATAAATTGAGCAATGAGAGTTGCTACCATTTTGATTTTGCCATTAGAGTTGAGGTGTATTTCTATAATTTTTAACATGATATTTATGAGAATATGAGTTATACCCTTGCTTACAACCTACATTGCTTTGTTATGACTTTTAGGATTGTTGAAATTTGGGATTATATTTTTAAGTGACATTGGTAGTAACAAGAGTAGGAAGCTATGCTGAATCATTATCTTTCAACATTCTCTTAAAGTCTGTCAACTTGTTAAAAAGCTTTAAGTAGGAGATTGTTGATTCCTAGACTCTGATGGCTACAATAATGGGGTTGAAATCATCATATAGTTAAGTGATGATATGGACAATAAGATCCTCTTCGAGAATTAGATTTTGAGCCAAAGCCAATTTATTTGCAATGAATCACATTTTCTAAAGAAAATTAGTAACTGATGTTGCTTTTTGGATTTTTTGTTAGTTTGGCTTTGAGAGAGATAACTTTGGATCGAGCTGAATTTGCATAACTAAAAAGTAAATGTTTCTAAGCTTAAAACAAGTTTGTAGTAAATGAAATGAATGGCTAAATGGTTTTAGAGTAGCTACCGAGAATTGCACTAATGAGAATTTGATATCATCTATACTAGATATTATAGTTTGGATTGATCTTAGTGTTGTCATTGTCAAGAAATTTCTGTGGTTGAGCTAACGTACCATCAATAAACTCCACAAGATCAAGACTAATGAGGGAGGACTGAGTTTTTTTTCTTTAAATAGGAAAGTTTGATGCAGTAAGTTTGCTGGGAAAATGAGTTGGCGCATTTAAGTGCACAACATGAGTTTCATAAGTGATTTTCATAGTAAATTAAATATGAAAAAATAGGGAGATAAGGATCGAAGTATTCGTTATAGTGTTGAATGCTCGAATACCATATAAAGAAGTTGTGTAATATTTATTTATGAACTTTGAACTTATATATCTACAAAAGTGTATAAGTGAGTTTGTTAACTGAATTAGACTATATTCAACCATATTAGATTTGTATCAGATATGTTACAATTGTATGACATTAGATGTAGAGTTTGTTAATTGTTTGAATACTTTATGAACTGATCTTTTGATTGAGTTTTGAGCTTATCCTTTGCAAATGTTACTTCTGATCCTCATTGTGGTCTTCCATTAAGGGCATTTATGTAGCTCTTTGAATGGATATCATGTGGTATACAGGAGAAAATAGTAAGTTAAAATTTTGGACTTACAAATGGATATTGCCAATAGTTTCAAATTAATTGGGCATTTCCCTTAAAGATCAAGCTTCTTTGGTGGATCCTATTAATACATTTTTGGCGAATAATTCTTAGAATATTTCAAATATTAGTCATGTAGTGGTTAAATAAGCTATGGGCGAGATTTCTCCAATTCTTATTGATAAGGACATTTATGTTTGGACTAAAGTTGATGATGGCATTCATTTAGTGAAGAAAATGTATAATTTGCTTTGTTTTGCTCTTTCCATGGTAGCTTAGCATTCATTTATTTGGAAGGAATTCCTACCTCCTTCTTGTTCTTTGCTTTGCTTGTTAACAGTGCAGAATTACCTTCCAACATATGACAATTTAAGTGCTAAAGGTTTAAGTTTTCCTTCACATTGTTGTTTATGTCATTCTCATTTGGAAGATAGTTAACATCTCTTTTTACATTACTAATTCTCAAGTGTGGTTTAGTATTCTGTTTCAATGTTATTTATTACATAGCTTTTGCTTTTAGGTTTCATTGTTGTCTTCATCACTCATGCAATGAAACACCGATTTAGTTAATAAGTTATAACTCTTTGGTGTTCTATAATTGTGAATGGCTTATGGATTATATGGAATTATAGGAATGATGTGATTTTTAATGATGCCATTCCTAACATTCATGTAATTTTGCATGGTATGTGGAATGCTAGTAAGGAAATTGATTTCTTCAAAGTAGGTCGCATGTATAACTCATCTTATGAGTTTTAGATTTTGCATGCTCTTCACATTCAAAGGATTCCATGGTAAGCTCCAATGATCATTTCAGTATGCTGGTAGCCTCCCCTTACTTCTTGGATAAAAGTTAACACTGATGGTTTAGCCTTAGGTAATCCTAGAGAGGTGGGAGCTAGGGGAAGTTTTCACACTTCTCGCAGCTTTGTACGAGGTGCATTTGCTTTTAAGGTTAGTTGCACTTTTATTTTTCTAGCTGAACTTAAAGTAGCTATTTATGCTATCCGAATGACATGGAATTTGTAGTTGGCAACACATTTGGCTAGAGTGTGATTCTTTTTATGTGGTTAAGCTATTTTAGTCAAGGAGTCATCAAGTTCCTTAGGCTATAAAACTGGTGTAGCTGCAATGTTTGCACTTTGTTTTGTAGATACAATTCAAAGCTTCCTATATTTATTGGGAGGGCAATATGGCAGTTGATCTTCTTGCTAAGCATGGCGCTCTACTTCATCAAATCTTTGGTGGGACACAACATCAGATTTTTGTTTAGATGCTATTTATCATGATTTTAGTAGAAGGTCTAATTGAAAAGGCATGCAACAGATAAGAGAAAATATAGTTCCTTATCTATTAATGAATAGTGATACATCATGTACTTATATAGCAAATATATGATGAAGTAGAAGTGAACTAGGATACAATAAGAAACTAGATAACTGATGTACAGATAAGTGTTAACAACCCCTTTAGCTAAGCTAAAAGTGGAGTATAGGCGAAGCTTGTCACAATGCTTCTTAAAGAGTGGTCAACCAAGGGGTTTAGTCAGAATGTCAGCAATTTGGTATGCTCCTGAAATGAAGTTGACATGAAGAGTTCCTTGTGAGACCTTTTCCTGAATGAAATGAAAGTCTAATTCAATATGTTTGGTCCTAGCATGAAAGATCAGGCTGTTAGTAAGATGAATAGCTCTAATGTTGTCACACTATAAAGTGGTGGGTTGTATAGGAGGAAATCCAAATTCAAAAAGAAGAGAGCGAAGCCATATTATTTTTATAATAGCATTCACAATAGACTTGTATTCACTTTCTGTGGAGGAGCAGGAGGTGGTTGTTTGCTTCTTAGCTGTCCATGAGATGAGATTAAAACCTAAATAAACAACAAAACCATTTGAGGATCTTCGATTGTTTGGGTCTCCACCCTAGTCATTGTCAGAAAAGTCCTAAAGTTGCATGGAAGAGTCAGAGGAGAAGAAGAGTCCAAGATGCTTAGTATGTTAGAGGTAGTGCAAAACTTCTTTTACAACACTCTAATGATCTTGGCTAGGTGAGTGCATGAATTGACATAACTTATTCACAGAAAATGCAATGTCAGGCCTGGTTAGCATGACTTATTGAAGTCTCCCCACTAACTATCTATGAAGCATATCATCGGGAAAGGGTGAGATGCCATGTTTAGTGAGTGACGGAGTTGAAGCCATGGGAGTGTGAGTTGGCTTACATGTCTCCATTTTTGCTTAAGTGAGTAGATCGAATATGTATTTTTGTTGAGACAAGATTAGGCCATCCAATGTGTAAATGGCTTCAATACCCAAGAAGTAGTTGAGTTTGCCAAGATCCTGAGTTGGAAAAGTAGACCTAATGCTATCCAAAAACCACTAAATAATGGAAGAAGATGATCTTGTAATCAAAATGCCATCTACATAAACCAAAATAAAAAAATTTAAATTGTTAATAGTTTGAAAAAATAAAGATGTGTCAGCTTGAGATGCACAAAATTGGTGCTTAAGTAAGAATTGATGAAGCTGATGAAACCAGACCCTTGGTGCCTGTTTTAGCCTATAGAGAGAGCGATGCAACTTGCAAACATAGGTAGGATGAGAAGAGTTAACAAATCCAGTTGGTTTCTCCATGTAAATATTTGTATCTAGAAAGCTATGAAGAAGCGCATTAAAGATATCAAGTTGATGTACATGCCATTTCAATAAGGTTGTAATGGTAAGCATAGTGCATATGGTAGTGGATTTTATAACTAGACTAAAGGTTTCAGTATAGTCAACTCCATCTTCTTATGTAAATCCTTTTGCAACTAACCTTGTTTTAAAGTGCTCAATTGACCCGTCTACATTCTTTTTTATTCAGAACAGCCATTTATTGGATACAACATTCTTATTGATAGGATGTGGAATAATAGTCTGTGTCTGGTTTTAAAGTATAGCATTGATTTCTTGGCTCATGGTTATACACTATTTAGGGTGTTTATTGGCTTAGAGGAAGGTATTAGGGGTGGTGTAGTTGGAAAAAGTGGGTGATGAGTGTAGATGGCAGGGTTTAGCGAACGTCCAAGATTTTAGCAACCGCGACATTGTTTAGGCTTAGGGCCTTAGGGAACACACTACTATATCACAAAGTCATAACGTGGAGAAGAGGAGTTTCCACCCAAGGTAATAACTGGGACGATTTGATTAGTGGTACTCGATTCTCTAAAAGAAAGTTAGCACCACAACCAAGAGATTCTGGGAACGGAATACTAACTTCTCTTAGTCTCGTGTTTATTTAGAATAATTTAATAAATGATTATTTAATCTTCTAATTACATGCAATTTTATTTAAACCCTATTTGATATCCATCTAACCCTAGGCATCTAGTCAATAAAATTACACAAAAATGCACTCAAGATTGAGTTGTCCCTAAGTCTAAACTATGTTAATTTTATTAAAAGTTAGCTTAGATTTACATTTTATTCAAAAGTGAGAAAGGGACTAAAGGTGGGCCTACATTTTTATTAATTAGTGAGCCTAAATTTATTTATTTTAGTTTTTCTAATGAATGAGCTTAAGTCTATTCAATTTTAAAAGAAAGTTAAATTAGTGGGACTAAGTCTAACTTGGTTTTATTTAAAATGAGAAGTGGGCTTAGGTCTATATTTTTTTTAAAAGAAATGAAATTAAGTGGGCTGAGATAAGTCTAAACAAGTTTTAATTAACTAAGTGGGCCTAAAATCTAATTAACCTAATAGGCCTAAATTGATTTTAATTATTTAAAGCCTATTTAAAGTGAGTTGGACCTAAGCGTGGACTTAGGGCCCAAAAGGATGAAAATAAGCACAAAACAAATAAAACATAAAAAATGGATTAAACAAACATTATAGTGATTTTCTAGAAACCCTAAATTAATTACATGCAAACCCTAAATTTAGCTACTGCCAACATTGATTTTAATTAATTTTTACCTAATTGAACCTAATTACTAATCGATTTTAAACGTAGAAAATTAAATCTTTCACCATTCCCAGTACTAGGGCTATTACAAACTACGTACAAAATTAAACTTAAATAATTATACACCCATGAATTAAAATAACTACACAGAACACCAAAATGCAGAATAAAAATTAAAATCTAAGAACTATTGAAAAATAGTACAGGTTCATCCATGACATTCCATGGATCTTCTGTTCAATTCTTGAACATTAGACTGTTTCCTCCTCAATCCCCGCTCAGATATCAAAATAAAAAAAACACATAAAAAATAGATTAGTGAAATTTAATACTCAAATCAATAATAAAAATAAAATAAAAATTATTAAGGAAGAAAAGAAAAAAAAAAGAACACTATGATGATCTTAGATGCTGTGCAAATGCCCTTTTTTAGCCCCTTCAGACTAGTATTTTCACTGTTGAAATTGAAGTATTGTTGATTCTGGAGTGGAACTAAAAACAACGTTGGATCGTTCTTGTTGAAAGAATAGTATAAAAAGAACTAAGGCTTTGACATAACAGAAGAAATCAAAGTTTGTGGTGCATAGCGTGTTCTCAATGGCGTCTAGATTTTTAGGGTTTGTGTGTGTGAGTCTCCCCCCTGTGTCAGTCCAAAAAGCCCTCCGTCTATGTGAGTAAAAAAACTCCCTGCACGCATGTAAACTCTTTGCTTTTTAAAGCAGAGTCTATGTGTATTAACTTCCCAAGTTTGTATGAACGCTCATCTCTCCCAAAACAAACTGATAAGGATTTTGATTTTTAAAAGTTATTTACGCATTTTGAATGCGTTGAAATTTTCATCAAATAATAATAATAATAAAATTAAATTTTCAACCAATCAAAACACTAAAAAAAATAAAAAAAAATGAAAAAAATACTCAAAAAATTGAATTTACACGTCGACATTGTATAATGCCAATCAGCATTATATAATGCCGATCGGCGGGCATTATACCCCTAATTTTTTTTAACTTTTAATTATCGAAAGACCCCTAAAAAATTGACTTCCTTGTAATCAAATCCTAAAAAATATTACAATTTAGTCCCTAAAGTCCAGAAAATCGACAACCAAGTTCAAGTTTTGAATAAATTTCATCATAGGGGCTTACATCACAATTGTGCACAATTGTATCCCAAAATTGGGTGCTTACAATGAGGTGATGGTAGAAGAGTTAATTTGATGTTAAGCCATAGTGGGAGGGCACAATAGCATTGGGTGATTATGGGTAGGAGATGGCTGAGTAGTGGTAGGATCTTATGTTAAGTCAATGATAAGATTTAAGCTTGGAGTAGATTGAGGTGGTGTGAGGGTGGAATGGGTGTGGGTAAGGATATGAGGTGATGGTTGATTAGGATAAGTGTTATTGTTTGGTGGATGTGGTAGTGTAGAGGAAGTTGAGGTCGGTGTGGAAGGACCACCTCGATTGCGAGGGCGGAAGGGTCTGTTGAAGAAGCCAGATTGTTGAGGTTGAAACTGAGGAGCATAAGTCGATATAGGGAGAAGAGGTGCAGTATTACCAATTTTGGTAGTAAGGTTAGCTACAGGTGGAGAATGATGGCTTTTTAATTAAATTTCCCGAGCAACTAGTTCGCCATGTAAATCAGAGAAGGTAACTAGTGTAGATCTTAGATTAAGGCTGCTGATGATACTGTGATATTCAACTCCTATGTTACTGTAAATGATTGCGCTAAACTCTACAGAAAAGAGAGCACGACTTATTGATTCGAGTTCATTAACGAATGCCTTTGCCTTCTTGAGATATTCTGTAACTGTTAAATCATTCTTTTTAAATTCTTGGAGTTCAATGTGTATTTGTAGTTGATGACTTTAGGAGACAAGCCTAAAAGCGGTAGAGAGAACCTGCTAAGCCGATCGAGAAGAGTGATGACCAATGACATAAGGAAATACATCTTCACCAAGAGAGGAGATAATCCATGACAACAACATTTGGTCCTTCTGAAACTAAATTTCATAGGCTGGATTGTCGACTTGCTAGGTTGGATCAGAAGAGGAGGGGATAGTTTTTGGTGGAGGTGATGAATAAGGTTCAATAAAGGAGTGTAATTTTTAATAGTTGAGAAGAGGGATGAACTGTATTTTCCATGCAAGATAATTCTTTGAAGTGAGCTTGATGGTGAAGGTGTGTTGTGCAATTGAATTGATTGATGGTTGTAGAGAAGAAGAAGAGGGGATGATCTATGATGAATTTTCCATGCTTTGATACCATGAAAAGGTATGTAACATATGAGAGAAAATATGGTTCCTTGTCTATTAATGAATAGTGATACATAATGTATTTATACAGAAGATATATGACGAAGTAGAAGTGAACTAGGATACAATAACAAACTAGATAACTGATGTACAAATAAGTGTTAACACTAATTATAAGTTTAATTAGATCTTTTGTTCTTGTTAACTCTTTTTGCTTGTTTGAACTCTTTTTATTTTAATTGGATTTAGGACTTTGGAAGTGTGATATGAACACTAAGAGAGTGTCAACCTATTTTTGGATACGTTATCTAATTTCCAAATTCCAATCTTTTATGAAAACAAAAAAATATAACTAGTCAATTGCGACAAGTAGATTATATTTCATTATTATTATTATAAAATTGAATATTATATTTCTAAAATCACTTATTTATTTAATTTTAAGAGATATTTAGCAATAAGAAACAAAAGAAAAAAAAGTTGCAAGACCATGTAGAAATAACAGTTGGAATTCATGAATTGACAAATATATATATAAATTAAATGGAGAAAAATTGCAGAAGTTCAAATTTTCTAATCCACACCTTTTTATTTTCAAAATTTTCTGTTTACTGTTGTGAACTGTTTTGCTCAATTCAACGCAAAGGTCAAACATTTTGAAGATTTGCAAACACACAAGCGCTACATCTACAGGAATTTAAATCTGAGACCTTATGAAAGAATCTGAAGTAGGAACATAAGATTCCTTCGGTGACTTAAACTACGATTAACTTTACCTAAAGAGAAGCAGTTACGTATCTTCAGAACTAAACACATGATCGGGAGGATAATAGCATGTATACACATAATCAAGCAGAACAATAAAGGAACTAAAGACATGATTATCCACAGCGAAGACTTTGCCAAGCTATTCCATTCATCCTTCTCCGAAAAATTCAGTGCGACAGCAGAGAAGTACGCTTGTGATATGGATAAGATGGTGAAGCACGTGATTACTACCTGGACGAATCTTGATATTCTTTTCCTAAATGGGATTCCACTAAGTATTAACAGAATCAGTAGAAGGGAGACCATCAGAGAGGAAATGTTGTAGCACCAAAAGTTTAATGCTAGATCCTATGTAGCCATGTAGTTAACAAGACCAAAAGTACTTGCCAGAAAAATGTGTTTTTCCCAAGGTTCTGAGGCATAATCTAAAGTATGATTCTGTTGTTTATTCTTAGCGTTATCTACTATTGATGGTGGGTTTGTTCCAGCTTGGTAAGTTATGCTTGCTATAACTGTAGTTGCTACAATTATATGCCCATGAGCCACTTCTAATGGCTGGCCAACATTTTTAAAGTAATTATCCAAGCATTTAATTAATTTTCCAATAAAGTAGCAGCCTCCTTTTTCTGCTGCAGCTGGTGCTGCTTCTGATGATCGTGGCAGGAGATCATTACTGGGATTTGGGTAGTTGCTCCTGTGAACACCGGCTTCAAGAAGAACGATCTTCATTTCCAAGCCTTTTGAATCACCTGGACAATGCTCTATCGCATCCAATGCTGTAAAGCCATTCTTGTTCAAGGCATTTGCCTTTGTTCTGATACTCGTATGCAATAGCAAGTACTTTTCAGTCTGCAATAAATGAAAGAGAGGAGGAAATCAATTTAAATTATTATACAAGAAGTTCATTATTTTAAATTTCAATTCCCTCAGTTTAATTAATTATTAATAGAATTAAAGTTTAAAAAATAATTTTAATCAATATTAAAAGTAATATTAGAAGTTGCTCAAAAATTTTTTTACCTTGTAGACGGCGTCACCATTATCCTATATTTTATTAATATGCACATCCACAAGATGTTGGCTCCAGCTATTTACACTCTTCTTCAAGCTTCTAGCAAATCACATAACATATTTACTTATCTGATTTTATACTTATTCATTTACTAATTTAATTAAATATCATTTTTACCCTAATGTTATATTAAAAGACAAATTAACTAATTTTTTTTTTTTAATTTCTAAAAAACGATGTTTGCATTAACTTAATTAAAATATTAAAAGAAAGGGTTCTTCTAGTAAACTGCTTTTAAAAATTCTTTCTTTTGAACCACTCAAAAAATCTCCAGTGCTCTTTCCCAACTACACTGCTCCTAGTGTATCCTCCCAGTCGTTTCAAAAAAAAAAGTGTAGCCTCCCAAGTTCTCAACACGTCAACCAAATTTTTAAACATATCCAAAACTTCCAAAATCGATGGAATAGAACCACCATAATTTGCCATTTCATCGAACACTTTGTGTGCACTTTACCAGCAGAATCATTACCATTCCCTCCATCCAATTTAACCCACAAACTCTTCTTTTTTGCAATTTTGGCGGCATCGGTAGTGATTTTTCTCTTTTCTCTATCTGGGTTCTGATCCGAACCCTTACCCAACTCAGGTTTATAGAAAAAGTGACTTGCTTTATCACGACCCTGCTTGTGAAATACATTGAACTTCTTAACAGCGCCATTAGATGTTTCAAGAAGTCTTTTTTCTCTCAAAGTCTTAATGGGTTCAATGTTTTTTTTATGGTGAAACTGATGTTACTGTGTTTGTGGAAACTTAAACTCCAACATTCGGTAATGTTCTTGTAGAGTTGAATACTAAGAAGCAACAAGTATCTAACCGGAAATTATTCACATACATGTTCTTCGATAAATGGTTATAGCATATGCATGTACTAAATTGTTGAAACAAGCACCTTCATGGAAATGGTGTTTGGGGTTTATAACAGAGCAAGGTGTCGAGACAACTCTTTTAGGACAAACAAAAAAAATGATCAAACGAGTGAATAAAATGGAAACTTATGTTCCTAGTTCCCCGCGGCTCTCTCTCAAATTCATTTTTAATTTAATTAATTAAATGCTTTAGTAATCAGAAGAAGCTCTTTCTTAAAAAAGAAAAAAATTGGTTCAATCTTGTCTTTTATTATGAGGGTAAAAGTGACTATAGGTGATCGGGTTTAACGCGCGTTTAAGTGTTTGGTGACTACGGGATAATGTGGGTTCGAGACCTACTTGAAAATACAATATAGGTCTTAGGCCTATTCGGAGATGGAGTCGCCATCCAGATAAAAATCGGGACACACTGTACAACAACTGGATTTCACAAAGGTTCTCAGAAGCCGTCATCAGAGATCGGGTTTGGAAATTGGATATGAGCATTTGAATGCTCACCCAACCTTGCGGTTGGCCTCCATTTGTGTTTTATGTTTTATTACCTTTAATTATTTAATTATTTCCTTATTTACATTCAAAATTGCACTTGCCTCTATCCAATTTTCAAGTTTCACAATTAAGTCTAAGTTTGCACATTAATTCAATTTCATGCTTTTAAGTCTCAATATTCTACAAAAATAAAATAAGTAATAATTTACAATCATACATTCAAATCAAATGGGGAAAGAGATTAGGGATTACAACGCTTTTAATGAAATAAAAGGATAATATACACAAAGTAAACCATTCATAGATTGAAAGTAAACCAATAATGAACCACTTATACGGAAGAAAAATACTAAGGGAGTTAGCTAATTAGAGTACTTGCACAATGATGTGAATCATCAAGTATTTCCTACAACAAACATATAGTTAGCTTCCTCTTGAAGAACACGATATTATTTATAACAATATTTACAAATGATGTTCTAAAAAGAGAGAATTTAATGTCACAGGCTAACGAAACCCTCAAATAATCCAGAAAATTACCATCATGCAATGAAACAATTATGTATAAAGGTGGAAAGAGCATGTGAAGTGAACATTATGTTGAGTTTCATAAAAAGGAGAAGAGCCAAACAGCTAGTCGACCTGTCTATGTGGCCATCGCCTCTATGAAGAGGCGATTGCCTTATTAACAGGAGGCAATGCCTCTATGAAGAGGCGTTGCCTAATCGACAGACTAACTTAACTCTCAAAACGATCAGACTTCTATCCTAAGCAAGCTATACATGGCGATCGCCTCATTGATAGGGGGCAATGCCTTTATGAAGAGGCGTCGCCTGATTGACAGGCTAATTTGACTCTCAAAACGATTAGATTTCTATCCTAATCAAATAATACATGCACACATGCATCTAATAGGTGCCAAATTACAACTACATGTAATAATTTAAGAGATCAAATTAATGAGGTAGTGTAACAAACAAAATAAACTTGAAATATATCTAAAATATACCAACAACTTGGTCATATGCAAACTAAACTAATAAATGATGGAGTTATGAAGGTATTGAATTTAAATGCAAGTTTTCTTTTTATAAAAAATGATAGGCCCTCAAAGATGTATCTTTGATTATGATCTTCAATAGAGTGTGATTTCCACTTTGACACAAACTTTCCTCCTTCCTCTCCTAAGGAATATGGACTTCCTTTGGCTTAGATCCTACCTCCTTCCTCAAGAATGTCTCTCAGTCTTCTTTTTCTCAGAGCTCTCTCCTTCTTTTTTTCCCTTTTTTCCTTTTTTTTTACAATGGTTCCCTCCCCTTTTTGCTTATGGTCCTCTCTCATTTTTCTCTTCTTTTTTCCTCTTTTTCTCTTACCTTGCCCATGCCCCTAGGCTCTCTAGCCCATTATGAACCCCTATTGCCTTTCTCCCCCCCCCCCCCCCCAAATCTCTTCCTTGTGCAAAATTAGGTCTGGGGTGTGGGGCCCGCACCACTTGGCCACCATGGCTGCAACTGCATTAAATACAGCTGGAAGTGGCCTGCCACAGAGGCGGCGCCTCTACGATAAGGTGATCACCTCTATAGTAACTACCAAAGAGGCGATTACCTCATTGCACTAAGGCGGCACCTCTTTGGCCTGGACCAAGCGGGTGGGCCATTTTTGGACAATTGGGCTAAATTTTGTTCTTTTGAGGCTTTAGGCTTCCAAGTCCATTTCCAATTGGAGATTTAGGTTTTGTTCTTGTGTCCAAGTTCCACATTCTTATCATTGGGCTTAACAACGGGCCGATCAAACCGAGCATCCCTAATTCGTTCCATAACACGGGCCGATCGAATCAGGTGTCTACAGTTTGCCTCCTAATTTTTTAAAAAATCAAATGCATGCAATGACCATTTTTCAATAAGTCACATGCACAACAACAAATAAATAAATAAGTAACATACCTAGCTCTCAAGTTTCACTCAATGAGTTCTTCAATTTTGAAACGTGATCGTGATCCTCGGGTTTTCTTGGCCCAATTAGCCACTCATTAATATTTGATAAATTATTCAAAGACAATTAACCTCAGTTTTTTCTAGCCTAATCATAGTTCCATTGGGAATGTGATTCTTGGATTTTCTTGGTCCAATTGTCACCTAATTGACTCATTGGAGCGTGATATTTGAGTTTTCCTGGCTCAATCATCATTACATTGAAACTTGATTCTCGGGTTTTCCTAGTCCAATGATCACTGTACTGACTTTAGTTCTCAAGTTTTCCTAGCTCAATTACTATTGGGGATGCGATTCTTGCATTTTTCTAGTCCGATCATCGCTATACTGACTTCGGTTCTCGAGTTTTCTTGGCTTGATTACCGTTGGGATTCTTGGATTTTCCTAATCTGATAATTACTATACTAACTTTTGGGTTTTCCTGGTCCAGTTGTCATTTGCTTTTGACTTTGAGGATACCACCCAAATAGTCATCTCAGTCTTTAAGCTTCAGGGGTTTAAACCCGAACAACCCTGTCTTTGAGCTTCGGGGATTTAAAATCGAGTAGCCCTGTCCTTGAGCTTCAGGGATTCAAACCTGAACAACCTTGTCCTTGAGCTTTGAGGATTCAAACCCAAATAGCCCTGTCCTTGAGCTTCGGGGATTCAAGCCCGAACAGCCCTGTCCTTGAGCTTCGGGGATTCAAGCCCGAACAGCCCTGCCCTTGAGCTTCGGGGATTCAAACCTAAATAGCCCTATCTTTGCCATAGCATAATACTTGGGCTTTCCTAGCCCAATTTTTGCTTAAGGCTTTACTTAGACGACTTTCATTTCTGAACTTTGATTTTCAATCACACATAAATAATTGCCCCTTTTTTTAAACCCTAAACTCCCACCTACCATAAAAGGCAATCTTTTGTTTCTTCCTTTTATTTTCACTTTTGTCATTTCCTCTTTCTTCTTTTTCTTGTTTTGTCTCTCCTCTTCTTTCTTCCCCCTTTATACCTTCTCTACTTCTCTTCCTCTTTTAACAATGGAAAATGAGAGAACATCTCCTGTACCCGAGTGGGATCACATCCCACCTTCTGCCAGTGCTTCTCAGAGCCTTGGATTGACCTGGGGAGGCTTTATCCCTCTCTTAGCGGATCTAGGGTCCCACATATGTTCATCTACATTTGGAGAGGTTAGTACCTAAATTTTCCTATAAAATTGTATTGGGTCAATGATTATTCTTGTGTATTTATCATTCTAGAGCATAATTAGGTTAAACAACTATGAATTTTGCCATTTTAATTATTAAAAAATCAGGAACCATCGCTGTTTGAGTCTTACAGAGGTGATCACCTCTTTGATGAGGCGATCGCCTTATCGAGGAGATGATAGGCCTTTTCTAAATAGCAATGGTCATTCCTTTGGATTGAAAGTCTGTTGCCTCTTCAAAAGGGCAATTACTTCATTGATAGGGCGATCCTCATCAGTTATATGCTTATTTACTCTGAATTTTTTTATAACCATGAAATGAACGAATTCAACTTCCTTATTTTTCTTTTATAGCACGATGCACATATATTTAAGGGTGCTGGGAATTTTCACGATGCCCGAGTTTTTTATGGTGAGCTGACTGACGATCAAAAGGATCAGATTCAGGAGACTAGATTCAAAGACTTTGTACTCTTACTTCCTTCTGAGCATGGATGTACAGATTACTAGCCATTACATGCACTGATGGAGAGGTGGTTCGACATGACTCACACCTTCCATCTCCCATTTGGTGAGCTCACCCTAGATCCGATGTCATTCATCGCTATTACAGGGATTACCTATACTAGGGACTCCGTCCCCCTCGATGTGAGCTTGCACTAGCTATCTCCAGACAAGGCCGCATACATTGAGCGGCTTTTAGGCATGACTCCCGATATAAAGGGGACTCATACCCTCAAGCTGGACTAGATTAGGAGCTTCTATACTTAAGAGCGGGTTGCGGCTATGATCACTCCTCGTGAGGTTGATCAAGTGGTGAGGGCTTTCCTGCTTTACTTTCTTGGCACCACCTTCTTTGCCGACACTGCCAGCTCAATTAACCTGATGTTCCTACCAGCTCTCCGAGATCTTGATTAGGTGTCCATATTCGACTGGGGTAGCTGTGCTCTTACTTATCTGTATTGGAGCATGGATGAGGTGGTCTGAGGGGCCAAGCAATTTTGGTTTTTTGGCACATTGTTTTAGTAAGTCATGACCCTCCCCTCTCTTGACTTGTTTTAGTCTCAACTTGTTTATACTGGCTAATCAACTCCCTTCTTTTTTTCTCTCTTTTTTTGATAGGTTTGGGCTTTGGAGCTGGAGTTGCTCGTAGGTGTGCAGTGAGTGGGGGATGAGGTGCCAGCCATGTCCTGAAGAGGCATCTTGCCTAAGTGCATATCCACAAGCAGCACCTGAACTCCCTGACACAAGATATGATACCTGCAAAGCACAACCTCTTTTATTAGCAAATTGTACAAATTTAATCTACTCACTTGCTGACATTTCCACCCTTTATAGATTTAGAATGACTTGTGGTAGCCTGAGGATAGCTGGACCATTGAGATGACTCATTCCTGGCCCCTATCTCGGAAGAGGGTACTCCTTTGTGGCCATGGATATCAAGCTTGGTACCTTGGCGAGTGGGTCTTGAACTGGAGGGGAGTAGTTAGAGCAAGATGGGTTCCTAGGTCTCCTCCTAATAGCATGCTTTGGGTGCACGAGCTAGAGGGCGAGGACCTCGCTCAGGCTATCACAGGTTCACCAGCTATGGATCATACAGTCCATGTGAAGAGTCGATATGTGGAGTTTGTTTGAGCTCACCTTTTGCTGACAGTCCCCTTCCATGTCGCTTCTACCTCTTAGGTATACCCATATCATCCCTTTTTTCGTACTTTAAGAATTAGCTGTGTCCTTATATGTTGTCCTCTTTCTTATCTTTAGGCTGCACCTACTAGGCCTATGCCTCAACCTAGGTCTCAAGTGTAGGAGAGAGAGCCCCTGAGGTGTCATTTGGACCTAGGCAGGGAGGAGACCTTAATGGCTACCGAGCAAGGAAGGCCGCCTACTGCCCCCAATTCTCAATTTGCTCTGGGTAGCTTTATTCATGTCCTTGATCCCTTAGCTCGATGCTAGGTTCCTCCTGGAGAGTTATCTCATCAATTTCTGACACTGGATGAGGATCTGACACCTGCATGCACCCTTGGTGGTGCCACTCATGTAAGTTCACTCTTAACCTGCTTTCACTATTATTCTCAACTCGTCTATTAGTTCTAACATTCATTCAATAATACAAATTTCTCTGGAGCAGGGCCTATACATGTACCGCATGATAGAGGCTCAGAGAGACTACATGCCAGAGGTTACCTAGTAGTGGAGGGTAAGAATCCTTTTATTCTCTACATGTATGCATGCTTGTATGATTCACTAACCTGTGATTTGTTTAAACAGGACCATGATGAGGCTAGTAGGGCCAGGACTGCCACTCTCGAGCATCAAATTGATGTGTTCCAGATCAAGAAAGATGTCAAAGATAAGGATGAGAGTGGTAGTGGTACTGGAGGAGGGGATTACCCTAAGGGTTTCGGATCAGATGCTTGATGTATCAGGGCCAACGAATTGTCATTTCTTAATTTTGGATGATTCATTTAGCTTAAACAATGAACACATACACTTTCTACATTTATTTATCTATTTATTAATGGATTATTTATAGAATTCAGCTTTTATCTCAATTAAATTTATTCTTTTACATGCAAATTAATTTCAATGATTACATGTGCGTGTGTTTTCCCCACTACATCTTGATTTACACTTACCGAGATTGTACAATTTGGTGAAGTCTATAACTAAAACTGCTAAATAGACAATCACCTCATGTCTTTCTGATGAAGAGGCAATCGCCTCTTGCTACTGAGGTGACGCCTCTTCGATGAGGTGATTGCCTCATCATCAGGTGGTCCTGCCTCCTTTAAAAGCTCAAAACCCTTGTTCAGCCTTACTCTTAAGACACCTTCATCCCTTACCTCTAATTTCTCTCTCTAGGCACCCCTAAAAGCTTGAACCATGACTGAACGGAGTCTCAAACTACTGCAACCAATCTTAAAAAGTTTAGATAACAAGTCTTAGGCTAGGTTAGAGCCATTTCACCTTTTGGTCTTCAAATCGCTACATACTAGGAGGATTAATTTTCCCTTCCTTTATACCATGGCTCAGTTCTGGGATCCCCATAAGCACATTTTTTAGTTCAACACAGTGGAAATATGTCCTCTACTAGAGGAATTCAAAGAAATTCTCAGTCACCACGCAGATTCCACTTGCCAACTTGCAGTTCCTAACCTTAAGAACCCAAACCCTCACTCCATCCACCCCGGTCCTCTTCTCACTGTATCCTAAGTTCAAAAATCATATTAGAATCCTTCCTCAAGACCACTATGGGTGTGGATAAAGAAGAAACTTGCTGGCCCCGTATGATAGCTCTCTGTTTATATGCCTAGTTTCTACTGGTTTCTTCCTTTGGACACTATGATTCAAAGGTCCTTTCCATTCTTGATCAAGTGGAATAAGGGTTCAATCCCTTCCCTCTCATCTTAGTAGAAACTATTATTGGATTGGATAAATTCATAAAAGCACGATGATTCTTTGGAAGTCCCTTTCTATTGGAGATAAGCTCTTTAGTATCAATTCCTGACTCTCTACTATCCCGTCATTTGCACCTAATCATTTGTCAATTCACAGAAGTGGCTTTACAAAAAATTGAGTTTGATCAAACCCCCTCAAGACATTAGGTGTTACAAGGCCAAACATTACCAAACAAGGAAGCTACACCCTGTTCTAGCAGACGTTTATAGTTGGCTATCAACATTTTCGGACACTCTGATACGTTAGATGTGCCCTTGGTGGGGATTAGAGCATGTGACTATTTGGTCCTATACATATTATGTTCTAATCACCGATTTTCATTTTGCCACCTTTTACAACCCAGTCCGACTCTGTTAATAATATGGTCATAAACAACTGATTATAGAATTGGATCATGAGTTCAAACTAGGATCCCTTTCTCAAAACTTCCTGGACCACTTGGTGGCAACTTGGCCTCAAAGAATCATAAAGAGAAACTTAGACTACAATGGAGATCAAACTATTGATAATCATTATAAAGCATAAGTTTACTTGCAACAGACAAAAAGAGATGAATTTATTAGAAATAAGAGAACAAGAGAGTTACAAGTATTGAGCTCTTTGGGTGACCAATAAAAGAAAAGAAATAAAATTAGCTCATGAAATTAAGTCATTATTTTCCTTTTTTGTAGATGTAGTTTCCTCTTTTTATTAATTAAACATCTTGTAATAGACATTTTATGCAATGCTTAATAATAATTTGAAGCAATCCATTTCATTTAATTTGAGCACAATACGTATATACATGTCACTTTTGGTACATCTCATGTTGTTAGTTGGTTTTCCCTTGCAAGTTTTCTAACTAATGCATCTCTCTCTCTCCTTTTACACGTCCTTAACTTTTGCTTGGACTGCCTCTTTTGAGGTTTTCAATCCAGTAGTACTTTTTTTTGGTCCTTAATTCTTGCCTAGGCTATTTTCAAGGTTTTTTTCCCTAGCGAGACTTTTCATAGAAAGTATTTTTTGAGTTTGTCTAGGTTGACGGGCTCCTTGAACTCATTTCCCTCCATATTAGACAAAATGGTGGCACCCTTTGAAAGCAACTTCCTTACCAGATACGGTCCTTCCCAATTGGGCTTGAATTTCCCTCTAGGGTTAGTCATGATCGACTTTGTAAGCTTCAGCACTAAATCCCCTTCTTGAATCTTTCCTGGCTTGATCTTTTTATTGTAGGCTCAGGCTATTCTTTTTTTATACAACTGAGAATGATACATAGCTTTCACCCTCTTTTCATCCAGCAATGTCAACTGAGCCAATTAACTCTCCACCCACTGATACTCGAGGAGCTTAGATTCTAGCAGGACTCTTAATGACCTTATCTTAACCTCCATTAGCAAGGTGTACGAAGTGACTTTTATTGAGGTTCTAGTAGTGGTTCGGTACCCCCATAATGCGAATTGTAAGTATTCTGCCCCAATCTTAGTCATTTTCTAACATCTTGGCTAGGATCTTTTTTTACATTCTTATTGGCTACTTCCACCACCTTATTTGCCTACGGCCTATGTGGAGACGATTTGTGGTGCTTGATCTTATAGTCTTTCAGCAACGTATCCATTTTTGCTCGAAATTGAACCCTATTGTCTGTAACAATGTGGTCCTATAAACCATATTTACAAATTATGTTCTTCAAAATGAACCTTGAAATTTTCCTTGAACCTATGGTAGCATAAGATTCAGCCTCAACCCACTTAGAGAAGTAATCGATAGCCACAATAATATACTGATGACCATTATATGCTTTTGGTTTTACCTCTCCTATGATGTCAATCCTCCATATAGCAAATGGCCAAGGAGAAGTCGTTCCCTGAAGTTCCATAGAAGGTAAATGGCTAATGTCACTATAAGTTTGGCAGTTGTGACACTTCTTCATAAATCGAACACAATATGCTTCCATGGTAAGCTAAAAGTACCCCTGACGAGCTATTTTTTTTGCCAAGACTGTCCCATTCATGTGTGGCCCACATACTCCTTCATGAATCGCTTCTATAAGCTTCCAGGATTCATT
The DNA here is from genome assembly GCA_947683625.1 of Mallotus nudiflorus. Lineage (NCBI taxonomy): Eukaryota > Viridiplantae > Streptophyta > Magnoliopsida > Malpighiales > Euphorbiaceae > Mallotus > Mallotus nudiflorus. The sequence continues at coordinate 2,347,841 of CANTUR010000187.1, read as the reverse complement.
CTTATCAACACATCTGAGGTGTACCTCGGTCAGTATTCTTTTGTACAACATCCCATTATAACTTATAAATTGTCAAGATAAAATTTACAAGGATATCCTCTCTTTCTTATCAGTGCCATTCGGGAATTGCCCAATCTCTAGATATCTTTGTAAGTCATAAAACTAAGGCTTATCAATAGCGTCAACTGGTGTCACCCTCACCTCCTTGTAACAAGGGCCTTGAGATTTTGTTAGGATTAAAGGCATAGCTTCTGGCTATTTCCCACTTTCCCATATGGAGGCAAGTGTGGCTAAGGCATTAACTATTTGGTTTCCTTCTCTTGATAAGTGAACAAACTTACACCGAGTAAATGAGCACAAGATAGTAGCCAGATATTCCCAGTACTAATGCAATTTATCCTCCTTTATCTCCCACTCTTTAATAACTTATTTTATGACTAACATAAAGTCCCCGTATACGGTAACATTCTCTGCCCCTGCATTGTGCAATGCCTTTAAACCAAAAATGTAGGCCTTATATTCTGCTTGGTTATTGGTTGCCTCAAACTCAAGCCTTTTTTCCATCGAGATCATTTCTCCCTCAAGCGTGACTAAAATCACACCTATTCTGACCCCTTTGTTGTTGACAGCTCTATCAAAGTACATTTCTCAACCTTGTACCTCTATTTCCCCCAAGTGTTTATTAGGAAAATCCAACTTCCATTATTAGTCATCATCCATTGGGCTCTGTGCCAAGAAGTCTGCCACCGCTCTTCCTTTCACTATTTTTTTGGATGTGTATTCTATGTCAAATTCTGTGAGTAAAATGAGCCACCTAGCCAACTTTCTTGTAAGAGATGGGGTTTGTTGAAGATACCTGAGGGGATCATATTTGGAAACTACCTGCACTTTATAAGATTGAAAATAGTGTTGAAGTTTTTTTGTTGCCTAAATTAATGCTAGGCACGTTTTCTCCATAAGGCTATAACTAGTTTCATAAGGTAGAAGCTTCTTACTTAGGTAATATATAATGTGATCTATCTTCTCTTCGCCTTCTTATGCCAACATTGCCCCTATTGCATCTTTTTCAATTGCCAGATATATGATTAAGGCTTTACCCAGCCTTAGTGGTTGCAAAATAGGATGATTCATTAGATAATCTTTGATAGCTTCAAAGGCTTGCTGACACCTCTCATCCTATACCATGGGTTGATATTTCTTTAGAAGCTTAAAGAAGGGATTATAGATGGTTGTCAATTTGGCTATGAATCTACTGATATACTGAAAATGCCCCAGGAACCCTTAGACCTTTTTTTCATTCCTTGGCGCGGGCATATCCTTGATTGCCTTAATCTTATCTGGATCCACTTTTATTCCTTTCTGACTGACAATGTATCCTAATAGTTTCCTATATGTAACCCCAAAAACACACTTTTTCTGATTCAGTCTGAGATTGTACTTTTCTACTCTTGCTAGAAACTTATCTAGTGCCTCGAAGTGTCCTTCCCTGGTTGTGGATTTTACCATCATATCATCCACGTACACTTCTACCTCCTTATGGATCATGTCGTGTAGTAAAGTAGTTGTTATCCTCTAATAAGTGGCCCCTACATTCTTTAATCCAAAAGGCATCACTCGATAACAGTATACACCCCATTTGGTAGTAAAGGATGTCTTTAACTTGTCTATCACTGCTATCATGATCTGATTATACCATGAAAATTCATCCATGAAAGAGTACATCGCATTGGAAGCCGCACTATCGATTAACGTATCAATGTGTGGTAGTGGAAAGTCATCCTTGGGGCAGGCCTTGTTCAAATCTTGGTAGTCGACACATACTCTGACCCTCTCATCTTTTTTAGGAACAGGAACTATGTTTGCTAACCATTGGGTGTCCTCTACCACTTTCAAAAACTTTGCCTTCAACTGCTTCTCAACTTCTTCTTTGGCCAAGAGAGCCCATTCTGGCCTCAACCTCCTTTGCTTTTGCTTTATTGGTGCTATGTGAGGGTATGTGGGGATCCTTTGTTTTGAGATCTCCCTGTCGATTTTGGGCATGTCTTCATAACTCCAAGCAAATACTTTCTGTCTCTTCATTAAGATTTCTTTCATTTTTTCTCTCTCATCATGAGTTAAACCAGAAGTAATCAATATATTTTTAGGATTATCTTTTATGCCTAAATTAAATGATTTAGTTTGCATGGAATTAATGTCAAACATATGCATGAAATGATCATCACAAATAGAATAACCATTCAGGAACACATCACACAAATAAGCAAATTCAAACTTCATTGCATTCACTTTTGAAAAGAAAAGATCATCAGTTTCAAATAGAGAAAACATCATAGTCATCATAAAAGACATCTATGATAGAGTTGAGAATGTAGGCTTCAAAATCAAGTTCTTTGCTTTGATCATCAATGCCTTTCAACTCTGAGGTAGCTTCATTCCCTTTAAATTCTTCTTCAACCAGCACCAACTCCTTAGTAAGGGCTTCTTCAATAGCAACGCCTTTGGCCCTGCTTATAAATTTAGCAAAGATTTTGAACCCTAGGATAACTTCCCCAGCCATCAGGAGAGGTTTTGAAGTTCCATTGTATGAGTACCCGATGCGTTTATTTACAAAGATCTTCTATAAAGTTTTCTTTTTAGCCACAGTTTCCTCTTTCTTTTCTTTAGATTGGCCTCAAATATCTATATTTCCCTTAATATCGTTAGCCCCTTTTAAATCCTAGGCCGTGCTTCAAAATAGGTACCTTACTTTCCAAAATTTTTGAAGGTCCACTCTGATCTCTTCCCAACCCTATGCCAGGCATAAGCCTCATGTTGCGCATCATTTTTAGAACCTTTTCATCCATCTTCTCCTTGTAAATTACACAAACCTCAAAACTAGGGTTAATGGAGATCTCTTTGGGGGTCAACTTCAATGCATGAGAGAAGGTGACAACCCTTCCTACATGAGAGAATTTAATTTTTTGGTGAATAGTGGATGGGATGCCACCCAAGGGGTGAAACCATGGCCTACCCAATAAAATGAAAAATGTCACCGGGATATCAATCACGTGCAAGTCAACCCAAACTTCTATAAGTCCTGTCTTGACTAATGCCTTGAATGTTCCTTCCACAGACCTCTTAGTGTCATCATAGGCTTTGATAACTACTTAAGAAGGCTTTAAGTCAGCCACCGTCAATCTTAACTTTAGCAGAATCTTCAATAGACACACATTGATGGCAGAACCATTGTCAACCATCATGCAGTAAGTCATTTTTCCCTTCACCTCGGCCTTGATAAACAAAGCCTTGTAGTGATCCCTCCCCTTTAGAGGTAGGTCATCATTAGAAAATGTTATCATCCCTTGAGGGGTTTCCGTTAGTGATTCGACCATTTGCTTCGAGGCACAGCTAGTAGAGATCTTAATCTAATCCAGTGCCAGAACCAGGGCCTCCCTATGATCCTTAGAATGCATAAGTAACTCCCAAACACTAGCAATAGTCTCCTCACTTGCTTTGCTTCTTTCCCTTTTTCTGAACTTTCTACCTTTTCAAGATCAAACTTGGTAATCTTAGGTTCTTTCCTCTTTCCTTCAACCTTCCCCACAGATTAGCCTGATCTACTTCTCTTATTGTCCCATATGTCAATCTGTTCCTCACTCTCATCATCAGAACTCCATATGTCCAAGATGTGCACCTATAATTTTATGGGTTGTTTGCTTAGTTCTAGGTTCTCAGGTTAAGTTTTTAGAGAGGTGTGGGCAATGTCTACAAAGGAGTTCAAGACTTGTTCCTCATTAGACCGATGTTGATCATCAAAATTTAACAATCCACCTTTATTTAATCGATAATAATTAATAGGGCCAAGAAAATAATATGTACAGTGACTTACTATAGAAATAGTGTCCATATAAAGTGTTGAAATACAATAAAAAAAATTAAAAGATGGATGTGGGAATGTTATCCCATGTTGAAAAGAAGAGAAGGAATGAGGGGGTTAGTTGATTATAAAATAAACTCCTTACTTCCTTTGTTAAGTGTGTCAATTGCCATTAATATTTGGTGTACTATTGAAAGCTATTAGCAATACTAGTAGATAGTTTGAAGGGACATTTTTATGGGATGTACTTGAGTTTTTGGGTATGTGTGAGAGTTAAATATTTTGTATTTATTGAAATATGATAAAAAAAATTAAAGAATGGATGTGGAACAATTAGAAAGAAGTGCAAGAAGAAGGGAGGGGCTTGGTTGTAAATTGAACTCTTTGCTTCATTTGTTAAGTGTGTCAATCACCATTTGTATTTGGTGTACCATTGAAAGCTATTAGCTATACCAGTAGAGAATTCAACAGGAAATTTTCATGGAGTATACTTGATCTTTTAGCTATTTAAAAGAAATTCTCTTAGGCTGTACTTGAGCTTTTGGATATGTGAGAGAATTAAATATTTTATAGTGTAGTTGTAATAATTTTCCACATAATATATTTTTTTCTCTTGGTTTTCTTTTGACAATGCCCATGGTTTTTTTCTATTTGAGAGTTTTCCTCGTTAAATTATCATGTGTTTTTCTCTTTTATTTTTCAAGTATTTTTGTTCATGTTATGATCTAAAGGGGTAAAGGTACTTGTTGAATTGTTAAGGGGCCCATTTTTCTTAATTATTGGTATCATAGCTCTTGGTTTATTTTAGTATGCTTTGTGGTTGCGGCTTAGACTGATCTTCCATATCAAAAAAATTTTCTTCGACTAATTGGCATTCTGCATCGATAATTTTTTTAGAAATTGTTGTGATCTAACTAGAGGTCCTTTAATTACGATATTATGTTTATTGATTGTGGTATTGTGTAAGTAAGTACTACCAAAAACTTTTTTCATAAAGGCTATAACCACATAAGGAAATTGAGACTTAAGTAGTACTATTTGTATCCCCCCAATCTGTCCTAAAAACTTTCTTTGTGTATTTTGTAGACACAATTGTTCACTCATTAATTACATGTGAGGTCACTATAGCAGGAAGTACTGTTCAAGTACATGGAGGTACTGTGCATTGTTGAGCAAAAATAAGCTTCAGATTTAATATTAAGAAATTTGATAAGAGAATGAATTTTGGGTTATGACAAGTGTAAGTCAAAGATATACTAATCCAGTCTGGATTGTATAAGGCCTTGAGAGGAAAGTCAACTTCTTTGTCTAATGGAAAGGAGCCAGATAAATCCAATAATAGTAGTGGAGACACAGGAAAATCTAAGATGAGTGAAGAAGAATTGGAGGAGCTAGATATGAGAGTAGCAAGTCAAATTCGTCTCTGTCTAGCCAAAAATATTCTTGCTAATGTTATTAGATGGTCATCAATAAAGGAGCTTTGGGAAAAGCTTAAGGAAATGTATCAGACTAAAAGTCTTTCAAATAGGTTATATTTAAGGAGCAATTTCACAAAGTACAAATGGAAGAAGGTACAAAATTTTTTTACCACCTTAGTGCACTTAATGGGATTGTTTCTGAATTGGAATCTATTAGAGTGAAAATTGATGATGAAGATAAAGTATTGAGACTTATCTAGTCTCTTCCACCTTCTGATGAACACATGCAAACCGTTTTAATATACAGGAAAGAGAATATGAACTTTTCAGAAGTGATAAGTAAGCTAATTTATGAAGAAAGAAGGCTAAAAAATGGAGAGAACTAGTCTTATGAAAGTATAACATTGTCAATTTATGGAAATAGGAAGATTAATAAAGCCTTCAAAAAGAAAATTATCTGTTGGGGATGTGAAAAACCTGGACATATAAGGAAGGATTGCAAAAATAATGGAGGTACTTTAGCTAATGGCTCCAAAAGTAATGTTACTAACGTGATCGTCTTTGAAGAAGGAGATGATGAACTTTCTATATAAAGAAAGATATATGTCCTCATGACATGATAGCTACCAACTGAGTTGCCATGAAAAAGGATGTATGAAGGTCACATGTTCAGAGTTTGCATATGGGCATTAGTTGACAGTTGATGCAAGGTGTGTGGTGAAATTAATGTTGATGGTTAATAAACTTCTTCAAAAGTCAACATTAGGAGTTGCACCATAACTTATTAGCAGTTTTTTTTGACATGAACCAGCTGAGGTGAAAATTCTTAGAGTTGGTGAATTCCAAGTGTGTATATTCTTATGGTGGAGTATGATAATTTTTATTTTTTAAAATTGTGACTGTCATAGCTGATGTTGTTATTGAGGTAGCTGTTATTCTTTCTTTTTTTAATCATGATGGAGATTATTGAAATATGATAAAAAAAATTAAAGAATGGATGTGGGAATCCCATATTGGAAAGAAGTGAAAGAATAAAGGAGGGATTTAATTAGAAATTAAACTCTTTACTTTATTTGTTAAGTGTGTCAATCACCATTTGTATTTGGTGTACCATTGAAAGCTATTAGCGACACTAGTAGAGAATTTAAAAGAAAATTCTCTTAGGGTGTACTTGAGCTTTTAGGTATGTGGGAGAGTTAAATATTTTATAGTGTAGTTGTAATAATTTTCCATATAGTAAATATTTTTTTCTCTTGGTTGTCTTATGACAACGCCTATAGTTTTTCTCTATTTGGGACTTTTCCACATTAAATTATTGTGTACTTTTCTCTCTTATTTTTCAAGTATTTTTATTCATATTATGATCTAAAGGGGTAAAGATACTTGTTGAATTGTTAAGGGGCCCATTTTTCTTAATGATAGTGTGGTTGTACTATTTTTTCATATAGTGAATATTTTTCTCTTGTTTGTCTTTTGAAAACGCTTATGGTTTTTCTCCATTTGGAAGTTTTCCATGTTTTCAAGTATTTTTTTTCATGTTGTGTTCTAAAGGGATAAAGGTACTTGTTGGATGGTAAAAAGTTCATTTTTCGCAATAATTGGTATCAGAACCGATGGTTTGGCAAAGGACGAGCTTGAAGGCAATGTAAGAATTTCTTTAATATTCTTGGTATGCTCTATGGTTACAGTTTTGTTTGATTTTCCACATTAAAAAAGATTTTTTAGAAATTATTGTGATCTAACAATAGGTCCTTTAAATACATTGTGTTTATTGAGTGTGGTATTGTGTAAGTAAGTATAGCTAAGAAAGTTTTGTCATAAAGGCTATAATTGCCTAAGGAAGTTGGGACTTAAGTGTTACCATTTGTGTCCACCTAATCTTTCCTGGAAACTTTCTTAGTGTAATTTATAAACAATTGTTCACTTATTAATCACACATAAGGTCATTGTAGTAGGAAGTACTTTTAAGTATACAGAGGTACTGTGCATTATTGAGAAAAAATGAGCTTTATATTTGATATTGATAAATTTGATAGGAGAATAAATTTTGGGTTATGGAAAGTATAAATCAAAAGATATACTAATCCAGTCTGGATTGTATAAGGCCTTAAGAGGAAAACCACCTTATTTGTCCAATGGAAAGGAGCTAGATAAATCTAATGGCAATAACAAAGATATAAGAAAATCCAAGATGAGTGAAGAAGAATGGGAGGAGCTAGACATGAGAGCAACAAATCATATTCATCTCTGTGTAGCAAAAAATATTCTTGTTAATGTTGCTAAATGGTCAACAACAAAGAAGCTTCGAGAAAAGATTGAGGAAATGTACTAGGCTAAAAGTCTTTCAAATATGTTATATTTGAATGAGCAATTTCAAAAATTGCAAGTGGAAGAAGGTACAAAAATTTTTAACCACCTTAGCAATCAATAGGATTATTTTTGAACTGCAATCTATTAGAGTGAAAATTGATGATGAAGATAAAGTGTTAAGACTTATCTGGTCTCTTCCACTTTCTTATGAACACATGCAAACCATTTTAATATATAAAAAAGAGAATGTGATTTTTTCAAAGGTGACAAGTAAACTAATTTCTAAAGAAAGAAGGCTAAAAAATAGAGATAAAGTTTTTTAAAAGTGCAATATTGTCAGTTTAAGGAAATGGGAAAAAGAATAAAGACTTCAAAAAAAAATTATTTGTTGGGGATGTGGGCATCTTGGACATGTAAAGAAGGATTGCAAAAATAATGGAGTTGATTTAGCTAATGGCTTTAAAAGTAATGTTACTAATGTGGCCGTTTTTGAAAAAAAAGACAACGAACTTTTTATATAAGGAAAGATATATTTCCTCATGGAATGATAATTACCAACTGAGTTGCCAAGGAAGAGGATGTGTAATATGTAGCATGTTCATAGTTTGCATATAGGCATTGGTTGACAATTAATGCAAATTGATGCAAGGTATATGGTGAAGTTGATGTCGATGGCTAATGAACTTCTTAAAAAGTCAACATTTTAAGTTGCACCATAATTTATTAGTAATTTTTTGACATGAACTGATTGAGGTAAAATTCTTGGAGTTGGTAAATTTCAAGTGTGTATACTTTTATGATGAAGTATGATAATTCTTATTTTTAGTATTGTGATTGTTATAGCTGATGGTGTAGCTGTTGTTTTTTTAATTTTTAATCATGGTGGAGATTGTTAATATATGATAAAAAATTAAAATATGGATGTGGGAATGTTATCCCACATTGAAAAAAAGAGAAGGAAAGAGGGAGTTAGTTGGTTAGAAAATAAACTCCTTACTTCTTTTGTTAGGTGTGTCAATCACCATTAATATTTGGTGTACTATTGAAAGCTATTAATTATACTACTTGAAATTTTGGGTATGTGTGAGAGTTAAATGTTTTGTAGTATGGTTGTAATAATTTTTCACGTAGTGAATATTTTTCTCTTATTTATCTTTTAATAGCGCCCGTGGTTTTTCTCTGTTTGGGAGTTTTCTACGTTAAAATTATTGTGTGTTTCTCTCTTTTATTTTTCAAGTATTTGTGTTCAAGTTGTGATCTAAAGGGGTAAAGATACTTGTTGGATGGTAGTAGGCCCATTTTCCCTAATAGTTAAAAGTGATTATTTGATTAGACATCAATTATAATATTATTCACTATAATTATTTATTTGAGTTCAAGCCTTGTGTATGGAAAATTAAACACTCTTCTATATTAAGTACACTTGCCTTGCTTGAGCACGGTAGCTAAATATGTAGGGTGGAATTGCCCACCCTAATTTGCTTTGTTGAAAAACTCATTATCATTCACCATTTCTACCAACACCTTTAAAGCCTCCAAGTGGTTGCATTTTGCAAACAAATGCAAAACTGTATCCCTATCTAGCATCTTAAAGGTAGACTTAGGATGTGCACTTATCAGTTCTCGTATAGCCTCAACATTGCCTCTTATGGTAGCTAAGTGGACAAGATGTTAGGAATTATAAAAATAAGAATAAAGAATTGCATGAAAGACAGAGAATAGTAGTAAATTAAAAACTATAGAATTGTATTAGAAACAACAAAGACAGAATCTGTAGAGAAATCAAAGTGTTTTTTTTTTTATAATTTATTCAAGAAATGATGGTGTCTTTTTATAGGCTTGCAATAAACTGAAAAAGCTAAAATCTCTCAACAAATAATCAAATTTTATTTCCACTAACTATTACTAACTAAAATACAAATTTGAGCAAAAGACTAACACTAACATAGACTTATTTGAGTAAATCAAACATACATTATTTTGAATCAACTTCAACACTCCCCCTTGATTTAAAATTGCATACTCTAAGTCTTATTCTAAAATAAACATGTTTATCTTGAGGAAGTGACTTTATAAAGATGTTTGCAAATTGTTTATTAGTGCTACAATGCTTCAACTGAACCTGACCTCTAGCTATAAGCTCATGAACAAAGTGGATTCGAATGTCAATATGCTTTGTTATGGAATGAAGTTGCACTTTTATATTTTTAGCCAAAATCAATAATTAAGTGACCCAATCCACACAGCTTGACATGCTACTGAAGTTGCAGCATCATATTTAGCTTTAGATGTTGACAAAGCTGTGGTTGCTTGCTTCTTAGACCTCTAGCTGATAGCTCCAGACCCAAGATGAAAAATGCTACCTAAAGTGCTCTTCCTATCCTCTATAAAACCTACCTAATCATTTTCTGAGTAACCCAATAAATAAAATCTAAATTTGTAGCGTATCAAAGACCATAATTAGGTGTTCCTGCTACATATCGCAAGATTCTCTTGGCTACTCCAAGATGATGCTTTGTAGGATTTTGCATAAACTGGGAAACAACACCTAATGAAAATGCAATATCAAGTTGTGTATGACTTAAATAAATTAATCCTCCTACCAAGCTTCTAAAATATTTAGCATCTGCACTGTAAGTACCATCTTCAACCTATAACTTTTCATTTAAGTTCATAGGTGTAGTTACTCTATTACAATTCAACATATTAAACCTTTTAAGAAAGTCGGTAGCATATTTCATCTAAGAAACAAAGATACCATCTTCCTTTTGTAACACTTCAAGACTAAGAAAGTAATGCAATACACCTATATGTGTCATCTCAAACTTCTTCATCATTCCAACCTTAAAATCTTTAATTAAAGCACTAGATGTACTCATATAAATTATGTCATCAATATAAAGGCAAAGTATAAGAAAAGTAGTACCTTGCACTTTAAGTAAATATTAGGCTCATTCTTACTTCTTACAAATCCATTTGGGCAGAAATGGGTATCTATCTTGCTATACCATGCCTTTAGGACTTGCTTTAACCCATAGAGTGCCTTTTTTTAACTTGTAAACTTTGTCTTCCTTCCATAAAAAAAAAATCCTTCAGGTTAAGAGACATACACTTCCTCTAAGAGCTCTTCATTCAAAAATGTAGATTTAACATCAAACTGATACACACTTAACTTCATATGTGAGCAAAGGCCAAGAAAATTTTGATAGTTTTAAATCTTGCAACTAGAGAGAAAATATCTTCATAATCCACACTGTATGTTTATGCATATCCCTTTATGATTAACCTTACTTTATGCCTTTCAATCCTTTAATCTACATGGTACTTAGTTTTAAACACCCACTTTAGCCCGATTTCATTCTTTCCTTAAGGTAAGTCCACCAACTCCCATGTCTTATTTTTGTTGATTACAATTAACTCTTCCTTCATTACTTTAACCCACTCCTCTTTTTCATCTACTTCATTGAAAAAAGTTAGCTGAGCAACAAACAAAGCTTAAGAGTTTGCATATATCTCCCTTAAAGACATGAACTTTCTTGAAGTAGATTCTCCAAATGAATTTTCTGAAGTAGATGAGCTGCTGGAATGGCTTTATGGGTTTTTGTTGGTGTTGAAAACTCCAAGGAATTAGATGAGGTTACTATAAAGTCATTATCAGCTCCATTTAGTTCTTTAAAATTTGGTAAAATTTGAGTTTATGCTGCTCCTTCATTAATGTGCCAATTCCAACTTACTTTTTCATTAAAAACCATATTCCTGCTAATAAGTGCTTTGCCATTCATAAGGTTATATAGTCTATATGCTTTAGATTGTGAATAATAGCCAATAAATATGCATTTAATTGACTTGTCATCAAGTTTGCTATGAATTTTAAAACTAACTAAATCATAAGAAATACAACAAAAAATATGTAAATGGCTTACCCAAGGCTTAACACCAATCCATGCTTCATAAGGAATCTGATTTGAAACTACTCTTGTTGGTGATAAATTGAGAAGATAAACAACAATGGCTACCATTTATACCTAAAAATCATTTAGAAGGCCTTTGGCTTTCATTATGCTCCTTACCATTTCTATAATGATACGATTCTTGCACTTAGCAACACCATTTTGCTAAGGTGTGTAAAGCATTGTCAATTTCATGTGAATACCATTTTCTTCAAAAAAATAAAGGAAATTAGTCAGATAAAAACTCGCTAGCTTTGTCAGTTCAAAGCATTTTGGTGTGTCACTTTGCTTCTCAACATAGGCCTTGAACTTCTTAAAGTTGTCAAATGTCTTAGACTTGAGTTGTTGAAAATATACTCAACTCATGTGACTGTAATCATTAGTACGAGAAAAAAATATTGACTACCACTAAAAGATTCAGTCTTTATAGGACCACATAAATCAACATGCACCAATTCAAGTGTTTTAGATACCCTTCGAGACTTATTGAAAGAAAAATGGAAGTTTGTGTTATTTTCCATATATGCACCCCCATATAACTCAAGTGATTCAATCCTAGGCAGCCCATGTACCATTTCTTTTTCACTTAATAATTTCAACCCCTTTAAATGCAAGTGCCCATACCTTAAGTGTTATAGTTTAGACTTACTATTTTATTTAACAATCATAACATTGTTTACCATAACATTGTTTTCCAATTTAAAAACTTCAAGTGGAAATAACTTATTTGCTATTATTTTAACTTCTGCAACAATTTCATTTGATTTATTTAACTCTAATCACAAATGAATCATTATCAAATAAAAGTAAAAACCCTCTACCCATGAGTTGCCCAACACTCAATAGATTTTGTGACAAACTAAGGATAAAGTAAATACTATGTAAGAGATTTACATTACTGTAACTATTTCTTATAGCCATGATGCCTTTGCCGTCTACTTACACTTTATTATCATCTCCAAGTGTTACTTCTAATTTTAATTCTTCATCAAGTTCATTTAAACATGACTTTGCACTAGTCATGTGATTAGAACATCCATTGTCCAAGAACCAAATGTTGTTGCGGGTAGTTGTATCTTTCTCATAAGCCATGAAAAGCTTGACTTTTTTTCCTTCTCATGCTTAGTATAATTTGCTTGTGTTTCCCATTTCCAACAATTAGCATTTACATGCCCAAATTATTTTTGTAATAGTAACATTGAATTATCTCCTTTCATTTCCTTTCATTTTGTTGTTTATGTTCAAATCGATTATCTCCTCATCCAATGCTATGACCACCTCTGTCATGTGACCCTCCTCTACCATGTCCTTTACCATCTACCTCTCTTTGGTCATTTTTCTATTAATGCATCTCCCCCTTCATATGCAAGGCTTTCCCTTCATTCTTCTTATTCCAATATGTTTAGCCTTGGCCCATGGGATTACAGAGACCCTATCATTTCATCAAATGAGTATACAACTAAGTCTTTGGATTCTTCAATAGCTGTAACTACATGATCAAACTTGGGTGTTAAACTCCTTAACACCTTTGCAATAGTAGTTTGATATAAAATTTCCTCTTATAAGACCTCATTTGATTAGTAATGACAACTGCTTGGGATCAGAAATTTTTTACTAATTCACCCTTATGCATTTGTAAAGTTTCAAACTCACAATGAAGAGATTGAAGTTTTATTGTGATTACCTTCGAGGTGTCTTGGAATGCTGTCTACATAGTCATTCAAGCTTTTTGGTTGTGTATGCTACTGTAATTTTTTAGAAAATTGACTCATGGATTGATTGCTGAATGAAGAATAATGGCTTGGAGTCTCTTTCAGTCTAGCTTCATTAGCTGAATTAGGGATCCATTCTTAAGTAAGCCCCATAAATCTTGAGACTTGAACAAAGTCCTTATCTTGATGCTCCAGAATTCATAGTACTCTCCTTTGAAGATGGGAATCACTAGTTAAGAAACAGTCACTGCATTGCCGTTAGTTTCCATCACTTTTATGCCCAGTTATGAAGGAACTAAGCTCTAATACCAAAATCATTAGGAATTCTAAAAATAGAACAAAGAATTGCAGTGAAAATAGAGAATAGCATTAAACTAAAAACTACAGAATTGTATTAGAAACAAGAAAGACAAAATCTGCATAGAAATCAAAGTGATTTTCTACAATTTATTCAAGAACTAATGGTGCCTTTTTATATGCTTACAATAAAATGAAAAGCTAAAAACTCTCAACAAACAACCAAATTTTATTGTCACTAACTATTACTAACTGAAACATAAATTTAAAGAGCAAAAGACTAACACTAACATAGACTTATTTGACAAAATCAAACACACGTTATTTTGAATCAACTTCAACACAAGAATCCTATTATCATCACTGCAAACCAAACAAACATCATTGCTCAATGCTAACAAGGCTTTGACAATATTAGTATGACCTTCAGCAAAAGCCAAGCGTAGAGGACATCATTGAAGTGAATTAATCATTTCTACTCATATTTGTAAAACATTTTGTAAAATTCATTTATACCAACATACAGCTATGATTTTTTCAAAAGAAAAAATAATGCATTAATAGGGATATCATTTAATGATTTTACCTAGTTTAGAACAACTTTCATCTATTATGAAAAATAAAATAAAATACAACTCAAACTTTATATTTCGTAATGTCTTTAGAGATAAATATCCACTCTATTATTCTTTTCATCTCATTCAGACTTCGCATTTATATATAATGTTTATATTCTACAATCTTTGAAATGTTGGAATTTCACTTAAAATTTAGATTTAAATTTTATATAATTATTTTTACTTATCATATATATATATATATATATAAAGCTGAAGTAGATAGAAGGGTTTCACCAAGTTTTGATACTTACACTTGGCACTCTTTGCTTTCAGCGTTCCTCAAACAAATACCGTGAAGAGTTTCTTTTAACTCTCTATTTGCAAGCGTTCTTTTAACTTTCCATCTCTTAAAACTGGCTTCATCCCATTCTTAGCGTAGGATTCTTATTCCATTGCAATTATAGATAAATCATCCTCTCTTCTTCTTCTTAAAACTATCTTCAGCATTTTTTTTTTCTTTAGCTTACTGCCTGATTCCTCTCTGTTTTCCTTCATAACAATCTCTTTATCCTCACTCAAATTATTGTTTGATTTTTTTTTTCCAGTTAACTAATTGATTGATGGATTTGATTACAGTTAAATTAGAGATCCGGAAGAAATTTAAAGTAATTGCAATGGAGAAAATAATGATTCCAAAATGCTTTCTTACTAAGTTCTTCAAGATTGCAATCTTCACCTAGAGGTAATTGCAAATTGTATTTATTTGTTTATTTTTTGAATTTTATAGGGTGATAATTAGCTCTGGTGTACTTAATTTTTGTTTATTAGGTTTGGTGTAATTATAGTTTTGTAGAGCAAAGTGCAGCAGGTTATGACTAAGTGTTCTAATTTCAATTTCTTAGGGATTGAAGATTTAGGCAAGTCGTTTTCTATTGAGGAATGTAAGTGGCAGAAAGATTGAACTCAACTTTGATAGTTTTGTCGAGTAAGTTTTCTCATTAACTCTGGATGTATACATTCACATGCATGGATTTGTTTCGAAGGGATCTCTAATTTGATTATGACTCTAATTCATTTAAACAACTTCAACATCAAATTAATTATGCTTGCCTTGGTTTCAAATCTTGTCAGTTTTAATTTTATAATTTACCGATGTCTAAGCCTTGAATTTATTTTCATCCTTCTTATATCCTGAATTTGTTGCTAAACAGGTAAATGATCATTCAAGTCTTTCATGATTGTTCAAATTTTTTTTTTTATTTTTTTTATCAATGTTCCATGGTGGTACCTTGCGTTTAATAGGACAATTAGTCCTTTCCTGACACAAAGGACGAAGAGCAAGTATGTATTTGCTGGTCCATCCAAATCTGTAGAGACCCTTTCCAAGTAAGTGCAAAGATTCCTTTTTTTTGGTTGATAATTAATGGATCTGTAGAATTTTTTTGCATTTATTATTAATGTTTATTCTGTTGTTTTTCAATTCCTAATGAAAATGATCATTAATCGAAATCTCTTGCTTTTAACAGATATATAGTTGCAGAACAAGTGCCATGTTTTCCTTTCTCTTCAGTTTCAATTCATGCATTCTTTCATTTTTTTTTTTCAAGTTGATATAATTCTTTTCACTTTCGACAACTGCCTAAAAATCACAATTGAGTAACAGTTCAATCTGCTTGATTCCTTTTCCGTTTTTTGAAAGAAAGTTTTTCTCTCTTTTTACATTGGTCCATGGTAATGTTTGCTTGGCCAGAGTTGTTGTCACGCCAACTCTAGATTGGAAGCTGCATGTGGTTGATTTTCTATCCGAATTCAATAGGAATAATGAAACTAAATCTGGTCCAATGCTGGTAATCCATTTGGGATTGAGCAATAATGCAATTTCCTTTTTTTTTTTCCTCCTATTTGGCATACATGTTTTGCTGCATACATATATAAGCTGCAAATGTAACCAGAAGTAATCATTCCAGAAAAGAAACTATGTTTTATTTTGTTCTTTTTTTCTTCCGGCTATTGATTAACATTAATTATCACTTCTCTTTCCATATCTATTTCTCCTCTGGCTCTTGCAAATTCTTTCGAATAATTTGGGTAAGATGTTTCTGCAAGTTGTATTACTTTATGCAGCCTTCATTTTGTTTGTTAATCAAATGTTTCAGGAATAATTTTTAGTGTGTGGGTAGTTTACTCAACTAGAGATTTATTTGTTAATTATTTTTCCATCAGATATATCAGTGGCTTATTGGAACACAATGCAAACCAAGGGAGTTGGCTATGTCTGATCAGGTTGCAATTAGGAAATCCTACATTGAGCCATTGATTCTTGAGGTTTTGGTAAGTTCCTACCGCTATATTTTTTGGTAAATTGGTTGCACGTTTTGTGTTAACTCTGGCAATTCAATTTGTTCTTTTAATTATTGTACATAATCATTATTTATCAACCAAAAAATGTTAACTGACATGACCTTGATAGTGGAATTGGCAGTGCTTCTAGAATTTTCTTTAAATTTGAAGATAAATAGATACTTTTCAGACATTTTTCAAAAAAATATATTGTTTTACCAATTGAGTTTTCCTGTTTTTTTTTTATTATTATTTTTATCGTATTCCTATTCACTTTGGAGGAGCTGCATTGGTGTTTCTTGGCTATTCTATAGCAAAAGACTTCATGTTATTTTTATTTACATAACTAGCCAGTGGCCTACGCATTGCGTTGAAGAGTAATTTTTGTAAATAATATTTTATTTGAGAATATAGAATAAACTTATATTAAATAATATGTTGGAATTAATTGTTTTCTAGAATTAGTGACAAAATAATAAAATGTTGATGTTAGTTATATTTTGTAATGGGAATAAATAAATTTCAAAAATGTAATTATGTAATGATATTTTTTATGTGAAAAACTTAGAATCTATTGAATGATGGACATGCATATTAACGTTTGTTTAAAAGAGAACATCAGAATTCATAAATTGTATAATCTGAAAGATTAATAAAATATAGACACTTTTAACTTCTTTTGGTTTGTTTGTACCAAAGTTATGAACAACAAATTACATCGCTGTCGGCTGGACTTGCATCTACACTCAGGTATCAACTTCTATCAACCAAGAGGTTAATTTTTCCATGTTGATAATTAGCTTTTTATGCACAATTGCTAGAAGTTTAAAGTTTCATCTTAGTATACAATTTAAGTTTTTTTTTTATCTCATTTTATTATTTCTAAACTCTAGAGAATATTTAGTCAACTTACTAACTATATTTAAGACTAGGATGGTAAAGATTTAAGCTTAGATTTTGAAGATTTGAGTAGCCTTTTGGAAACTAAAGCCATAATACGTGTGAAACTTGCTTTTCAATAATGGACGAGGACATTGATTTAGTTTCATAATTTAAAAAAATATGTTTATTAAAGTGATGCATTTTAAGTCTTGTGTAATTGAGTATGCTCCTTAGTTACATTCATTCAGAAAGAATGTATCCAAAATATATATATGTTTATGAAGAAAAATGTCTAAAAATGCCATGAGAAATATGAGTTGATGTGCATGCTTAATATTATGTCAAGGTTGCTTTTGTCCCTAGAAACCCTAAGTTTGAAGAGTGACCACTCTGGGCTAAGAAGCTTGGTTAGTTTGACTTAGTATTTTTTATTTTATTCTTAATAGATTAAGATAAATTGCTAACTTTATTGCTTATGCTATAAAACTAGTTTTTGTCTATCATTGTTGAGTATTGGAAGTTTAATTATTAAACTATTTTTTCCTAACTTTTATGATTAAAATGACTTCATAAGGTAGCTAAATTTATTATGGAGAAGATGAAAATTTTCTAAGCTCTTCTACTTGGATCTTTATTACTTACTTAAGGGCAAGCAAGGTCTTAGTATGGGGGGTTTATTATACTGCAAAATAGCATAGTTAATTAGGGTAGTTATGCTTTATATTTTCTTTGATTTAGCTATGTTTATTTAATTATTGCACTATTTTTCTTTATCTTTGTTGTTCTCAGTTCAATTTTATGTTTTATAGGTTTTCTTGAGCTTAATTCATACATGGAAGTGTATTAGAGAGTCTTTGGATGAAGAAAGGATTGAGAAAGACCAAGAGGAGGATGAAATGAAAAAGTGTCAACTCTTTCACTATAGTGTCGAGAAGCATCATGTTGACTCATCACATCGGGTTGAGTCATCATAGAGAAGAAGCATGTCGAGTCCCTCTTGAGTTGGCACATCGGTGTGTTGCATTCAAAACCTACAAGTGCATAAATCGTGAATTGTAGTATGAAGAGTTATCATTCCCATAATGATTATGTATTGAATACTAATATTTTTACATATTTTCTTAGCTAGCAAGTCAAATAAAAGTAATTTAGCAAATACAATATAAAAAAATAATTTAAACTAAATTAAATTCAAATAATTAAAAGCTTAGAGCCTAAGCGTAGTTTTACTATTCCAATACGATCATGAATACATTAATAAACAAAAGACATTGATTTTAGTTAAAGGTAATTGTTCTAAAATACCTAAAGATTCTCTCGAGTTCAATTAAGCATGTTAAGATTAAAATTTAACATACTCTCATGATTAAGAAGTTAATCAAAACCATAGTTGTTAAATCGAGAATCGAAAACTTCTTTTTATGAATCGAGAATCGAGAATTGAATCAAATCATAAGATTTAGTTTATGGGTATAATATTAATTAAAAATAATATACATTTATATAATAAATATATTTCCATCTAATATATTATGTGGATTAAATATAAATAAAAATAAGTATGTATCTCTAAATT
Organism: Mallotus nudiflorus; assembly: GCA_947683625.1. Taxonomy (NCBI): domain Eukaryota; kingdom Viridiplantae; phylum Streptophyta; class Magnoliopsida; order Malpighiales; family Euphorbiaceae; genus Mallotus; species Mallotus nudiflorus. Next base: position 2,328,940 of record CANTUR010000187.1, on the reverse strand, counting down.
AAAAATACTTTTAATATTTTACTTGAATCATTTTCAAATTAAATGTACCATCTAAAAAGAAAAAAATAAATAACACTATAATAAGTCACTAATAATATAAATTAAATGAAATCATCATCCAAAAGCTCAAATGAATCAAGTCCATCATCTTCATTGTCATCTTTGTCATGTAATATAGTTAAGTCTTCTTGTTCTCCTTCATCTTCATTTTCTTTCTCACAATTCTCCATTTCTAGGTCCTCAATAACTTCATCTTGAACAATCCTTTCTTTTGCTTTTCTATCATGCTTTAAGTTTCTTGGACCTATATATATATATATATATATATATATATATATCATGAGAAAAAAATTTTAAATTTTAGAAATTAAAATCATATAAAATAAAAAAAAATTATTAAACATATGATATTTACCTCTTTTTCTTTTGTTACTTGGTCCAATTCCTCCATCATCTTCAAAACATTCATTCATGTCCGTCCATGAAATATCTTGAGGTAAACAGGGGTCTTCAATTTTATTGATCCATTCATCATCCGACTCCATGTCACTCAAACAAATAGGATCATATGTCTCTCCTCTTTCCTCCCTTTTTTCTTGTCTTAATTCAAGTTGAATATTATACTTGACAAACACAATAGTACTACTTATAAGATAACTACTTATTAGATATAGGAGAAGAATAAATAATGAAAAATATAGCATAAACATACAATTTGACTTAATAAAACACACACATAAACAGTAACTACTAATAATACTAATAATATCCCTGGCAACGGTGCCAAATTCTGATGTGAGTTAGAATGTATACCCTAGCTTCTATGGCTAAATATAGGATAAGCAAAGGGTTGAACACAAGGAATTTGAAGTAAATCTTGTATTAATGGGGAAAATACTTGGATGAATAGACAAATGATGTTTAAATGATATTAATTTATTCAAATGAATTTTAAGGTTATTCAAACTAATTCTAAGTTACTAATTTATAATTACAGAAATTAACTAGACTATACTAATGGTGATTTTAAACAATGTATATTAGAATTACAAATAAGAATTAATCAAGAACCTTAAAGGTCAATAAAATATAAAATTTCATGCATTGATTGGAGAATAAGCCAATGATTCTTAAAAGTAACTCTTGTTATCAATTAAGGGCATTTTCATTTAAAGTCCACACACACTCTCATGAAATTGTAGAGATAAATGAAAACCAGTAAGTTATGTGCTAATTCTTTATTCCTTTAAAGTGAATTTCTTGTCTCTAAGTACTTTTTTTAACATTTAAGTAGTTTAAATTGCATTTCCACAAAATTGTCCCAACTCTCATTATGAACAATATATATGGTGATCAAGCATAAATAACACAATTCAAAATTTAATTAAAACTAAATCAACTATAAATTATAATAGATAAAAATGTAGTTCATAGATTAATTCATCATTATAGTTTTGCATACAAAAACCTAGCCAAAATACATATTGCTCAATATCAAGGAATAACATATACATCAAGTAACTAAAATAGAACAAAGGAAAGGATATTATGTTGATAAAACCCTTTAATGCTCTCCAAGAAGTTACTTTGATTGGGGAAAATCCTCTTGATATCTTCCTTCAATTCCTTGGCTGTATCTTTTGAACACTAAGCACTTTAACTCTTTCAATAAAAATAATAATATTCTCACTTATTAATACAATACAAACATTTTTTAATACTTTCTTTTATCCCTCTAAAATAGAGATAACTTTATGTATTTATAGACTTTTGGCATCCCAATTCGTGCCTCTTTGAATGGGTGCAAAAATGAGGTGTGAGGAAGAGGTATGAGGTGACGAGTCGGCATCGGCATCGATGTGTCGCCTCAAGAGGAACTTAGCATGCTTCTTCTTAGTGATGACTCAGCATAGTGTGATGAGTCACCATAATGCTTCTTCGTGATGACTCAACACCGTGTGACAAGTCGACACTCTTCACTTCATCCTACTTTTGGTATTTCTTAATCCTTTCTTCATCCAAAGACTCTCTAATACACTTCCATGGATAAATTAAGCTCAAGAAAACCTACAAAAAATAAATTTGGATTGAGAATAAAAACAATAAAGAAAAATAGTGCAATAATTAAATAAACATAGCTAAGTCAAAGAAAATGCAAAGCATAACTACCTTAATTGACTATGCTATTTTGCAGTATAATAATAATTTTGAATATTTTATTAATATTTTTTCAATTTCTCTCCTCTCTTCAAGGGTAACAACTTTTGAAGTATATAGAATGCATGGTTCAGATTTCTATTAATATTAATATTTTGATCAATGCAATGCACACTACAATTAGGAAAGACATCAAAAAAGTAAGAAAAATCTAACTTCATTTCATTAACTTTAGAATTCAATACATCATCAGTTTCAAACAAAGAAAAATTATAGAGATCATTATCAATAAGGTCTTCGAATAGGATATCATTGATGCTTGATTTGAGGATGGCAGCAGCTTGAGCATAATCAATAGTTTTTCTCTTAAATTCTAGCTACATATTTCTCATCCACTTATTGATGTTAATTTTAGTGACTATATCTAGTGAGTGCTTTCCTTTGAAGGTGTCATTAAAGAACTCGAACCCTAATTTCTTGATTCCATGACTTACCCACTTTTTAGTTTATCCTTGGTAGACTTAGGTTGAACTTTCAGCCACAAAAGAGATTGGCTTTTTAGCCCTAGTTTCCTCTTTAGGATCATACCCTAGACCATATTTGTTGGTCTATTATTGGAAGTTAGGGAATTTCGTGACCCCAAAGTTTCTTCCTCCTAATCCTGTTCCAGGTAGATATTACATCTTCTTCATCATAGCAGTAGTTTTGGGATCGACATGACCATCACTGATTATAAAAACTCAAAATCCTAGTGGGACCATATTCAGACAGGCAATAATGTTATTTGTTTTAGTAGGGATGGTAATGACCTTTCTATTAGGAGGGAACTTAATTTTCTGATGCATAGTGGAAGGTATGCCCCCTAATGTGTCTAACTAAGGTCTTCCTAGTAGCATGGAAAAAGTTGAAGGGATGTCCAAGATGGTAAATTCTATTACTAATTTGATATCCCCCATTGTGACTACTACTTTAAAAGTGCCAATGACCGGTTTCTTTGAATCATCATAAGCTTGTATAACCATATTAGATTCTTTCAGGTTTTCAACATTCATCCCGAACTTATATAGCAACCTCAAAGGGAAAACATTAATGGTATATCCATCATCCACCATAACACATGGAGTCTTTTAGATCTAACAATTGCTTGTATGAAGAGAGGATGGTTGTGGACCCTTCCCTTAAGGGGAAAATCTTCATCTGAAAAGCTTATTACATTAGAGGGAGCTTTTATTAGAGAGGCTATCATCTAGTAAGGTGAGGCATTAGTGGCAATCTTTGCCTCATCTAGTGCTCTGACAAGGGCATCCCTGTACTTTTTATAGGCCATGAATAGGTTCCAAATACTGGCTTGTGCTTGAGTCTTCTTGAGCTATTTAAGGACAATGTCTTCCTTTTTTACTGGAGCTTGATCCCTTGTTACCTTTTTTCCTTTAGAGGGATCCTTTTAATTTTTAAGAGGTTAATATACCCGCCCATTACGAGTTACATGATTGATTACTAGTGAGGGCTTCTTAGCTGCTTGCTTATCTACTTTTGTACTATTGTTCTGGGTTTAGAAAATAATTTTAGGATCATTAGAATTATACCATATATCAATCCTTATGACTTGCAGGTTTTGAAGCTAAATAGTATCGATCACCTCGTCTTCATTGTTAAATTCTTCTTCCCATCCTAAGGGTATTATGTCTTCTAAGTGTGTATGGATAGTAGGGAGTGATGTGTACTTGACTTTATAGTCAAACTTCCCAGATGGTTGGCCTAGTAAATCCCATACTTTATAGTCACTACTAGGATTTTTATCTGTGTCTGCATCTTATAGGTAAGATAATCAATCACTTCACCATTCATCGAAATATAGGGTTCAAGAATGAGACTCGAGAGTTTGTCTTCTGAGGGCTTTTCTTGGGTTTCTTGGACATCATGGATCGATTGTTCAATAAGGTTTATTGTAGATTAGAGGAAATCATGCTGATGGTTAGTGGAGGCTTGATTTGATAGGTTGGGAGAGGATTATTCTTGATGCTGGGTCATTTTTTGGGGTCATCAATTTTTCTAGAGTCAATGAGGTCTTGGATTGCATTCTTGAGGGTTTTACATGTAACAGTGGTATGATCGGGCATCTGGTGAAAGTGGCAGAATAAGTTTTAGTTAATTTAAGGGGGTAGTGGGTTTGGAAGAGCCTTAAGCTCTTGAGGTTGTAAGAGGTTCTTTTGTTAAAGTCTTTGGAATATTTTGGATAATGGGAGATTAAAGTTTGAGAACTTTCTCAATGGTCTAATGGCATTGATAGATGGTGAATTATGGGTGTTGGGTTGGATCATATTTATTTCTGCGGTTCGGGTGAAGGTGTTTTGGATGTTTGGTTGGGTGTTGTGGTTGAAGGAGTTCCTGGCTTGCTAAGGTTCCTCATCCTTAATTATGATCCCAGCCTGATGGAGTGCTCTCAAGTTAGGATAATGAGTTAAGATCATCTATTTTTTGAAGGGTAGTAATGCCCCTTTGATTATCAGCTCTATTTGTTTATCCTCTAGAGGACAATTTTCTTATTTTAACTACTTTTCCCCACCATTTTATAACATAATCAAAGAAAGCTTCATCAGGTTTCTACTTTGTGGTATCTCTTGAAGTGATGTCTAGCTGAGTATTGTATTTATACTGCTTAATAAACTTTTAAGTTAGCAGTAGCCAATCGCTTTTGATTTCATCTTTAAGATAAAAAACCATGCCCTCAGTCCTTCCTCTAACGACATAAAGAATAACTGAACAATCTGAGAAGCTTTATAGTTGCCATAAAGGTATCATATTGCCTTAGATAGACCCTTGGATCCCTTATTCCATCGAATTTAGCAAAGTTTGGTAGTTTAAAATCATTTGGGAGTGGCTCATCTTTGAATAGTGCTAAGTCAATAAAGCTTTTGGAGCTGTAAGTCCCTTTGTCTTTAAAGGTGAATTCCAACTGAGCCATTATGTTAGCTAATAACTTGACCTCCCCTATTGATTCAACCTTGGTCATGTTACTAATTCTATAGTTTTTGGTGCATTTTTGAGATCCTAGTAGTAGTCATCATTGTCATCAGCTTGAACTGTTGTATGGGGAATTCCCTTTGCCTTATCTACTGTCACGACCCAAACTAGGAGTCATGACCGGCGCTAGGGAACTGGAATTCTTTCGAATCCGGAACCCGTAGCAAGCCTTAGAAAATAAAATCATGCAATAATTATATAAAAGTATGACCAAATTAAAATTTTTCTGAATCAATATATAAAATAAATACTCCAAATCCCTTTATAAATGAATACAAATTCATACAATATTCAAATACAAATTCTCAGAGTATATAATATCCAAACAAAATAATACACTTCCAATATAATAACACTACTACTGCAGTTTCTAGAATACAATTCAAAGTTCAAAATATACATTTGCATAAAATAGCCGGGACTGAAGAACACCGGCGAGGAACTCTACAACTAAGGTTTGACGATATGGAATCTCCTGAAAAAAATAATTGAGGGGGGTCAGACCTCACTGAGTGAATTATTATACTATATATACATGCAAACTAAACCATAACAATCAGGCATTATTATATATGTATGTATATACACACAATTCACACGAATGTCAAACTCTGCTTTTATAAATATACTAAATGTAGAAAACATTTTTTTTTAATTTATGAAGGATCCATAGAACCCTAAATAATAACAACCTCAAATAATCCCATCATCACTCTAGCCATACAGGCTTACTTGATTCCAAATAGAACACTTATTCCAATCTGGACAGCAGACTGGCCCCGAGACACTAAGTCGACCGAGCTCCAGCAGTCTAGCTGTCAGTGTGATTGGCCCCGAGACACTTGGTCAACCGAGCTCCAGCAATCACACTATCTATCACCTCACATCTTAATCAACCCAATAGATCATTCAATTCACTTATGGACAGTAGACTGGCCCCGAGACACTAAGTCAACCGAGCTCCAGCAGTCCGACTGTCAGTGTGATTGGCCCTGCAATCACATTATCTAACATACCATTAATCTTAGTCAAATCAATTAAATCAATTATAATCACCCAATTTTAACTCTTACTCAATCCTTATCTATCGTACCGGTACGTACACGGTCCTAGTGCTGCCCACTAGGAAGCACGTTCTATTGATATCCTTCACTTAAAATAAATCATTCATTCGAAAAATAATTAATGTAGAACAATATTCAAAATAGTAAAAACAACCATATATATATACAAAATATATACCTAAAATATACTCAGTATATTTCAGGTATATATATATATATATGTGTGTTAAAATATGAAATAAACTAAAGATAAATCATTAATATAGTTAAAAACAATTTAAATGAGTAACAATAATATAACATGCATTATCTTAAAAATATATTTAAATATGCAAAAGATATACCCTAAGTACACAAGTCATTTAATAAACCATTTATGTATAAATATTCATTTAAATACGTGTTTGTTTTTAACATATATTCACAAATATACTAAAAACAAACCTAATTATCTAGCATGTATATATAAAAAATAAACCCTAAATATACCACTAATGTGTTAGGTTTAATTTAATAATAAAACATTTATTTATTCGGAAATAAATAAAAAATATACCAAAAATAAACTTTAAAATAATTTAAGTGTAGGTTTATAATTTAACATGCAATTATTGAAGAATAAACCTAAAATCTACTGAAACTATACCTAAAGTATACTAATCATTTAATAAAATAATTACGTCTAAGTGTACATTTTAAAACATGTGTATATTACTCAAATGTATTAAACCTAAACGTAATTGTTTAATATGCATATATCAAACTAACATGCATAATTATTTAATATGCATATATATAAAAATGCAACCCTAGATATACCAAAAATATTATAATTTAAATCATTTTTAAAACATACAATGAAAATGAAAAATTCTAAATAATGCACCCTATATGCAGTGCATATATATACAGTATAATAACTCACATGTTAGCGCTCCACGAGACAAACTCAGTGGGCCTGATCCGTTAGGCCTCGGTCTCGGCGTAGCTAGACAAACAAATGACAACATGAAATCAGAATAAAATTAATAAAAATTCTAAAGACTCGATCTAGAATTTTAGACACAGATTTAGAATAGGAATTTGACCGAATATCACGTTTTACGAAAATTCTATCGAAAATCCGACAGAACCTCCCTTGTAAAACGGACATCTCTCTACTCAAAGAGTAGAGTCGGTCCTGCAAAGAAATACACTTCAGAATAAACACAGGATTACAACCAAAATCCCTCGGTCGGACTCCAAACTACAATTCACCGACCGAGGTTCACAATTCACAGAATAATTATAAAATACCAAAAATGCCCTTATATAATAAAAATACATTTTATAAATCCAAATTACGTAATTAACCCTAAAACACGTTAAAAATCGATAAAAACTCATTTATTTAGAAAAATCGTATATTATATATATAATTTGAAAATAATTTACGAAAAATAGTTTTAATTAGTTAAAAATACTAAAAATTTGCAGAAATAATTTTTATACCCTAAATAATTATTAAAACCAATTTAATTACATTTTAACCAATTTAGTGTAAAATTACCAAAATACCCCTATATATATATATTCACTATAAATGTTCAAAAATTCACCAAAAATTATATAATTACTCAAAAATTAATTTCTCAACATATAATTCAATAATATCAATAAATATACTCAATTTACCAATTTATTTCAATTAAACACATAATTAACCCTATTTTTCAAAATTACATAAACTTAATAAATTCCAAATAAATACATAAAAATTCACAAAAATTACAAATAAATTTCTATAATTCATTTCATAATTTAATTAATTAATTTTCGAAAATTAGAAAATAATAATAAAATAATCAAAAATTCAGCAAAATTAAAATAAATTCCAAAAATTCTAAAAAAATTACGGAATGTAGATTAAGCTTTCAGGAACAAAGTTTGTGAAGGAATTTTTCATGAATCAATCAAATTGAAGCAAAAAAAAATTTTGAAACCCAAAATGGCTGATTTGAAGAAATTGAAACCTAAGCAATTCTAGACCAAATCAAGTGAAACAAAGCTTGGAATCACACTCACCAGAGCTAAAGGAGAAGATAGAGACTGAAGGCATCAAATTTGGTGGCCGGAAATTGCTTGGTCGGAGCTAAGTTGATTTTTGGCTCCTTGAAGAAAATCCGGCCAAAACTCACCGGAAAAGAGTGTTTCAGGTGGTGGAAATGGCTGGAGGTGGAGGAGGAAGGCTGAGGGGCATAGTAACAGCAAGAAAACCAGCTTGAAAGTGGCTGGAAATGGTGGAAAACGTTTTGGGAGGAAGAAGATGAAGGAGGGGCAAAACTGTAAATAAAGGGAAGTTTTGGTTTTTTGATAAAAAAAATTATGTATATATGTATATATATATATATTTACACTATATATTATAATAATATAAAATTTCACACACATTAAATATACACCACACACATATTTTAATATGTTTAATAATTTATAAGCTTAAAATTAATTAATACAAAAATTAAATAATAAAATTAAGGAAATTAATTAAGCTCTAATTAATTTAAATAAATACACATATATACATTTTATTTTAGCACTTTAAAATTATATATAAGTTCATGAAAATTCATAAAACTAGTCAAAATAAATAGTATTAATTTATTTGCGTGTCAATTTCCCCGAAAATATAATTTTCGAAAATTTTTTACGTAAAGTACTTAAAATAATATAAAATAATTAAAATTAGCTTTAAACAAACAACAAACTCATAAAATATCATAAATATATATACAAAAATTATTAACACTGCATATCCCAATGCAGTATAAAAATATTTAAAAATTCGAGATATTACATCTACCCTCTAGTGAATAGATGCGAAAAATGTTATTCCTATCTCGAGCACTTTTGGCTTTGATTTGGGCTTGTAGGATTTCGGCTATGGTACCATCAGCAAGAACTTTTTAGAACCCCTCTCTTAGCCTATCTTTGAATTGTTGACAAAAAGTATCTTTTTGGTCACTCATGTTGGGTGTTTGATTATTGTACATTTATTAAGGTTAGCTAAATGAATGATGCATAACGTGTGCCTGTAAGAGAAAAGGGTAAGCATGTATGGAGTGGATGCAAAATCCTATGATTAAAAATTATTATTCTTATAAGAAATAATGGTTATTACGTGCTTATTTACATGTATATTATGTATACATGATTAAAGTTGGTTAGTTTTTCCTGCATAGTGAACAAACTAATCATAAGCAAGCTCTTGCTTTTAACTTTATTTCTTCATGAGGTTATTCAATCCCTTTCCTAGGTAGGTTTTGAACCTTTAGTCATCGAGGGACTATAGTTGCGCTCTCAAAACTAGGCTATTTAAGTTTATATTGATAAGAACCAAAGGGTAAATTGAGGAATGATACTAAAATGTGCTTGAGGTAACCATATGATATTGATGTGAGGGTTAATTTTTAGGCTTCAAATGATATCCAGAGCCCATATACACCCGTATGCATAGGACCAAGGTCAATCAGAGGGAGCTCGAGTTCTTGCCCCCACAACGATATTTGATATGTTTGCCGGGAGTCATGAAAGTATCATTTAATAGTTTATAGTTTGATTTTACTGACATAAAGGTCCATAATCTAGTTGGATTCCTAGCCCATTCATTTGATCTAATAAGGATAAATGGATGACGTCTCATAGGTTCCATCATTAAGGGATGATGTTATTTATTTGGTTTACACAGATTATTCAAGCTGAGGTACATGATTTTTATCATTCTCTATGCTTTGGGCTCACACAAAGTATATGAGAATCATGTGGTCCTAAGCCCGAATGTTCCATGAAAACTGACATTACAATATCATTTGATGATAAACACTAGCAGAGTCATGTCATTTTATTAATATCAGGTCAAACAAATAGTGTTAGGATAGGGATAACATGCATAACTTGGTGGAATCCTAATGGATGTTACTACTAGTTTATCTAAATAAGCTGAGCTAAGGTGAAAAACTAAGGATTACTTTAGCAAGAATACCCTCATATGACTAGGGTTACGGACTTCAGTCAGTGAGTCTAGCATTCTTTTGATAACTTGGTCACCCCCTTACGATATAGGTTACAAGCTCTGGTCAGATAAGTTTGGCAAATGCACAAGTAAAGACTAAAGGTGATAATACCATATCTTCGTCACCCTATGACTTAAGTGGAATCATGATGGTAATGTCATTTAGTATTATCGAGGCTTTTAGGGACCAATGATGCACATGTGATGTGTAGTGAAAATGTAATGGTGAGGGACTTTATACAATAGAGCATTGCATAATGAGATATAGTCATTTTCGAGTTGATCTCTCTTATTTAGAAGTCCCTAGTGGAGTCACCACTATGAGCAACCTTTTTTTGTTTTGCATCTCTTTTTTTTTGGTTTCGAGATGAATTGGTTCCATAAGGGTTTGTTTATTTTTAAGGGACATGGCAACTTTATTGAATAGGGATAAATGATTGGTCTTGGGAGGAATGAGATTCATTTGATTTTATTGAGTCACCACCTAATTTTTAGAAATTTAGGAAAAGAAAGGGATAACATTGGGTTACTCAGCAAGTATTGCCCTCAGCAGAGATTTTTTGATTTGGGGAATCCCATATACTTTTTGACTATTTTTCATTATATAAGGTTTGATGTATAGCTAACGCAACACGCTAGTTTTGGTAATGACAGTTTGTTTAGCATTCACACAATTCATCAAATAATGGAAGATAATAAAGCTAAAGGATATTATTATTACATCATTTTCCTAATAAAATACATATAAAAGGAAAAAAGATTATGGATAAGTAAATCTAATTTTAAATATGATGAATCTACAAGGTAAATATGACCATTCACAAAGCTTGCTTGATCACTTGAATAATGGGATAAGCAATGGACACTTGATCATTTGAAAGAGTAAATGAAATGTAGATGATCATGCATGCTTGTAGTGATTATTTATACTACAATGATAATATAGGGGATGCATGATATCATTACTGGACTAGAAACATGATGACTCTATTTCAGGATATGAACTTTCACATTATTGATCTTTACAATGTGGTTTCATGTTTTGAAACTAGAGGATGCAGAATGATGATATGAAATGAGCATAATAAAGCATAGATAATTCATATAGCATGTACAATTGCTACTCTCAACATACAAGCACAACAGTATTCCCAAATAAAATAAACATGCTAAAATGATTGTGTGGTACTCAGGCTCTACTAAGCTTTTATGAGTTTTGAAGCTTGAGCTTTAAGGGATTATCAAGCTTTCCTTATTAAGAGGTTTAAAATGACAATAGAATGATGCTAGTTTGTATACCTTTGAAGCATACTTTGACAAAGATGAGGCTCAGTTTGGTGGAAAAAAGGTCTAATTTCCTAAGAAAAAGACAGTGGGAGAGCAAAAACTATCTGGAAAGGGGTTTTTAGTGCTTTTGATCGGACTAATTTCTTGAATTTGTATGTATTTCCACTTGCTCCCCCTCAAAATGAGGTGCGGAGGTGCCTGTTTATAGTGAAAAAAATGGAATTGGGGGGTACAGGCGTGGTCATGGATTCCATCCTATACATATGTCCCTAGGACGGAATGCATGACCACACGAAGTGCATATGACTACATGCTTGGCAAGTGGTCATGCATTGGCGCAAGGCCATGCACACTCACATGCAATTACGTGCCCTTTCACACGTTATGCATTCCATCCGAGGCTTACACATGCTTTTTCAAGGTTGGTTCCTAGGGTTTTTAGGCCTTTTGGACATGTTTTTGAAGTTCGTTTTGTAAAATTCAGTCTCAATTTTAGCACATGACACGTAAGGGTGTTTATGCGCACTTTTGAGCTATATGTGCTAATACCCAAGTTGTTTTGGACTATTTTAGGACCACTCCTGAAGGTTTTAGAGCCTTCCAGATGTATTTCAAAAGTTCATTTTGTGTAGTTTGGCTTTGATTTTAGCGCATGACACGTAGGGGTGTTTATGGCTTTATGCGCACTTCTAAGCAACATGTGCTAATCCTCAGGTTTTTTTGGACTATTTTAAAACTATTTTTGGAGGCTTTGGAGCCCTCCAAATGTGTTTTCGAAGTCTATTTTGTCAAAATTGATTTTCATTTTTTCATGAAGTTGGGGGTCCCGATCTAACAAAATGAACACCAGTCTAATAAGCTGAATGTTTCAAGAAAGGAATTCTCAAAATAAGCTTCTCATTATTTCAATAATTCATATTTTGTAAGATCAAAGCACAACTTAATGGCTCAGTGATCGATTTTTCACACTGGTGGGGTCGATTAGGTCTTTTAAGGTGGCACACTTTGGAAGTGTTATGAACAAGCAAACTTTAATGATCTTAGAAGTTTATTTCATTATTGGACCTTTTTGGGGATAATCAAAGTTGAGGTATAACAAATAGATTAGTTAAAATTCTATTTCACACCTCAAACTTTCATAAACCAAAAACATTCTTTCTAGTAATGCTATCTCACAAACAAGCATCAATCAGATCTCCCAATATAACTTCATTCTCATAATCATCATATAATAAGATTATATTTAACTTTCAGGGCATTCAATAAACTTAAAGAGGATTAGATTTACATTTAGATTTACATAAACTTTCTTAAGTCATTGAGAGATTTAACAAGTATTTGTGGATCTCTTGAATCCACCATTTTTCAATGCATATATTCAAATGAAGAGTGCATTTGGTCGTAATACAATACTCAACAAGCTTAACAAAAAAAATGGAATTTATAAACAAGAACTAATATATTAAATGAACTTAAATCAAATGGGCTACCAAAATCACAACGACATAAAAGAACTTAGCCACTCGTTGCTATAAAATTCACCATTCAATATTCAATTACATAATAAGAGAATAGGATAAGATAAAAGGGAGAAATGTTATCTAAAGGAGCTTGAATCTTTTAAATGGGTCACTCTTTCAACTTCTTTTCCTCCTTTGTTCTCCTCTCTCTTTTTCCTCTTTCTCTCTTGTGTTCTTTTTTTTCTCCTTATTTTTTCTTATGAGTGAGAGGATATATGTGAAAATCTGGCCCCCTCCTCAAGTAATGCATGCCTTTTGTCCTTTTTAACCCTTTTAGAACATCTCTTATTACCTCCATTAGATATTTTCCTTAGTTAGTACACCTTAGTATGTTCTGTGCTAAAAATAAGCTACTCACAATCATGTACAAACATTGCTCATACAGAAAGGCTTCTCATAAGGTTGTGATCGTGCAACAACCATGCTCTCAATAGAATCTTGGCTTGATGGACAATTGTAAAGGCACTTCAGGCTGCACTTGTGAAGGGCTTGACATCATTTGGGGGCTAGCATTTAGGCATCCCATGATTGTGCTTTAAGCCACTCTCATATTGATTGCTTGCTCTATTGCACTCTGCTCCTTTCTCTTCTTCTTTTACTTCTCACCTTCACTAACTACCTCCATAACTCATTTTCCCAATAGAAGAAATGGAGAAAACATAAAAGTATCTATCTATAAATGCTTTTCTATACTATGTAAATTAAATACCTAAAAATATGCATAATTTGACACCAACAAATACCCCCACACTTGAATCTTTACTTATCCTTAAGCAAACTCAAGAACACATATTATCAAAGTAATAAACAAGGTGTATATCCAAAATTTCATCAAGCAAACAACACAATCTTCTCCTAATAGATATTTTACAAACCTCAAAACAAGGTTAACAAATCAAGTCGAGATTTTAAATAACCAAGTGAAGAGCATGTTATCTACTCACAATCTTTTAAATATAAATTAAATCTTAGGAAAAGTACATATGATTAAAAAAGACTCCAATCCAAGGTGATTGTAATTTAGTATATGGAAATCAACTTTATCCTCTTTATTTTTAACATTTGTGCTTTTCTTCCCTCTCTTAATAGTTCCTTGCCTTTCCCAAGTACACAATGTGAACACCTCAAGAGGGTTCTTAGAATACTCATACTCTTGTATGAGAGCATTGGAGTAAATGGAATTCAACTTCCAAGTGTAATTTTTTTCTTTTTTTCTTTTTTTAAGAATGGAAAAGAGTGTTTTTATGATTCCTTTTGCATACAAATAAAATGACCCTAGAGGGGAGTTTGATTCATTCACAATACTAATTCCCTAAACAATGTTTCAAACTCAAGATCAAGTAACCAATAACATGCATTAAGTTGATTAAAGGATAAAAGATCTTAACTTAAAATGTTAACCAATTTTAAGAGATATTAAACTAACCATTAATAAAAGACTAAAACTTATAAGCTTAACAAAACCATTGAATACACCAAATTCATCACCAAGATAATTATGCAAAAATCCAAGTATCAAAATTTCAAAAGTTTGGGTCAAATTTTCATAAATGCAAAATGCAATGCATGATGTACCTAAAATATACACAAAATATATTAAAAATTCAAAAGATGCAAAATGATTACCCCCTCCCCTCACACTTGAATCACACATTGTCCTCAATGTGTGTTGGGTACTTAAATGCAATAGAAATGCATAAAACAATCTAAAATTATATAAAAAAGCATAATATAAAATGTATAAACATGAAATGTATTATTATAAAATTAAACTAAACTAAAATAAAAAGAAAAGAAATAAAAAGAGATAGGGAAAAAGAGTTTGAGGCCCTCTTAGAGGAGGTGATAATGATAAGGGCTGAGAAGCTGATGAGTTCTATTGAGTTTATAGAGGAGGGGCTTAAGGGTATCTCCTGACAGGCAATGGTGATGGAAGGTTGTCATGTCCTTCCTCCAAGTCCATGAGTCAATCATTAAAATTATTGTGCTTATCCTCTATTGATTTCTCGATGCTCTAAAAGCATAAGTCTGTTGATTTTTCAAGACTCTCAATATGAGAGTTGACTGTTGCTGTTAATAGGTCCAACTTGTCAAAAACTTAGTTCATGGCATCGCTTGATGATGCAAGCAGTTGAAGTAGTGGTTTGTAGGGTTTTTGGGCCTTTTGGGCATTACGCACTCTATGTGGGGCTTACATGAGCCTTTTTAAGGTTGGTTCTTAAGGTTTTTAGGCCTTTCAGACATGTTTTTGAAGTTCATTTTCTCAAATTTGGCCTGGATTTTAGCACATGACACTTAGGGGTGTTTATGCGCACTTATAAGCAATATGTGCTAATCCTCGGGTTATTTTGGACTGTTTTGAGACCACTCCCAGAGGTTTTAGAGCCTTTCAATGTGTTTTTGAAGTCCGTTTTGTTTGGTTTTGCTTTAATTTTAGCGTATGATGCATAGGAGTGTTTATAGCTTTACGCGCACTTTTAAGTGACACGTATTGATCCTCAGGTTGTGTTGGACCATTCATAAACCACTTTTAGAGGTTTTAGAGCCTTTTGGATGTGTTTCTAAAGTCCATTTTATCAAAATCAATTTTCACTTTTTCACAACGATAGGTCTTAGTTTAATGTAATGAACAACAGTCAAACAAGCTAAGTGTTCCGAGAAGGAAATTCATGGAACAACCTTCTCATTATTCTAATAATTCATATTTCATAAGGTCAGAGCACAACTTAATGGTTTAGTGATCGATTTTGCACACTAGTGGGGTCGGTTGGTCTTTTAAGGTTGCACAATTTAGAGGTGTTTTGAACACGTAGACTTTAGTTATCTCAAAGGTTGTTTCATTATTGGACCTTTTTAAGGACAATCAAATTTAAGGTATGACAGTTGCCCCCTGCTTCGCATCTGTTGCATAGCCATCTAGCGCTAGTGTCAATATATGTGAAGCAAATTTAAAGATGCAAAAAAAAATCATTTTTTAAAGAGGGAGGTACTCACTTGAGTGTTGCGTTATTGTGATTTGACCATTAGGATACTACCACTATAACCTTTTCAGGTGTTAGGTGAATAGACAGATGCTGCCATTATAACCTCTTTAAGTGTTAGGTGAATAGAATCATGCCATTATAACCTCTTCAAGTGTCAGGAATATAGAATTATGCCACTATAGCCTCTTTAAGCATCATGGAAACTGAATCATGCCACTATAACCTCTTCCAATGTCAAGTGAACATGATAATGCCACTATAACCTCTTCATGTGTCAGGCAAACAAAATCATGCCACTGTAATCTCTTCAGGTGTCAGGCAAATAGAATCATGCCACTATAACCTTTTTAGGTGTCAGGTGAACATAAACATGCCACTATAACCTCTTTACATGTCAAGCGAACACAATCATGCCACTATAACCTCTTCAGGTGTCAATGAATAGAATCATGCCACTATAACCTCTTTAGGTGTTAGGCAAATAGAATCATGCCACTATAAACTCTTCAGATGTTAGGTGAACGGAATCATGCCACTATAACTTCTTCAGGTGTTAGGGAAGCAGAATTATGCCACTATAACCTCTTTTGGTGTTTGGCGAATAGAATCATACCACTATAACTTTTTCAGGCGTTAGGCAAATAGAATCATGCCACTATAATCTCTTTAGGTGTTATGTAAGCAAAATCATGCCACTATAACCTCTTCCAATGTCAAGCAAATAAAATCATACCACTATAACCTTTTTAGTAAGCGAATAGAATTATGCCGCTATAACCTCTTAAGGTGTCAAGTAAGCAAAATCATGCCACTATAACCTCTTTAGGTGTTAAGCGAATAGAATCATGCCACTATGACCTCTTCTAGTGTCAGGTGAATAGATTGTTATCATCATTATGATTAACACAATACATCCTTCTCTTTTAGTCTTGGTCGATGATGATGTGATGATAACGTAGTGATGATGCAATGATGATACAGTGATGATATAGTGATAAATAATGTCATAACTTATTGTGTTGCACATGATTTATAGTAGGATATCCTTTCAATGATTCTTCCCTATTTTTCTTCTCTTAAGAGGTGCTAAGTTTCTTAAAAGTGGTGAGGCCACATGTGGTGTCTTTAGAAATATGTAGTTCTCATCAGTGTACTTTCATATGAGTTTAGTGCATGTCTTTTAGGACTAAAGAAATGAGTGTGCAAAGTCTCAGAGTGCGCATAAAACCATATAAGAGCAAATAGAGGGTAGAAGTGCGTGTGGCTGCACATAGGGAGCATGTGGTCATGCACTGAGCATATGATCATGCACCTACCCCTCTCTATGCTTACTTAAATGTGTGTTCTAGAGGTCTGTGGAGGCTTCTTCCAGACTTCTTTGAGTGTTTTCCAACTCTTCCTAATCCCTTTCATGTTTTAGGTGCTTTCTGCTTTGTTTTTTCTTATGTATCTTCTTGCATAAGATGGAGTTCCCTAACATTCCAGAAGGTCTAGAGGATATCTTTTTAGATGAGGAGGGTCAATTCACAGAGGCCATTAGAGCTAGGACTTCCACTATGGGGACTATCACTGATGGTCCGTTTAGCACTCAAGGTCCTCAATTGTCTAGGCTTTCTCAAGGAGACCTGGTTCCTATGGTTTATAGTTTAGAGACTCATGCGTAGCCTCATCATCATCACTAGGTAAGTCCTTCTGAAGCTTATTAATTAGCTGCCTTGCTATTTATTTTGCTATATGAGGTTGTTATAGCAGTAACTCTGTAGTACTTACTATAACTGTCTATTAAGTCATAGCTTTATTATGAATACTGATAGTGATAGCTCTTGCTTTATTTTCTTATTGTGATTATCTGTTGGTGCTTGCTATGATGCTTCTTTTGGCTTTTGTTTATTATTCCTGTTACATAATAGAAAGAAAAATGTGTTAGTATTTATTAATTGTGCAAGTGTTTGATAGCTTGCCTATTATTTGTAGCCTCATAGGTCCATTATTGTGCTGCCTGGTAAGTTTAATAGGGTCAGCATGTATTATCAAGGACTTTCATTGTGCATGAAACCGATGATTACTAGGAAGGGCTTTGACAGGGTTATTAATGCTTTATCTTATGACTCATATGCATCGAGTCAAATTGCTATGTACACACTGATAGAGTGATGGATGGACACGATGTGTTCTTTCCATCGACCTGTTGGGGAGATGACCATCACTCCTTTGGACTTTGTTGCTATTATGGGCTTAAGCTTTTCTAGAGAGCCCATTCCCTTTAATAAGGAGGAGTGCTCTTCTGTGGTGGCAAGGAGGCACTTTACCATGGAGTTGCTTGGGGTGGCCACTCCTATGAAGTTTGGGTGACCATACCTCACTCATTACATTGAGTTTGTATCTTCCATATGGATGATGTATGATGATGGTCTTATTTCAGCAAAGCAGTTGGCTCACTATTTTTTGTTATATTTGTTGAGTGTTGTCATCTTCCTGAACCCTTTAGGTATAGGTAGTCTGTGATTGCAACTTGTTCTAAGGGATTTAGACAGCTTGTCAAGGTATTACTGGGGTATTGCCACTTTTGCCCATATGTACTCAAGACTTGATGCAGCATGTCAAGGTGGCTCAAGGATCTATGAATGCTTATTTGTGCTAGATGTGAGTCAAAGTAATTATGTCTATTATTTTTTCTCTTAATCTTTAGTTTACTATTTATGAATTCTTAGTTCTAATAGATATAGGCTTATGAGTTCAGGGTTCTCCCTTGTCCGACTGTCAAGCATTTCCTGGAGGATATCCGTCTTTCCTCGATATTCTTATTGGATCATGAGGACTACTTATTTGACTGACGATTGCACAATGGCTTGGGACTACATGTATGAGTTGTCACCTGATCAGGTATGTTTGACTCCTGCTATGTTGGTTGTTTATATTTTAGAGATTCTTTGTTCATTCTTGCCTTTTGAGTAGATCTTTCTTCACTAATGGGTGGCAATGTCACATTGGATGGTAAAGATAGTGACTGAATGGTAGATGATAGAGACACGAGTATTGCTCTTGGCATTACTGGCAGAGTGTGGTATTTGGGCAAGCGAGTCCATCATTAGTGGGATGGTCCATTTGCAAGGAGAGTCCCTATTTCTCCCCTGGTGACATGTTATGGGGCTATGAGTTTTAATGGTAATGAGCTTGCTGCTATTATAATGGGATACTCCTTTAAAAGTCTTTTAGAGAGTATAGGATTGCCTTATGCTGATGTATTGATCCCTAAGTTGATTAATGTTATGGCTAGTGGCACTTTTCCTCCACCTCTGCCTCCTCAAGCAGATGCATCTCATCCTTCAAATTCGAGGACTGAGCCATTATGTGAATTCATTGGGAGTTGCTTCCTCTAATCTGATAGGCTTTTATTCTTATTTTGTGCATGTAACAAACTTTATTAGTAATAAAAAGTAATTGATAAGAGTTCTGAAAGCTTATCTACAATGACGATTATCTTATCAAAAGAGATCTGGGTCCTGTTTTAAAGAGAATGAGGGCACGTTCCATATTGAGGTGACTACCCATGCTAGCGGTGTGGCTTTTAGTAGTACTATTCTTGGGGACTTTATAGTTTTTCCATCCTTGGCTTTGCTTGGGATGGATATCTTTGGTAGAGTAGTGCATTTTAAGTTGCCTTGCCCTGGCTTTCCTCAATTAGGTGTCGCTCCTCCTGACGCTACTCATGTTCATATTTTATTTTATTTATTTTGCCTTTGTTTCATTTATTTGGTAAGTGGTGATTGACTTATCTGCTCACTTTTGTAGATTCCTGTCTCCTTTGGTCAGTATTGGTATACTGTTGCAGGGAGTGTGCAGTAGCACTTTTTGAAGTTTGTGACCACTCAAAGGGTATGCTTTATTTATTATATCTATTTATTTTATGCATATGTTTTGTGTATATATGTAAGCACCCAATTTCGAGATGATGAAGTATGGATGCGACAAAGGACTCCAATGATGAAAATATCATAAATGGGTCTTCAATACTTAAAGTTTAAAAGAAAGAGTTTAATGTTTTTCAAGGACTGAATTGTAATACTTTTTAAGGACCTAATTGAAAAATTAAAATTCTTTTAGGGGTCTTTTTGTAATTAAATGTTAAAAAATAAATAAATAAATTTTTACGGATCAGAATTCTACAATTCCGATTCTCGCACTATTTTTTCAATTTTTTTTAATTTTTAAAAATATTTTTCCTCGATTTTGATTTGCTAAAAATTTTCTCAAATTTATTTTTTTAGATTTTCAGAAAATAAAATCCTTTTAAAACTGGAACTCTTAAGTACGTAGGATTAGGGTTTTTGTTGTTGCTCTTTTCTTATATAAGGATAGTTCAGGCTCTTGAAAAGGAGGAGGCTCTCTTTGGACTATCTCTTTTTTTTTTTTGCTTTAAAAAAGTTCTCTTCATATTTTTCTTTGAAGTAGTACGTAAAATATTTTTCTTTAGATTTTCTTTGTTTTTAGAGCAAAAGCAATGGACTTTTGAAGAGGAGGACATCAAGTTTTGAAGATCCATTAAAAGTAACGGTGAGGAGCTAATCAATACTACATCCATTCAATTATCCTTTCTTCTACCCTTTTCTTTTATTTTTATTTGATTATCTAGTTTGATTTTAATTTTATTCAATTTTTAATTTTATTTTATTTAAGCTCTAATCATTATTTATTTTGCTTTTGTGTTCATAATTATAGTGGGAGTAACCTAAGCTATGGAGTAGCATGTGATTGAATAAGAACAAAACTCATGAAGATCCATGGAATGCCATGAATTAAATTTTGTATTTGAATGTTGTTTTTTTAAGTTTTATTTACTTATTTGCTATTATTTTGTTGGTTATTTTATTTTGTGTTTTTTTGGGTTGTATTAGTTTTTATTCCTATTTGCAGTAGATCATTATAATAGCCTCAATAATAAGAATAATGGAATTTGGTGTGTGTGTGTGTTTGTGTGTTTTTTTGTTTTAATTTAATCAGTTAATAAAGTTAGGGTTTTCATTGGGTAATTGATTAAAATTAATGGTTATAGAAATCCTTAGGTGTTTTTAATTAAATTATAGTTAAGTTGGTAAAATTGGTTTTGCCTGATTGATTATTTTATTTTATTGTTTATGATCACTTTAATTAAATTAGGGTTTTAGCATAAGTTAAATTAATTGTTTGATCTTTTTATTTGTTTAGCTTGATATTTATTATTTGTTTTTGGGTTTGTTTATTTATTTTTGTGTTTTGGGCCTTAAGCCCATATTAAATTCTAATCCATTTAAATAAATTTAGGGCTTTTTTTAGGTTTGATAATTAGATTCACTTTATTTATAAATTTTCTAATTTAATTAAGATTAGGTTTGATTAATTAAAATGCATTATTAGGCCCATAATTAATTAGATTTTAGGTTAGATAGAAGATAATATAGTAATTCATAAAGTAATTCTAAAAGAACATAAGACTGAAAGAAGTTGGTATTCCCTATCTAGAATCTCCTGGTTATAGTGCTAGCTTTCTTTTAGGGAATCGAGTACCACCTTATAACTTGTCCTAGTTATTACCCTGGGTGGCGACTCCTCATCTCCATGCCATGTCTTTGTGACAGTGGTTAGTGTGTTCTTTAGAGCCCTGAGCTTAAATAGTGTTGCAATTGCTAAAATCTTAAACGTGCGCTAAACCTCAATGAATGTGTGTATAATATGTAGTATGTTATACAAGCTGAATAGTATCACACTAGCTGTGAATGGGAGCGAGAGCATGTAACTTATCATGGTCATATTAGTGAGCTAGAGTCATGGCTATCATACTTCATGATGAGCAATGATGAGCTTGGATAAGATGAGGGAGATGCTTGAGTAGGACTAGTGCTTGCTTTTGATTGAAGCCATGGCTGATGTAGTTATTTTAGGAGCTAGATGTAGGAATTTTGGCCTCTGGTTTGCTATGTTCTATCATTTTCCTAAGGTTATGGACTTTAGGTGTTGTATCTGGACATTTATCCCATATATATTGTACGATACTTCTATGATGATGACTATATATGCTTCTTAATGTGTATTATTGATAATGTTTGCTATTGCTCTTGCCTGTCTCTTTTTATTTATCCCTTTTCTACCTAAGGCATCTCCTTTCGGAGCTTTTCATATTTAACTGATTTTTCTTTTTCTTCTTTTTTTTTTGCCTAAGGTGTCTCATCTCTGAGCTCTTCATACGTAGCTGGGCTTTTTTTTAGCCTTTAACTATAGTGACTGATCTTAAAAAGAGAATTAAGAATTATGGTTATGCAATGAAAGAAAATGCAAAGCATGTTTGATGCAATTCATGATGATAAAATGTGTTGCATTTTTCAAAGACATTTTGCATAAATCGGCAATCATTCCCGTTTCATTAAAATCATTTAAGAAAAGCATAGGTGCATTCGTATAATTTTTGAACTCGAGGTTACCCCTATCCTTGACTAGCCTTCTCAGGTTTTCTAGTTAAGTATTTTCTCTCTTTCCTTAACTTTTGCCCAGGTAACCTAGTGGGAGGTCCTTAACTTTTTCCTAAGCTGCCATTTTTAGGTTTTCAACTCAACGGGATTTTTTTATGTCTTAGATGCAGTACTTTTTCAAGTGGTCTATATTAATCAGTTTAGAGAATTTGTTGCCTTCAAAATTCATCAACTTGATTTCTCTTTCTAATAAGACATATTTGACCAAGTATGGGCCTTCCCAGTTTAGTTTGAATTTCCCTCTTGACTCTAAAAGGTTCTACCTTGTTTACTTTAACACCCAATCTCCTACTTTCACTCTCTTGCATTTCATTTTCTTGTTAAAGGTTTTGGCTAGCTACGCCTGATACAACTATGTGTGGTATAGAGCCTTAAGCCTTTTGACTATCCAAGAGGATGAGATTATTGTGCCTCTATTGAGCCCATTGTACCTCTAGTAATTCAAATTTGATCACTACCCAAAGAGACTTGATTTCTATTTCAACCAAAAGCACTGCTTTTGATCCATATATTAATAAGAAATAAGTTGCTTCGGTTGAAGTCTTGACTATTGTTCAGTACCACCATAAGGCATATGGCAATTTGTCTACCCAATCTCGGTAAGTCTGAGTAATTTTTAAAAAAATCTTCTTGATGTTCTTATTTATAACTTCAATGGCTCTGTTTGCTTATGGTCGGTTAGGAGAAGATTTGTGATGTTCCACCTTATAACTCCTTAGTAGCTCTCTAACTTCCCCTTAGAATTGGACACCGTTGTCAGAGATGATATAATGGGGGATCCTATATCAATAAAACAAATTTCTTTTAATGAATTTGGTCATTTGTTTGGCTCCTATCCTTATGAATGTTTCTGCTTTGACCCACTTTATGAAGTAATCCATTACTACTAAGATGAACCTGTGTCCATTTGAGGTTGTCTAGTGGATTTCCCTAATTATGTCTAGTCACCATGCTAAGAAGGGCCATGGAGAGGAGATGTAGTGCAATTCTGTCGGGGGAAGGTGGCTGACATTCCCATGGATCTTTTCTTTATAAATTTGATACAGTCTTCCACCATCATTATCTAGAAGAACCCTTGTCTGATTAGTTTCTTAGCTAGGATTTCTCTATTCATGTATGGACCATAAAAACCCTCGTGTACTTCTTATATTACTCTTGTAGCCTCAGTTTCATCAAGATATCAAAGTTGTAAACCATCCGAGGTTCTTCTGTATAATGCACCCTGGTGCAATATGAATTTTGATGGTAATCATTGAATGACTGCTTTATCTCTTTCATATGCTTGATTAAGATAGGCTCATTCCTATAAATATCTCTAAATGTCATAGAACTAGAGTTTTTCAACTATTTTATCTTTGCTATTCTGCTGTTCTTATGATAAGGTTGTCCTGATCTAAGTAGGATTGAAGGCTTCATAGGCATTTTGGATGGTCCTTCCCATATTGATGCTAGGGAAGCAAGTGCATCTTTCATCTAATTGATATTCATAGGAAGATGAATGAATCTACATTTTTTAAAGGACATAGTAAATAGCCTTAAGTGTTGCTCTTTCAATTTCCAATCTTCCATGGCATGGTTGATTACTATCATAGAATCTTTAAAGATTTCAAGGATATTAATGCTTATATTCTGAGTGTGCATGCCTTGTATTTTGCTTCATTATTTATGACTCTACATTCAAGCTTTTTCCCCATTGGTACCCCTTCACCTTCTAAGGATTGTAATATGATATCGAATCTTATGCCGAATTGATTTGCTGCTCCATCAAAGTACATGCGCCATCCTATAATTTTGATGGCTAAACTAAAGTCATCTAGGAAGTCTAGCTGGATTTCTTTTGAGTGTGGAATGGGGTTGAGAGCTAGAAATTCAGTCATTGCTCTTCCTTTCACTACCTTCTTAGTTGGATACTGCACATCAAGTTCTGTTAGCAATATGAGCCACTTGGTAAGTTTTCCCACTAGAGGGAGCTTCATAGAGATACTTGATTGGGTCCATTTTAGACACAACATGAATTCTATAGGACTAAAATTAATGTTTGAGTTTCTTTATTGCCCATACCATTACTAGGCATATTTGTTTGACGTGGTTGTACTTCTCTCATACAATAACATCCTCTTGCTTAAGCAGTAACTGTGCATTCTGCTTTCATTTCCCCTTCTTGAGCTAACATTACATTAATTGCATTTCCTTTGATAGCCAAATATAGGGTTAACCAGTGGGTTGGCTAGGTAGTTCCTATTCATTCCATTCAACTGGCTGAACTTTTCAGAGTAGCTTGAAGATCGGTTCACACACCGTTATTAACTTGGTGATGAATCTATTGATGAATTGTAGTTTCCCTAAAAACCTTTGATTTCTTTCTTTATTCTTGGTACTGGCATCTCTCTAACCCCTTTTTCTTTGTTTGGATCCATTTTAATCCCATTCTAACTAACAACATACCCCAGCATCTTTCCTAAAATGACCCCAAATATGCATTTCTTTGGCTTAAGCCTAAGACTGTACTTTTTGATTCTTTTGAGGAATTTTTCTAGGTCTAACAAGTGTTCTTCCTTGGTTTTTGACTTGACCATCATGTCATCAACGTACACCTCTACTTCTTTATGTATCATGTCATGGAACATTATGGTTACCATTCTCTAGTAAGTTGCTCCCACATTTTCAGTCCGAAGGGCATTACTCTAAAATAATAAGTACCCTATTCCAATATGAAAGTTGTCTTTACTTTGTCGATAATGGCCATTAGGATCTTATTATACCTAGAGAATCCATCCATGAAGGAGTACATTGCACATGTCGCAACACTATTAACTAGTATATCTATGTGATGTAGTGGGAAATAATCTTTTGAGTAGGCCTTATTCATATCTCTACAGTCGATATAGATTCTAACCCTTCCATCTTTCTTTAGTACTGGCACCACATTTGCTAGACATTCCAAATAGTCTACTACCTATAAGAATTTTTCCTTGATATGCTTCTTGATGTCTTCTTTCACTAATTAGGTCCATTCTAGTATAAGTCTTCCTAGTTTCTACTTTATCAATTTGCACTAATCTTTAGTAGGAGTGAAGTGTTGAGCAATGTCGCTGTCAATACCAGGCATATCGTCATATATCCAAGCAAATACTTTTAAATATTTAATTAATATTTTTTTAATTTCTCTCTTTTCTTTAGTGGTAACATCTTTCAAAATATGTAGAATGTGTGGTTCAGATTATATGCCAGTGTTAAATGATTAAGTGCGTATGGAATGAATGTCAAATATGCTAATGTTTTAATTAATGCAATACACACTACCATCATGAAAGACATCAAACAAGTAAGCAAAATTTGACTTCATTTCATTGACTTTAGAGTTCACTATGTCATCAGTTTCAAACAAAGAAAAAGTGCAAAGATCATCATTAGCAATGTCTTTGAATAAGATACCGTCGATGCTTGATTTGAGGATGGTAGTAGTTTAAACATAATTAATAGTCTTACTCCTAGATTCTAGCTCCAGATTTCTTATTAGCTTATTAATGTCAGTCTCACTGACTATGTCTAGTGTGTGCTTTCCTTTAAAGGTGTCATTGAAGATCTCGAACCCTAATTTCTCGATTATGTTGCTTACCCACTTCTCAGCTTATCCTTGGTAGAGTTAGGTTGAGCTTTTAGCCACAAAAGAGATTGGCTTCTTAGCCCTAGTGTCCTTTTTAGGATCATAACCTAGACTATATCTGTTAGTCTGTCCTTAGAAGTCAAGGAATTCAATGACCCCTAATGTTCCTTTTGTTCTAGTAGATATTACATCTTCTTCATTGTAGTGGCAACTTTAGAATCGATATGACTGTCACTGATTACAAAAATAAGGAATCCTTATGGGACCATATTCAAAGAGGCAATAATTTTTTTTATTTCAGTAGGGATGGTAATGACCTTTCCATTTAGAGGGAACTTGATCATCTGATGCACAGTAGAGGGTATGCCCCTGAGTGGGTAGAACTAAGGTTTTCCTAGTAACAAGACAAAAGTTAGAGGGATGTCTTAGATGATAAATTTTTTCACTGACTTGATATCCCCCATTATGACTACTACTTTGAAAGTGCCAATGACTGGCTTCTTTGAATCATCATAGGCTCGTATGACCATGTTGGATTCTTCTAAGTTTTTAACATTCATCTTGAACTTATGTAGCAACCTTAGGGGGCAAACATTAATTACAAATCCGCCATCCACTATAACACACAAAGTCTTCTTAGATCTTTGCCTTATCTAGTGCTATGACAAGGGCATCCCTATACTTCTTATAGGCCATGAATAGGTCCCAGATATTGGCTTATACTTGAGTCTTCTTAAGCTGCTCGAGGATAGCGTCTTCCTCTTTGACTGAATCTTGATCACTTTTTACTTCTTTTCCTTTAATGGGATCCTTTTCTTTCTCTAAAGGTTGATATACCCACTCATTGTAAGTTACATGATTGACTGCTAGTGAGGGCTTCTCAGCTGCTTGCTTATCTACCTTTGTACTATTATTCTGGTCTCAAACAATGATTTTAAGATCATCAGAGTCATACCATATATCTATCCCCATGACTTGCGGGTTTTGAAGCTAAATAATATTGACCACCTCATCTTCGACATCAAATTCTTCTCCTCATCCTATGGTTACTATGTCTTCTAAATATATGTAGGGTAGCAGGGGTGTTATGAATTTGACTTTATAGTCGAACTTCCCAGATGGTTGGCCTAGTAAATCCCATACTTCATAGTCACTGCTGGGATTTTTGTCTGTGTCTGCTTCTTATGAGTAAATGCAATTAATCACTTCATCGTTCTTCAAAATATGGGGTTCAAGAATGAGACTTAAGAGTTTTTCTTTTGAGGGCTTTTCTTAGGTTTCTAAAACATCTTGCATTAATTGTTCAACAAGGTTTACTGGAAGATTGGAGAAAATCATGTTGATGGTTGGTAGAGGCATGTTTTGATAGTTTAGGAGAGGATTGGTCCTAATACTGGGTCATCAATTTTTCTAGAGTCAATGAGGTCTTGGATTGCATTCTTGAGGGCTTTGTATGTATCAGTGGTGTGATCGGGCATCTAATGAAAGTGGCAAAACAAGTTTTGGTTAATCTTAGGGGTAATAGGTTTGGAAGAGGCCTAACTTTTTTAGGTTACAAGAGATTCTTTTATAGGAGTCTCTGGAATACTTTGGATAGTAAGAGGTTAAAGTTTGAGAACCTTCTTGATGGTCTAATGGCATTGATAGATGGTGAACTGTGGGTGTCGGGTTGGATCATGTTTATTTCTACAGCTCCAATGAAGGTGTTTTGGATATTTGGTTAGGTGTTGCAGTATAAGGTGTTCCTAGCTTGTTGAGGTTCCTCATCCTCAATTTTGATCCTAACCTGATTGAGAGCTCTGAAGTCATGATAATGAGCAAAGATCATTTATTGTCTGAAGTGTGGTAGTGCCCTCTTAATTACCAGCTCTATTTTTTCATCCTCTAAGGGATGATTTCTCATTTTGACTGCTTTTCCCTACCATCTTATGACATAATCAGAGAAAACTTCATTAGTTTTCTACTTTGTGGTCTCAAGATCTCTTCAAGTCATATCTAGCTTTATCTAGCTAAGTGTTGTATTCATACTACCTGATAAACTTCTTAGTTAGCAGTAGCCAATTGCTTTTAATTTCATCTTCAATGTTGAAGAACTATACTTTTGGTCCTTCCTCTAATAATATAAAGAAGAATCGAACAATTGAAGATTCTATAAGCTTTGTAGTAGCCATAAAGGTAGCATATTGCCTTAGATGGACCCTTGAATCTCTTATTCCATCGAACTTAGCAAAGCTTGGTAGTTTAAAATCATCTAGAAGTGGCTCGTCTTTGAATAGTGCCAAGTTAGTAAAGCTTTTAGAGCCATTAGTCCCTTTGTCTTTGAATGTGAATTCCAATTAAGCCATTTAATTAGCCAATAATTTAACCTCCCCTGTTGATTCAAGCTTGGTTATGTTGACAATTTTTATAGCTTTTGGTGCATTTCTGAGATCCTAGTAGTAGTCATTATTATTATTAGCTTGAATTAGAGTATGGGGAATTCCCTTTGCTTTATCTACCCTAAGGTGAACAGATGTAGAAGCTTCATTCAGTGGTGTGTTATTCCTATCTCGAGCATTTTGGCTTTGATTTGGACTTAGAGGATTTTGACTATGGTTCCATTAGTGAGCAGTTTTTGGATCCCCTCTCTTAGCCTATCTTTGAATTGCTAATAAGAAATATCTTCTTGGTCACTCATTTTGGGTGTCTGATTCCTATACATTTATTAAGGTTAACTAAATGAATGATGTGTGACTGTCATGTAAGAGAAAAGGGTAAGCATGTATGCATAGAATGGGTGTAAAATCCTATGATGAAAGATTATTATTCCTACAAGAAACAGTGGTTAGTACATGCTTATTTACATGTATGTTATGTATGCATGATTAAAGTTGGTTAGTTTTTCCCGTATAGTGAACAAATCAATCACAAGCAAGCTCTTGCTTCTAACTTTATTTCTTCACGAGGTTATTCAGTCCCTTTCCTAGATAAGTTTTGCACCTCTAGTCTTCGGGGGACTATGGTTCTACTTCATAATTAGGTTGTTTTGATTTATGTTAATCAGAACCAAAGGGTAAACTGAGGAATGAAACTAAAATGTGCTTGAGGTAATGACATAATGTCGATATGAAGTTTAATTATCGGGCTTCAAATGATGTCCAGAGCCCATATACATAGGCCCAAGGTCAATCAGAGGGAGCTTATGCTCTTGCCCCCATATTAATATTCAATATGTTTGTCGGGAGTCATGAAAGTATCATTCTATAGTTTACAATTTGATTTTATCGACATAAAGGTTCGTAATCTAGTTAGATTTCTAACCCATGCATTTGATCTGATAAGGATAAATGGATAATGTCTCATAGGTTCCGTCATTAAGGGATGTCGTTATTTGTTAGTTTACATAGAGTATTCAAGCTGATGTCGTTATTTGTTAGTTTACATAGAGTATTCAAGCTAAGGTACATTATCCTTATCATTCCTCACACTTCAAGCTTAAACGAAGTATATGAGAATCATGTGGTCTTGAGCATGAACATTATATGAAAATTAACATTATAATGCCATTCGATGATAAACATTGGGAGAGTCATGCCATTTTATGAATATCAAGTCAGATGGACAGCATTAGGATAGATATACCATGCACAACTTGGTGGAATCCTAGTGGATGTTACTACTAGTTTATCTATATAAGCTAAGCTAGGGTGAAAGGCTAGGGGGTCCCTTTAGTGAGAATTCCCCTATATAACTAGGGTTACGAACTCCCATCAATGAGTCTAGCATTCTTTTAATAACTCAATCACCTCTCTTTAGGACTTAGGTTACAAACTTTGGTTATATAAGTCTGGCAAATGCACGAGTAAAGACTAAAGGTGATAATACCATATCTTTGTTGCCCGTGACTCGAGTGGAACCATGGTGGCGATGTCATTTAATATTATCAAGGCTTTTAGGGACCAATGGTGCACGTGAGATGTGTAGTGCAAATGTAGTGGTCACGGGCTCTATACGATAAGCATTGCATAATAAGAAATAGTCATTTTTAAGTTAATCTCTCTTACTTAGAAATCCCGAGTGGAGTTGCCACTGTGAGCGACCTTTTTGTTACATCTCTTGTTTTTGGTTTTCAGATGAATTGGTTCTGTAAAGGTCTTTTTGTTTTTGAGGGACATGATAACTTTTCAAAATAGGGACAAATGATTGGTCTTGTGAGGAATGACATGCTTTTGATTTTGTGGAGTCACCACCCAATTTTCTAAAATCAAGAAAAGAAAGGGATAACATCGAGTCACTCAGCGAGTATTGCCCTCAGCATAGATTTTTGGATTTAGAGGATCGCATATACTTTTTAACTACTTCTCATTATATGATGTTCGATGTATAGCTACTACAACACCCTAGTTTTGGTAATGATAGTTTGTATAGCATTCACACAATTCATAAGATAATAGAAGATAATAAAGTTAAAGGATATTATTATTACATGGCTTTCCTAATAAAATACATATAAAAGGAAAAAAGATTGCAAAAAAGTAAATCTAATTTTAGACATGATGAATCTGCAAGGTAAATACGACCTTTCACATAGCTTACTCAATCTCATGAACAACGGGATAAGCAATGAACACTTGATCATTTGAAAGAGTAAGCAAAATGTAGATGATCATGCATGCTTGTAGTGACTATTCATACTATAATGATAATATAAGGGATATAGGATGTCATCATTGGACCGAAAACATGATGACTCTATTCTGAGATATGAACTCTTCACATTATTGATATTTATGATGTGGTATCATGTTTCAAAACTAGAGAATGTAGAATGATAATAATAAATTAGTATAATAAAGCATAGATTATTCATATAGCATGCAAAATTACTAGTCTCATCACATAAATACAACAGTATTCCCAAATGCTAGCAATGATAAAATAACATGCAATGCAATAAAATAAACGTGCTAAAATGATTATGTGGTCCTCAGACTCGACTAGGCTTGTGTGTGTTTTAAAGCTTTAGCTTCAAGGGATTATCAAGCTTTCCTCATCGAGAGTTTCAAAATGACAATAGAATGATGCTAGTTTGTATACCTTTGAAGCGTACTTTGACAAAGATGATGCTCAGTTTAGTGAAAAAGAGGTATAATGTTCTAAGAAAAAGACAATGGAAGAGCAAGAAATATCTAAAAAGGGGTTTATAATGCCATCAATTGGACAGATTTCTTGAGTGTGTGTGTATTTCCACTTGCTTCCCCTAAAATGGGGTATGGAGGTGCCTATTTATAGTGAAAAATGTGTGGAATAAGGGGGATAGGCATGATAACGTGTGCATCCTTATGATGGAGTGTATGACCACGCGAAGTGTGCATGACTGCGTGCTTGGTGCATAGTCATGCGCTTGCACGTGGTCATGAGCTAGTGTGTGGCCATGCACACTTACGCATGGTTACTCGCACTTTCACATGTTACACTCTCCATCCAGGGCTTACACAGGCTTTTTTGAGGTTGGTTCCAAGGGTTTTTGGGCCTTCTAGATGTTTTTTGAAGTTTATTTTGTCAAATTTGGCCTCGATTTTAGTGCGTGACACTTAGGGGTGTTTATTCGTATTTCTAGGTAATATGTACTAATCCTCAAGTTGTTTTAGACTATTTTGAGACCACTTTTGAAGGTTTTGGAGCCTTTCAAATCTGTTTCTAAAGTCCATTTTATCTGGTTTGGCTTTGATTTTAGCATGTGACACCTATAGGTGTTTTTGGTTTTATGTGCACTTTTAAGTAATACGCGCTGATCCTCAAGTTGTGTTGGACCATTCTGGGACCACTTCTAAAGGTTTAGAGCCTTCCGGATGTGTTTTTGAAGTCTGTTTTATGAAAATCAATTTCCATTTTTTCACAAAGTTAGGTCCTAGTATAACAAAATGAATATTGGCCCAACAAGCTAAGTGTTTAAAGAAGGGAATTCCCAGAAAAACCTTCTTATTGTTCCGATAATTCATATTTCATAAGGTTGGAGCACAACTTAATGGCTCGATGATCAATTTTGCATGTTGGTGGGTCGGTTTGGTCTTCTATTATTGCACACTTCAGAAGTGTTATGAACGAGCAAACTCTAGTTATCTTGAAGATTCATTTCATCATTGGACCTTTTTAGGGATAGTCAAATTTAAGGTATGATAATTTCCTACAATTTTCTCTCTTGAACTGTGATGAATCCAAGACAAAGATTAGTGGCTCTTGTCTTGCTCGTCTAGTGTTATGCATATGCAACACCAAAGTACCTAAAATCGGAATTCATAAATCAATAGAAATAGAATAATAAAAAAGAAAAAGACTCTAATAAAAAACAATATTAATCAAGTATGATGTTAGCTCCATCAATCCTCATAAATGGCACCAAAAACTTGTTAATTAGTGACTAAATAATGCAAGTGCACGGGTCAACAATTAATAAAGAGGTAAGTATAGTATCATTTCCATAGGGATTGAGGACTAAACACCTATTAATCCCAATCGTATTTTTTGAGAGTGATAATGGTTAGTTTGAAACAAGTAATTAAGTAAATTAACAAATAAACCAAAGAATGTAATTGAAGCTAATGATAATCAATTTAACATGAAAACAATCTATGGTAAAAGCACGTTATTGGGGAATTGGTGCACCACATTATCACCAAGCCAAATAATAGATTAGTTCAAGTTCTATTGCACACCTTAAGCTTTTATAAACCAAATAACAATCTTTCTCAAGCAACGCTAATCTCATAAACAAGCATCAATCAAATCTCTCAATATGACTTAATTCTCAACATCATCATATAATAAGATTAAATCTAACTTGCAAGACATTCAAGAAACTTAAAGAGGATTAGATCTACACAAGTTTTCTGAAGTCATTCATAGATCTAACAAGTATTTGTGGGTCTATTAAATCTATTATTTCATAATGCATAGATTCAAATGAAGATTGCATTTGGCCATAATTCAATACTCAACAACCTCAATAAACACAATATGCAATTTATAAACAAGAACTAATATACTAAATGAACTTAAATAAAATGGTTTTCTAAAATCCCAACAACATAAAAGAACTTAGCCACTCATGGCCATAAAATTCATCATTCAATATTCAATTACACAATAAGAGAATAGGATAAGGTATATGTGAGAAGCGTTGTCTAAAGGAGCTTGAATCTTCCAAATGGGTCTCTCTTTCAGATTCATTTCCCCCTCTGTTCTCCTCTCTCTTTTTCCTCTTTCTATCTTGTGTTCTCTTTTCTTCTTCTTTATGTGTTTCCTATGAGTTAGAGGATATATGGGAAAATCTAGCCTCCTCCTTATGTAATGTGTGCCATTTTTCCTTTCTAGCCCTTATAGAACATGTTCAATCACCTCGCTTAGATTTTTTCCTTAAATCAGTACACCTTAGCACATTCTATGGTGGAAACAAGCTATCCACAATCATGCACAAACTGCGCTCGTACATAAGGGCCTCTCGTTATAGGGTCATGATTGCACAACAACTATGCTCATAACAACTGCACTCATGATAAAAGCTTGGCTTAATGGACAACCGTAATTGCACTTCATGATGTGCTCATAAAGCACTCAATATCACTTGGGGGTTAGCATTTAAGCATCCTACGATCGCACTTCAAGCAATGCTTGTGTCGATTGCTTGCTCTACTACTCTTTATTTTGCTTTTCACTTTCACCAACTACCACCATAACTCGTTTTCCCTATAAAAAATAAAGAAAACAAAAAAGTATCTATTTCTAAATGCTTTTCTATACTAAATGCTAATGAAGATATGCGAATTAAATACCAAAAACTATGCATAATTTAACACCAACACAATTATTAAAATTGAATTGATGAAGATAATTTTGTTATTGAACTATTAAAATTAAATTATGAATAAAATTGATGAATTTTTCAAATTTATATCATTTGATTTTAAAGTTTTTAAATTTTTAATTTTTTATATAAAAGCTGAACTAAAGTTGATTTCAGTAAGTGCACCAAGAGATCCTAATTAGGTGGGCACCTCAATAGCACTCTCATCATAAACCAATCTATAACAATTTATTAAAATGAAAAGAAAGAATAATAAATAATCCAATACAAAGCAATCAAGAAGAGAACCTATAATTCTCGTTGCCTAATTGATCTCTCAAAATGAGATCATTACAATCAAAAGGATGATTCTGCCACCAAGTAATTTGATGCAAATTAACACCTATAAGTGATAGTTGATCAGTAACACAATTCCTCTCACAAAAAATGTGACTTATGTGAACTTGCATAGAGGACAAATGTTCAAACACTCTTGCCATTGATTTTGAAGAGACCAAAGAACCTCAGGACACCTCAAATGCAAAAGATTAACTACATAGAGGTTATCACACTCAATCCAAAGATAAGGAAGGCAAGGATAACAAAGTTTTTAATACCAATCATTATAGCACAAAGTTCAACCTCAAAGGAAAATTTAATGCCCAAAGAAGCTGTGAAAGAAGAAATAGACTGACCAAGGTATTTGCGAAACACCCTTCCAATATCCGCTAATTCGAGGGCTCCTCTAGCTGCCCCATTTGTATTAAGCTTTAAACAATATAGATGAGGAGGATACCATTGAACTCTAAAAATGCAAGGAGGCTAATGTTGTATGCTAGACACACGAAGATGTCAAAGCATAAGCAAATCAGATTGGGAGTTGGACATATGACTAATTCAAAACAAAGAAACATCCATAATAGTTTTGCAAATCTTAGAAATAGAGATATAAATTGGCATAAAATTTTCATAAAACTAACCTCTATTTTTCGTGAACTAGATGCAATGAATGATCGTGACAATACTTGTCCTCCAAAGCTCAAGGAGCTAAAAAGAGAAATGAAAATGCCATGTATGCTGAAACAGTGATAGAAAATTTTGAGTAAATGGCAATGAACATCAAATAAGCTAGCTAAAGTTGTCCAAAGAGTAATGACATAAGAACATTCGATAAAAAGATGATCAATAGATTCTGCACTCTTTGCACAAAGATCACAACGTGATGGAAAGGAAAAACCTTTAACCATTAATAAGTTATCCACTGAAAGTTTACAATGGAGAAGCTACAAACCAAAAAAGGTTTAAAAGGTGGAAGATAGTGCCTCCATAGATCTTTTCCCCAAGCAACTCTAAGGAGGAAAGGCCTAGAATTTAAGTTATAATACTTGTATGTTAAATGACCATTTAAAGAATCGTATAGATAAAGGAATCAGTGTGTAAGTGAGTGAAACTTAACTCTTTAATATCCTAAAAAATCTCTAAAAAAAATAGTTCTAAAGCTCTTAGGAAGATACCAAACTCTTTGAATATAGAGATCAGAAATAGAGGCCCGAAGTTTATTGCAAAAATGAAGAGGAACACCAATAGGATCAGTCATGGAATAACTTAACCATTTATCAGCCCAGAAACTTAGCTTTGAAGACTTACAAACCACCTACTAAAAGTGTTGAAGAATAGTCAAATAAAAATTTTTCACTGAAGACCAAATAGAAGAATTGATATAAGAAGGCCAAGGCACCTTTCATTGATATAGAAAAAGAACACAAAAAAGAAAAAGTGAAATTGTCATTGCTCATACTATTCCATGTAAATTTACTTAACATAGCATTATTAAGTAGATGAAGCCTTTTTAAATTTAGGCCTCCCTTAACCCTTGGAGAGCAACAAATATCCCAACTAATAGTAATTAACTTACGAGAATGAATATTGCCAGTCCAAAGAAAATTTTTATGCATTTTTCCAAATGTTTAAGCAGTATAACAGGCCATTTATACACCATAAATGAATGGATAAATGAACTATAGATAATGGAATTAATGAGAGAAAGGAGACCAGTGATCAAGAGTAAAAAGAGTCATAGAGGGGGGATGAATAGGAATATCAAATAAAAATGAGAAATTAAAATAATTCTTTGCAAGAATTGAATGGAAGTTGAGAAGGAAGAATGAAAAATACGAAAATTTAAGGAGTTTGGATTCAATAACAATCCTATGTCTCCACCTAACTTATCCCTAAGTTAGGATTTTCAATCACTGACAATCTTATTTACAAAATGAGATTACATAAGAGTTTTATGGCTCACTCACAAACCAAATCCTAAGTGTTTCAATGGACAACACTTAAATCAATTCCCTTAGAAATAAATCTCACTTCCCTTCTAATCTATCCTAAGATTTAAGATGAAAGAAATTCTATTTCTAAAACACAACCAACTCTTATAAGAGTTATACAAATAAAGAATTGTTTTAGAGAATTTGAGAGCTCAATTGAAAGCTTAAGAAAGAATGAATGATAAACAAGTTTTTTAACTTCCATTCAGCTCTAGAGGTATTAATATAGATAAACACTAAAAATTATAGATGTTGGAGGTGTAATCCAATTTCTATATTTTGAATTCACTGTTTATAATTTTGAATTATTGTAGGTGATGCTGTCAGACAGCTATGCATGGATTGAAACCATAACTGGCTACTGAAGATGTTCGATTTTTCCCACACTTCCTTCATAAAAGTTATAGATATTTGACTTGAATTTTCATATCATTTTAAATCACCTCAATTGAAATTTTTTAGCTCAAGATATGTCCAAAATAATAAGAGCTATGCAATCTAAAATGCAGACTACTGTCAAACAACTATACACAAGTTGAACCCATGATTTTATATTGAAGACATTTCAATTTGCTAAAAATTTCTACATTAAAGTAGTAGATATTTGATTAGATTTCCATATCATTTTAAATTACCTCAATTGAACTTCTTTAGCTGAAGATATGTCCAAAATACTAAGAGCTATGCAATTTAAAATGTCGACTACTGTCAGACAACTATGCGAAAGTTTAACCCTTGATTTTATATTAAAGAAATTTTAATATGCCAAAATTTTCTCCATTAAAGTTGTAGATATTTGACCTAGCTTTCCATATCATTTTGAATCACCTCAATTGGACATCTTCAGCTCAATATATGTCCAAAATACTAAGAGTTGTGCAATCTAAAATGGCAAACACATATGTTGATTTCGACTCATTATTTGTATACCCAAATGAACTCGGATTTTGACAAATAAGCCCAATTTAGAAAGATAAAAATGTCTAATTAAAATGGTAAGATGATAGTTTTCTCATTATAAAGCTCTAAGGATGTCAAAAGCCTCCTTGAATCTCAGAGGTTGAATCAGCCTAAGATAATCATACTTTATTTTAACTTACAATAGAGTCCTAACTTATACACACTTAAACAAATAAATTAAATGCTCAAAATTAAGTTTGTTAATATCAAAATTAAGATTGATTATTGCTAAGGTCATCAATCTCCCCCTTTTTGATTTTGACAAACTAATTTTGATTTTGATAAAAAAAATAATACAAAGTAAAGTGTGTGATACTATTTGTGAAAATAATGATACCAAATGAAATAAAATATATTTCTTTATTTCTCCCCCTATAAATATGGACATGATAAGAAATATAAATTTATAGATTATTCCCCTTAACAAAAAAATAAAAACAACATAAAATATAGCAAGAGGGATAAAAACATAACATTCTTATGAAAAATGTATTAAAAATACAAAATATGATAACATGATCATTTAAATAAATGTTAGGCAATGTGAGGAAATAATTTCAAACATATATACATATAGTTCCACTAAAATGCATCATAAAAATAGTACATATAATAATAATAATATTGATGCTAGACATGCTTAATTATCATATGATCGTATAGAGCTTAGCTAGTTAATCAATCATGTAGCACTTAGCATATAAAAAAAATAAACACAAATTATTCATAATATATTTTCTCTCTTTTTACAAAGGCAAAAGGAAAAGAGAGAGATATAAGAGAAAATGAACCTAAAGGGACCAAAATTCCTATAGGAACAAAGCAAAAATACACCAAATCTTTGCAAAAATATTCATGCTTTATCAAAGATCAAAATAATTCCTAAGAAGATATTCATTCCTTATCAAAGATCAAAACAATTCCTAAGAAAGATATTCATGCCTTATCAAATATCAAAACAATTCATAAGAAAGATATTCATGCTTTATCAAAGATCAAAATAATTCCTAAGAAGATATTCATGCCTTATCAAAGATTAAAACAATTCATAAGAAGGTGTTATACATGAATTATGCATGTATAAACAAAATAATAAAATATTATACACATGTATAGTAACAAATAACAAACTCAAATATATTTCTCCCCTTTGTCAAAAGCAAAAAAAAAAAAAGAGAGAGATATAAAGGGAAAATGAAAATAAAGATACACAAAATCTTTATAAAATTTATGTAATACATAAACAAAGTAAGCAAAACAAGGCCTTTTTTCACATATAATATATGACAAAATTAGCCATACTTACAATGTTAATACGCATACAAAAATTTAAACAAAATTTCTCCCCCTATATCATACAAAAATATAATGTCACTAACATAAACACATTTTTAAGGGAGTTTTAAAATTAAAAAAAATACACATTTAAAAAAAATTAACTAGGTACACATGCTAACTCAAATTATTTCTCCTCATTTGATAAAATGTAAAAGGAAATTTAAAAAGATAGACCAAATACAAACTGACGACTATATAAAAAAAATTTAAGATCAAGATCAAAATATTTATCAATAAAAGTAATCAATAAGCACAACATGATTTCACATGAAAATGATTCATCCATAAATTAAACATAAAATTAAGATAAACTAGAACCATCAATTATGCTAAGTTCATGCTTAATGAAGTTTAATCTCTCTTCATTGAGATGTTTGATGAAGATATCTACAAATTGATTATTTGTATCAACAAATTCAAATGAGATATCACCAATTTGAATATAATCACACAAGAAATGATGTCTAATGTCTATATGCTTAGTTCTAGAATGTTGAATGGGATTTTTGCTAACATTGATAGCATTTTTATTGTCACATTTGATTGGAACGTGATCAAGTTTTACACTATAGTCTAATAAATGTTGTTTTTGCCATAAAATTTGTGAACAATAAAGACTTGATGAGATATATTCAATTTCGATAGTAGGCAAGGCAACTAAAACTTGTTTCTTACTAAACCAAGAAACTAAACATTGTCCAAAAAATTGATAAGTTCTAGAAGTGTTTTTTCTATATAGTAAACTACCAGCAAAGTCTGCATTAGAATAACAAATCATGTCAAAGGGTGAACTCCTCGGATACCAAAGTTCTAAATGCATTATACCATAAAGATACTTAAAAATTCTTTTGATAGCATTCAAATGAGACTCTCTTGGACTAGATTGAATCTCACACACAAGCAAGTAGTAAAATAATATCGGGTCTACTAGCAGTTAAATAAAGAAGGGATCCGATCATACCTCTAAATCACTTTTTATCAACTGGTTTGCCATTTTCATCTTTGTTAAGTTTGGTTATAGTGCTAATTAGGGTTTTACTTATCTTAGCTCCACCCATGCCAAAATTTCTTGAGAATGTCTCTTGCATACTTGGTTTGATTGATGAAAATCCCATTTTTGCATTGCTTGATTTGTAGTCTAAGAAAGAATTTGAGTTCACCCATTATACTTATCTAAAATTCTCCTTGCATTAAATTAGAGAATTCCTCACACAAGCAATGGTTAGTAGCATTGAATATAATGTCATCAACATATATTTGAACAATTAATAAATCATGCTTGGATTTCTTTATGAAAAGAGCTGTATTAACTTTTCCTTTAAAGAAACCTTTCTCTAATAAGAAGTTGCTCAATCTTTCATACCAAGCTCTAGGATCTTGTTTTAATCCATATAATGCTTTGGAAAGTTTGAATACATGATTTGGAAAATCAAAGCTTTCAAAACTTGGAGGTTGTTCAACATGCACCTGTTCTTCAATAAAACCATTTAAAAATGTGCTTTTAACATCCATTTGATAAAGTTTGAAATCCATGAATGATGCAAATGCAAGCAGCATCCTAATAGCTTCTAACCTTGTAACCGGGGCAAAGGTTTCATCATAATCAATGTCTTCCTCTTGATTATAACCTTTAGCTACTAATCTAGCTTTGTTACTAATTATAACACCTTGTTCATTCATCTTATTTCTAAACACCTATTTGGTGCCTATGATAGGATGATGTTTAGGTCTAGGAACCAAGGTCCAAACCTTATTTCTCTCAAATTGATTTAACTCTTCTTACATAGCAAGGACCCAAAATTCATCACATAAAGCATCATCAATAATTTTGGGTTCAATTTGAGAAATGAAGGCTAAATTAACAATAAACTTTAATTGGGATCTAGTAGTTACCCCTTTTGTAGCGTCACCTATAATAAGGTCTTGAGGGTGAGCTTTCTTGAATTGTCAATCCTTTGGAAGTTCATCCTTTAAAGTAGGTTGAGATGTCTACTCTTTTTCCTCCTTGCTTGGATCTTCAAGTTCCAAAGGCTTACTAGCATTTCTTCTTATGTTT
Organism: Mallotus nudiflorus; assembly: GCA_947683625.1. Lineage (NCBI taxonomy): Eukaryota > Viridiplantae > Streptophyta > Magnoliopsida > Malpighiales > Euphorbiaceae > Mallotus > Mallotus nudiflorus. The sequence continues at coordinate 2,288,237 of CANTUR010000187.1, read as the reverse complement.
CCACAATCTCATTGTTAGCTACAAGATCATTAACACTACAAACATCCTTTCTAGGATCAAGTGAGTTTGATTCATCAAATACCATATGCATTAACTCTTCGACTACTAAAGTTCTCTTATTAAAAACCCTATATGCTTTACCAGAAATAGAATAACCTAAGAAAATTCCTTCATCAATTTTAGAATTAAATTTCCTAAGATTGTCCTTGGTGTTTAATGTAAAGCACTTGCAACTAAATACTCTTAGATATGATATTTTAGGTTTTCTATTGTTCCATATCTCATAAGATGTTTTATTTAAAATTGGTCTTTTGAAAACTTGGTTTAAAATATAATAAGATGTGTTAATGGCTTCTGCCTAATGGTATAGAGGCAAATTATACTCATGAAGAATTATTCTAGCCATTTCCACAAGAGTTCTATTTTTCCTTTCAAATACTTCATTTTGTTAAGGAGTTCTAGGAGAAGAGAATGTATGTGAAATACCATTTTCATCACAAAAGGTTTTGAAAAATTCTTTTTCAAACTCAATTCCATGGTCACTTCTAATAGAAGAAACACAAAAGCCTTTTTCTTTTTGAAATCATTTGGCAAAATTTTCAAAAGCTTTAAATGCATCATTCTTATGAGCAAGGAAAGTAATCATCAACCAATACATATGCATAGTGCATTCCATTGAGACTAGCCACTCGAGTTGGTCCAAATACATCCATATGTATAAGTTCAAGTGGCCTAAAGGTGGACATTACATTTTTTAACTCAAAAGAGGACTTGGATTATTTTCCCTATTAGCAAGCATCACAAGGTTTATCCTTAGTGAATTCAAGCTTAGGTAAATCAATCACAAGTTCATGTTTACAAAGATCATTCAAAAGCTTAAAATTTACATGTCCTAACCTTCTATTCCATGTCCATGTGTCATGGTAGATAGACACTAAGTATTTTATGTCTTTGTTATCAATTTTAATCAAATCAATGACATAAACATTGTCTACTCTTTCACCACTAAAAATAATTTTATTTTCATCAAGACTACAAACAAAGCATTTTTTAGGATAGAAAGTTACTTTATTTCCTATATCGTATAATTGACTTATACTAAGAAAATTATGTTTAAGACATCAACAAACAACACATGATGTATAGATAAGGATTGAGGATTTCCTATTTCTCCAATGCCAATAATTTTTCCTTTTGCATTATCTTCGAAAGTAACGTGTCCTCCATCCTTAGCATCAAGTTTGTTGAATTGTTATTTATCTCCCGTCATGTGCCTTGAACATCCACTATCGAGATACCACTTGCTTTTTGTTCTTATGGATTTCAAGCACATCTACACAAAAAAATTAAGTATTCTTTTGGACCCAAACCTTTTTTGGTCTAGGCTAGTTATTTTCAAGATAATCCGTAGGAAGTAAACTCATGTGTAGTCTTCTATAGAAGCACACATCGTTAGCATGTCCTTTGATCAAGCAATAAGAACATATAATATTTTTAAATTTATTCCTCCTAGGATGAAATGCTTTCCTAGTATGTGCAACATGCCTTTGGTATTGTGTGTATCTCCTATTATTTTGTGTCATTAAATAAGACATGCATTGGCAATGGTGATGTGCATTTCAATAATTTTGTGCAACATGTTTATGTGTATTATATTATGTAGCATGCCCATTATAATTGTGTCTAATGTACATATAAGCATGCTTGGGTTAAGGTGCTCTAGTTTAAGCCTTTTCTCTTTGTGTTAATGAAGGATGAATCTTATGAGACTTTCCCTTGCTATTTAACACATGAGATTTGGAGTGGAATCATATGAAGTTTTTACAAAATTAATATGTGATGAAGATGATGAAGACATTCCATTCTTATATCCAATTCCTTAGGTATCTCTATGAAATTTTTAAGAGTCAAGAAGACTATCTAAAGTTTCTTTTCCTCTCTTAAATTTAACAATGGAATTCTTTAATTCTAAGACCTCCTTAGGAAGCTTATGATTTTATCATTTACTTTCTTAAGTTAATCTTCTAAATAATTAGAAGATTTTGCATCATTAACAAGTTTTTCATTTGATTCAACAAGTTTAGTAAAACTAATTTTTAAATTTTCTAATTCTCTATTTAAGCTACCTAATTCATGCTTATAATGTTTCTTCTTAGATAATAAACTTTTGCATTTAACAAGTAATTTGCTCACAATAGAGCTCTCATCATCATCATCATCATCATCATCATCATAATTATCACAATCATCAAAGGAAGAATAAGAAGTAGATGGTACCTCATTTTCATTTTCAAGGGCCATGAAGCAAAGATTGGCCACTTATTGTTATTCCTTTTCCTCTTTGAATTCGAAGGAATCATCCCAAGCAGCTTTGAATGCCTTCTTCTTTTCTTTTGCTCCCTTGTTCTTGAAATTGAGTTTGGGACACTCACTTCTAATATGTCCCAGTTTCTTACATCTATAACAAGTAACCTCTTTAGTTTTCTTCTTCCCATCTCCTTCTAACTTCTTGTTGAAGTCTTTTGTTCTTGAGAAGTTTTTCTTTCTCAAAAACTTCTTAAAGTTCCTAGTGAGCATGGCAATGTCACCATCTTCATCACTAGAATCTTTGATGTTTTCCTCTTCACTATCTTCTTAAAGAGCTTTTAGAGCAATGTTGTTTTTCTTTTCTTATTTCTCTTATTATTCTTCACCTCTTTGCTTGATAGTGAGCTAATGTGAAAAGAGCTTACCAATGAGCACATCGATTGATAGAGTGGAGAGGTCTTGAGCTTCCTTAATTGAAGTAACACGAGATTCCCAATCCTTCTTAGGTAGGATTCTTATAATCTTATTGTTTACCTCTTTCTTAGAGAAATATTTTCAAAGTTTCTTGAGGGTTATGAGGAGAGCATTAAGATAATTTTTTTATCTCCGTAATTGATTCATGAGGCTTTATTTTGAAGAGTTCATATTCATACATATGAAGTTGAACCTTCTTGCTTCTTACTTGAATGTTGCCTTCGTAGTGGTTTTCTAAGGTCTCCCATATTTCTTTGGTCGCCATATAATGTTGAAGCTTGCCTCCTTCTTCTTTTATCATTGAAGAGACTAGATTAATCATAGCTTTTTTATTTTTATGATTTTCTTTCTTTTGATCAATACTCCATTAGCTTCTTACAAGAGTAGTTACCACACCATCAATGATAGTTGTAGGTGGTTCCCAACCTTTTAGGATAATGCCCTAAAGTTTGATGGAATCACAATCAAGATATAATTCCATTTTGAATTTCTAATATGGATAGTCACTACCATTAAAGAATGGTCTAAGAGAAGAGATGTTTTTTTATTCACTCTCCATGATCTTGTATTCTAGCAATGAAGCACCTAGAATTCAAGCTTTGACATCAATTAAAAAGATTCCTAGAGGGGGTGAATAGGAATATCAAATAAAAATGAGAAATTAAAATAATTCTTTGCAAGAATTAAACGGACGTTGAGAAGGAAGAATGAAGAACACAAAAATTTAAGGAGTTTGGATTCAACAATAATCCTACGTCTCCACCTAACTTATCGCAAAGTTAGGATTTTCAATCACCTATAATCTTATTCACAAGATTGAGATTACATAAGAGTTTTATGGCTCACTCTTACATCCTTACAACTTGAGTTTTCAAGGCTCACTCACAAATTAAATCATAAGTGTTTCAATAGACAACACTTAAACCAATTCCCTTAGAAATAAATCTCACTTCCCTTCTAATTTATCCTAAGATTTAAAATGAAAAGAAATTCTATTTCTAACACAACCAACTCTCACAGGAGTTATACAAATAAAGAATTGTTTTAGAGAATTTGAGAGCTCAATTGAAAGCTTAAGAAATAATGAATAATAAATAAGTTTGTTAACTTCCATTTAGCTCTAGAGGTGTTTATATAAACAAAAATATAGCTGTTAGAGGTGCAAATAATATGTCCAACATCTATATTTTGAATTCAATGTTTATAATTTTGAATTATTGTAGGTGATGCTTTCAGACAACTATGCATGTATTGATACCATAATTGGCTATTGAAGACATTCCATTTTGCCTATATTTTATTCATAAAAGTTATAGAATTTGACTTAGCTTTCCATATCATTTTAAATCACCTTAATTGATCTTTTGTGGATCAAGATATGTCCAAAATACTAAGAGCTATGCAATCTAAAATGCAGATTACTGTCAAACAGCTATGCACAAGTTGAATCTGTAATTTTATATTAAAGAAATTTGAATTTGCCTAAAATTTCTTCATTAAAGTTATAGATATTTGACTTGAATTTCCATATCATTTTGAATCACCTTAATTTAACTTCTTTAGCTTAAGATATGTCCAAAATACTAAGATCTGTACAATCTAAAATGCAGACTACTATCAGACAGCTATGCACAAGTTGAACACATGATTTTTTATTAAAGAAATTTTAATTTTCCTAAAATTTCTTCATAAAAGTTATAGATAATTCACTTATATTTCCATATCATTTTTAATCACCTCAATTGGACATCTACAGCTCAAGATATGTCCAAAATACTAACAATTGTGCAATCTAAAATGGCAGACACATATGTTGATTTCAACTCAATATTTGCATACCCAAATGAACTCGGAGTTTGACAAATAAGTCTATTAAAAAAGCTCAAGATGTCTACTTCAAATGTAAAGAAGATAATTTTCTCATTATAAAGCTCTAAGGATGTCAAAAGCCTCATTGAATTTCAGAGGTTGAATCAGCCAAGATAATTATACTTCATTTTAACTTCCAATAGAGTCCTAACTTATACGCACTTAAACAAACAAATTAAATGCTCAAAATTAATTTTGTTAAGATCAAAATTAAGATCAATTATTGCTAATTCCAATAGAGAGAGATTAACCTTTCCATCTATCAAGCTTCTTAATAATCTTGTCAGGCACTGGTTGAAGCCAATGCTTCTTAGGAGCACCCTTAAAATAGGAACTCCTAGATAAGTAAAAGGTAAAGTACCTAGCTTCATATCAGAAATAGTTTGAAGGATATTAGCCTAAGGGGAAGTCAAATATTTGCTAAAGAAAATATTAGATTTATCCCAATTAGCAAGTTGGCCAAAGATAATCCCATAATGCCAAAACAACTCCATAAGAACCAAAAGTTTAGACTTAGAAGCTTTATAAAAGATCAAAACATCATCTGCATATAATAGATGAGTAGGGTATCTAACTTTACTATTAGAATGCATAGGAACTAAATCCCCTTTTTCCACTAAAGCCATTAAAAAATGATTTAGATACACCTCAGCTAAATAAAAAAGGAGAGGGGACAATGAATCACCTTGATGGACACCACAAGAGTATGAAAAGAAGCCTTTTAGAGATCCATTTACCATAATATATAGGTGAGCAAAAAGAAAAATTAAAGTCACCCAATCATAAAAAACACCAGAAAAACCAAAGGAAGAAAGAACCTCAAGAATAAAATCCCATTCCATGGAATCGAAGGCCTTTTAAATATCAAATTTTAGTGCCATATTACCCTCATTGTAATGATAATCTAGAAAATGAAAATTCTCTAAAGCTAAAGCAATGCAATCCTTAATATGTCTACCATAAATGAAATCAAATTGAGAGGGAGTGATAATAGATGAGGCAATAGAAGCCAATTTGTCTGCTAAAATTTTTGAAATAATCTTATATACAAAATTCCCTAAAATGATTGGCCTAAATTTATCAATTGTGTTAGTTGAAGGAATTTTAGGAATAAACACCATTAAACTAGAGTTGAAACCTAAAATAATCTAACCAAAAGAAAAGAAGCTTTTGATAGTATCACAAACCTCCTTACCTACAATACTCCAATAAGAAGTAAAAAAGGAGCTAGTAAAACCACCCAACCCCAGCGCACTAAGAGAATCTATACTGAACATAGTTCGCTTAATATGATCATTAAAGGGCATCAAAGAGAGCATAATATTTTGATCTGTGGAAACTAAAGATGGAATCACATCTTTAATTCTACTAATATTTCGATTAGACCTAGAGCTTGAAAAAATATTAGAATAAAAATTAAGACTATGGCTCTCAATCAAAGCAAGATCATCAATAAGGTCACCATTAAAGGACAGGCTAAGAATATCAGATTGAGAAGATCTCTAAGTTAATAAATTATTATAGAATTTAGTATTTCTATCACCTTATTTTGACTATTTAATGCGACTTTTCTCTTTTAATAAAGTTTATTGAATAAAAAGAAGATGGGAAAGATCCATAAACACTATAATTCTTGAGAATTAAGGTCATCTGAAAATTCGACAGTGTCAATATGAGATTGGATATGTAACAAATTCTGCTTGAGCATAGAGATAGAGGCATTAAGATCACCAAACACATGTTTATTCCAAATTCTAAGAGAAATCTGAAGCATTGTGAGTTTATAAGAGAGCACAAACATAGGATGACTAGTGACATGAAAAGAAGACTAAAAACCATCCACAACAAGAATAAAACCCTTATGAAATCCACATAGACAAAAAGCTGAAAGGATGAGGAAAAACTGAAGCAACTTGATTACAACTCAATAAAGGTGGGTTATAGTCAGATTGGTGATGAGCCAAAGCATGACATTCCACACTTCTCCAATTTTGAAATGCCTTGACGTTATAAAAAGCTCTGTCCAGTCTAATATCCACACAATTATCTACTTTTCTATTGTTAGTCCAAGTGAAAAGAGAGCCTTTGGTATCAATGCAAGTGAGATCACAATTAGAAACAGCCAAAATGAATTCCAATCAAGCTCATCGGGAAGGGGGCCTACCTATTTTATCATGTTCTCTAAAATAGGTGTTAAAATCTCCAATAACAAACTAGTCTTTTGGAATAACAAAATGAATATGAGATAAGTCTTACCATAAACGGCACTGACCAGTAGATAGGACATTAGTATAAATAGTTGTTAAAGAAATCACAACAGAACCTCTGACATAAGCAATAGAAACTTATTGATTAGAGCTAGACATCATTAAAACATTTCCTGCACCAATGGAATATGAAACTAAAATCCAAAGAGAGAGCAAAACAAAAGCATTATCCATAACAAAAGACATCTAAATAGAAGACCAAAATGAAGAACTCATATAACTGCAAGGAACATTAGGTTCAACAAGAAAAATAAAATCTATTTTATGAGAGTTACAAAAATTTAAATAGAGTGTGTTGGGTTGCTAATATATCACTATCATTGAGAATGAGTGCAAACTATAGCCCTAGTCATGGGCCTATTTCTAATTAAAATCGAATGATGGTATTGACCTTTTTTTTTATTTTCTTGCATTAAACTGATTGTCGAGACTCCCCATCTGGCTCATCAACCCAAGATTGCTTACTAATGTGTTCTAATTCAACAATAGCATTCGAGAGAGGACCCTTAAGATCTTGAGATAAAGGAGAACCTTCTGGAATATTTTCCTGGTGATCTTGAGACCAAGGAGAACCAACTGGAATATTTTCCTAATGCGAAATAGAAGCTTCAAGAATAATAATATATAGATTATTAATTTGACCATCCACCAAATATGGAGATGAGGCCTAAACAAAAGGATCATAAGATGCTTCTGGTTGCTTATGATTTGAGGTAGACTTTTGTTTAGGTTGCTATACTTTGCATGATCAAGATCAACCTTTTAATTGACGAGAATGATCCTTTTCTGGAGTAGCATCCAGGTTGTTGGATGTCTTATTATAGTGACAAAAGGAGATATCATAGCTAATAGGATGACACATATTGCAAAATAAAGGAGAATTTTCAAAAGTAAAATTAATTTAAAAAATTTGTCCTTAACAATCCAAATATAAATAATATTGCAATGGTGTGAACAAATCAATTTCCATAAAAACTCGTGCATAATGGCCTAAGTCACTGTCAATCGTGGCACAATCAATTCTGATCGGGATACCAAGGTTGCCAGCAATGTCAAACAATAATTGGGGATCCCAAAACTCCCATAGAAGTTTGTAAAAGTGAGTCCAAATCTGCGATGTAAAAGATTTCTCCTTAAATGGGTTAAAACCAGGAGACCACTACTGAACCCGAAGAGTACCAGGCTTCAAGAAAAGGGAACCACGACCCCAAACTGCATCTTGATCTTGAGTTGATTAAAGTAAAATATAATAGTAACCCTTTTTTAAAGAAAGTAATCACCATTGATTCTTGATAGGCCAGATAGAAAAGAGTTTCTCTTTTAGCTTTTGAAGTGGCCAAGGAGAATCACCTTTGGATATGATTAATCTAGCAGTCAAGGAGTGTTGGCATAAAACCAGTCATCTCTAATAAATATCAAAATTAATTCTGACAGTGTGAAGAGAACTCGATTTAGAGTTTGTCATTGTTTTGGTGGTTGGTTATGTTATTATAGGTATTAAAGGATCATTCACAACAACATTTGCATAGGACTGAGCCGCAAGATATCATTCGGATTGGAAGGAGAAGAATTTGCTTGCAACTTGGAAAATCATTGTGCTGAAAATAGATCAGCATGACTAAAACAAGTATCATCAATATTTGTTTGTTGCCAGAGGTAATTGCTAAAGGAGCTTTCAAGCGACATGAGAGCCATAAGAGAGAACCCTAATCAATTTTTAAATTAGGTGATATATATATATATATATATATATATATATATATATATATATATATATATATATAATTTTTCAAAAATTAATCATCAAAATTAAAATTTTGTTTGACTTTTAGGACTTCATTATAAGAGATTTTTAAGATAAGTTCCAATATGATCCAATTTTAAAAGAAAAAGTTCCTATTAAGACCCAAAAAAAAAAAATTAAGGTCTAATGTTAACTTTGGAATATAGTTAAGGTTCTAATTTGACCCTTTGGCCTTTTATTATGTTACACATCCACATATCTTAATTTCCACAAGATGTTACTATTGACTACTCAGACTACCTAATACCAGTAGTGTCGAGTATAGAAAACTGTAAACATTTAATGATTAGCCATATAACTTTGCATTATAAGTTTTTTATACCGCTTGCATCACAACTACGGGAATCTGAAAGAAAATTAGAGACACTTTCATGTGTATAGATTGCTCAAGCTAAAAATGGTAATAATTTATAATTGGACAAGGAACTTTATAGCATCCACCGTACATCAGTCAACGAGGGCGCTGATGTGAGTTGAGCTCTGATGGTATCTTAGGATTCAATTCTAAAATAGCTATGGTGAATTCATGGCCAAGAGTAGCAGAAAAAAGTAAAGAGGTTTTGATTTGGACCAAATAACTCTACAGTATATAAGTGAATGAACAGTGATAAAAGGGTTAGAATGTACAATTGTGCTACCAAAGACTATAACTTTTGACTTTGAATGAGTTACGGGCCCGTAACATTGCAAATGAATTCCATAATTTTGTAAAATTTATTTATATCAAACACCGTCTTAGTTTTTATTAATAAATGAGTGATGAATGTTTGTGAGATCTTGATTTAATAGCCAAGTTAGAGGCATTGTCGATGACCTAAAAATCGAGTTTCCACTTCTACTTCCCAACTTCCTTGTATAATATTAAAAAAAAATTGAATGATAATTATACAAAATAATTTTCCCTAATTTATTTTTTAAAAGGTAAAATATTTAAAATATTTTATATTATATGGATAAGCTATTTTATCTTTAAACAAAATATGAATAATTTTATCGAATATTTATTTTTTAAAAAATATAAACTTTGTAATTAACTTATTATTTGAATATAAAAAATATCTTAATTATATAATTAACTCAAATCAAATGTTATATGAACTATATAGATATAAATAAGTTATTTTTATAATGTTTAATTTTTTTATTTATAATATTGCAAATGGGGAAAAGCAATTTGGCAAAAATTCACTTATTTTCCAATATTTTTTACGGAAATAAAACTTATATAAAATATTATTTGTGTATCTAATTAGGTTAAATATGCGGATGCAATTTTTTAGTTGTGCATTGTTTATTAGAAATTTCTATATAAAATTTAAAATTTTTAATTACAGGCTAATCTTCATATTTATTTTAAACTGATGGCATCCTACCCCAAATAATTTGCATGTTGGGCACACCATATTGAAACTCTTTTTAACATACAGCGTACTCCTTTTAAATCAACAACAGTTGAATTTAACATAATTTTTATACCATGAGCCCCTGAACACATGCAAATTAAAAAATCATATATTTTTTTTAAATGTTTGCTCATTCTTACTGCTACTGCTGCTCTTTATTCTATTCGACACTGTCAACAATTGCTCATTCTATGATCAATAGTCAATATCTAGCCACAACGTGCCTGCTGTTTTTACTTCCATTAGATATGAGGAGCACCATTTTTTTCCTTTTACCTTGATGGTATAACGGTGGTTAAATTTTTTTTTATTTATCAAAAAATTATTTTTTCTTTTTATAATTTTATTAATTACAATGATTAAATTTAATTTTTAATTCATAAATTTATTCAAATACATTTTTATTCATTAAAAATTTATTTAATCTGTTATTATTTAATTAAAAAAAATAAACTTTTACTTTATTTTAGTTAAATAATGAATTTGTAGATAAAAACTAATATATTTATAAGTGAATGTCAATGAACTTATATTATTTAAATAATGAAAATACAACAAGTTCATTAAAAATGAACTGTAAGTTTATTAATATTTGCCTACATAAAAAAGTATGATAGTTTAAGATAATTTTTTTGTTCTTAGTTCGTTGTTTTATCCTGGCTCTGCCATTCCAACAAATTTCAATATCGCTTTTGTTTGGTCAACGTTATTCTTTATATTAATTGATCCCCTTGGCTCAATTATAATGAAGTAATCTTCAAGAATGTTATAGAAAGGGTTTTTAAACTAATCTTCTTTAAGATTTTTGGACGGTTGAAAGCTTTAATACCAAGGTTTCACCTAACTTGGCATGCAGTCAAGAAGAATTCAAAAACACATCTTTCTTTGACTTGAGAACTTGGATTTTTTTTTTCATTATGAAATGGAAGATAAAGTGAATGGTCATAACAGGAATCACTCCACTACTTAGCTAATTGGTTGGTACTTTTAAAGTACTCATGTTCTAAAAGACTTGTGCAACTAAGTTTCTTTGAGAGTAAAGAAGTGAGGCATTTTTCCTAGCAAAATACCAAATACCTGACCCTTTCTCTACATTTTCCCTTTTTTTTCTTTTGAGGTTGCAAAATTAATATTAATATATTAGTATTAAATAGATTATTAATAATGTTATTAATCAGTTTAATAATAAAGTTCATTACTTAACAATATTATTAATTTACTATATTAATAGTAAGTAAAAATTAATATTAATATTATAAAAATTAATTGATTAATTGATCAAACAGTATAAATTCATTGATTAAATCATGAAAGTTCATTAGTGATCAACTATTAATTCATCACTTTTAATACTTTAATTCATTATTCTATTTCTATATAGGTTCATTGAATACACCATACATATATATTAACTATACACTTCAAGTTCATCAAATAATAAATACAATATATATTATTTATAGTCAATCAGTAATGTCCGGTGGAGGATATATATATATATATATATATATATACACATATATTCTGCACCCATCAATCTTTCTTACCGTCTAACCAGGTTATTTGATGGGCTCTTGGATTTGTTGAAATATTTTTCAGTAGGCATTGTCCTCTTTAGTATAGCTATGGAGGATGTTTTAAGTGGCTAGAGCGTTTGTCCTACGTAAGTGCTATAGTGTATCCGTTGACATCTATTCCTTTGTTTGAAAATCAAGATAAGATCTTTTCATTGCCAAAAATTGTAGAAGACTATCATTTTTCACTTTTTACCACTTCTTCATAATTCAGATCCCAAAATATGTGGTCAAACTTCAATGGAAGAGGCAAAAGAAGAACTGGGCTTTGAAGTTGGAATAGAAAAACAAACCCAAGAGCTACAACTTGAAGAACAAAGGCAAAAACAAGAACATGTAAAAGATGATATTGTGTTGCAATTTCTGGATTAGGTAGATAGTTAATTGTGATAAAAAATGTTAAAACAAATGCACGATGGACCCCTCGTCTGTATTGCTATATGGAAAGGGGCCCATTATATAATTTACCCATTTCGGAATGCTTTTAAAGAAGTTACAACTTGATTATTCTTTCCCCACTAAACTTATTTGCATTATGAGGTGCAGATTTAATTTCTATCATTATCAATTTAAAAGGGAAGGGTTGCTTTTATTGTGCAATCCATCAATATTAAGGTTATATAACCTGCTAATTTATCAAAAAAACTTGTTTACTCAATTGATTGTAGTTAAAACTTATTTTTTAATTTATTGACAGGATGATGCAAACTTGTCTCGTCCTTACCATTAGTGACGTCACAAAATTTATTCGTTACAAATAAAGAGAAACAACACTACTCATGCTTATGAAGTGATTGAATCTCTATCAATTAATTTCAGAGATAATGAGGAAAATGAAGTATCCATGTCGATTGATATAGAACATCAAGCTGTTTGTGGTTCTGTTCTCTGTTCTTTTGTGCTCTTTTGTCTCCTCTACCTGTACTTGCACACCATTTCATGGCAACACTTGCTCATCTTCTTCACTATCCAAATTAGAAATCTGATCATTTTGACCCACTAGACAATATGAGCACTCCTCAACGAACCAAATGCAATAATGAATTTTTTTTTTTTTTTAATTTTGAGTCTAATATTAGATGGTGTCACCATAGCTATTCCAATTAGATATGCCAGTGACAAAAGTGACATAGTTAGACCTATTGCTTGTGCTAGAAGCCATACGCACAAATTACTGCTTAGAGGAAATCCTGAAACAATCAAAGCAATTACTCCAAGACATGCAATAAAAACAATACTTATTGCACTCAAGAAACTGGTATGTACTCTTGGATATGCATAGGCTAACAGTGCAGTTCCAGCTTCACATACATTAGTCTCGCTGCAAGTAGGTCCACCGCTACTGCTGGTAAAGTTTTATTGCTAGACACCACCAGATGGACGTTCATTACAGCTTGGAAAGTCATGGTTGCTGTAACAGTTGCTACTATCATCAACGAGCCTCGTGTTTCTTCCCTGTCATATTCCAAAAATTTAATGCATTTCTGAAACCATGATCTTTCTTTTGATGATGCTTTATTAGTGACAATAGCAGCAGTATAATTTGTGTTTTATTGCGGCAGAATAGTGTTGTTTAGCTCCTTGGATCTTCTTGCACCAGCTTCTATTAAAGCCTGTCGAATTTCTTGGCATCTTTAGTATGTGGAGGAACATTGCTCAAACATATCCAAGGCTGTGTAACCTATTCCATTTGAGGTATTGGCATTTGCTTTTACTCTAGGTATTGAAAGAAGGTACCTTACATTCTTCTCAAAGAACAAATTAAGCACATTTACTCTCTGAGATTACTAGGTTTTATCTCAATTGGAGTTTAATACTGAAAGAACTATTAGAAGAGAGAAAATTTACCTCTAACTGCTTCAACATGACTGACAAGTGCAAGATGGTATTGCCATCACAATTGCCGTTGACAAGCTCATCATCTTCCTTCAACAAGGTCACTAATAACTTCAAAGACTCTAAATGATTATATTTTATGCACAAATGTAGGACTGAGTCTCCATCAAGAGGTCCTGAAATTGACTCAAGACAAGCAGTGACCAATTCTTGAATAACTTCAATTCTGCCTCTTATGGCAATTAAATGGAAAGGAATTCTACCATCTTGATCATGAATGAAGTAGGAACCTTTCTTAACATATAACAAAGCTTTGACAATCTCAGTGTGGCCCTCAGCTGAAGCTAAGTGAAGTGGAGTGTTAGAAAAACATTCATTGATGAAAATTAGAACAACAACAACAAATTAATACAAGTATTCATAACAATAAAAATAAATAAACAAATAAAAGATAAGAGAACTTCTCTATAATTAGGCTTGAAACACAATCGATGATCGTTTTCCTAAAAGTGAAATTTACCCCCACTCCTTCTTGAGTTTTGCTATAGAAGAATATGCAAATTGCTTTAGTGGATATGACAAGCCTTGATAATTTCTTGCACTTAGCAAATAGTGAAAGAAATTCATATTGAGAACAAAGAATTTATTGATTTGATCATTCTTTTATTGCTTTTGAAAAATTGTTTTTGTTTCTCTACTTTTTATATGTATTTTCTATGTAAATTTCTATTCTATATCTTTGTAATAATTAAAATGCAACATATATATACTATAAGGTTAGTCATAATAGGAAAGGACACATCCTTTCAAAACAATACAACTATTAAATATAAAAGTTTTAATTTAAGATAATTAATTTATTTTAAACAAATAAAAATTTTCAACAATCTCCCACTTGTTTTAAATAAATTAAAAATACCAACAAATGATAGATCAACTATGTTTACGCATAAAATAATATATCTTTCAATTTGTATATTATCTTAGTACAGTAGCACAAGACTAAATCAAAATTTCAAGTAGCTTTTCAGCTTTGAACATGCTATTCCTTGTGAAAACATCAGTGTTACTATACACATAAACATTATATTCTTTATTCCACTTATATACTCACTTAACACTTTTATGGTCATGTGCTATCCAAATTCATAAACTTTTATGAGAGTAACTCCTAAACTCTCAATTGAAGTGGCACCATTCAAAGCTTACGTAGGTGAAGTTTTTCCAGTGTTTTGTCACATTAGAAACACTTGTTCGCAAAACTAAATTTCATTAAGAGCATTAAACTCATCCCTCAAACCTGTGACAACACGTACTTTTCTTAAGTTTAACTTAAGTACTTAAACATCCACTTACCAATAACATTTTAGTACCCTTTGAACCTAAGAACTATTTGTTAAATAGTGTTAGGTAGGGTTGCCATCATTGGTGGACTTATCTAAGGACTTTTAAACCTAACACAAATTTGATTGATTTCACTAAATCTCTTATGAAAGGTTTAGTAAAACTATTTAACCTTTGATTAATTTTCTCACAATCATTATATGTCTAGAATTTTCCTTACATAGTAATACACATTTATTTTACTGTTGGTGTTAATTTGCATATAGTTTTAGGTTCCATTTAAGCATGCATTCACTTATCTTAGGTTGCATTTAGGTTAAATTACCTATAAAAATAGATATTTTTATATTTTGTTTTGTTTCTTCTAAGGAAAAGAGGTTTTGGAAGTATTTGGCGAAGAAAAGGAGCAAAAACAGAGTGAGGGAGTAGAGTTGGTGATGCGACACAAGTCTTGGAGTTATTGGAATGGGTCTACGGAATGATGAATAGAATACAAACATTTTCATTATTATGATTTGATTTTAATTTTAATTTAATATTGATTAGAAATTGATTTTCCTATATTTTTAGAGATTTGATTTCCTACCTTAGTTAGAATTGTCTTTATTTTATTTCCTAATTAAAATTAGGGTTAGGGTTAGTAGGTTTGTGTCACCCTATAAATATGTAAGTCTTAGAGCTATATAGGGCGACTTTTTTTCAATTGATAATCAAATTTATATTTTTTCCAATATTTGGTATTCCTTTGTGTGAGTAAACGATTATTAATGCCTATTTCTTGGCATTTGTGCGCAAATCAATAGGTTATAGAAGATTGTTATGCATGATTCAACGTCGAACAGTATTTATCCAATTTCCTAGGCTTCCGCTACGTCAGTTGGTATCAAAGCCGACGTTTGTTCCTAAGTTTATTAAAAAAAAAAAAGAAAATAGTTATGGCATGAAGAAGACAACAACAACAGCACTTGGATGAGGTATACAAGCATGCGGCTAATCAATGAGTTGAATAACTATTTAAGCGAGTTGAACAAATGATGGAAAGGATGGATGCTCTTTTGTCCAATCAGAATAGAAACAGTCCAACCCCATGAAACAACAATAATTTTATGGGTATTTCTGATGGGAAGTTAGTGACGAAGAGAAAGAAGAAGAGTATTATGAAGAGATCTTATTTTTTGATACTGATGATGATGAGAATGAAGATACAATTATTGGAGATGAGCTAATAATTGATGAAGAGGATGAGGGTGATGAGGAATGTACTAAATTATTAAAAAGTAGCGATACAAAATTTTTCTTTGTTGAGAGGGACTCTTAGCTAACT
This sequence comes from Mallotus nudiflorus, assembly GCA_947683625.1. NCBI lineage: Eukaryota > Viridiplantae > Streptophyta > Magnoliopsida > Malpighiales > Euphorbiaceae > Mallotus > Mallotus nudiflorus. The sequence continues at coordinate 2,272,035 of CANTUR010000187.1, read as the reverse complement.
TCCAATGACTTAAGGATCAATGTGGAGGAACATCATGATCGTGAATATAATATGCTAGAGCAAATTGAGCATGGTGACTTCATTGACATTGAGGAAATTATTTATTCTCATATTCCTTTGATTTTAATTTTGAAGAAATTATAAATTGATTAGGAATTTATGGTGTTCTATACATCTATGAGAAAAATTCTTTCACGATATCTGGACAAAATTCGAGGGCGAATTTTCTCTATGCTGGAGGAAATGATACGGGGCAAGTCTTGGAGTTATTGGAATGGGTCTACAGAACGATGGATAGAATATATACGTTATTATTATTATTATTATTATTATTATTATTATTATTATTATTATTATTATTATTATTATTATTATTATTATTATTATTATTATTATTATTATTATTATTATTACTATTATTATTACTATTACTATTACTATTACTATTACTATTACTATTACTATTATTATTATTATTATTATTATTATTATTATTATTATTATTATTATTATTATTATTATTATTATTATTATTATTATTATTTTATTTTAATTTAGTATTGATTATAAATTGACTTTCCTATATTACTAGAGATTTGATTTCCTATCTTAGTTAGAATTGTCTTTTTTTATTTTCTAATTAAAATTAAGGTTAGGGTTGGTAGGTTTATGTCACTCTATAAATATGTAAGCCTTAGAATTATGTGGGATGGCTTTTGTTGAATTGATAATCAAATTTATATTTTTTTCAATATTCAGTATTCCTTTGTGTGAATCAATGATTATTGATACTTATTTCTTAGCATTTGTGCGCAAATCAACAGGTTATAGAAGATTGTTAGACGGCAATCGTGCGCGATTCAACGTCGAGTAGTGTTTATCCAATTTCCTAGGCTTCCGCTACATCAGTTGGGTTTTATCGCTTTTGCAGGTTCTGTCACGATCTTAGGGCCCATGATTCCAGACATTTTTGGGCTGATTTTTGAGCTGGCACACACCCATTTTGAGTGAAATCCAAGGTCATTCGAGAAGACTATAAAAGAGGGACCAAAAACCTAATTTAGGGAGATTGGAGACCATATTCTAAATATCAAAATCAATACCTAAAAGGGGATTCTCTCCTTTCAAAATTAAAGACCCAATAAACCCAAAAAAAAGAAAGAGGAGAAAAGAGGATTGAAGATGAGGCCACCATTGAAGATCCTCAAAGCTCCTTGATAATTTTTCTCTTCCTTTCTTTATTGTTTATATATTATTATTATTTACTTGGGTTGTATTGTGGATGAATGATGGATATTGAAGCCAGGAGTGGCTAATTTTATTTATGTTATTGGAATCTTAAGACCATATTTGATTCAAGTTGATTTGATAGATCTTATTTTCTATATATTGCATATTGAATGTTGTAATATAGCCAAATACATCTTCAGTTTAGATCTACGTATTGAGAGATGGTGGATCTAGTAGACCCATAAACACAAGTTAAATTGGTTAAATGACTTGAGAAAGATTAACTTATTTAATTCTTTTATGGGTTTTGCTTAATGCCTTGTATACTTGATATGAGTTTAGATTCATGATGATGATGAGAATTAATCTATGTCTATGAATCTTATTTAATTGTTGCTTGTTGATTTGAGTAGCTACTTGAGAAAGAGTACTCAATGTTTGTTGAAAGACCTGAAATACACAAATTAGTTTAGGTAAATCTACCATTTAACTTTATGATTATATGTTTCTTAATCTCCCAACAACATTGTTCTTATAATTAGTTTCCCTCCTCCATTATCTACCTTATTTACTATTTCATTTCCTAGTTTTATTGTTTTCTTATTTTACTTGTCAACATTTTCTTGTTATTTTAGTTTATTCATTGCTTTATTCAAATTTAATTTGGATACTCTAAACTAACTCAACTAGAACTAATAGGTTCTTAGTTCCTTATCCTCATGGGAATGATACTCTGCTCTCTTTATATTACTTGTCGACCTGTGCACTTATGGTGAACGATTTTTTAGCACCGTTGCCGAGGATTAGCATAACTAACATCATAGTTAGTGATAGTTTGTTGGGATTAGAGTAATTTTTCTTCATACTCTATTTTTAATTTATTTTTACTCTATGTTTAGTTACTCTTCTTGTTGTTTATGCACAACACTAAATGACTCATCATCAAAAAAGGGAAGAATGGACTCTTTTGGTTTATGCCATGCACGATTTAGATGGGGATATAGTGACTTCTTTATAAGCATAACTTATTGGTGATCAAAGCAAATTGGTGATTTAATATCAAAAGGTAATGTTGTCCCCTTCACTCCTAGTGCACTTTATGAATATTGTCATATGTTTGGTCATAATATTTTTGAGTGTAGTTTTGGAAGTGGAAACATGTATAAAGAAAGCGTATTTGAGAATTATAGCTATGTTGGAGGTCCATTCCAACCAAGGCAATCCAACAACCATTTCTCCAACACTTACAACTAAGGGTAGATGAATAATCCTAATTTTTTATGGAGCAATAATCAAAATTCTTAGGGGTTTTTCAATCAATTCATTTAGCCATCATCGATCAAATTTCAACCTCAATCAACCAATAATAGGTTTGTATGAGACTAAGCTTAACAACTTCATTAACAAACTTATAGCTATAGAAATAAAGTTAAATAAATTTTGCAATGCTATAACCTCTAAAATGACTAACCAAAAAGAATATCAGGGAAAGATGTAAGAAAAGTATGACCATATTGCCAATAATCACACTTCTTCCATTCACAATATAGAAGTTCCATTAAAGCAATTGGCTAATGTGGTTGCCACTAGAACTCAAGGGCATTTATCTAGCAACACAGAGGTTAATCTAAAGGAATAAGTGAAGGCCATCATAATAAGGAGTGATAAGGAACTTAAAGGTCCTAAGGAAGTTCCATTGGAGGTTGAGGATGACAAGGTAAAGCAAGAGAAGAAGGGTGAAGAAGTAAAAAAGAATAGTAAGGGAAAGCATGTTGAAGAAAAAGAGAAGTAAATGGATCAACCTCTATAATTGATGCATCCAAATATACTTTAAGACTTTCATTCCCTCTAAGACAAAGGGTAATGAATGAGGATAAGAAGAGGTTTGCAAAATTCATGGAAACTTTCAAGAAGTTCGAGTAAGAGTTAACATTATTCAAAATATTGAATGAGATGCCCAAGTATACAAAGCTTCTAAAGGACATCATCACTAACAAAAGGAATTAGGATGATAATAAAATGGTCTCCTTAACTGAAACTTTTAACTCTATAAAAGATGAGGAGGGTAAAAATGTTGAAGTCATTAATGAGTGTGAAAGTGCACAAGAAGCCCTTTATGTCAAACCTGAAATTTTGATAAAGGGTGACAATCTAATTTCCCCACCTATTGAGTAGCCTCCTAATTTAGAATTAAAGCCTTTACTTAGCCACTTAAGGTGAACATTCCTAGGAGAGAATAACGCTTTACCTATTATCATCTCTAATAATTTGTTCATCAAATAAGAGAAAAGAGTGTGTAAAGTAGTAAGAAAGAGAATTAAAGTGATTGGATGGAAAAATTTTGACATTGAAAGGTTGAGTCTCTTCAACGTGGTTCATAAACTTCACGTGGAAGATGGTTATAGGGCTACAATAAAGAAAGAAAGGGGAGTAAAGTTCAAAATGAAATATATTTTTATCTCTCATAAGGTAAGTAAGGATAAATTTTCTATTTTTTGTAATGCTTTTGAATTATGTTTATCTAACCTTTATAGGGTGTTCCAAAGATGTAAGGAGACTAATCTCATTTTACATTAAGAGAATTGGCACTTTATGGTAGAAGAAGAATTAGTCTTAAGTCATATGCTATCAAGCAAAGGGAGTGATTTCAATGAAAATAATTCATAAGCTCATGAGAGTGCTGAGTTCTTTAAGAAGGAAACAAAAAGATGGCATAATGATAACATCCTTAAAAACACACTTCAAATTATAGATGTTATCTTGTTGATCAAATCAAGGAAGAAGCTACTTCAAAATAAGTTGAAAGCAAGATGGAATGGCCCTTTCAAGGACATACAATGGGATATACAAAAGGAGTTGGTTAAGCTAATGACATTAAATTAGCAACCATTTATTTTAAAATTTTTTTCTTATTATCATTTTAATTCTTCTCATTTTTCATTTTGTTTTCATGAATTTAGGTTTCTTAAATTATGTTTTGAGTGTCTTATATGCTTTATTATAGGTTAAATATTCTTCTAGGATATAAATGAATTTTTTTTTGTTATGATCATGGATCCCTTAACTCAAACTCCTTCGACCTTACCTTGTCATAACAAGGGGAGTAATGTTTTATTTCCCTAGTTTATGTTGTTTTTCTTTTACTTTTAGTTTCACTTTTTAGTCACATATGCATTTCATGTTCAAAATATGTGTTTTTATGTTTTGTTTCTCTTTTTGAGAATGTTTGTACATTATGTACTTTTATGTTTTGCATTTAAGTACATTTCACACATTGAGGATAATGTGTCATTTAAGTGAGGGGGAATAATTTTGCATTTTTAGTTCATGTCTATATTTTGAATATATATCAAGCATTTCATTTGCATTTATGTAATTTAGCCCAAATTTTAATACCTGACACTTAAAATTTTTATGAATTATCTTTGTGATGAACTTTATGTATGTTTGTGGTTTTATTGAGCCTATATTGCTTAGTCTTTTACTAATCGTTAGTTTGGATTAATTTAAAGCTTTGTTAACACTTTGAGTTAAGAATTTTAAGCCTTTAATCAATCTAATGCATGTTGTTTTCATTTAAGCATATTGTGAATTATTGTTTTAGGTTTGAGTATAGTGAATGAACTAGATTTCTTTCTAGGGTCACTTTTGTTTGCATGTGAAAGGAATTATACAAATACTGTTTCCTATTCTAAAAAATAGAAAAAAAAAAAGAGAAATGTGTTAAGGGACTCAAATTCCTTTATACTACAATGCTCTTGTAAAAGAGTATAAGTATTCATAGAAACCTCTCGAGGTGTTACATTAAGTATTTCAAGAAAGATGGGGAACTACTAAGAGAGGAAAGAATAGCACAATTAAAAATAAAATAAAGAGGAAAATAGTTGATTTCCATATGCAAAATCGAGAGCCACCTTAGTTTGAAATCTCTTTTATTCATTCGCACTTTTCTTAAGATTTCAATTCATGATTGTGTGATTTTGAATAAACAACATGCTCTTTAGTTAGTAATTTTCATTACTCGACTCAATTTATAACTCTGTTTTAAGATCTTTAAGCTAGCTATTAAAAGAAGGTTGTAGTGTGAGCTTAATGAAAGTTGGGTCTATGCTTTGTTCATTATATTGATAATTTTTGTTTTTGAGTTTGCTTGAGGACAAGCAAATATTCAAATGTAGGGGTATTTGTTGGTGTTAATTTGCATATAGTTTTAGGATTTATTTAAGCATGCATTTTCTTATCTTATTTTGCATTTAGGTTAAATTAGCTATAAAAATATATACTTTTATATTTTGTCTTATTTTTCTAGGGAAAAGAGGTTTTGAAGGTGTTTGGTGGTTAAAAGGAGCAAAAATAGAGTAAGGGAGTAGAGTTGGGTTATGTTGCGATCACGGGTTTTCGGTGATTGTGACACAAGCCTGTATTGCTGAACTTTCTGTCACAATCACCAAAAATGCCATGATTGTGGGGCACCCGATTCCATACATTTTTTGGCTAATTTTTGAGTTGGCACACACCCATTTTGAGGGAAAAACAAGGGTCATTAGGGAGATTAGAGACCATATTCTAAATATCAAAATCAATACCCAAAAGGGGATTCTCTCCTTCCATAATTAAAGACCCAATACACCCAAGGAGAAGAAAGAGGAGAAAAGAAGCTTAGAGAGGAGGCCACCATTGAAGATCTTTGAAGCTCCTTGATAAATTTTCTCTTCCTTTCTTTGTTGTTTATAGAATCTTATTATTTACTTGGGTTGTAATGTGGATGAATGATGGATATTGAGGCCATGAATGGCTAATTTTATTTGTGTTGTTAGAATTTTAAGACCCATTTGATGCAAGTTTATTTGATATATCTTATTTTCTCTATATTGCATATTGTGTTTGTCATGCTTTTGGAATGTTATATTGTGGCCAAATACATCTTTAGTTGAGATCTATGCATGGAATAAAATGTTGGCACATGTTAGAGGAATTTCAATTCTGGAATTACTTTATCCATATTATCAAGTGCCTAAGCGCTCGGTATTGAGCACTTATGCCACTACCAATTCCTTTTAATGTTTTAAAAAAGCATAAAAAATATCACCAATATTAGATAGCTCTCAACATATATTATCTCACATGTCTCAAAATATATTTATTAGACATATAATACATGCAAACATTAATATCAACAAAAAAATATCAATAATAATAATAATAAATAGATGTACTATTATTGTTATTATTTTCATATACTCATTATTCAATTTATTTTTACGAATCACACACACACACACACACACATATATACACACACACTAATACCAAATAAAATAAAATAAAATAACAACTAACGTGTTTCTCCTAATGAATCCAAAATCCACAACAAGTATAAAAATTCATACCTTAATAGGTATCACTTGATTAGTATTGTTTGTATTTTCTTTCTTGCAAAAAAGAAGAAATAAACACAAATTTCACTTTTAGATTGTTAGAAAAATATTTGATGATGAACATTTAAACAAAAACAAATTAAATCAAGTATTCACAACAATAAATAAAATAAAAAAATAAAAAATAAGAAAATTTCTCTATATTTAGGCTTGAAACATGATCGATGATCATTTTCTTAAAAGTGAAATTTTCCCCCACTCCTTCTCAAGTTTTGCTATAGGAGAATATGCCAATTGCTTTAGTGGATATAATGAGCCTTGATAATTTCTTGCACTTTGAAAATAGTGAAATAAATTCTTATTGAGAATAAAGAATTTCTTGATTTGATCTTTCTTTTGTTGCTTTTGAAAAATTGTTTTTGTTTCTCTACTTTTTATATGTGTTTTCTATGTAAATTTCTATTCTATATCTCTATAATAATTAAAATGCAACATATATATATATACTATAAGGTTAGTTACAATAGGAAAGGACACATCCTTTCAAAATAATAAAACCATTAAATATAAAAGTTTTAATTTAAGATAATTAATTTATTTTAGGCAGATTCTTGCCTAAGTTAGGTGGATAAATAAACGACACATAAGCTAAGTGTAAAATAATTATTCAATGAAAATAAAACACTTAAATTATCATTCAAATCTAACCATTGGATGTATTACACCTAGCCTCGGCAAGAATCTCCCTTTATTTTAAACAAATAAAAATTTCCAACATGGAGTGTGTTTGAATGAGCCACATTCTGAAACCAACTTAGGATTGAGTTCTAGAATAGCTACAACAAAATCAAGATGGCCATCTAAAATGCGCAATGGAGTTTCTAATGTAGTAGAAGGGCAGATAATAACAATCGAATATTATTGAATCACGCACGACTGTCAATAAACGATCTTTTATAGCAATTTAGACTATAGGCATCAAAATTTCAAGAAATTTTGGAAGAATAAAAGAGAATTCAAATTAACATAAAAACTGCCATCCAACAACAATAAGGAAAGCTTAAATAGTAAATCCTCAAACAACCCTAAACAAAAATACAAAAAAAAACCTAAAAATAGGAAAAATCATAAAATTATCCATTTAAAGGCCTAAATGATAGAATTTGGCCAAAAAGCAATGGATTTCACGAGTAAAGCTCATGACTTCAAACCGTTGGCCCGTTTCCATATAAAATAGGCTTTTGAATCACCCAAATCCAATACTTGGAACTTGCCCAAAATTATGAAACTACCACTAACGTAGTTTGTTAAATTTGTGCATGAATTAGAGGGCTTGTTCCTCTCTGCTGCCTGTATCACCATCCAAAGTAGAAATCTGATCATTTCGATCCCACTAGACAATATGAGCACTCCCCACCAAACCAAATGCAATTCCGAATCCAATTTTTTTTATTTTTAAGTCTAACATTAGATTATGTCACTATAGCTATTCTTATTAGATAAGGCAATGACAAAAAGGACATAGACCTATTGTTTGTGCTAGAAGCCATATGCATAAATTATTGCTTAAAGGAACTCCTAAAATAATCAAAGCAATTACTCCAAGACATGCAATAAAAGCAATGCTTATTACACTCAAGAAACTGGTATGTGCTCTTGGATATGCATAGGCTAACACTGCAGTTCTAGCTTCATATACATTAGTCTCAATGCAAGTAGGTCCATCGCTACTGCTGGTTAAGTTGTATTACTAGACACCACTAGATGGACGTTCATTATAGCTTGGAAAGACATGGTTGCTATAATAGTTGCTACAATCATCAACGCGCCTCGTGTTTCTTCCCTGTCATATTCTAAAAATTTAATGCATTTCTGAAACCATGATCTTTCTTTTGATGATGCTTTATTAGTGACAATAGCAGTAATATAATTTTTGTTTTGTTATGGAAAAATAATGTTATTTAACTCCTTGGATCTTCTTGCACCAGCTTCTATTAAAGCTTGTCAAATTTCTTGGCTTTTATAGTCTATGGAGGAACATTGCTCAAACATATCCAAGGTTATGTAACTTATTCCATTTGAGGTATTGGAATTTGCTTTTACTCCACATACTGAAAGAAGGTACCATACATTCTTCTTGAAGAACAAATTAAGCACATTTACTCTTTGAGTTTACTAGGTTTTATCTCAATTAAAGTTTAATATTGAAAGAACTATTAGAAGAGAGAAAATTTACCTCTAACTGCTTCAACATGATTGACAAGTGCAAAATGGTATTACCATCACAATTGCCTTGACAAGCTCATCATCTTCCTTTAACAAGGTCACTAATAGCTTTAAAGACTCTAAATGATTATATTTTATGCACAAATGCAAGACTGAGTCTCCATCAAAAGGCTCTAAAATTGACTCAAGACAAGTAGTGACCAATTCTTGAATAACTTCAGTTCTGCCTCTTATGGCAATTAAATGGAGAGGAATTCTACCATCTTGATCATGAATGAAGCACGAACCATTCTTAACACATAACAAAGCTTTGACAATCTCAGTGTGGCCCTTAGGTGAAGTTAAGTGAAGTGGAGTGTTAGAAAAACATTCATTGATAAAAATTAGAACAATAACAACAAATTAATACAAGTTTTCATAAAAATAAATAAAATAAACAAGTAAAAGATAAGAAAACTTCTATGTAATTAGGTGTGAAACACGATCGACGATCACTTTCCTAAAAGCAAAATTTGCATGTACTCCTCGAGTTTTACTATAGAAGAATATGCAAATTGCTTTAGTGGATATGATAAGCCTTAATAATTTCTTGCACTTAGCAAATAGTGAAATAAATTCTTATTGAGAATAAAGAATTTCTGGATTTGATCTTTCTTTTGTTGCTTTTGAAAAATTGTTTTTATTTCTCTACTTTTTATATGTATTTTCTATGTAAATTTCTATTCTATAACTTTGTAATAATTAAAATGCAACATATATGTACTATAAGGTTAGTTATAATAGGAAAGGACACATCCTTTCAAAATAATACAACTTTTAAATATAAAAGTTTTAATTTAAGATAATTAATTTATCTTAAACAAATAAAAATTTCCAATAATCCCCCACTTGTTTAAAATAAATTAAAAATACCAATAAAAGATAGATCAACTATATTTACGCATAAAATAATATATATTTCAATTTGAATATTATCTTAGTATAGTAGCATAAGACAAAATCAAAATTTCATGTAGCATTTTAGGTTTAAACACGCTATTTCTTGTGAAATCATCGGTGTTACTATACACCTAAAAATTATATTCTTTATTCCAATTATATACTTGCTTAACACTTTTATAGTCACGTGCTATCCAAATTCATAAAATTTTATGAGAGTAACTCCTAAACTCTCAATTGAAGTAGCACCACTTCATAGATTACATAGGTGAAGTTCTTCCATTGTTTTGTCATATTAGAAATACTTGTTCTAAAAACTGAACTTCATTAAAAGCATTAAACTTGTCCCTTAAACCTGTGACAACAAGTACTTTTCTTAAGTTTAACTTAAGTACTTAAACATCCACTTATCAATAACTTCTTCGTACCCTTTGAACCCAAGAACTATTTGTTAAATAGTATTAGGTAGGGTTGCCATATTGGTATATTTATCTAAGGAGGTTTAAACCCAACATAAATTTGATTAATTTCACTACATCTCTTATGAGAGTTTTAGTAAAATTATTCAATCTTTGATTAATTTTCTCACAGTCATGTCTATGAATTTATATGTCTAGAATTTTCCTTACATATTAATACACATTTATATTATTGTTAGTGTTAATTTGCATTTAGTTTTAGGATCCATTTAAGCATTCATTTACTTATCTTAGGTTGTGTTTAGGTTAAATTAGCTATAAAAATAGATACTTTTTTTCTAAGGAAAAGAGGTTTTGGAGGTGTTTGGTAATGAAAGGAGCAAAAACAGAGTAAGGGAGTAGAGTTTGGTTCTGTCATGATCACAGGTTCTATCGTGATAGTGACACAAACCTGTATTGCTGAACTTTCTATCGCGATCATGGGGCACATGATTCCATACATTTTTTAGCTAATTTTTGTGCTAGCACACACCCAATTTGAGGGAAATCCAAAGGTCATTCAAGAAGACTATAAAAGAGGGACTAAAAACCTAATTTAGGGAGATTGAAGACCATATTTTAAAGATCAAAATCAATATCTAAAAGGGGATTCTCTCCTTTCACAATCAAAGACCTAATATACCTAGAAAGAAGAAAGAGGAGAAAAGAAGCTTGGAGATGAGGCCACCATTTAAGATCTTTAAAGCTCCTTGATAATTTTTCTCTTCCTTTCTTTATTGTTTATAGAATCTTATTATTTACTTGGGTTTTATTATGGATGAATGATGGATATTGAATCCATGAGTGGCTAATTTTATTTGTGTTGTTGGAATTTTAAAACCCATTTAATTCAAGTTAATTTGATATATCTTATTTTCTCTATATTGCATATTGTGCTTGTTATACTTGCTGAATATTGTATTGTGGCCAAATACATCTTTAGTTTATATCTATGCATTAAGAGATGGTGGATCTAGTAGAGCTATAAACACAAGTTAAATTGGTTAAATGACTTGAGAATGATTAACTTTATTTAATTCTCTTATGGGTTTTGCTTAATGCCTTGTATACTTTATATGAGTTTATATTCATGGTTATGAGAATTAATCTATGTCTATGAATCTCATTTGATTGTTGCTTGTGAATTTAAGTAGCTACTTGAGAAAGAGTACTTAATGTTTGTTGAAAAACTTGAAATATGCAAATTAGTTTAGGTAAATCTGGCATTTAACTTGATGATGATGTGGTTCTTAATATCCCAACAACATTGTTCTTATAATTGGTTTCCTTCCTCCATCATCTAGCTTAGTTATTATTTTATTTGCTAGTTTTATTGGTTTAATATTTTACTTGTCAATAGTTGCTTGTTATTTTAGTTTATTCATTGTTTTATTCAACTTTAATTTGGAAGCTCTAAACTAACTCAACTAGAAGTAATAGGTTCTTAGTTACCCTACTCTTTCTATATTACTTGTCGACCTATGCACTTATGGTGAACGATTCGATTAATCAATAAGTTTTTAGTGTCATTGCCAAGGATTAGCACAACTAACATCATAATTAGTGATAGTTTGTTAGGATTAGGGTAATTTTTCTTTAATACTATGTTTTTAATTTATTTTTACTCTATTTTTAGGTACTCTTCTTGTTATTTATGCATAATACTAAACAGCTCATTATTAAGAGAGGCAAGAATGGACTCTTTTGGATTATGCCATGCATGATTTAGAGGGTGATATGGTGACTTCTTTACAAGTATAACTTACTAGTTATTAAAGCTAATTGGTGATTTAACGTCAAAAGGTAATGTTGTCCCCTTCACTCATAGTGCACTTTGTGAATATTGTCATATGTTTGGACATACTACTTTTGAGGGTGGCTTTGGAAGTGGAAACATATATGAAGAAAGTGTATTTGAGAATTGTAGCTATGTTGGAGGTCCATTCTAACTAAGGCAATCCAACAACCGTTTCTCTGACACTTACAACCAAGGGTGGATGAATAATCCTAATTTTTTATGGAGCAACAATCAAAATTCTTAAGGGTTTTTCAATCAATTCACTCAGCCATCATAGCTTAAATTTCAACCATAATCAACCAATGATGGGTTTGCGGCTATGGAGACTAAGCTTGATAACTTCATTAACAGACTTACAGTTATAGAGACAAAGTTAGATAAATTTTATGATGCTATAACCTCCGAGACAACTAATCAAGAAGAAAATTAGGAAAAGATGCAAGCTAAGTATAACTATACTTTTAAAAATCACACTTCTTCCATTCACAATATAGAAGTTCCATTGGAGCAATTGGCCAACATGGTTGCCACTAGAAATCAAGGACATTTATCTAGCAACATGGAGGTAAATCCAAAGGAACAAGTGGAGGCCATCACAAAAAAGAGTCACAAAGAACTTCAAGGTCCTCAAGAAGTTCCATTAGAGGTTGAGGATGATAAGGTGAAGTAAGAGAAGAAGGGTGAAAAAGTAAAAGAGAATAGTAAGGGAAAGCAAGTTGAAAAGCAAGTTAAAGAAGAAGAGAAGTAAATGGATCAGCCCTCTATAATTGACACATCCAAATATACTTTAAGACCTCCATTCCCTCTAAGGAAAAGGGTGATGAATAAGGAAGAGAAGAGGTTTGTAAAATTCATGGAAACTTTTAAGAAGTTAAAGTCAGAGTTGACATTATTCAAAATATTAAATGAGATGCCCAAGTATGCAAAGCTTCTCAAGGACATCATCACCAATAAAAGGAAGTGGAATGATATTGAAATGGTGTCCTTAACTGAGACTTTTAGCTCTATAGAAGATGAGGAGGGTAAAAAGGTTGAAGTCATTAATGAGTGTAAAAGTGCACAAGAAGCCCTTTTTGTCAAACCTAAAATTTTGATAAAAGGTGAAAATCTAATTTCCCCATCTATTGAGTAGCCTCTTAATTTAAAATTAAAGCCTTTGCCTAGCCACTTATGGTGCACATTCCAAGGAGAGAATAACACTCTACCTATTATCATCTCCAATAATTTATTCATCAAACAAGAGAAGAGAGTATGTGAAGTAGTAAGAAAGAGGATTAAAGTGATTGGATGGCAAAATTTTGACATTTAAAGTTGAGTCTCTCAAACATAGTGCATAAACTTCATATGGAAGATGGTTATAGAGCTACAAAAAGGAAAAAAAGGGGAGTCAAGTTCAAAATGAAAGATATTTTTATCTCTCCTAAAGTATGCAAGGATAACTTTTATGCTTTTTGTAATGCTTTTGAATTGTGTTTATCTACATGTTATAGGGTGTTCCAAAGAAGTGAGGAGACCAATCTCATTTTACATTGGGAGAATTGGCACTTTATGGTGGAAGAAGAATTAGTCTTAAGTCATATGCTCTCAAGCAAAGGGAGTGATTTCAATAAAGATAGTTCACAAGCTCATGAGAGTGTTGAGTTCTTCAAGAAGGAAATAAAAAGATGGCATAATGATCACATCCTTAAAAACACACTTCAAATTGGAGATGTTATCTTGTTGATCAAATCAAGAATGAAGCTACTTCAAAATAAGTTAAAAATAAGATGGAATGGCTTTTTCAAGGACATACAATGGGACCTAAAAAGGGAGTTGGTGAAGCTAATGACCTTAAATTAGCAACCCTTTATTTTGAAATGCTTTCTAATTTTCATTTTATTTCTTCTCATTTTTCATTTTGTTTTCATGAATTTAGGTTTCTTAAACTATGTTTTTGGTGTCCTTGATTCTCTTTTATGCTTTATTCTATGTTGAATAGTTTTTTAGGATATGAATGAATTTTTTTTTTTTTTGGATTATAGATCCCTTAATTGAAACTCCTTCGACCTTACCTTGGCATAACAAGGGGAGTAATGTTCTCTTTTGCCTATTTTGTTTTCTTTTTCTTTTACTTTTAGTTTTACTTTTTAGTTACATATGCATTTCATTTTTCATAATATGTATTTCTGTGTTTTATTTCTCTTTTTGAGAATGTTTATGCATCACATACTTTTATTTTTTGCATTTAGGTACCTTACACACATTGAGGACAATGTGTCATTTAAATGGGGCGGGGGAGAATAATTTTTCATTTTTGGTTCATGTGTATATTTTGAATATATATCAAGCATTTCATTTGCATTTATGTAATTTAGCCCAAATTTTAATGCTTGACACTTGAAATTTTTGTGAATTATCTTTATAATGAACTTTGTGTATGTTTGTGGTTTTGTTGAGCCCATATTGCTTAATCTCCTATTAATGGTTAGTTTGGATTATTTTTAAGCTTTGTTAACACTTTGATTTGAGAATTTTGAGCTTTTAATCAATTTATGCATGTTGTTGTTCATTTAAGCATGTTGTGAATTATTGTTTTAGGTTTGAGTCTAGTGAATGAACTAGATTTCTTTCTAGGGTTGTTTTTGGTTGTATGTGAAAGGAATTGTAAAAATACTCTTTCCCATTCTAAAAAAAATAGAGAAATGTGCTAAGGGACTCAAATTCCTTTATACTCCAATGGTCTTGCAAAAGAGGATGAGTGTTCATAAAAACCTCTCGAGGTGTTCACATTGAGTATTTTAGGAAAGATGGGAACTACTAATAGAGAGAAGAATAGCACAAATTAAAAACAAAATAAAGAGGAAAAGAGTTGATTTTTGCAAGATAAATTGAGAGCCACCTTAGTTTGAAATCTCTTTTATTCATTTGTACTTTTCTTAAGATTTCAATTGATGATTGTGGATTTTGAATAAACAACATGCTCTTCACTGGTAATTTTCATTTCTCAACTTGATTTGTTAACTCTATTTTGAGATCTTTAAGCTAGCTATTAAAAGAAGATTATAGTGTGAGCTTGATGAAAGTTGGGCATATGCTTTGTTCATTGCGTTGATAATTTATGTTTTTGAGTTTGCTTGAGGACAAGCAAAGATTCAAGTGTGGGGGTATTTGTTAGTGTTAATTTGCATATGGTTTTAGGATTCATTTAAGCATGCATTCATTTATCTTAGTTTTCATTTGGGTTAAATTAGCTATAAAAATAGATACTTTTATATTTTGTTTTATTTTTATAGTGAAATAAGGTTTTGGAGGTGTTTGGTGGTTAAAAGGAGCAAAAATAGAGTAAGAGAGTAGAGTTGGGTTCTGTCGTGATCGTGGGTTCTGTCGATCGTGATAAAAACCAGTATTGCTGAACGTTCTGTTGTGATCACCAAAAATGTCATGATTGCGAGGCACTTGATTCCATACATTTTTAGGCTGATTTTTGAGCTAGCATACACCCATTTTAAGGGAAATCCAAGGGTCATTCAAGAAGATTATAAAAGAGGGACCAAAAACCTATTTTAGGGAGATTGGAGACCATATTCTAAAGATCAAAATCAATACCCAAAAGAGGATTCTCTTCTTCCACAATTAAAGAAAAAATATACCCAAGGAGAAGAAAGAGGAGAAAAGAAGCTTGGAGAGGAGGCCATCATTGAAAATCTTTAAAGCTCCTTGATAACTTTTCTCTTCCTTTTTTGTTGTTTATAGAATTTTATTATTTACTTGGGTTGTATTGTGGATGAAAGATGGATATTGAAGCCATGAATGGCTAATTTTATTTGTGTTATTGGAAATTTAAGACCCCTTTGATTCATGTTGATTTGATAGATCTTATTTTCTCTATATTGCATATTGTGTTTGCTATGCTTTTTGAATGTTGTATTGTGGCCAAATACATCTTTAGTTAGATCTATTCATTGAATAAAATGTTGGCACATGGTAGAGGAATTTCAATTCTGGAATTACTTTGTCCATATTATCAAGTGCCTAGGCGCTTGGTATTGAGCACATATGCCACTGCCAATTCTTTTTAACGTTTTCGAAATGCATAAAAAATATCACTAATATAAGATGGCTCTCAATATATATTTATCTCACATATGTCTCAACATATATTTATTAGACATATAATATATGCAAACATTAATATCAACAAAAATTAATAATAACAATAATAATAATTAGATATGCTATTATTGTTATTATTTTCATATACTCATTATTAAATTTATTTCTAGGAATCATATATATATATATATATATATATATATATATATATATATATATATATATATATATATATATATATATATATATATATATATATATATATATATATATATATATATATATATAATGACCCTATATTTTAAATAATATTAAACTATTTTGAGATATGCAGTATTAATAAATTTTAAATTTTCTTTATATATTATTATTGTTATTTGTGAATATTATTTATTTCTTGTATTCTAAGAATTTTGTTTATGTAAAATAATTTACTTTAGGGATTTTATTAATTAAATGCATTAAAGTTATTATTATTGTTGTTGTTGTTGTTGTTGTTAATTTAGATTGAAGGGCATTTTAGTCTTTTCATAAATAATAAAAAAAGAGTAAAAAATGGGTCAACTCAATTTCTCTCTCCCCTCCTCTTTTCTTTTTTCTTCTTTTTCTTCTTTTTCTTCTTCTTCTTCTTCTTCTTCTTCTTCTTCTTCTTCTTCCTCCAGAAGTTGTCTCTGCGCCACCGAAGCTACCACGACCACCACCAGCCACCGTAGACTCCCCTCACCTCCTCCTTCCCTTCCATCACGCTGGGATGCATCGGTAATCGCCAGAATTGAAGGAAACAACAGCAACAGCAAGGAGGAGCTTCTAACCGACAACTTCAATTCTGGCCACCATATTACGTCGCACCGGTCTTGTTTGAACCACCAAGCTTTGGTGATTTCATTTCCAAGCTCCGATCGAGCTTAAATCCCTTTGATTTTCAGTTATCTTCAATTTTTAGGTTATGTGTTTTAGGGTTTTTTTTTTTTTAACTTGATATTGATTGATTCATGGATTCTTGCTTAAGAAATGTTGTTTATGGCAACTTAATCTTCCTAAAAATAATTTTTTTTTATTTTTTTGAATTAATTTGAATTATGGGTATTTTTTATTATTTTAATATTAAATATTGAATTTTTTATAATTATGTTAATTAATTATTTTTAATGAAAATTTAGTTAAATCAGTATTAGTAATTTGAGCTAATAATTTTAGAATTATTAAAATAATTTTTAGTGAATTTATATAATTTTTTAGAATAATATTAGTAATATGTGAATTTTGTATATACAGCTTAATTGTGTATTTTTGTGGAAATTATACTTAAATAATATGTTTTAAATGATTTTAGAATTATATAGGGCATTAAAATGATTTTTATAAATTATTTACTATTTTTAACTAATTAATACTAATTTTTGAAAATTATATTCAAATAATATATTATTTACTATTTTGGTGATTAAACAGATTTTTAATTACTTTTATTATATAATTAAGCTATTTGAATATATAAAAGTGAATTTTACTATTTTATGTGGAATTATTGAAAAACTTGATTTTTCATTAATATTATATTATTATTTGAGATTTTATTTAATTATTGTGAAAATAATTATATTTAGTGATTTAATGTTTAAATATATTATATTTTGGTATTTTGTGAATATTTATGGAATTTAATAATATTTAATATATTTATTGTTTTATATGTATTTTCGTGACTTATAAACCTCGGTTGGGAATTTGTGCAGTTCGAGGTCCCAACTCTAGGTGTTGAGCCTTGTGTTTTAGAAGTGTGTTTTTCTTGCAGGATTGACTCTACATTTTTTGTAGAGAGATGTCCGTTTTATAGAGGAGATTCTACTAAATTTTTGGTAGAATTCTTGTAAAATGTGATGTCGGGTCGATCTTGAATTTTTGTGTTTGTCTGAGTTTTGTATTCCTAGATCGAGTCTCCTTTAAAAGTATAAGATAGAAATTATTTTGATTATTATTATTATTCATTTTCTAGTTGCACCGAGATCGAGACCTATCGAACCGGTCCCATCGAGCCAATCTCGAGAAGCGCAAACTTGTGAGTTATTATTCTATATATACATTGCATATAGAATACATGCTTTTGAGAATCCATGTTTTTATTATGTTTTAATATGAATTGTTACATTAAATGAAGAAGTATATTTTTGGTATACTTTAGGTATATTTTTGGTATATGTGACATTTTACTTAGTTTGTTTTTAGTATATAATTTATATATATGACATATATATACGTTAGCATGTTTTAGTATATATATTCAATATATTTGTCATATATTCAGCATATGCATTTGGTATATTTTTGGTATACTTTTAGTATATAAGCAGTATATCCTTTTTAAATTAATGCCACTTGTATTTTAATTATGCATTTTACTATTTTTAATAATTATAAGAATGATTTGAAGGATAGCAGTAGAAAATGCTACCTAGGGGGCTACGCTAGGACTGTTGCGTGATAGTACGATAGAATTAGGTAAAGAATCTGATATTGTTATTGAGATGTTGGTTTTGGGAAAGGCTGACTATGGATCCTCAGTTGACTGAGTGTACTCAGGACCAATCACGCCGGTAGTGAGATTGCGGAACCTCGGTTGACCTAGTGTACTCGGGGCCAATCTACTACCTTAAGTTGGATAAATAAATACTTGGAGTTTTGATTAAGCTTGTTGGCTGATGATTTTTATGATTAAGGTTGTGAACTGTTAGGGTTCTACTCCGGTCCTTCAACTAAAATGATTTTATGTTTTTATTATATATATTATAAATGAATTTTTGCATTTGTGTGAAATGCTTGTATATATTTATAGCTATACTGATGCTTGACCATATATGATTTAGATTGCATGTATATATATTAAAATAATTCACTCAGTGAGGTCTGACTCCCCTTAATATTTTTTTCAGGAGATTCCTCATCATCAAACCCGGACTTCTTCAGCCTTGGCTAGATTATGTAAATTATTTATCTGAACTTTGTTATATTTTAGAAAACTGTAGTAGTAGTACTTTGTATCTATAGAACATTATTTTAGTAATAAACCTTTCTCTGAATATTGTATGAAAATATTTTTACTTTATGATATGACAATTAAGTATTTATTTTTATATCGACTTTAGTTTTAAATTTTGGTGTATTTTTTATTTATTTATTACATGCATTTTTATTTTTAAGGCTTGCTACGGGTTCTGGATTCGAAAGAATTCCCATTCCCTAGCGTTGGTCATGACTCCCGGTTTGGGTTATGACAAAGTTGGTATCAGAGCCCTAGGTTTATTGGTGTTGTGGACCTAGGTTTTTAGAGTTGTGTTTTCTTTGAAACTACTATAGTTAATTAGGTTTAAGTATGTCTTCGATAAGTTTTCCTTGATTTAGTATTCTACATAACTGTTAGATTGTTTATTTTGTCTGAATCTCTTTTGTTTTACCTTTTCAGAATGAGGAGGCGAGCACGTGTCGCTCTACTGGTCATTGAGGCCGAGGATGATGAGTCCTTTAAGGATGAGGTTTTACCTCCTAAGCTGCCAGCGAGGCGTATAGGTCAAGGTAAAGGTAGACCTCGAGGAGCGGCAGGTCACCGTAGACAACGAGAGCTATAAGATAAGGAACTTGTAAAGCCAGAATAAGAGGAAGCTGCAATACCTCCAGTTGCACGGCTGATACATTCTGCCTATCAGCAGGGTATGTTTGACCTTGAGGCAGCTTTGTTCTATGCCAGAGTCGGCAGGATAGCTTTTGATTGGATGTCAGATCCGTTAGACTTTTTGCACACTATTAAGACAAGGACTCAGACTGCTCACACCGAGTACCAACAGATCATGATAGTCGAGTTGTCTGTTGAGGGACCAACCCTGGATTAGTTCATTCAGGTGATTCAGTCATACATAACTACGATTACTTGGGCTTAGTTCACAGAGAGATTTATGAGGAGATCATGCCTAGAGCCACTCTGAATGAGTTACAGACTTTGGCTGATGAGCATCACCAAGGGTGATAGATCTGTCGAGGATTACACCAGAGAGTTTCTCTGACTTAGCATATATGTAGAGGATTTAATACGAGACCAACATTTTACTGTCACGACTTATGTCACTGGTCTAGGTTTTGTATTTACTAGGATGCCTACTGCAGGCCTTACTCTCGAGTCGGTGATAGAGTTGGCCAAGGAGATAGAGTTGAGGCTAGTCAGGCAAGGAGTTATGCCTAATTACTATCAGTTGGGTATTTAGTCAGGAGGATTCTAGACTACTCCATATTTGACCTTCCATATTGGTTTAGTACAGCAGGGTCAAAGGCAACAGCCGAGATATCATAGTAATAGGAGGCATGGTCGTGGGGGATAGCGTAGGCCTGTCAAATTTAGTTATGGTGCTTCCAACAGCTGTAGTGGTCGGAGTTCAGGATACTACAGCACAAAATCAGCAACTAGCACTTGTCAAATTTATGGTAGAGTCCATCAAAGACCCTGTTATATGGTGTTGCTGACATGCTTTAGATGCGAAAAAATAGGACATTTCGCCAAATCATGTCCATATATTGGTTTTTAAGCCATAGCAGTTTCCGTAGTGGTTGATTGCTAGTGCAGCACCAGCTCTTTTTCAGTTGCCTCTAGCTCAGCACCCGATTCGACTCAGATTGTTGCCTAGCAAGGTCATAGTAGAGGCACCAGAGATTTTGGCCAGGCTTCCACCAGTCAGCAGGGAGGTCGAGGTCAGGCTAGAGTTTTCCATCTCACTCAGTAGGATGCTCAGGCATTTAATGTTGTCATTATATGTATTATTCTTGTCTGTTACTTGGATGTTTGGGTTTTATTTGATCCGGGTGCCATACATTCCTTTATATCCCCTATTTTTATTTCGAAGTCACGTTAGCAAGCTTCGAGGATGGCTTTTCCTTTGTTTGTCGCCACTCCTCTAAGCGATTCGTTGGACACCGACATTGTTCTTTCTAGTTGTCTAATGTTTGTTGAAGGCAAAGAATTGCCAGCAGAATTAGTGTTATTAGATATGATGGAATTTGATGTTATTTTGGGTATGGATTGGTTATCTCAACACTATGTTGCTGTAGATTATCAGAGTAAAGAGGTGATTTTTAGAATTCCTTATGACGAAGAGTTTAAGTTTATGGGTGATAAGACTTCTACACCTCAAAATCTCATCTCCGCTATCACAACTAGGAAGATGTTGAGGAAGGGTTGGCAAGGATATTTGGCATTAGTCTGGGATACTTCAATAGAGAAGTTATCACTCACAGATGTTCCTATTGCCTGTGAGCTAAGGAGTTTCTAGGTTTACCACCTCACAAAGAGATTGAGTTCTGTATAGATGTGGCTCCAAGCACCACTCCTATTTCGATGACGCCCTACAAAATGGCTCCTGCAGAGTTGAAAGAGTTAAAGGAACAATTGCAGAAATTGCTAGATAAGGGTTTCATCAAACCTAGAGTTTCTCCTTGGGGTGCACCAGTCCTATTTGTGAGGAAGAAGGATGGTACCCTGAGACAATGCATAGATTATAGAGAGCTGAATAAAGTGATAGTGAAGAACAACTATCATCTCCCAAGGATAGATGATTTATTTGATCAGCTTCAGGGTGCACAGTTCTTTTCTTAGATTAACTTAAGGTCGGGTTATCATCAGTTGCGGAACATTGAAGTCGATGTTCCTAAAATGGCATTTCGCACTCGATATGGCCATTATAAGTTTCTAGTGATGAAATTTAGGTTGACTAATGCACCAGCTGCTTTTATGGATCTGATGAACAAGGTATTTAGATCATTTATGGATCAATTTATGGTCATTTTCACTGATGATATATTGGTGTATTCGAAGAGTATGGAGGAGCACGTATATCACTTGAGGACTATACTGCAGACACTGAGAGAACATCAGGTTTATGCTAAATTCTCGAAGTGTGATTTCTAGTTAAAGAGTGTTGCATTCCTTGGACACGTAGTGTCTAAAGATGGTATTCAGGTTTATCCACAGAAGATTGAGGCAATGTCTGAGTGGCCCAGACCGACGACAGTCACAGAGATTCATAGTTTTCTAGGTTTAGCTGAGTATTATAGGAGATTTGTGTAGGATTTTTCCAGAATTATAGCTCCTATGACTCACTTGACTCAAAAGAATGTGAAGTTTGAGTGGTCAAATGCTTGTGAGAACAGTTTCCAGTTGCTGAAGGAGAAGTTGACCATAGCTCCAATTTTGGCTTTGCCTAATGGAGTAGATAAATTCACTATATATTGTGATGCCTCTAGAGTTGGCCTAGGTTGTGCGTTAATGTAGAATGGTAGGGTGATAGCTTATGCTTTAAGGCAATTAAAGAAGTATGAACAGAATTATCCTACCCACGACATAGAGATGGTAGCGATGATCTTTGCTCTCAAGATTTAGAGACATTATATGTACGGGGTGACTTGTGAGATTTTCACAAATCACAAGAGCCTTAAGTACATTTTTCAGCAAAGAGATATGAATCTAAAGTAGAGGGGAAGGTTAGAACTCCTAAAGGACTATGATTGTGAGATTCTTTATCATCCAAGCAAGGCTAATATGGTAGCAGATGCCTTGAGTAGGAAGTCCTCAAGTAGTCTTGCTCACATCAGTATGGAGAGGAGACCGTTAATCCAAGAGTTGCACTAGTTAATGGATCAAGGTCTGATGATGGAGATGAGTAGATCAGGTGGACTGTTAACTCAATTCAGAGATCGATCAGTGCTAAGAGATAGGATTAAAGCAGCTCAAGGTCGAGATCCTATTCTAAAAGAGCTTGCAGAGAATATTCGTGCAGGGAAGTTCACTGATTTCACACTTGATGATGAAGGTATTTTGTGGATCAATGGTAGGTTGTGCTTTCCTGATGTGGATAATTTGAGAGAAGAGATCCTTGAGGAAGCACATTCTACAACCTACAGCGTACATCCAAGTGTCACTAAGATGTACCACAATATTAGAGACTTGTACTGGTATGATGGATTGAAGAAGGATGTAGCTGATTTTGTTGCTAAGTGCTTAATATGTCAGCAAGTGAAAGCTGAACATCATAAGCCTTCTAGGAAGCTTCAGCTACTTCCTATTCCTGAGTGGAAATGGGAGAGAATTGCTATGGATTTTATGGTTGGGTTACCTCATTCTAAGGATGGATACGATTCCATCTGGGTGATTGTGGACAGGTTGACCAAGTCTGCTCATTTCTTGCATGTGAAAGCCACTTATATTGTAGCTAAATTGATGAAGTTGTATGTTAAGCATATAGTGTGCCTTCACAGAGTTCCTATGTCCATTATATCTAATAGAGGTTCAGTGTTTACCTCTCAATTTTAGCAGAAGTTGCAGGAACCAATGGGCACCAGGATTGATTTCAATATTGCTTTTCACCCTCAGACAGATGGTCAGTCTGATAGGACAATCTAGACACTTGAACATATGTTGAGGATGTGTGTATTGGATCTGGGAGGTAGCTGGGATAATTATTTACCACTTGTGGAGTTTGCATATAACAACAGCTACCATAGCAGTATTGGGATGGCACCGTATGAGGCTTTGTATGGAAGAAAGTGTAGATCCGCTCTTAATTGGGATGAGATTGGAGAGAGGGAGTTAACTAGACCTGAGATGGTTCAGGATACCGCTGAGAAGGTTGTTGTTATTAAAAGGAGATTAGAGATCGTAGTTAGCAGACAGAAGAGCTATACGGATCCGAGACATAGAGATGTGAAATTACAGGTTAAAGACTATATGTTCTTGAAGGTGTCTCTGATGAAGGGTGTGATGAGATTTTACAAGAATGGAAAACTAGCATCGAGATATATTAGACCGTTCAAGATTCTGAAGAGAGTGGGCATGGATGCATATCGGTTGGCTTTGCCTCCGAATTTGTCTCAAGTGCATCCAGTGTTCCATATCTCGATACTGAGAAAGTATATTTCGGACCCTTCACACGTGTTACAGCCTGATAGTGTAGAAGTGAATGAAGACCTAACGTACGAGGAGGAACCAATCGCAATTGTAGACTATCAAATTCGTCAGTTGTGTTCGAAGCAAATTCCAATGGTCAAGGTGTTGTGGCGAAGCAACAACGTGGAGGAGCACACTTGGGAGACTGAAGCAGAGATGCGAGCTTCTTACCCTTACCTCTTTCCTTGATGATTCTTATTTCTATTTTTTTCTTTGAATTCAAGGATGAATTCTTATAAGGAGGGAAGATTGTAATGACTCTGTATTTTAAATAATATTAAACTATTTTGAGATATGTAATGTTAATAAATTTTAAATTTTATTTATATATTATTATTGTTATTTATGAATATTATTTATTTATTTTATTCTAATAATTTTGTTTACATAAAATAATTTATTTTAGGGGTTTTATTAATTAAATGCATTAAAGTTATTATTATTATTATTATTATTATTATTATTATTGTTATTGTTGTTGTTGTTGTTGTTGTTGTTATTGTTGTTGTTGTTGTTGTTGTTGTTGTTAATTTAGATTGAAGGGCATTTCAGTCTTTTCATAAATAATGTAAAAAAAAGAAGTCAATAACGGGTCAACTCAATTTCTCTCTCACCTCTTCTTTTCTTTTCTTTTTTCTTCTTCTTCTTTTTCTTCTTCTTCTTCCTCTCGAAGCTATCTCTACACCACTAGAGTTGCCACAGCCACCGTCAACTCCCCTCACCTCCTCTTTCTCTTCTGTCATGCTGGGACACGCCGGTAGCCTCCAAAACCATCGAAAACAGCAACAACAACAACAGGGAGGAGCTTCTAACCGGTGACTTCAATTCTGGCCACCATATCATGTCACACATGTCTTGTTTGAACCACCAAGCTTCGGTGAGTTCATTTCCAGGCTCCGTTCGAGCTTAAATCCCTTTGATTTTGAGTTATCTTCAATTTTTAGGTTATGTGTTTTAGGGTTTTTATTTTTTTTGAACTTGATATTGATTGATTCATGGATTCTTGCTTAAGAAATGTTGTTTATGGCAACTTAATCTTCCTAAAAATAATTTTTTTATTTTTTTGAATTAATTTAAATTATGGGTAATTTTTTATTATTTTAATATTAAATATTGAATTTTTGATAATTATGTTAATTAATTAGTTTTAATAAAAATTTAGTTAAATCAGTGTTAGCAATTTGAATTAATAATTTTAGAATTATTAAAATAATTTTTAGTGAATTTATATAATTTTTTAGATTAATATTAGTATTATGTGAATTTTGTATATATAGGTTAATTGTGTACTTTTGTGGAAATTATAGTTAAATAATATGTTTTAAATGATTTTAGAATTATATAGGGTATTAAAATGATTTTTATAAATTATTTACTATTTTTAACTAATTAATACTAATTTTTGGAAATTATATTCAAATAATATATTATTTACTGTTTTGGTGATTAAACGGATTTTTAATTACTTTTTTATATAATTAAGCTATTTGAATATATAAAAGTGAATTTTACTATTTTATGTGGAATTATTGAAAAACTTGATTTTTTATTAATATTATATTATTATTTGAGATTTTATTTAATTATTGTGAAAATAATTATATTTAGTGATTTAATGTTTAAATATATTATATTTTGGTATTTTGTGGATATTTATAGAATTTAATGATATTTAATATATTTATTATTTTATATGTATTTTCGTAATTTGTGAACCTTTGGGAATTTGTGTAGTTCGAGGTCTCAACCCGAGGTGTTGAGCCTTGTGTTTTAGAAGTGTATTTTTCGTACAGGATCGACTCTACATTTTTAGTAGAGAGATGTCCGTTTTACAGAGAAGGTTCTGTTGAATTTTTGATAGAATTCTTGTAAACCATGACGTCGGGTCGATCCTGAATTTCTGTGTTTGTCTGAGTTTTGTATTCCTAGATCGAGTCTCCTTTAGAAATATAAGTTAGAAATTATTCTGATTATTATTATTATTATTTATTTTCTAGTTGCGCCGAGACCGAAGCCTATTGAACCGGGCCCGTCGAGCCAATCTTGAGGAACACAAACTTGTGAGTTATTATTCTATATATACTTTGCATATAGAATACATGCTTTTGAGAATCTATGTTTTTATTATGTTTTGATATGAATTGTTACATTAAATGAAGAAGTATATTTTTGGTATACTTTAGGTATATTTTTTGTATACTTTAGGTATATTTTTGGTATATGTGACATTTTACTTAGTTTGTTTTTAGTATATAATTTGTATATATGACATATATATACGTTAGCATGTTTTAGTATATATATTCAATATATTTTTCATATATTCCGCATATGCATTTGGTAAACTTTTGGTATATAAGCGGTATATCCTTTTTAAATGAATGTCACTTGTATTTTAATTATGCATTTTACTATTTTTAATAATTATAAGAATGATTTGAAGGATAGCAGTAGAACATGCTACCTAGTAGGCTACGCTAGGACTGTTACGCGGCAGTACGGTCGAATTAGGTTGAGAATCTGATATTGTTATTGAGGTCATGGTTTTGGGAAAGGTTGACTGTGGATCCTTGGTTGACCGAGTATACTCGGGGCCAATCATACCGGTAGTGAGATTGCGGAACCTCAGTTGACCTAGTGTACTTGGGGTCAGTCTACTACCTTAATGTCACGACCCAAATTGGGAGTCATGACCGGCACTAGGGAATGAAAATTCTTTCAAATCCGGAACCCGTAACAAGCCTTAAAAATGAAAACATGCAGTAAATAAATAAAAATATAATGGACTTAAAACTTTTCAAATTGATATATAAAAAAATAGATACTTAATATCCTTTCATAAATAAAAGATATTCATATAATATACTGGATACAGAGTATCAAGAACAAAATAATACTCTTCTGATACAATAACACTATTACTGCAGTTTTTAGAATACAAATCAGAGTTTAAATATATAAATTTTACATAATCTAGCCAGGGCCGAAGAACACCAGCGAAGAGCAATACTACTAAGGTCTGACAATATAAGATCTCCTGAAAAAAAAATAATTGAGGGGGGTCAGACTTCATTGAGTGAATTATTATAATATATATACATGCAGTCTAAACCATAAACAGTCACGCATTCTTATATATATACATATACACACACTTCACACAAATGTCAAACTCTGCTTTTATATATATAATAAATGCAGAAAACGTTTATTTTAATAATGAAAGATAAAATAGAACCCTATTTAATCGCAACCTCAATCAATAATAACTCTCTAGCCATACATGCTCACTTAATTCCAAATCAATTCACTTATTCCATTATGGATAGTAGACTAGCCCCGAGACACTAAGTCAACCGAGCTCCAGCAGTCTCACTGTCAGTGTAATTGGCCCCGAGACACTAGGTCAACTGAGCTCCCGCAATCACACTACTCAATCTCAAATCAATCAATCAAATCATTATTCCCTCAAATAAGTTAGTAATTCAACCCTACAATTTATCGCACCGGTACATACTCAGTCCTAATGCTGCCCACTAAATATTACGTTCTATTGATATCCTTCAATTAAAAATTAAACATACATATGAACAAATAAATAATGCATAACAACATTCAAAATAACGAAATAAACCATATATATACCAGAAATATACCTAAAATAAACTAAGTATATTTCAAGTATATATATGTTAAATAAATTTGAAATCAACCATAAAAATATACCAATTATAAACCAATAATATACTAAAAATATTTTAAGTATAAATAAAAAATATAACATGCATTTATTTTTAAATATATAAAAAAATATAACATGCATATATCAAAATAAACCCTAAATATACTAAAGATATATTAAATGTATATTGAAGATATGCAAACATATATATTGAAATCTACTAAAAATAAACCGAAAATATACCAAAACACATTATAAACTAAATCACTTTTAAAACATATAATGAAAATGAAAAATCCTAAGTCATGCATCCTAAATGCAATGCACATATATATAGTATAATAACTCATTGATTTGCGCTCCACGAGACAGACTCGATGGGTCTGGTCTGATAGGCCTCGGTCTCGGCGTAACTAGAAAAAATAAAATAATAATAACAATTAGAATAAACTTCTAACTCTACGCTTCTAGGATTACTATAGAGAGACTCAATCAAAATTTCAAAATTAGACTCGGATCGGTTGTCACATTTTACAAGAAATCTACCAAAAATTCAGTAGAGTTTCCTTTGTAAAATGGATGTCTCCCTACAAAAGTAGGGCTGATCCTGCACAGAAAACACACTTCTAAAATCACAAAGCACAACACCTCGGGTTGAGACCCCAAACTCCACAAATTCCCAACCAAGGTTCACAAAACATAAACCAACAATATAAAATAATAAAAATCATCAAAAATCTATAAAAAATATTATAAACCTTTATTTTTTAACTAAAAAATAAAATTCTAATTTTAAATAATATTTGGTAATAAAATTCATAAATTGAACAAAATTCCCATTTTACAATTAAATTAACATAAATTACAAATAATTATTAAAATCACAATTTAACATCATAAAAATAATAAAATACCCATTTAAGCTCAAAATAATAAATAAATTTATTATTTACATAATATTCCAAAATTATCACAAATTAACTAATAAAATCTCAAATATTATACAATATTAATAAAAACTAATTTTCTCAAATAATTGACCTAAAATAGTTAAATTCACAATTAACTAAGTAAATAATTTAAGTATATAATAAAATTAATTTAAAACCCATTTTTATCACCAAAATAATATATAATATATATTTGAATATAATTTTTAAAAATTAATATTAATTGGTTAAAAAATACAAATAATTTATAAAAATCATTTTAATACTCTATATAATCATAAAATCATTTAAAATATAATATTTGACTATATTTTTAACAAAAATCCATAATTAACCTATAATTTCAAAAATTAGTATTAATTAGTTGAAAATAGTAAATAATTTGTAAAAATCATTTTAATACCAATTATTAGTTCAAAATCATTTAAAACATATAATTTAACCACAATTTCAACAAAAACTCATAATTAACCTGTATAATCAAAAATCACATAATACAAATAATTTCCTCAAAATTTATTTTATGAATATATAATATTCTAACATTACTAAAAACATAATTAACCAATATTTTAACAAAAATACAAATCTAACATAGAATTCCAATATTTCCATAATACAAAAATATTTCTAAAAATTATATAATATATCCAAAAATTATTTTCTCAACATTATTACCCTAATATTTTATTATTTATTTATTATTATTTGATTATTTTATTTATTATTAAATTATTAAAATTTATTATTTTATTATTAATTATTTATTTATATTTAATTATTTTAATTTATTTTTTTTTCTTCTTTTTCTTTTTCTTTTTTTTTCTTTTCCTTTTTCTTTCTTTTTCTTTTCCTTTCTCTTTCCTTTTTCTTTCTTTTTCTTTTTCTTCTTCTTCTTCTTCTTCTTCCCGCGCGCCGACCACCACATTCTTCTCACCGCCGTTTCTCCCTCCTCCGGCCACCGTTTTCGACACCGCCGGTCTCTATCTTCTCCTTGAGCTCCGGTGAGTGTTATTCTAGCTTTGGTTTGAGCTAAAATGGTCTAGAATTGCTTAGGTTTTGATTTGAAGTTTTCGGCCACTTTTGGTTTTCGATTTTTTTGAGCTTCGATTTGGATGATTCATGGAAACTTCCTTCACAAATGTTGTTCCTGGTAGCTTAATCTTCATGTATGAATTTTTACAGAATTTTTGGAGATTGTTTGGATTTTTGGGTATTTTTGAATATTTTAATATTATTTTCTAATTTTCGGAAATTAATTATTTAAATTATGAAATTGGAGTTTATGGTTGAATTAGGTGTTGAAATGAATTATAGGAATTTATTTGGAATTTTTATGAATTTCTAAGTATTTATTTTTAATTATTGAAGTTTATGTGATTTTGTAAAATTAAGTTAATTGTGTTTTTATTTGAATTTAATTGGTTAATTGAGTTTAATTATTGATATTATTGATAAATATGTTGAGAAAATTAATTTTGGATAATTGTATGATTTTTGGTGAATTTTTGAAGTAATTTAGGTATATATATATGTATAGGGGTATTTTGGTAATTTTACCCCTAAATTGTCTAAAAATGTAATTTAATTGGTTTTAATATTTATTTAAGGTATAAAAATGATTTCTACAAAATATTTAGTATTTTTAACTAATTAAAACTATTTTTCGTGAATTATTTTCAATTATATATATAATATACGATTTTTCTAATAAAATGAGTTTTAATCGGTTTTTACAGTGTTTCAAGATTTATTATGTAATTTCTACGTATGAAATGTATTTTTATGATTTAAGGATATTTTTGGTATATTTGAATATATTCTGTGTTTGTGGACCCCGGTCGACAGATTGTAGTCTGGAGTCCGACCGAGGGGTTGTGATTGATTGTGGTGTTTATTTTTGAAGTGTATTTTCTTTGCAGGGTCGGCTCTACTTTTATGAGTAGAGAGATGTCCGTTTTACAGGGGAGGTTCTGCCGGATTTCCGGTAGAATTCTCGTAAAACGTGATATCCAGTCGAACCCTAATTCTATTTCCGTATTTTAATACTCTAGATTGAATTCTAGGATTTCTGTTAGGGTTATTCTGATGTCGATTAATTATTTCTTGTTTAGTTGCGCCGAGACCGAGGGTTAGTGGACCAGGCCCGTCGGACCTGTCTCGTGGAGCGCATTAGGTGAGTTACTATATTATATATATATGCTTAGGATGCATGATTTAGAAAATGCATGTTTTATTTTGACTAAATATGCATAAATAACATGATTTATATTCAAGTATATTTTTGGTATATTTTTGGTATATAATAAATTATATACATGTTTTGTTAATAAAATATATTTAAAATGTTTTTAAATATATTTTTATTTTAATTCATGATTTGATTGGATTTATTGACATATATATACTCAAAATATACCTGGTTTATGTTTGGTATATTTTCGGTATATATATGGTTTATATTGCTATTTCATTTATATCCATGTATCATTTATTTTGTGAATGAATGTTTTATATTTAAGAATGAAGGATATCAATAGAACGTGCTACCTAGTGGGCAGCACTAGGACCGAGTACGTACCGGTACGCCTATAGCTTTAGGCTATATTACTAACTTATTTGTGGATATTGAATTGATTATGATTATTGATATATGTGAGATGTGGTTTGTGGGTGTGATTGCTGGAGCTCGGTTGACCAAGTGTCTCGGGGCCAATCACACTGGCAGTCAGACTGCTGGAGCTCGGTTGACTTAGTGTCTCGGGGCCAGTCTACTGTCCATATGGATTAAGTGGATATATTTGGAATCAGTGAGCCTGTATGGCCAGAGTGTTGTTTAACACTATTTTTCTGAGGTTGCGATATTCTAGGGTTCTATGTGATCCTTCATAAAAGTTGATTTTCAGACAAATATATAAAAATGATTTTTCTGCATCTGTATGAATTTGCCTGTATATATACATATTACTCAGATACTGTAGACTGTATGCATTATCACTTAGAGTGTATGTATATATACTATAGTAATTCACTCAGTGAGGTCTGACTCCCCTCCGTTGACTATTTTTCAGGAGAGTCAACTTCCTCAGACCTCAGTACCAGGTCGATACGCCGGATTTCTTCCGCCCCGGCTTCTTTATGTAAATTATATACTTGAGTCTTATTTATTTTATCTAGACACTGCAGTAGTTGTGAAATAAAGTATTTGTTTTAAAGAGATGTATTATAGTAAAACTGGATTTGTATAAAGATTATACATTTATGAGATTATATATGTGATGTGATGAGTTTTGAATTATATCCAGTTGTTATGGATGATATTGTAATATTTATGATTTTATTTTCCGCTGCATATTATATTTTTATGGTTATTATTGCATATTTATTTTATTTTTAGGCTTGCTACGGGTTCTGGATTCGAAAGAATTCCCGTTCCCTAGCGCCGGTCATGGCCCCTGTTTTGGGTCGTGACAAAGTTGGTATCAGAGCGAAGTTCGTATCTGAGTGGAGTTCTGTGTCAGGGCTTAGTTTTGTGAGTTGTGGCCTAGTTTTAAAGTTGTGTTTTCTGTTGGACTACTGCAGTTGTATTAGGTTCGAGTATGTCTTGATGAGTATTCCTTGCTGTAGTTTTCAGCGTTATTCCTCCGTTGTCTATTTTGTCTGAATCTTTCCGTTTGTCTTTTCAGAATGAGGAGGCGAGCGCGTATCGCTCCACCGGTCGTTGAGGCCAAGGATGATGAGTCTTTTCAGGATGAGGTTTTACCTCCTGAGCCGCCAGTTAGACGTAGAGGTCGTGGCAGGGGTAGACCTCGAGGAGCGGCAGGTCACCGTAGGCAGAGAGAGTTACAGGACGAGGAGCCTGTTGAGCCTGAGTTTGATGTTCCTGTTCCTCCAGTTGTTCAGCCTGTTCAGCCTGCCTATCAGCAGGGTATGTCTGACCCTGAGGCAGCTTTGTTCTATGCCAGAGTTGGCAGGATTGGTTTTGATGGGACTTCTGATCCTTTAGATTTTCTGCATGCGATTGAGACTAGGACTCGGATTGCTCATACCGAGTACCAGCAGATTATGATTGTTGAGTTGTCTGTCGAGGGACCAGCCTTGGATTGGTTCATTCAGATGATCCAGCCCTATATGATGACGATGACCATGGGCTCAGTTTCGAGAGCGATTCATGAGGAGATTTTGTCCAGAGCCTCTTCGTTTGAGCTATCGTCTCCGTTTGACTAGTATTTCTCGTGAAGATCGATCTGTAGAGGAGTATACCCGAGAGTTCCTTCGTCTGGGTAGATATGCTGAGGATCTGATGCGAGATCAGTATTTCGCTGTTACTACCTATGTTACTGGTTTGGGTTCAGCTTTTGCTGGTATGCCTACAGCAGGTCTTACTCTCGAGTCGGTGATTGAGCTAGCTAAGGAGATCGAGCTGAGGTTAGTTAGGCAGGGAGCGATGCCTGATTATTACCAGTTGGGAGTTCAGTCGAGTGGATTGCAGGCTACTCCGTATTCGAGTTTTCATGTTGGTTCGAGTAGTCAGCAGCGAGGTTCGACTCAGCAGAGTCAGAGACAGCAGCAGCGAGTGCATCAGGAGCAGTAGACATGGTCGTGGAGGTCAGCGTAGATCGTTTAGATTTGGGTCAGGTGTTTCGAGCAGCTAGCAGTGGTCGTAGTTCTGGATCAGCGGCCAGTGTTTGTCAGACTTGTGGTAGAGTCCATCAGGGACCGTGTTATCTGACACCGTTGACATGTTTCAGATGCGGGCAGACAGGACATTTTGCCAAATCGTGTCCTTACCCCTGGATATCAGGCAGTAGCAGATTCCGCGATTCCCACAGCAGTCGATTGCTAGTGCAGCACCCCGTGCCATTTCAGTTGTCACCAGCTCAGCATCAGAGTTCTACTCAGTTTGTTCCACAGCAGAGTCATGGTAGAGGTACTAGAGGAGGTGCCAGAGGTGTTGGCCAGGCTTCTACTAGTCAGCAGGGAGGTCGAGGCCAGGCCAGAGGTTTTTCATCTGACTCAGCAGGATGCTCAGGCATCTAATGCAGTCGTGGCAGGTATTCTTTCTGTTTGTTACCTGGATGCTTTGGTTTTGTTTGATCTGGTGCCACGCATTCATTTGTTTCTCCTGTTTTTGCTTCTAAATCTTGTTGGCAAGCTTCGAGGATGGCTGTTCCTTTGTCTGTTGCCACTCCTCTGAGTGATTCTTTGGACGCCGATATTGTTCTTTCTGGTTGTCCAGTTCTCGTGGGAGATAGAGAATTACCCGCTGATTTGATTTTGTTGGATGTGATGGAGTTTGATGTTATTTGGGAATTGATTGGTTATCTCAGCATTATGCCGTGGTTGATTGCAGGAATAAGGAGGTGATTTTCAGAATTCCTGGTGAAGTAGAATTTAAGTTTGTTGGTGACAGGAGTTCAGCACCTCAGAATCTTATTTCTGTTATTTCAGCTAGGAAGTTGTTGAGGAAAGGTTGTCAGGGGTTTTTGGCATTGGTTAGGGATACGTCAGTGGAGAAGTTGTCACTCACAGATGTTCCTGTTGCTTCTGAGTTTCTGATGTCTTTCCCGAGGAGTTGCCAGGTTTACCACCTCATAGAGAGATTGAGTTCTGTATAGATGTGGTTCCAGGTATTACTCCTATATCTATGCCACCCTATCGTATGGCTCCTGCAGAGTTGAGAGAGTTGAAGGAGCAGTTGCAAGAGTTGTTGGATAAGGGTTTTATCAGACCTAGTGTTTCCCCTTGGGGTGCACCAGTCTTGTTTGTGAAGAAGAAGGATGGTACCCTGAGACCTGTGCATTGACTACAGAGAGCTTAATAAGGTGACAGTGAAGAACAAGTATCCTCTCCCGAGGATAGATGATTTATTTGATCAGCTACAGGGTGCACAGTTCTTTTCTAAGGTTGACTTGAGGTCGGGTTATCATCAGCTGCGGATCAGTGAAGCTGATATTCCTAAGACAGCATTCCGCACTCGTTATGGCCATTATGAGTTTCTGGTGATGTCTTTTGGTTTGACTAATGCACCAGCAGCTTTTATGGACCTGATGAACAGAGTATTCCGACCGTATATGGATCAGTTTGTGGTAGTCTTCATTGATGATATACTAGTATATTCGAGGAGTATGGAAGAGCACGTATATCATTTGAGGATTGTACTACAGACACTGAGAGATCATCAGCTTTATGCTAAATTCTCGAAGTGTGATTTCTGGATGGAGCAGTGTTTCTTTTTCTTGGACACGTAGTGTCTAAAGAAGGTATTCAGGTTGATCCGCAGAAGATTGAAGCAGTATCTGAGTGGCCTAGACCTACTTCAGTTACGGAGATTCGGAGTTTTCTGGGTTTAGCCGGGTATTATAGGCGGTTTGTGCAGGATTTTTCCAGGATAGTAGCCCCTATGACTTGCTTGACTCAGAAGAATGTTAGATTCGAGTGGTCAGAAGCTTGTGAGAATAGTTTTCAGTTGTTGAAGGAGAAGTTGACCACAGCGCCAGTATTAGCTTTGCCTAATAGTGTGGATAAGTTCACAGTTTACTGTGATGCCTCTAGAATTGGTCTTGGTTGTGTGTTGATGCAGAATGGAAGGGTGATAGCCTATGCTTCGAGGCAGTTGAAGAAGCATGAGCAGAACTATCCTACACATGATCTTGAGATGGCTGCAGTGATCTTTGCTTTGAAGATTTGGAGACATTATCTGTACGGGGTGACTTGTGAGATATTTACTGATCACAAGAGCCTTAAGTACATTTTTCAGCAGAGAGATTTAAATTTGAGGCAGAGAAGATGGTTGGAACTGTTGAAGGATTATGATTGCGAGATTCTTTACCATCCGGGTAAAGCTAATGTGGTAGCAGATGCCTTGAGTAGGAAGTCTTCAGGTAGTCTTGCTCACATCGGTGTTGAGAGGAGACCATTGATCCAGGAGTTGCATTTGATGGTGGATCAAGGTCTGATGATGAAGATCAGTAGATCAGGTGGACTGTTAGCTCAGTTTAAAGTACGATCTGTACTGAGGGATAGGATTAAAGCAGCTCAGAGCCGAGATCCTATTCTGGAAGAGCTTGCAGAGAATGTTAGAGCAGGGAAGTTCACTGATTTCACACTCGATGACGATGGTGTGTTGTGGATCAGTGGTAGATTGTGTGTTCCTGATGTGGATGATTTGAGAGAGGAGATTTTAGAGGAAGCACATTCTACAGCTTACAGCGTTCATCCAGGTGTTACTAAGATGTACCACAGTATCAGAGATCTATACTGGTGGGATGGATTGAAGAAGGATGTTGCCGATTATGTTGCTAAGTGCTTGACGTGTCAGCAAGTGAAAGCCGAACATCAGAAGCCTTCTGGGAAGCTTCAGCCTCTTCCTATTCCCGAGTGGAAGTGGGAAAGGATAGCTATGGATTTTGTGGTCGGTTTACCTCGTTCGAAGGATGGATACGATTCCATCTGGGTGATTGTAGATAGATTGACGAAGTCTGCATATTTCTTGCCTGTGAAAGCCACATATTCAGTTGCTAGATTGGCGAAGTTGTATGTGAAGCAGATTGTGTGCCTTCATGGAGTACCTGTGTCCATTGTGTCAGACAGAGGTTCGGTGTTTACTTCTCGTTTTTGGCAGAAGTTGCAGGAAGCGATGGGCACTAGGTTGGATTTCAGTACTGCTTTTCATCCTCAGACAGATGGTCAGTCTGAGAGGACGATCCAGACACTGGAAGATATGTTGAGGATGTGTGTCATGGATTTGAGAGGTAGCTGGGATGATCATTTGTCGCTTGTTGAGTTTGCATATAATAACAGCTACCATAGCAGTATTGGCATGGCACCATATGAGGCGTTGTATGGAAGGAAGTGTAGATCCCCGTTGAGTTGGGATGAAATTGGTGAGAGAGTTTTGACTGGACCAGAGATGGTTCAGGATGCTGCAGAGAAAGTCGCCGTGATCAAGCGTAGATTAGAGACCGCAGTTAGTAGACAGAAGAGTTATGCGGATCCTAGGCGCAGAGATGTGGAGTTTCAGGTTGGAGATTTCGTTTTTCTGAAAGTATCTCCGATGAAGGGTGTGATGAGATTTGGCAGGAAGGGTAAGTTAGCACCGAGATATATTGGACCGTTTGAGATTCTGGAGAGAGTTGGCACTGTTGCATATCGGTTGGATTTGCCTCCGAGTATGTCACAGGTGCATCCAGTATTTCATATCTCGATGTTGAGGAAGTATATCTCAGATCCTTCACACGTGTTGCAACCTGATAGTGTGGAAGTGAGTGAAGATTTGACGTTTGTGGAAGAACCTGTGGCGATCGTAGATTTTCAAGTTCGACAGTTGCGATCGAAGCAGATTCCGATGGTCAAGGTTTTGTGGCGTAGCGACAGAGTTGAAGAGCATACGTGGGAGACTGAAGCTGAGATGCGAGCTTCTTACCCGTATCTCTTTCCTTCCTGATTCTGTAATCTTGTTTTTAGAATTCGGGGACGAATTCTTGTAAGGGGGGAAGACTGTAATATCCCGTGTTTTTTTTAAAATATTTTTACACTGTACCGGGATATACAGTGTCAATAATTTTTATGCATTGTACGATATTTTTATGAGTTAATATGTGTTTTAAACCTATTTTAATTACTGTCTATTATTTTCAGTATTTTACGTAAAATTTTTCCGGGACTTTCATTTTCGGGGAAATTTCCACGTAAACAATGTATTATTAATTATTTTAAATGTATTTACGGGTTTGCATGAACTCATACATATTTTTAAATTATTAAATAAAGCCTGTGTGTGTATATTTATTTAATTAGGGTTTATTATTACCCTAATATTTTATTATTTATTTATTATTATTTGATTATTTTATTTATTATTAAATTATTAAAATTTATTATTTTATTATTAATTATTTATTTATATTTAATTATTTTAATTTATTTTTTTTTCTTCTTTTTCTTTTTCTTTTTTTTTCTTTTCCTTTTTCTTTCTTTTTCTTTTCCTTTCTCTTTCCTTTTTCTTTCTTTTTCTTTTTCTTCTTC
This sequence comes from Mallotus nudiflorus, assembly GCA_947683625.1. Classification (NCBI taxonomy): domain Eukaryota; kingdom Viridiplantae; phylum Streptophyta; class Magnoliopsida; order Malpighiales; family Euphorbiaceae; genus Mallotus; species Mallotus nudiflorus. The sequence continues at coordinate 2,234,274 of CANTUR010000187.1, read as the reverse complement.
TTCTTCTTCTTCTTCCCGCGCGCCGACCACCACATTCTTCTCACCACCGTTTCTCCCTCCTCCGGCCACCGTTTTCGACACCGCCGGTCTCTATCTTCTCCTTGAGCTCCGGTGAGTGTTATTCTATCTTTGGTTTGAGCTAAAATGGTCTAGAATTGCTTAGGTTTTGATTTGAAGTTTTCGGCCACTTTTGGTTTTCGATTTTTTTGAGCTTCGATTTGGATGATTCATGGAAACTTCCTTCACAAATGTTGTTCCTGGTAGCTTAATCTTCATGTATGAATTTTTACAGAATTTTTGGAGATTGTTTGGATTTTTGGGTATTTTTGAATATTTTAATATTATTTTCTAATTTTCGGAAATTAATTATTTAAATTATGAAATTGGAGTTTATGGTTGAATTAGGTGTTGAAATGAATTATAGGAATTTATTTGGAATTTTTATGAATTTCTAAGTATTTATTTTTAATTATTGAAGTTTATGTGATTTTGTAAAATTAAGTTAATTGTGTTTTTATTTGAATTTAATTGGTTAATTGAGTTTAATTATTGATATTATTGATAAATATGTTGAGAAAATTAATTTTGGATAATTGTATGATTTTTGGTGAATTTTTGAAGTAATTTAGGTATATATATATGTATAGGGGTATTTTGATAATTTTACCCTAAATTGTCTAAAAATGTAATTTAATTGGTTTTAATATTTATTTAAGGTATAAAAATGATTTCTACAAAATATTTAGTATTTTTAACTAATTAAAACTATTTTTCGTGAATTATTTTCAATTATATATATAATATACGATTTTTCTAATAAAATGAGTTTTAATCGGTTTTTACAGTGTTTCAAGATTTATTATGTAATTTCTACGTATGAAATGTATTTTTATGATTTAAGGATATTTTTGGTATATTTGAATATATTCTGTGTTTGTGGACCCCCGGTCGACAGATTGTAGTCTGGAGTCCGACCGAGGGGTTGTGATTGATTGTGGTGTTTATTTTTGAAGTGTATTTTCTTTGCAGGGTCGGCTCTACTTTTTTGAGTAGAGAGATGTCCGTTTTACAGGGGAGGTTCTGCCGGATTTCCGGTAGAATTCTCATAAAACGTGATATCCAGTCGAACCCTAATTCTATTTCCGTATTTTAATACTCTAGATTGAATTCTAGGATTTCTGTTAGGTTATTCTGATGTCGATTAATTATTTCTTGTTTAGTTGCGCCGAGACCGAGGGTTAGTGGACCAGGCCCGTCGGACCTGTCTCGTGGAGCGCATTAGGTGAGTTACTATATTATATATATATGCTTAGGATGCATGATTTAGAAAATGCATGTTTTATTTTGACTAAATATGCATAAATAACATGATTTATATTCAAGTATATTTTTGGTATATTTTTGGTATATAATAAATTATATACATGTTTTGTTAATAAAATATATTTAAAATGTTTTTAAATATATTTTTATTTTAATTCATGATTTGATTGGATTTATTGACATATATATACTCAAAATATACCTGGTTTATGTTTGGTATATTTTCGGTATATATATGGTTTATATTGCTATTTCATTTATATCCATGTATCATTTATTTTGTGAATGAATGTTTTATATTTAAGAATGAAGGATATCAATAGAACGTGCTACCTAGTGGGCAGCACTAGGACCGAGTACGTACCGGTACGCCTATAGCTTTAGGCTATATTACTAACTTATTTGTGGATATTGAATTGATTATGATTATTGATATATGTGAGATGTGGTTTGTGGGTGTGATTGCTGGAGCTCGGTTGACCAAGTGTCTCGGGGCCAATCACACTGGCAGTCAGACTGCTGGAGCTCGGTTGACTTAGTGTCTCGGGGCCAGTCTACTGTCCATATGGATTAAGTGGATATATTTGGAATCAGTGAGCCTGTATGGCCAGAGTGTTGTTTAACACTATTTTTCTGAGGTTGCGATATTCTAGGGTTCTATGTGATCCTTCATAAAAGTTGATTTTCAGACAAATATATAAAAATGATTTTTCTGCATCTGTATGAATTTGCCTGTATATATACATATTACTCAGATACTGTAGACTGTATGCATTATCACTTAGAGTGTATGTATATATACTATAGTAATTCACTCAGTGAGGTCTGACTCCCCTCCGTTGACTATTTTTCAGGAGAGTCAACTTCCTCAGACCTCAGTACCAGGTCGATACGCCGGATTTCTTCCGCCCCGGCTTCTTTATGTAAATTATATACTTGAGTCTTATTTATTTTATCTAGACACTGCAGTAGTTGTGAAATAAAGTATTTGTTTTAAAGAGATGTATTATAGTAAAACTGGATTTGTATAAAGATTATACATTTATGAGATTATATATGTGATGTGATGAGTTTTGAATTATATCCAGTTGTTATGGATGATATTGTAATATTTATGATTTTATTTTCCGCTGCATATTATATTTTTATGGTTATTATTGCATATTTATTTTATTTTTAGGCTTGCTACGGGTTCCGGATTCGAAAGAATTCCCGTTCCCTAGCGTCGGTCATGGCCCCTGTTTTGGGTCGTGGCAGTTTTGTATATGTAGAATTCTGATTTAGTAAGAGACTTTTCTTTGAATATTGTATGAAAATATTTTTACTTTATGATATGACAATTAAGTATTTATTTTTATATCGACTTTAGTTTTAAATTCTGGTTTATTTTTTATTTATTTATTGCATGTGTTTTTATTTTTAAGGTTTGCTACGAGTTTTGGATTCAAAAGAATTCTCGTTTCCTAACGCCGGTCATGACTCCCGGTTTGGGTCGTGACAATATATATATATACACTAATACCAATAAAATAAAATAAAATAACAACTTATGAGTTTCTCCTAATGAATCCAAAATCCATAACAAGTATAAAAATTCATATGTTATCAGTGTCACTTGATTAGTGTTATTTCTATTTTCTTTCTTGCAAAAAAGAAAAACCAAACACAAATTTCGCTTTTAGATTGTTAGAAAAATATTTGATGATGAAAATTAGAATAACAACAATAAATTAATACAAGTATTCATAACAATAAATAAAATAAACAAATAAAAAATAAGAAAACTTCTCTATAATTTGGCTTAAAACATGATCGATGATCGCTTTCCTAAAAGTGAAATTTGCCCCCACTCCTCGAATTTTGCTATGGGAGAATATGCCAATTGCTTTAGTGGATATGACGTGTCTTAATAATTTCTTGCACTTAGCAAATAGTGAAAGAAATTCTTATTGAGAATAAAGAATTTCTTGACTTGATATTTCTTTTGTTGCTTTTGAAAAATTGTTTTTGTTTCTCTACTTTTAAATGTATTTTCTACATAAATTTCTATTCTATGTCTTTGTAATAATTAAAATGCAACATATATATACTATAAGGTTAGTTATAATTGGAAAGGACACATCCTTTCGAAACATTACAACTATTAAATATAAAAATTTTAATTTAAGATAATTAATTTATTTTAGACAGATTCTTGCCTAAACTGGGCATTTACACCATATAGTTAAATAAACGACACATAAGCTAAGTGTAAAATAATTGTTCAGTGAAAATAGAACACCTAAATTATCGTTCAAATCTAACCATTACACCCAGTTTAAGCAAAAATCTCCCTTTATTTTAAACAAATAAAAATTTGTAACATGGAGTGCGTTTGCATGAGTCACATACTGAAGCCAACTTAGGATTGAGTTCTAGAATAGCTACGGCGAAATCAAGGTGGCCATCTTAAACGTGCAATGGAGTTCCGCTAAATGGGGTTAATGAGACTTTGAAAAGAATGGGTTGGTATTTTTGGATCAATGTATTCAAGGTTCTAACACATCCTCACATTGCTGCATCATACAGTAATCTTGAATCTTCTCTGTTAGCCATTGTCTTCATCATTTGCACCTCTATATCTCATTTAGAACCTACTCTAAACGCAAAGACAAGAGACAAATCTAAGTATGAGATCTATACCAGTTCAAACCTTCTGACATTCTGGAGAAATAACTTGCAAAAAAAAAAAAGGTGCTCTGGAATTTGGAAGATTTCAGACGTTATAATAGTCTCATGTCAACGAGAAATTGGACCGCATTGTTTTTTACACCGAAGGACAACCATCCCATTTTAAATTAGGTAGAAACTAATTCTAAAAAAAAATGACAATATAATTCAAATCCCGCATCACAAGATGTGCTTGAAGGGAAGTCACCGCTAAACCACTCTCTTACTGATCGACTAAGTTATTTAAAATAAAAGCACTTTCTCATTAATATATTTTCGTATGAAATTACTAGAAGGAGCACTATGCTATCTTGTTTCACTCAGCATAGGCGGTAACGCAGCTATTGAAGATTCTTGTAAAAGTAGATCTTCATAAACATAAACTATAATTTCTAGTTTGTTTATGATTTAAAAGAACAACAATATCAAGAAGAAAACACATATATATAATTGTTTTCTAGAGAAGAGGCTTTCCTTACAGAATATGATCAAGAACCTGGACTTGATCGAAATCAAGCAGTTTGGTCTCCTGTAATCTTTAACCTCCTTTTCCTGTACCTGTTCAAGATTTTTTGCCAACACTTGCGCAGCTTCTTCACTGTCCAAGTGACAAACCGAATCATTTCAACAACATTAGAAAATAAAAGTACTCCAATCCATACCCAATATAGTTTCAGATTCATTTTGCTGATTTTGTCTCTAAGGCTTGATGGGGCCACCATTACTATAGCTACCATGTAACTGAGTGCTAAGAATGCCACTGTGATATCTATGGCTTGTGCAAGAAGCCATACGCACAGCTTATTTCTAAGAGGAAATCCTCCAAGAATCAAAGAAATGACACCAATGGATGCAACAAATGCAATGCTGTTGAATGTCAAGAAATTAATGTGTGCTTTTGGATAGGTATAGGCTAAAACAGAAGTACCAGCTTCACATATATTTGTATCGCAGCCAGCAAGGCCACCTGAGTCATTCTTAAAATCTTGTTGCCAGACACCACCGGGCGGGTTCAATGCAGCTTGGAAAGTCATGGTTGCTATTACAGTGGCTACTATCATCAATGCGCCTCGCGTTTCTTCCCTATCATATTCTATGAATTTCAGGCATTTTTCAAACCAAGATTTTGCTTTCGATGAACCTTCACTCGGACGAAATTTAGCAGCAGAAGTGCTGGTTCTTTTTTCTTCACTACTGGTTTTTTGAGGCATAAGGTTAAAATTGCTGCTAGTTAGCTCCTTGGATCTTCTAGCTCCAGCTTCGATCAAAAGATTCTGAATTTCTAGGCTCTTGAAGTCCCTGGAACTCTGCTCTAACACATCCAAGGCTGTGAAACCCATTCCATTTATGGCATTTGCTCTTGATCTTACTCCTGGTACTGAAACCAAGTACCTTACAGTCTGCACAATGCACAATTCTCTGATTGTAATATAATTTTGATTATGTTTGAAAATAGCCTAACTAGAAGAATTGGACTGTAGTGGTAATTACCTTTGATTGCCTTAACAAGACTGACAAATGCAAGATCGTGTTCCCATCTTGATTACCTCCGACAATCTCTTTATGTCCATCCTCCATGGTCATAATTAACAGCTTCAAAGCCTCTTAAGTGATTATACCTTACACACAAGTGTAAGACTGTGTCTCCATCAAGAAGCTCTGTGATCGACTCGGGATAAGCAATGATTAGTTCTTGAATAACCTTAACTCTGCCTCTCATGGCTGCTAAATGAAGTGGAATTCTACCATCTTGATCACGAAAAAAGCAAACCCCGTTTTTAACACACAGCAAAGCTCTAACAATCTCAGTATGGCCTTCAGCAGAAGCTAAGTGAAGCGGGGAGCGCTGGTGGGAGTCGAGCTCTGATGCCATCTTCGGATTTAATTCTAAAATAGCTATGGAGAATTCAAGATGGCCAAGCAAAACTGAAATATGCAAAGGGGTTTCAGTGAAAGAGGTAAGTGAAACTTTGTAAAGAATGAGTTTGTCTTTTTGTATTAATGTGTTTAAGGTTATCGTACAACCCTTCATTGCTGCTTCATACAATAATGTTGAATCTTCTATGTTAGGCTTCATCTCCATGGCACTCCCCTATTTCTCTGTGCAATTATTGGGGATTCAAGCAAGAAAAAGATAAAATATAAAATTTAGAATATAAATTATTGACCAGAAATTCTTGCCTATGTTATATATATTAAATAAAATTAATTATTGAATATAGGATATGTCACACCCCATCCTCTATTTTAAGGATGAATATGATTATAAACTAAAACCTTTGCAACAACCGTGATCACTATAAACTATATACTACTAAGTATCATTATAAAGTTTAGTGTGCACAAGATATAGTTAAGACTAACTATTTATTTAACTGTACAATAGCCTTTAAAGTTTATCTGAGTAAAATTATCCAAAACAACTAGAGTTAATTGGCTTAACCTCCATTAAAGCTGATAATTGAGTTGCACTCGAGAATATTGTTGAACAAGGATCTATCAGTCCACTAAAAGAGTCTAAAAAATGATAAAATGGAGGGAATGAGTATGAGTACTCAATGAGAAGATAAGGGTATAACAAAGGGGAACATACAACGAATTATTATATCACATTAAAAATAACACCATAAGGTATAAAACAAAATTAGATCACTTTAAATGACTTGAATCATAATAAGTACATTGAACTCAACAACGAGTTCATCAAGCAGACTTTACGACAAATCAATTCACAAACTCATTCTTAAATCATGTCATGAACACGTTGAAATGTCAATAAGATCATCAACTAGCTCTTTAGAGCATCTTCATCACAAAACTCAATCTTATCCTTAGCTTAAATCAAAACCAAGTAAAACACAGTCAAGCATCAACTTATATGCACCCATAGTTGTGTCCTATAAATCTCTAGCAACTCTGAGCACTGAATGTCCCACCTCGCAACCCAAAGTGCAAATCCTCATCGTACGCATGCACATAGACAATACCCGAAGGTAGTATATTTTCTATTTTGCACCTGACATTCAAGGTGTGATTTCATAGGCAACATCACTGAGTGTATACGGTTATTCCAAATATCATTTAAAATCATTTCTCATATAATAACACCAAAATCAAAGTAACATTAAATGGTTCCAAATTTACTTGAAAATACACTTTTGCAATCAACAAGTAAAACAGCGTTGAATATAACTCATTTCTCAAACATATATAGAGTGAGCTTAAATCAAAATCAAGGATAACATAGTGAAACATCAACTTATATACACTCAAAGTTGTGTCCTATAAATCCCTAGCAACTCTGGGTGTTGAATGTCTCACCTCACAACCTAAAATGCAAATCCTCATCATATTCATGCGCAGAGACAATACCTGAAGGTAGTATATTTTCTATTTTGCACCCAACATTCAAGGTGTGATTTCATAGGCAACATCTCTGAGTGCATAGATTTATCCAAACATCATTTAAACTCATTTCTCATATAATAGCATCAAAAACAAAATAACATTATATGTTCCCAAGTTCACTAGAAAATACACATTTGCAATAAACATGTAAAAGAGATTTCAAATAAAAATCATTTATCAAACATATATATAGTAGATTCAAAACTACAATATTATATCATTATCCACACACCTGGAATTGCTAACACAATATACTAACCAGATGGATCCGTTTATTTTCTACCATTGTAGCTCAAGAGACTCCTATAGAGACATTTAAGAAGCAATAAAAATAAGATTTAAATCTCACAAACAAAATTCTACTTAACCTATACGATAAACTTTTTCTCATGCTAATGCAAAACTGAATTTTCAACTATATCTCCCTCACTCTGTTATAGCAGATTTTAGGGGCAACTTCAAACAAATGCTGGGAATTATAGAAATAGAATTTGAAGCTAAAATTTTACTCAATAGTATCTCTATATGTCTAGTATATTCTGTAAAAGTTTCTATGAAATTGGATAACTACAAAGAAATTTATAAAGGGCAAATCAAAATCAGCTCATTTACACTGACAGATTGAGCATTAAAAAGTATGGCTTTGTTCAACCTTCACACATGGCAAATTAGCTCTAACTTAAAACTAAAAGGTTATATAGGACTCTTCAAAGTTTCCGTAAAATCAATTCATACATAATTTTGAGTTTTATAGCTCAAGATATAAACAAAATACTGAAGCTCTAAAATTCTAGAAAACGGTCCCAAATTTCCAGCTTGTAATCCTAACAAAATTTCCACCTTTAAAATGCTCAAAATGACTTCAAAATTGACATACACACACTTTAATATGTAGATAGTGGTCTCAAGATATTACCTATGAAATTTGATGACAAAAAAAAAAATTCAATAGCCCTTCTTAAGCCTCCTTCCTCTCAAGATGCTCCTATGGAGGTCTGTTTTGATCTTGACTTAATTCTCCCCTTAGAAACAGCTCCTAAGCTCTGTATTCAGCCTTGAATCACTATATTAGTCTTCAAATTAAACTCCTTAGGTGATGTTTCAACTCTGTTCATAACGTGCTAGCTTGACCAAGTGTTCTTAAGGTTAGATTTGATTGGACTTATTGGTTTGATGATGAATTGTATAAGCTCTTCTATAGCTCAACCATCAACAATTCAGCAAACTCACTCCAAAAACCATGATAATTCTAAGGGTTGGTCATAGAATTTGGTAGAGATTGGAAACATCTCCCTTTTTGTCTCTACTCCTCCCCATTGTTTCCCCTTTTTTTTAAGGAGTAGTCCTCCTACTTCTCCCAAAGTCTAGAGGTTTCTTCTTGTATCTCTTATCATTGAGCCGGTCAAGGAATTATTACTATATATGAAAAGGACAATGATACAAGTCGGGACTTGCGACATGAACAAAAATGTCCAATGAAAATTAATACATGTCAGGACTCGTGATATGAAAATTGGACTAAAAAAGGAGGCCAGTACTGCAGCACAGCTAAATTGATTTATTTTAGACTTCAGTGTCCAATGTTTAATACAAGTGGAAGCAAGAAAGCTACAGAGGGTTTTTGGTCGGAATTGGTGGATTGCAATTGCAAGCACTAACCAAAACCATTGCGCATTTTACTAAGTGAAGATGGGTATAATAAGCCACAAGTTATAGGTCTTTTGTTTGTTTGGAGGGTTGTGATTCGTATTTGACGTTGAACAACCCCAACTCAATTCAACTTAACTTGAAAGGGATAATAGGGAAATTGAACTCTCAAAGAATTATGCACATTAACATATCCTTGAGTCAGTCAAAGAATTATTGCTATATATGAAAATTGGACTAAAAAAGGAGGTCAGTACCGCAACACAGTAAAATTGATTTATTTCAGATTTCAGTGTCCAATGTTTAAAATACAAGTGGAAGCAAGAAAGCTACAGAGGGTTTTTGGTCAGAATTGGTGGATTGCAATTGCAAGGACTGACCAAAACCATTACGCGTTTTGCTACGTCAAGAAGAAGGGTATAATAAGCCACAAGTTACAAGTCTTTTGTTTGTTTGGAGGGTTGTGAATGTACATAATATCTTCTCAAAACAACAGGAGGATACTTTCGTATTTGAAACGATGAACAACCCCAACTCAAATCAACTTAACTATTTTAATCCTCAATTTTATTTCAAAGTTTATATTCAATTTTTATATTTTTATTCTATTTTGACTTTTTTAAAATTAGATTATACTGAACTATTTTAAAAAAATTATTACAATTAAGTCCTATATGTTAAAGAAAAATTTAATTTTATTGTTTCATGAATAAAAAGTAGTTCAACTAACAAGAATAATTGATGAAATTTCTTAATAAAAACTATATAACTTGATTGTATAATTTAAAAAAAAAAATTAGCATATAAAAATATGTTCTAAAAATTTTTAAAATTTATAAAAAATATTTCAAAAACATTTTAAGCCAATAATTTTTAAAAAAAAATTTATATAATTTTTAAATTTTTATAATATTTGAAATTTATAAAAAAGTTTAAATCTATAGAAAATTTTTTAAAAAAATTATTAAGTGTATAGAAAATTTTTAATTCTTTTTTTAAAATGTATATCACTTGATTATAAAATTTTAACATTTTTAAAAATCTCTAGGTGATCTGCAGAAAATAATTTTAATTTTTTTTACATTTTTAAAAATAAAAAAAATACTTTTCTATAAAATAAAAAATTTTAGAAACTTCATAAATATATACATTGAATGTAACTTTATCAATTCTCATTATTATTTGAACTAATTTTTATTAATTAAGCTTAAAGTTAAACTTTTGTGTGCACTAGCAGCAATATCTTAGTTGCTCTAAAAAAATTGATTAGCTGGGAATGATAGTTGCATGCCGCAGGTTGACTGAGCTTCCCCATTGGACAAATGTTGCACGCCGCAGGTTGTGTACATACTCTAGGCATGTTTAAAACCCTTTTTTTTAATTCTGAAGCAGCTTTAAGGAAGCATAATTTGTGTGCCCAAACCCCTTATGCATCTATTGTACATTTTAGTAGAGAAGAGCTTACCAATTGGATAAAAAATTTCACAGCTTTTATTGTTGAAGGACAATGCATAACCTTTATCAAGCAACTGTCTTGCACTCAAGAGGTTATGATTCAATTGAGGTACAAAAAGTACATTTGAAATTTGTTTAGTACCTGACGGAGTTTGGATCACAACTGCACCCTTTCCAAGTTCTTCTAGCCATCTTCCATAAATAATCTTAACTTTGGAGGAGTATTCTCATTTGATTGTCTTGAAACTTTGTAGGTTCGAGGTCATATGATGAGTGCAGCCACTATCTATAAGCCATACATCACTTACTGCATTACATTCTTCTGCCACTGTTGCAACAAAGACATTTTCTTCTGGTGCCTTAGCTTTTTCAGTGCTTTGAGCTTGTTGAGCTTGAGGTTGCTGGTTTCCATTGGCTGAATATACCTTCTCAATATGTCCAAATTGGTTGTAGGCATTACACTGCAATAATGTTCAGTAAGGTTGGTTTTCTTACAATAAGGACATGGAGGATATCTTCCTCTTTTATCCTTCCCTGTGAGTCCTTGTTGATTTTTTTTTTCTTTGCCTTTTCTCCCTTGAAATTATTTCTTATGTTGCTTTCAGGTTGTGTGTTATTTTTTTGAGTTGCAGCAAGTGCTTTTTTAGCTACTTTTTCCTTCTCTCTATATGCCTTCCTTTGCTCAAGTGCCTGAAGAGTTATGTCATAACCTTTGATTCAAATCTCTCAAGAAGAGTGACCATGACCTTCTCCACAATGCTCTTCTCAGGCAGCTCTTCATCCAATAATCCAATTTCATTGATAACCTTCTTGACTCTATCAATGTATTCTATCACATTCTCAATCGCCTTGTATTTATTTTGTCTTCTCGTTGCCTTGAAACTCAATTTCAGCTTGCCCCAAACTTGTTTAGCAGATTTACAAGCCATAATTCTTGTGAAAATGGTCTCAGCTACAACAGCATGAAGTGTACTTAGATTTTTGAACTTCTAGGAGACTCTTTCTATTGGAGAAAATGGAGCCCCTTACAATCCAACAAGTCCCTTTACCCCTTAAGATCACAACATAAACAAAAATACTTTAGAAATTAAAAGAGAAAAACACACAATAATTTAACGTGGAAAACTCTCAAATGGAGAAAAACCACAAGTGTTGTCAAGAGACAATCAAGAGAAAAATATTCACTATGTGGAAAATTATTACAACCACACTATAAAATATTTAACTCTCACTCACATCCAAAAAGCTCAAGTATATCCAAGAAAATTTCTCATAGATTTTCTACTAGTATAGCTAATAGCTTTCAATGGTACACCAAATACAAGTGGTGATTGACATACATTAACCAAAAGGGAGGAGTCTATTTATAACCAAATCTCTCCTCCTTTCCTTTACTTCATTCCAATGTGGGATTCCCACATCCATCCTTTTATTTTTTAATCACATTTCAATAATCTCCACCATGATTAAAAAAAATTAAAAGAACAACAACTACCTTAATAACAGCATCAGCTAGGATAGTCACAATTCTAAAAAACAAGAATTGTCATACTCCACCATAAGAGTATACGCACTTGAAATTCACCAATTCCAAGAATTTTCTCCTCGGCTAGTTCATGTCAAAAAACTACTAATAAATTATGATGCAACTTCCAATATTGACTTTTCTAGCAAGTTCATTAGTCAGCCACATCAACTCTACCACACACCTTGCATCAACTGTCAACCAATACCTGTGTGCAAATTGTGAACATGCTACCTATCATACATCCTTTTCCATGGCAACTCAGTTGGTAGCTATCATGCCATAAGGATATATATATCTTTATTTATATAGAAAGTTCATCGTCTCCTTTTTCAAAGACAACTGTATTAGTAGCATTACTTTTGGAGCCATTAGCCGAATTAGCTTTACCATTTTTGCAATCCTTCTTTACATGTCCAGGTTGCCCACATCCCCAGCAGATAATTTTCTTTTTGGAGCCTTTATTCTTCTTCTCATTTCCACAAACTGACAATGTTGTACTTTCAGAAGACTTGTTCTCTCCATTTTTTAGCCTTCTTTCTTCAGAAATCAACTTACTAGTCACTTCTGAAAAATTCACATTCTCTTTTTTGTACATAAACACGGTTTGCATGTGTTCATAGGAAGGTGAAAAAGACCAGATAAGTCTCAATGCTTTATCTTTATCATCAATTTTCACTCAAATAGATTCCAATTTAGAAACAAGCCCATTGAGTACACTAAGGTGGTCAAAAAATTTTGTACCTTCTTTCATTTGCAATTTGTGAAATTGCTCCTTCAAATATAACCTATTTGAAAGACTTTTAGCCTGGTACATTTTCTCAAGCTTTTCCTAAAACTCCTTTGTTGTTAACCATCTAGCAACATTAGTAAGAATATTTTTGGCTAGACAAAGACGAATCTGACTTGCTGCTCTCATGTTTAGCTCCTCTCATTCTTCTTCACTCATCTTAGATTTTCCTATGTCTGCACCACCGAATTTAATTGGCTCATTTCCTTCGAATAAAGAAGTTAGCTTTCCCTTCAAGGCCTTATGCAATCCAGACTGGATTAGTATATCCTTGACTTGTACTTGCCACAACTCAAAATTAATTCTCTCATTAAATTTCTCAATATCAAATATAAAACTCATTTTTTATCAACAATGCACAGTATCTCCGTATATTTGAACAATACTTTTTGCTACAATGACCTCACAAGTGAATAATGAGTGAACAATTGTGTCTACAAAATGCACTAAGAAAGTTTTCAAGAAATATTGGGGGGACACAAACGGTACCACTTAAGTCTCAACCTCCTTAGACGATTATAGCCTTTGTGACAAAACTTTCTTGGTTGCACCTACTTACACAATACCAAGGACCTCCAATTAGATCACAACAATTTCTAAAAAATCTTTTCTGATGTGGAAGATCGGACAAAACTGCAACCATAGAGCATACTAAGAATTTTAAAGAAATTCCTATGTCGCCTTCAAGCTCATCTCTTACCGAACATAGGCTCTAATACCAATTGTTGGAGAAAATGGAGCCCCTTGCAATCCAACAAGTCCCTTTACCCCTTAAGATCACAATATGAACAAAAATACTTGAGAAATTAAAAGAGAAAAACACATAATAATTTAACGTGAAAAACTCCCAAATGGAGAAAAATCACGGGTGTTGTCAAGAGACAACCAAGAGAAAAATATTCACTATGTGGAAAATGATTACAACCACACTATAAAATATTTAACTTTTCACTCATACCTAAAAGCTCAAGTGTACCCAAGAAAATTTTCCATAAATTTTCTACTAGTATAGCTAATAGCTTTCAATGATATATCAAATACAAGTGATGATTGACATACATTAACCAAAGGGGAGAAGTTTATTTATAACCAAATCTCTTCCCCTTTCCTTCACTTCATTCCAATGTGGGATTCCCACATCCATCCTTTTATTTTTTAATCACATTTCAATACTTTCTTCATTATTTCTCAGCTAACTTAGGGTTGGATTATCAGGCAAGCTGGTCTCCATCTCTGTTTCAGCAACTTTCAAAAGCAGTAAGCTCTTAAGGTAAGCTTACATTTTAACTGACAAAACATGATAGTTTTCACCTGTGAAAATAGGAGATGTACCTGATATATTGTTGCTGGTTGCCATCACAAAAACCTGGTATAGTATAGTTTTTACCTGTTGAAGGTCTTTTGATGAGTTTTCTTACTTGTTTTTTCTCACGCACAGTCCCACTAAGATCAGAGAATGCTCTAATACCACTTTGTTGGAGTTTTTGGACTCAGTTCGGAGAGGAAAAGAACAAATTTTCTGCTGGAAAAGGCTTCACCTTCATTAGCTTTTTCATGTGTTTTTATACAACAAAATATACACATTGTAGATCACTAACTCCCCTTAATTTAAGGAAGTTTGTTTGCCTAACTTTAAGCTCCATCATAATATGCTAACTAACTTTCTACACAATTCTGGAGCTTTTGACACTGACTACAATCATTACAAAACACAAAATATCATAGCAAAAGTCTAAGCTGACAGCACTTTGCATGAAAATTTTGTAGCTGCTGTTATCAACAAAATGATCCGGTAATCACTTCTTTTCAAGCGCACTATAAAGTGTAGAGTACGGTTCAAATCCTGCCGTCAATGCTATGAATTTGTTCTCTTGGTTGCGGTATGGTTTGCTGCTCCTGTACAGCTCTGCTATTGTTCCTCTTATTACGCCAAAATCTACGCACCTTCTTCACTGTCCAGACAAGACACCAAATAATTTCAATTATGACTGCCATAGCAAACGCCCCTAACCAAACCCAAAACACTTTAACATCAGTCTTTCCCACCTTCATTTTCAATCCTGGTGGGGTCACCAAGAATGCACCGTAGACATAGCTTCCTGCCAGACAAAACAGTGTGAAACCCATGGCATGTGCTAGAAGAAACACACAGAACCTGTTGCTTAGAGGAAATCCACAAATAACCAGAGCTACTACGCACAGTGATGCAAAGAAACCCATACCATTGAACATCTGAAAATTGAAGTAGATTTTGGGTATGAATAGGCTAAAACAGAAGTCCCAGCTTCACATATATTTGTATCGCTGCAAGCAAGGCCACCTGAGTCATTCTTAAAATCTTGTTGCCAGACACCACCGGGCGGGTTCGGTGCACTTTGGAAAGTTATGGTTGCTATTACAGTAGTTACTGTCATTAATGCGCCTCGTGTTTCTTCTACATTGTATTGTATGCATTTCTGAAACCATGATTTTTCTTTTGATGATGTTTTAGTGGAAACAGCAACCTGTGTTGGTTCAATGGAGACAGCTACTGCACTAGTTGGGAGATTGCTGTTTAGCTTTACTGCTCTTTTGCGCCAGCTTCGCTTAAAATGTTTCAAATTTCATGACTTCTGAAATCTCTTATACATTGATCTAACACATCCAAGGCTGTCAATCCCATTCCATTTAGAGAATTTGCTCTTTTTATTACCTCAGGTAATAAAAGCAGGTGCCTTATCGTCTGAAAAAAATTGGACATGTTAAAAATGTTACATATGTTGCATTAATTCTGCATCATCTTAAGGAATTCATTTTGGACAATTTTATACACTATGGTAGCTTCAGGGCCAGCTTGCGCATCAATAGAAACTATGTATCTTTATGTTGATTTTAAGGACATAAACCAACCCCCCCCCCCCCCCCCCCCCCCCCCCCTCCCCCCCAATCATCATCAACCTGGTGCATTCGGGAATAAAATTCTGAAGTGTTTTCAGAAAAATGAAACCAGAGCACTTTTGTTACCAAACGGAGTAACCTTCTTGACTTATATCTTATCCTTTACTTTTACTAAAAAATAAATTTTACCTAACAAACAAAAACATCAAACGATTGTCTAATTCTCATTTATACTTGTGCTTTTGTTCTTCCAGAATTTAACAAACCACCCTTATCAAAATCAAGAATAATTAATGGGGCCAAGAAGATCATTTGTACAGTGAATTACTGCGGAAATGGTGTCCTTAAAACAGAAGTTAGAAATGATTATTTGATCAGTCGTTAATTATAATATTATTCACTGCAAAGACTAATTAAAATGTTTATTGAGTTTGAGACTTGATTTTGATTAGTCAGGGTCTTATGACTTTCAATACCAAAAGTAATCATTAAAATAATTCATGGATAAAAAGCGTACCTTCAATTGCTTGATCATGGCAGCTAAATGTAGGATGGAATTGCCATCTTGATTTGGTTTATTGACAAACTCATCATCATTCACCATCTCTACCAACAACTTCAGAGCCTCCAAGTGGTTATATTTTACACACAAATGCAATACTGTATCCCCATCTAGCATCTCAGAAGTCGACTCAGGACGTGCACTTACCAGTTCTTGAATGGCCTCAACATTGCCTAGCATGGCAGCTAAGTGGAGAGGAATCCTATCCTCTTCGTCACGAATCAAGCAAACATCATGGTTTATATCTAACAAAGCTTTGACAATGTCAGTATTGCCTTCAGCAGAAGCCAAGTGAAGAGGAGAGCGTTGGAGTGAATCAAGCTTTGCAGCCATTTTGGGACACTTTTCAAGAATAAGTACAGTGAAATGGAAGTTGCCAAGCAAAGATGATATGTGCAAGGGAGTGCCTGTGAAGGGTGTAAGTGCAACTTTATGAGGAATCAATTGGTCTCTTTGGAGTGGTGTGTTTAAGGTTGCTGTACAACCTGTTTTTGCTGCTTCATCTTTGTTGAATCTTCTCTCTCCATTTTTGTCCTTAAACTTGTGCACAGCTACCCTTTACTTGGGTATCCTCGAAAATATGCTAGCAGGTCAAAGGAGCGTTGCTGTATCTGAAAATTGGAGTAAAGAAGGAGCTTAGGACTGTAGCACAGCTGAAATGATAAATTTCAACTTCCAATGTTTAAAACACAAGTTGAAGCCAGAAAGCTAAAACAGGTCTTTGGTGGGAATTGGAGGATGAGTAATTGCAAGGACTGACCAAAGGAATTACGCCTTTTACGAAGTCAAGAGGGCTATAAGCCACAAGTTCAGGTCTTCTGTTTCACAAGCTTATAATTTTTTCTTTTATTTTGCCCAGTACATATTGGGGGTAGAAGTCCAACACATGCCAGTGAAAGTCTTGGCCATTAAGCCAAGATGTCCCGGCAATTTTTTCTCAAAACAACAATTGGATATTTTAGCTTTAACTTTTATCAACAGGTTAGTCAATTTAACATTAATAAATTATATAATAAAGAAACAAGGCGTAATTTAATCAATTGAAATGCCTTTTCTGCCTCATCTGTCCACACAAACTTTCCCACATGCCTCATGCAATCAGTAATAGGTGTCATAATACTGTTAAAATGCGAAATAAAATGCCTATAAAATGACACCAACCTATGGAAACTCCTCACCTAAGTAATGGTAGAATGTTTTGGCCAATGTTTCACAGCCTCTACCTTTGATTCATCTACCTGCAATCCCTTACCCGACAGAACATAGCCTAGAAACAATACACTAGCAGTAAAAAATGCACACTTCTTCATGGTTGCATGGAACTTCTCCTTACGCAGCATAGTGAGAATGTCTCACAATTGACTAAGGTGCTCATCCAGGTTAGTACTATAAATCAAAATATCGTCAAAGTACACAACAACACACTTACTAATGAAAGGCCTCAAAATCTTATTCATAACACACATGAAAGTGCTTGGTGCGTTCGATAACCCAAAGGGATGACTAGCCATTCATACAATCCATCCTTTGTCTTGAAGGCTATTTGCCATTCATTAGCAGCTCAAATCCGAATTCGATGATAACCACTTTTCAAATTCAATTTAGTAAAAATTGCAGCCCCACTAAGCTTATCAAGTAAGTTATGCAATCTAGGAATAGGAAAATGATACCTGACAGTTATTTTGTTAATGGCCCAACTATCAACGCACATCTACCAAGAACCATCCTTCTTTAATGTTAGAAGGGCTGGTATAGCACAAGGACTGAAGCTCTCTCGAATATATCCTCTAGCCAGCAACTCTTCCACTTGCTTCCTCAAATCTTCATGCTTAGTAGGACTCACCCTATAGTGTGGTCGATTTGGTAAAGTTGCACCTGGTTCAAGGTCAATCTGATGTTAGATATCCCTCATAAGAGGTAACCCTTCAAGTAATTCTTCTGGAAACAAATCACTAAACTCTTCCAAAAGTGGTAAAACTACATCAGGAACGACTACTTCCTTATCCACCATCTTCCTAAATAAGACATAAATAACTTAAAATTTCTGCACTCTTCTAGAAGTGGTAAAACTACATCAGGAACCACTACTTCCTTATCCACTATCTTCCTAAATAAGACATAAACAACTTAAGATTTTTGCACTACCCTATTAAATTATGCCAGAGTTAATAAACTAGCACAACCCTTATTGTATTCCTACACTTGTTCAAGCTTATCACAATCCTTATTAGGTACTAACACGATCCTTACTCCCTCGAACATGAAATTATAGGTGTTAGTCTTCCCATTATAAGTTACATCTCTATCAAATTACCACGGTCATCCCAATAACAAATGATATGCATCTATGGCTATCACATCACACCAAATGTCATCTTTATATTTTGCCCCAATAGAAAAGGAAACCAAGGCACGCTTTGACACTATTACCTCGCCCCTTTTTTCAGCCATGCAAATGTGTAAGATTTAGGATGCTTTATAGTCAGAATCCCCAATTTTTGGACTGCCTCTGCTATAATTATATTCTCACAGCTACCTCCATCAACCATAAATTTGCATACTTTGCCCTTAATATTGCAGGTAGACTGAAAAATATTATTTCATAGCCAATCATCATTAGCAGCTCTAGGTGTTAAGTAGGAACTATGTACGACCAAAGCAGCCCCTACGTCATTAGTCATAACCTCCTTATCAATAGAATCTGAATCAAAATCGGGTCATCGATTATGTCAGCGACATCTTCATCTTTATACTGCTTATATGTCTCTGCAAACATCAACCTTTTTCCCTTCTTCCTGCATTCAGCCTGCTTGTAACCTACTTCTCCACACGCAAAACACTTAATACCACTACTCAAGCTAGCCTTTTGTGCAGTGGTTGGTACTGCCCCAGATTTGGTCACAATACTGTCTTTGGCCATTCTGCCAATCGTACGGCTCACATTACTACTGCCTCATACACTTCTAATTCCAAAAGCCTGCATAAAGCCACCTATTCATCACCTTTTAATCTATAATGCACATTAGTGTGCTGTAAAAATAGACATAAGATTAAACATATTGACTATCTTTGTAATTTGATCCCTTAAACTCTAATATACTGAGCAATCAATTGGTCCTTTGTCTCGTGCACATCATTGCGAGTAATAAGTTGATAAAATTCAGTGGTATAATTATAAACTGAACGGTTTCCTCACTTTAAATTCTATAATCGCTAGTATATTAAACTTTGATAATTAAAAGGTAGGAACGTGTCACGCATCTATTTCTTCATCTTCTCCCAAGTTTTAATTTTTAATTTCCCCAACTGGGTTTGTGTCTATTTAATTTGCTACCACCAAGCCATTGCTTGATCTCGAAACCTCGTTGCCACCAATGGTACTTATTAGCCCTCCAGCACTCCTTTAAACTCTAAGATCTCTTCTATCATAGCCAACTAGTCAAGAAATTCTTCTGGTTGTAAAGTACCATGAAATTTAGGGATTTTAATTCGTATACCTACCTCCCACCATTTCTTATCCTCATTCTCAGCATTTTGTCGATGACATCTATGTGGTACATTATTATAACCATTGCCATAGTCATCTTTATCATCATTTCCATTAGCAAAATGATTTACTTAGTCATTAACGTTAGGGACCCATCTCTGATTTAGCTACCCCCTATTTTGATTGATTAATAACACACCTATTATCTCCGTGAGCTGTTATATGAAAGTGTCAATCCACTGATCCATCTGTTCCATTCATTTTTCAAATCGTTGCTCAAAGCAATGTAGATCATCACGCTCATAAACCTCTTCTACACATTGTTATTGTGGTTGTTGTTGTTGTCTTTTGTGAGACATCTTATCCGAGGAGCACAGCTCTGATACCAAACTGACATAGCAAAAAAGTGATAAATAATAATTAATGACTGTTGAATCAAGCACGACTACCAATCATTAGCAATTCTCAAATTCAGGATATAGGCATCAAAATTCAAAGAATTTTAGGAAATTTAAAAAATGAATTGAATTCTATTATTCATAACGATAGCCAAAGTCCAAAAAAAAGATTTAAATAGAAAAACCTTAAAAATAATCCTAAATAAAATAGGAAAAATGAATCCTAAAACATAAAATTGCCTTTTTAAAGGCCTAAATAATAGAATTTGCCCAAAAAGTAATGGAGCTCACAAGCAAAGCAACAAAAATCAATAAATTTGGTGCAGCCACATTAAAAAAGGGGGTCAAAAGTTGCTCACCAAATATGGTTGGTTTAGTATTGATTTATTAAAAAAAACATTACCACAATAAATAAACACACAAGCATAGCAATGGGAAGAAAATGTGTTGTGTGAGAAATGTGTTACTAAGTTGGTGAGAAATTATGAGTAATCTCCTTGTGAAGAAAAATATATAGAGAGTGGGTTATCTCCTATATTAAGAGAAAATTTTATTGTATTCTTTTTGAGGTATAGAGAGAAATATTTTGTAACTCTTATTATTTTTATAATAAAATTCTTCTAGTCTTATCCTTGGTTTTTTCTTAATTTGTTTGGGGTTTTCCATGTTAAATTTTGGTGTTCTCTTTCGTGTTGCTATTGTCGGGTTTAATGGTCACAAATTATTATGCTATTAAATTACTTGTCCTGGTAAAATTCTTTCTATGAGTGTAGTACTTAAGTAGACCATTGTGACCCACCACACTTTCCTAAGAATTTACTTTGTGGTGATTTTGTAGTACAATCATTTAGACTCTATTCACTTGTACAATAGGTCTTAAAGTTTTGTTATATATTTTCTTCAATTTTATCATTTTAATTATTTTAGCTGTAATTTGCTCTATTTAATTCATAGTCCAATACTTGATTTTTACAACAAGTGATATCAGAGCATTTGTTTTATGAATAGTGATAGAAGTAATGGCAATAAAATATGAGATTAAAAAATTTAACAAGAGAAATTTCTCACTGTGGAATTGAAGATGAAGGCAATATTGAGAAAAGATAATTGTCTAACGACTATCAGCAGAACGCCGAAAGAATTTATAGATGACAATAAATGGAAAGAGATGGATGAGAATGTTGTTGCAAATCTTCATCTAGCATTAGCAAATGAGATACTTTCAAGTGTAGAAGAAAAAAAACTACAAAGGAGATTTGGGATTAGCTCACTAGGCTCTATGAGGCCAAGTCAATCCATAACAAAATTTTTCTTAAGAGGAACCTTTACACTCTTCGGATGAAAGAATCTACTTTAGTGATGGAGCACATAAATACTCAGAATACTTTATTTTCCCAACTCACATCGTTGGGATATAAAGTAGAGGCAAATGAACATGTTGAACTTCTACTTCAAAGTCTATCCGATTCATATGATCAACTCATCATCAACCTAATAAATAATCTTCTCATACATTATCCAGTCTTCAATGAAATTACAGGTGCTATCCTAGAGAAAAAAAGTAGGCGCAAAAATAAAGAAGATAAGATGGTGAACAAACAGAGGCTTTGGTGGTGATGAGAGGGAGATTAATAGAACCTAGCTCTAGTGGGAGGCAGAGATAAGGCAGATCAATATCAAAAAGCAAAAAGAATTTTAAGTTCTACAACTGTGGCAAAAAGGGTCACTTAAAGAGGGATTGTCGGAATCTAAAATATTCCAAACCTTAAGGAAATATTGCAAGTATACTAGATGATGGCATTGCTTTATGCAATGAAGTGGTGACAACTGGCACATACAGAAAGAAATTATTTGATGTGTGGATTTTGGACATAGCAACTACCTAGCACATAACCGATCGAAGATATTAGTTTTCTCATTATGAACCTATCTCAAAAGGATTAGTGTACACAATTAATGATCGACCTTTGAAGATCATCGATATTAGAACCATCAAATAAAGGATGTATGATGGCACAACTCGTATAATTCAAAATGTGCGGCATGTGGAAGGCTCAAATAAAAATCTATTATCTATAGGAATGGTAGATAATCTCATGTGCAGAGTTAAAATTGAAAAGGGAATTATGAAAATAATTCGAGGTGCACTCTTACTAATGAAAACACAAGAGATAGTTACAAATTTATATATGCTGATGGGAGAGACTTTGCAAGAGGCAAAAGCATTTATTGCTTCATATGATTCAAGTGAAAAGTCTATAATAATGTGGCACTACAAACTTAGCTATATGTTAGAACAAGGAATGAAAATTCTCACTGGGTAGAAGCTACTTCCTAGACTCAAAAAGGTATCTTACCCTTTTATGAGCATTATGTTACAAGCAAGCAACACCATGTGAAATTCAATACATCTAATTCTAGAAGCAAAATTATTCTAGAATTAGTTCACTCTAATGTATGGCAAGCACCAATACAGTCCTTAAGAGGAGCAAAGTACTTTATGTCCTTTATTGATGACTACTTTAGGAGATGTTGGGTGTATCCTATCAAGAGAAAAGTTGATGTGTTTGAAGTATTCAAAGTATTTAAAGCATGGGGTGGAACTTGATTCTAAAAATAAGATCAATTGTTTGAGGATAGATAATAAAAGAGAATATACTGGAGAAGAATATACTAAATTCTACAAGTAAAAAGGCATCAAAAGGCAATTCACTACAGCGTACACTCCTCAACAGAATGGAGTGGCAGAATGGATAACCAGAACCTTATTGGAAAGAAGCAATATTAAGAGTTGTAGGTCTGGAAAAGTCATTATGGGCAGAAGCAGTCAACATTGTCTGTTATGTGATAAATAGGTGACCATCAACTTTAATTGAGTTGAAGACACCTATAAAGATGTGGACTGGTAAGCATGTTGATTATTCAAAGTTCCCTCTATTTGGAAGCCATGCATACATGATGTATAATGCCCAAGAAACTACAAAAATGGATCTAAAATCCAGAAAATGCATATTCTTGGGTTATGCAGAAGGAGTTAAGGGATATCGCTTATGGGATCCCATTGCCCAGAAGTTTATCATAGGTAAAGATGTGATGTTTGTAGAAGATAAGATGCAAGAAAAATGTGACAATAGCATACAAAAGACAATTCAGAGACTACAATGATACATGTGGAACAAAAGGATTCTTTTGAAGTAGCACTAGAAAATAAAGAACGAGAACTAGTTGAGTCTGAAGAAACTAGAGTTTATTAATCAACTCGTGGTAGAAAAGCACTAGCTTGGCATTCTAATTATATTATGGAGAGTAATATTGCATACTTCTTTCTAATAGAGGATGGAGAGCCATCAAATCTTTAAAAAGCAATGGAGAGTCCAGAAGCATCTCAGTGGATGGTAATAATGCAGGAAGAAATTAACTCTGCATCAGAATCGGACTTGGAAACTTATGTTGTTACGACAAGGAAGGAAGACAATTGGTAAAAAATAGGTCTACAAGATCAAGCATAATAACAATGATCAAATGGAGCTGTATCGCACAAGATTGGTGGTGCGAGGGTATGCTCAAAAAAAAGGCATTAACTTCAATGAAATTTTTTCCCCTGTGTTTCGACTTACAATAGTTTGGGTGGTCCTAGTGATGTGTGCTATATTTGATTTATATCTAGAGCAATGATTCCCAACAGTGAAGCAGAGAGGATGGAAATGTCTCGAGTACCATACGCATCAATAATGAGAAGTTTAATGTTTGCTATAATATGTACAAGATCGGACATTGCACATGCAATGGGAGTGGCTAGTTGGTACATGGTGAATCCTAGTAGAGAGCATTAGAATGCTATGAATAGGATCCTAAGATATATTAAATGAACCTCAGATGTTGCATTATATTATGGAGGATCGGACTTTATTGTTAAAGGATATGTCCAACTTAGATTATGAAGGTGATTTGGATAAAAGAAAATCTACAATAGGTTATGTGTTTATACTTTGGGGTATCAAAACTGCAATCGGTTGTGGCTACGTCAACAACAGAAGCAAAATATGTGGCAGCTACCCAAGCTAATAAAGAAGCAGTTCGGTTGAAGATGGTAATGAAAGAACTCAAGCACAAACAAGAGAAAGTTTCTTTGTTTAGTGACAGTCAAAGTGCCTTGCATCTCGCAAAAAATTCAGCCTTTCATTTCAAGTCAAAATACATTCGAGTTCAGTATCACTTCATTCGAGAGAAAGTGGAAAAAGGAACTATCGATTTGCAAAAAAATTCATACCAAAGAAAATCTTGCAGATTTCTTGACAAAAACTATTAACAGTGACAAGTTTATTTGGTGTCGATCCTCGTGTGGCCTGACGGAAGTGTAAACAACATGAAAAGGAAAAATAGAAAGAATGGTGTGAAGATGTGATTGATCCTCAATCAAATCTTCAAGTGGAAGATTGTTAAAAATCAATAATGGTTGCACCGAATTCTACGCAACCACACTAAAAAAAAGGGAGTTAAAAGTTTCTCACCAAATATAGTTAGTGTAGCATCATTTTGTTGAAAAAAATAAACATTGTCATGGCATGGACAACAAATAAAAACACAAGCATAGCAATGGGAAGAGAGTGTGTTGTATGAGCATTATGTTAATGAGAGTTAGTGAGAAATTGTGAGTAATCTCCTTGTAAAGAAAAATATATAAAGAGTGGGTTATCTCTTATATTAAGAGAGAATTTTATTGTATTCTCCTTGGGGTATATAGAGAAATATTTTGTAACTCCTATTATTTTTCATAGTGAAATTCTTCTAATCTTACCCGTTGTTTTTCCTTAATTTATTTAGAGTTTTCCACATTAAATTTTGATGTTCTCTTTCTTGTTGCTATTATCGGGTTTAGGTGTCATGAATTATTGTGCTATTAAATTACTTGTCCTGGTAAAATTATGTCTAGGATTATGGTACTTAAGTGAACCATTGTGACCCACCACATTTTCCTAAGAATTCATCTTATAGTGATTTTTTAGTACAATCGTTTATATTATATTCACTTGTAGAATAGTTCTCAAAGTTACGTTATATATTTTCTTCAATTTTATCATCTCAATTATTTTAGCTACAATTTGCTTTATTTAATTTACAGTCTAATCCTCAATTTTTACAATAACGTCATCTTACAACACTTGCAATTATCGAATATCTTATTGCTCACCATCAAAAGTTCTAAACCTAATCACAAATTACTCAAATTTTAACACCCCCCCCCCCCCCCCCCCCCAAAAAAAACAATAAAGATCAATTAATTGCCACTCATCTTCCTTAAGTAATGAAGGGTGATTTTTGGCTATTTTTGGTCTGAAATCACTTATACAGCTCTTTTTATGGATTTATTTTTTAAATAAATTATTATTCCACATATATCTAGGTTTTATTTTATTTTATTAAGATTTCATCGTATTGTTGCGGTGTTTGATTTTTCGTCGTTTTATTGTAACA
This sequence comes from Mallotus nudiflorus, assembly GCA_947683625.1. Taxonomy (NCBI): domain Eukaryota; kingdom Viridiplantae; phylum Streptophyta; class Magnoliopsida; order Malpighiales; family Euphorbiaceae; genus Mallotus; species Mallotus nudiflorus. The sequence goes on along the minus strand of CANTUR010000187.1, from coordinate 2,208,618 downwards.
TTTTATTTTCCATCTTGTTACGATCTTTTATTTGTGTGTGGGTAATTCAGACGAGCAAAGTATATTCAATCAGACATAGATAATAAATCATATTATGATTGTCAGTATATTATAGAACTGCAATTATAGATATTATAGTATTATAAAATTTATAGGCTTTGAGTCGTTTTCATCCTCTATAGTTTTTAGTGAATTTATATCTGTATTTTTATCGATATATTGCTAATTTAAATCAATAATATTATTTTTCTTTTAAAAAAAATTATTTCATTGCCCTATATTTATAGGTATATTTGTTTATAAACAATAATTTTTATGAATAATAATTCAGAAAAAAATTCATACCAATACTATTAATTATACGGAAAGATGTTTCTGTTGACTTCTGAGACGACCTGGTACCAATAATTTATTGGTCGGTAAGCCACAGAGACAGAATTTATTGGATGGGGCAAGAAAGTTTACACCATCCTCCTCCGTACATCAATTGGATTGAAATTTACCGTAAATAAATCTATACATTCTTTTTTTTTTTTTCCTTTTTTCTTCTCCTTCTCCTCTATAGAGCTTTTTGCTAATTTATGACAAAAACATAAAAATCTTATCAATTTATAGTAATTTTTACAAAACTTCCATTTTATAGTGGAATAAAAAAATTATCAATTTATGATAATTTTTGCTGATATAGCATGTTAGTCAAAAGTCAAAAGTCAATTGATACAACACTTCAGTAAAAATCATAGAAATTAGTAATTTTTTTTTATTCCACTACAAAATAGAAATTTTTTTTTGAAATGAACGATAAATTAGAAAAAAATTTATATTTTAATCATAAATTGGCAGAAAGCCCCCACAGCTAGTCCTACACACAAACGATGCTGTAAATTATGGCTCCTTCCCTGCACTTTCTCAATATATCTACCTCAAACATCTAATTTTTTGTTTCGGTATTCACAACACTTATGAGGATGCACTCTCCCAAATGGCACTCGGAGCTCTCCAGCCAAATGCGTTTTAATCCCTTGAATACTGCATAAGCTAAAACCACTGCCACATGGAGAAAAGATCAGAACAGCAATAATTCAAAATTCCAGCTCTAATGAGAACTTGCAAAAGCATAATCTCGGAATGCAGAATCACTAGTCTCCAAAAATTCGTTTGTTTTATAAAAAATAAAGGTGAAAATAAAAATCGAAATTAGTGATCTGGGAATGGATTCACTATCAATAAGAATCACTCATTCCTTTTGTACATGTAAGGAATGATTTTTTATTCCCATAAAAATCCGATCAAATTAATTATAAATTAATCTAAATTTTAAATATTATCATGTATTATTAAAATTTACGACATATAATATTTTTTAAAGTAATGAAATAAAATATATAAATTCATAATAATTATTCTTGAATATATTTTTTCATTTATAAATAAGATTAATTTTGATTTCTATTTCTTTTTAAATCAAACACTTTTTTAAAATTTTTTTTCTACTTTTTATTTCTTTTCATTGTTTTCATTGTGATCCTAATTTCGGAATATGAACCAAATTATCCCTAAAATTTTAAATTTTAATGTGGTACCTGTGGCTATTTTTTACAGTAAACTTAAACATCTAAGGAAATACATAGGCCTACCTGTCTCAATAAATCAGCAAGGCTCATTGGAAGCGCCTCAATATTCCTTAATGAGGGAAGGGAAAAGAGTCCAGGCATTTTGTGAGTTTAAGTACACTTTTTCCACCTTCACCCACAAATAATACTAAGAACTGAAATCTTCAACTAACATCCAGAATTTCAGGAGCCTTAGTTTCTGCCAAAGTTAAGCTCCACTATAGACATCAACCAATTACACCTAATACAGCTTTTAGAATTTTCAATGACAGCAAAATATCACGTCTCCAACAGTGAATCAGGCTTTGTAGCCATTTTGGGAGATTTTTCAAGAATAAGTAGAGTGAAATGAAAGTGGCCAAGCAAAGATCATATGTGTAAGGGAGATTCTGTGAAGGGTGTAAACCAAACTTTATGAAGAATCAATTGGTCTCTTTGGATTAATGTGTTTAAGGTTTACAACCTGTTTTTTCTGCTTCATATAACATTGTTGAATCTTCTCTCTACATAATCAATGTTTCCTTCTTCTTCTTCTTTTTTTCTGTGTTTTGCAGAAGTGGAATGATGGTGAAGATGCATGATTTATACCCGTTTACCTAGTCATGATATATATAACTAAGAGTACTTCATTGTTTATTCTTTAATTTTTAGCAAGAAGAGCTCCAAGATGGATTAATTATTTACAACTATTTAGACTAATTGGCATTGCTGCGATCATGAAAAACATATTAACACAGATTGGCTTGGAATTCCACAAGGCTACCATCTGTGTTCAAAAGTCAGCAAGAGCTTATATTATATAATGAATTCTTTATTGGTCAAAAAATTTTAATTATCAAAATATATGAACAAATAGCACAACTGATACTTCTGCTACTGATGGTAGAGGATCAATAATCCCAGTTTTGAAAATAATAGTATACTAATTGTTACTCACTTAACAATTACATATGAAACTGCTACACATATTTTTGACTTCGATCCAAAACCACCCTAATTTTATCATATAGGCGCATCATCAATTTAGAGATGCGTTTACCTAAAGAGAATCGTTTACATATCTTCCGAACTAGATAGATCGGGAATACAATAACATGTATACCCATAATCAAGATGAACAATAATTGAAGTACAGGCCAAAGTACCGACAGGTCACTCCACCGATCCTTGTCCGGAAATATCAATTTCCCAGCACAGACGTAGGCTTTTGATATAAATAAGATAGTGAGGCCCATGATTACTACATAAACAAATCTTGAAATCTTTTTGCTCATTGGGATTCCACTAAGTATGGCCAAAATCAATACAAGGGACAGCATCAAAGAGGAAGTGTTGTACAACCAAAAGTTTTTTTCTGGATCACTTGAACAAAAGTCGTAATCAGAAGGAGCATAGTAGATTTTATCCCCAGGAGATGGGGCAGCAGTTGGAGTTGTATCCTTATCCTTTCGTGGTGGGTTTATTCCAGCTTGGTAAGTTATGCTTGCCGTTACTGTAGCTGCTACAATTATATGCCCACGTGCCTCTTCTAATCTCTTGCCAACATTTTCAAAGTATTTATCCAACCATTTGATTATTTTTCCAATAAAGTAGCAGCATCCTTTTTGTGGTGGTGGTGCTGCTGCTGCTGCTTCCGATGGTCGTACCAGGAGAGCATTATTGAGGTTTGGGTAGTTGCTCCTCTGAACACCAGCTTCAAGAAGAATGATTTGTATTTCCAAGCCTTTTGAATCACCCGGACAATGCTCTATCGCATCCAATGCTGTAAAACCATTCTTGTTCTTTGCCTTTGTTTTGATACTTTCTTGCAATAGCAAATACTTCGTAGCCTGAAATTTATGAAAGAAAGAGAGGAAGACATGAATTTAGATTTTTACATATTGGCCTAATGCACGGAGACTTGAACTATTATGAGGACTATCTACGTTTAGAAAATGTTTGCATATGGAAAACTTTGCGAAATTTCTGACAACATTTTGTGGTCATTTTTGTAAATGTGAAAAATTAGAAAATTCGTCTGCCATTATATTTTTAATAATTATAAATTTATCTTATGCAATTCAGTTTTCTACATTTTAAAAACATATAGTTTTGCCATATTCATTTGCACGTTTATGTCTGTAAGCTACTTATTAGTGACAGCAACAAGGTACTCTTACCTCCACTTGTTTATGGATTGCAGAAAGGTGCAAAATGGTGTTGCCGTTATCATCTGAAGCATTCACGAGCTCATGATCATCTCTTGCTTCTTCCACCAATAATCTTAGAGCCTCCAATCGGTTATATTTGACGCACAAGTGCAAGATTGTCTCTCCATGATACACCCGCTCTTTAATCGACTCTGGACAGGTCCTCAGCAGTTCCTTTATGATCTCCACTCTTCCTTTCATGGCCGCCAAGTGCAGTGGGACTCTTCCATCTTGATCGCGAGCAGAGCAAGCACTAGGACATGCATGTAGCAATTCTTTCACAATTTCAAGATAGCCCTCTGCACAAGCCAAGTGCAGAGGCAACCGACAGAGGGAGTCTAACTCAGAGGCTAGTTTAGGCTTTCGACTAAGTAGTGCTTTAGCGAAATGAAGGTGACCACGCATGGCTGCAATGTGCAAGGGAGTTTCATGGAAGGAAGTAACTGAGACCCTATCGAGAATGAGTTCATCTTGTTGCAGCAGTTCCTCCAGGGCAGCCAAGTTGCCGCTTAGAGATATCTTATAGAGGATGAGCTGATCATTTTCGACGGAAATGTTCAAGTTGGACATGGACATCCTATCAGCAGTAGTTTCTTGAAGTTGGATATGATCAGATGGCACACCTGCCATAAATGGTGGAGAGTGGTTGTTTAAGATTGATGATGAAGAAGATGGACACAAAGATGATAAACTTCTATTTCCCTTTACAAGTTGTGGTTATGGCTCGGTGAATATAAATGTCTATGACAATTCCAGCTAAATAAAGAGTCACCGATCACTGCAGCGTAGACTATTCAAGCTAAAGAAAGATTCATTGAATATAACATTTCGATGAGAAATTCCAGCTAAACAAAAAGTCACCGGTTACTTTAGTGTAGATTATTCAAACTAAAGAAAGAGTCACTGGGTTGTGATTGGAAGGACCCAATATCAACTAAAGGTAAAAATTACTCCCGAACTTGTAGAACAAAACTTTTATTCATATTTCGACCGATTCTTTACGCATGTAATGCAATTTGTAATTGAGGGAAGTGAATTTCATATTTTATTATTTTGCCCATCCACAGTCCACAAGATGTTACTGTTGACTAATGAGACGACCTGATACCAATTTGTCGGAGAGTAAGCCATAAAGAAATAATTACTCATAGTTTCAAGTACAGTAAACCATAAACATATAATGATTAGCTATGGACTGTCATCTCAATTTTTTGATGATGTATTACATTATATCTTCAATATGTAAGACAAAAATGTAATGTTTTATTAAAAAGAATTAGAACAAATTAAAATGTGATATATATACACACACTAGCAACAGAGAAAATCAACAATGGCATTCTTGGAATTTCATAGTTGTACTGTTAGGCCCTGAATGAGTCATCAGTTATGGTAGCAAATGCAAGGTAAGTGTTGGAAGTTCTATTGATAGTTAGACAGCAAACTGCTTTTTTTATTTTTTCACGTGTAAAATCATTGAGAATTGCTTTGACATTTCTTGTTCCCATCACAATCCATCAAAAACGTAAGAGTCAATCAAAATGGTGTTCATGGAATTTCCTACTTCTTCAAAAACATGAGTTAAACCCTAGTTCTCTTTTTTCTTTTTTCTTTTTCTCTAATCTTTATTAAAAAAATCATTTATTGACCACTACCAATCATTTTTTAGATCAACAATAGTTTTTTTCTATTATTTTCAATTTGATTTATTCTAATTTATTGCAAATCATTGATTTGTATTTTTTTTTTTGTTAGATTTATTTGAATTTTCCTTTATTGAGTTGCTACCCTTTATTAGATTTGGTTTTTTATCCTTTATCGAGTATGATTATCTCCTAATTGTAAAATTTATGTTGATATTTTTGTGATAGACTCACTCAAAAATTAAAAAATCGATTTATTGCTAATTAAACTCATTGAATGGAACGTATAAATTGTCGAGTTGCCATCATGCTATCAATGCAATTGAAGAATAGTAACAAAAAAATTTATGATTTGAGTGAGATTTTATTTTGATACTTTTTAATTGTACTATTATTTATTAATATTATTTTTTGTCATATATATATATATATATATATATATGGAGAGAGAGATAGACACATATTATATTTGATTTTTTTATATCGATATTATGGAAGTTATATATTAGAATAAGTCATAAAAAAATATTAATTATTTAAAAAATTAAAATGACATTTTTTATAGTTTTAGGACTAAAATGTTAAAAAAAAATTGATTTTGAGAGTTGACTAATAAAAAATTATTTTGAGTAGCAAATAAACATAACAAAAAGTTTTTTTTAAACTTATAAAACTTGATTGTAAGAAAAAAATCTTATAGGACTTTAAAAAAAAATAATATAATTTATAGAACTAACAGTGTTATTATCCCAATTAAAAATAGACAACTTGTATTAAAAATAAATAAGGATATTTTACAACATATATTTGAGTAATCAAATAAGTGAACATATTTTTAATTAACAATTTTTTTTTACCATAAAATATAATTAGTTTTGCATATTATCTTAAATTAATTATATTTTGTAATAAAAAATAAATTTATTAATTATAAAAATGTACTCACTTTTTTTTATTGTTCAAGTATTTGTTGTAAAATAGAATAATTTAAATAAATATTTTTCTTAAAAATCTAATCAAATATAATGGAGTTGAACAATTATTTGAAATCTAACACAAATTTTAATATTAATAAAACTAATTGAATTTATCCAAATATAAAAATAAAATATTTATTCATATATGATATATTAATTAAAATTATATATTCTAAAACAATTGAAAATATTTAATTAATTTTTGTCATTGTTAATTCAACTAAGAATTAAGAAAAAAAATTATTTCAAAAAGTTAAATAGGTATTATGAAAATTAAATAATATAATAATTTATAAATAAAAATAAAAATTAGCTCTTTAAAATATAAAAAATAACATTTTTTTAAATTTAGGACTGAAATATTAAAAAAATCTAAAATATTAAAAAAGTTTAAATTTAAGAGTTGACTAATAAAAAATTAGTTTGACTAATGTGTAAAATTAACTGAAAAACTTTTGAAACTTATAAAATTTGATTATAAAAAATATTACTTATTGGACTTGATTGAAAAAAATATATAAATTATAAGACTAAAAATGTTAATATCCCATACAAATATAATAAAGCTGAGCTTAAGAATGCTACTATCCCACATAAATATATGACGAACATCTGACGAACTAATTTAAGCTCAACATATGAGCTTAAATTATTATGAACTAGACCAATTTCAAACCCAAAACAATCCTAGATATATGTTCGTCATAGAACATAAATATAATAAAGTTGAGCTTTAGATTCTAAGTTAACCAAATTGTGTCAAGTGACATTTTATTAAATTTACATATAATGCTTATTTTGTAAGTCATATAACATATTTATTTTTCTTTAAATTTTTTATTCTCCCAAAAAATGTTGTTTTGATTTTAACATACTTTATTTTGTATTTATTTTTAATTTTATTATTTATAAATTTTATCTATTTCTCTTTCTCAACATTTTATGGAAGTTAATGTTAGAAAAAATAAAAAGAACGAATTGTATAGTAATAAAATCTTATGCATGAATTAAATATTGTCTTTTAGAAATTTTGCCCACACTATTTTACCTATGGGTTCTTTGATAATTTCTTTTAGGATTTCACAAAAAAAAAAAAAAATTTAAGAGATAAGATACAAAAATCAATATCTCCCCCAAAATATATAGAGATTTTGTAGACAAATTATTGAAAAGAAAAGAGTGTTTATTAAGTAAACATGTTTAACTTTTACAATTTAGTTTCAGAAAAAAATTGCCTTTAAAAAATAATATAATATAATATAATAATAATAATAATAATAATAATAATAATAAACAATAACATTGTCATTATTATTATGTAGAGAATAAAAAAATAAAATGTGGACTTAACAAACAGTCCAAGCCCAAGCCCCAAAGCTCAAGTCCAATCTTAAATCAATATATATATATATATATATATGTATATATATATGTATTGTGAGCCTATAGAACTCTTGATACTCTTATTGAAGCCTACAAGTAATCAAAAATAACTCGTAAAAAAATTGTTGCTTTCTTCCTAGGAAGATGGGGCAGCAGCTGGTTGTATCCTGTCCTGGTGGGTTTACTCCAGCTTGGTAAGTTATGCTTGATGTTACTGTAGCTGCTACAATTATATGCCCACGAGCCTGTTCTAATCGCCTCCCAACATTTTTAAAGTATTTATCCAACCATTTGATTAATTTTCCAATAAAGTTGCAGCATCATTTTTGTGGTGGTGCTGCTGCTGCTGCTGCTTCCGATGTTCGTGGCTGGAGATCATTTTTGGGATTTAGGTAGTTGCTCCTCTGAACACCAGCTTCAAGAATGATTTGTACTTCCAAGCCTTTTGAATCACCTGGACAATGCTCTATCGCATCCAGTGCAGTAAAACCGTTCTTGTTCAAAGTCTTTGCCTTTGTTTTGATACTTTCTTGCAATAGCAAGTTCTACTTCGTAGTCTACAATAAATTCATAGTCTCCTCTCAACTCGTACTTCTCGATTCTCAAATCGGTTCAAGATTAGAATGTCCGGTTAGTTATATATCTTCAAGTCTTAGTTTATACCTAATAGGATTTTTTATTTTTTTTAGCTTGAGTTTTAATGACTCTTGTTAACTTCCTTTGGAAATAGGTTCTCAAATATATTTGTTATTTATTTTTCTAAATTTATTTGAATTATGGGTAATCATTGAATTTTTAATAATTAAAATGAATTTTTATTAATTATGTGTTTTATAGTGAAATTATGTTAAATTAGTATAGTTAATTTTAAGTATTAATTTTAGAAGTGAGAAAATCATTTTTAGTAATTTTGAGTAATTTTTAGTAAATATTAGTATTATGTAATTTTTGGATTTATGGGTAAATTATATATTTTTATTGAAATTATAGTTAAATTATATGTTTTAAATAATTTTAGAATAATAAATGGTATGAAAATAATTTTTACTAATTATTTACTATTTATAACTAATTGATAATAATTTTTTAAAATATATTCAAATAATAGTTTTATTCATTATTTTTGTGAATAAATGAATTTTTAACTATTTTTATTATATATTTAAACTATTTAGATAATTAATGGAGAATTTTACTATTTAATTTTGAATAATCGAAAAATTTAATTTTTATTAATATTATATAATTTAAGAGGTTTTGTTTAACTAATGTGAAAATAATTGACTTTAAATTTTTTGATATTTAAATAAATTATACTGTGATTTATTATTGATTATTATGGATTTTGATGATTTTTAGTATATTATTATGATTATTATTATTAAATATTTCCTTTATTGTGAATTGTGATCTTCGATTGAGAATTGAATAGTTTGAAATCCCAATCCGAGGTGGTAAACATTTGTGGGTTTTGAAGTATTTTTTTGTGCAATGTTGGCTCTATTTCGGTAGAGAAATATCCATTTTACAGAGAAAATTTTATCAAATTTTCGGTAAATTTATCGTAAACGTGACATTAGGTCTATTTTAGTAGAGTCGTATTTCTTTAATCGAGTATTTCCTTACAGATTTAGAATTTTTAGGAATTCTATTTTTATTTATTTCTTCTTTTTAGTCGTGCCTCCAGCCGAGTCGACTAGTCAAGGTCGAGCGCGACTGCGTAAAGTAACGCATTCCAATTGTAAGTTAATAATTAAACTATGTATAGGAAGTGTATATATATCTATATTAGCACGTTTATATTAAGTTTCATATACTTAGTAAATTTTATATTATTTTAATTTATTGTAATCTTCCTTATTTGTTGTTATTTATTCATTTATTTATTTATTTATTTATTTATTGTTAAAAGCAACTATGGTGGAACGGGCTATCTGATGGGTTTTGTAATATCCCGAGTTTTTAAACATTTTTATACTGTATCGGGATATGCAGTGTTAATAATTTTGTATATAATTATGATATTTTTACGAGTTGATATGTATTTAAAACCTATTTTAATTATTGTATATTATTTTAAGTGATTTACGTAAAATTTTCCCGAGAATACTATTTTCGGGAAAATTTTCACGTAAATTATTTATTATTAATTATATTAAATAGATTTCCGGACTTGCATGAACTCATATATATTTTTAAAGTACTAAATAACGAATGTATGTGTAATTATTTATTTAATTAGGGTTTAAATAATTACCCTAATATTTTTATTATTTATTATTAGTTTTAATATTATTTAATGATTTTTAAGTGTATTAAATTTTAAAATATTAAATTATATGTGTGTGGTATATATTTAATGTGTGTGATTTTATATTACTTTAATATATAGTGTAAAGTATATATATATACACATATATAGTTGAAAATCAATTTTTTGTCAAATTACCGAATTGCCCCTCTCTCTTCCTTCTTCTCTCCCGACGCCTACCCTCATTGCGCCTCCCGTTCCACCTCGCTGGACCGCCCTTCGCCGCCACCATCTGCCGCCAGCCTCCTCCCCCTTCCTTCCTCTTCCTCTCCGACGTGACCAGGCCACCGGAAGCCTGCTGGAACGCCCGGAATTCCCAGTGGCAGCAAATGGAGCTCCTTGCCGTCGATCACGTTTTCGGCCACCATTTTCTACACCACTGGCCTTCATCGACTCCTTGAGCTCCGGTGGTCTCTACTCTAAGCTCCTTTTGGCCTAAAAACCAGTGGTTATTGAGGTTTGAGCTAAATCTTCAATTCGGCCATTTTAGGGTTTTTGATTTTTTGAACTTCAAATTGATTGATTCATGGAAAATTCCTTCACAAATGTTGATCCCAGTAGCTTAATCTACATGTGTGAATTTTTTTATAATTTTTGGAGATTATTTTGATTTTTGGGTATTTTTAAATATTTTATTATTATTTTCTAATTTTCGAAAATTTAATTAATTAAATTATGAAATTGTGTTTTATGATAATTATAGGTGTTGAAATGAATTATATAAATTTATTTGGAATTTTTATGAATTTCTATGTATTTATTTTGAATTTATTTAGGTTTATGTAATTTTGGAAAATTAGGTTAATTGTGTTTTTAATTGAAATTAATTGGTTAATTGAGTTTAATTATTGATATTATTGATAAATATGTTGAGAAAATTAATTTTTTGCAATTATATTATTTTTGGTGAATTTTTGGAGTAATTTTAGTATATTTATATATATAGGGGTATTTTGATAATTTTACCCTAAATTGACAAAAAAATGTAATTTAATTAATTTTAATAGTTATTTAAGGTATAAAAATTATTTCTACAAATTATTTAGTATTTTTAATTAATTAAAACTATTTTTCGTGAATTATTTTCAATTATATATATAATATACGATTTTTCTAATAAAATGAGTTTTTATCGGTTTTTACTATGTTTTAAGGTTAATTACGTAATTTCTACTTATTAAATGTATTTCTGTGATATAAGGGTATTTTTGGTATTGTCATAAATATTCTGTGATTGTAGACCCCGGTCGGTAGACTGTAGTTTGGAGTCCGACCAAGGGGTTGTGATTGTAATTCTGCGTTTATATTCGAAGTGTGTTTCTTTGCAGGGCCGGCTCTACTCTTTGAGTAGAGAGATATCCGTTTTACAGAGGAGGTTCTACCGAATTTTTGGTAGAATTCTAGTAAAACGTGATGTCCGGTCGAATTCAAATTTTTAATTCTGTGTCTAATATTCTAGATCGAGTTTCTAGGATTTTCTGTTAGGTTTATTCTGATGTCTGTTATTTATTATTTGTTTAGTTGCGCCGAGACCGAGGACTAGTGGACCAGACCCGTCGAACCCATCTCGAGGAGCCCACTAAGTGTGAGTTACTATTTTATATATATATACTTAAGGTGCATGATTTAGAAATGTATGTTTTATTTTGATTAAATATGCATAAATAACTCAATTAGTATTTTAGTTTATTTTTGGTTTATCTTTGGTTTATTTTTAGTATATTGTAAATTATTTGCATGCTTTATTTAATATTTATACTTAAAATGTTTTTAAATATATTTCTAGTTTATTTTGCAAATATATTGGATTTATTTGACGTATATATATACTCGAAATATACCTGGTTCACTTTTGGTATATTTTTAGTATATATATGGTTTATGTTGCTATTTTATTCAATTACATGCATCATTTATTTATGAATGTATGTTTTATAATTATAATGAAGGATATCAATAAAACGTGCTACCTAGTGGGCAGCACTAAGACCGAGTACGTACCGGTAAGCTTATAGCATTTAGGCTATATTACTAACCTGCTTGAGGATATTGATTGAATCTGATTATTTGATATGTATGATATGATTTGGGGAGTGTGATTGTTGAAGCTCGATTGACCAAGTGTCTCGGGGCCAATCACACTGACAGTCAGACTGCTGGAGCTCGGTTAACTTAGTGTCTCGGGGCCAATCTACTGTCCAAATGGATCAAGTGATTATATTTGGAATAAGTGAGCCTATAAGGCTAGAGTGTTTTCTAACACTATTTTCGAGGTTGCGATATTCTAGGGTTCTATTTGATCCTTCATGAACTATGATTTTCAATAAAAATATATATATAATGATTTTGTTGCATTTGTGTGTATTTGCTTGTATATATACTTAGTATATATATATTGTTGACTGTGTGCATCGACATTTAGTATGCATGTATATATATTATAGTAATTTACTCAGTGAGGTCTGACTCCCCTCCGTTGACTATTTTTCAAGAGAGTCATCATCTTCAGACCTCAGTAGCAGGCCTGTACGTCGGATTTCTTCTGTCCCGGCTTCTTTGTGTAAACTGCTTATCTAAGTCTTGAGTTTTATTTTTATAATCTAGACACTGCAGTAGTTGTAAATAAATTGTGGGTTTTATGTAATATATTGGTGTGAGTTATGTATTTTAAGAAGTTGAACTGAATTTGTATTAAAAGAGTTTATTTATACATGAGATATGGATTTTTATCTTGATAATTATGATTTTATTTCCGCTGCATTAAGAGCTATTGTTATTATTATTGAATGTTTATTTTATTTTTAGGCTTGCTACAGGTTCCGGATTCGAAAGAATTCTCGTTCCCTAGCGCCGGTCATGGCCCCTGTTTGGGTCGTGACAGGTTTCATCAGGACCGTGTGCGCACCGGTAGAATTGAGAGTGAGTGTTGGTGGTTATAAGGCTCGATTGATACTTTGCTCTTAGGCATGATTTTGTGAGAATATATATAAGGCTCGGTTGATGCTTTGCTCTTGGGCATGATTTTATGAGAATATATATAAGGCTCGATAATGCTTTGCTCTCTAGGGTGATTTATATATTACTGAGGCTAGTAGCTCAGTGATACTTTGCTCTCAGGAACCGCCAGTAAATATTGGTTTAAGTAAATTGACTGTGACTGGTAGCTCGGTTGCTCTTAAAAATTGACAGCCTTTGGATTATAAGCAAGCCGAAAGGCTATCAGATTTGTGGTCTAGAGTTCTACCTAGTTTTTATATATAAAATGATTTAAGAAGGTTATTTGTATTTTATAAATTATTTTATGATTTTAAAATACTTTATTTCGGTAAAAGAGGATTTCGATAAAAATTAAATAGTTTAAATTATAGATTATAAATTTCTTATTTTCATAAAGATATTTTAAAAGAGGCTTTTGTACTGTATACATTTTTTTTATTAATTTACTCAGTGAGGTCTGACTCTTTTCAGTATTTTTTTTTAGGATCTCGAAGTCACCTGTCGATCAGACCACTTTACACTGAATTTCTTCTTCTCCGGCTGTTTTATATAGGTCTACCTAATATATATATTATTATCATGTGTATTTAAATCTAGAACATCATAGTAGTAGTGGATTGGTTAACTATTATGATGTATTTTGAATTACCATATGTATGAAGAATGTGTATTAAATATTATTATTATATATTATCTAAGTTTGTGTTAGATTTTAATTCATTTGTACCATTTATCTTTATTTAAATTATGTCATTTTATTATCATCTTTATTTTATTAAATTTTCGTTAAAGTGTATTATAGGTTTCAGGTACTTTATATATTCACATTCCCTAATGTCGGTCATTTGCCCTTTTTAGGTTCGAGTCGTGATAAAGTTGGTATCAGAGATTTGGCTCATTTTATGTGTGTTTTCAATTGTCAAGATCTGTTTTTTATAAACTACTACGGTAATATGTTGATAATTGTCACTTGTTGTCTTCCTTATTCTTACTATCTGCGCTTATGTAGTACTTTTGTTTTGTCCTGAATTCGTTTGTATCTTTTTCAGAATGAGGCGAGCATTGCAGCCTTTGAGGAGAATGATGATGAGCAATATGTTCAAGATGAGATTCTTCCTCCTGCACATCAACATAGAGGTAAAGGCAAAGGCAGAGGTAAAGCCAGAGCAACACCAGCTCAGAGGCAAGAACAGCCATAAGCATGGCCTAAAGTTCTAGTAGAAAATTCTACAGCCTTTGTAGCAGGTATGGCAGGAATTAACCAAAGCTTGGAAACTTTTAACCAAGTAATGCTCTTGGTACAATAAATGCTTTAGCAAAGGACTCAGGGGATGACAGATGTTGATGCCACCTTACTGTGCTCTAGAGTCGGGCAAGTTTCTTTTAATGGCACAAGGGATGCTCTTGAATTCATTAGTACCATCGAGGCCATGACTAGGACAAGATACTTAGATGTAATGACTTAGTATTTTAAATAAAATAATATTATTTTGAGATATGCAGTGTTAATAATTTTAAATTTTTTTGTATATTATTATTGATATTCGCTAATATTATTTTTGTATTTTATTCTAAGGAATTGTTTACGTAAAAATAATTTATTTTACATGGGATTACTTGATAATATTAAAGTTAATAGTATTATTATTGTTGTTGTTGTTGTTATTGTTGTTGTTATTATTATTATTCTTCTAATTATTATTGAAGGGCAATTTAGTAATTTTATAATTAAAAAATAGAAAAGTAAAAAATCAAAAATCGGGTCAAAGCTCCTTATTCTTCTTCTTCTCGGTTAGCCTTGCCAGCATCACCAGAGCAGCCCCAGTTGTCACCACCGACCGCCACCACTTCCAATCACCTCCAGCTATCGTCCACCACCGTTAGATTGCCAGGAAGACGCCGGGAACCTCCAAAAATAGAGGAAGTTGAGAGTGAGCTTCAACAACACCGGTGAGGATTCCAGCCACCGTTGGACTTCATTCTAGTCTATTTTGCATGCTCTTGATATGGTGAGTCCATTTCTAAGCTCCATTTGAGCTCAAATGCCTTTGATTTTTAGTTATCTTTAACTTTTAATTTATATGTTTTAGAGTTTTTTATTTTTTGAACTAGATATTGTTTAATTCCTGAAATCTTGTTTAAGAAATGTTGTTTTGGTAGCTTTAGCTTCTCAAAAATATTTTTTGTTTATTTTTTTAAATTAATTTAAGTTTTGGGTAATTGTTTAATTTATGACTGCGATGACCTAGTTAGATTTTAAAGAGAGGTTTATGAGGTTTCCCTACCCAGCATTGATGAGAGAGAACTACATATGGCAGTTGCTAAATATTGCTAGAGGAGATCGATCAGTTGGAGACTACACTCGAGAGTTTTTCATATTGTCACAACATGCGGCGGATGTGATACAGGACGAGATGAGAGCAGTGGAGCTCTATGTGACTGGGTTAGGCCCAGCTTATATTGGCATCCAAATGGGAGGTCGTAGCCTTGAGAGTGTGGTTAAGGAGGCTAGATAGCTTGAGCGGAGACATATCAGACACGGCACCATTCCAGATCCTTATGACAATGGCAGTAGCAGATCAACTCAGGGGGTTCAACAGCCCATTTTTCAAATAGGCAGTACAATTACTCAACCAGGGGGCACTTCCTAGTAGAGTAGATAGTTTAGATCACACCAAACTGGTAGGCACAGTTTTGCTCAGAGTCGTAGGAGTGGCAGGACTGCTAGATTTAGTGTTGGTGCCAGTAGTAGCAGTAGTGATCAAAGTTCCAAAAATGGCAATTCAGGATCTGGGGCTAGTGCATGTGCCATTTGTGAGAAAGTGCATCAAGGTCTGTATTACTTGGTGCTTGGAGCTTGCTTTTAGTGTGGACAGTTCGGGCATTTCACCAAGGATTGTCCTAATTATGGATTCCAGCCAACATATGCTCAGGGATCTTCTTCATTAGTCACTCAGCCATATCCACAGGTGCATCAGTAGTATCAGACACCTATGTATCCTCAGCAGCGACCAACTCAGTATTCGAGCTAGCAAGGCAAATGTTTTAGAAGGAGAGTTGGTGGTAAATGATATATACAACCATCCACTCTATAATTGACAGGTCGTGGTCAGACTAGAGTTTTCACTTTGACTCCTCAGGATGCTTTAGCATCCAGTGCAGTTGTGGCAGGTATTCTCCTAGTGTGCTATTTTGATGCTAGAGTTTTGTTTGATTCGGGTGCTTCACACTCTTTTGTATCTCCCGCATTTGCTTCTAGAATAGCATATCCACTTTCCAAGATGTTGTTTCCCTTATTTATAGTGACTCCACTTAGTGATGGGTTGGAGACAGATATATTCTTTCCATCTTATCCAGTATTAATGAAGGGTAGAGAGTTGCTTACAGATTTGGTTCTACTTAATGTAATTAATTTCAACGTTATTTTAGGGATGGATCGGTTAGCATAGCATTATGCCATAATTGATTATCGAGAGAATGAGGTAATTTTTAGAATTCCATCTGATAAGGAATTTAGATTCAGAGGTAATAAGAGTTCAGTGCCTCAGAACATCATTTATGCAATGCTAGGAAGATGCTTATAAGGGGTTATCAAGACTACTTAGTTGTGGTCAGAGATATACAAGTAGATAGTAGGGCAGTTGAAAGGGTGTCAGTTGTTCGCGAGTTTTCAGATGTTTTTCTTAAAGAATTGCCAGGATTGCTGCCTGATAGGGAGATAGAATTTTATATTGATTTAGTGCCTGGTATAAATTCTATCTCTATGCCACCATATAGAATGGTGCATGTAGAGTTGAAGGACCTGAGAGAGCAATTGCAGGAATTACTTGATAAAGGTTTTATTCGGCCTAGTACATCTCCTTGGGGTGCTCCTATATTGTTTGTGAGGAAGAAGGATGGTAGTCTTCGACTCTGTATCAACTACAAGCAGTTGAATAAAGTTACCATCAAGAATAAATATCCACTCTCGAGGATTCATGATTTTTTTTATCAGTTACAAGGAGCTCAGTGTTTCTCTAAGATCGACTTAAGGTTTAGGTACCATCAATTGAGAATTAGAAGTGAAGACATACCCAAGACTGCATTTTGGATAAGATATGGCTATTATGAATTTTTTGTGATGTCCTTTGGGTTGACTAATGCCCCAACAGCCTTTATAGACTTAATGAATAGGGTGTTCTGGCTATTCTTAAATGAATTTATGATTATGTTCATCGATGATATTCTGGTATACTCCAGAAGTAAGGTCGTGCATGCAATGCATTTAAGATTGATGCTTCAAACTTTAAGAGAGCACTAACTGTATGCTAAATTTTTGAAGTGTGAATTCTGGCTAGACTAAATGGTATTCGTAGGCCACATAGTGTCTAGTGATGGCATACAGGTGGATCTGAAAAAGATCATAGCTATTACAGAGTGGCCAAGGACTATGACAGTGATGGAAGTGAGGAGCTTTCTAAGTTTAACGAGCTATTATAGGGGATTTATGAAGGACTTCTCCAAGATAGCTGCACCTTTGACCAAGTTAACTTAGAAGAATGCTAAGTTTATGTGAACAGATAGATATAAGGGGCACTTCTAGTTGCTTAAGGATTTATTGACTTCAGCTCCAGTGTTGACTTTACCTTCTGAGGATGAAGGCTATACGGTGTATTATGATGCTTCTCGAGTAGGATTGGGTTATGTGCTAATGCAGAATGGAAAAGTGGTTGTTTATGCTTCAAGATAGTTAAAGAAGCACGAGTAAAATTATCCTACTCATGACTTAGAGATGGCAGCAATGGTGTTTGCACTAAAGATTGAAAGGCATTACATATATGGTATGACTTGTGAGATATACATCGACCACAAGAGCCTGAAGTACATTTTTTAACAAAGGGATCTAAATTTAAGGCAGAGGAGATGGGTGGAACTTCTTAAGGATTATGATTATTTTATTTTGTACCATGCAGGTAAGGAAAATGCAGTTGCAGATGCTTTGAGTAGGAAGTCTGTAGGCAGCCTTGCACACATCAGTACTGAGAGGATACCAAATATTAAGGAGCTACATGAGTTGATTGACCAAGGACTGTAGCTAAAGGTGACTAAGAAATGCTCTTGCCCAGTTCAGTGTATGGTCAATATACTTGGATCAAGTTAAGGCAGCACAGAGAAGGGACCCTCAGTTACAGAAGATCATGTTTGAAGTGCAACAAGGCAGGTCCATCAGATTTGTGATTGATGGAAAGGGTGTGCTGCGTTCAGGTACTTAATTATATGTGCCAGATGTGGATGAGCTGAGGAAAGAAATCATAGAGAAAGGCACATTTTTTTGCTTTCAGTGTTCACTAGGTTCTACCAAGATGTATTATGACTTGAAGGATACATAATAGTGGAATGGAATGAAAAAAGATATAGTAGAATTTATATTTAAATGCCTCACTTGTTAGCAGGTGAAGCTAGAGCATTAGAGGTCTGTAGGGTTGTTACAACCATTGCCTATCCTAGAGTGGAAGTAGGATATGATTGCTATGGATTTATGACTGGATTGCCTCGTACGACTGGGGATTATGATGTTGTTTGGGTGATAGTTAACAGACTAACTAAGACAGCACATTTTCTGCCAATCAAGAAGACATATTCTACTGATAGATTTGCAAGACTGTATGTCAATAGAATTGTTTGTCCTCACGGGGTGCTGGTAAGCACAATATCCGATAGAGGAGCTACTTTCACCACGATCTTCTAACATGAGTTGCATAAGGCATTAGGTACTTGACTTGATTTCAGCACTGCATTTCATTCTCAGACAAATGGTCAATCAGAAAGGACTATACAAACCCTTGAGGATATATTGAGGATGTGTGTGATCATCTTTGGTGGTCAGTGGGACATACATTTTCCATTGATAGAATTTTCATATAATAATAGTTATCATGCAAGTATTGAGATGGCTCTGTATAAAGTACTGTATGGTAGAAAATGTATATCACCATTGTGTTAGGAAGTCGGAGGGAGACAATTGACAGGTCCAGAATTAGAGCATATTACTTCTGAGAAGGTTCATATTATTCAACAGCATTTGAGGACAACCTTCAATAGACAGAAGAGCTATGCAGACTCGAAAAGGAAGGACGTGTCTTTTTTCATTGGAGACATGGTTTTTCTAAAAGTGTCTCCAATGAAGGGGGTTATGAGGTTTGGTAAGAAAGGAAAACTATCCCTGAGGTACATTAGGCCATTCAAGATACGTTCAAGAATTGGAGAGGTGGCTTATAGATTGGTTTTGCCACCTGAATTATCTCAGATTCACTCGGTGTTTCATATTTTTATGTTGAGAAAATATATTCCTAATCCTTCTCACATTCTTCAGCCTCAGACAGTGGAGTTCAATGAAGATCTATTATATAAGGAATATCTTATGGCGATTATGGATTGTCAAGTTCGTCAGCTTCGCACCAAAGAGATCCCAATGGTGAAGGTGTTATGGAGTAACTACACAATTGAGGACTACACATAGGAAATGAAGGCAGCGATGCGGGTGTCTTATCCTTATCTTTTCCATTAGATTTTGTATTTTATTATTGAAAATTCGAGGACAAATTTTTGTACGAGGGAAAACTGTAATGACCCTTATTTTAAATTATTAAAATATATTTTGAGATATGCAGTGTTAATCATATTTTAAATTTATATATATATTATAATTATTTGTGAATATTATTTTATTATTTTATTTTATTTTAAATATTTTATTATATAAAGGAAATTATTTGGAAGTTATTATTATTATTATTATTATTATTATTATTATTATTATTATGTGTGTGTTTTGTGTTGTGTATATATATGTGTATATATATCTATATATATGTTGAATTTTTAATATATATATATATATAAAGGGTCAAAAAGCAAAAAATGGGTCAACCGTACCCTTCCCTACCCCACCCATTTCTTTTTTTTTTCTTTCTTTTATATCTTTTCTTTCTTCTTCTTCTTCTTCTTCTTCCTTCTCTGTCCACCATTGCTGACGCCACCAAGCTCCACTAGCCATGCCGCCAACCACCACCAGTGCCACCCAAGCTCACCACCTTCCTCCCTCATCTTCCTGATGTCGCCTAGAGCCTTATAGTCGTCAGAAATCGTGTGTTGTTGTGGTAAGCTACCGTAGCTCTGACAGAAAAATGGTCAATTTAGCTCGAGTTTTTGGGTTTGTTAGACTCCTCTCGACTCGTACTTCTCGATTCTCAAATCAGTTCAAGCTTAGGACATCCGGTTAGTTATAAATCTTCAAGTTTTAGTTTATGCCTAATAGGGTTTTTTATTTTTTTTTTTAAGTTTGAGTTTGAATGATTCTTGTCAACTCCCTTGGGAAATGTTGTTATATACATCTTTAGCTTCTCAAATATATTTTTGGTTTATTTTTCTAAATTTATTTGAATTATGGGTAATTATTGAATTTTTAATAATTAAAATGAATTTTTATTAATTATGTGTTTTATAGTGAAATTATGTTAAATTAGTATAATTAATTTAAATTATTAATTTTAGAAGTGAGAAAATAATTTTTAGTAATTTTGAGTAATTTTTAGTAAATATTTAGTATTATGTGATTTTTGGATTTATGGGTAAATTATGTATTTTTATTGAAATTATAGTTAAATTATATGTTTTAAATAATTTTGGAATAATAAATGGCATTAAAACAATTTTTATGAATTATTTACTATTTATAACTAATTGATAATAATTTCTAAAAATATATTCAAATAATAGTTTTATTTATTATTTTTGTGAATAAATGAGTTTTTAACTATTTTTATTATATATTTAAACTATTTAGATAATTGATGGAGAATTTTACTATTTAATTTCGAATAATCAAAAAATTTAATTTTTATTAATATTATATAATTTATTTGAGATTTTATTTAATTAATGTGAAAATAATTGACTTTAATGTTTTTGATATTTAAATAAATTATATTGTGGTTTATTATTGATGATTATGGATTTTGATGATTTTTAGTATATTATTATGATTATTATTATTAAATATTGCTTCTATTGTGAATTGTGATCCTCAGTTGAAAATTGAGTAGTTTGGAGTCCAAACCTGAGGTGGTGAACATTTGTGAGTTTTGAAGTGTTTTTCTTTACAGGGTTGGCTCTACTTTAGTAGAGAAATGTCGGTTTTACAGAGAAAACTCTGTCAAATTTTTTGTAGAATTATCGTAAAACATAACATCGAGTCTATTTTAGTAGAGTTGTATTTCTTTAATTGAGTCTTTCCTTAGAAATCTAGAATTTTTAAGAATTCCGTTTTTATTTATTTCTTCTCTTTAGCCGCTCCTCTAGCCAAGCCGATTGGTTGGGATCGAGCGTGACTGCATAGAGGAGCACATTGCAACTGTAAGTTAATAATTGAACTGTATATATATATATATAGCACATTTATATTAAGTTTCATATGCTTAGTAAATTTTATATTATTTTAATTTATTGTAATCTTCCTTGTTTATTTTTATTTATTTTTAAAAGAAACTACGATAGATCGAGTTACCTGATGGGTTTTATCATAACCATGTGCGCACTGATAGGATTGAAAGTGAGTGTTGGTGGTTATAAAACTTAGTTGATGTTTAGCTCCCAGGCATGATTTTGTGAGAATATATATAAGGATTGGTGATGCTTTGTTCTCGAACGTGATTTATATATTACTGGTGTTGTTAGCTCGGTGATGCTTTACTCTTAAGAATCACCAGTAAATATTGATTTAAGTTAATTAACTATGACTGGTAGCTCAGTTAATACTTTGCTCTCGAAAACTAACAGTCTTAGATTATAAGAGAGTCAAAAGGTTATTAGATCTGTGGTCTAAACTTCTACCTAGTTTTTATATATAAAATGATTTAATAAGGTTATTTGTATTTTATAAAGTATTTTATAATTTTAAAATACTTTATTTTGGTAAAAAATAATTTCGATAAAAATTAAATAGTTTAAATTATAGATTATAAATTTTTTATTTTCATAAAAATATTTTAAAGGGGACTTTTGTACTGTATATATTTCTTTTATTAATTTATTTAGTGAGATCTAACTTCCCTCAATATTTTTTTCAAGATCTCGGAGTCACCTGTCAGTTAGGCTACTCTACACCGAATTTCTTATTCTTCGACTGTTTTAGGTAGGTCTATCTGATATATATATATATATATATATATATATTACTATTATGTGTGTATTTAATTATAGAACATCACATTAATTATTGATTGGTTAACTATCATGATGTATTTTGAATTATCATATGTATGAATAACGTATATTAAAGATTATTATTATATATATTATCTAAGTTTGTGTTGGATTTTAATTCATTTTTACTTTTTATTTTTATTTAAATTATGTCATTTTATTATCGTTTTTATTTTATTAAATTTTCATTAAAACTTATTATGGATTTTGGGTACTTTATATATTTCCATTTCTTAGAACTAGTCACGTGCTCTTTTTGGGTTCAGATCATGAAAAAATATGTATGATTTAAAGCTTTTTATAAAATAAATAAATTTGATATTAAATACTACTATATGAATTAATAATTGTTATTATATATATATATATATATTAAAAAGTTATTATTGTAAAATTTTAAAAAATAAAATAAAAATATATGAATATCAAAGACTACAAAATGAAATGTAACAAATAAACTGATTTTTTATCTTTTATTTCGAAAAATAAAGAAAAAAACTCAAAAAGAAAAACCCATATTTTCCATTTGCACGTTTATGTTTCTAAGCTACTTAATAAGTGACAGCAGCAAGGTACTCTTACCTTTTCGTGGTGGTTGAATTGATGAATTGTAATTGATACCCCATTATCAGTAATTACATACCGTTGGATACATATAAAATCCATTGAGTCTGTATAAGTGGTTTGATCTTGATGGCTCTATTCATCATTTAAACAAGTGCATTGCTGAGCTTTGTTTCCTCTACTTTTCAGGAAAAAAAAATCCGAAGCTCAAATTTTCTAATCCACATCAACATTTTTTTTTTTTTGGGTTTGAAGTTTATTCCTTTACTGGTTTTTCCGTTTACTGTTGTGAACTGTTTTGCTCATTTCAACATAAAGGCCAAACATTTTGAACAAGTACTTCATCTACAGGAGTTTAAATCTGAGACCTTATGAAGGAATCTGAAGTAGGAACATAAGAATTCTTACATAAGATTCCTTCTGCGCCTTAAACTACGATTCACTTTATCATATAGACGCATCATCAATTTACATTTCTTCCGAACTAGATAGATTGGGAAGACAATAACATGTATACGCATATCAAGAAGAACAACGTAGGAACTAGAGACATATAATTGCACAGCGACCACACTATCAAGCTATTCCACCAATCCTTGTCCGAAAATTTTAATGCCACAGCAAAGATGTAGGCTAGTGATATGTTCATGATGGTGGAGAACGTGATTACTACCAGGAAAAATCTTGAAATGTTTCTGCTAACTGGGATTCCACTATGTATTAGCAGAATCAATTCAAGGGAGAGCATCAGAGAGTTAGTGTTATAGTACCAGAAATTTAATTTTGGATCCTCTGTAGGCCAGTGGTAAACAGATCAATACAACTTGCATGAATAGTGTTGTTTTCTTCCTCAGAAGATGGGGCTGCAGCTGGACTAGTTGTATCCTGGAGGTGGTTTTATCCCAGCTTGGTAAGTTATGCTTGCTAGAACTGCAACTGCTACAATTATATGCCACTGAAGGTGACCTCGCATGGCTGCAATGCGCAAGGGAGTTTCAGGGAAGCAAATAACTGAGACCCTGTCAAGAATGAGTTCATCTTGCTGCAGCAATTCCTCCAAGGCAGCCAAGTCGCCAGTCAGAGATATCTTATAATAGAGGATGAGCTGATGATTTTCGACGGAAATGTTCAAGGCAGTATGAAGAGATGGCACACCTGCCATTAATAGTGGAGAGTGGTTGCTTAAGATTGATGATGAAGAAGATGGAGACAAAGATGATAAACTTCTATTTCCCCTTACAAGTTGTGGTTATGGCTTGGTGAATATAAACTTCTATGACAATTCCAGTTAAATAAAACGTCACCGATCACTACAGTAGTGCAGAGTATTCAAGCTAAAGAAAGATTCACCGAACATAACATTTATATGACAATTCCAGCTAAACAAAGAGTCACTGATCACTGCAGTGATTGGTTCAGCTAAAGTTTAAACTACTCCCCAACTTGCAGAGAATGTGCAACTAAATGGGAATTCTAACTTTTTCAATCAATCTCGACAAAACTTTTATTCAATTTTCGACCAAATTCTTCACGCGTGTGATGCAATGCAACTTTTAGTTGAAGAAAGTGAATTTGACATTTGATTATATTATCCATCCAACAGTAAATCACTTCTATTTGTAAACCTTTCAAAAGATAGATGAACTCCTGTACTAGGAGTAAAAAAAAATAAAAAAATTTTATTATTTAAACAAGTTATTTTCTAAAGTTTAAAACAAGTTATTAAACTCATTTTAAAATTTAAAATAATTATTTATCACATTTGCAATATATTATGTCATAATTTGCAACATATATCATTTGCGACATATGTCATTGCTCCGTAATCAAATGATTAGCTATATAACTTCATCTACAAACAATAAACTAAAAGCAACTCAAGTTGCCTTCTGAGACGGACAATAAGCCACAAAATCATTATTACTCAGTTTCAAGTACAGTAAACCACAAGCATATAATGATTAGCTATATAACTCTACAGTATTAAGTTTTTGTGATAAATACAAATAATTACCATGTAATTTAAGTATTTTAGGGGTTAAATGCATGAGAAAGTATCAAACTTTTAATTTGTTTCAATTCAGTTATCAAACTTTAATTTGTATTTTTTAGATACTAAATTTCTATTTTATTTTATAATAGTTACTAAAAATCTCTTTAGTACCTGAACAATTCATAATTATTATTTTAATCTAAAATTAAAGATTTTTTTTTTACAAATAAATTCATATTTTCTATACATTTATAGGAAATAAGGAAAAATTTAAAAATTATTTTAATTTGATCTAATAAAAGCAAACTGATTTTGAATGGTATCAAAGTTTGGAAAAAATAAACTTTTAAACTTTTTATAATTTTTTAACTAAATTAAAAAGATTAAGAGATTAAGAAATTAAAATAGTTTTTAAGTGAAATTTCGAGAACTAAAAATTTTTTATAGTATCCTTTTTAAAACAAAATTAAAGTTAGGTGATTTTAAAAAAAAATTAAAATTTAGTACCCAAATTTTAACAAGTGTAAAATTAAACGGCTACCTTTGCATTTAACCCAACATTTTAGCATTAGGAGTTTATGATTTTTTTTTTAGACACTTAAATAACACATGATTTCATATTTATAGTATTTAAGTGACAAAATTTATTAAAACTCATTATCATAACTTGTTACAACTCATGATTTCTTACTTGTAGTATCCAAAAAATTTGATTTTTAATTTTAATTAAATTCTCATAAATTTAACAATAGTGTCATTGATTATAGTGCTTAGAAGTTATTAAAAAAATAAAAATATGAAGAATTATTTTTATTGATTTCTTTTATTTATATTATTATTATTACTTAAAATTATTATGAATAAACTTATTTTTCCATCCTTTATAAAATTATATTAAAATTTTTATTTTCACATAATTGAGTAGAAAAAAAAAATCAAAAGTTGTAACAAAATTTATCTCTTTAAGTGCTATAAATATGAAATCATAAGATATTAAAATATCACAAAAAGATCACAAACACCCAATACGCAGGATACTTATTTGTTCTCATTCCTAAATTCTTTTAATACGGCATGAAGCCGTGGGAAAATTGGAGACGCTTGCATGTGTAAGATTTTGCTCAAGCTCGAAATGGTAATAGTTGATATAAATGGGACAAGAACACATTTTACGGCATCCACCGTACATCAATTAGATTGAAATTAATACAGTAAATAAATCTATACATTTCTTTTCTCCTTTTCCCACAATTATATACAAATGATGCTGTAAATTTTGGCTCTTTCCCTGCACCTTCTCAGCACCATACCCATCAATATTCACAACATTTCTCAGGATGCACCCTCCAAAATGGCACTGGGAGCTCTCCAGCCAGCTGCATTTTAATCCCTTGAATACCGCATAAGCTCAAACCACTGCAACAAGGAGAAAAATATCAGAATTGCAATAATTCAAAATTCCAGCTCTAAACAGAACTTGCAAAAGCACAAACTAAAAACGCAGAATCACTAGTATCCAAAAATCGAATATTTTAAATTTTAACATCCAAGGAAATAACTAGCCCTACCTGTCTCAATAAATCAGCAAGGGTCCTTGGGAGCGCATCAATATTCCTCAATACAATATAATAAGGGAAGGGAAAAGAATCTAGGTATTTTGTGAATTTAAGTACTCTTTTTTCACCTTCACCCACAAATGATGCTTCCTGAAACAGATAAATTATTAAATCAGGGAAAACTGTTCACCTTGTGAACTGGGGTCTTGATAATCAATGAAACAATATAAGGAAATACCATCTGATCCATGATTGATTCCTGTGGGCTATCCAGAAGCAGAAATGCAACCAATCGCTTCCGACTCAAGAAATCCCTAACACAGCGCTTCAACTTCTCCTGTATAGAAAGAAATGCCAGCTTTTGTAAATCACCAAGACATGCATAACTGCTTAAATCAATCAATGTATAGTGCCCCATTTCACATCTCTCTTTACTTTTCTAAACTTCCAACTTTCTCAGAGGATAAATGTACCTTTTCATGGAACCTGCCATCTGCAATGATTAAAACAAGCTGTTGTAGTGGATTATGTCCAGAAGGTAGTCGGGCTTTCATAACTGCAGTATCAAGCATGTTGTTTAGATATTTCAACAGATCGGCAACTGGTTCATCGGCAATGGTATTCTCTTGCCTGAATGTCAAACTGGAGACAATCTGCTCCAACAAAAAGATACATATGTGAGGAACACATTTTTTTTATAGCAACCAAAAAAGAGCAGTAACTCATTTAAAAAATTCTAATTGCAACCAAGAAAATAAAGCAAGCTGACAAATACATACTCAAGTTAAACTGAAAGCAGCAGATACACCATTTCCAGAGAACTAACCTTGACACCAGCCTCCCCATTAAAGGCCTGATCAAAATCATGCAGTAACCGAATGTTTCCCTTCTTACCAAAACTAGCAACAGCCAAGTTTCCCATTTCCAGTTGAGACATGGCACGGCATACTGTTACCAAAGATTCAACAGCGGCACCCCCACAACAACTTTCTGACATGCTTCGGGAGTCATCCACAGCAATCACAACTTGGTAGTCACGTTTGTTAGGCCGGGTACGCCTCAGCCATATTTTATCTTTCCGGTAATGACTAGCTATGTAAGGAATTACCTAAACATCATCCAAGAACAGGAAGAAAAAGGAGAAAGGAAAGAAAAACAAGGAAAAGGCATCAGATGAAAGTAAATTTGTATTCACAGTAAGTTATAAGCTGCAGTAAATTTATATTTACACTAAGTTATAAGCTGTGTTATTCTTCACCTTCTTCATGTTGATTCTCTTGCCAGTCTTATAATCCCCTTGAAGCTTGCTTGCAAGAGTAGGTTCCATAACAAGACGCAATTGTTCAGCCAACTCCTGGGACAACCTTGTCGTAAGCAACTCATATCTTCTCCAAAGAGCAATAGCATTATCTTTTATATCAAGGGAACATTCTCCAGGATTCTGAGCACTTCCAAGCTGATTGTCATCCATGGAAAGTTTGCTGAGTTGGTATATGTCCTCATTCAAGTAAGACTTCTTGACAGAAACTAAACTCTCTGAAAGAGTTCCTGGACCATCACTATCACCATTACCATCACGACCATTAATTTCTGGAGATCCCTCATTTTGATTCTCAGAATCAGGGATCTGCATCTGCTCCTGTGTCTTATTTTTTAGGATTGAGCCTTGATGTTTAAGATGCCATTCTTCAGAAATTTTCTCATTAATTTCCATCTCAGTATAGTCATCTCTTGGAGCTACAGAATTATCCTCATCTGATTTATTGGTATTCATGTTTGAATCAATCTGCTCAGAAGTGGCAGGACCTAAAGCCTGAGCTGTTCCCATTTCAAATTCAGGAACATATCCATACTCATCAGCATTCTTGTCCTCTAACTCACCTGGTGCCTCTTTGTTGTCTGCCTGAAGATCAACAGACACTTTGACCCTTTGTTTCCATTTCTCAAGTGCGTCACCAACATTCCTGTAAGGATTTGGTTGGGTTTTCTGAAAAGACAAAGATTCCTTCTGAGACAGTTCGGTTTGTTGATCATCAGTGACTTTTCCATTATTTGATGGGTCATAGACCTTCAAGTCCATCTCAGATATAGGACCAGAAGGTAAACTTTTCAGGGGAGCAAGGTCATTATATGCTTCACTGGTATTGGACATGTTTTCTTCTGGTACAACATTTCTTGAATCGGATACTTGTGAGTCACCATTTAATTGTGTTGCAGATGCTGCATTTGGAACATGATTATTAACTAAGTCAGGAATTCCATGTCCAAACACATCTTGCCTTGATGCTATTGAATTCATCTCTACATTCTGTTTATTATCCTCACCAAGATCCTCCCTTTCAGAAGGTCCACCTTCTTGTTCGGCATCTGCTTCTTCCATAATTTCATCAATGGGATTTACATTTTCTTCAACATCATTTCCATTCTCAGCAGACTCATCAAGATTCCCAGCTTCAGCAGACTCAATGGCATCTTGTGGACCCATTTCTTCCACAGAATCCAGTTCTTCTTTGCCATCCAAGCTTTCATCTACATCCTTGTCCTCGTCAGGCCCTTCTTTCAACTCATCAATCTGAAATCCAGTTGGATCAGCAACAGATTCTTCCTTGTCAATGTGCATGTCATCCATACTGCCTTCTCTATCACTGAGATCATCCTGTTTTCCAGCTTCTTCATTTTGTTTATCGAGTTCCTCAGCATTGAGCTCTTCTGATTCTTCAGCCATAGCAGAATTTTCTTTAGCTCTAAGCTCCCTACTACTTGCATCCTTGTCTGTAACTGCTGGTCCAGATTCATACCTTTCATTTCTGTTATCAGGGTTTTCATCTTCCTCCTTATCCCAGAGTTTCTCATCAATGGCTTCACAGTCAGGTCCAGTTTCTCCCATTGCAGACTCCAGTTGCCCATCGTCATTGTCTTCATCATTCTCTTCCTCAGAATCCTCACTAACACTAAATGTATCAGCAGTGAAATCCTGCTCCATCTCAATACCCTTGTCATTCTTTTTTTGAGCTTCACCTGAGACAGCTTGTTCTTCAATTGGCTGTAGTTGCAAATAAAAGATTTTAATTTAATCTGCAATGTACAGTTCATATAAATAGAAGCTATTGAAAAAACATCACTGTTCGTATTATCAGAAAGCCTACCTTGTCAGAAGTTCCAAGAAGTTGATCTTCATCAGTTATCTGTTCACTGACATCATTAACTCCCGAGCCCTCACCCATGCCAGTTCCAGTTGCATCTTGAGATTTCATTTGACTAGCATCATCTCCCTCTTCTTTGGCAGGGATACCAAAACCTTTGGAGAACAAAGAAGCTAAAACATTTGCAAGAACATGAGTCATTACTGATACCTGCAAATTAACAACCATAGCCATCAAAATTAACAAATTTCAAAACTGATACCATTAATAATTAGTAACAACAAAAGGAGATTGTGAAATGTGGCTAAACATGGTAGACATATAAGGCAAGAACTTACTGTTTTATGCATAGCTAAAAGGTCTTGAAGTAAACCATCACCAAAGGTCAATAACAGATCTGAAAGTGCATGCAGATGCTCTAAACATGCTCCAACACGGAAAGAAAGCGGAGAAGCTTCAGAGCCAGAATGCTTTATTATTTTTTCCTGTGTTAAATATTGTAAATTATAAAAAGGATAAGAAAAATATGAACAATTCATATGCACAAGTAACATGTGTAGAAGAAGATATGATGAGCTTACAATGCAAAATATTGTTTTGAGAAGATTATCATACAGCTCTTCTGCATTTAAATTCTCCACTGATGATTTAAATAGAATCTCCCACGAGGTAATATTCCCTGACAACTCCTCAGAGAGAGCAGAGGCACTACTCAATGAACACTGTTTCTCCAGCACACACACAATTACTTCAAATGCTTTTTTGAGGGCTCCACCCAACATAGCATCAAGCTCGGAATAACTTTCATCACAGCAGTCAGACGTTTCCCACATGTTCACTGATTCATTCAATGATTTTCCCTTAAGAGAAAACTCAAGCTCTTCAACCAGAAACTTCCCCTTGAAAAGGAAAAAAAAACAATTATATGCATTATTCTTTTTATCTTATTCAGACTTCACATTCATATATCATGTCCATATTTTACAATCTTTGAAGGTTGAGATTTCACTTAAAACTTAGAGTTAAATTGTATGTAGTAGGTAGTTATTTATCAAATAATACAATTTGAACAATTAATTTTGAATTCAATGATTGAGGTGATGCAAACAAATCCTTCATATTTTTATAAAATAACAGTTTCTACAGAGTAAAAAATATTTATAGAAAAATATTAATCAGAATAAAAACATTAAAAAAATGGCAGTCACAAAACAAGCTGACTTTCCAAAGCTATGGTATAACTTAAACAAGGAGCATCCAACAATACCTTTTCAGATGCATCATCAAAATGTCGAAGCAGTGTCTCTATGACAGAGCTTCTAGTCAAATCTTGCTTGTGTAAGGCAATGAGATGCTCTTCAAACTCCTTGATAATTTTAAAATTTTTGTACACTAACTCTTCCATTTGTTTGGAAATGACATATGGACGCAAGGGACCAGCAGAAATAGTGCCAATGCGGCGAAGGAGATCCTTATCTAATGATTCCTGCATAAGAGATTGCATTACTCCAAGGCCCCCAACAAGATGGTTATCCAGTGATTCCTGCAAAACAATTCCATTAAGTAGAATGCAACATGGACAACTTTAGATAATAAATAATGAACAATAATTTAGCACCTTGGATTTCTGCATGAATGGAATAAATTTTTCAATCAATTGAATAACATGATCTGTTGCAGGCTTCACACTTTGACAAGACTTGGAATGGGTACTTTCCACTGTTTTAAGCAACAGTGATGCCTCACCCAACATGATGACTAGACTATCAAACAATTGCTGAAATGTTTAAGAAAATCAATAAATAAACATATCTTAGTGTCAACCCTGACAAAAAAAAAAAAAAAAACTAACACTAGATTATAAAGGATAGATCCTAATGTAAAAACTTGCCTTCTGTTTCCACATGCATTTGAAGATGGCATGCTGGTTTGACGAAATAGAGCAAACACTTCTTGTTTGGTTGTCTTCACCAGAGCACTTCGAATAAAAATTTTTCAAAGCAGATAAACATTCCCGCAAGCACCTCAAATGCTTAGTAAACCCATAGGCAGCAGCACGTTGACACTGTTGTATAACTATCAGATGGTTCAGAAAAGAGACAGACCTACTAGCCTGCATAGGTCAGGAAATAATGCACTGTCACGAGGTCAAAACTAACAAAAGTTCAGAGTAAAATGGCCACTTGGCTAATTAGCGTTTCAAAAATGCAACAAAAACAGACTAGCTAACATCAATCATCTTATATGAAGCAGTAGACTAGCAATTAAACACAATCTCAAATTTGAATGATGATTCAAGACAATGCATATCAGAAGCTTATCCATCATGTTCATGTGGCTAATGGCTACATATAATACCTGCTCAAAGGAAATATCTTCATGGGGTTTCAGACATATCTGCTGCAGAAGCTGCACTGATGCAGTGCTTTTAAAGTAAAATTCGTTGACAGTTTTCCATTCAGTATCGACATTTTCATCAGGCTGACATTGTGATTCACTGACAGCACAAGCTCCATGAGACAGTCTACCTGGAGTCAGCAACAAATGCTGCATATCATATGATGGCTGAACAAACAACCAATTTGAGTCGTTTGATATCTGCAAAATGCCCATCAGAAAGAGAGAGATGAAATGTTTAGATTATTCTCAGCGATAGAATCATAATAAAAACCAACATCTAATTTCCATTACCTTCATAATTTCAAACTGGTGCTTACGCAACCCACTGCTGTCTAACAGCTTTAATAATTCAGAGAAAACCCTCTTCTTCCCTATACTTTTTTCCTTATCTTTCCAGAGATCATCACAATCAATTGTAGCTCTGAATATCTTTTCAAGTGTCTGATGAACAGCATTCCACAGCTCAAATTGCGATAAACAATCAGACCGAGGAGTTGAATACTGCCGCCTGATACTTGCAACATCTATGAGAGTCATAAAATGGGAACATTTATTTCAATATGCAGAATTTGAATCACACTGACAGAAACATGAATAAGAAGGGAATGTGAAGAACTAGAAAACGGAAAAAACCTTTTTCATCAAGAAAGCATAATTCAGAAACCCTGTTTTGCAACAAGTTCTGCAAAGTATCATTTACTTTTTGCCTCCAATCAGAAAACCACAAAAGCCTAAACCAAAGATAATAGAACTGAGTTCAAAAAAAGGTGATCAATTAAAAACTGCATAATGGAAGAATGCAGAAGATAGATTAGACAGGTGACCTTTTTTTCTGGCTGAACTCATGTAGAACAGCATTCAACAGCCCGGCATTTGTTTCTGAGATATCACTGAGGGGCCTTGGATCTTGCAGAGATTTGATTGCTATTCCTTTCTGTACAGCTACTTGGTTTAGAATAAGCATTACAGGTTGTTGCAGTACATCCTGCTTAGCAACAAAGAAAACATGTTCACTATGTATAAAATTGAGATAAAAAAACAAGAAGTTCCAAAAGGAGGGGAATAAAGGGAGTGGATATGGAAACAGAATAACTATGACAAAATGAGAACATCAAAAGCCAAACTTAATGTAGAGGAAATCAGTAGCTACATTAGCAGCTACTTATTTCACAGAAGGATCATTGACTTAGCATTGCATCCATGAATACATGTCTTATAATTTCCCACCCTCATAGATTTGCAGTTCCATTTCTTTCTATAATGCCTCCCAGGCTCAGTCCTAGTCTGTTGTTTTTTCTTTTCTTTGTGGGGGCAGGGTTTTGGGAGGGGAAGGGGGAAAGAAGAATAAGGTTGTGATGCTTATAATTTCACATGTTCTGCACTACCTATAAATGGACCTTAAGAAAACCATAACATCACTAATTGCCAACCAAATGGGCAAGTAGCTCTATGCAGACTATTGCATGATAATAAAATGGAAAAATAAGTCCTTAATTACTCATTTTCTTAGTTGATTTTTATGATGATTTGAAAAGATAATCCTAAAGTTGCCAAAGGACATTGAAGGGAGCAACATAAGAAAGGATAAATTCATGCCACTTACAGTGTACTTCTGAATTAGCTTCCTGAGCTGCTGCCGAGTTCTCTTCGAGTTTTCAGCAGACAAGCAAACTTCAATCCGTTCCCAACGACGCAGCCTCAAAAGTTCCTTCAGTTCCACCTCGATATTTCTTCTATTAGCTTGAATGTACTCAAAGATCCTGAACAAGATATAGCAGCAGTAAGCCAACAAAACAATTCAAACATTTAAATAGAACAAAAAAAAAAAGTAAGAGCACGGAAGAGAATCTCACCTTGGCAAAAACTGAACATAATACCCAAATGTATTGTACAAAATCTCCATATTTCTGTCCTGCCAGGGACTGCATGATTCATTTATAATTAGAGTGTGTTGACTTAAAACTAGACAACATAACATATGAGGGTGCCATGAAAATGAGACACAGATCATCATGCCTTTGTGTAAGCACTATACTAAAAGATGAAGCATGTCTTCCTTCTATATATATAAGATGAATGAAACTCGAGCACCTACACATAGGTCTGTTCATCGAGTGGGGCGGGTCTTGAAAATTTTTCAAAAATTCAAAACCGAACCGATAATTTTATGTAGGCTTTCGGACGGATTTCGGGTAACCGAGGAAATAATATATAAAATAAAAGAAACAAAGGATTTTCAGTGGCCAAATGGTCTTGGCGCGTCCCTTTCTTCTTTTAGAAGCCGGTTCAAGTCCCATATTCATCACTTTTTGGTCAATTTTTCAATTGAAAAAAACAATAAAGGGGAGGTGGCTACTGGGATTCGAACCAGGACCACCTAATATGGACAGATGAAGCCTTGCCACTTTGCTACAATCAATGTTTTGATATATTTTAGCGGTAAATATATATATAATAATTAAATCTTCAGTTTTTCGGTCAGGTTCGGTTCCCGACCGAAACTTACAAATGTATAAAAACAAGAACCGACCCGACGCGGCTCAGATCAGATCGTTGTCTGAAAATCGGGTCAGTCGGATTTTGAACACCCCTACCTACACATAATAAAAGATAAAACTGTTACGGAAAAAAGAGATGAATGATTAACCTTAAATAGGCTTCCACTTCTAGATGTCTACCCACAGTGATTTGACCAAGGAAAGCAAAAATAAGCTGAAGACGTTTTCTAAATTCACCAATGCTTGAAGTGTTGATGAACTCCTCCAAACTGCAAGTTATATGCGTGTTCAAGCAAGAATATAAAGAGAAAAAGAATCTAAGAGCAGCAAGATCCAAATTCAGATTGTAGCATATATCACACGCCTTTGTATTGTAGACTGCTCATGTCCAGCAATATCAGCAGCATGGCTTTGATGCAAAAGCGAAAATAAGGGAAACCATAACTGCAACATAGAGAAATTTCAGTTTAGATAAATAATAAAAAATATATAACTGTATTCAAAAGAGAAAGGAGGAAAAAAACCTAATTCTAAGAAGATGAACATTAATCTGAT
This sequence comes from Mallotus nudiflorus, assembly GCA_947683625.1. Classification (NCBI taxonomy): domain Eukaryota; kingdom Viridiplantae; phylum Streptophyta; class Magnoliopsida; order Malpighiales; family Euphorbiaceae; genus Mallotus; species Mallotus nudiflorus. The sequence continues at coordinate 2,173,553 of CANTUR010000187.1, read as the reverse complement.
CTCTAAGTGCAATAAGATGGATGCTCACAGCACAAAAATTAGCATCCATGTTTGAAGCAAGTTCGTCCAGACATCAAAAGCTTAAATCTTCACATATATAATAAAGAATATAAAGATTTGAAGAGCGCAAGGTCAACCAATCCTAACTTCCTTAACAGTGTATCCGCAAAGCAAGAAAAATGGAAAGGAAAAAAATTAGGGGAGAAAATTCTTAAGAAGATTCCTTTTCGTTCATAATCTACAAGAGGCAAGAAAGTGGTAGAAAGGGAAAGTGGAAGGCAAATTGCTCATGTGGCCAACAACCTATGGTTTCACACTTGTGTGAAAATGAGAGCAAAATAAGCAAAATTACTAAATCACCTTATGGCATTTCTTATAGATTAGAAAGTTACAATTGAACTCTTTACATCATAAAGCAGTTGTATGAATAATGAATATGCATATCCAATTGTTATAATTAGAGACATCCTTAATCAACATGAACCACACTGCTTACCTTTGCAGCATTTATCTCATATTGATCCTGAACCTCATTGAGCAATGCAGGCCAAGACTCAAATTCCATCTTTTGCCACAAGCACACCAGAGCAGTTATAGGTTCCAGTTGATCTATATGCCAGAAAAACATACATACAAAAATAAAGAAATGAAGTTTGATAGCACTAAAATAACTAGATGAGCATATTGATATGCATGCACAGACGATATGTATATTCTAAAACACCTACCAGAGAGGGAGAACTTCGATCCATTTTCTTCTAAGACTCTGATCCTGTTAAGTAGGAAGCGTAATCCCAAAAGAGCCTTCAAAAAAAATATTTCAGTTACCAGAATAGACTAGTAGTACACAGCGACCACAAAATCAATCCTTGTAAATAGATCAGAACATCTACAAATGTTCCAAAGCAATGTTGTCAAACTATGTAAGCTTCATTAATTTTTGGAGGGATAGACCAATCCATTCACATTACTTGTGATCTAGATTCCCAAAGAAACTAGAGAGGCCTGTGTCATCCTTCAGGGTAAGACAAATTTACTTAGCCATTCTAATTGACCATGAATTATTTTCTCCAGTTTCAGATGAAATTGAGAAAGCCCACAGGTATTCCAAGGTAAGGGCTTTTGCTCAATCTATAATTCCCCTAAAAGGTGAACGCTAATGCAAAGCTAATGATTTTTGCAGAAAAATAAAGCATAATATTGTCCTAATATTTTATTGATCTGTCATATGATGTACATATGGTGACTTTCCACTTGTTTTGACAATGTGAGGTGGCTTCTGTTGTGGAATAATTTTTCTGCTTTAGACAAGAAAAAGTAGGAGAAGAAAAGGATCAGGATGTAGAAAAGATACCGAACTCCTTGCAACTATTCTTTATTATTTTTCATTTTGTCACAGAATCTTTTAATGAAGAGAAATGGACACATCTTCATAAATGGAATTTGTCCTTCAATCCATTGAAATGCTATTTTGGCTTTCATGTGGGCTCTTTTTCAAGCATTATCAAACATGACATGGAGGCATTTGTTTTATAACTTTTACTTGTTAGCTATTAGTTGCAAACTTGAGTTTTATGGATTCATTTATTTCTCAATGGAACTTGGTTTCATAGTGTATCTTTGAGAGAAGTTTCAAACAAACATGAAGAATTACTGCGTTATTACCTTGCCTAGAGGTGTAGCCATAGGAATTGTCAAGAGCATTTCAATTGCTTCCGTGATTTTCTGAAGACCAGGATGATCTTCCCACTCAGTCAGCAGGCTAAGAATTCTTTGCTGAAGAGTGATAAGTAACTTCACCATTTTAGCCATCTCAGAAGCATTTGAGTCCTAGTCAAGTGAATGAAGCAAAGTTAATAAAGACAAAGAAATTTGGGAAAAGATTAAAAAGATGAACAATTTACAGAAGAAAATGAAAATTTTCAAACCTTATAAAAATTGTAATTCAAACATGCTTTATTAGATGTAGATATCCGTTCATGCTCCAAACAAAGGCGAAGCAAATGCTCTGGCACTAGTTTAGCATCCAAACCAGAAGAAACTGGCCCCCCTAAACCTGGATATATAAAGCAGATACAATTGTCAAACTCATCAGTAAGCAAGTTTAAAGCATTTAACATGTAAAGTGAATACTGTCAATCACCTCTGATTATTCCCGCTCCAAGTGAATAGGAGTTGGTGAACAAGAGCAACTTATCAGCATCCGAGACATGGAAAATTCCAGGCTGAAAATAAACAAAGTATATTTCAAGGCACATAACAAGAGTTATATTTGTTGTATGTTGATTTAGACACGCACATAGGTACATGTACCAAATAAAACATAATTAAGATGCATAACCATCATATGAGCAAATTAAATCTAGAGAGATGAAAACAATTAAAGCAAATAAGACAAGTGTGATGACGTAACTATTCTCCAACTGGATAAGATCAGTAAGGAAAAAAAAAAAAACTTATATGTGCTATGCTGCAGAACAGCAAAGTTTACTTCTCTTTTTTTCCATTTGTGTATCTGCACTACAAATGTATAAATTGAAAACCATTTTGTATAACAGATTTTGAAACAATTATTTGTCATTATCTTGCAATGGCACAACAGAAGCATCATAATGAAACAAGTATACAATGGACTCGCTGATCGGAAAGAGAATAAGAATGTCAAAGAATATTATCAATTCTTGTCACCAGAAAAACAAAATCAGAAAACAACCATAAAAGACTTAGGCAGCTTACAAGTAAGACAAGATTAATAGAGCCAAACAATTGGTTGTGTATCATGATCATGTTGTTTAGCACTGGTTCCTGCATAAGGTTCCATTCTTCCTCCAAATTTTCAAACTCTGTATAACCTTCCACCTGAATAAATGACGAAACACTTCTATGATTTATTTAAAAAGGATAAAAGAAAACAGAAGGCAACCTAGTGTAACAGTATTGAAGTATCACCTTTTCCAAACATTCATCTTCAGAAAGCAACTTCATCCATTCTGAGAAGTTCTCATTTGAAAGAAACTTGCCACAAGTTGATACATCAACATCAATCACACGCTTCATCTCAAAGGCACGAGACCTGAATTTGTATTGTTGAGCATCATGGCCTTCTTTGCTTTTCGCTTGAATTTTCATGTCCATCCACATGCTTGCAAATTCAATGAACATCTTGTCCAATAACTAATTCATAAAATATATATTTGTATTATAGAGTGATCTCATACGAATAAAGAAAACTGGTGTATTCAACTCGACTCTTGCAAGTAATCTCACCTTAAAAGAGGTGTTATCAATCCTTTTTGCATTAGCCACAAAATGTGCAACATGGACAAGAATATTCAGATGAAGAGAAGCTTTGAGTTGCAAACCAGAGGCCTGCTCAAGTGCAACAGATTATTAAATTCTATCAAAATTTAAAAAAAAAAAATACATGACAAGACAGGCAAGCCTGCAACTGAGGAAGAGGGGTGGTGGGAGGAGCATATTTCCAGTAGATAGGGGGGAAAAGCATACCCCTCTTTGAGCATTAATATCTGTTGAAAAGGAAACCAGCTTTTGCAGGAAATTTGCATGCCGTTCCAAAAAATTTAATGGAATATCTATATCATTGGAAGCAATTGATTCAAGCGCAAATCCCTTCGGGAATCTCATGAATGAATAAATTGATTCCTGCAACATTCTCCAAGTCAGGCATTCAGATAACAGATGAAGTTTCTGCTGATTGAATAGGGGAAGGAGGGAAAGAAAAGGTGTCATATAAAGTACCATGACTTCATCCATATTATCTGCCTCAATCTTTTTCAAATCTCTTTTACACAAGGCACCAGAAAGAATCAGTGACAGGCCCAGTTTCATCTCATACACTGCAACTTGAGCTGGTTGAGCTACATCAATGTAGTCTTTGTAGTCATCTGACAATTGTTTAATAAAACAAGTTGCTGTTTCCTACAAAACCAGGACGGCAAGAAAAGAATAGAAAAGTGAGTTCCCATGAATGTTATGCCCTACCAAGAAACATACCTAGAACAAATAATAAAGCATACCTGCCAGTCACAGACTTGAACAAGAACCTGTTGTAATTCCACAACTTCGACGTTGCTCACCAAATCCATTAGAACCATAAGACGTTTAAGGAAATCCTTGCAATATTTTCTAAGTGCATTGAACTTTGAAGGGTCATTGCGAAACACCATCTGAAGGTAAACCAAACTTGATAAATAACTATCAGAAATCCCAGATGTTTCCATCTCTCACAGTATTTGAAAGGTGGATCAAGAAAATTAGCAGAAAGTTCATTAAATAGTTCAGTAATTCATAAAAAATATATATGACTTTTCTCCACAAAGTTGACATAACAAATTCTGTAAACCATCAGGTGGCAAGCCTATGCTATATGAAAAAATCAATGCTAAACATGGAGAGAGGAGAGAGAAAAAGAAGCTTGCTAGGAAACAAAATGGTCAAATAGAAAAAAAAAAAAAAAAAAACAAACAAACAAACATGTCTATGGGAAAATGCACATAGATATGACGCCATTAATGTTGAGAGGATGGTTTCCCTGTGCAGCAGAGCAGACTCAACAAATAGAAGATGCTCGGAATACAATTAGAGGTAATAAGTATGGCAAACAAAACTAAGAAGCAGATATTCTTTACTGCTAAAGCAAAATTGCCTCTAAGCACAGCCAAAAGAAGTAAAGGAATGAACTAATGCAGCTTATCTCTACTGGATTGAGATTGAGGTTTAGTTAGCCATTGTTTTTTTTTTTTTTTTTTTAAAAAAAGGGGCACTTCAATTTCTCAATGACATTAAAGAAAGTCACCATTATGTATAGCTTATTACACCATGATTAGTTTTATCATGCAATGTGGTCAACTGAGCTTGGCAACAGAACATTTTCAAGAGTCTTAATTAATATTTCTCTCAACACTCCATGGGCCTTGACAGAGTTGGCCAACGCACACACATGTGGGCTTATTAATAGGGTAGAGCCCATGTAACACAAAACCAATTGGTTTGTGTTAAGATCCAATCTAAATCACTTATTTCTTTATACTTTTCTAACGTGGGATATATTTTCCAACAATTTTTAAAAAGTCTCAGTAAATATCCTGGGCTCATTCTGTTATACTGCCTTAAATTTAAATGAAATAAGAAATAAATTTTTTCCATCTACACTTCAAATTGGAGTTTGCTATAAATAGGCAAAAGCATTTGGGCTTCTTCTGCAGGTGTTATTAATTCTCTCAACTTCTGGAAGTCAACAGTCTAAAGCAATGCAAAGGCAATTATTAAATTCAGGACAAAATGTGGCAGTAAATTAGTTAATTTCTAAGGGCATAGGAATGAGTAAACAGAAGTGTAAGTTTCTAGACCTTTCTTTGGAGCCCTTTACGCTCAACTTCAAGCATTTGTAATGCTTCAACTCTCTTCATATCAGCCTTCCTTGAAGAAAAACATCCTGCTAGATAGTCACATTCTTGTCGTACCTACAGATTCAAGTATATTAATGTATCATGGTGAGAAAACCTACAAAAGCAAAAGGTGTAGTCACAGTTCAGTTAAAAAAAAAATTTTTTTTTTTTTTTTAAAAAAAAAAACACTATATACAATACAAATATGTTCAAATTGTATGCTAGCACTCATCAAACTGTAAGTTGACAAATTGGCTTGACCACAATTAGAAAGATTTGATTTCTCAACCGTAAAACCAATCATCAACAGGTAGCAAAAACTTTGATTCATGCAATTACACAAGACTACAAAGAAATCATAAGAATGTATAAAGAGAGGTACCTTAATTTCAAGATCAAGTGATGAAATTTTTTCTTCCATTTGTGAGTGCTTGTAAGAGTATTTCATAGCAGGGTCAATATCATTACAGCTAAGCAAGAGACTAAAGCGCAATCCTCCAATTCGTAACCATGCATAACCAATATTCAAATAGAAGTCTACAAAAAGAGGGAAACCAAAAAGATCAACAAAGTATCAAAAGATTTTCAAAGAATCTTCAAATCAAAACTGTATAATTAGAATGAACAAATACCAATAAAACTATACTCACTGTTGGATGAGCAATCAAGATAAAGCTCTCTAAGTAGTGGCTCAATCCACTGATGCATCAAGGAATTCAATCTTTTATCATTTGAAGATGCAATGAGTGAGCTCAAATTTATCACCCCATCTTGCTGTTGCAACAGAGAAATGTATTTTTAGTATTTGAGATGTGATATACTGGAAAGCTGAAGCTTAGTAGGTAAGATGTTACACAAATAAAGTTGAAACTTAGTAGGTAAGATGTTACACAACTAAAGCAGTGGATAGATGCTTTCACAACAATTTCTGATGTAAACAAGAAAAGAAGAGTTGAAAAAAATAAATGCTTCAAAAACATGTGAAAATCTGTGATTTTTTTTTTTTTTTTTTTGAGCATTCTGTGATTTATTCCAGACAAGAAAATTCAACCAATGCATACCGTGATCATGTTCTTCTGGAAGGAGCAGAAGATGGAATTGATTTCAGCAAATTTAACAGGATCATATACTCTTTGGTGTGCATATACAATCTGTAAACAACAGAATATCAAGCCTTGACTGCAAATTAAGAAAACAAAAAAAAAATCTCCAATTCACAGAAAATATGCTACCTGTTGGAAGAGAGAACGAGAAACAGATAACAGAAAACTGGGTAAGTTGTTCCGTGTTGGAGGATTCTTCCAGAAATTGTATGATGCAAGTTTAAGTTTCACAGAATGCGCAAAATAATCCTTAATAAAGTATGAACTTTGCCTGAAATCCACCAAAGAAAAAAGCGCAGTTAGAAATACAGAAGCGTAAGAAAAAAATTTCAACTATGTTGTCATCCCAAATTCAGTTGATATTAGAAATGTAAAATTGTGAAATTCAGGATTGATTAGCTTCATAGAAAATAATGTCCCTACAAGATGTTTCCATGGTGGGCCCAGCACCGGGACCAACTGGCTATTATCCCCACCCAACAAAGATGAAATTTTTTATGAAATTAATTTTTTTGTAATGATTGCTATAACAAAATAAATGTTAAAGTAAAGGTTGAACGATTTACAAAAATAAAAGGTAACTTGTTGCAGCCACCAGACTCGCCACTCACCAATTATTGATGCAATCAAATAAGCAGTGGTTAGTGGACTAATGAGTATGAGCTAATGTTTACTCATTCCCCCATCTCTTACATCTATGAGCAAGTCTAAAAAATGGCCACCCTCACAAATGAGATTTTCCTTCACAATCAGCAGGAATATTTTTTCTTATTATTTGCCTGTGTCCCAACCACTGAAATATCAAACACCTTTTCTAGTAAAATATTTTCAGAAAGCAAACATTGCCTTAAATTAAATTTAATCAGAGGCACAGACGAAGAGTACCAAATACATAGGATCCTACCACAGAAATTGACCTCCATATTCTTCCTTGAGGAAGAAGTTGGAGCAATCATCAGCAAAGGATCTTATAACAGATATTTACCTTCATTATGCAATTCCAAAATACTCTCAAAGTGGGACGACAGGTGATTAGAGAAAATAAGGGAGTCAATACTCCAAGACAATAATGATAATCCTATATTTTACCTTAGCCTAAATTCATAACATAAAGCAATGGTAATAACAAACATGGTATAGGAATTTATCTTACATGATATGGATGACAGATGATGTCTTTACTGGCTCAGCAAGCATAGCAGGAATAGGAATATCATAACCATCAACCCTTGACCGGTCCTGCATGCCAATCAGCAGTCAAAACAGGATCTTCTCAAATTACACTTGCATAATAAACCCAAATAAACTGAAAACGTACCCCAAGAGAAATAGGGCAATGGTTCCACAAGGACAAATGCCACCAGAACCACATCTCGAGAACATAACTGCAAACCTTTGCATTCACTGAAATCCGAGGAAGGAACATGAGCATTTAAGAGGAAGGATGACATAAAAACACACACACAATCAATAAGAACAAATAAAATGACTTAAGAAAAGGAAAAAAAAAATGTCTATGCTAGTTTTAGGATAATTTAATAAGAAAAGGTTGCATAATAACTAAGAAAAAGAAGAAAACAAGCTTATGCTAGAAGCAGGATAACATAATTCACAAACCTGCATCAACAGATGCCCATGCCTCAAGTGTCCATAAAATTTTTTGATGTGGTATAAAATTTTGAGGTGGTCGTGCTGAAAAATTTAGAGAGTATTTTAAGGCAGACTCCAGCAGACTAGATACACCTCCAAGCACCTGTGATCAGGACAAGCAAAGAAAATTATATGCAAGAATTCATGATTATAAATTCAATAAATACGGAAGCCAACATATGTAGCCAATATATGGACTACAGCTTAGAGAAACTAACAGCATTGATCTTACCAGCTGCAATCCTCTGGGATCAACAAAAACAACCATTGAAAGCTTTTGAAGTAATTCCATGTCTAGGGAAAAACTTGCGCTGTCAATTATAGGAAGTGCCTCTTGCCAGCTAGCAAAGCCAGACTTCACACACCACATTTCAGGGAAAAAACCACAACAGGGAGCTAAATTTCCATCAACAATATGATGCCCGTAAGAATGTATTTTTTCCTCCAACTTAAGCTTTTCATATTCAAATCTTTCCAAAAGCACCTGAAAGGCGCAATTCCAATCAACTTAAGAATGAGACTAGAGAAAGAAATAAAAAATTTGAAGTGATAACTGCAACAGAACACCAACCTGGTGCATATCCTCCAACTGCTGCACAACTTTGTCATGATCTTCGTCACATTTAGTGGTAATGTGTAATGACATGCAAATACCTACACGAAAAAACACAACAGAAGATCAAAAAATGCAGAGGTTAATCATATGAGCATTAAACAAACAAATACATGAAAAAACACACTTCAGTTAAATATTTCCAAAGCCAAAAGTAATGCAACTAAATGAAACTGCAAGTCACATATAATATATGCAAACAACTGATATGATATTCTCTACTATAGTTCTCAGTTATTTGTGTTCCTGAAATGAGAACCACTGCCTAACATCCCTAGATATTTTTTACAAATCTTTTTTATAACAAATGTACAATTCTACAGACTTATGTGGAAACATCTATTTGAGATTTGCAAACAAAAGGAGAAACCTAAGATTACAAAACAACTTTCTAACCAACACCATGTCAAAAGAGTAAAAGTCATTAAGAATATAAAATTTTTTTACCTTGCACTGCAAGAAAACGAAGTTCAGGATCAGAAGAGGCGACCACCTCAGTGAGGCTACAATCCACTGTTCCAAACAAGCACATAATGTAAGTTAGATACAAGAAGGGGAAAAAATTGGTTAAAAGTGAGGACAGTCTGAGAATCAGAAAATCCACTATGCCATACCCTCCTTGTATGGGTTAATACATGGTGGCCAAATTTTATCACATAGCTCTAAAAGCTGTTGTTGCTTATAATATAATATGGCAGAGGGAGGTAGTATTGGATGACCACCATGAATCCATAGCAAGGACTGCTGTGATCCTTGACAAAATTCTTTATCTAGATGTTGACTTCCCATCTGTACAAAAGACAAAATATTAAGTAGTGGTCAATGGCAGAATAATGAATTATGGGAAAAATATACTACTGTAAGCTTACCATCAATACATTTTCAGCAGCTCTTGGACAGAAATCCCGCAATTTTGAAACATTTTTCACCAAAGAATGCCAAGAGAACAGCATGTATTCAAACTGCAATGAGATAAAAGCTTTCCAAAACATTATGTGATCATCAAGAAGCTGAGCATATGATTTAACCAGTGCATCGTATGATGGAGATGTAACCAGCATATCAAGGATTTCTTTCTCCAACTCTTGCAGAGACTCCAGGACCAGTTTGAATTGTTGGGCTTCATTACCGTAGTCATGCCTACTTTGAACATTCCACTGTTCAAATGAAAGTCTTAGAAGTTCTACAGAGTTAATAGCATTAGAGAGTTCACTCAATGCCTCTGACATGTCACTTGGGCAATTTAAATCAATTAGGTCTAGTGAAAGCAATGGAACTGGCTGGAAGTTCAAATCTATTTGGTGAAGAGACACAAGTTTATGATGGCAGTGAAAAATACACTTCCAAATAGAATGTTCAAATTCCTGTTTGAGTAGATTCTGAAAAGAATGGAAAAAATGGCCATGTTTTAGTTTTGAACTAAGCCAGCTAAACCAGAGAAAATATAGTTTATAATCAATTGCAGTGGCCTGTTCTACAGTCCACTTGGCAGCAAACAGTATTATCTTCTTAGCCAAGTCTAAGTAGAATTCATTGTTCCTACATGAACTAGAAAGTGTCATGCTTGACACTTTAGGAAACATGAATTCTTGTATCATCCTCAAATCAATCAAACAAGCCCTCACATGTCTAGTGCTAGAATATCCTTTGTCCAAGCCATCTTTATTTAACGATGATATAAAATCATACTGCGATATAAGGAACTCCAGATACATGCAGTTCTGTTTGAGAGAAGCTTCCTTTGAGTAAAATATAAAATCCTTCAATTTTAACAGCATTGGCCATCCGGGTAAATTGAAAGATAATTCAACTGGCATATCAGATTCAGAATGGTGTGCCACTGATAAGAAAGCAATTTTTGCATGATTAATTATGTCCCATCCTGCAGCCTCACCTAAGGCAGACAGATATGTGTGCTCCCAACTCTTCTGGAGACTCCAAATAGGCTGGTTACCGTTTACAAGAAGCTGTTGGAATAACTTAATCCAGCGTGCAAGCTCAAGATATGTAATTTGAACATTGAGACATATGCCTTCATTCCTAGCATAGATATGAGCATTAGCCATCGATTCAACTAATCTACCAACAGGAACACCAGATAACACAATAAATCTCTTCACATCCTTTAATTCAAACTCTGCACTACTTTCCTCATCAAGCAGCCAATAAGGTTCCATCAGAAATATTTCAACTCCTCTATTACGCATTGCTCGAGATACTTCGCCATGGCTTGGATTAACAGTGAGGAACATTCGAAAATTGGGGTGTGGGTGGAGAACAACTGGGCTCCCATCAACAATTCCACATTCATTAACTGTAATTGTGCCGCATGGCTCCACCAAAGAGTTTATCCTATCAAGAACCTAAAGCAAATGATCAAAAATAGAGTATAATATAAAAAAGTTTAGAAACAAAATTAAGTAATTTGAAGACTTCAAATTCAGAGAGCATGTCAATACCGTGGGATTACAAAGATTTGCATTCTCCAAAACTACCCATTCACCATTTTCTATCGCCTTTATGAGTAATCCAGCAACCCATTCAAATTTTGCTGAGAACTGCTTTCTTTGCAGATGCTCTTTCAACTTTGAAATTGATTCTGTGGTTCTACTCAGTTCATTGATTAACCAAGAAACAGATAAATCATTTTTTACCACATCCAGCATTAACTGATCAACAAGCTCATCCAGAAAACTAAGAGAACTGACAATGCCCTGCCAATTCTCCAAAAATGTGGAAGTTGACAAGAAACTAGAATCCATTCCAGATTTAAAAGCAAGCCATTTGGCGATTACATCCTTTCTCTCACAGAATGCCACCTTAGAGAACTCCAATAATAAACTGCAGTACTCAGCAACATAGCGCTCAACATTAGCACAAATAGACCTAAAGTTTCGGTAAGCATCGTATTGCTCAAAGCATCCAAGTAATTCAGATATATCAGTTGCAGATGAAAGGTTTAGCTCATTTAGTACATTGCCAGTGAGCTCAGCTAGTAATCTTATCAACGAAGTCTTCCCAGAGGATGGTGGACCAACCAAGATGCACAACCATTGATGCTGTAAACAATGCATGGCAGCCTCCATACTGTGCCGAATACTAGGCAAAATATTCAGCTGATTACTCTTAAGTTTAGACAAATGCACCGTGTTTCTTCTGACAGTACTATTCCCCACAATTAAATATTTAGTATTAAGCTGTACACGTGGGTAAGGATTAACCAAAAGCTTGACCCCAAATACCTCTTCATATAGCCTCAAAATTTCCTTCCGATCAGCAGGAGTACGCATTCTTTGAACATACAGAACATCAATAAAGCTATCAGTTCTTAACATCTCTGGTGCGCTATCAGTTCTTATCATCTCTGGTGCATCTAAATTGAACACAAATAGACATTAGACAAAAGCAATGCAACAACTTAAAAACTAACATCTTGAATAAAGATAAAGATATAAATCACACCTTGAATGATCTCACATGAACGTATAACATCACGCAAATTAAACTCCCAAGGGGAGCCATTCTGACCAAACTTGCGATGTATCATAGTATCCTCATGTAATCTTTTATTGAATAAAATTAACTTTAAAAGCACAGATCTTGAAATTGAAGGATATAGGGAGCTAGAGATGAATAAGAAGTCATTCTCAACTAGCTCGTCTATATACACCTGAGACAAAATATGTGAACAGCATAAAATATATTTTTGCACATCTGACTTGAAGCTGCAACTAGAAGTCAAAAACATGACAGACGCAAACCTTAGTAAAACGGTTTAGAAAGGATTTAGGAAGCCCTTTTCTGCCACCACCTTGAGAGAAAGGATTTTGGCAAGCAAAGACTCTGAAAGTTGACGGGCATTTAAAAGTAAGCCCAAGCTCTGGAATAAATACCTCAGCACGGTGATCCAAAATAGCATTCAAACCCTGTATTTGAAGATTCATCAACATTTATTTGCATTAACAAGAAGCCGAAAAAATGTAGCAAATGGAAGTGAAAACTAGAAATGTTCGTCAAGATACCTCTAAGACAGATTGTGGAGCAAGATTAAGTTCATCCAGCAAAACCCAGCAACCCTCCTTTAAAGCCTGTAAATGGTGATTTAAATGTTTAAATACTTTTCTCCCAAAATAAGCAAGCTACAAACTTTTAGGTACAAAATTCATACCTGCAGTAAGATTCCATCAGACCATGAAAATTTCATTCCCTCATCACTCTCAACAGGTAAGTCAGAACCCAGCAAATCCATCAAGTCAGTCTGCACCACAATGAATAACAAATTATAGAAGAAAAAGGGGGGAAAAGGAGATGGGAAAGCTATAATAAACAAAGAAATGAATATGAAGAGGATGCACAAGGGGATGATAATCATTTACCTGCTCAGATAAGTTTATGCGTACAACCTTGTGCCCAGAATACTTTCCCAAGGCAACAATCAAACTTGTTTTACCAACACCAGGACTGCCCTCCAACAGTACTATAGGAACACAAAATTGTAAGAACATCAATATTCCAAAATACCAAAAGAAGAAGGATGTCAACCAACGTCGAGACTTGGGAAAAAAAAAATCCAATTTGGCAAGACATACCAGGCTTTGGGAGCTGCATAGCACGCAACACCCGTAAAGCATTTCTACGAGTGGTTGGTGCCAAAAATTCAAAACCACTACTCTCGCATGTTTTATTACCTATAGGCATAAAACCAATGTCAGAATATAGGCGACTGCTAACAGAAATAAACCTAGAAACATCCAAAGCTTAACAATTAAGCACATACATAAAATAAGACTAGCTTTCATAAAAAAGAAAAAATCGACAACCCATCACATACCATGACTACCATAATTGTCAGTTACTTAAATGATAGGAATAAATGAAAATGAGTTGCATTTTACTTACAGCTGTATAAAAGACAATATTTGAAGCATACACTGACCTTTTTCAACATAAAATGGACTGATACCGTAGACGTTGTCACAAACCATGTCATCACTACAAGAAATATCTGGAGTTGTTCCAAGATCACCCAAACAATAATTTTCCATAGTTGAAATTTTATGTAGCAGAGTATCGTCCAGCTGTAATATCAAACCAAGCATTTTATACAACCAGCTACAGAAAACCACACACTAAACACATGCCAAAAGAAGCCCGAGCTTACATTTTTAAAATCCAACTAAAATAAAGGACAATGGAACAGTCAAAAGACAACTTATATGTTTTTCCATATAACAGAGTAGATTAAGTTGCTGATAATTGATTGGACAAAAAATTACCCCATGTACTGAGTATTTTATCCCAACTAACCTCAAGTAAGCTTTAAGGCTAACTGAGACTGAGAGGCCCAAAAAAAAAGTACTTACCAAGGGTCAGTAATCTTAGTTTTTACTCTCACTCAAGCATGTTTTCACTTTGAAGTTGTAAATAGATCAAATGCGTTAGTGTCACCAAGAAATTTTTAGTTTGAATTCCAAACTCACTAAAGAAAGTAAATAATACACACAGCTCATCAAGCACCCAAAACAACAACCAAATTTGATTTCACATAAAAATTTCATTAGAAGAACATTTAAAAAGGAATAACTAATGTCTTCATCGAAACTCTAGTAATTTTCTTTAACCGAACAACAATCAACTGAAAAAGTAAAATTTGGCTCAAGATTTACTAAAGACACATGTTGATATTGAAACATTGCTGCAACATCCAAATGACAATTACTCTAAATAGATAACCAAAATTTTATCCACAAAAATTGAGAATGATATAGAAAGCACTAATAACTATTTACAATTGGGTGCATGGGGACTACCATCATTATAGTTGATAGCAGAAAAAGAATCCAATTAATTTCACCACTAAACATGAAGAAAATATGAGTTTTCAAGTTCAAATAAACACACCTTAAGTTGAATTCCAAGAAAAGACAGGCACTTCTTCCTTAACTCTCCAGCCTCGTCTTTGGAAATACCAGTCCCTGAAACGCCAAACAAAGGTAAAAATTATTAAGTTCAAAAACAAAGAGGGACAATGGACATTGTGAGTTATCATTCCATCACAAGATGCAACACTTAAAACTTGAAGAAAATATACAGTTGTGCTATATACAACCAAAAGAACAAGGTAAATTTTTTATTCCATGAATAAAACAATAGTCTCATTAGGGATTAAATGGAAAAATGCTCAGCAGTACTTTGTTATCTCCAATCACCATGGGCATCAGTGCCTAAAACAACTTGATTCAAATGACTACCAAACTGATGCTGTGGCAATAAAAGAAACAGCAGGGGAGTAATAAAAACTAACAGGCAGAAACAGTGCACAAAATGAAAAACTAAAGAAATGCATAATAGAAATGAAAGCAACAACCCTCAAGATAACAACTCAAAATTGATGTTGATAAAAATGATGTTCCAAAAATAGGCATCAAATACCACTGAACAAATTTTAAGCTGAGACATAAGAGTAAAACAATGTACATATGAAAAGTTGAATACAAAGCCAGAATTACCTAGGCATAACCCATCAAGCAAAACAAGGAAAAGCCCATGGAGACATGCAAAATCAGGTCCCAAACCCTCTTTAGTCACATTAATAAACTCAACCCACGATAGGAGATCTCTCACAGTTAGCGTTCTCCCATATTGTAGCTGGTTGAACCACTGAATTTAAAGAAAATAGCGGAAACGTTAATCCAATTGATACAATCATATAAAGATAAACACATTTAAGGATAATGGGCAGATACCAGGAAATTGTTAAGGCTTTAATGGGGACACTTGTGGAATACAATGGATTTATATAATTATTCTTTGTTCTTAATTTTTGAGCTAAGGATTACATGGGGGCTATGCATGTCTGCCTTATCAAAGGGGGGAGAGGGATGTGGATTAGAAGACAGCAACAAAGAGGGTGTCTCCTGAAAGAGGAATATATTGATATTTTCCTGAATATTTTGGTCGTGTTACACCAAATAGAGTTGCCCAGCCATGTTACTGAAAGAAGAAACAAAAATATAAAACAGAACTGACCTCACAGAAATTTATCATAGAATCAACGATGTATGAAAATTCTGGACTAGAAAACCTGTGAGTTAAGTATTGATTAAAACACCAACATAAAAAAATTAAAAATTAAAAAAAAAAGGTAACAACATCTATGTAACTACCAATGACCAAGTTTTATTTAGACAGGCTTACCTATTTGAAGCAATATCTTTAAGTTCGTCCAGATCACTAACAGAAGGAACCCAAATCTCAGTGAAACGGTTACGAAGAGCTGGAGATAATTCCTTCTTACCATAATCACCTCCAGGGTTCATAGTTGCAAGCACTAAGAAGTTTTCATGAGCTCTAATATTTTCCATAATAGGCCCTCCTTTCTCTGCCAAAGACTGCAAAGGAAACAACAAATATGAACAGCTTAAATTAAAAGTTATTTTCATCTTATTATAGTAACAAGTGAGAGAAGTACCAAACATAAAACAATATACAAAATGAGATGCCCTGGAGGCCACACAAAGGGATAAAGTAATATCCAAGTAACAAATTGACCAAAATGACACATTTCTCTAAACTAATCATAAAGATGATTGAACAAAATATGATGACTGATAGCTCAAGCAAAAGGATGGTGAAGTATCAAAAAACAGAAAATATTTGTCCTGCAAAACAGAAATTAAAATGACGTTGACAATAGCATTACTGCATAAGAACTTTATGCAACAAGATGATTCAATAACACAGTGTAACCAGGTTTCTGATTAGAATGTAGAGAACCCACCAGTTTTCTTTCCAGCTCCAAAACACTATTCAATCTCTCCAGTACACTATCATCAGCCAATGAAATTTCATCAATAAGAAATAGTTCACCAGCTCTCATGGCTTGCACAAGAGGCCCATCTTGCCATGTAAATATTGTCTGCCACGTCTGATTCAGCTGACTAATATTCAACTTTATTTCCTCAAGAGCATCCAGATCTTGCATAGTGACATCATGACATAAAACCTGACATTGTCTATAACTACTTATTATTGCTGCAAGATGATCAAGAGTCAAAGAAGCCTGACCAATATCAGAAGAAATTTCCTGCATCCACAGAAACCCACAAAATAATATTACTGCTCACAAAGAAAGTCGAAAAAACCTCTATTCAGAATATTGAAAAATTCTCACCACAACCCCAGGAAAGAGTTTGTAAGCTTTTGACAACCTCAACTTCTCTATTGCGTATCTGTATTCTGATGTCAGTCTTGATCTCTCTCGGATAGGATAGAACCCCTATTAAACAGTTGGTCAATTGCATTTGAGTTTCTCAAGGGGCTACAAACAACAACAGTCAATATTCTAGAACACATGTGACAACAAATTGAGAAACTTTGTTAGAACAAACAAACCCCAATAAAATCAGATGTCTCGGAATATTGGTGGCAATTTAAAATGTGCAACTTCGAACCCAATGCATTACTCAATAACTGACAGACAGTTGTCTTTCCACCACCAGTTTCACCAACAAGCAGTACAGGCTCATGTAACTCATAACAACGCTTGACAAGAAAAGACAATCGCTGCATACTTTGAGTCAAAATGATGCTGCAATGTACAGAAGACCAATGAGGAACATATCATTAAAAAAATAAAAAATAAATAAAAAAAAAAAACTTTCATAAAATTCACTGCTAGAAAAGAACAGTCTAATGGAGTCATACTTTTCAAGACTCTCTGAATTTCCTTGAACTGAGTTAGAGTTCATCCCAGCAGAATCCTGAAAAAACTAGAAAAGAAAAAGAAAAAGATAAGAGTGAAGCATCATCCAGCCACTTGAGGAAAGTGAAACCATCAACAGAACTAGAGTACAATAACACAAGTAGCATGTAGTAAACAGTTTGCAACTTAAACTTTACACTACAGTAAATAATTACAGTAAAAACTGACCAATGTACCACAATAGCATAGCATAAATAAAAATAGATCATGTGTTTGCAATAGCCAGTAGACAAGACAATATAAATGCTGCTGACATCAGAACTTAGACTCATGGATCTACCAAAAAAAAAAATCAAACTCATGATCATAAAAATAAGTCAGTACATGTAAATACGAATCATATTTTCTCCTAATGATTACCTAAGAACATAGTTCATGCCCGCAAAGCATCTTTAGTAGCTTGTGCTTTCACAACACAAAAAGACTAAACTAGCCAAGAGACATGCAAAAAGTTTTTTTTTTTTTTTAATTAACAAATACAGCCATAGTTAGAAATAAAAAACTTCTAACATTTCTCCAGGCCTATTGTGCAAGTCCAGTTACATATTGTTTCATGCATTAATCAGCAAAGCAACTTTTTTTTTAGCATAAAATAAAAAATGCTACAAAGAAAATACAATTGAAGAATTTACAATATGAATTTTAACAAATTTTCCAGCAAATAAGAGCAGATAAGGTGCAAAACATTTATAACATTCACTAGTTAGCATATATTCACAGCATCTGTCCAAATTTTCAAACTACCACAAGTTTCCATCTCTTACAAACTTACAGTAAAAGATATCACAGAACTACCGACATAAAAGCACAAGTATCCAATACCACCAAATATGTAGCCCAAATCCAGCATACCTTATACAAGTTATCTTTAACAATTTTGACTCGGAGATGCTTTTCCAAAACTTCTTGGACCACAAGTTTCTCTCCATCATCTCGTAATCTGTCTGCCAGAAGATAGTAACCATGTTCTGCCATAACTTCTTTAGAATTTCCAAAAGTTTTCAAACGATTAGCCCAACGAAATAAGTCTCTTGGAGTTATGAATCCATGTTTTCCGGCAAATACTTTGCTCCTCTGCCTGTGCAGCTGCAGCTCCTTCATGACTTCAACCATGATTTTGGCACGGCTTGCAGGAATTTTACACCTTTTCTCTATTATTGTGCTCAATTCATGATCCGGGATTTCATCCACATGAACTTCTACAAAACGGTTGCGAAATGCTCGAGAAAGCATTTTACGCCCACCATAAAATGTGGGTGGATTCTGAGTAGCAAAAAGCATAAAATTTGGATGAGCTCTTATAGTTTCACGCAGCTCAGGCATGAAAAGTTCCCTATTGTCATCCAACAACCTATTTAACGCCTCCAGCACATCAGATGGAGCAAGGTTTAGCTCATCCAAAACAATCCAATAACCATTCCGGACTGCCTTAACCAATACACCTTCCTGAAATGTGAGCTTTCCATGAGCATCAGATACATAAGAACCTAAATATTCCTGCAGATCAGTGTGTTCATGGTTATTTATGCGTACAAATTCATGACCAGTTCTTGCAGCAAGATAATGGACTAAGCTAGTCTTTCCACTAGAAGTAGGCCCCTGTAAGAGAACTGGATATCTTTTGATAAAAACAGCTCGTGCTAAGTTCTCAAGTTGCTTTTTAACACTCTTCGTTATCACATAATTCTCCAAGAAATCATCAGAAGATGAGTCTTTTTTAACTTTTAAGTAAGCATCAAAAGGCACCGGTGAAGGTTTGTTCCCTCCCAACAATTTATTCTTTATCATCTCTCTCATAATTTTGGCACTGGGTTTATCTAACATAGTAAGAAAAAACATACAGAAGCCATCATAGACTGCCTTCTGAAATCCAAACTTTCCCTTTGCCTCCCTGATATACTCAAGTGCACGGTACAAGGACCTTAAACTATATCGAGGTTTCTGATTAGCCCCATCTTGCAGCCTTTCTTCAGATTTCATTTTGGCTGCCTCATAGAAATCAATTATTCTTTGTTCCAGTTCGTTATTTGATCGAGCTTCCTCCAAAAATTTTTTAATGAACAATTTCAAATCTTCTTTATCAAACACATCATCGACAAAATACTCTGTAAATCTGCTTCGCAAAGAGTAGGGCAAGTCTCGCTTTCCAGCATCAGTTGCAGGATTCATACAGCCAAATATGCGAAAACTAGGATGTCTAGGTATATGACTGATATCCCCTCTTTCAGCTAAACAGAGTGACCCACAGTCTCCTTCAAGAACACCAACAATTCTCTGCAAGGTCTCAGGAGGAGCTAAATTGATCTCATCCAGCAGTATCCACTCTCCCTTTCTAAGTGCAGTTACAAAAGCTCCTTCTACAAATGAAAATATCATTCCAGATGAAGCTCCAATTTGCCTTATAGCAGTTTCAAGTTTAACACCAAAATGATCCCAAGCTCTGAGCAATTCTTCTTTATCCAAAGGTTTTTTTCGCTTCTTCCCAGATCCAGATCTTTCAACTTGTAATTTCTTTTGGAAATCATCCACATACTTCTTAAATGCATTCAACAACTTTGTCCAGTTCTTCTTTCTCAGTTGCCTTTGTAAGTAGTCAAAAAGTTTATCATTTTCCTGCACATTAATACATCAGAGGAAAGTTATTTATGCAGTAAATATCTTGGTAACAAGCAAATAATAATTCCAAACATTCATAGTACCTTCACGGAGAATGTCTTAGGAAAAAGACTTTCAAACTCCTTATAAATAATAATACAAATGGAATGTGGATCTATTGGCTTAAAACCCCCCAATAAATCAGCAACATCACTCTGTTGACTCAAGTTCTGGAGATGGAAACAAGCTTCAATCAGATGTATGACAAATAAGGACTCAACAGCCAACCAAAGATGCACATTTTCACACTGCCCACACATATATATTAATAAAAATTGATACACACAAGCATATTTGTGTGTGTGCGTGTAAGAGAGAAAGGAGGAATGGCATCCAAACCAGAACAGTAAGTCTCTGACCAAGCATTGTAGCCAAATTCTGTACAAGCGTAGTCTTCCCAGTTCCAGTTTCACCAACCAAGAGAACAGGTTCATTGTACTTAACAGAGCAAGCAATTCTCTCAAGTATATGCAGAGAAGTACGCATCTGGACAAGTTTCTCTGGGCCATGCAACTGAAAGAACAAAGGACAATATCAGTAAAGCAACAGAAAAATAAAGAACGAAAGAAAGAAAGAAATTGAGACAATTTAGAATGATTCCACTAACCGCATTTTCTGTGCGCTGAACAGTAACTCTTCCAATTCTTAGCTCTGCAAGAAAACCCTGCATTTCATCTGCCAGAGTAAGAAATGGAAGTACTAAAAAGATTCAGGTCACAAATACGATCTATTACCTGAATTTCAGGTTTATAAGGATATAGCATTTCTGCCTCAGAGGGCGCAATCATCCATAATTTTGCAATATCTTTCATTATAGTCAACCTAGTGTCAGTTGAGGCAGAAAATGCTGCAAATACTTCTATCGCCTGAAAGAAGAAGCCAATAAATTCATGAATTTCAAATGAAGAAGTAAGCTTGTCACGAACCTGTACTTTCACAAAACACATATAATGCATATGCATATATGAAGGCAAGGTGTATGCAACAAAATTAGACCTCTTGGTAGATACAGCGACATTGATAAGCTGTCAACACATTTCCTGTAGTGCTAAAGTCTAATCCTGCAATCCGTTTGCACCATTTAAGAAGATCTCTGCAACCAGAAAAGGAAAAACTAAAGTCACAAAAAATCTAGTCAATTTTAAGTCAGGACACATAAATTAGGCACTAGTACATTACCTTATTGAGAATCTGCTCTGAGATCCATTGAAAATGGAACTCCCAGAATGAAATCCCAAAATATGGTGTAGACAAGCAGAGTTAACTTGTTCAAAAGTTTCTGAGACAATAACATAATTTTTAGGAAAGTAATATTTAATCTGGAAGTAGAAACTGTTGACATAAGATTATGACTCACCTATAAGTTTCCCGGCCAGGGGCTCCAAATTTGGATACCATGCTTTCAGAATGCTTTGCAAGTCATCATTATTTGGCAGCCCAATCATCACTCTCCTCCAAAGAATGCTCAGTAAGTTTCCACCTACAACCAAAAGAAATCATTTTGAACCATTATATCTAGCAAACTTTTCAACGGCAAAAAAAAAAGAGCTCAGAATAAATTATATTCACTATTTTCCCGAAAAAGTGCATGCTGGGTCAATATTTCAAACCTTCAGTTTTGCAAAATCCATCAATCTTTGAGGTAGAAATGGTGGAGAATAGCCGAAAGCTTTCAGGTACTCTTATTTCCTGAAAAGCCCAAATAAATTTCATCATCAGTAAAAACCTAATTATAACTGAGCCTGAAAAAATTAGTGAGAACAACATGAGCACTGACTAAGTAGCATGCATGTGTTTTGTCGATGATTAGGTAAGGAAAGAATTAGTTTCTCTAGTACTCAAAATCATGCATTTTAGTATCCTTGTAAATACCATATGAATTATTAAGTACTATCCAGGATTTTAAATTAAGACTAATATAATGAGCTTAACACACTCTTCATACAGCAATAACAAAAAAAAAAAAAAATTACCTCCCCACGACCTGTAACGAAGAAGTTTGCACCTTCCAGTAAAGGTAACAAGATGGATTGCACATCTGATGGTGCTTTGTCAATGTCCTCGAATACAACCCAATACCCATTAAGAACAGCCTGTAAACATAGAATATTGACAGTATTTACCCATAAAACCAAGTGCATATTCAGAGTCAAAATCAAATACTTCAATAAGGAAATAAACCTGGATAAGTGACCCAGGCTGCCATCTAAATTCACCAGGTTGCTCAGCACAGACATAAGTTCCAATCAATGTTTTGCCATCAATTTGCTCATCCATGTGAATTGTAAGAACTGTTTTCATGAAAGAGCATCACAAAGAAATAAACACCAGGAAACAATTGTCGAAAGGACAGGAAATTTGATCATTATCAATGAACATTGTCATACATTGAACAAGAAGCATAAAAATTAAGTATTTTAAGTTTCTTCTTCATAATCGCTCTACAAGTCACAATTGGTATTGTTTTTTTCCTTTTTGCACTCTGATCAAGTACAGCAGCTCTACAGCCATGGCCACTCCAATTGAATGGCATATTTATTCCTCATTACCAACCGCTCATTCTATGACTTAAATTCCAATTGCTTCAACATACATCCATCAGAAATTCACTTCACAAGTGTTTCCTTTTCCCATCTTTAAATATAAGCTTCCTAGAAGTTTTAACAAACCATCTGTAAAAGGCTGTTTGCTAGAATGAATATGTCAGTTGAAGGAATGCCTAACCCTACAAGTTAAAAAATACCTTGGTTCCCAAAATCTTGAGCTAACTTGTTAATGAGAGCAGTTTTCCCAACACCAGCAGGGCCATATAGAAGAATAGGCCAACTTTGACTCACTGCTAAGAGCACCATTTCAAAACTTTTCCTCATTGTAGATGTCGTGACAAATGGACTGCCTCCTGATAAGTCACTCCTAAATCAAAAGAAGGATAAATGTCAAAATGAGAATCTAAATGATCCATATGAAATGAGCTGTGCCACTAAAAATATCAAAGTGTCAGGGTATTTTAACAAAAAGATTTGAATGAAAAACAACTGTCCATGTGCCAAGTCCCGACAGAGTTAAACATAAGGTTTATGATCAATTGTGGAGATGAAGGATAGTTGACCAGATTTCCAGTCTGATAAGACCTACCAGGTAACCAGCCTTCGACTCTTAGTCGTTGGCTCCACTTTATAATGATGTAATGAAGCCAGTGAATTATGATCACAAGGCTGTAATAAATTTTGTTGAGTGAAATCAATTCCTCCATTGACAGAACCATGCATCGATGTTTTAGATGATTCAACATACAAGTCAGCCTTCTCTATAGCTACATCTTGACAGAACTCCTCCCAACTAAAGACAGAAAGAGCATGTAAGTATTATGGAGAGAAAAAAAACAATGCTAAAATCATTGAGAAGGGGGTTTTCTTCAATAGAATTCACGAAGCCCACCGCAAAAAACATGAAGTTGCTTCTGCAGCCTCAACACCAAAATTTTCAATTGCTGAGTCACTCAGTTCCAACGTGATGGACAGTATTTGTATTCCGCACCATCTTATGTCTGAAATTACCTCATTCTCAGAAGCATGGATGAGATCATGATTCATAGTTATCTTTACAAGCTCCAGAAAACAAGACCAATCCCATCTTACAGAAAAGAACTCTGGTCCCATAAGGAGGAGGCGGTAAGATAACCGTGCAGTAAACAAGTAATTATTGGCATCCTGTTAGAACAGTAGAGGATCTTAAGTACAGTTATAAGATCAAGATTCATATTATGATTCAAAATCCTAAGTTAGTGAATTGAGAATCAACAGATACAACGCAAAGAATTACCTCAAACTGTTCAGGAACTATTCTTTTTTGGAGAAAGCGCTCAAAAGGAGGTGGACCAAACTTGAAGTAAGCCGAAACACACCTACAAGAAGTAACCAGGCATATATTTCAATAAAGAAGAAAAATACACAGATCATAAGTTTAACTTGAATTAAGGTCACCATTTATGTAACCATATTACACACTTTCCCTAACATAAGCATAGCTTAACAAAGTATGAGAGATAGAAAATAGAGTATTTCAGTTTACCCCAATAAAGAATGATCCAAATCAAGTGCACGACAGAAAGCTAGGCAGGCAAACTCGTGAAGAATCAAACCCATTCCAGTTTGATTAAAATGATCAATAATATAAGCAACTTCAGCATTAACAAACTCTTTCAGATCTATGACTGAGTTGTCCAGGTTGGACCTCAGATTTAACTGGCCAAGCAAGGAGACAGTTTCATCTATGATCTTTTGAGCCAAGGGCCTGAAACACCCAATCAAGGGGATTGTATAATTTGGGTTCAAAAACAGTTCTGCTACCAAAGTTATGACTTCTTCTTCTGTCAATTTATGTCCCTGAACAAGCCACATTCAAACCAAAAAAAAAAAAATGAACTTGATTAATCGATATGAAACCAATTATAACAATCATTAAACTCTCAAATAAAATAAGTCAATTAGCAAATAATAGATAAAAATAAATGAATAAATACTAATTTTCCCCCCAACTTACAAGCAAAAAAAAATCCAAATATTACAACGAAAGCCTAGCAAGTCTTTCAAACCAGAATTTCCACTCCTCTTAAAGTAAACAAAGAATATAACCATAGTCAATTACCTTGTTTACAAGGTCATTGAGTTTCTGAATTCTTCCAAGCTCTGGACAACGTGACAAGAACCTTTTCACTGCACATTCAAGACTGAAGCTTCCATCCATCGCCATCTGATAAAAAGAAACATAAACCCACCAAAGAAAAAAACTCTGTATATCTATCTATCTATCTATTTATATATATATATATATATATATAGTAACAAAATGTATTGTGTCAAAAAATTACACCAATAAATGTGTAATGTGTGCTAAACCCCAGCACCACAACAACAATAAAAACCAAAAGGATATACAATTCCAAAGCAATCTCCTCTTTCAGCTTCGTAAAACCCTGCACACCAACCAATAACAAAACAAACTGGAGTTTCACTGCTTAGGTTCAATAAAAAATACGAGCTTTTATTTTCTTTTAATTGAAATTTTAAAAAAAAAGGACATAGTTATCTGCTAAAACTAACCCAGTTGTACGGAATTAGGGTTTCGATCTTTGTCTCTGGCCGGAGCAGCTGCTGCTGCTTCTCTCCAGCGTTTCAAGTCCGGAGCGTTTTTGTTTAGGGTTTAATAAGGGTTTAATCATGAAGTGGAGTGGGGTGGACTATTTATATGCCGCTTCTTCTTGCCGCGGGCTCTACTTCTTTTTTTTTTTTTTTTTAACCGTTACAGTTGTAGGTTAGTTACTAAAACATCCATTAAGCTTATTTTTACCATTACAGTTTTTCTTTTTTTTTTTTTTTTTTACCGTTCCAAAACTAGCAAATGCAATACTTTAATTTTGGTGATGCCTTTGCCTTTAGATCTTATAAAATATAATAAATTTCCATAGTTTATTTATTATCATTTAGCATTTTACCACACGTAATATTAATTCTAATTTGTAATAGTTTATATTATAAAATAATATAAAGGGGATTCTATAATATTCTGAAAGCATAAACATCATTAAATTAAAACATAAATTATAAGCCATTAGATTGAAATTAAAAGGAATACCTAAAATATATAGAGAATGTTACCTTCACAGTTAACAAAAATATTTTATAACAGAACTTTTTTTTAACAATTCAAGTTATAACCTATATTTATAATATCGTCATTTTTAAGACTAATAAACTAAATCATATTATATGGTAGACCATAAAATAATATATAGTTGACTATAAAATACTAAATAAAAAATACATTACAAAATATAAATTTCATTATGTTTTGCAGTGGTTAACCATATAACATTACAAAATATGAAGCAAAAAAAAAACAAAAGAGCATATATTTTACTAAATTTTCATATTATAAAAAAATCATAATAAAATAATGCATGGTTGACCACAAAATAATATATATTAACTTTAAAATAACATAGGTTGACCACATACTATCAAGCAAAAAAATTTGGTTGACAATAGAAAATCAATTCTCAAAATTTTGATATTTATTTTTGCAAAATTAATTTTATGATTTAATTAGTTGTTGTAAAATTAACAACAAAAGTAGTTTAATTAAAATTAATTTAAAAAGTGTCAAATTATTAAGAATTTTGACTAGACTAAGTTTCAAATTTTCAATAATTAATGATAGAATATGATTTAACTTGATTTGTCATATTTAGGTTGTTGACATGTTTTAAGATTATAGTCGTTTTGTAAATGTCATATTTTGCTATTTTTACTTTTTTTTTTGTATTATTCTATTGTCACTTTACTATTTTATTGTTTTTTCTATTATATTTATCTTTATGGATGTTGTAGATAATGCATGGATGTAAAACTTGTTATGATAATATTTGTTTTCCAATGTTTTATTAGATTTAGATCTAGAGGCCTAGATCCATTATTTTGTACTTTTGTCTTTTTGATATATTTACTTAAAAAAAAGTCATATAATAATTATAATTATCTATTTTCTTCATGTTTTTCATTATTATTGCTATTAATGGATGGGTGTGTATTTGTATATATTTTGTCATATCGAAACTAGAGTAATACAAAAAATTTAATGAGTATTAGCTAATAAAAAGTAGTTAAGTATAAATGAGTTTCCGAACTCATAATCTTTTTATAGAAGATGATTATTGTTAAGTTCAAGATTCTCTTAATTTTTGAGCAATTTGGTGGCTACTAGTTACATGAGACCTATTTAAGTTTTCAAAAGGATTATCGCTTCATCCTTAAAGGTATATTTGATTTTTTTTCTAGTATCATGATCACATCTCACTTTGATATCTGAATACCTTTAGCTCACTCGCAGTGATGAATCCATTAGAGATTGAAGATATATAATGATGTTAAAATGGGCTACTTCTTATACTATTCCTATCTTTAAGGTATTATAAAAGTGTTCAAATTATAATTAATTAATTTACCATGTGGTTAAATATATTTGTAGACACCCAGTTCGATCGGCCCATGATAGGAGAAAAACTATGGTTGCTTTGTTTGATCAGCTTAAAACAAAGCCCGATGATGAAAATCTAAGCAAAATAAGCTCAATAGTGTAAAATTCAACTTTTTTCCCTTAATGGACCGAAAGCCAAAACCCATTAGAAAGCCCAAACCCATTAGAGCCCCCATGTTATGATCTGTGTTTTAAATTATTAAATATTATTTGAGATATGCAGTGTTAATAAAATTTAAAAATTTTATTTATTTATTTTCATTATTTGTGATTATTAATTGTCATTTTATGTTAAAGTACATATTTTATGTAAATATGTTTTTTAGAAGTTATTAATTAAATATTAGGGTTTATACTATTAATGTTATTTTTGAAAAGTATTATTTTAACGATATTGTTTTAAGTACTAATATTATTTTATTAATTGACATGATTTTGAGTATTATTTAATTATTCCACAAATATTGTTTATTTTTATCATTTTTATCATAATTTTTCAAGGTTATTTTATGTATTGTTGTGATAAATTAATAGGGTTTGTGTAATTATTTATATGTGTATATATATGGTTAAATATGTGTGTATAATTGTATATGTGTGTGTGTATATTATATATTATATAGAGTGTATTTTATATATATATGTTGACTAAGTTATATTTTGACCATATGTTTTTAATGAAACTTTATATTATAATATTATAATATATATATATACACACATACAAACAAAACACACAAACCCATACACACAAATTAACACATACACTGCACACACACACTGTAAAAAAAAAAAAAAAAAAAAACCACCCGAAGCCAAGCCTTCCTCCTCTGCTCACTGTTGCCTCCTCCTCCTTCGGCCACCTCTTCACGTGTTTTCAGTGTCTATCAACTCCTCTAGCTCTAATAATCTTGAATCTAAGCTTGGTTTTAGCTCTAACTAGTTTATTTATAAGTTTTCTTGATTTTTAGTTTTAACCTTTAGGATTTTCTAATTTTTTTTAGGTTAATCTTGATTGATTCGGTTAATCTTCCTTCACAAATGTTGTTCCTAGATGTTGAATCTATATGATTTTTTTTTTTTTAGAATTTATTTGAATTTTTGTTAATTTTTTATTATTTTATTATTATTTAATGATTTTTTGTAAATAAATTATTTAAATTATGAATTTGGTTAAATTATTATTATTATTATAAATTTTATTAATTTTAGTATTGAGAAATTAATTTTTGAGAATTTTATATAATTTTTAGGAATATTTTTATATTATGTAAATATTGGAAAATTAGGTTAAAGTTTATTTTTTGTTGAAATAAATGTTTAATTATATGTTTTAGGTGATATTAGCATATTATTTGTTGATAAAATAATTTTTATGATTTTATATAATTTTTTGGAAATATTAAATATATTATGTATATTTTGAATAATTGGGTTAATAGTGTAATTTGTGATAATTATAGTTAAATAATATGTTTTAAATGATTTTAGAATTATTTAAGGTATTAAAATGATTTTTACAAATTATTTACTATTTTTAACTAATTAATACCAATTTTTGAAAATTATTTTCAAATAATATATTATTTATTATTTTGGTAGTAAAATGGGTTTTTATAACTTGTTATTATATATTTGGGTTATTTGGATTTATAAAATGAATTTTTATTATTTTATGTGTAATTATTGGAAAATTTGATTTTTAATAATATTATATTATTATTTGAGATTTTTAATTAATTATTGTGAAAATAATTATTTTTTGTGTTTTATTGTTTAATATATTATATTTTGATATTTTGAGGATATTTGTGGAATTTATTAATTTTTAAAATATTTATTGTTTTAAATGCGTTTTTTGTGGATTTGTGAACCCTGATTAATAAATTGTGTAATTTGGGGTCCCAACGGAGGGTATTGAATATTCCGATTTTAAAAGTGTGTTTTTTTTGCATGACCGACTCTATATTTTAGTATAGAGATATTCGTTTTACAAAGGAGGTTCTGTCGAATTTTCGATAAAATTCTAGTAAAACGTGACGTCAGGTCGATTCTAAAATTCCATGTTTTTGTCTAAGTTTTTATATTCCTAGATCAAATATCTTTAGAAGTATAAATTAAATTTATTCTGATTGGTTATCGTTATTTTATTTTCTAGTTGTGCTGAGACCGAGGCCTAGTGGACTGAGCCAGTTGAGTCAGTCTCAAAGAGCGTAGCATTGTGAGTTATTATATTATACGTATATGTTTTGCATTAGAAAACATGATTTTAGGGTTTTTTATTTTTAATATATGTTTTAAATGATTTAGTATACTTTTGATTTATTTTTAGTATATTTCGATATATATATGCTTGCATATTTTTAATATACATTATAGTATATCTTTGACATATTTAGAGTTTATTTTGATATATGCATGTTATATAATTTGATACATTTTTAGTATACTTTTGGTATATTTTCAGTATATTATTGTATATTGTACGCTACGTTATTTTAATTAAGCATTTTATTATTTTTCGTGAATATACATAATTTTTAATTGAATAATATCGATAGAATATGTTACCTAGTGGGCAGCACTGTGACCGAATACGTACCAGTGCGATAGATTATATGGTTGAATTACTAACTTATTTGAAGTGTCATTTGATTGATTATTTATTGAGATTGATGTAGTTGAGGAGTGTGATTGCGGGAGCTCGGTTGACCTAGTATCTCGGGGCCAATCACATTGACGATTTGACTACTGGAGCTCGGTTGACTTTGTGTCTTAGGGCCAGTCTACTGTCCAAAATGGAATGAGTGATTTAATTGGAATTAAGTGAGTTTGTATGACTAGATATATATTTTTAATTAAGGTTGCGATTTAATTAGAGTTCTGTTGATCCTTCATAAATAATTAAATGTTTTTCTACATATATATAAAGTGATTTCAGCATCTGTTTGTATATGTCTGTATATATATTTATTATATATACTGATGACTAATTACATTTGATATTAGGATGCATGTATATATACTATAATAATTCACTCAGTGAGGTCTGACTGCCCTCGGTTATTAATTTTTCAGGAGAATCTTCTTCTTCATACCTCAGTAGTAGGTCTATTTGCCGGACTTCTTCTGCCCCGGCTAGCATGTGTAAATTATTTACTTGATCTTTATTATACTCTAAAAAACTGCAATAGTCATATTTTGTATCAGTAGTGGTTGTAGTTTGCATCAGTTGAATGTATCTTTTATTAGAGGCTTGTCTTTGAATATTGTGTAAATATTTTATGATATAATATGACAGAAGGATTTATTTTTACATATTGATTTACGGTTTTATTTCTATCATTATTTATATTCACTTATTTTATTTCATTACATGCTTTTATTTTTTTAAAGCTCACTACGAGTTTCAGATTCGAAAGAATTCTTATTCCATAGTGCCGGTCATGACTGTCAATTTGGGTCGTGACAGCCCAAGCCCAAAGCCTATATATATATATATTAAAAAAAGGGTCATTGTCAAGAAAATGGTGTAATGGAGATAGTCTGGCAGCAATGATAGTTGCATGTGATATATTTTGAAGCGATAAAAAAAGGGGATAGATTGGAGAGAGAAAAGGGATTAGGAAGGGATATAGTGAGCTAGGGAGAAAAGAAAAAAAAAGGAAGAAAAAAGGAGGACGAGAGAAGACAGAGGGGAAGGCTACTGAGAAAAAAAGAAAAGAAGAAAAAAAAGACACAGAGAGAATGGGATTGAGAGAAAAAAAAAAGAAAGAGGACAGAGTGGGCGAGTTGCAAAGAAGGGAAAGGGAGAAAGAGTACTGGATTGAGGGGGGGAAACAAAAAAAGGGAGAAAACTGTAAAATAAAACACAAAAATAGAGACACAAAGGCAAAGAGGGGAAGACATTGTTAAGACTCGAACAAAATTATGAGGGCAAACTATTTTAAAACAGTAAGAATATAATCATTATTTTTTTGTTATTATGTGATTTTATGAATATTTGTTAGTTTTGTTTAAGTTCTATGATTTGTGATTTTGTTAATTGTGTTACTGAAGAAGATGACTAGTATCGTTTGACACTATTTTACTCAAAAGTTATTTCGTAGCTCTAAATTATTTTGTGTTTTAGTCATTTTGAATATAAAGGTGAAAGGAATTTGTCCATATATTTTGTTTTCATTTATTTGATTTGATAGTTGAAATTTTAAGTGGTTGAAGTTATTGTTACGTTCATTGTTGAAAATTTTGTATTATTTTTGGCTAATCGTTGCTTGACACATGGCAAATTAATTGTTCATTGAATCCAGTCTATGTGAATAGTAACACTTATGAGGAGATTGAACAAAAAATCGAACCAATTTAGTTTGGTCCGATTCGATTCGGTTTGATTTGGCCATATATATATATATATATATATTATCTTCAAGTATATTTGATTATGATTTCTTTCAAAATTTAAGTGTGTGTGTTTATCATTTTAATTTACTTTATTGTATTAATGTGATTATTTAATTATTAGATCTATATTAATTTTGAATCTTATATATTTTTCCTTGTATAATTTGTGTTTTTATGTGTTTTCTATATTTCTGTATTTTAGTATTATTTGTACAGTCATTTTATTATGTTGCTTAATTAAATATTTATATATTTATTGTATTTATTATATTTATTTGGCTTATGAATTAACTTTATAGTTCCATTTTGTAGAATTTTATATATTTGTGGAAGAATAATATTTTGTCTATTGCATGAATCGTCTGAATGATTTTTAATTATTAAATATTTATCTCTATTAATATTTATCATGCAATTAGTTTATTTTTATTTATTTTTTATAATTTTTGCATGATTAAAAAGGTTGTAATCATTTCTCCTCCCTCTTTTCTTTGTGTGTGCATTATTTATTTTATTTTACTTTTAACTATACAAAATATTGTAATTCCTAATCCTTTATCCATTTATTTGGAATGTATGGTTGTAAATTATTATTATTGGTTTTGTTTACAATGTGTATCAGGCTATAAGCATGAAATTGGATTAATATGCACACTTGAATTTAATTGTAAAATTTAGAAATTGTTTTGTACAAATTGTAATTTGCATGTAAATAAAAAAATAATTAAATAATTAAAGGTAATAAAACATAAAATACAGATAGAGGCCAACCGTAAGGTTGGGTGGACATTCTAAAAGTCCATACCCAATTTCCGAACCCAATCTCTGAGGATGGCTACTAGGGCTCTTCGTGAAATTTAGTTGATGTACAGTATGTGCCGACTTTTATCTGGATAGCGACTCCATTTTTTATTAGATTTTATGACCTATTTCATATTTTCTAGTGGGTCTCGAACGCACATAATGCCGTAGTTGCCGTACACTTGGGCACACGTCTAGCCCCACTGCCCACAATATCATAAGAAAATTTATCCACAAACTTTGCAAATAAACTTATAATTTAATTTAGATTAGAAAGTTATAACAAGTTAATTAATAAAAGAAAACTATAAGAGTAAATTATAAATTTTAGAAAAAAACTAAAATTTAAAAATTTCATAACTCTAAATTAAATTAGTAATAAATAACTATTTTTATTTTTTAAAATAGTTTTTTTTTCTAATTATTTTGGGAATTCAAATATAAAAAATAATAATAATTTTAAATAAAACATTAATAGAAATTAATAAAATAATTTTAACATTTTTAGAAGATATTAAAAATTTGATAAAAAAATATTCATCTTAATGAAATTTTTAAAAATAACATTTATTTTTAGAATAAAAATTTGTTTTTAAATAGTAACCTTTATTTTAAAATATATGTTAATGTTAGGTTAATTTTTTTAATTTATTTCATATCTTTTTCATTTTGTTATCTTTAGTTTGAACAATCATATAAATTTGGGCACTTAATTATATGTATATTCAATTTTTTGAAGTTCATTATGCCAAATATATATAAAATAAAACATTTCATTAAGAAAACAAAAGATTAAATTGATTGACTACTTATTTTTGCTAATGTTAATATTTCTTTTGTTTGGTGTATTAATTATTTATTTTTTAATTATTTTTATTAGTTACAAAATATTTTTACAAACTTTTTGTTTAAATTTTTTTATTTTTGTTAGCATGTGATGTTGGTATGCAATTTTTCTTATATAGAAATAAATTGTAAATATATTTTTATAAGAATTAACTCAATTCAACATTTCACACAATTTAACAATAACAACACTTCGAAATGAATAATTTAATATATATATATATGATAATGGCCTTTTTTACGTTTTCTATTGCCATATCCATTCTTGTCAATTTCAATATTACTTTTAATTTTATTATTATTATCTTCAATTATTTAACTTCTATTATATACTTTTCAATTATTTATTATCACATAAAAACCTTATTGTTGTTATTATTATTTTTAAACTTGCAAAATTAACTATTTCTGTATTATGTTTATTCTTTATATTATTTTTATTTTTTTAATTAGGCTAATCGTATATTGTTTAACTTATAAATTAACAAAATTATCTTTATTTGCTACACTTTTTTGCTAATGTTAAAGTGAAAATTGAAACTTGACTATTATTTACATATTAAGGTTGTAGAATAATTAGTAAAATTATAAAAAAAAATTCAAATTGACCAAATCAAATTAATCCAATTCAGTCCAAAGAAAACATTATGACTTAAAATGTTGAAAGGTTGGTTACGATTTATTTTTTAAAACTACATTTTTAATTTAGTTTTGAATTATGAAAAAAAAAACTAAGAAAATTTAATTGAATTAACAATATAATAATTATTGCAGATTGTTCATAGTAATGACAAATTCATATGATTAAATTACTATCAAATATGCAAAGAGTTATTTTAAACAAATTACTACTTTGCAAATATTATAATTGAATAAGAAATGATTCTACTAATTAGTAAACTGTATTTTAAAATTATTTTAAAAGTATACTAAATTTTGATATTTTTAAAACATTTATATTGTAATTTTAACTTTTAATGACTTTTAAACAAACAGTTGTTATTATATTTTTATTAATATTGTACTACAAAATTACAAATATATAGTAAGAATTAAAGTTTATTTTTTTATTTTTAAAATAGTAACAAGTTAATTTTTTTATTTTTATATATATACTAAAACAATTATCCTAACTGAATTCAAATATTTTTAATTTTGATATTCTTAAATATTATTTAATTTAGTTAATAATTTAAATATTTTAAAATTAACTTTATTGGTTTGGTTTAAAATATTTATTTTAAATCAAATAAATTAAAGGAAACATTATAGTATACCCTATAGTTTGACCCCTTTTATCATTTGCACTTTCTATTGGTTTTTTTTCACGCTTAATTAAGCGTTTTTCATCTTTACTTTTTATTTTTATAGTTTTTCTTGTTCTTCTCGTTTCTTGTTCTTTTTGTTTTTTATTTTTATTATTATTACTACTACTACTATTACTATTCCATAACAATTTTATTTTCTATTTATTTTTTCTTCCTTTGCTTATTTTATCTTTATTTTATTTCATACCTATTTTATTTTGATATTATTATTCATTCCATTATTTTTGTTATTTTCAATTTATTTTTCTTTCTTTGCTTATTTTATTTATTTATTTATTGTTTTTTCTAGTTTGTTCGTGGTTTTTTCCTTTTTTTATTTGTACAATGTTTTTTTGTTGTTTTAGCGGTTATTTTTAGTTAGTTTTATATTTCATGAGATTGTCTTGCTATAGTTGCTTTTTATGGTCGTTTCTAGTTGTTTTCAAGCTTTTTTTATGGTTTTTTTTTCCAAAAAAATATAAAAACAATCATGAAAATAATAAGAAATCACTCCAAAACAAGCTTAAAATTTGAAAATGAACAAATAAACCATAAAGACAACCATTGTTTGGTTGTTTTTCTATTTTTTATGGTTTTTTTGAATTAACCATAAAAATAACCAGAAAACCACTATAAAAACAAGTTCAAAAAACTAAAAATGAACCAAGAAAAAAGCAAAAATACAAAAAATATAATTAAAAAAATCATAAAGTAACTAGAAAAACAACCACAAACACAACAACAAAAATAAGCTCAAAAAACTGAAAATTAACCAATTGAAGCTTGTTTATTAAAAATATTATTCTTGGAGTGAAAATTAAGACTGAGGTGTGAGAATAAAAATGAAGAGTCAAGTGGAAAAAATTGAAGTTTAGATGAATGAGTTTTTAGTCTTGAAGAATTTATACATCACTATTCTAAAAAGATGGCAAAGAAGGGGAAAAAAAGAGAGGAGAAGAAGAAAATGAAGAAGGAGATGGGTAGTGTACTTTTGAAAAAAAAACTTTTAAAAACAATATTTTTATAAATAAAAACAGTCAACAATATTTTTGAAAGTATATATTTTTATTATAACTAAATTATTAAAAATTATTCGATATCTTCAATTAATTTGAATTCAAATCTCATTATTTTTTTGTATACTATTTTTCAAATTTTTTAGAAATTTATATTTGATAGAGAAGATTAATTATATTTACAAATATTTTTCTCATATTATTTGTTAGATTTTTCAAAATTATTTTCATATAGTTTATTGGATTTGTTGAAGATAATTATAAAGTCAATATCTCCACTACTCACATGAAATTGTATATAATTATTTACTACAGTATTAATTTTGATAAAATCATTTTGATCATTATATATTGTTATTTTCTTAATTCAAGTCATCTTTTATATTTATAACATCAATAATTTTTAAAATATTATTATATCAGACTTCATTTACATTAAAAAAAAATGGTAACCACATGCATTTGATGCATGATCTATATTATATCAATATTAAAAATATGTATATTTGTTCAACAATTAAAAAATTAAATTATTCGTAAAACTTGCTATTTTCTCAATTGAAATTTCTATTATATAATAATTTTATTTTTATTATATATTGATTTCTGGTTTAATTTAAATTATCTTCTAAAGTATATAAAAATATATTTAATTTAATATGTTAACTTTACAATTTATGGTTGATCATAAAATAATGTATGATGAATCATAAATGTTTAATTTAAATTTTAAAACATAACCACAAATTTTTTAAAATTTATAACCAGTTAACCTAATATAATAAATAACTTTTTTTTAAATTAATTTTTTTAAA
This sequence comes from Mallotus nudiflorus, assembly GCA_947683625.1. NCBI lineage: Eukaryota > Viridiplantae > Streptophyta > Magnoliopsida > Malpighiales > Euphorbiaceae > Mallotus > Mallotus nudiflorus. Next base: position 2,137,139 of record CANTUR010000187.1, on the reverse strand, counting down.
AGGTAGTAATACCTTTAAGGTATTGCAGAAAAATCCTAATATAAAATATGAAAAAATATACATTTTCCATAATTATTGAAAAGTTATAATTATTAATTAGTAATTATTTTAATAAATTTTGTTATATTATAATCAAAATTTTCGTTAATGTCATGTGTTTTTCTTTTGCAATTTGCATAAAATAAAAGGTTAAAATTTTCATAAATTAACTTGTTTCATATTCATAAATTCATGTGCATGTGATAGATATTTTAAAAAGAATTGGAGTTTAATTTCTTAAGATATGATATCATTTGACCAATGAGCAAGGGTGAGAAAAAAATGAAATTAAAAGACAAAGCAAAAAATAGTTTTTATTTTCAAATATAGAATTTACAATACAAAACTCGAAAGTTAATTAAATTGAAATACATTATAGATAAATTAAAAATCCTTACTTATATTTACAATATTATATTTAATCATTTGATAAATGATATATGCTTATTATCTCTCTATTTTGTTTTTTTTTTTTGCCATACATGCCATAAAGGGAAATATCAACTAAAAACGCGATATCTCGTAAATGCCCGTATCAAGGCTTCGGCCATTTAGCCAAAGCGTAGCGGGGCTATTTTATCTCTAAAAATTTCACTTATAATATAAAAGTTTTATGAAATAAAATTTAGATTTATATTAATTAATAATTAATAATATGCTACTTTTTTTTTTTTTAAAAGAATAATATGCTACTTTCCAACTCTTCAATTAAGTAGCGTTAATACAGACCCAAAAAAAAAAAAAAATAAGTACCCCACTTTACATTAAACCCATCACCTTTAATAAGTGCAAGTGTGCAACAGCGAAACAACAATCAGATCTTGGTGTATATTCTTGCACAGTCCTCACCAACCTAGAAAAGCTTTCACCTTCACCACGCTCTCCAATGGCCGCCTTTCCATTTCTCCAATCTTCCCACCTCAGTAATCCCAAACTCACCTCTAAACCAAGACCCAAATTTCATAAACCTACTCCCCATATCTCCATCTCCATCAAAGCTTCCACCTTTGATCCATCAAACACTTCATCTCCATCTCCATCTCCAGCTCCGCCATCTACATCCACCAGCAGAGGCTGCAACATTCGCGACGAGGCCCGTCGCCACAACATAGAAAATCCACCACCAGACAACAACTTCTCCGCAAAGTACGTTCCTTTCAATTCAGGACCTGCTTGTGCTGAATCCTACTCGCTGGATGAGATCGTTTACCGCTCTCAATCTGGGGGTCTCCTTGATGTTCAGCATGATATGGCTGCTCTCAAGGAATTTCCAGGCTCTTACTGGCGTGCCCTTTTCGATTCTAGAGTGGGGAAGACTACCTGGCCTTATGGATCAGGAGTTTGGTCTAAAAAGGAATGGGTTTTGCCTGAGATATCAAGTGATGATATTGTTAGTGCATTTGAAGGGAATTCAAATCTTTTTTGGGCTGAGAGGTTTGGGAAGATGTATTTGGATATGAATGATTTGTGGGTTAAGCATTGTGGGATTAGTCATACTGGGAGTTTTAAAGATTTGGGTATGACTGTATTGGTTAGTCAAGTTAATAGGTTAAGGAAAATGAATAAACCTGTTGTTGGTGTTGGGTGTGCTTCCACTGGTGATACTTCTGCTGCATTATCTGCTTATTGTGCTTCTGCTGGTATTCCTTCTATTGTGTTTTTACCAGCCAATAAGATTTCCATGGCTCAATTAGTACAGCCTATTGCTAATGGAGCTTTTGTTTTGAGTATTGATACTGATTTTGATGGGTGCATGCAGTTGATAAGAGAAGTTACTGCTGAGTTGCCTATTTATTTAGCTAATTCATTGAATAGTTTGAGATTAGAAGGGCAGAAAACTGCTGCAATTGAGATTTTGCAGCAGTTTGATTGGGAAGTGCCTGATTGGGTTATTGTTCCTGGGGGTAATCTAGGGAACATTTATGCCTTTTATAAAGGGTTTTATATGTGTAAAGAGTTGGGACTTGTGGATAGGATGCCTAGGCTAGTTTGTGCACAAGCTGCTAATGCAAATCCTCTTTATTTGCATTATAAGTCAGGATGGAAAGATTTTAGTCCTGTTAAAGCAAATAGTACATTTGCATCTGCTATTCAGATTGGTGATCCTGTTTCAATTGATAGAGCTGTTTATGCATTGAAAAATTCAAATGGGATTGTTGAGGAAGCTACTGAAGAGGAGCTAATGGATGCTATGGCACAAGCAGATTCTACTGGGATGTTTATATGTCCACATACAGGGGTGGCATTGACAGCATTGATTAAGCTTAGGAGTAGGGGCATTATTCAGCCCACTGATCGGACAGTCGTGGTGAGTACTGCTCATGGGTTAAAGTTCACTCAGAGTAAGATTGATTATCATTCGAGTGATATCAAGGACATGGCTTGTCAGTTTGCTAATCCGCCTATGAGTGTCAAGGCTGATTTCTGGTCAGTTATGGATGTTTTGAAGAAGTATTTGCTGAGTAAAGAATGATTCATCATGGGGGCATTTTCATTGTTTCTTATGTAGCTCCGTCTGATTATTGTTTTGATCTCTCAATAGGATTTGGATTTATCTTAAGTTGTAGATCTTAGAAGAGGGAAACCACATGAATGGCAGAGTAGCCATTTTTAGAGGAGGGAAACCACATGAATGATTTGAATTTAATAAAATTTTAATTGAGTTTTTTTTTTCTTTTCTGGATAGATTCATTTGCTTTCTGTGTTCTGTTCCTTGTTGCCCATGTTAATATCTTTTTCTGTTGCATGTATGCTTTTGCTTTGTTGAACTCAGCCCTGGGTCACAACAAACTTGATTCCACCCCGTTTGGATGAGAAGTTAGGATCAAATGGAGCAACGTCACAAGTGTCGAAACTTGAAACACTCATACCTGCACATCATAGACTAAAGTGATAACATGGATGTTGTATAGAAATAGAAGGAACATAAAATTGAACGCCTAAAGTATGGAGATGATTAATAATTCAAACGACCAACCAAATATGAAGTTGAATACAACTAAAAGAGTTTGGATTGTAAAAGGAGTCAAATGTTTCGAATGTGTAGTATTGGTTTTCTTTAATATTTTACCTTAGGGATAATTACAAAGTCCGGCATTTTCTTATGGCCTCGCATGTCACCATCTGATCCGACGATCACCAAGTTGGGTAGAACTTTTCCGCATGAGCCAAGAAAAGGAAAATGACTGCCAACTGCCAAAAATGAAAAAAAAAAGGAAAATGAGAACCAAGCAAAGAAAATGTTAAAGCTGACACCATAGTCCTCACTTCACTGCACATGGAGCATAAACAGAACATTGAACAATTCAAAGGCCAAACAAGGCTGCCCAAATTCGCCATCCCTCAAAGTTATGATCTTCACCTCACTCCTGAGCTCTCTGTCTGCAGTTTTTCTGGTACTGTAAATATTAAATTTAGCATAGTTGAACCCACTAAATTTTTGGTCTTAAATGCTCTTGAATTAAATATCAATGATGCCTTGTTCACCAATTCTCACTACCAAGTAAGTAACTTTTCAATATTTATTAATAGTTTCTAATGGATTTTATTGGCCTGATACTAGGAGATAGCGACTATAACTCATATTTAATACGCTTGCCTTTCCTGTTACGAACACGTTTAGCGCCTACAGCTTCCTTGCCAAAGCAGTAATGCTTGAGAAGGCTTATTTTGATTCTTGATGTTGCAGAGGTATCATCCAACTGCTGTTGTTATGGATGGTGATGATGAGATACTTGTTTTGGTCTTCCATGAAACTCTCGGACTTGGTGATGGAGTGCTGGAGGTTAAATTCTCTGGGATGCTTAATGAGCACTTGAGAGGTTTCTACAAATGGTATGTCTTTTCTGTCTATGTTTTCTTGGACTTTATTGTTCAAGAATAAACTTCTTGCTTTCAACTTTGATTTGGTTGAGATATCAATGCTGAGAAAAATCTCAGAATTATGAGGAATTGACTGAAAAGCTCTATTCCATGAATATAGATTGTAATTTAGTGAGAATCCTTATTATTCTATTGTTTATTCTCTAGACCTGAATTTGCAAGATTTGAAAGCAAAATTAATGGTTATTAGAAGATCTCCTTCTTTAGTCTTACTTTCCTGCTAAACTGATTTTTTTGGCACTTGTTTCATGGACTGATGATTGATAGTACTTATGTGGATGGAGAAGAGAAGAAAAACATGGCAGTCACTCAGTTTGAAGCAGTGGACGCCAGAAGGTGTTTTCCATGCTGGGATGAACCTGCTCTTAAGGTGTTAAAATTGGAAAAAAGAAAAAACTTCGCAAATAAATAACATAGCAGAACTGAACTTAATTGCTCTGGTATTGCTACCCTTTTTCAACAGGCAACCTTCAAAATAACCATAGATGTGCCTGCAGAGTTAACAGTACTGTCCAACATGCCAATTATTGATGAAAAGTATGAAGGGGATTCTAAGACAGTTTACTTTGAAGAATCTCCTCTCATGTCAACTTATTTGGTGGCGGTTGTTATCGGTATATTTGATCACATTGAAGATACAACAGCTGATGGTATGAATGTATTGACACCTGTGTTCTTAATTTCTTATGAATGAGTAAATCTTCTTCTTTTTATCTCTTGAAAGACATCTTATTCTGTCTGTAACATTTTCAGTGGTTCCTGTATAGGGATTAAGGTTCGTGTGTACTGTCCTCTTGGTAAGAGTGATGAAGGGAAATATGCTTTGAGCATTGCTGTTAAGGCTGTTGATCTATATACTGAGTAAGTAGCTTACATTGTGTTGTGTCCAAGTCCAAGGTGTGAGAGTACTATGCCATTCTTATGGTAATGCAGCTAGTTTGAGGTCAGAATATGCTAAACATTTTCCGAGGTTTTCCAGGTACTTTTCAATGCCATACCCACTTCCTAAACTGGACATGGTTGCTGTTCCTGAATTTGCTGGTGGAGCTATGGAGAACTATGGTCTAATAATATACCGTGAAATTGACTTACTTCATGATGATTTGCTGTCCACAGCTAAAAGAAAGCAGAGAGTAATTATTGAATGATATTTTAGCTTCACTGTTTTAAATTACATCATCTGTAGGAAGAAATTGTTTACATATAGGTTCATTTTATCCAGTTATAAATTATTTACTTGTTTTGCAGCTGACAATTGTTGTTCTGCATGAAGTGGCCCATCAATGGTTTGGCAATCTGGTAACAATGGAATGGTGGACTCATCTATGGCTTAATGAGGGCTTTGCAACATGGGTATTCTTGATTCTTAGAACTGTATCTCCCACTTGTTGTTTAATAGCTTGTTCTCTCAATGACCATACTCAATTTCATGAGTTCAGATCAGTTACATGGCAGCAGACAGGTTATTTCCTGAGTGGGAAATATGGACACAATTTCTTCAACTAACTTCTAGTGGCTTACATATTGATGCATTAGAAGGGTCTCATCCAATTGTGGTAAGAAATGGTGAATGTTTACACAGTTCCATTTAACAGAAATTTCCTAGTTTCTGAACTCTACTTAAATCACAGAAAAATTAATAAGCAAAATTTTGTTTCATGTATAAATACACTGTGCAAGTATGTTCTGTTCTTTACAGGCCATCCTTTTCAGGTAGAGATGCGCCATGCTCGTTCAGTCGGTGAAGCTTTTGATGTTATCAGCTATAAGAAGGGATCTGCTGTTATCAGGATGTTGCAGGGCTATCTTGGAGATGACATAATCCAGGTAACAAAGTTCAATGATTTGTTGCAGATTGATATTGTTTAGTGTAGAGTTTTTCATGTATTGAACATCATTAGATATGATAGCGTACAGTTTGCCGTGAAAGGGGTAATCAGAATGTTCTGAGAACTTTCACTTTCTTTTGAATATTATATCTTTAACCAGTTGATCTCATTTTAAACCAGAAATCCTTGAGTTCATACATGAAAAGATATGCTTGGGGAAATGCAAAGACAGAAGATATATGGAGCATTATTTCGGAAGAATCTGGTGTTCAAGTGAACTCAATGATGGACAGTTGGACAAAGCAAAAAGGATATCCAGTAATCTCTGTGAAATCTGAAGCGCATTTTCTGGAATTTGAACAGGTCATTCTTGGTTAATAAGTAAACATAAATTTGTTTTGATATTTTTTGCATTGAAATGAGCAAATCTGATTATAGTTTTAATCTGCAGTCACAATTCATTTCATCGGGTTTGCATGGCAATGGAAGGTGGATTGTTCCAATAACCGTGCTCCTTGGATCTAGCAATAGAAGCAAGAATTTCTTGTTGCAGTCAAAAGTTGAAAGGGTTGACATATCCGATATAGTTTCATCTCCTGATGGAAATCCAAGCTCAGAGAAATATGATGAGCATTTATGGATCAAAGTTAACATTGAGCAGAGTGGCTTCTATAGAGTGAAGTATGAAGATAAACTATCATTTGCACTGAAGAAAGCTGTAGAGAACAACTGGGTATCAGCAACAGATAAATTCGGTATGAACTGCTCGGTGAACTTAACTATGCATAAAACATGATGTTGACTAGTTAGATTATTTGAAAGGTCGAGAGTCTACAGCATTGAACTTAACTATGCATCCAGATGAGTCTTTCTCTGCTGTCGTGATGTTGCAGTAAATTGAAACCAAGTAAAACATTATTCCTTTTAATGCGTTTGACAGGAATTTTAGACGATAAATACGCTATTTGTGAGGCCTGCAAAGTGCCACTATCATCTTTGCTTTTATTGATGGATGCATACAGAAAGGAGCTTGATTATGTTGTTGTTTCAAGACTGGTTGACGTAAGCATGCTTGAGTGATTTTCTTTTGAAAAAATATAAATTTGTCTGCATATAGCACTCTGACAATTTGAGCTATTTACCTAACAGGTTTGTTATAGTATTTTGGAGATATCTGCAGATGCCATCCCAGATTCACTGAATAAGCTGAAAGCATTTTTCATCAATCTCCTCCTTTTCTCTGCTGAGTAAGTAAATTATCATGCATGGTTTCACTCATTGAATAAATTTTTTTTTTTTTCATTTAGAGCAAATTAATATGTAAGTTGCTGCTATTGCGCTCCAAGCCTTGTTAACGTATTGTACTGTGCAGAAAACTAGGATGGATATCAGAGCCTGGAGAGAGCCATTTAAATGCATTGTTGAGGGGAAAAGTCCACATGGCTTTGGCTGCTTTTGGGCATCATGAAACACACAATGAAGCGTTGCTGCGATTTCAAGCTCTGTTGAATGATAGAAACACTCCAGTTCTTTCAGTTGGCATGAGAGAGGTAAATATAACCTTAAAGGCTCAGACAATTTCGTCATTCTATCTTTGGACTATTGCAAAGTTGACAATCTGATATTTTTGCAGGCTGCATACACTGCTGTAATGAGAAATGCTAGCATCACAAACAGAAGTGGTTTTGAGTCCCTCTTAAAGATTTATAGAGAATCTGATACAGTTCAAGAAAAGGAAAGGATTTTGGGTAAGATTTAATATCTTTCAAACTAAAACAAATCGTTAAGTTCTAGACAATATTTTTACATCTTTTATGTTGTATGTTTAACCGGTTATAGATTGTATAGCATCATCTCCTGATTCAGAACTAGTGCTCGAGGCTCTAAACTTTTTGGTCTCTGATGAGGTACTGAACCAACTCTGGCAATGGTCCTATCTTCTTGCCAATTATACATTTACTTAGCTTGTGCCAATGGCATTCAGGTTCGAGTTCAGGATGTTGTCTATGGACTTACTGGAATAAGTCTAGAGGGGCATGAAATAGCATGGAGATGGTTGAAGGTATTCAGAAAATGATGAACTACTCAAGAAAGAATTGATTACCAAGTCCCATTAACTTTGATAATATCTGATATAAGCTTGGTGGTTAATGCAGGAAAACTGGGATCAAATATTGAGCAAATATGGTGCTGCACTGCTAGTCACCCATTTCATTAGAGATATTATCTCACCAGTAAGTTAAATTTGCCTGCTAATTGCTGCGCGATCAGGCCTCCTATAGAACCACTTTCTGGTAGCCACAGGCATACTTGGAAACCTGACTTAATGCATATTTTTTTATAGGAGTACTATTTCCATTTTAAAAAAATCATTACTTGATGATGGAAAATTTAGTGAAAAGGAAGCCATCTTGAATTGGCTGGGGCCTAAATTTAATAATGGTTAATCAACTTTTCAACCATTTGTGTCATTAGTTTACTTCTAATCCAATTAATTAACTTGATCTGGCAGTTCTGCACCAATGAAAAAGCTGATGAAGTGGAGGAATTTTTTGCCAGTCGTAACGATCCTTCCATTGCTATGAATTTGAAGCAAAGTATAGAGAAAGTAAGAATCAAGGCAAGGTGGGTTGAAAGCATAAAGCAAGAAAGTACCCTTCAAGAACTGGTCAAACAACTAGCTTGTAAAGCATGATGGCTTCTTTCTACAGTCCTGCAACTGCTACAAGTTTATTCCTGGGCTAGCAGTGTAAAATAAACTTTATCTATATATGTTACCAATACCAATACTTTTCTTGATACTTGTAATAAAGTACTTTATGTCATACAGCTCAATTGACCATTAACCATGAACATGTTACAGCCTGGTATTATTATGTGAAAGGCAAGTTCGTTGGCCTTGCCCCAGCAAATCACTAAATTACAAAGAAACAAACTTAATCAATGAGCAGTTGAGCACTAATACTCAACCAACTAGATTGTACTGAATTATTTTTTAATTGCAGATACATGCTATAATCCAATTCTTGTGATTTCTTGGCAGCCATGATTATGTACTAAATATATCAATCATCCTTGTAATGTCCATTAAGTAGTATTTATCACATGGCACGCAAATAAATATTTATTTTAAAATGTCTCTTGTTTTTTAAGCAGATGTATTATAATTAATTTATTTTAGTTACCATTATTTTTTCACAACTACTGCAGATAGTTAATTTTTAATACTATAAAGAGAGAGGTGAGTAGTAATTTGAATCCTGCTTTAATTGACAAGATATCAAGATTGTTAATTTTTAGTATCTTTTTTAGCAATAAAATGTTATTTTTAAAATGTACGAGTTTTGATATAATTTTGGAGATTTTTCAACTCCAAATTCTCTGAATCCGTGCTTACGCCAGCTTTCACAAGCTGAGCCAGGCCAAAACATCTGTTCTAAACAATACCAACACATAAGCGCAAATTTAGCAGGAAATTTGCAACCATAAAGTCCAAAACAAGTATAAAAATGTCTGTCTTTGCATCTATAAATTCACAACTTGAAAACTACAGACAAAAATTTCAAACCACTCCAGTACTACTATTCCATCACCTAACCCCTTGAACAAATTGCACTTTGATAATCATATAATCCAAAAACGACAATAAGAATTCTTTTATATGTATTCCTAAATGTATAATTTAACTTCATGTGTGTGTTAAAATACATTCAACCCATGATCAAATAAATAAACAAATTCAGAATTCAAAAGAAAAAAAAAAAGATTTTAACTTGTGCCTTCTCCCTCAACCACATCAGGACCTGGACCAAGATTTGATCTTCCTTTAACAGAATTTACCTTCTCCAACTTCAAATTAGCTCTGAATTTTGCAATAAAGTTTTCAGCTTTGGCATTAACATCAGGACTTGGACAAAACATTGATGGCATTGTTGAATCATGACCATCCTTTCTTGCCATTGGACTTGATTCTTTATCGGATGGGTCTTCACTATCCAAATCCGGTGACCCACTTCTTGAACTGTTAAAACTTGCAACTCTAACGTAGTCACCGTCCCGAATAAACTTCCATGACTGCATTTTGAACGGTGGGGGTGGTGGGGGTGGTAAGGGAATCGATGGTGATAAATTGCCACTTTCTGCATTCTCTTCTACGCTGCTGAAATGACCTGTCTTCACTGCTTTTGGTGGTTTATAGGATGTGATCGCAACTTCTTGAGCACTGATTCTCGATGCATGCGTGCGAGAAGATGGTGGAGGTGGCGGCGGCGGAACTGTAGGATGATCTTTCTTGGTTTTAGTTTTCTTGGAAGGAAAAAGATTTCGAAGGAAATGTGGTGGGGGCGGCGGCGGCGGGGGAGGTGGTGGTGGTGGTGGTATTAAAGAAAGTGAATATTGAGGTTCGAATAAGCTTTCAAGATTTTCAACACTTTTTTGTCTCTGCTTCTTCTTCTTTCTTCTCAGCGAAGTTAGCAAATCTTTACCTCTTCTTTTATCATTCTTGCTGAAACAGATCGGTGGTGGTGGAGGCGGCGGAGGTGGTGCAGAAGCTGGTGGTAAATTGAAGTTCTTGACTTCCGAATCTTTATCTTCTCTTCTCTTTTCTTCAACTCCAGCATTATCATGATATGTTCTTTTCACTTTTCTTCTCACCGCAGTACTATTTGTTGGCTGCTTTGGAGGTGACTCTGGTGGTGGTGAAGACGACGGCCCCGTCGGAGGCGATGGTGGTGGCTTATGCAGAACTTGATTTTGATGTGTTACGAAAGTATCAACTGCTATATCTTTAATGCCCGCAACTTCTTGTTGGTTGTTAGATTTTTCCTTTTGATCTTGTTCTTGGTGCTGTGTTTGCTGGAAATGACGATCATCTTGAAGCTCATGATTACTCGAATATTTATAGCCACTAACATAAGTATCATCATAGAATCGCCACCTTTCATCACTGTTCAGCCATAAAGATTCTTGCCGTAGATCTGGGTATGAACTGAAACTTCTTAATCTGTTCAAGCTACCATAATTAGCCGTCATCGTCCGATCTTGATACTGATTGTGTTGATGATGATCATACCATTTATGAGAAGGGGTTGATGGGTATGATAATCTTTGATCATCTTCTTGTACATTTGATGATGATGATCTTCGATAACTTTCATGGTTGCTACTATTGCTGTTTCTGCTAAGAAATCCACAGACAATAGCAAAGATGACTAGAACAAGATTAAGTGAGTCCCAGCTTTTCTTGATCAAGTTTGGTTTAAAAATCTGGGAAGTAAAGGAAACAACTGAAGGAACAATGACGAAAACAAAAACAAAAGCTACGACTAATAAACTTAAAAGAATGACACCGGAGTTGAGGAAGATGGAGGAGGCTTGTCTTCGAAGGCGGCGGCCACGGTTGTGATCGGTGGATTGAAGCCAAAATGGTGGCATGTCTTCATCTCCTTCCATTATTTGAGGATTGGTATTGTTTGTTTTTTGAAGAACACTTTCGGTTTTTTGGACAACTTTTGGAATGCTTTTGTGTCTATGGCTTTAGTTTTGAGAGAAGTGGGCAAATGATGCTTTAAATGCTTTTCTTGGTTAAATTAATGTAAGATAAAGATTGATGGTAATGAAGATTATTTATATATTAATGTGGGTATATTTTCTTTTCTTTTTTTTTTCATACACAAAAAAAATTAAAATTAAAAAAAATACCTTAGGAGAAAACAGGGGCATGATTAAGTCCCATGCATGTTGCATAGGAATGACAGCGAAAACATTGCAATTAACAGGCAATTTGCAAAATATGTAATAAAAAATCAAAACGTATATTAATTTTTGATTGATATAAAATTAATGGACCGTTATTTTTAATAAAAGTTAATTCTATAAATTAATGAGAATAAAATTAAAATTTTTATTTTATTTTATCTTATGATATTTTTTAAAAATATATATTATAGATATTTGTTCATTTATGTTATATTGAATGGATTACTTATAAGTTCAATTTTCCTTCTATTAGAATCCAAAATGCGGTGTTCGCATACATACAGCTAAAGAAAATGAGAAAGTAATAGGATATTTCTCATAAATGCTTTCATATTGTGGGCTCTCAAAACGTATTCAAGGATCTCATGATTAGCTTTTGTCGTTTTTGATGCTTCCATGAAACAAGCATCAAAATACGTAAAAGTACCCTTTATATAGATTTTGGATTCAAGTTTTAATATATATAAACTTTTTTATATATATTAAAACTTGAATCCAAAATCAGTTCAAGAATTTTTTGTCATTATATAATTTTATTTAAATTAAATTAAATTAATTAAAATTTAATAAATTTTAACTATTGATATTTTTTTAAACAAAATAAAAACTGCAAGCCATAACCAATAAGCTTCTTTATTTGTGGAATATAATTTGCTATGTGATATAATGCTCAAAATTCATTAATTTTAGTTAATTTAATTTAGCAGGAAAATGGTAATTTAAATTGTTTATATATTATAGTTTCTTATATATATACATAAAACCCATTCGATATATCAAATGAAAAATGAGGCATAAAATGAAGATGAACACAAATATTCACCGAATTTAGTCAAGGTGCGACAAAATTTGATTAAGTAGGCTCAATTATTATAAAGTTTGAGTGACGTCTTTGTTTAGCATATGCACTGCTACATGAAAACGCGTATTGGTTTGTTACAAGCTTTTTCTTTTTTTTGTTTTTTTTTAATCGAAACTTTGTTCTTAGAAAGATTGTTTTCTTTTTTCCTTTTGATGCAAGCATTAACATATATATATATATATATATGCTGTCATTTCTCGATAAATGTAAGAAAATATTAAAACTATTATGAATGTGAATGAATAATATATTACTTGTGAATGAACAATATATTACTTGTAAGAGAATAGTACTCAAATAGTGAAAAGAAAATTTCTATATAAAAGGATTGAAATTCATTAATGAGAAGGTTAAGAAAAAAAAAAGATAGATTACTCTCCAAATTCTTTCAATATTATAGTTCTCTAAATACTCTTCAAACTCTCTTTAAATTCTCTCAAAATTATTTTACTATAAAATATTTTTCTTCTAGTTAAATACTACTAAATTCAAGTTTAGTTCTATAACAAAATAAGTAATTCAATCTTTATTTCACAACACGTTATCAGCACGAGGAGCTCTCGATCAAAACAATAAGGTACATATTTCTTAATATTTAATATTTATGAATATATTAGTTGATTATATATTATCATGGATGGCTATGCCTCCTACTAATTTATATATTTATATTTATTTCTTTAATCTAACTTTATATTAATTGTTATTTTTATTTTGTTTTACTAACTACACCATTGATGCAAATATTGCTAGAAATGGTTCTAACCTTATGGATGGCTATGCCTCCTACCAATTTATATTTATGCACATTTATTTTTTATTATTTATGTTAATGGATGGCTATACCCCATTTTATATTAATGGACGGTTTTACCTCATATTTATACATATCGTTATGTTAACTCACTTGCTATAAATAATCATATCAACATTATTTATTGATTTTACTTTATATAATTTATTTCTCAATATATTATATTAAAAAAGAAAATTATAACGGCTATATTTTTATTACCAACGGTAATATAACAGTAATAAACGACTATATTTTTCATTATAAATAGATGAGCTATAAATTTTATTTATTCACACAAATTCATACATTTTCTCTTTCTCTCTTTACTCTAAATTGTAAACATGATTTGGTATATTTATATTTGTGTTTTGATCATGACTATTATAATAGTTTTAGGAATAATTAATATGGAAGATGATTTTCTATTTGATATAATTTTAAGTATTATTGTATCATTTTTTGTACCATTATTATTTCTTACAATATTCATTCATGATATAATTAATTAGTAAATTCTGATCATGTTTGATTTGTTTAGTAGCCATCAAATTTATGAATTCTAATTGAGTTATATTTTTTTTAATTATCATAATGACAAATCTAGCAAAGCTTGAGCTCGTTGCTCTTGACATCACGGGAAAAAATTATATGTCTTGGATTCTAGATGTAGAGATACACCTTCAATCAATGGGGTTAATTGATACCATAAAAGAAAATAATAACACCTCATTGCAAGATAAGGCCAAGTCTATAATTTTTCTCCGTCGTCATCTTGATGAAGGATTAAAATGTGAATATTTGACTATCAAAGATCCAAGTGTTCTTTGGAAGGATCTAAAAGACAGATATGATCATCAAAGAGATGTAATACTACCAGTAGTCACTGATGAATGGAGATCTTTACGCTTTCAAGATTTCAAAAAAGTGAGTGACTATAATTTTGCAATGTTCAGAATAGTATCACAATTAAAATTCTGTGGACAGACAGTCACAGATGAGGATATGCTGGAGAAAACTTACTCCACATTTCATGCATCAAATGTTACACTGCAACAACAATATAGGATGCAGAGATTTAAAAAATATTCTGAACTAATTTCATGTCTACTGGTAGCTGAGAAAAATAATGAACTCTTGATGAAAAATCATCAATCCCGTCCCACTGGCTCAATAGCATTTCCAGAAGCAAATGCTACAAATTATTCCAGATATAAAAATTACAATAGCCATGGACGTGGGAGAGGTAGAGGTCGTGGACGTGGAAGAGGTCAATTCTTTGGCCATGGTCGTGGAAATAAATATAATAATACTCCACAACAAAATTAGACTCAACCTCAAAAGAAGTTAAAATCAGTCATCAGTGGTGTTCAAGAAAGGCCTCAATATAAGTCTGAAACTGTGTGTTTCAGATGTGGTAGTAAAGGACACTGGTCACGAATTTGTCGAACACCACCACATCTTTGCCAACTTTATAAGGCATCATTGAAAGGCAAAGAAAAGGAAATAAACTTCAATGAGCATCATACTCATGTTAATGATACAACTCATATAGATGTTTCTAATTTTACTTGTTATATCCCGTGTTTTTAAAATATTTTTACACTGTACCGGGATATGCAGTGTCAATAATTTCTGTATTTTATATGATATTTTTACGAGTTGTTATGTATTTTAAACCTATTTTAATTATTGTGTATTATTTTCAGTGTTTTACGTAAAATTTTCCCGGGACTTGCATTTTTGGGAAAATTTTCACGTAAATATTTTAGTATTAATTATTTTAAATATATTTTCGGACTTGCATGAACTCATACGTATTTTTAAATTACTAAATAAAGAATATGTGTGTAATTATTTATTTAATTAGGGTTTAATATATATAACCCTAATATTTTATTATTTATTTATTTATTTATTATTATTTAATTATTTTATTTATTATTAAATTATTAAAATTTAATTTTTTATTATTATTTTATTTTATTTTTCTTTTTCTTTTTTCCTTTTCTTTTTTCTTTTTTCTTTTTTCTTTCTTTTTCTTTTTCTTTCCTTTTTCTTTCTTTTTCTTTTTTTTCTTCTTCTTCTTCTTTCCTCCCGCGCGCCCGACCACCATTCTTCCTTCCCTCCCGCTGCAACTCCGGCCACCTACCGTTGGTGTGCCTCCCGGCTTGCCACCGCCGTTCCCAGCCGTCCTCCGCCGCCTCCAGCTCCTTTCCCCGGCGCCGGCAGCTCCATTCTTCCTCTTTTGGCAGAAAATCAACCCTTCGTCGTTTCTCCCTCCTCCGGCCACCGTTTTCGACACCGCCGGTCTCTTTCTTCTCCTTGAGCTCCGATGAGTGTGATTCTAGCTTTGGTTTGAGCTAAAATGGTTTAGATTTGCTTAGGTTTCAAATTTTCAATTTCGGTCATATTAGGGTTTTTGATTTTTTTGAGCTTCGAATTAGATGATTCATGAAAACTTCCTTCACAAATGTTGTTCCTAGTAGGTCAATATACATGTATGAATTTTTGTAGAATTTTTGGAGATTTTTTGGATTTTTGGATATTTTTGAATATTTTAATATTATTTTCTAATTTTCGGGAATTAATTATTTAAATTATGAAATTGGAGTTTATGGTTAAATTAGGTGTTGAAATGAATTATAGGAATTTATTTGGAATTTTTATGAATTTCTAAGTATTTATTTTGAATTATTGAAGTTTATGTGATTTTGAGAAATTAGGTTAAATGTGTTTTTATTTGAATTTAATTGGTTAATTGGGTTTAATTATTGATATTATTGATAAATATGTTGAGAAAATTAATTTTGGATAATTGTATGATTTTTGGTGAATTTTTGAAGTAATTTAAGTATATTTATATATATAGGGGTATTTTGGTAATTTTACCCTAAATTGTCTAAAAATGTAATTTAATTGGTTTTAATAGTTATTTAAGGTATAAAAATGATTTATATAAATTATTTAGTATTTTTAACTAATTAAAACTATTTTTCGTGAATTATTTTCAATTATATATATAATATACGGTTTTTCAAATAAAATGAGTTTTAATCGGTTTTTACAGTGTTTTAAGGTTAATTATGTAATTTCCACCTATGAAATGTATTTCTGTGATTTAAGGATATTTTTGGTATTTCTAGAATTGTTTTGTGTTTGTGGACCCCGGTCGGTAGACTGTAGTTGGAGTCCGACCGAGGGGTTGTGGTTGAGTGTTGAGCTTGTTTTTCGAAGTGTGTTTCTTTGCAGGGTCGGCTCTACTCTTTTGAGTAGAGAGATGTCCGTTTTACAGGGGAGGTTCTGCCGGATTTTTGGTAGAATTCTCGTAAAACGTGATATCCAGTCGAACCCTAATTCTGTTTTCGTATTTTAATACTCTAGATCGAATTCTAGGATTTTTGTTAGGTTTATTCTAATGTCGGTTATTTATTGCTTGTTTAGTTGCGCCGAGACCGAGGGCTAGCGGACCAGGCCCATCGGACCTGTCTCGTGGAGCGCATTAGGTGAGTTACTATACTATATATATATACTTAGGATGCATGATTTAGAAATATATGTTTTATTTTGATTAAAAATGCATAAATATAATGATTTGTATTTAAGTATATTTTTGGTATATAATAAATTATATACATGTTTTATTAATAAAATATATTTAAAATGTTTTTTAAATATATTTTTAGTTTAATTTATGATTTGATTGAATTCATTTGACGTATATATACTCGAAATATACCTGGTTTACGTTTGGTATATTTCCGGTATATATATGGTTTATATTGTTGTTTTATTTAAATTCATGCATCATTTAATTGTGAATGAATGATTTATATTAATGATGAAGGATATCAATAGAACGTGCTACCTAGTGGGCAGCACTAGGACCGAGTACGTACCGGTACGCCTATAGCTTTAGGCAATAATACTAACTTATTTGTGGATATTGATTTGATTATGATTATTGATGTGTGAGATGTGGTTTGTGGGTGTGATTGCTGGAGCTCGGTTGACTAAGTGTCTCGGGGCCAATCACACTGGCAGTCAAACTGCTGGAGCTCGGTTGACTTAGTGTCTCGGGGCCAGTCTACTGTCTAAATGGATTAAGTGGATATATTTAGGATAAGTGAGCCTGTATGGCTAGAGTGTTGTTTAACACTATTTTCTGAGGTTGCGATATTCTAGGGTTCTATTTGATCCTTCATAAAAGATGTTTTTCAGATAAAATACATAAAAATGATTTTATTGCATCTGTGTGCAATTGCCTGTATATATACATATTATATATATTATTGACTGTATGCATTATCACTTAGTGTGTATGTATATATATTATAGTAATTCACTCAGTGAGGTCTGACTCCCCTCCGTTGACTATTTTTCAGGAGAGTCAACTTCTTCAGACCTCAGTAGCAGGTCGATACGCCAGATTTCTTCCGCCCCGGCTTCTTTGTGTCAATTATATACTTGAGTCTTATTTATTTTATCTAGACACTGCAGTAGTTGTGAATTAAAGTATTGGATTTCACGTATTTTATTTAAAGAGATGTATTATATTGAAACTGGATTTGTATTAAAAGATTATATATCTATGAGATGAGATTTCGATTTAAATCCAGTTAATGTGAATAATATTATGATATTATGATTTTTATTTTCCACTGCATATTATATTGTTACTGTTATTATGGCATGATTTATTTTATTTTTAGGCTTGCTACGGGTTCCGGATTCGAAAGAATTCCCGTTCCCTAGCGCCGGTCATGGCCCCTGTTTTGGGTCGTGACATTACTGATGATTTTACTGACAATGGAAATTGAGACATCTATAATTTTAAGTATATTGTTATTACTTATTTGATTATGAAGAATATGTTATTGTGATGTATGTTATTTTTAAATTAAATAAAATGTCCTACTTTATAATTATTTTATGTTTTTACCTTAATTGATTAATTTTGTGTTTATCTATTTTGAAGTTTAATATGGATTGTACTCAATATAAAGATAATATTGGAGATGTTTGCATACCAGATAGTGGTACTACACATACTATCTTGAAAAATAGAGATTATTTCTCTGAAATAAAGCCCACAAAGGCAGTTGTAAAAATAATATCAGGTCCTGTAGATCTGATTGAAGGAATTGGCAAAGCTAAATTTATGTTACCAAATGGAACAAAGTTTATAATTGATGAAGCTTTGTTTTCACCAAAATCAATAAGAAATTTATTGAGTTTTGATGACATATAGCGAAATGGGTGTGATACCCAATCTATTACTATAAATGGTAACAAATATTTAAATATAGTTTCCTATGAATCAGGAAAAATGAAAGTATTGGAAAGATTGCCAAAACTCCCTACTGGATTGCATTACATGCATATACATGTAATTGAATCAAATATGGCAGTAAAAGAAAAATCTTATGATCCTTCAATAATAAATTTATGGCATGACAGATTAGGTCATCCTGGATCAGTAATGATGCGAAGGATAATTGAGAATTCACATGGGCATCCCTTGAAGGGGCAAAGAATTCCTCAATCAAATGAAATGCCATGTACAACTTGTTCTCTCGAAAAATTAATCTTAAGACCTTCACCATCTAAAATTCAAAATGAATCACCTATGTTTCTTGAAAGAATTCAAGGTGATATATGTGGGCCAATTCACCCACCATGTGGACCATTCAGATATTTTATGGTGTTAATTGATATATCTAGTAGATGGTCACATATTTGTCTATTGTCAACTCGTAATATTGCATTTGCAAGGTTGCTTGCTGAAATTATTAAATTACAAGCACAATTCCCTGATTATACAATTAAGAGGGTAAGACTTGATAATGTTGGTGAATTTACATCTTAAGCATTCAATGATTACTGTATGTCTACTGGAATCATCGTTGAGCATCCTGTTGCCCATGTACATACTTAAAATGGTTTAGCTGAATCATTGATTAAACGCCTTCAGCTTATTGCTAGACCATTAATAATGAGAACAAAGCTTCCCATTTCAGTTTGGGGTCATGCAATCCTACATGCTGCTTCATTAATTCGCATCAGACCTAGTGCATATTATAAATACTCCCCACTACAATTGGCATTTGGTCAAGAGCCAAATATTTCCCATCTTAAAATTTTTGGTTGTGCAGTATATGTACCCATTGCGCCACCTCAGCGCACAAAAATGGGTCCTCAACGAAGATTGAGAATTTATGTTGGGTTTGAAACACCCTCGATTATTAGATATCTTGAACCTTTAACTGGTGATGTTTTTACAAAACATTTTGCTGATTGCCAATTTAATGAGGTTGTTTTCCCAACATTAGGAAAAGGGGAGAAAGAAGGGAAAAGGGATATTTTATGGAATGAACCATCATTATTGCATCTAGATCCTCACACAAAACAATGTGAATTAGAAGTGTAAAAGATTGTGCACTTACAAGCAATTGCAAATCAATTGCCAGATGCATTTACTGATACAAAAAGAGTGACTAAATCATACATACCAGCAGCCAATGCTCCTGCTCGTATTGAAATTCCAGAAATAAAACCTGAGAATAAAGACACTCATGAGTCTAAAATACGCTAGAAGCATGGAAGACCAATTGGTTCTAAGGATAAAAATTTTCGAAAGAGAAAGGGAATAGATAATCATATTGATAGCGAGGAAAATATCCCTGAAGAAATAGAAAATAAAGAAAGTCATGAAACATTGTCATATACTGTTGCATGTGAAATCATAAATGACAAAGATGATCCTGAACCAAAATCAGTTATGGAATGTCAAAATAGGCATGATTGGATAAAATGAAAAGATGTTATGCAGACTAAATTGGACTCACTAAACAAACGAAATGTTTTTGGGCCAATTATTCCTATGCCTAAAACTGTGAAACCTGTAGGATACAAGTGGGTCTTTGTACGAAAGAGAAATAAGAAAAATGAAATAATAAGGTACAAAGTTAGACTTGTAGCTCAAGGTTTTTCACAAAGGCCAGGAATTGATTATGATAAAATGTATTCTCCTGTTATGGATGCAATTACATTCAGGTATTTGATTAGCCTAATAGTTTCTAAGAAATTAGAAATGCGTCTTATGGATGTTGTGACTGCTTATTTGTATGGATCACTTGATAGTGACATTTATATGAAAATCTCTGAAGGATTTAAAATGCCTGAAGCATTAAGTACAAAACCCAAAGAAATGTATTCGATCAAGCTCCAGAGATCTTTATATGGGTTAAAATAGTTTAGGTGTATGTGGTATAATCGTTTAAGCGATTATTTGATTAATAAAGGATATGTGAGTAATATTATCTGCCCATGCATTTTTATTAAGAAAACAATATCCGGATTTATGATTATAGCTGTATATGTTGATGATTTGAATATCATTGGAACAAAAAATGAGATCCATGAAGCAACAGTATACTTAAAGGAAGAATTTGAAATGAAAGATCTTGGAAAAATCAAGTATTGCCTCGGTTTACAAATTGAGCAAATGCATAATGAGATATTTGTGCATCAATCAAATTACACAGAAAAGATCTTGAAACGCTTTAATATGGATAAAGCAAATCCTTTAAGTACTCCAATGGTCGTTAGATCACTCAATATTGAAACTGATCTATTTCGACCCTGTGAAGAAAATGAAGAAATTCTTGGTCCTGAATTTCCATATCTCAGTGCCATTGGAGCTCTAATGTATCTTGCTAATTGTACTAGACCTGACATTTCTTTTGCAGTTAATTTATTAGCGAGGTTCAGTTCAGCTCCAACAAAAAGGCATTGGAAAGGGGTCAAACATATACTTCGATACCTTCGAGGAAATGTTGATTTGGGTTTATTTTATTCTAACAATTCAAAACAAGAATTGATTGGTTATGCAGATGCAGGGCATTTATCTGATCCTCATAAAGCAAAATCTCAAACAGGCTATGTGTTCACAAATAATGGAACTGCAATTTTTTGGCGTTCCCAGAAATAAACGATTGTCACTACTTCCTCAAATCATTCTGAAATTATTGCACTACATGAAGCAAGTAGAGAGTGTGTGTGGCTTAGATCAATGACACATCATATTGAAGAATCTTGTGGTTTTCCAATCAACAAAAGTCCAACAATTTTATATGAAGATAATGCAGCATGCATTGCACAGTTAAGGGAAGGATATATCAAAAGTGATAGAACCAAACATATACCTCCAAGATTCTTTTCATACACTCAAGAGCTAATAAAAGACAATGATATAGATATCAAGTATATTCAGTCTAGCCATAATTCAGCTGATCTTTTCATAAAAGCACTTCCAACTACAATCTTTAGAAAGCACGTTCATGATATTGGAATGCGACATCTGCATACTATGTGAAGGAAAATTATACATATCAACTTGAGGAAGAGAAAATCATGCACTGTACTCTTTTTCCTTGAGCTAAAGTTTTTCCCACTGTGTTTTATTTAGCAAGGTTTTAAAGAGACAGTTGTAAAATATTGTTATTCAAGGGGGAGTATTATGAATGTGAATGAACAATATATTGCTTGTGAATGAACAATATATTGCTTGTGAATGAACAATATATTGTTTGTGAGAGAATAGTACTCAAATAGTGAAAAGAAAATCTCTATATAAAGGGATTGAAATTCATTAATGAGAAGGTTAAGAAGAAGAAAAGATAGATTACTCTCCAAATTCTTTCAATATTATAGTTCTCTAAATACTCTTCAAACTCTCTCTAAATTCTCTCATAATCATTCTATTATAAAATATTTTTCTTCTAGTTAAATACTACTAAATTCAAGTTTAGTTCTATAACAAAATAAGTAATTCAATCTTTATTTCACAATAAAAACATAGATTATGAGATAGTTAAAAAAATGGAACATTGATATGAGCTTTAACAGAGTCGAGGGTTTTTTTGGCAATTTTGTATGCAAGAATTTGAAGTTGACGAGTGCTGTTTTGTTTCAGAATATATTCTGGTGGTGGGGGTCTAATGGATGGGAGTCCACCAAAAGTATGTGTTAGTTCACCTACAAAATTTAGGAAAGGCAAGAATACTTATGTCGCCAAGGAGCAAGGACATTCTCCAAACCTGTATTGTCATACAATAATAATTGAGTTTCATATTATTGTCAGACTTCATGCATTTGCAGTATTGCATTGTTAGCTTATCATGGTTATATAATTTACAACATTAGCATTAATAGAAAAAGATAATATTTAAATTTTATTTTATTGACGTGGAATATCAAAGATGTGAGTCTCACCAATAAAATTATGTAAAATTTTAATTTTTAATTTAATTTTTTAACATCGTATTATCTCAAGTGCCTCCACTTAAACCAATTTTATACACTACGAGTGAAACTGGGAGATATACACGTTTTCAAGTTGTCCTGATTTATTAAACACCAATGGCTCTGCTGAGACTGGAGAACCGAGTAGAGACTAGAGACAGGCTGGCAACTAACTCTTGCTGATGGAGACAAGTGAATGATGATAGGAGTTCTTGCTCTTTTTAGCCATATCTCAGATGTTTTAAAGCCAACTAATCCATTTTCAAGATTGATCATGTGCAAATCATTAAATCAAAATTAATGGGTAAATTTTGTTTTTAATTAATTGGCTCTACTGAAATCAGAAAACACAAAATCTTGCAGTCAAGTGAAATTTCACGGTACCTTCCTTTCACAATGAAAAATATCATTGTCTACTATCCAAGATAATCATAAGTCAAAAACTCCACGTTGTTTGTGGACTAGGAACTGATTCAAAATATAACAATTCATGAAATTCCCAGAAAAGCTATTGGAGAATCAGTTCATAAAATTGACAGAAGCAAAGTCATGATTTATAACAATTCATGAACGTCACGGTTTTATTATAGTTGCTGCAGTAAAACATCTTTCATTAAAAGAAGTTAGCACACTAATAGTATATGATGCAAAGGAATCAATTACTCAACAATCATTTGCTATATATTTCACTGAAAATTCTTTAGGCTCAAGAGCTTACAGTGTTTGTGTTATGTACAAGACTGACTAGAAATACAGTACAAGCTACAGTTGTCACAGTCATAATGCTTGATAGCATATTATGCTCTTCCCTGTGTAGCATCATAACTAAAAGATTGAAGTCTTATCCACATAGCATCAATCTCATCTTCTCTGTGATGCAAGTAGCAGTCAAAAAGGTGAAGGTGAAACTTTGGCAGCAAGGGTTACAACAAAATAATGAGCGAAGCAATAACTGCAGCTATTGTGAATAGTGTAGCCTGCAACAGACATCAGCTAATTAACATCTTGAATCAACGAGATAGAATGTCCAACTACGCTGCATATGTAAATAAATAACATCCAAAATTTTGGTAACAATTACAAGGGTTAGCATAGTTCTATTAAGACCTAAATTATTTCCATAGGAAGTACTGCTCCAGAACATCAAGTGCTCAAGTCAGCGATTGAAGGAAGCAGCATCCATGATTGCAGAATATATATTCCTACTCAAGGACATAATTTTGACTACCAAAGTGTGCTCATATTTCAATAAAAGATAACCAGTCAAAATGATCAGCGTATCCTGTGTAACATGCGATATGAACTGCCTAGAAAATAAAATCCTTCCAAGCTCCAACCAAAAGATTACATGGTAAACTGAGGTTCAGCTTAGAGTTTCACACACAGGTAGAGAAAATCCAGATTGGATTTTGAGGTCCAACCAAAAGAATAAGAGACAACGGATGAAAAGGTGGGAAGGGCACAAAAATGTTGTAGATCCCCCAAGATCAGGTGTCAAAAACTGACTATAATGGCACTGCTCATTTATTTCTCATTATAGATCCAATTCAGAACATTCAATCCTGTCCAAGCACTTCAGAAT
This sequence comes from Mallotus nudiflorus, assembly GCA_947683625.1. Classification (NCBI taxonomy): domain Eukaryota; kingdom Viridiplantae; phylum Streptophyta; class Magnoliopsida; order Malpighiales; family Euphorbiaceae; genus Mallotus; species Mallotus nudiflorus. The sequence goes on along the minus strand of CANTUR010000187.1, from coordinate 2,113,089 downwards.
TTTCATTATGGTTCAATTAGCATCATATTAATTTAATCATAATTGCATAGTACAAGGAAATTGAAGACACAACAAGAGAATTTGCAAGAGGGGGAAACAATAATCATTAACACTCACAGCTATAGCACAGGCAGTTAACCCTGAACGTTCCCTTGGATCCTTATGATAGTATTTCAGAAAGTAGAGAACTGTAGCAAGGTACCACATCAATGGACACACAAATCCAAGCAAGAGACTGCAGAGATAAACAACAGGCACAGCATAAGAAAGTAAAAAAGGGAGAGGGATGAGAACAAGTGCAGAGAACTCACAAAAACCATCCGATTCCACAGCCGCAGCAAGGAAGGGGCTTGTCAAATAATCCCAACTCTGGTTGCTCTGCATCTCTAATGGGAATATACTTGCCTTTTCCGTCCTCTACTGCATTTGAGTGTCCTGTGTTCACTAAAATACCTTAAGCAGTTGGTCAAGAAAAATTTTCTGAAATTACATAGATTCCCTTAGGTCTTTACTCTTTAGAACATCACAAAATAATAACTTGTATGTCATTCAACAATTACTAATTTAGACCAACTATATAGTCATCCCCAACACCGTCATGGGCCAAAATGGTACTTCTAAAATGAAGTTAAATTTTCTGAAAATTACATAGATGGAACAGTTAGTAACTGTAACCAAGTAAACAAAATCTTAAAAATATGGTGTGAACTGTGAACCATCCCCCTACTGTCTAAAGTTTCTTAGATGTTTTAATATAAGACTGATAGACATCAATTAAGTTTCATAGTCATGAGGTTTATACCTTCAACATGCGCCATCTCATCTTTAATGTAATCCCATAAGTGTTCTAAAACAATTAAATTCAAAGACAGTATATTAAAGCTGATGCAGAAGAGTAAACATTTTGCCTAAATCTGGATGCTTGGGAAGGGAAACAGGAAGAACTCTATAAACTTCCAGACAAAATCCCCCTTCAATCAGTGATATCTTTCAGACTCAACATGCTGTACAGCTAATTTAGCTGAAAAACCATATCCATGGACAATGCAGAATTTCGTATCCCCTCCCCTCCTCCCAAACCCCAATGCACATCTTTCTATCAACATGACAATTTTTTTAATATATGTAATCATTAGGTTTTCCAACCTAACAATTCATTGGTTATGCAGCCTTTATATGAGATGGCATGGTACTAATATTAATGATATAAAACTAAAATCCAAGTCTTTTAAAAGGTTGTGTCCACCAAAAAAATGTCAGCATATCCAAATTCGAAAAACAACTACTATAGATTGGAAATAACAGCTTTGCACTTGATGTCCTACAGAAAATAAAATCTCATATTCACTGTTCCACTTCACACTAGTTTTTCTCCAAAAAACAAAAATTTGGGAAATGCGCAACATATTGCATGTAGCAATATAAACATGATAGGCACAGGAGTTAGAGTACCCTGATCCATTTATCCCAGAAATGAACTAGAAATCCAGCACACCCAACTTTCGTGTCTGCCTCTAATCAAGCTGCAAGATGAAATATGCTGACCATTGAGATATGTCAGACAATATATGAAATCAATTGAATGAAGCCTCAACTGCCAAGAGTTTAGACAGTAATTGAATCAATCAAACAAACATGCATTTTTACGTCAAGACTCCAAAAAATTTGCATCATCTGTTGAGGGAAAAATTAATCCAACTCCTACAAAAAGGCAGTTCAGTCCTTATGCTACTGAAGGAAATCTTTTCACTCTTCAAAAACGTGAACATGCTCAGTAAGAAGATTAAGTAAAGAATAATTCCTAGCAAATAAAACAATATCTGAACAAAACCACCATCATTATTGGATACCACCCTCGCTTTGCTTAGAAGTAAAGTGAATGTCGCAACGTACAAATTTTAATTTACATATAATGCATGCTTACTACAAATGCCCATAGAAGTCCCTAGCATTTTTCGTTTCACAATATACGTTGAAAATGAACACACTTTCAGCAGATGATAGTACAGCATCAAAAACAATCTACAGAACTCCTTCTGGAATACCACCCACTGCAGAAATAACAAGTATTACAGGCAAAAGGGCTTATTTTGGTTAAAGTTTCTACAGGATAAAACAATTTTGACATGCAAAGATAAAAACCTAACTGCCACAAGCAGACAAAAATCTCAAAGATATCATTTTTCCAATCTACACAGCGACAACGACTCTAAGAACCATTGAAAAAAAGGGGCACGGAAAACCCATTATTCCAGAAAAAAAAAACAAAAAAGCTCCTCAAAATCCATTAATCTTAATCAATAAACTCAAATGAACAACAGTAAACGAGAAGTTAAAAAAAATACCCTTCATTTCTACCTCAAAATATGCAACCAAACGTTTTTCTTCCATATTTATTGCCCTAAAACAAAATTTCTCTCTTTATTTCACTAAAACCTCAAGACCCATAAAGGGATTCAACATGCAAGACAAGAAAAAGGGACATTACATAGAAAACTTACAGTATCGGTAACAGAGAGAAACTTGGCAGACCAGAAATGGTGAAAAGAAGAAAAAAGATGCAAGCTTTTTTTTTTTTAATTTTAATTGTATATAATTTTTTTTATTATGTTTTGGGTCGTTGCAGAGAAACGAGAAGTTGATTTATTAAGAGCTGATTAAAGAAGGCTAGTTTAGTATCGTTTCCTCCATTAATGATGACCCCAACAGCATCAATAATATACTAATAATATTTTTATTAACACTCTCTTCACACAGTGTGCAAATGGACTTGGGCTTTTTGGGTTAATTGAGCTGGGCTTACTCAATAAACAATTCAGGAACCCACCAAAAACGGATCTGGCACCCATTTCTCAATTCGGGTGTTTTCAAAACCCTAAAAATCATTTGAGGGTTTAGGCATTCATCTACATTCTTATTCCTCTAATCACTCGCTCTCTGTTTACCTTTGATTGTGGTCTGTTTGGTCGCCGGGAAAGTGAAGTAAAGTTGCCGAAACGGAAAAAAAAAAAATAGCATCTTGCTTCCAATTTAGCTCTCCTTCCTTCAAGAACAGGTAATTTGACAGTTACTTAGCTCAATCCATCTCAATTATTTGCTTAATTTATTGTCAAAGCACAAAGATTGATTAGTGTAGCTTTCAGGTATTATAGTTTGCAATGTTCCTTTTTTGTTCCTTTTTTTCTTATTACAGTTGAATTCAGATCACTTGTTTTGCTGGGGATAACTAGGAATTTTTAAGAGAGATGGAAGTAGGATCACCATTAAGTAAAATTGAAGCTATAAGCCAGGAATCACCGCAAACCGAACTCAAGAAATCAAAAAAGAAGAAGAAAAGAGAGAAAGAGAAAATTGATGATGGTACAGTCCCTGCCATTGATAAACGTACTGAGCAATCATCTTTGAATGTTAAAGTTGAAGTCATTTATGACCAAGCTGACAAAACCCCTCCTATAGTTGGTTATTTCCCATCTGGGTATAAGCCTCATTTAAGTAATGAAAGTAGCAATCTGGCAGAGTCCATTCATGAACGACTTGTCGTCATCATCACTGCTACAACCTGGTGCTAAATTTTATAGGAATGCTCAAAGGACTAAGATTGAGAAAAGCGCAAATGAAAAGAGTGAGAAATGGAGAAGTTCAGAAAGGATGGAACTTGTCGTCAATCCTAATGGATCTAATGTGGATTTTGTGGGTCAGAGCTATAAAGGTGAGGCTATGGCTGCACAGTTATGTACATATGCCCTTGGGGTTCTTGATAAGAAGACTCAGACCTTGAAGATTATGCCTGTTGCTGGAAATAAGGTATTTTTTGCACACCACGTTGTTTTATTGTTTGTTTGATGACTGACTGTGCATAGGAGAAAAATGAAAACAAAATGAGCATTCAAAAATGTTGTGGGGCTTTATGTTGGTAAATATGGCCATTTGTTTTGTTTTACTGAATTTAATGATATCTTTGAGTTAGGTCAATCTAATGCTGGAAATAAACAGACTGCTCATTGGATTTTCACTCTTTTTTCTGAGCTTTTTATTATTATTTTGTTATGGTTATAACCATTTGATTATGTGAAAAATGGAAGTGAAAGGGAAAAACAATACAATATTTGAATAATCTCCTGTTTTGTGCGTAATCCAATGGTAGGTTCTTTGATTGTTGGTTATTATGAAATGGTTAATTACAATGAGAAACTAGCTTCTGAAATTTAGATATCATGTTGAATCAGTGTTGAAGTTGAAAGGTTCATTTTGTTTAAATAAGTATAGTGTAAAAGAATTGAAAAGATGGTAATGAAGCTCTTCATTATTTCTTGTGTGGACATATTTTTAACCATCAGGATGTACCATTAATCCCAAAATAGAATTTTTCCATACACATCGATGTTTCATCCTGTTCAATTTGGTTGATTTAGCAATAACTCTCTAATTTTTTTTTTAATTTTATTTAATACATAATATTTGTGACAATCCATTCTTATGTATCTTTGCTTGTGAATAGATATTTCGACTGGAACCTAAAGTTCGAGGGCTTAATGCTTCTGATAAGGAACCTTCAGTCTTGGAAAATGAAGAGCTTCTAGAGAAAACAAGGCATATAGGATGAATGCACTGATGCTGCTTATGGTACAAAGAAATCTATAACCATGGTATGCTTATTCTCTTTCTAAAGTTGCTAATTTTCCATTCAATTGAGGCTCTGCTTAAGTAGGTTTTATTAGTTTTGACTGAGTAAATGAGGATGGTATTATAAGCCTTAAATTGGCGGAATGGTGAAAAGGAACCATGTAGACTTCTCCAGCTATTATGAGATTGTCTTAGTATAACTGAGTAGATAGACAATAGGTTATATAGTGATAATTTGTGTGATGAGACAATTGCTTAGTGGACTAACGGTGCTTGTGGCAAAAGTTGGTTAGGTTGAGTAAAAGAACTGAAAAGATATTCTACTTGATCTTGAACATTTATTCTGCAGGAGTCTTCTTTTGTATTCCAGTGGAAGGGCTGAAAGACATGGTTCAGTGGTGTTGGCATTTCTTTTTTCCTTTGTTCTTATAGTTCTTGGCTTGAGAGTGTCAATTGTTATTATGCACATTGACAAGCATGATTAGATGGTGTGCTGGTGATGAAAAATAGTGTTAATGTGGTAGTGCGTGCATTATGTGAAGTGATCCTCAGTTTATACTGCATTCTTTTCTCTTATCCCTTATGACGAACAGCTATGATTTTAGTTTATGCAGGTTTGAAGAATAGGAGATGCAGCAGAGTAGTACGCATCAGTATAATAATGCTATCAGACCAAACTTGGCCTCAAGTAATGAACAAAGTAATCATACAAGTTAGTTGGCCATGGGTACCTGGATGAAATAGGATTTTCATTTTGTCATTGTAGTTGGTCATAGCGAACTTCACTATCCATGTTGGAAATAGGTTTAAATTCATAGTAGTTTCAAAACTCTGGTGCACTGGAAAGGTTTATTTTCTTATTCTGAATGCCCTTCAGGTGAAACCTATTTTCTCATGAGGAGGATCTGTTTCAGCTACAGCATCTGAATTGATTTTTTTTTTTGTTTTGGGGGGGGGGGGGGGGGGGGGGGAAGTATCTCATATAATTCTCTATTAGGATTGCATCTACAATGCAAACATCTCACTGCCTGGCTTAAATAATGTCCCCTAATGTTTGAAGTGTTTCAGCTAATGTTGAATTCTTTGTTGTCCTGCAGAGGAAAAAAATGGAGGCCTTGATGCAGGGAGATAATCCTGAGTCGCGGATGGATCTGGACCAGAAAATTGATAATGTTGTGGTAAACAAGGAGGCTCTTGAAAGTACCAGCAGCCATTCTGCTCGAAATATTCCACCACATAACACTTGTGCCACAACACCACAGGAGGCCTATCCTCTGAGCAGGATTATTCACACAGGAGAGTGGGATTACCTGGAAGATATTTATGAGATCTTTCAAGCAGGGTCGGGAGCAGCAAGCAATGCTTACCCAATCTTTGTCCGCAACAGAATCCATAAATTACAGGAAATTGAGGTATGTAATAAATTTTATTTGTTGTGTATATTAGAGGTGGAATTTTTTCTTACTGAAAATCCATGCTAAGTATCATCCTCCTAATATAGCTACATAAAGTGTTTATCAATGATTGAGTTGAAATTTGCTGGCACAAGCACTTCTCTTTTGCAATGACTCTTCTCAGTTACGCGTTCAAGGCCTCGCTATTTGCTTTCTCTTGTTTAGTCTTTCAAGGGGGAGAAAGGAGAGGAATAGCTTCGATATATTTTTGTTATTGAATTCAGGGTGATTAGAGTATTCCTCATCATCAATTATGAGATGTCTTTTCTATCTTTGGCATTCTGTTGATGGAAAGAAATAATTTCATATTCTATCTGTAGGATGAAGTGGAGAGGAGGACATACTCACGCATTTTCTCTTATATCACTCATCTTGTAAAGTTTAAAGATCTGCATTCCTTGGATGGTGCTTCCTCGGCAAAGAACCACAGATTTCCACGCATTTTTCACCAGAAATTTGTGGGGATGTTTACTCCAGAATACAGAAAGCTGGCAGATGACAAAATTAATCTTCTCATTAGTTATGTTCTAGTTCTGACTCTCTATGTTGATGATTTCGGACTGATGTAGCAGATATTGCAACAGATCTGAGATTTAGTGTAGGTACGTTAAAGAACCATTTTGAGTGGTTGGGGTGCAAGATTGTACGTGAAAATAAGTCATCATTCGCAACACTTCCAGTTCCTCTCAAATTCCCAAGTGACAACAAGCGCAAACGGCGACATTAGATATATTTAATAATACCATAAAGGCATTTTGCACCATTGCTGAGATTTCCTGCCAACAAGTATTTCAATGTCCTGGGAAGCTCAAGCTGGGTGGGAAGAGAGCGCAGCATGTTAATGAAAATTTTGGATTTTTGGATGAATATTGTTTTTGCCTTGTTGATTATTATCTGCAGTTGATGCAGAGTTATAATTATGTGGTTTTGTCAGCAACGGGAAAATAACTTATCCATAGAAAATATTTTATTTGAAGAATCATTCAATGCTTGATAAATGATATTGAGGACGTTTGCTGGATTTTTGAAACCAAGTCAGTATTTAGTTTGGTGACGGGGGCCTGGCAGCAACTCAGAAACCCATTGATGTGGCCAAGCTCTTTAGGAAAAAAAAAAAGAAATGGCAAATACAGTTCATCATTGTTGTTTAGACGGTTTCAAGTACCATGCAATTCTTCTGATCTATTACCATATAATCGCCATACGTGGCTGGAATTTAGTTTGAGATGTCAAAAGAATTGGAACTTCTTAAAGTGGCAAGTTAGTGACAAAAGTTTCCCTACCAGTTACCAATTAAAACAGGCGATACGGGTCATCTGACACCAGTGATGATGACACTTTCGCCGCAAGACTCTGAATCTCAGCATTTCAAAACTACATGGCACTCGTCATATCAAACTTCAAAGTCTTACCTACACATACACAAAACCAGATATGTCCAAAAAATAGAAACCTCGCAATGGAGAGGTAAGGGGTGATCTACAAAATTCATTGTAATCTGTAAATCCCCTCAACCTGCAAGAGCTCAAATTTACATAACCATTATAGCTTTAGCAAGCTAGGTATCCAAAAGCACAGGTAATATGGCATTCCGATACACTTGCTATAGTACACACTAGTTTCTATTCTTGTACACACGTTAAGCCCATGAGAAAAAGGAATGGACCAAGCTATGTATTTAATTAGATATACTTTTCTCTAATATATAGGTATATGGACTTGCGCTACATGGTGAGTGAACCTTGGCTAAGATTTGGTCTTGAACTTCCTTTGAGCTTTCAAGTCCACAACAATCACTGAGATGTTATCCTTGCTTCCTTTTTGCATGGCGAGCATTGAAAGGTAATCAGCAGCTGCTTGAGATGCCAGATCAATTTCATTGCCCCTTTCAGCTTGAGATGTGACTCCATTCTTTTTGTGCCAGAGCAAAATTTTCTTTCGAGCTACTTCACATACTTCATCATTTGTCATGACATCCCATAAGCCATCACTGGCTAATATAAGGCATTCATCATCTCTAGCTCGAGGAACAAACATGACCTCTGGTTCTGGAATGATCCATGGTTTCAAATATCGATCACCTGTGAGAAGGAAAAGAACAATAGATTAGTAAAAGCAATGCCAATGCTGAATTCATCTATGATATGATATACAAATATGATCAAGCAAATATAAAATGGACCTGTAACTGGCCTATCAAGCTAAAACAGGGCATCCTAACTCCTGGCAAGGTTCTAGGGAGTGTCCTAACAATGAAAATCAGAATAACATACACAACCCAAATGCAGATTGTTATTTTGCCTTTAAAAAAAAAATTCTAGAATTTAGCGTCTTTAGCATCAAGATAGCCGGGTTGTATTAAAGCAAGCTAGCATAAAACAGTGCCATGGAATTCAAAGGATCTTGCATATCAGTACACATAATATCCAGAATTAACATCTATGCTAAAAATGGAAAACACCTACCAATTGATCTTGACATAGCAAGAACACCAAAAACACGATGTCCATTCCACTGTATCACTTTCCCTCCGGATGCCTCAATCCTTGCATACTCATCTTCTCTGTTTGGCTAAGGAACAATAAAAAGTTACAAGAATAAATAAAGATAAGAATAGGTAAAAAAGTTGATATAGAAACAAAAGCATCAAGCATCACATATTTGCTTATATATTGTTTTAATGATGCAAAAAAAAAAAAAAAAGAATATAGAAGCACACGCCTTACTTTATGATCAACTGACAATGCCATAGATTCTTTTCCACGATAAAGCACTGCTCTTGAATCACCACAGTTTGCAACTATGATATGAGATGAACAGACCAAGGCAACGACAGCTGTAGAACCAACTGTTTCTGGTGCCACGGGCTCCAAAGAGGCATCAGAAACATCTTCATGGCCTTCAATGCTCCCTCTGGTACATTTTCCTCCAATTTCATCATCCACCTTAAGAAAGCAACTAGTGAAGGCTTTCTCCCACTGCACCTGCTGATTTCCTTCCACACTTGTACCATTTAAATCATTTTTAACATTTCCAATCTCTTCAGCTAAGGCCCGATGGATTCGCTCACGACAATAGTTAGCAACCTGCATGATAGGCCTCCAGATTATGCTGACATATCAAAAACTGTACATACCATTCATCATATTGAGCTTACCATATATGCTTTCCATACATGCCAGCAGAACCACAAGTTTGCCCATTGATTATTTGGAAACAAAAGCACGCTACAGATTGTAATGGATTACACATTGCAAACACTAAATTGCTAACAGTAAGTTAGGAATTCAAAAACTGAGCCAGGAAAGCTAACAATATTAATCACACTTTGAATGAAGTGCAGATCATTATCTAACAATTCCCTAAAAAACTCATTACATATGTTAAACCCATAGTTTTTTCAAAATTAACCAAAACGCTTTCATGAATTGCAATTGTATTTGCAAATACATGATGTCCTATATGATATGGATAAATGCAATATCTAGCTATATAAATGTACCTGAACACCTCCATGGCCATCATAAACACCAAAAAAATGACTCGTTAAATGGGTTAAATTCTCACTTAATCCATCAACAACACGATCACCAATGAGCATTTTGATAGGAATTTTGGCAAATCGAGGAACAGCTGCAAGGGCATCTTCCATTTCTGGTCTTTGTCCGCAAATAGATACAGAACCCCAAAGAGGTATACAATCAAGCTCAAATACACTCCGGATAGCTCCCTTAGTAAGATTCTTCTCACTAGGCAACTTAAGAACCACTGCAGATGCCCTTAAATCAGAACCATCTGAATTGTCTGCATTTGGGCTCGCTGCTGCAATAAGGAGTTTAGCAGTAGGCACCTGCACCTCATTTGATGACTCCACAATAATAGCTTTAGCAATGAGTTGACTATCATCAATTTCAACAGATTTTGGCAAGCTAATCTCAGATGATGCTGCTTCCAAAGCCAACAGCTCTTCAGTCATATTACCATTTGTGTCTTCCACAACAGACAGAACTTCATCTTCATCACTTTCCTGAATCACAGCATCAGTAGGAATTGAACTGTTTCCATTCTCAGGAAGTATATTCAACGACTCAGCTCCTTCAAGACCACCATCTCCTTTTGAAGAGGAGGTGGTGAAATCCACTTCAGTTTTAGCATCATTGCAGCTTCCACTACAATCAGAACTAGCCTCCTTGGACACCATCTTAACAGGATCAGACAACAAGCTCACAGTGTCTGTTACAAGCTTTAGACGTGTAATTTCTACATGGGTTGTGATGCCTGAATTCTCACACATAGAGTTACTACCTAAACTAACCGTCATTGCAACTGCTGAAGACATCTCTTCCATCAAATCGACACACTGTCAAATCAACAGTTATAACTAACTATTCTTCTTCCTTTTGCTTCTTTTCTCTTTCACAGAATCCACCAATTTTCATCCTCTTCTTCAGCTTTCATCATTAAACTTAGGATAAAGCTCACAGGTTCAAACAATTCCTCTTCCATTGAATAACATCTTAATGACCCACCAACTTTTTCTTTTTTCTCTCCTTATAAAGAAAACACTATCTATACCTAGAAAGTCAAATCAAAGATGGGCAAGGTGTTAAGTACAAGAAGAATAATGAAAAGGGGTTATCAGATCTGGAGAGGGACAATGGATCTAACCTTCTAATTATCAGAATTTTCAAGAAGTTATCCTCAAAACTCCAGAACTTATCAAATTCTTTTCAACTTTTTCACTTTCAGAAAGAACCAACCACAGAATACCCAAATCCTATCGTCAAGACCTACCCTTAGATACACACCACAGATACCAAAGGAAAAATCCAGCTTTCATCTGTAAACCCAGGATTAAAAAGCAAAAGGGATCATGAGAAACAGCTTAGGAAAAGTTAAAACCAACCCCAATCAAAATCACAAGAAAACCCTAAAAAGGTTTCACCTTTTATCACCTAAAACTTAGGTTTCCTGGATCTAAGGCAACCCATCTCAACCTCACCTGAATTATGAGTCCTCTTTAACATCCCTTTCAATAAAAGAACAATTCTTCATATAAAGAAAAGAGCAACAAACTATCTGGGTATTCTAAGTCAAGGGTATAATAATATTATCTGATCTTGAGACCCTCAATCCAACAATGAAAATTGAAAACAAATCACAACCAGATAAAAAATAATAATAACAATAATAAAGATGCCAACTTTATTGCTTACCCGTTTGAAACTGAAGAGAATCAATCGAAAAAACAAAAAATAAAAAAGAATGGTTAGCTGAATAAGCCTCTTAGATTGCAAAGAGGCCTGCTCAAAAGAAAGAAAGAAAGAAAGAGACTCAGAGAGAGAGAGAAAAAAAGAATATAGGCGGAAAATTAAAAAAGAAAAAGGAAAAAGACGGAATTTTTATTTTTATTTTTTACAATGAACTCACATCAAGAAGACACGTATACATGCAATTATCTAACATCAATTAAGGCTGTCTGTGACTGTTTTGTATGAGTGTGTGGGACAGCAGCAGATGCAGCATAGCATTAGCACAGTGAAGGTTATATAAATAATTATTATTATTGTGATGACAAGGATTAGGACAGTGCTCTCTCTCTTCTTACATGAAGACAACAACTCATGGATTTTTCATGAAGGCCAAAACTTTGAGGTAAGACACGTGTCCTTCTCTTCCCACTGAAAAATAAAAAAGTCTACTGCTTTTTGCAATTATGTCTCCTTCCTTCTTATGTTATGTGTACCCAAAGGTACCAACTGCCCACTGGTTAAAAATCTCCTCTAGATCCTTTTTTTTCCTTTTTATTTATTTTTTTCTTTAAATTTTTTTTTTGAATGTAGTACAATATTAATGTAGAGGTCTCTTTTTTAGAATTATCTGAAAAAAAAAATAGTAATATTAAATTTAGATATTTGGATTGCCTAAATTTGAATTAACGTAACTAATTATCAATAAGTCAAACATACATTTTTAGACAAATCATAGAGTTGGGGTTTGAATGTCAAGATTTTTATCATATCCTTAATAAGGTAAGAAGCTAAATATTTTTAAAAATTGGCAAAAATAGAACGTTTGTGCTATATTTAAATAGTTATAGCTGTATATTATCATCAACTTTTATTAATATAAGTAACAAAAAATAATAATTTTTTCATCCAGCTCACTTCTGAGTAATTCGAACTTTTTAAAGCTTTCAAATATTAAATTTACCATAAAAAAAGTTATACATTGTTAATTTGCCCTTTTTTGGCTTTTTATTTAATAAAATTATAATTTTTATTTAGCATATAAACTAATCCAAAAAATAATGAAAAAAAAATGAAAAACTAATCTAAAAATACGATAATAATGTTAAAAGAAAGATCCATCATTAATTATTTGACCTCCTAATAATAACAAAAAATAAGATATTCTCTTGCTATGCTTATCCATAATTCACCAATAGAAACAAGAACAATAATTACAAAAGAAGAACATAAAACTTCCCAAAATGAAAAGCATGAAACTTGGCCTTCATTGACACCTTCAGGATTGAAGGGGGTCAAAAAAATCCAAAATGGTGAGAAGCTTTGGGCCTTCCATCCCAAATGAGAAACTTATAGTTAAATTTATAATAATAAATTTTCATTGATTAAATATGAAATAATTAAAATAAAAAATAATTTAATTTTAGTGTATTATTTTTATAATTAAATTTATAACATAAAATATGTGCATATTTTTTATAAGAATTACCATCATTCAGAGCTTAATTTATTTTAATTAATCTAGTTTCACTCATACAAAATCATTATAAGAGCGGTACAACAATTAATCTAACGGGATTATATATATCACAATTTCAATTTAAATTCCAAATATTATTTAAATAAGAATAGTTTTTGTCAAATGATTCTAATAATATTTAGTTGTGTTTTATTTTTTAATGATTAATATACAAATTTAGATTATACGTCATAAACCTAACGTGAAAAATGAATAAGAAATAAGTAAAAATGTTCCATGTCCATCATTTAACCATTTAACATAATATTTTGATATTTTGAGTATATATAATAATTTTCATTTTGAACTTCATCTTTGAAAAAGCAAAAAAAAATTAGTTTTCTATTTATTAAAATTCATTTCTAGAAAAAAAAAAAAACTTGGAATGGATGGAGCTTGCTCTCCATACCCATTAAAATCTGTGGCATATGGAATCTTTATAGTTCTAAATTTTATGTGCATCTCATACATATAACAATATATTTGTTAATAGAGAATTTGAACAAGATTCACTCAAATTTCAATAATTCAATGACTTAGAAATGCATGTAGTACACATAGCATACAAAAGACTTTCATATGTGGTTAAGTTAGTGTATGATATTGATAGACTTTTTACAAAATCCATGTATAGTTTATGTCCAACATTATGATTTTAAAACTTGGGTTCCAAATATAAAACTTTATTGTATTTAATTACTTATGATTTTATAAGCTGATGTGCAAAATAATTGATGGAAACAAAAATTAAGAAAACTGACCAATGCTTGTTACAAGAATGATTTTTGTTCCATATTTAGTAAAATCTAAAAAAAAAAACTACAAATAAAAATTTTGACAATTCCTTATTCTTCTTCTTCATTGTGATTACTATTTTATTAATCCAATTAATCAGCTCTCCTGGCCAGCCATTGCTCTGGTGATGGCAACATATTAAGAAGGCTGAAGGAATATAAAGATTGATTGATTTATTGAAAATTACATATATTATTATAATATTATTATTGTTGTTATTATTATTGATTTCTTGAAATATTTCTTTTCGTGTGTTCACGACGTGGAAGATTCATAATGTCTTATTTTCGACCAGAAATCAAGTCTCATGATGATCATAATATCACAGCCATTGCTATTGATGATGACAAGAATAGCCAATGTGCAGTCAAATGGGCAGTTGATAACATTATTAATAACAGGAATCCTCATTGCATTCTTGTTCATGTTCTATGCAGAACCATGAATCTTGGTATTTGTCCCCCTTATATGTTACAAAAAGATTTCCTATACACATACATACATACAAATATACATATATACACACACCTATAATGTTATGTTGCATGAAATGCTTGTAGTCCAATAAATATTTTATGAGAATTTTCTTCAGAGATATGTGATACAGAAAGATTTCATTGCATTTGCCATTAGTGCATGAGACCATCAATGGTATTGAGATTATGGGTCTATATTCATTATTTTTGCTTTGTTCTTGGATGTTTTAGCGGAACGTATGATGAATAATGTACCTAAAGAAGGTCGCCCACCAACTCCACAAGAATTGCAGCAATTCTTCCTCCCCTACCGTGGATTTTGTGCTCGAAGAGGGGTGAGCTTTTTTTTTTTTAGATGATTAATGCTTGGAAACTGGATTCAGTTGTTCTGATATATATATTTATATATAATTTTTGTTTTTTTGGCAATTGGGCTCTCAGATCGAAACAAAGGAAGTGGTTATCTATGACATTGATGTTCCAAGTGCACTTATTGGCTACATTATTAACAACAAAATTTCCAATATTGTTCTTGGTGCATCCAACAGAAATGCTCTTTTAAGGTCATTTTCTCCTCACCACATCCTTTTGTAGATTGTTCTTAAAAAGAAAACATTTCACCCTGTTGAGATAATGTGCTTACAAGAAAAAAAAAAAAAAAGAATCACGTGACACATTCATTGTGTCAGGATTTCGCTGGTTTTTTCTACATTCACATGGCATAACAGATAATATTTTATAATTTCATGCTTACAAAGACTTGTTGCATTTGAGGTTACATGAGAGTCAGACATATTTATGCAGTTGTAAAGTCGTGGTTTTCCTGATGTTGTTATTATTATTATTATTATTTGGTTATGCAGAAAATTTAAGAATCATGACACTCCTTCAATCCTGCTGAAATCCGCACCAGAATCATGTGCAGTATATGTTATAGCAAAAGGAAAAGTTCAGACTTTTCGTTTAGCGAGCCAACCTCAGGTCCAATCATTTAGCTTTACGAATTCACATTGTTCTTCACATTCCTTGCAGCAATATTATTCACCATCTACAAGAACCAGCAATACACATAATTTCGAAATACATCGCAGTACAAGTAGCCCTTTGCCTGATTCCCAGTAAGTTTTCAGAAGAATACTCATTTTTAAATTGAATCTATTGAAGCGATTATGCATTGCTCTTAGAAGTTAGTAGTGCTATGTTTCTTGACAAGGATCTTGTTGGCTTATGCAGAGTGAGTTATTGCGAAAGTTGGAGAAGTGAAAGTTCTGATAAATTGTCTCCTATTAGAAGCAGCGAATACTTGAACCCAACACAAAATGACAAGCGTATGAACAGCTTCTATACACAATCATCTCCGGCATCAACTGATGGTCACTCATCAGAACTGTGGCATGGAGATTTCAGATCAGATGCTAGTGAAGTCTCATCCGGGCCGATAAGTATTCAATCAACTGACATTTCCTTTGAAAATTTAGATTTCTCCCCCAGGTGTGGAAATTCTAAGATCTATTACTCCTCGCAACGCACTGTGAGTATATAATTAACATGAACTTCCTGATTCATAGCAACATAATCTTGTCCATACACTGATTCCGACTTCTAGAAATTTGAGTTTTTCAATACTTAAAACTGTGAGATACCATTTTGCTGAAACTAGTGTTGCTCTTCATGACAGCATTTACTAGAAGCAGAAATTAGGAGATTGAAGCATGAACTTCAGCAATCTATGGAATTATTTAGCTCAGTTACTAGAGAAGCTATTTTGGCTAAGCAAATGGTATTATCAGAAAACAATTAAGAATAGATATTAAATACTTATGAGGACTTCCATGCTTGGCTGCAGGTTATTAAGGGACTGACCTTCTTACATTTTTGTTCCTAGGTAAGGGAGTTTCACAGATTACAGACATCGGAATCGAAGAAGACAGAAGAAATAAAATTGGCTGAAGGGGCTGCATCAACATTGGCAGAAATGGAGAGTCAAAAGAAAAAAGCTGCATTTGAAGCAGTACAAGCAGCAAAGAGGCTGGCAGATCTAGAAGCGCAAAAGAGGAATGCAGAAATGAGGACTCAGCAAGAGTCAGAAGAGAGGATGAAGAACATGCGAACTATGGCAGACAATGAATTTATGTGTAGAAGATACAACATTGAAGAGATAGAAGTTGCAACAGATCATTTTGCAGCCTCCAATAAGATTGGTGAAGGTGGATATGGACCCGTTTTCAAAGGCAATCTTAATCACATTGCTGTTGCCATCAAAATATTAAGACCAGACTTGTCGCAAGGACAGAAGCAATTTCGACAGGAGGTATGCTCAATTCTTCAATTTCCATTTACTTAGCGAGAACTATGTCTAGTTTTACTTCTTTCACTTGTTATAACATCCTGATAAAAATATTGTCAATGCAGATTGATGTTTTAAGCAGCATGAGACATCCGCACATGGTTATCCTACTCGGAGCATGTCCTGAGTATGGTTGCCTTGTGTACGAGTACATGGAAAATGGCAGCTTAGAAGATCGCCTCTTGAGGAAAGATAACACTCCTCCAATACCATGGAGAACCCGCTTTAAAATAGCATTTGAGATCGCCACAGCCCTTCTTTTCCTTCACAAAGCAAAACCGGAACCATTAGTGCATCGTGACCTGAAGCCTGCAAACATTCTCTTAGACCGTAACTACGTGAGCAAAGTTGGTGATGTGGGTTTGGCGAGGCTTGTTCCAGAATCTGCAGCTAATAGTATTAGTCAATATTACATGACAGCAGCAGCTGGTACATTCTGCTATATTGATCCCGAGTATCAGCAAACAGGAATGTTGGGTGTCAAATCAGATTTGTATTCATTTGGTGTCGTTCTATTACAACTTCTGACAGGAAAACCTCCAATGGGTCTATCCTACAAGGTCGACGATTCCATCGGACAGGGTACATTTTCAGAAATGCTTGATCAATCATTGACAGATTGGCCTGTCGAAGAGTGCCTATCGCTTGCGAAGCTGGCAGTGAAATGCTGTGAATTAAGGAAAAAAGATAGACCAGACCTTTCTACTGTTGTTTTGCCAGAACTAAAACGACTAGCAGATTTTGCAATGGCTACTGAACCTGAAACAACCATACCGATACATGGTCCTGCTGATTTAATATTCAAAAGCACAAAGTCATTCGAGTGACGTTGATCCTACTTCAAGAAAATGAAAATGTCTCTATAACAGCACAAAAACTACAGATTACATTTGATACAAATGAAAAGAAACTCAGGAAAAGCCACAATTTGTTTCTAGTGGACTTCTGGTCTATAATTTTTTTTTTTTTTTGTATATGTCAAGCATTTAGAGTTCTTGATATCCTGACAAAGAATGTCTTAAGAAAACCCTTCCAAAATTTTTTGTAAAAAATGAACTTGTGGCACTATAATATGAAATAAATATACAATTTAACTCAGCTCAATCTGCAAAATTATGGTAGCTTTAGTTCCAAATTGATTGAAGTGAGCTAACTCGACTAATATATTTATTATTTTTATAATCAGAAGTTGAAGCATATGACTTAAGTTATATGGATACGGAAAACAATTTCTAATTTGAAGTGCCTTATTTCTAAATTAAAGTGTTTTAAGTAACGCTGACATGGAGAAAGGAAAATAAAAATACGAAGAATTTGTGCATGACTACTCAACCTTCAGCACTGATGCATGCGGTTCCAACGGAGAGCACATTTGTGGCACGCAGCTTTAGTAATCCACATGTCGTGTGGTAGAAAATGTAATGGACATCTATAGCTATATATATATCGTCAAAAACGACAAGCTGTTGGTTGTTTTGAAAGTTGACTATCAAATTTGAATTTGGGGATGTGAACGACATGAAACAACAATCCAGTAAAGCGGGACACATGTATTTACTTTACATTTATGCTTTTAAACGACAACTATTATTCCTTTTTATATTTGTCCAGCAAAATTCACCAAACGACACAACTTATCGTTTTGTCGTTTAAAAGAATATTCAACAGCAGAGATTCCAGAGAACACAAAAATAGCTTCTCTCCCATCAGTTTCGTTGCCACCGGCTCACAAACCAAAAACGAATAAAGAAAAAAGCTTTTCTCTTCGTCACCGCCTGAATCCCTAACCCTAAATGGCACACACAGCATCAGATCATGATTCAACCCGAACCCAAAACCCAAATACCCGGCTCTATAACCCGTATCAAGACCTAAACCTTCCAATTCAATCTCTTTACCAGCTCCCAACCTCACCGGAATTCCTATTCACAGAAGAATCTCTCCGGCAACGCCGTTCTTGGGGTGAAAATCTCACTTTTTATACCGGCTCAGCCTATCTCTCCGCCTCTATCGGAGGAGCATCGGTCGGACTCTATTCCGCTCTCAGATCCTTCGAGCCTACCGACACTTTGAAGCTCAAAGTAAATCGGATCCTCAACTCTTCCGGGCATTCGGGACGGGTATGGGGTAATCGGATTGGAATTGTCGGATTGATTTATGCTATGATGGAGAGTGGTGTTGTGGCGGCTACTGATAGGGATGATGTGTGGACGAGTGTGGCAGCGGGGCTTGGAACTGGCGCTGTTTGTAGGGCGGCCAGAGGAGTTAGGTCAGCTGCAGTTGCTGGTGCTTTGGGTGGATTGGCAGCTGGGGCAGTGGTGGCCGGTAAACAGGTGATGAAGAGGTATGCCATGATTTAAAAAGGTGACACCTTTGAGGATTAAAGATTTGAGCTTTAGGGTTTTGGTTTTTTTAGTTTAATTTGGTTCAAGATTATAAAATCTGTATCTTCTGAAAAAAAATTTTGATGATCATGAATTTGTTAGCTATTGTAACGGTGAAGTTTGGCAAAAATTCATATGAGAATGTTGGAATCATTGAAAATTGATGATGAATTTGAAACTACTTGGTTTCTAGCGTGGGATAGAGCATGCCCCTTTTATTGTTACAGAGAAGGACCAAATCTATACTGCCCTGATTTTATTTGTAAGTTGTAATGATGAATAACATGGTTCTTCAATAATTTTCCTTCTGCCGCGGTTGATTTTGTAGTCAAGAGTTCTCTTTCTTGCATTTGTTAAGATTTATATGCGCCTATGGTTCTTGCTCATTGACAATAAGGAAAGGTTCCTCTTTTTATAGTCTTTTTTGCACTAGTTCTTGAGTTTGAAATGATGTTTAATGATTGCAAAGTTTTATCTATCTCTATTGAAATTCATGCGTAGGTGTGTTTTCTCTTCCCCTTGCGTGATTGTTCTGTCAGTTTTCTTTTGGAGTTGTATTTATCTTTTGCAAAATGTTTGTATATGAGTTGAGCTTAGTTTTACATGGTTGATGATGCCCTTTTAGCTTTTGATGGGCAGTGCTTGGATTGGATATATGGAACTAGGCAATGATATGAATTTGGATTATCAATTGCACTATGACATAATTTACATAGACTCTTAAACTATGGTGCATCACCATGAATATTTGAAGTTCATTGTGATAGAAATTGTTCTTTAATAACTTCCAACGTTGAAAAGTATCAAATACTGAACAGTTTTACTTCGTAATTTTGGTAAGTTTGTCTCCTTCAGTTAGGAAGTTTTGCAAGACATGAAATTTCAGATTGGTAGTGCTACAACACTTTTGAGATTCTTATAAAACAGTTTAGGTTCAAGAACCTAAATCATGCGTTGGTTTTATTCATCTGGCTTGTGAAAACACATCAGATTGTGAATGATTTTGAGAATATAATGGCGCCTATACACAGGCTGTTTGTATAATTGGATGACCATAGTTTGTGCTAATGAAAAATTAGTTGGTTGTGGGATAGTATTGATTCAAAAGCAATTCGTTCATGTGAAGCTTCATAAAAATAAGTACTTTGATTTTAATGCAAATTAGACAACGAGGAGCGATATGAACGGGTACAATTAATGTTATCCCATTAAAAGAGGATGTTGATTTTGTTCGTGGAGGTTTCAATGTGAATTCCCTTCGAATGAGGCTTCTGTGCCATTGACAAACAGGAGAATTTGCATTCGCATGTATCCTTCTTTGAGAAAATAAAATAAATTGACCACACGGGTATAGTTTTTCTGGTGCCAAAGTTAGAACAATAAAATGTTCTTGTGAGGGTCAGAACCACAAACCACACGAGTCTGGAAAATTAAGTATAAGAAATTGATATGATTCTGTTTCTTATTTTAGTTATGACTGATGTGTCAAGTGTTCATTTTTATAAATTTCTAATGATTTTATGGCTAAATCTTTTAGACAATAAATGATGGATTTGGGTATTATTGGAGCTGTTTTCTTGATTTCATTACTTATGCTTATGGCAACTCCCTAGATATAAGCAATGAGTAGTTTTTTATACATATATGAGGGCAAATTTTTTTTTTTCTTTTTTTTCATACATCTTAAATGAATTTGTGAAGGTAATAGAGGCAACACTTTAGATCCATCCCTGTAATTACTTCTAATGTGTTGAATGCTAAAATTTTTCTATTTGAATATCAATGAACTACATAATTTAAATTTTACATTTCATGAGATTTTTTTATTATTATTATACATATTATTTTGTTGATTATTACTGTCAATTAAAAGTCATAATTTCCATATATCTTAACAAGAATTGCTCATACTTCATTTTCACACACAAAAAAAGGGATAAAATCTCTCAAATGAGGCACCAAACTAATTAATTTGTTTATTAGATTTATGCATAAAATAAGAATTTATTATTATTATTATAAAAAATGTGTTAAATAAAGACAGATTTTTCCTCGTCTGGATTGAAAGTGTATATTTTTGTACATTAATGATATTATTAGGAAATAACTTTTTATAAATTTATGAATTTGCTCTGTGTTTTAGGCTACAACTCAATCTAAGAATGCGCATCCCAATTTCTTTCCAAAACCCTTGAATCCCTACACTTCCATTCACTTTAACTTAACTAAAACCCAAACTCAGCTATGCATCTTTACGCAACTAAATCATTCAACGGTGCGAATTCACCATTTAACATCACTGCCTGCCTCTACATCAAGCTAACAACCTTGATGCATTTAAGATCACAAAAAGAAATTCTACATATATTATTAGAATAAAATTCTACAAGTTTTATTAAACTTCCCTTTTTTAATCTTAAATAGAAGGTTAGTAGCTATCCATTCACCTAAACAATCATCATTTAATCTAAACAACTAAATAATGCATGCACAAGTCAATTATTACATAAAGCCAAGCAAAGAAGGAAACAGAACCCATTTGAGGGCACATGAATTTAAAATGAAGCAGAAATATTTTCTGCTCAAGTCGACCAATGAGTCGAGCCTAGAGCCGATTGTTTGTTATCATTGTTATCAATAGAATCGTTAAAATGACCACTTGCAAAGAAAATCTATTTGATAATATGTAACCCTCATAAAAGGGGCTTATTACACTCTGCCTAAGCAAAATTGAGCAAGTTTCCAGATTAATGCCTCAAAATAACCCAACATTTATTCCACCCAAACCATGGTTTCCCTCTAGAACTTCAAATAAAGGGTCCCATGGGATGAACCGATGCCAAAAAAACAAATGCAGCTCAATGTTATTAACCGCAATCGATGTTATGTTAATCATTTGCAAGAAAAAGATATACAAACAAACAGCAGAAATAGCCACTAAATGATTTACAGCAACATTGACTCAGGATTCTCAATGTAGCCTTTGAAAGCTTTAAGCCATTCTGCACCAATTGCACCTGAAAAGTGCAAGCATGGTCATTAGTGTTATATCTCTGAACGTTTATACTCAACAAAATTACACAGCAAACATGTTTAACTCGTAATGATGCTAGAGCTACCCACCATCTATAACACGATGATCACAACTTAATGTTACTGACATGAAGGAAGCAAATTTGAATTCATCAGGGCCTGAACCAGGAATGACTCTCTTCTCAGCTGCACAAGAACATAAGGTCAATTATTCACAACGATAATAGTACATTAGAAATGGACAATAACTATGATTCAAAATCTGTCACTAAATTCACATCTTACCGGAGCCAACTGCTAAAATGCCTGATTGAGGAGGATTAATGATGGCACAGAATTGCTTGATGCCAAAGGGCCCTCCCAAATTTGATATGGTGAATGTGCCTCCCTGAGAAGGAAAAAAAATCTGATATAATCACCCAGAAGGCAACTTGCCAAGAAGTATATTTTGTACCTCATAGTCTTCTGGTTTCAAGCTATTGTCTTTGGCTTTTTGGGCCAAATGCTTGACCTCCTCGGCAATTTTAGATAAACCTTTCTTGTCTGCATCCTGCATAATTTCCACCAGAAATTCATGAACTGTCATTAGAATAAAGTATGAAAACTGAAGCATAATGGTATTGAGGTTAGACAACTGCTCACTCTAACGACTGGGACATATAATCCATTATCTGTCTGTACTGCTACATTAATATTCACATTGTTATACCTGCATTAAAAGCAAAAGAGAGGGAATGTCATTAAATGTCATGCAAATTCTCAAAGTTACAATTAAGAGTGTACTTACTGGCGAATATAGTTATCGCTCCATGAACTGTTGCACTGCGGAACTTTTCTAAGAGCCAAAGCAGCAGCCTGTAGTTACAGCAAACAATGAATTTACTTCTGATCAATAATCTCAGAAAGACTACAATCTAATTCAGAAATCTAAAATTCATTGCAGTTCACATGGGTCAAACCATAACAATCTCCTTAAATACTTAGATTTCTGTCTGTCCGCTCTAAACAAATCAAATCAATAAAGAGCTTCTAAATGTCAATAGCTTATATGAACTTCTAGATTGTTTTAATATGACATTAAAAAGAGAATAATCAGCGATTCCCAACATTTCAAGTATACCTTGATTACAAGATCGTTTACAGAAATCCTCTTTCCACCTGATGCCTCTTGTAATGAATTTAGTTTACCCCTCAAACTGTATCCAGATAAATGGTGTGAATAATGACAAAAATCAAAGATAGACTGCAACAAATCAGCAAGAACTAATACTCACTCCATAAGTTTGTCAACACGTGTATCTACTGTTAGATAATAATGAGGAATTGTTTGCTTCGAGAGTAATAAGCGTGAAGCTGTGACCTATTAATATAAAACCAGAAGTTTGCTTCAGAGTAGACTTCAACAGAGATAATGTAATATAAACATGAAGAAAATGTCTATGAGACAACAACAACATTGAGATGGCATTGGCAAAGAAAAGTATGTGGTTAGCAATGTTATTGCAGTCAAATGTTGGTTAGAGGGTTTTCTGAGTAGGAAAAAAATCATTAACATAAGCATGAAAACCTCCACATCTAAAAAAAATTTGTTGATGGCGTAACAAATTCTCTAAACAAATTCCATATTCATCAGGTTTAGACACAATAATTATAAGCTAATTAATCATATCACCTTTCTTATTTGACTAACAGGAATGTCAACATAGTCTAATGCAGCAGCGGTTGTATCCTTGGCCTTAGGTATTGTTGCTGGAGCTTCTTTCCCACGTGATGCTGCATAGATTGAGAAAAGATTTCATTTACTCTGCTCCTATCAGATCAGGCAAATCTAAAGAAGAAAAGGAAATCAAAATAAAATTCACTACTTGCATTGTACAGCAGGAAAGGAAAGTAGAGAAGAAAAGCTACCACTACAAACATAAGGAAAGAAAAAAACTAGAAATCATACCCAAGTAATCTTCAATATCAGCTTTTACAATGTGTCCATCAGGACCTGTTCCTTTAATGCTTGAGAGAGGTACCTGTATTTGTAGTAAACAAAGTCAATAAATGTTCTCAAGGTCTTGTGTGCATTCTGTTTCTTCTTAACAAAGTTTAAGTCACACTAACATTGTGATCTTCGGCCAATTTTCTTGCAAGAGGGCTGGCAAAAATACGATCTTCAGAAGGAGCTGCACTAGTCTTGGAAATCTTTGGTTCTGGTGAAGTAACTGCTTCTTCAGCTACCTCCTTCTTGGGTGGGGGAGGTGGGGTAGAAGATGGCTCTTTCGATACAGGAGCACTATCTGATACTGATGGACTATAATCCTTAAATTTGCTAATATCTTCCTCATCTTCAACAGTAATAGCAATTACCTGCATACAAAGGAAAATGTATTGCAGCATAACATGTCACGAAGATGAGATGGCAGCATCTTCTACTAAACTGCCTTATTGTTTTCAAAACCAATTAGAAACAGAATCTGAAAATTGTGCCTCAAGGCCTCTAAGCTTCAAGTCAAATTCAGTATAATTCTTTGCCCACTTTCCCGCAGGAGAACAAAACAAATAAATTTGATGATAGGAGAACAGCTTTTCATAAAATCAGATGCAGTCAATACCTCACCAACTTTAATTTCCTTTGACCCATCTCCCTTTACTATTTTTGCAAGGAAGCCTTCTTCCATGCATTCCATCTCAACTGTCGCTTTATCCTAAAATATTAACAAACAAGGGAAAGGTGTCCATCTTACATGATGAGCAAAACATATAAAACAAAGTTAAAACCACAACATAATTAGAACAGGGGCCATACAGTTTCAACTTCACATAGTACTTCACCGGGTGAAATTTTGTCACCCTCTTTCTTCAACCACCTAGCTATGTTACCCTGAAATTTCAAAAACATGAACAATTATCATCTCTTATAGAATGTGATCCTGACTGCATAAGATGCAAAAAGGTGCATACCTCAGTCATTGTTGGTGAAAGAGAAGGCATTCCAATCTCCTGGTGTGGAGGAAGACCTGCAACATGTTTTGAACATTATTCTCCCAAGTCAATCAAGCAGAACTTTGTTATGACTAATAAAATATCCCCCGCTCTGAATTTAACATAGAAAAACAAATCCTTCTGGTTTATAAAATAGTTAAACCAAGGTATAAAAATAGAAGTAAGACAGTAGGTCAAGAATGTACCAGAATCGGATGAAAATCCTCTCTGTGACTTTGCCCTTGAACTGACATTGGACAAAGTAAAAAGGTGATTCAAAAGTGGTGGCCCAGCCATTGGATTCCCCACTTGCATCATTGTCCTTGCTACATTTTTCCTAAAAGCACCAAATGACGATACCTACGAAACAAGAATACATTTACTACCATTTGCCAACTGAATGTAAATCAATTGAAAAAAAATGAAAGAAAAGAGAAGCAAGATATTGTTGATCCAAACCCAAATAAAACTGACTAAAAGGTGCAACAAAACAGTTTTGATCACTTTGACACGTAGTGAATGTGATGACAACTAAAACAAAGCTAGCAGAACTTACACTGCTAGACAACTTCTCCTTTTCTGGAGCTGGAAAACGATGATGACAAACCTTCCCAACATCTGAAATAACAAAATTATCTTATAGCATGAATAACAAAAATTTAATGGAATAATAAGATAAAAAACAAAAATTTCATATGAGCTACTGGCTCCTATTCATTTGTGTAGAGCATAATCTAATTCTTAGGACATCAAAACAGGAAGCATAGTTGGACAAGCATTTCACTCCATCAAATCATCTCATGGACATCTAAACTCATGCACGCATGCTTGGGTAATGGGAGACAAAAACATGCCATGTTTAACACAGGGCAGATTTATCAGTAAACTCGCATGTTCAATGAGTGCCGGATCACATAAACATTCAGTTGCTTTAAATCCATCCCAAAAAGGAAAAACAAAAAGATAATCCCATTGTTATTGCACTCAAGAAATGAAGGAAAAACAGAATCGAGGCATATCCTTCATATATTAGCTCATAAGGAACCCTCATCAACAAATTGGTTATCAGAAACGGCATAGGACAAGGACAATAGTATACACAAGAAACTAGACAGTTGATCTGAAAATGACAAAAATGGACACAAGTTGGATACTCACCATCCTTTTTAGGTACAGTGACACGAGTATCATTGGAAAACCATCGAACCAAACCAGCATGCTCTTGCCTCAGTAAGTTGGGGACATATCTTAACTCCTAAAAGCACAAAAGAAAAATAAATTCAAATTCAAAACAGCAGCAGTTAGACATCAATTCAACAGCTTAACTCTTGAATATAATCCATTCAAAGAAATAACAAATCAATGGAGTTAAACTGAATATATCATAAAACCAATGAACAAAAATCATACTCGAATCCAAACACCTAATCATGAAGCAATAAGGTCAAGATCATTAAGCTACATAAGCAATTAAAAACCAAAATCACCCCGAAATAAACAATATAAACGCACATGCAAACATCCACACATCTTACGGTCAAAATTAAACTGAAAATAGCTCAAACGAAGTGATTACTGATAACCGATTAGTCCAATAAACCAAGAGATAGGATCTAAGTTCACAACAGAAGCTAATAACAACACTAATCACCAAACACAAGAAAGATCAAAACCTGAAAATACCCATAAAAAAATAGAATAAAAAAGGCTACCTTTTTGGAGTGATTGATTATATGGGACGCATAAACCATGGCTATTTTCTTCAATGAAATCAATCAAAGAAGAAAACAAATCAAAAGGAACGAAATTGAAGGAAACCCAAAAATAAGGAAGTTAGGCAATGAAAAGAAAAGGAGGCTGTTAATTCAGAGAAATTAAAGTGGGAACTTTAGGGATTTTTTTTTTTAATTTTATTTGGTCATGTGATGAATAGGATCGAAATGGATCTACACTTTACCTTTTTTTTTTTTTTTTCTAACATAATTTTTTTAAGAAAAACAGATTATATTGATTTTTTTCAAAATCTTTTTATAATTAAATTCTATAAAATTAAAAAATTAATTTAAATAGTTAACTAATAAAAAATTTAAATTAATAAATAAAATTGATAATTCTTTTAAGAAATATATCATCAAATTATAAAGTTTTAAAAAATTAAGTCTATATAATAGTTTTTAAAAATTAAAATTATTTTAGCTTCTTAATTTAAAAATTTTATAAGCTATAAATTTACTTTAAAATGTTTTTAAAATCAAGTGACATACATATAAAAAATTAATTAATTTTATTTATAATTTAATTTTAAAGTTCGCAAAACTAAATTATATTTATCAATTTAATTTTAACAATTACGTAACATAAAATTATTTAAATCAACTATTAAAATTGATAAAAAAAAATTAAAATCTATATTATTTAATTGTAAAATTTTATGGTTAAAGAAATTTCAACTAAAATTTAAATAAAATTTTAAAAAAAGTAAAAAAATTAAAAATTAGCATGCAGGCTTAAAATTTTTTAAAGCTTTTTATAGTTAGGTGATATACATTTTCTAAAAAAAGTTATCAATTTTATTTATTAGTCTAAATAATTTTTTTATTAGTTAACCATTAAAATTAAAATTTTATTTAACTCTATAGGATTTAATTGTAAATTTTTTTAACAAAAGGTCCAATATAATCTAATTTTAAAAGAATAATTCCTATTATGACCAAATAATATAAAAGTCCAATATTTATTTCGAGGTATATTTGATAGTCCAATTTAATCCTTTTGCATTTTAATTTCAACTAGTTTAATTAATTATATTTATTGTAACAGTATTTACTTTAACAATAATTAGTTGTTAATCTGCATCATACATAGATTGTAAATTAATAAATGATTTATTTAATTATTTTTAAAAAAATCTAAAAATGATTATCTTAATTTAATTATTTTTAAAAAAAATCTAAAAATAAAAAGAGATTACTTTAGATATTGATTCACATTAGAAAAAAAAATAGAAGAGGAGTATTTATGATAAAATTAAAAAAGTATTATAAGCGAAGTAAAAGACAATATTTGTTAAAATAACAACTTTTATGAATTTTTTTAGGAAAATATTATAAATCTTAATAAGTTAACACATAAGCCATATATAAGTGAATGGTAAAATATGAGGAGTGACACTTATCAAATTTTGACCTTAATAATTTATAGTTCAATGTATATATATATATATGTATATTAAGCCCAAAAAATAAAATAAAATAATATTTTTTATTTGACATTTTTTTATTTATTTTTATAAAATTTTATTACTAGAAATGTCATACAACTTAAAGATAATTGGATTACATAATAAGTACAATTTTAGTGTTTTTAATTCAAGTAAAAAATAATTTCACAAACTATAGTAGCATGAGTCATAGCCCCAAGATTTATATCTCACTGACTTTGTTTTAGCAAAGTTTATGTTAGTATACATAGAATTACTTTTTGTACTCTTACAATTTTATTTGGAAGATGTGTAATTGTGTAAATAAGGGAAATTAAAGGGGAAGAGGAGCAGGTGTCTTTTGGAATTTTTTCAGCAAAAAGAATGCATCGTTATAAATGAGGTGAATTGCACGCAAGCTACTCAAAATTTGACTTTATAAAACTTGTTTGATCTTATATATTGAAATTTATTTAATAAATACGTGAAACTATGCAAAGTTTGACTCATAAAATTTGCAAACAAGTTTGAATAATAGCTCGCAATTCGGCTCATATTTTTAATATATTAATATTGTAATTTTAGATATATAATAAAGTAAAGGTAAAAAATATTATAAATAAAATCATATTTTTATGATAGTTTATTTAATAAATAATTTATTTAAAATTTTTAATGAATAATTTTAATTTATATTGTATATTTTTTATAATTTATTTTAACTCATAGAATATAGCAAACTCAACTTGATTATGAATTAATTAAAGTTGACTCGTTAACACTCTTAGAAGAAAATGATGGAGAGATATGGGTAAGGAAAAATAAACTAACATTATGTACATCTTATTTGAGGTGTAAGGAAGGGAAAGGAGGTATCTATTTTTTTCACTTTTAAATATATCCCTATTTATAAATTAAAAATATGAAATTATAATATATATAATTATGTTAAATTTATTGTTGATAAATTTTTGTTATTCTTATATTTATGGCTAGGTCTAACCATCAAATTAAATTGTTTAAAATTTATAGAATTTTGAATATTGATAGTTTAAACAAAATTAGCAAATATTTATACTAATAAATTACTTGTTGATAACTATGCAAATTTATGAGAAATTAAAATGGCAAAATTGCAAAGGAAAATTGCTAAAAATTGTGCAAGAAAATTAGTCTTTGATGGATCGAATTTGAAAAAGAAAAATGAAATTAGTCTTAATGAGTCTCAAGTTCCTTGTTCATAAAGTAGCTTATGGCCTATTTTTTTTTTTTTTAGGAAAAGCAAAGTTTATTACTAATAGCTCTCATGAGCTAACAAAGGAACAAGAAATTCAGGAGGATAATTTCACTCATGTAAACTGCCAACTTGAATAACAGCTTGAGCACAAGCATGGGCTAATGAATTGGTAGAACAACAGACAAATCGAACAATAACTTGATTAAACTGATGAATCAAATCTAAATAATCAAGAATCAAAACACCAAAAGGAGAAGAAAAGTTTGGATTTTGAAGTGTTTGAACTGTATGAAGTGAATCAGATTCCAAAATGCACTACTAAACGCCCACTACTTTCATCCAACTCAACACCTCTTTAATGCCAACAGCCTCCGCTTCTCTAGGAGAATAAAGAACTGGAAAACTTTGAACTCTAACTTAAGAAGCTGACCATTAGAACCTTGCAGAATAAAGCTAATACTGGTACTTCGGTTGAAGTTGAAGGAACTGATGCATCAACGTTCATTTTAACAAAATCCACCAGAGGTTTAGACCACATAACGTCCCCTACAACCTCCTCTGACACATTCACATCTAGACACATTTCAATTCTCTTTAACCTCTGCTAATTGAATAAATTTTGTCTAGTTAAATTTAACACAATCTGAGCTGAAACCAAAATACCCTTCCATACTTTCCTATTACAATTAAGCCATAACCATAGCAAATAGAGGTAAACACTCGACATCCTCAGAAGACAAAGAAAAGAGAATATAGAAAAGAGAATCTCTAACTAAGTCCTTTATTATAGTGGAAAGATGAATCCTAGCTAATTGCTAACATTCCACACAAAAGGGCAAAAAAACAACATATGAAGTAAATTTTAGAGCTAGCATCACACATAGGGCAACTGTCATGAACATGAACATTTCCATATTTTAGCATAGAACGAGTTAGTAGACTTTCCCAAGTACAACACCAAAAAAAATTCCTAATATTCACAGGAATATTTAACTTCCATAATCTCTACTAAACCATATGTAAATGCAAATCACACTCGCTTTTAAAAAGACAGTTACAACTCCTCACCGATAAATTCCCATTGGATGAAGGAATCCAATATTAGGTGTCTGAAGTAACTCGACCACTCAACCTGAGTTCTTAAGATAATTTGAGCTTTATGATTATTAAATAAATCAAAATCAAATCCCTATCCCACCTTTTCTCACCAGGAAGAAATAAACTACTAATAAGATAATTACTTAATTCTGAGGAAGTTTCGACTTAACAAAACCATAGTATGCAAAATCTAACCATGGCTCTCCCATTAAACATGTCGAATTACCATCACCAATACGTTTCCTCACACCCTTTAAAATAACTTACTGAGACACCATCAAGCTTCTCAAAAAGAAAACTTAGATTACTGCCCAATTTAGCATTCAAAAAAGAGGAACGAGGATGTCACGACCCAAAACAGGGGCCATGACCGGCGCTAGGAAACGGGAATTCTTAGAATCCGGAAACCCGTAGCGAGCCTAAAAATAAATAAAACATGCAATAGTAACAATAATAATAATATATATATCCAGCGGAAATAAAAATCTTAAATATCATAATAACATTTTCATCATTGGATTTAAATCAATCTCATCACATATATAAAGTCTCTTTAATACAAATCCAGTTTCAATATAATACATCTCTTTAAAATAAAATACATGAAATCCAATACTTTAATTCACAACTACTACAGTGTCTAGATTATAAAAATAAGACTCAAGTAAGTAATTTACACAAAGAAGTCGGGGCGAAAGAAATCCGGCGTATCGACCTGCTATTGAGGTCTGAAGAAGTTGACTCTCCTGAAAAATAGTCAACGGAGGGGAGTCAGACCTCACTGAGTGAATTACTATAATATATATACATACACACTAAATGATAATGCATACAATCAACAATATATATATATCTAATATATATACAAGCAATACACACAGATGCAATAAAATAATTATATATATATTTTATTGAAATCATCTTTTATGAAGGATCACATAGAACCCTAGAATATCGTAACCTCAAAAATAGTGTTAGACAACACTCTAGCCATACAGGCTCACTTATCCAAATATATCCACTTAATCCATTTAGACAGTAGACTGGCCCCGAGACACTAAGTCAACCGAGCTCCAGCAGTCTGACTGCCAGTGTGATTGGCCCCGAGACACTTGGTGAACCGAGTTCCAGCAATCACACCCATAACACATCTCACACATCAATAATCACATCAAATTAATATTCACAAATAGTTAGTAATATAGCCTAAAGCTATAGGCATACCGGTACGTACTCGGTCCTAGTGCTGCCCACTAGGTAGCACGTTCTATTGATATCCTTCATCATTAATAATATAAAAACATTCATTTACAAAATAAATGATGCATAAATGTAAATGAAATAACAATATAATCCATATATATACCAGAAATATACCAAAAGTAAACCAGGTATATTTCGAGTATATATACGCCAAATAAATCCAGTCAAATCATAAATTAAACTAAAAATATATTTAAAAACATTTTAAATATATTTTATTAACAAAACATGTATATAATTTATTATATACCAAAAATAAACAAAAAATATACTTAATATAAACTTAAGAAATAATCAAATTATTTATGCATATTTAATCAACATAAAACATGCATTTCTAAATCATGCATCCTAAGCATATATATATAGTATAGTAACTCACCTAGTGCGCTCCACGAGACGAGTCCGACGGGCCTGGTCCACTAGCCCTTGGTCTCGGCGCAACTAAACAAGCAATAAATAATCGACATTAGAATAAACCTAACAAAAATCCTAGAATTCGATCTAGAGTATTAAATACGGAAACAGAATTAGGGTTCGACTGGATATCACGTTTTATGAGAATTCTACCGAAAATTCGGTAAAACCTCCCCTGTAAAACGGACATCTCTCTACTCAAAAGAGTAGAGCTGACCCTGCAAGGAAATACACTTCGAAAAACTACACAAGGCACAATCAAAATCCCACGGTCGAACTCCAAACTACAGTCCACCGACCGGGGTCCACAATCACAAAATAATTCTGAAAATACCAAAAATATCCTTATATCATAGAAATACATTTTATACACAGAAATTACATAATTAACCTTTAAACACTATAAAAACCGATAAAAACTCATTTTATTAGAAAAACCGTATATTATATATATAATTGAAAATAATTCACGAAAAATAGTTTTAATTAGTTAAAAATACTAAATAATTTTTATACCTTAAATAACTATTAAAACCAATTAAATTACATTTTTAGCCAATTTAGGGTAAAATTACCAAAATACCCCTATATATATAAATATACTTAAATTACTTCAAAAATTCACCAAAAATTATAAAATTATACAAAATTAATTTTCTCAAAATATTTATCAATAATATTAATAATTAAACTTAATTACCAATTAATTTCAAATAAAAACACATTTAACCTAATTTTTCCAAAATTCCATAAACTTCAATAATTCAAAATAAATACTTAGAAATTCATAAAAATTCCAAATAAATTCCTATAATTCATTTCAACACCTAATTTACCCATAAAACACAATTTCATAATTTAAATAATTAATTTCCGAAAATTAGAAAATAATATTAAAATATTCAAAAATACCCAAAAATCCAAAAAATCTCCAAAAATTCCAAAAAAATTCATACATGTAGATTAAGCTACTAGGATCAACATTTGTGAAGGGAGTTTTCATGAATCAATCAATTCAAAGCTCAAAAAAATCAAAAACCCTAATGTGACCGAAATTGAAAATTTAAAACCTAAGCAATTCTAGACCATTTAAGCTCAAACCAAAGCTAGAATCATACTCACCGGAGTTCAAGGAGAAGAAACAGACCGGCGGTGTCAAAAACGGTGGCCAGAATCACGAGGAAAGAAGAAAATGCAAACTCTCGGCTTCCGGCGATATCAAGCTTCCCTGGCGTCGGAAATGAGCTCTGCAGGCGGCGGAACGGCTAGAGGAAGGTGGTGGCACACCGGACAGCACTCTCATGACAAGGGAACGGCACGGCAGGCGTCCAGACGGCAAAGGGAAGGTGATCAGGGAAGAAGGAGGCTCGGGTGCAAAATGGTAATTTTCCAATTTTTTGATTTTTGATGTGTTATATGTATATATATATATACTTTATACTATATATTAAAATAATATTAAATTACACACATTAAATATACACCACACACATAAAATTTTAATATTTTAATAATTTATACTAAATAAAAATAATTAAATAACAATAAAACTAATAAATAATTAATAAAATATTAGGGTAATACTAAACCCTAATTAAATAAATAATTATATGTATACACGGTGTTTAATATTTTAAAAATATGTATGAGTTCATGCAAGTCCGAAAATATATTTAAAATAATTAATAATAAATTATTTACGTGAAAATTTTCCCGAAAATACAAGTCTCGGGAAAATTTTACGTAAAGCACTGTAAATAATGCACAATAATTAAAATAGATTTTAAATACATATCAACTCGTGAAAATATCGTAATATATATTCAAAAATTATTAACACTGTATATCTCGGTACAGTGTAAAAATATTTTAAAAACACAGGATATTACAGAGGATAATACTTGGCCTTTAAACACGAGACATTAAAAAGGAAAGATGAACAATTAACCTCCAAGCTTGTTTGGCCAACATAGCCACATTAAATTCATGAAGCTGCTTGTAACCAAGACCCCTATACTTCTTAGGCAAACTAAGTCTTTCCCAACATCTTATACCTTTCCCCACCCCTCTAGAACAACCCCACCAGTAACTGTTCATCATCTTTTCCAAATCAAAACACAAAGATTTAGGTAATAAAAACACATTCATGATAAAATTTGGAATAAATTATGCTATCGACTTCAATAAAATCTCCTTACCACCGTTTGAGAGCATCTTGGAATGCCAAGAATTAATACGATTCTAGACCTAATCCTTAACATAAATAAAGATAGCTTTTTTATTCTTCCCAATATACATAGGGAGGCCAAGATAAAACCTGTAATCTTGCACCACATACATATTAAATAAAGAAGAAATCTGAGACTTGATTAAATCCTCTGCATTTCTGTTGAAAAATAATGATTTAGAAAGATTAATTAACTGCCCAAAGGTGGCTTTATAAAGCTTCAAATAGTGTTGAACTACATTACTTTCTTGAGTATTAGCTTTGAAAAACAAGTAGCTAACATCGACAAATAAGAGATGAGAAATATGAGGAGTATTTCTAGCAACACAACAACCATGAATACGCCCCTGCACTTTTTTAGCACGAAGCAAAGCATTCAAAGACTCAGCGCAAAGAATGAATGAATAATGAGATGATGGGTCTCCAACATCTCTAATTGATTTTTGAATTAATCTTAGACTTTTGCAACTGAAATTATGCTCACAATCGTGAGGAAGAAGTCATGGCTTGTGAGGATTAAAATTAGAGTCGTTGCCTTTGAAATTTTATTAAAAATGCTTGTTGTGAGCTGTTACGAGGATGCTCATGAGCTAGGTGTGTCTACTCATGACCGTGAGCACTCTTAGTGAGTGTTGTTATCTGAAATGGCTTAAAATGAGCACCCAAAGAGGACAGCTCGTGACTGGCTCGTGAGGAGACATTTATAAGTCCAAAAATGTGTCTTTTTCACACATAAAATGTTTGAATACTTTAGGTATAAGATTGGGATATTATACTGTAAAGACCCAACATTTTAAATAAAATAATATTATTTTGGGATATGCAGTATTAATAATTTTAAATTTTATTCGTATATTGTTATTGTTAATTGCTAAAATTATTTATGTATTTTATTTTAAGGAATTATTTACGTAAAAATAATTTATTTTACGTGAGATTAATTGACAATATTAAATTTAATAACAATAATAATATTATTATTATTATTGTTAACATTATTGTTACTATTATTATTATTATTAATAAATTGACTGAAGGGAATTTTGATAATTTTATAATTTAATTAAAAAATATAAAAGTCAAAAATCAAAAACAGGTTAAAAGTCTTCTTCTTCTTCTTCACTCTCGATCACTGCTATCCAACCACCACCGAAGCCGCCTACCTGCAACCAACGACGGCCACCACTTCCCCTTCCCTCCATCTGTTGTTCAACTCCACCAGCCATTATCGGAACTGCTACACCACCAGAAACATAAGAGGCCGGAACTTGAAGCTTCCTCACGCTGGCGAGCTTCCGGCCACCCCAGCTCATCGAACTAGTCTCTTTTGAAGTCCTTGATTCGGTAAGTCCATTTATGAGCTCCGTTTAAGCTCAAAACCTCTAGATTTTTAGATATCTTCACTTTTTAGTTTATATGTTTTAGGGTTTTTGAATTTTTTGAACTTGATTTAGGTTGATTCATGAAAACTTGCTTTACAAATGTTGTTTGTTGTAGCTCAAGCTTCTCAAATACATTTTTTTTTGTGATTTTTTTGAATTAATTTAAATTTTGGTTAATTTTTTATTATTTTAATATTAAATATTGAATTTTTGATAATTATGTTAATTAATTATTTTTAATGGCAATTTAGTTGAATTTGTATTTTTAATGTGAGTTAATAATTTTAGAATATTTAAAATAATTTGTGGTGAATTTATATAATTTTTGAGAATATTAATTATATTATGTATATTTTGTATTATTGAGTTAATTGTGTAATTTTGTGAAAATTATAATTAAATATTTTGTTTTAGATGGTTTTAGAATTATTTAGAGTATTAAAATGATTTTTATAAGTTATTTATTATTTTTAACTAATTAATACTAATTTTTGAAAATTATATTCTAATAATATATTATTTACTAAATTGGTGATTAAATGAATTTTTAATAACTTTTAATATATATTTATGCTATTTAAGCTATTTGAATATATAAAAGTGAATTTTTACTATTTTATGTTGAATTTATTGAAAAATTGGATTTTTATTAATATTATATTATTATTTGGAATTTTTATTTAATAATTGTGAAAGTAATTGTATTTGGTGTTTTATTGTTTAAATATATTTTATTTTGGTGTTTTGAGGATATTTATGGAATTTATTAGTTTTTAATATATTTATTATTTTATTTGTATTTTTGGTGAATTGTGAACTTCGAATGGGAAATTGTGTATGTAATATTCCGAGTTTTAAAATATTTTTAAACTGCATCGGAATATGCAGTGTTAATAATTTTTGTATATATATATATATAATATTTTATAAGTTTGTTGTTTGTTTAAAGCTAATTTTAATTGTTTTACATTATTTTAAATACTTTACGTAAAATTTTTCCGAAAATTGTATTTTCGGAGAAATTGACACGTATATAATTTAATACTAATCATTTTGACTAGTTTTACGAACTTGCATGAACTCATATATAATTTTTAAAGTGCTAAAATAAATTTTATTTATGTGTATTTGTTTAAAATTAATTAGGGTTTAATTAATTACCTTAATTTTATTATTTAGTTTTAATATTAATTAATTAATTATAAGTGTGTAAATTATTAATATATATTAAAATATTTGAGTGGTGAGTATTATTTATGTGTGGGAATATATATATTATTATAATATAAAGTGTGGGTATATATATACATATATACATATTTATTTATCAAAATTAGCATTATTTACAGTTTTGCTACTCGGTCGCCCTCTTCCTTATTGATGCCATTTTCTTCCATTTCCGGCCATTCCAAGCTGGTTTTCTTGCCGATTTTGTGCCTCTCCTCCTTCCTCCTCCCTTTCCAGCCATTCCCGATGCCTGAAGCTCTCTATTCCGGTGTGTTTTGACCAGAAAACCAAGTAGAAGCTAAAAATTGATCAAGCTCCGATCTACGTGATTCCAGCCACCAAAATCGACACCATTGGTATCTATCTTCTCCTTGAGCTCCGGTGAGTGTGATTCCAAGCTTCGTTTCACTTAAAATGGTCTAGATTTCCCTAGGTTTCAATTTTGCAATTTCGGCCTATTAGGGTTTTTTTATTTTTTTGAGCTTCAATTTGATTGATTCATAAAAAATACCTTCACAAACTTTGATCCTGGTAGCTTAATATTCATTCTAGAATTTTTGTAGAATTTTTGGAATTTAATTTGATTTTTGGGTATTTTTTATTATTTTATTAATATTTTATAATTTTCAAAAATTAATTAATTAAATTATGAAATTGTGTTTTATGGTAATTATAGGTGTTGAAATGAATTATAGAAATTTATTTGTAATTTTTTTTAATTTTTATATATTTATTTGGAATTTATTAAGTTTATGTAATTTTGAAAAATAAGGTTAATTATATGTTTAATTGAAATTAATTGGTAAATTGAGTATATTTATTGATATTTTTGAATTATATGTTGATAAAATTAATTTCGAGTAATTATATTATTTTTGGTGAATTTTTGGATTTATTTTAGTAAATATATATATAGGAGTATTTTGGTAATTTTACACTAAATTGGCTAAAAATGTAATTAAATTGGTTTTAATAGTTATTTAAGGTATAAAAATGATTTATACAAATTATTTAGTATTTTTAACTAATTAAAACTATTTTTCATAAATTATTTTCAAATTATATATATATTATGCGATTTTTCTAAATAAATGAGTTTTTATCGGTTTTTAACATATTTTAGGGTTAATTAAGTAAATTGGATTGATAAAATGTATTTTTATTATATAAGGGTATTTTTGGTATTTTATGAATATTCTGTGAATTGTGAACCTCAGTCGGTGAGTTGTAGTTTGGAGTCCGATCGAGGGGTTTTGGTTGTGAATTCTGTGTCTATTTTTGAAGTGTGTTTCTTTGCAGGACCGGCTCTACTCTTTGAGTAGAGAGATGTCCATTTTACAGGGGAGATTTTATCGAATT
This sequence comes from Mallotus nudiflorus, assembly GCA_947683625.1. NCBI lineage: Eukaryota > Viridiplantae > Streptophyta > Magnoliopsida > Malpighiales > Euphorbiaceae > Mallotus > Mallotus nudiflorus. The sequence goes on along the minus strand of CANTUR010000187.1, from coordinate 2,074,830 downwards.
TTTGGTAAAATTCTCGTAAAACGTGATGTCCAATCGAATTCTGATTTTAATTTTGTGTCTAGTATTCTAGATTGAGTTTATAGGGATTTCTGTTAGATTTATTATAATGTCTGTTGTCGTTTGTTTGTTTAGTTGTGCCGAGACCGAGGCCTAGTGGACCAGGCCCGTCGAACCCATCTCGTGGAGCGCAATAAACAGTGAGTTGTTATTTTATATATATATGTTTTAGGGTGCATGTTTTAGAAATGTATGGTTTATTTTGATAAAATATGCATAAATGATTTAATTAGTGTTTAGGTTTATTTTTAGTTTATTTTCGGTATATTTTCAACTATATACATGTTTTATTAATAAATTATTCTTAAAATGTTTTTATGTATATTCATGGTATATTTTTAGTTATTTTGTAATTTAATTGGATTTATTTGACATATATATACTCGAAATATACCTGGTTTACTTTTGGTATATTTCTAGTATATATATGGTTTATGTTGCTATTTATTTCAAATTCATGCATCATTTATTTTTATGAATGTATGTTTTATATTTAAAATGAACGATATCAATAGAACGTGCTACCTAGTGGGCAACACTAGGACCAAGTACGTACTGGTACGCTGATAGCATTTAGGCTATATCACTAACCTATTTGTGAATATTAATTGGATTTGATTCTATGTGAGATATGATTTGGGAGTGTGATTGCTAGAGCTCGGTTGACCAAGTGTCTCGGGGCTAATTACACTGGCAGTCAGACTGCTGGAGCTCAGTTGACTTAGTGTCTCGGGGCCAGTCTACTGTCCAAATGGAACAAGTGAATATATTTGAAATAAGTGAGCCTGTATGGCTAGAGTGTTGTTTAATACTGTTTGAGGTTGCGATTTTCTAAGGTTCTATTTAATCCTTCATAAACTGTGATTTTCAATAAAAATATATATAAATGATTTTACTGCATCTGTGTGTATTTGTCTGTATATATATTTATTATATATACTATTGACTATGTGCATTATCATTTAGTTTGCATATATATATATTATAAAATTCACTCAATGAGGTCTGATTCCCCTTCGTTGACTATTTTTCAGGAGAGTCATTGTCTTTAGACCTCAGTAGCAGACCTTTACGCCGGATTTCTTCCACCCCGGCTTCACTATGTAAACTGCTTATCTGAGTTTTACTTATTAATCTAGACACTGTAGTAGTTGTAAATTATTGAGGGGTTTATGTATTATATTTGTTTGAGTTATGTATTTTAAGAATTTGAACTGGATTGTATTAAAAGTTTATTATATATATAAGATGAGTTGTTGGTTTAAATCCCATAGTGGATTATTATTTAATTATTTATGATTTTATTTCCGCTGCATAATATTATTTATGTTATTATTATTACTGCATGTTTTTTTTTTATTTTAAGGCTTGCTACGAGTTCCGGATTCAAAAAAATTCCCGTTCCCTAGCGCCGGTCATAGCCCCTATTTTGAGTCGTGACAGTGTAGTTCGAGATCCCAACCCAAGGTGTTGTGCATATGTGTTAGAAGTATGTTTTTTTTGCAAGATCAACTCTACTTTTTAGTAGAGAGATGTTCATTTACAAAGGAAGTTCTGCTGAATTTTTGGTAGAATTCTCGTAAAACATGACGTCAAGTCGATTATGAAATTTTGTGCTTTTCTGAGTTTCGTATTCCTAAATTGAGTCTCTTTTAGAAGTATAAGTTAGGAATTTATTCTGATTTGTATTATTATTTATTTTCTAGTTGCACCGAGACCGAGGCCTATTAGACCGGGCTCATTGAGCCAGTCTCGAGAAGCGCAGAATTATGAGTTCTTATTTTATATATACATCACATATAGGATGGATGATATTGAGTATTCATGTTTTTAATATGTATTTATACATGAATTATTTTATTAAATGTTTTAGTATATGTTAGGTATATTTTCAGTATATTTTTGGTATATTTCAATATATACGCATGTTATATTTTTAATATATACTTAAAATATTTTTGGTATATTCATGGTTTATATTTGGTATATTTATAGTTGATTTTGGATTTATATAGCATATATATACTTAAAATATACTTAGTATATTTTTGGTATATTTCTGGTATATATATGGTTTATTTCATTGTTATGAATGTTATTATGTTTAAATATGCATTATTTATTTCCCATATGTATATTGAATTTTATTTGAAGGACATCAATAGAACGTGCTACCTAGTGGGCAATACTAGGACCATATACGTACCGGTGCGATAGATTTTAGGGTTGAGTTATTTAATCACTTGAGGTGACTTTTATTTGATTGATTATTTGAGATTGATGTGATTGAGTAGTGTAGTTGCTGGAGCTCGATTGACCTAGTGTCTCGAGGCCAATCATACTGACAGTGAGACTGTTGGAGCTCGGTTGACATAGTGTCTCGGGCTAGTCTACTGTCTAAAATGGAAAAAGAGAATTAATTTGGAATTAAGTGAGCATGTATGGCTAAAGAGATATTTTTGTTAAGGTTAGTATAATTAGGGTTCTATTTGATCCTTCATCCAAATAAATATTTTTTAGCATTTATTATACACAAAAGTAATTTCAGCATCTGTGTGAAATGCATGTGTATATATATATATACTGATGTTTGATTGTATATGACATTAGGAGGTGCATGTATATATAATATAATAATTCACTCGGTGAGGTTTGAATCCCCTCAGTTGTTTATTTTTATAGGAGATTCCTCTTCTTTACATCTCAGTAGTAGGCCCATACACTGGACTTCTTCAGCCCCAGTTAGTTTATGTAAATTGCTTATCTGACTTTTATTGTATTTTTGAAAATTGCAGTAGTAGTGTTAGTATCTATAGAATGTTATTTTAATGTCAGAGACCTTTCTCTGAATATTGTATAATATTTTTATTTTATGATATAACATCGAGTATTTATTTTATATTGATTTAAGATTTTAATTCTAATATGTTTTAGTTATTTATTGCATGTTTTTTTAAGGTTTGCTACGGATTCTAGATTCGAAAGAATTCCTATTCCCTAGCACCGGTCATGACTCCTGGTTTAGGTCGTGACATATACTTCACTGAAATATAGTATAATGATAGTATTTTGTATTTCCAAACTTAAACTGATAATTTTGATACAAATAAGTTCCTATACACTTGAAAGAAATCATTAGAAACTTAAACTAATTGTCAATGTCTAAAATTAGAAGTTTGATAATGCAAATGGTCAACAAACTCCCCCTCTTCTATTAAGTAATGCAATTGTTGTTGCATTTCTTGGCATATGGTTGGTGCCTATAAAAAGCTTAATATTAGCTATTATTTTTTATTTGTGATGAATTAAAACCTAAATAGTATTCAGACTTGCCCTAGGATCATGCACAGCTCTTTGACATCCTCTTTTATTATGACCTAACTGCTTACAAATATCACACCTTACAATGCAAGATCTTTTTCTAGCATTTGAAGGAGCAGCTTCTCTATCTTCTCTTCTTCTAGCCACTTGAGGTCTATTAGAAAACCTCTTCAATGGAGGTGGTAGTACCCAATAAGCTAGATCATCTGTTTCAAGCTCAAAATATGGCATTAGATGAATCATGCCTTCATATGCCTTAAGGTATTTATCAATAGTATAATACTCATAGACACAGTCTTCTATGTTTGCTCTTTCATGTCCAATGCATATTGCAGCATGATTACATAGCATGCCACTTATGTTCCATCATTTGCAGCTACAAGTTTTATCCTTTAAACTCACAGTAAACCTTGCTTTTCCATCTTTCACTTCAAACTGGTCATTCCTGCTTAGTAGTATCCTACATACTCTACTTTCCATAATTGTTTTTTTTTTTTTGCATTCAAAACTAATGGCCCTCCCAAGTGCAGCCTTTAGCATATCTATGATGCAATCCATTCATGCATTTCTGCTTTATTGCATCAATTAGGTAAACTATAGGCAGACCTTTAATTTTTAGCACCCATGCAATAAAAGACTCGGTCATATTATTTATAATATGTTCACTTTTAGAATTAGGTAGGAAGGGATGTCAGCACCACTGATTGAAAGGGATTTGCATCAACTAATTATAAGTTATCCCATCTTGTTTTATTTTCAATGTCTTCATCACTTCCCAAAATTGAAATCCACTTGTTGCCCTTGCAGCCCACCAAAAATCTTTCCTAACTAATAAGCTTAGAATGTATTTCTTGTAGTTACTGAAAATATGTCTATAACAAAATCTATAGGATGCTGTTGGATAAATTAAATGGATTGCATCAATAATACCTTGTAGTGTCATTTAAAATTTTTCCCTCTCTCTCATGAGGCACTTTTTTTATTAAAGGATAAAATTGTGTGTTTTATAGGCCCACTCAAGCCAAAGCAGATGATATCTCACAGGTGTGCCTACTATTACATCATTCATTTCTCCCTTATGAGGAACCTTTTTTTATTAAAGGACAAAATAATGTAGTCTACAGGACCACCTAAGCCAAACTAGATAATACTTTATAAGTGAGCGTACCATTATATTGGTTAAGAGATAAAAGATTTAGATCCTTATAGATTCAAAATTTTCCTCTCCTTTGTGAGGCGCCTTTTTCATTAAAGAATAAAATTGTGCGATTTATGGGCCCGCTCAAGCCAAAGCTGATGATACCTTATGAGTGGGCCTACCATGTGAAAGGATTTGGGTCGAATATCATCACTAAACATAGTTACTAGTGAAAAGATTGTATACTATATTGCACATTTCTTCTGAATCAATATCACAAGTGACCCCTTCATCTAAGTTTAAGAGGCACCTTTTTTATTAAAAGATAAAATTGTGCAATCTGTGGACCCTCTCAAGCCAAAGCTGATGTGTCACAACCTAAATCGAGAGTCATGACTAGTGCTAGGAAACGAGAATTCTTTCGAATTTAGAATCCGTAGCAAGCCTTAAAAATAAAAACACATACAATAATAATATAAAAATGCGCCAGAATTAAAATTTTATTTAATATAAAAGCAAATCTTATATATCATATCATAATAAAAATATTTTATACAATAATCAAATACAAAATCCCAAACCAAATGCAACACACTTTTATCATAATAATACTACTACTACAGTTTCTAGAATATAAACAAGTGTTTAGATATAAAATTTACATAATCTAGTCGGGGCTGAAAAAGACCGGCATAAAATACTACTGGGGAGGTCTGAAGAAGAAGAAGATCCTATAAAAAAAATATTGAGGGGAGTCAGACCTCACTAAGTGAATTATTATAATATATTTACATGCAACATAAAGTCATATACAGTTAAGCGTCAGTATAATATATATATATATATACAGAAATTTTACACAGATGCTAAAATCCGCTTTTATATATAATAAATGCATAAAAAGTTTATTTAAGTGAAGGATTAAATAGAATGCTAAAATATCCGTAACCTCAATCAAAATATCTCACTAACAAACATGCTTACTTAATTCTAAAATAATTCTCTTTTCCATTTTTGGACAGTAGACTGGCCCCGAGACACTAAATTAACCGAGCTCCCTTAGTCTCACTATCAATGTGATTGGCCCCGAGACACTAGGTCAACCAAGCTTCCGCAAGCATACCACTCTCTCACTACAATTCTCAATAATTGAGTAATCAAATTTCACATCAAATGATTTCATAATCTCAACCCTAAAATCTAACGCATTGGTACATACGCAGTTCTAGTGCAGCCTACTAAGTAGCACGTTCTATTGATATCCTTCAAATAAATCGTATATTTATTGAAAATAATAAAGTGCATAATTAAAACATAATGGCATACATTTTAAAAGAATATACCACTTATATACTAAACATATACCAACCATATACTAGAAATATACCAATTATATACCAGAAATATACTGAATAAATACTAAAAATATTCCAAATATATATGTCACATATATACCAAAATATACCGAAAGTATACCAAATATATATTAAGAATATACCAAATATATGTGTCACATATATACCAAAATATACTAAAAGTATACCAAATATATACACAATCATTTAATCAAACAATTCATGTTTAAATACATTATGAAAACATGAATGCTCATAATTATGTTTTCTACATGCAATGCATATATAAAATAATAACTCACAGTTATGCGCTCCTCTAGACAGACTCGACAGGTCTGGTTCAATAGGCCTCAGCCTCGGTGTAACTATAGAAAATAAATAATAATAATAGTATCAGAATCAAATCCCTAACTTTACATTTCTAGGAATTCTAAAGGATGACTCGATCTAAGACACAACTCGACCACAAAACCAAAACTCAAGATCAACCCGACGTCATGTTTTATGAGAATTCTATCAAAAATTTGGCAGAATCTTCTTTGCAAAATAGACATCTCTCTACTGAAAGTAGAGCCAATCCTATAAGCAAACACATTTCAAATAGTACAAATGCACAACACCTCGGGTTGGGACTCCGAACTACATAATTTCCGAACCGAGGAACACAATTCTCAAAAATCAATATTTAATAATAATAATATAATAAAAATCATTAAAATAAATAAATCACAATACAATTTATTTAAATAACAAAAACATTAAAGCTAATTATTTTTCCAAATTAGATAATAAAATCTCAATAAATTACATATTATTAATAAAAATTCAATTTTTCAATTATTCAAAATTAAATAGTAAAATTCATAAATAATTATTTAAATAGTTCAAATATGTAATAAAAATAGTTAGAAAATCATTTAATCACAAAAATAGTAAATAAATTTATTATTTGAATATAATTCCAGAAATTATTATTAGTTAGTTAAAAATAGCAAATAATTCGTAAAAATTATTTTAATGCTATTTATTATTCCAAAATTATTCAAAACATACTAATTAACCATAATTTCAATTAAAACACCAAATTCACCAATTTATATTAATTTTTCTAAAAATTAATTTTTCACATAAACTTTTGAAAATTCACAATAAATAATCGAGACATAATTTCAACATACTTCCTTCACAAACTATACTCCAAATATTATAAAAAATAAAGGTTTTCTGGTGAGGGTCATAGGAACAATGACTCGCTAGAAAACTCAAAACCCAAAAATCCAAATAATTCAAAAAAATCAACAAAAAATATATTTGGAAAGCTTAAGCTACACACAACAACTTTTCTAAAGATAATAAACTCAAATCACAGAAAATAAAAGCTCAAAAAAATTTAAAACTAAAATTAACCTAATTAAAAACTTGAAGAAAACTCACAATATAAACTATCTAAGATTGAATCGAGCTAAGAACTAATTTTTCCAGACCAAGAGGGTTCGAACAAGCCCATGATCATAAGCTTTCATCGCCGGAATCATCACCGGCAATGTGAGGAAGATGTTGTTGCTATTGTTGTTGTCGAGCCGGAAACCAAGAAAAGGAGGACTCTGACGATGACATAAAGGTGAAGGGAAGGAGGGGAGGTGATGGTGATGTGTGGTGGTGGCAAGTGGAGGCTGACAGTGGGGCTAGGTGGTTCTAAGCAGTGACAAGAAGAGAAGAAGAAGAAAAAAAAGAAAAGAAAGTCTTGAAAATTTTTTATCGTGTCCTTTATATATATATTAACTAACTTTAATATATATACATATATATATATATATATATATAACATGACACTAACACATATATAAAATAATATTAATAATAATAATGACAACCATAATAATGATTATAATAGTAATAATAATAATAATAACATTCATAACAATAACGATAATAATATCAATAAATGAATAAATAATCATATATATACTAAAATTAAATTACATACAAATAATTATAATATATAAAAATTTAAAATATTATTAATACTGCATATTTTAAAATAATTTTTAATAATGATGACCCGATAATACCTTATACCTTATGAGTAAGCCTACCATTTGGGTCAGATATCATCACTCAACATAGTTACTAGTGAAAAGATTGTATACCACATTGCACATTTCTTCTGAATCAATATCACAAGTGACCCATTCATCTGAGTTCAAAAGATTATAGATTTCTTGTTTGACCTCATATAGGGTTATTTTGTGCTACTAGGTTTTTTCTAATAGACCTTTATTTAAACTAAAAAAACATATTCATAGAACTTTACTTAATCCACTTATATGCTTTCTAGATTGTGGATTTCAGTACCAAAAATGTATGAGAACTCTCAAAAATGTTGTTGGCACATGCACTAAGTTTGATCTGCATTCAAGGGAATTTATAGAAATAGATCATATGAAATGCCGTGCAACCCATGAATGTATAAAACACTAAAGGGTTTAAAAAAAGAGAGGATGATAACAAAGAGGAAGATGGCGATCCTAATGATAGTTTCACTAGTGTTAACAACTATATTCTTATGATTGTACGGGCTGAAGAGAGTCAAAGTACTTGTAGTTTGATGAGGCATGAAGTGTCAGATTACTACACATTCTTGAGAGAACTCTATGGTGCGTCGGTAGCATACCATAATTATGGTAGACAATTATTCCAACTAAATAATTTGTGCGATGCATGGCCAGGCTATGCCAAACGTTTCTACAGTGATAATGGGATCATGTAGTCCTGGCCACAGTTCCAGAACTGCTGGTTCTGATTTCAGTTCCATAATAACCATGAAACTGGACCGAAATTAGGCCTTAGCAACTAGTTGGTTTCGAATTGATTTTGTTTTTGGTTCTAATTTTTTTAATTTTATAATTATATTTAAATAATTTAAAATATTGTAATAATTAAAATAATTTAAATTAAATAAAAAACACTAATGTAATTAAAAATTGAAATGAATAAATTTTAAATAATAAATGAATTAAAATTAATAATGAAAATAATAGAAAGGGTTTGAACTTAATTTTCTTACAAAAAATAATAATAATGAAATGAATAGTAGTAGTAATAATAATAATTAGAGAGTAATAATAATAAATTTTGTCAATTCGGAACTGGAACCGCCAGTTCACAGTTCAAATTTTCTTAAACCAACCATAAATCAGTCTTCCTTTGGTTCTGAATTTGATCGGTTCTGAGTTTAACCAGTTTTTATTGGGAAAATTAACAAAGTTGGTGCAGTGGAATAATTTTATAGAGGCAAAATAATATAATTGCAGAAATAATTAAATAAGTAAATTAAATGAAGGCGGTTAGACCAACCAATGGGTGAATATAATAGGTGGTTAAATAGGGCAATAGGTGAGTAAGATAGACAGTTAAATCAGCCGTATAAATAATAATAATAATAATAATAATAATAATAATAATAATAATAAAATGATACCAATATTTTAATGTGGTTCACCCTTAATTTTTTGGCTACTTTTATAGGACAAAAACAAAATAATTCTTCCATTATAAAAATAATAAGTACAAGAGAGAGTTTTCTCTAAATTAACACTAGAGGTACACAAAAAATCTCACCAAAATAGTGGCACTCAAAGTGTTTTCCAAACACCCCAAAATAATTTCCTCACTATTTTGTCATTCACCCTTTGAGAAAAATTTCTCAAACCCTTTTAAAATACTCTCTCCCTTCACAAGCACACAAAGCACTCTAATTTTGCTTACTCGTTGCTCTCTCTATATTTTTTTTTTCTTTTGCTTGTTTTTTCATATAATCCTTGCCCCTGCAGATGGCTATTTATAGCCATATGCATAAAGAAAAACAAAATGTTTTTTTTTTTCATTTGGTAGGCACCGAATTTTTATTTTTAACTTCTCCTTTTATTTTATTTATTTATTTTAATATAAAGCTTGTGGGCTCCATTTGGAGGGACCTATAACAATTCTCCCCCTCCCGACTACGTGGAGGTTATCACCATTCTAACGGCTAATCGACAAAATTCAAACTTCTCATTTGGTATAATTTTTGTTAACACGTCTAATCCATTTTTATTAGTATTGATCTTATCTAGCTACAATATCTTCTTCTCCAATACATCCTGTATCCAATGATATCTCACATCAATGTGCTTTGATCTAGAATGGAAGGAGGAATTCTTACTAAGGTGGATAACACTCTGACTATCACAAAACAGCTCGTATTTGTCTTGCTAAAAATCGAGTTCATTTAAGAACTTCTTCATCCATAGCAATTCTTTACAAGCTTCAGTTGCTACAATAAACTCCGCTTCAGTGGCAGACAAAGCAACACATTTTTATAATTTTGACTGTCATGTCACTGCTCCCCCTATAAATGTAATCAGGTAACCAGACGTTGACTTTCTCGAGTCAACATCACCTGCCATGTCTGCATATGTGTATCCAGGTAATACTTGTTTGGTGTCTCCAAAACATAAGCATATTTTCGACGTTCCACAAAGATACCTGAAAATCCATTTTACTGCAACCCAATGTTCCTTTTCAGGATTTGAAAGGAATCGACTCACAACTCTAACTGAGTGTGTAATATCTGGCCGTGTACATACCGTGGCATACATCAAGCTACCAACTGCTGAAACATATGGAACTCTATCCATCTCTTCCTTCCCATTATCAGTGGAAGGGCTTTACTGAGAAGTTAATTTAAAGTGATTAGTAAGAGGACAATTAACCACTTTAGCATTATACATGTTGAACCTCTAAAGTACCTTCTCAATGTACTTCTCTTGTGACAACCATAGTTTCTTGATGCCTCTATTTCTGATAATTTTCATGCCAATAATCTGCTTTGTTGGTCCTAAGTCTTTAATGGCAAAAGACTTACTTAAGTGCTTCTTCAAGCTGTTAATTTTGGAAACATTCTAACTAACTATTAACATGTCATCCACATAGAGCAACAATATAATAAAGCCATCATTAGAGAATTTCTGAACAAATACACAATGGTCTGAAGTGGTCTTCTTATAGCCTTGCTCCCCCATAACAGACTCAAACTTCTTATACCATTGTCTTGGTGCCTGTTTCAAGCCGTACAAGGTTTTCTTTAATTTGCAAACATAATCCTCTTTTCCCTTTTCTCTAAAACCCTATGGCTACTCTATGAATATTTCTTCTTCCAAATCACTATGAAGGAAAGTAGTTTTAACATCCATTTGCTCAATCTCCAGATCAAAACTTGTTGCCAAACCCAGCACAGTACGGATGGATGTCATCTTTACGACTGGAGAACAAATCTCATCAAAGTCAATACCCTTTATCTGGTTGAATCCTTTTACAATCAGTCTAGCTTTGAATCATGGCTGAAGACTGTGCTCTTCATGATTAATTTTGAACACCCACTTATTCTTCAAAGCTCTCATACCTTCAGGCAACTTCACCAGCTTAAACGTCTTGTTCTCATACAGAGACTTCATCTTATCTTGCATAGCTTCAAACCATTTCAGCTTGTGTTCATCATTAATAACTTCTTCAAAGCTTTCTAGCTCTCCTAATCTTGAGGATATCTGGTACAAGGTTGTCTGATTCTATCTGATCTCCTCAGTGGCACTAGGGAAGCTTCATCTGCCAGTGGTTAATTATGAATACCATTATTATCATTTTTAGATGGAATCTCAATGGGAGCATCTTCATTACCTTCATCTGGCGGAATAACTTCATTTTCATCCCGAACTTCCCTAGGCACCATTGTTGGAGGAACAAACTTTAAATTTGAATCATCTTCAGAGTTAGGGAAGTTCTTCTCAACTCTAACAACATCTTCGATTATTTTATCTTCAATAAACATAACATCATGACTTCTAACAAGCTTCTTTTGGACTGGATCATAAAATCTATAACCAAGTTGATCTTGACCATAGCCAATGAACACACATTGTTATGTCTTGACATCAAGCTTGGACCTCTCATCTTTAGGAACATACACAAAGGCTTTGCACCCAAAAACCCATAAATGACCATAGAAAACATCTTTTCCTGACCACACCCTCTCTGGAGTGTCAGACTGTAGAGGAACATATGGTGAAGGTTCAACACATGCATTGCTGTAAGTAGAGCTTCACCCCAAAATGTTTTAGGAAACTTTAATTGTAAGAGTAGAGCTCTGACTCTCTCCATCAAAGTCGTCTTGTTCATCCTCTCAACTAAACCATTCAATTGCGGGGTCTTTGGAGGTGTCCTTTGATGTCGAATACCATGCTCTTTGTAATAAGCATCAAATGGTCCAGAATACTCTCCCCCCTATTGTCTGTCCGAATGCACTTCAGCTTTTTACCGGTTTGTCTCTCCACTAAGGTGTGCAATTCCTTGAAGACATTTAACACCTGTTCTTTTGACTTCAAGGTGTGTGCCCACGTCTTCCGAGAATGATCATCAATGAAAGTCATAAAGTACTAACAACCACCAAGTGACTTTGGCATGGGCCTGCACAAGTCTGAATGAATTAAATCCAACACATTTTTTATTCTAGAAGGAGGAGAACTCCTAAAAGCAACTCTGTTTTGCTTTCCTACAAGATAATCAACACATTTCTCCAAATGCACAAGATATAGTCCAAATAACACATTTTTCTTGGCCAATACTATCATTCCTTTCTCACTTATATGGCCAAGTCTTCTATGCCATAACTCGACTGTACTATTATTCTCCACAGCATTCACTACGTCTTTGGAGATATTTGCATGCATAAAGTATAATGCTGAGTCCTATTTACCTGTAGCCACCACCAGTAAGCCTTTAGTGAGTTTCCATTGACCGTTATGGAAGGTGTTGCAAAAACCTTCATCATCAAGTTTGCCTATTGAGATCAAATTCAGGCGAATATTTGGAACATGTTTGACATTCTTCAAAATTAGTCTTGTGCCATTTGCCATTTCTAAACACACATATCCTTCACCAACAACTCTTATTTGATTGTCATTTCTCATCTTCATAAATCTAGAATCTCTTAGAGTGTAGGATGAAAAAAATTCTCTTCGAGATGTAGCGTGAAGCACCACTGTCAATCACCCAACTGGTCTCATGGGTAGTAAGATTAATAGTATCATTATAAAAAAGGACATTGAATTCTTTGAGAAGATTTGCTTCATCATCATTAATGCTGTCATTTTTTCTCACATCTTTGCCTTTGTTCTTATCCTTAAACTTTCGACAGAACTTCTTGATGTGGGCTTTCTTTTTGCAGTAATGGCATTCAATATTTGCATACTTTTTTGACTTTCCTCTGCTCTTATCTTTTTGCTTTGAGCTTCGAGTCTCACTTCTCCTGTCACGACCCAAAACAGGGGCCATGACCGGCGCTAGGGAACGGGAATTCTTTCGAATCCGGAACCCGTAGCAAGCCTAAAAATAAAATAAAAATGCAATAATAACCATAAAAATATAATATGCAGCGGAAAATAAAATCATAAATATTACAATATCATCCATAACAACTGGATATAATTCAAAACTCATCACATCACATATATAATCTCATAAATGTATAATCTTTATACAAATCCAGTTTTAACATAATACATCTCTTTAAACAAATACATAAAATCCAATACTTTAATTTACAACTACTGCAGTGTCTAGATAAAATAAATAAGACTCAAGTAGACAATTTACATAAAGAAGCCGGGGTGGAAGAAATCCGACGTATCGACCTGCTACTGAGGTCTGAGGAAGTTGACTCTCCTGAAAAATAGTCAACGGAGGGGAGTCAGACCTCACTGAGTGAATTACTATAGTATATATACATACACTCTAAGTGATAATGCATACAGTCAACAGTATATATATAATATGTATATATACAGGCAAGTTCATACAGATGCAAAAAAATCATTTTATATATTTTGTCTGAAAATCAACTTTTATGAAGGATCACATAGAACCCTAGAATATCGCAACCTCAGAAAATAGTGTTAAACAACACTCTAGCCATACAGGCTCACTTATACCAAATATATCCACTTAATCCATATGGACAGTAGACTGGCCCCGAGACACTAAGTCAACCGAGCTCCAGCAGTCTGACTGCCAGTGTGATTGGCCCCGAGACACTTGGTCAACCGAGCTCCAGCAATCACACCCAAACCACATCTCACACATATCAATAATCATAATCAAATCGATATCCACAAATAGTCAGTAATAAAGCCTAAATACTATAGGCGTACCGGTACGTACTCGGTCCTAGTGCTGCCCACTAGGTAGCACGTTCTATTGATATCCTTCAGTAATAAATAATAAAACATTCATTCACAAATACATGATGCATGAATTTAAATAAATCAACAATATAAACCATATATATACCGAAAATATACCAAACATAAACCAGGTATATTTTGAGTATATATACGTCAAATAAATTCAATCAAATCATGAATTAAACTAAAAATATATTTAAAAACATTTTAAATATATTTTATTAATAAAACATGTATATAATTTATTATGTACCAAAAATATACCAAAAAATATACTTGAATATAAATCATGTTATTTATGCATATTTAGTCAAAATAAAACATGCATTTTCTAAATCATGCATCCTAAACATATATATATAATATAGTAACTCACCTACTGCGCTCCACGAGACAGGTCCGACGGGCCTGGTCCACTAACCCTCGGTCTCGGCGCAACTAAACAAGAAATAATTAATCGACATCAGAATAATCCTAACAGAAATCCTAGAATTCAATCTAGAGTATTCAACACAGAATTGGAAATTAGGGTTCGACTGGATATCACGTTTTACGAGAATTCTACCGGAAATCCGGCAGAACCTCCCCTGTAAAACGGACATCTCTCTACTCAAAAGAGTAGAGCCGACCCTGCAAAGAAAATACACTTCAAAAATAACCACCACAATCGATCACAACCCCTCGGTCGGACTCCAGACTACAGTCCACCGACCGGGGTCCACAAACACAGAAAATATATTCAAATATACCAAAAATATCCGTAAATTATAAAAATACATTTCATACGTAGAAATTACATAATAAATCTTGAAACACTGTAAAAATCGATTAAAACTCATTTTATTTGAAAAACCGTATATTATATATATAATTGAAAATAATTCCCGGAAAATAGTTTTAATTAGTTAAAAATACTAAATATTTTGTAGAAATCATTTTTATACCTTAAATAAATATTAAAACCAATTAAATTACATTTTTAGACAATTTAGGGTAAAATTACCAAAATACCCCTATATATATATATATACCTAAATTACTTCAAAAATTCACCAAAAATCATACAATTATCCAAAATTAATTTTCTCAACATATTTATCAATAATATCAATAATTAAACTCAATTAACCAATTAAATTCAATTTAAAACACAATTAACTTAATTTTACAAAATCACATAAACTTCAATAATTAAAAATAAATACTTAGAAATTCATAAAAATTCCAAATAAATTCCTATAATTCATTTCAACACCTAATTCAACCATAAACTCCAATTTCATAATTTAAATAATTAATTTCCGAAAATTCGAAAATAATATTAAAATATTCAAAAATACCCAAAAATCCAAACAACCTCCAAAAATTCTACAAAAATTCATACATGAAGATTAAACTACCAGGAACAACATTTGTGAAGGAAGTTTCCATGAATCATCCAAATTGAAGCTCAAAAAAATCAAAAACCAAAAGTGGCCGAAAACTTCAAATCAAAACCTAAGCAATTCTAGATCGTTTTAGCTCAAACCAAAGCTAGAATAACACTCACCGGAGCTCAAGGAGAAGATAGAGACCGGCGGTGTAGAAAACGGTGGCCGGAGGAGGGAGAAACGACGGTGAGGAATAGTGGTGGCGTCGGGCACCCACGGGAAGAAGAAGAAGAAGAAGAAGAAAAAGAAAAAGAAAGAAAAAGGAAAGAGAAAGGAAAAGAAAAAGAAAGAAAAAGGAAAATAAAAAGAAAAAAAAAGAAAAAAGAAAAAAATAATAAATTTTAATAATTTAATAATAAATAAAATAATCAAATAATAATAAATAAATAATAAAATATTAGGGTAATAATAAACCCTAATTAAATAAATATACACACACAAGCTTTATTTATTAATTTAAAAATATGTATGAGTTCATGCAAACCCGTAAATACATTTAACATAATTAATAATAAATTGTTTACGTGAAAATTTCCCCGAAAATGAAAGTCCCGGGAAAATTTTACGTAAAATACTGAAAATAATAGACAGTAATTAAAATAGGTTTAAAATACATATCAACTCATAAAAATATCGTATATACAGTCAAAATTATTGACACTGCATATCCCGGTACAGTGTAAAAATATTTTTAAAAACACGGGATATTACATCTCCCCCTAAAATTTACAACAAGGATATCTGAATATGTTGAAAAGGCACCCTTTGATCTACGTCTCATCTCTTCATTTAAAATACCATTTTTGACAAATTCCATACTCACTACACCATTTGGTGCATAGTTTGTAAGTGAAATCTTTAAAGTCTCCAATGACTCTGACAGATAAGCCAACACCATAAGAGTAAGAATTTCATTGTCAAAATTTATGCCCATTCTAGACAATTGATTGTAATAACCCGAGATTTTATATATTTTTAAACTACATCAAGATATGCAGTATTAATAATTTTAATAAATATATTTGACTATTTAATTAGTTTGATAATTATTAAAGTTATTTTTAATTATTTTAAGTTTCCTATGTAAAATTTTCCCGAGAATTTCATTTTTAGGAAAATAAAACCTAAATAAATATTTATTTATTTACGTTAGTCCATTTTATTAAATTGCATGATTCCATGCATGATTATATTTTCATATTAATATATATATACATACATACATACATACATACACACACACACACACACACACACACACATATATATATATATATATATATATATATATATATATAAAGTTAGCTAATTTACGATTTCTGCCATTGCCCTTAACCTTCCCTTTCCCACGTCCCTCACCCCTCTCATCACTGTGCAACGCCGTTCCCTCACTGTCACTACGCTTCCCGGTGTGTCACCACCATTTCCAGCCTGCTCCGCCGCCTGCCACCTTCTTCTCTAATGTTGTTTGGCTTGATTTTGACCGAGAAGCCGAAATTTGACTTTATTGTCGTTCACCGTGATTCCGGCCACCAAACACCGCTGATATCATTCTCTTCCTTGAGCTCCAGTGAGTGCATTTCTAAGCTTGGTTTCACTTGTTTTGGTCTAGATTTTGATAGTGAGCAATTTTTCCAATTTGGCCATTTTTGGTTTCTTTAATTTTTTTGAACTTCAATCTTGATGATTCAAGCTTAATTCCCTTACAAAAATTTCTCCTAGTAGCTCAATCTACATCCTATAATTTTTTTAGAATTTTTGGAATTTATTTTGATTTTTGTGAATTTTTTATTATTTTATTAATATTTTCTAATTTTCGTAAATTAATTAAATAAATTGTGAAATTGTGATTTATGGTGTTTATAGAGGTTGAAATTAATTTTATAATTTAATTTTTAATTTTTGTGATTTTTGTGTAATTATTATAATTTTATTTAGTTTATGTAAATTTTGGAAATATAGGTTAAATGAGAATTTTGTTAAAATTAATTGGTTAATTGAGTATAATTATTGATTTTATTGAATTATATGTTGAGAAAATAATTTTTGAATAATTATTGTATATTATGTGAATTTATATATATTAGGGGTATTTTGATAATTTGATAATAAATTGATTGAATATTAAATTAAATTGATTTTAATAATTATTTGAGGTATAAAAATAATTTCCACTTTGATCTGCATGCTTCATGGGCCTACCTCCCACTGTTTCTCACGGAGACCATAAAACACAATGCAATATGTCCATACTGTACTGATCATAAAAAGTTCCGTTGAATTTTTTTTTTTTTCAGAAAATTTCACACAATGTCCTGCTGAATGCAATTAGCTGGGTACATTTTTTCTTTTCAGTTTTTTTCTTACTTTTAATTTTGTCAAGATTTTAGGCCATTTTTAAAAAGTGATGGCAAATTTTTATTTTGTTTGGTATTTTTATTTTTTCATCTTTTTTTTTTTTCATTTTTTTGTAATTCTTTTTTTACCTGAGTCATCTTTAATTCAAGTTTATTATTTGATTTGTATATTTTAAATAATTTGATTTTATATTCTAAATAATAATTTTTTATTTTGATACTTAACTATTATTTATAATATAAAAATTAAGTTAATTAAAAAAAATTACACATAGTTTTCAATAATTATTTTTTTCATAATTATTAACAATTTAGAAATTAAATGAATTAAAGTAAAAATTACTCATATTATTCAATAATTATTTTTCAATAAAATAACAAAAATTATGAATTATATCCAAAAAATTATTATTTTTATCATTTATACTAATGAAAGTAAAAATTATATTTATGGTCTTAATTTTATTATTAATGATGAAAAAACTGAAAAAAATAAAAATTAATAAAAATAAACATTCAACAACTATAAAATTTTGTTGCTTTTGTTGGTTTTAGTTGATTTTTGTTGTTTTAATTGTAGATTTCAATTATTTTTGTTGTTTCTTTTTGTTTATATTTATCGATTTTTGTTAAAAATAAAAAAATAACAATAAAAATTATGAGATATATAAAAAAAATTATTATTATTATTATCATTAATACTAATAAAAATGAAAATTTTATTTATAGCCTTAATTTTGTCAATAAAAACATAATTTAAAAAGTAGTAAAAATAAAAAAATTAACAAAAATAAATAAAAATAAACAACAATCAACATAAATTGTTATTGATTTTTGTTGTTTCAATTATCGTTTTTAGTTTTTTTTTTTAGTTTTTTTTTGTTTATTTTGTTGATTTTTTTAACTTTTTTTTATATTACAAATACAACATAAAAATTATAAATTTGTTACATATTAATAATCAAATAATTATCAAATAATTTTTTTTAAAAAAAAGAAGTTGCTAGACATGTTAATAAATAAATTAAAGTAAAAAAATAAAATCCTTATTCTTTAGAAATATAAAAGTATACAATTTTATTTATTTATTATTGTTACAACAGTTGAAGATATTTATTTCTTGATTAAACAACAATTAAAGACATTTAGTTTATAATTATTCATTTGATAAACAAAAGTTTTAAGTGAAAAAAATATACAGCAAAAAAAAGAAAAAGTTGAGAATAAAATGAAGATAGTACCTTAAAAATTAAAAAAAGATGTTGAGTAAAAAAGAATTGAGAAAAAAAGATGAAGACATAAGAAAAAAATGTTGAGAAAAAAAAAAGATAAATATAGTACAACAAAAATAGAAAAAAATATTTAGCAAAAAATTTTGAAAAAAAATGTTGAGCAAAAAAATATTGAGAAAAAAATAGATAAAAACAGTAAAAAATTACTAATAAAAAATAAATTAAAACAATATAAAGCAAAAAAATTATTAAAAAAAATAAAAAGTTAGAAAAAAAAAGTATGAAGTTAAAAAAAAGTTGAAAAAATGTTGGAAAAAAGTGTCAACACTAAAAATAAAGGTTGTAACAGGAATAAACTACATTTGAAAGAATTAATTTTTTGTAAAAATATTTTTAAAATTTTTTACGGTCAATGAATTTAAATTTTTTTTTTCTAATACATTTATGTAAAATTTTTATTTTATTTTTTTTATCGTGTTCTCTGTTTTTGTTTGCCATTGTGTTGCGGTATTTTTGCCACTCTTTTTTTATGGTTTTTTGCGTTGGTTCTGCGCCATTGTGTTGCTCATCCAGATGCAGGTGAATGGAAAGATCATTTCGTGCTGCTTGCCACTAATTTTCTACGCATTTCAGATGATCGAGTCATCGACCATTTCAGATTTTTTTTTTTTGAACTGTATTTCAGATGATTGAATCATCGAT
Source organism: Mallotus nudiflorus (assembly GCA_947683625.1). NCBI lineage: Eukaryota > Viridiplantae > Streptophyta > Magnoliopsida > Malpighiales > Euphorbiaceae > Mallotus > Mallotus nudiflorus. Next base: position 2,054,962 of record CANTUR010000187.1, on the reverse strand, counting down.
TTTTTTAAAAAAAAAAAAATAGTGCAACAGGAAAATTTTACTATGATACAGGTAACGATGAAATTTTAAAGAATTCACTATTTCTTGAATACTAATTTTGGTCATAGTGACATGCTAATAGATCAAATATTTGAATGTTACACATGATGGAGGTAAATTTGTGCAACAGACAAATTTCACTATCTCCAGCTCAACAAGACGTTAATATATATATATATATATATATGCACGAAAGAAAAGAGAAACAAATAAAATTATAAAAAGATTTTTTCCTCGTTATTATATAAAAATTTGATAATTTAATAATTTACTAATTAACTTATATTAAATTAATTAAAATATAATTTTAATTTAATTGAAAATATATTTACTATTATAATTAAATTAGCTTCTATTTTATCTTTAATAAAAATTATATTAATTAAAATGTAATTATATTAATTAAATTATGTTAACAAAAATGCAATTCTAATTTAATTGAAAGTATGTTTCATATTTTAATTAGATTAACTTTTATCTTATCTCTCATAAAAAATAAATTAATTAAAATTTTAGTAGTAATTTGGTTAAAAATATATATTTTTCTATTTTAATTAGGTCTACTTATATTTTATCTAATATAAATCAAATTAAATAACATAATTTTATAATTAGTCTTACGAAATTAAATTTAATAAGTAGATAATTAAAATCAAAATTAATAAATTTTATAAAATAATTAATTATGAAAAATATTAACATAAAAAATGTTGAAAAATTATTATGTTTAAATAGAAAATTCATAAAAATGTAATAAACAACTATATTATAACTCTATCAAGTTTGTAAAATTATATTATTATTTAGATAAAAATATTGAAAGAGTGTTGTATAATTGTTTAAATAGAAAATTTATTAAAATTTTTATCTGTAATCATATTTTAAAAAATAGAGCATATAATTTGTTTAACAGTAGTATTTTTGCAAAAAAAAAATAGTATAATTATCATTTTTAGATTTTTCATAAAATTTAATAAAAAAAGTTAAAATTAAGTTAATTAATCTTTATCATGTATTTATTAGTCAAAATTAAAAAAAAAAATACACTTGAGTGAATAAAAGTATTAAAATCAAAGATATTGAAGATATAAAGTGTTACTGTTTAAATAAAAAATTTACTAAAATTGTAATAAATTATGAGTTTAATGAGATTGTAATATTTAAATTGTTATATAAAGAAAATATAAATTTTTATTAGAAAATAACTAATGATCTTTTTATTATCTGATGATTAATTATGGCCATAATATTTTTTAATAAAATTAAATGATAATTGATTAATTAATTTGTTCAAAATTATTTTTTAACTTTTATTTTATCTAATAAAAGTTAAATTAATTAAAATATAATTCTAATTTAGTTGAAAGTATATTTCCTATTTTAATTAGATTAATGTCACGACCCAAACCAAGGGTTATGATCGGTGCTAGGAAACGGAAATTCTTTCAAATTCAGAACTCATAGCAAGCCTTAAAAGAATAAAAGCATGCAATAAAATAAATAAAAATACGACATAATTAAAATCGTAAATCAATATATATAAAAGTAAATATTTCTGTCATAACATTTAGCAAAATATTTTACATAATATTCAAAGACAAGCCTTTGATAAAAGATACATGCAACCGATACAAAATACAACCACTATTGATAGTAAAAATGACTACTGTAGTTTTCTAGAATACAATTGAGATCATGTAAGTAATTTACATAAATAAGCCGGGACTAAAGAAGTCCGGCAGATCGGCCTACTACTGAGATCTGAGGAGGAAGACTCTCTTGTAAAAATATCAACTGAGGGGAGTCAGACCTCACTGAGTGAATTATTATAGTATATATATATGCATCTACTAATTTCAAATGCAAACAGTCATTAGTATATATATATACAAACATATTCACACAGATGCTGAAATCACTTTATATAATAAATGCAGAAAAATATTTTATTTATTTATGAAGGATCAATAGAACCCTAATTAAATCACAACCTCAATCAAAAATATACAACTAGTCATACAGACTCACTTAATTCCAATTAAATAATTTATTCCATTTTGGACAGTAGATTGGCCCCGAGACACTAAGTCAACCGAGCTCCAACAGTCTGACTGTCAGTGTGATTAACCCCAAGACGCTAGGTCAACCAAACTCGCGTAATCACACTGCTCAATCACATCAATATCAATAGATAATCAATCAAATGACACCGCAAATAAGTTAGTAATTAACTCTAAAATCTATCGCATCGATACATACTCATTTCTAGTGCAATCCATTAGATAGCACGTCCTATCGATATCCTTCAGATAAAAATCATGCATATTCATGGAAAATAATAAAATACTCAATTAAAATAAAGTACCATATAATATACAGGAATATATTAACAATATACCAAAAGTATACAACATGCATATATATCAACATATACTAAAAATAAATCAAAAGTATACTAAATTATTTAATGAATTAAATCAATTTAAAACATATATTAAAAATATAAAACCCTAAAATCATGTGTTCTAATGCAAAGCATATATATAATATAATAACTCACAATGTTGCACTCTTCGAGACTGGCTCGACTGGTCTGATCCACTAGGTCTCGATCTCGGTGCAACTAAAAAATAAAGTAACGATAAATCATGATAAATCTAATTTATACTTTTAAAGAGACTTGATTTAAGAGTATAAAAACTCAGACAAAACACAAAATTTCAAGATCGACTCAACATCATTTTTTACGAGAATCCTATCGAAAATTGTCAGAATCTCCTTTGTAAAACGGACATCTCTCTACTAAAAAGTAGAGCTGGTCCTGCAAAAAAAATGTACTTCTAATACCAGAATATTCAACACCCTCAGTTAGGATTCCGAACTGCACAATTCCCAATCGAGGTTCACAAATTCACCAGAAATACTAATAAAATAATAAATATATTAAAAATCAATAAATTCCACAAATATCCTCAAAATATAAAAATGTAATATATTAAACAATAAAACACCAAAAATAATTATTTTCAAAATAATTATTTAAAAATCCCAAATAATAATATAATATTATTAAAAATCCAAATTTCTCAATAATTACACATAAAATAATAAAAATTCATTTTATAAATCCAAATAACTTAAATAACCCAAATATAAAATAAAAAGTTATAAAAACTCATTTTATCACCAATTAAGTAAATAATATATTTTTTGAAAATTAGTATTAATTAGTTAAAAATAGTAAATAATTTATAAAAATCATTTTAATACCTTAAATAATTATAAAACAATTTAAAACATATTATTTAACTATAATTATCACAAAATTACACAATTAACCCAATAATTCAAAATATACATAATATATTTAATATTTCACAAAAATTATATAAAATCATAAAAATTATTTTATCAACATACAATATTCTAATATTAACTAAAAATTATAATTAAACATTAATTTCAACAAAAACTTAACTTTAATCTAATTTTCCAATATTTACATAATATAAAAATATTCATAAAAATTATATAAAATTCACAAAAATTCATTTCTCAAAACTAAAATTAATAATAATTTAGAATAACACCAAATACAACAAATTTATAATTTAAATAATTAATTAACAAAAATTACATAAATAAAATAAAATAATTAAAAATTCACCAAAAATCAAATAAATTCTAAAAATAAAAAAATATATATATAGATGTAGATTGAACTTATAGGAACAACATTTGTTAAGGTGGATTAATTGAATCAAACGAAATCAACCCTAAAAAAAATTTGAAACCCTAATACTCAAAACTAAAACTTCAAAAAAACGCAAAAATAGATGGATTAAAGCTCAAACCGAAGCTAGAATCAAGTTCATCAAAGTTTGAGGAGTTAAAGGACATTGGAAGAACTTGGAGTGGTGGCTGGAGGAAGGAGGAACACTTGTGATGCCCACTGTCGCTGCTGCTGCTTCTGCCCGGAGAAGAAGAAGAGAGAGAGAGAGAGAGAAGAAGCTAGCGACGTTGGCAGGAGGTGGTGGTGGAAGGCTGAAAGGCACACCAACGATAGGAGAATCAGACAGTGGCACGGGGAGGGTAGGCTTTGGGGTGTTCTGTGCAGTGTTGTGTTTGTGTGTATTTATGAATATATATTATAAAATTTTATTAAAATGTGGTCAGACTAATAATTAGTCAACTTAAATATATAACCACACTTAAAATAGAATATACACTTATATATATATATATATATATATATATATATATATATATATATATATATATATATATATATATATATATATATATATATATATATATATATATATATATAATTATACACACATTGAATAATCATATATATACACATATAAATAAATACGCAAACCTTAATAATAATATATTACAATACATAAAATAACATCAAAAAATAATTATAATAATAAACTATATTTATGAAGTAATTAAATAATGAGAATAATATTCGAAACAATGTCAATTAATAAAAATAATAATAGTACTTAAAATAATATTATTAAAATAATACTTTCCGAAAATAATACCAATAACACTAACCCTAATATTTAAAAAATATAGCTTTTAAAATACGAATTTACGTAGAAAATATATACTTAAACATAAAATAAAATTAATAATCACAAATATCCAAAATAATTAAATAAAATTTTTAAAATTTATTAACACTGCATATCTTGATATAATAATATTTAATTTAAAGACATAGGTCATTACAGTTAACTTCTATCTTATCTCTAACAAAAATCAAATTAATTAAAAATTTAGTTGTAAATTTTTTATTAATATATATTTCTATTTTAGTTAGGTATTTTATCTAATATAAATCAAATTAGATGATAGAGTTTTATATGTCTTACGAAAATTTAATAAGTAAACAATTGAAATCAAAATTAATAAATTTTATAAAATAATTAATTAGGAAAAAATAATAACGAAAAAAATTTTAAAAGATTATTGTATAATTATTTGAATAGAAAATTTGGATAGAACATAATAAATTATTCTATTATAAGTGTATAAAGTTTGTAAAATTAGATTATTATTTAGATAAAATATTGAAAGAGTGTTGTATAATTGTTCAAATAGAAAATTTATTGAATTTGTAATAAATTACTATATTATTACATGACTCTATTAATGTTGAAAAATTAGATGGTCATTTAAGTTAAAAAAATACCCTTATTATTTTTAAAAAACTCATTAAGTTAAATTTTCTTAAGGAATTAAAATTAAATTAATAAATTTTTTTATTTGTCTTGCATCTATAATTATATTTTTTTAAAAATGGTACATAATTTGTTTGATAGTAGTGTTTTTGTTATATAAGAAAAGTAGTATAATTATCATTTATTATTATTTTTAAAATTTTTTTATTAAGAATATAACAAATAATTTTTTATTATCTTATAATTAATTATAATTATAATATTTTTATATAAAATTAATTTTAGAGTTAAAAAAATAAATATAAAAAATATTGAAGAAATATCATATTATCGAAATTTTATGAATTATAATTATATTAAATTGTTATATTAACATATAACACTTTTGTTTTTTTAAAAAATTATTCAATAATAACGATAATAATAATATAAAAGTATATATTAAACAATTTATTTACCATCACAAGTCTAAAAGAAATTTTTTATTCACGTGTGATATTTACTAGTATATTGAAAAAAGCCTAAAAAATGTACCTTACAAATGCCTCTTATGGTAATGAGTCCCTGAATTGTTTATGTAAAAATTATGATACTACAAAGTGTACATCTAATAGCAAGGAAAGATAACATAAAGGCACCAGAGACATGCCTACCAACTTCCTCAAGGTGAACAAAATTTTCAAATTCAACTACATTGCAGCTCAATCGATGAGGGCATCTCTCGATCACTGCTGGTCAACGGTCGAATCATAGAATCTCATGAGCCTTGCCGTAATACCTGTTTATGAATCGAGCCTGCAAGTGAAAGATTCTAATTAGCAGAAGAATTAGACAGACTCTTTGCTTCTCTGAAAAAGGAAGTGCCATCTCTGAGCACTCTGTACGCGTTGACATATGAATTACATTAAAACTTCCCATCCCATAACTGAAAGAACAGAAAACATTCTAAAAGATGCCTCCAACCCTTCCCCCACCCCATCTTTTATCTTTTCTTGTTTTCACCAGCATGCTTTTATTTACATCTAACCTGTGGTAGTTGTCCTTCCATGCATGGCAATCACGACGGGTTGTATTATACCAACATAAAGTTACTTGCCCATCAATAATAAAGCAACATACAGCTACTTCACTGAGAATGTAAATAATGAAACAATGAGAATTGTAGGCATTTAAATCAAGGGAAGTGTTGCATATCAATTAACGGGATCAACACTCGAAAGGGAAAGAAACAGAACTGCAAATGTCATCAAGATAAAATAATCACAGTCGTGACCATTAAAAGAAACAGAGAATATAATATAAAACCAGAAGTATTTACATTTGGCACATGCATTCAAGAATATGTAAAACAGACAAGCAACAATTCTATGCATATACCTATTATGTATTCTTTTCCACAATTTGAATATTAAAGTATCAGAATGGCTACTATGTTATTTTCACCATTAAAGGTTTCATGACAGAATTTCAACTCGCTACCAAAGTATGCAATGCATGATAACCACCACCCCACTCTCACCCCTAAAAGACAAACACACATGCACAAACAAAGCAACACTAAAGATAAATTAATTATATCTCTAAAAGAAGAATTATTTATGCTAATAGACACTGTCACATAAAATTATTGTTTATTTGAAATTGTAACATGTTAAGGCATATTAAACACTAATCTCTGACATCTCACCTTTACACTTGGTATGTCAGGTGCGTCCGGTGTTTGCACAGGATAAAACTTGTAAAACCTGATATTTTCACATGCCCTTCTAGTTTCCTCACTTGTTTCTTCCAAGATCCTTTTCCTGGATTCCCTTGCCTGCATAAAATGAAATTATTAAAATACAAATTGGCATTATATTTATTTGCACTATTAAATAAAACAAGGGAACAAATCATATCCGCCACTTCATAATACCTCTTTGTTAGCTGCCTTTGCTTTTTTTACTTATTCTTTCACAAAGCCCTAAGAAGGAAAAACCGCTTCACTAAATCTCCATGTGAACAAAAATAAGAGAGAAACATAAATTATTTCAATGAATTGGAATAAACCACACCTTAAAGGCGTCCTTTTGATCTTCAGTTAATTGCTCTGCCTGAATTAGCTCATTAGTGAATTCCTGTGGAGTGGTAGGCAGTTTTAGCACAAAATAATGGTCTTTTCTTTTTCTTTTACATCTTTCCTATTATTAAGAGGAGGGATTCTTGACGGGTAGACATATTCCATCAAAATTTTGCACTATCCCCATTTCAACAAATTCATAGAGAAGTTATAATTCTGATGTATCCATAAAAATACCATTTGTACAGCTTTCTCTTCAAATGTGCAAAATAACCATCCAATGACTAAGATTCCAAAAAATTGAATTATGGATTATGAAAGCCTATCACAGCCACTCTGCTTAAACCAAGTCTTCCAGTAATGTTGCAATTGAATCACAATACTTTCTATTAAGGCAATGACAAAAGGCCAAAACTAAAAGTAACTTCACCATGGATTCCATTCAGTTTAAACAAAGACAAACATCAGAAAATTCATCTTGTACCTCAAGCTCATCCATTTCCCAATCAAAAGCACAAACAACCTGCATGAGCCAAGAAATAAATCTGTCAATTTATGAACTTGTGCGGAAACAATAAAAAAAAACGATCCATCATATCTCAACATTCTGGCTTCCAACAGTTCTCTTTCCATACCGGCTCTAGTTTTGCTTCAAAGACTATTGCGACCTCAGTGCTCTGTTGAAGCTCATCTCTCTTTAAGGGGTTGTAAAAATCTGTCAAAGCATAAAGCATCAGAAAACTTATAAAGCCCAAATTACACCAACAGTAGCACCCAGTTGAATTATAAGAGCTAATTAGTTGTCTAAAGAATCAAACCTAATACTGAGAGAAACCAATGTTATCTGTTCTATAATTTAACAACTCCAAAAAAATGTAGGATCATTTTCTGATTCTTGATGATTCTTTCCAGTTTCCACTGTCCATATAAAGGAGTTTAACGAAATACAGTAAAACAAACAAATGAATTTTTGCTTTGAAACTCGCAAGGCAAGCAGTAGTCGTATTTCTTAATGCGGTCTATCTTCAAATGCCTCAAAGCAGACCTGCAAGCAAATCATGCTCCTAAGCAGCCATAATGAAAATACATCCAACCACATGCACACGGATAAAGTGTATCACTGCCAAACAGGACTAGCAAAAATGTAAACCATAAATTATATGTGCCTACATGATACTTGTTCAATGTGATATGCAAACTGCACATGCAACACCAATGATGCAAAAGAACAAATGATCATGAACCAAAAAGTTCTATTGACATAAAGGCGGAAGGGATGATAACTATACTGAAGACAAATTAAGTTGCTTCCTCATGCATCTGTTGCTTTTACAAACCAGTGGCTTCTATTCAGGACAGAGTAGGAATAATTATTTTGGGATTACATTTGCGACACAAGTCCTAACACTTACAAGTTAAAAATCCTATTCAGATTAGGAATTTCACAAGTTCTTATACCTCTTTCTAATTCATAATTTATTTTATAGAAATACATCAGTTAAAGAACAAAATGAACTTTAGACATCTTCGGTTGTATTCAATTTCATAATGCAGGGATGTAACTCTACCTCTAGTTATGATATTATTTAAAGATAGAAAGAGTAAAGATTCACTGAGTGAATCTTTACTCTTTCTATCTTTCCCTTAACTTCGCAAATAATTTCATTCAGATTTCTTATGTGATTGTTTTGCCTATAACCATCATTAAAAGGCAAATCACTCCCAAGGTCTTCTTCAGAGATTTTTGTTAAACACCTATCATGGTGCAAGCTGTGGTGCAGGTTTGAATCATAAACAAAATCTAATTTCACTCATCTTACTTTAAGTATGATTCATATACTGGATTCCCCCTCAGTCCAAATCCTAATCACTCATCTTACTTTAAGTATGATTCATATACTGGATTCTCCCTCAGTCCAAATCCTAAGTTTGGGACTTCCATTCAGTTAGGGGACTTCCATTCAGTTAGGTGACTTCACTATCCTACAAGTCTGTAGCCCAAATACCATTGAAGATAGCAGCAACCACCAAAAATTTAATCTCTTAATGCATTGAGGCAATTGAATCTGAATCTTTCACCTCGAAAATGAACACCATTGCATGAAGACTGAAAACTCAGTAGATGGAAATTCTGCTTATTACATGAACTCTATGTATTCAGCCTAAAGGGAAAATTAAAATGGCTAGGGTAGTGCTAATTTTGGAAAAATATCCAAAAAAAAATATTCAATTGAAAATTTTTTTCAAGAAAAAAGGAAAAAAAAAAAAGGATGGAAAGATAGAGCGAGAAGTACCTTCTTTGTGTGCAGCCCACAATAAAAATTTGAGGCTTTCAGTCTTTCAACCTGACTGTCCCTGTAGATGAACAAGATTACAAACAGAAATAAAAATAAAAATCATTAGGATCAGTTAAATATTCCATAAAATCTATTTAATGATTATATATCTGTTCTCCAAAGGAATATATGGAACCCAGTCCATTTTCATTTGTTTCATGGGAACTATTTCTTCAGCCACCCTCTGAACTGACTTAATTCCTATCTTATCAGAAGGCGGAAAAGGAGATACAACCTGCAAACAAAGCAAACTATTTCAGAAAGAAATGACATAACCAAAAAAAAAAAAAATGAAAATGCCAGCTCTCTTTGAGAAGACATGAAAACAACCACAAAATAGCATGAATATGTACATGAGAAAAAAATTGAATCTCACAGATTTTTATATCCTAACAGCATCAGTTCCCAACAATCACAATTCTAAAATTAAAATTCAAGATAAAAATCAAACTGTTAAGTTTCTTTTATCTCTATACGTTAAGAATATAGCGTTGTACTCAATACTCAATGTAAGAACCCCACAGCAATCACTGAATTTTGCCCATCAAATCCTGGTAAACTCAATCACACGACCAAGTGTTCACTGCAGTTCATGAACAGGGCACAGAGAACAAACCACATACTAACTGCACTAGAAGTATGTTTTGTTTGGAGGATGAAAATGGAAAATAAGGAGAGGAGATACAGGGAAAGGATGGGGAAAGAATAATTTTGCCTTGTTTGGTCAGAAAGGAGAGGACAAATGGATAATGTGATTGCCAACAGAATAGAAAAAGCATGAACCATCCTTCACTTGCTACAAAACAACACAAAAGACATTCAATAATCTACCTTTCCCATTGCCCTTCCTTTATTTTATTTTCATCCATCCTCCCCACGAATCATGACCTTATAGGTTGATTATTATGTCTTTCTTCATGTTTGTTGTCAAAGCAAGAGAGGCTTGGACGGAAACACGCACATCGCACATCAGTAAAGTAAAAAAAATATTTGAATCTAAGCTTACATGCAAAGGGTATAACTATTCAGTAACTTACCACAACGACTGCAGGTACATAAATCAGCTTCTATTCATCCCTGAAAGGGAGATATTGAGCTGCAAAACATTTAAAATAAAAACAAGTGTAATGAAGTATGAAATGGACATGAAAGAGAAAAAGAAAACGCAAGGTGTTTTGTGTGGGTAAATTGAGGTGCAGGTTGTGAATGCATTGGAAAAAGGAAAATGCAGCTGTTTGGTACTCTGGCAACCCCAGGGAATATGAAAAAAGAAAGAGGTGGCAGGATTAAGCATAATAAAAATTGTGAAATGGAACTCAAAGTGGCAAACAACTTACACTCGGTGGAAGCAAACACGTAGACTTTTTTCCCGTCAGAACTCCACCCTCTTCAAATGCATTCTGATCAGTGACAATGACAATTTAAGTAGCAAGTAAAGAATCTAAACCTCTACCATATGAAATCATAAGAATGGAGGAGAAAACATCAGACAGTAAGACTATTATTCTTGATGACTTACTTCCAGGTTACTGAAGTTCCAGTTGTATTGATAGACGGAGTCCAGTAGATGCCACTGAATAAACATTTGAATTGATAAAGCATATAAGTGTGGTAGTGTATTGAATTTAAAAAAGAAAAAAAAAAACAACAGTGATAAACTGAAGATGAAAAAACATATTGAAATAGAACCTCAGTTCCAACAGGGAATGCTGCCTTCCATTAATCTTCCTACAGAAGATAAATTCAATATATCCAATTAGTAACAGATACAAAAGCACAGATTAGAAAAGAAAACAAAAAGCACCTAGATGCTAAATAAGCTCCAAACTGAAGCTTTTTTATATGTATTTATAGCGAGCTGGCGATCACCACCACCGACAATATAGGGCAAAATCGCATACTCAAATTGTTAACATGAACCTCACATTCTACGCCAAAAATTCAACTCATCACACACAAAAATATATTAAGATTCTAAACAGGATTCAACTCACAGTACACAACACACAAATTCAACTCCCAACACACAAAACACAGGAATGCGAGAGAGATATTATACCATCCTCGAAGGATTCAGGCTCAGCTTGAGGTGTAGCGCGAGGAGTTGTAGTAGGCTGTCTAGAGACCCTGGCACGTTTAGCGCGAGGAGTTGTAGTAGGCGAAGGCTTGGATTTGGCGGTGGCTTTTGATTTTAGTTGCGGTTCTGTTGCGAAGAAGTAGAAGACGAAGCTTTGGATTCAACTGCTAGTGCTTTTGCTTTTTCTGCTACTGCTACATTATTATCCTCTTGGCTAGGGGTGGCCACGGTGCCAAGAGGATAACAATGTACCGGCCCTGAACTGGCCCATTTTGGAACCGGCTCTAAACCTTATTGAACTGGAATTGGGCTGAATTAGAATCGGAGCTGTACTTTTCCGATTCAATATCGGTTTAAAATTTTTTAAACTGTAAATCGCCGGTTCTAAACCGTAATTGTCCGTTCAACTGTTCCAAACCGAATTTAGAACATATATATATATATATATATATATTATTTTTTAGATTTTATTTTTTTAAGACACACTCATTTAACTTTATTTTTATATATAACTAATTATTTAATGAAAAAAATTGGAAAATAAATATGGAAAAAAGAATTTTGATTTAAATAATTTCTTCAAAAATAATTTTAAAATATAGATAAAATAATTGTGATAAAATAAATATTGTAAATTATTTACAGAAAATAGAAATTTATATATAATTTATATATAAATCAAATGTTAATGTGATAATATGACATTTAAACCCATTAATTTTTCTATTATTTTTATTGTTAATTTTAATTCATTTATTATTTAAAATTTATTCATTTCAATTTTTAATTACATTAGTGTTTTTTACTTAATTTAATTTATTTTCAAAATTATTATAATATTTTAAATTACTCAAATATAATTATAAAATTAAAAAAGAATAAGTTTTTTTTTTAAAATCCGGTTCCAAATAGAAATTCAGTTTGGAACCGTAATTAAAATCAAAACCGTCCAATTTCGAACCGAAATTTGAATCATCCCATATACAATTCAAGTTCGGTTTCAAAATTTTTTAAATCAAAGTTCAGTTTCCAACCGTAACTACCTCTATTCTTGGGCTCTCTTTCTCTTACCTCCTTCCCTCATATTTTTTTTTAAAGCTTTTGCAGAAGAAGACAGAGATTTTTAAGACAGCGTTTATTTATTTGGTAATTTGGGGATTTTTGAATGCATTAATTGGACAAGGGTGTGTGGTTTGGGGTTGGGGATTTTTGAATGCGTTGATTGGACGCGGGTGTGCCATTTGGGGTTGGGGATTTTTGAACGCGTTAATTGGACGCGGTGTGGTGCAGCGCGCGCCAATTTTTTTTTTTTTTTTTAAATGTCTGCTTCGCTTCGCACCTAAATACACAATATTAAATTTATACTTATTATTATTATTATTATTATTATTAAAATATTTATTTATTTATATAATAATTTAATAGAGTTACAATTTATTACAATTTTAATAAATTTATGTCTAATTAATTTTAATTGTTTATTTATTAAATTTAATTTAAGAAAACTTCTAAAATTATATTATCTAATTTTATTTGTATTATAAGAAAAAAGTTAACCTCATTAGAAAGAATTCTTTCATTTACTATATGACATATGTCATTTTTTAGAACTTCTCTCTACCATAAAACTTTTATATACTATTTTTAAATTAGGACTGTAATTAATTATTTAAATAATAAAAATTAAATAAATTATTTATAATTATTTTTATTAAACTTCAATGAAATTTTAAAATTATGCTATTTGTTTAGTTTATATTAATTCAAATAAAAACTCATCTAGTTATAATAAACAATTTAATTTAAAACTAAATTAATTTATATTATATAAATAGAAGTTAACTTAAATAAAATATAAAATATAATTTTAGTTTTAATTAATTTTGATTAATAAATTACTAAATTATCTTATTCTTATAGAACAAATAGTTGACCTAATTAAACATGAATATAAAATCTTTTAGACTCGTGATTGTATATAAAATATTATTATTTTTAATGTTAAAAATAATAAAATATTATTTATTCATACAAGGATTCAATCTTACAAAATTAAGAGAGTTATAATTTATTGCAATCTTGTAAAAAATTTCTTTTTAATATTTTTAGCTTTAATACATTTTCTCCAAAAAAAATTGTGCCTTTTTTTTTTATCTTTAACCATAATTAGTCATTAGATAATAAGAAAATAAATTAATTAATTTTCATCTAAAATATATATAAATATACAAGGGGTAAATAAAATAACTAATTGATCTCTCATTATTTTTATATAAAAATTAGATAATTAAGTCATTTTCTAATAAAAAATAATTATAAGTAAATTCAAATTATGTTTCCTATTAGTTTAGCTTTTATTTTATCTCTAATAAAAATCAAATCAATTAAAATCTAATTATAATTTAATTGAAATTTTATTTTATATTTTAATAAGATTAACTTTTATTTATCTTTAATAAAAATTAAATGAATTAAAATTTAGCTATAATTTTATTAAAAATATCTTTTTTATATTAATTAGATTTGCTTACATTTTATCTAATATAAATAAATTTAGATAATATAATCTTATAAGTCTTATTAAATTAAATTTAATAAGTAAATAAATAAGATTAAAATTGACAACATTTATAAAATAATTTATTATGAAAAAATATTAGCATAGAAATGTTGAAAGAATATAATAAATTATTATATTATAACTCTGTAAACATTGTCGATGTTAAAAGAGTGTTATGTAGGGTCTGTTCATTTGGTCAGTTCGATTGGTTATGGACTATTTTTCTAACTAAATTATAAACCAAATTATATAAAAACAAACTAAACTAAACTAAATTGGAAACCGAATCAAATTGAATAGAAAAAATTAAAATTTTAAAAATAAAAACTGAATCGACCAAACCAAACTAAATTTTTAAACATATTAATTATTTTAATATTTTTATTAAATTATTATACTATTTAAAATTAAAATTAAAAATAAATAATAAATAATAAATAAATTTCATTTTATTTGGTTATTTTGGTTAACTTAATTGGTTAAGTATAAAACTAAATATAACTGAATTTGATTCAATTCAGTTGAGTTCATAAAAATTAAAATTATAAACTAAGTAAACCGAACCGGTTTGGAAGTCTTGCGTAGCCATAATGTTGTATAATTGTACAAAGTTATTTCTAAAGCAATATATATATATATATATATATATATATTAAGGTTAAAATATTTTAAAAAATAATGTGTAGTTGTTTAAATAGAAAAAATTATAATGAATTACAAGTCTATTAAATTTATAATTTTGGATAGCTATATAAATAAAAGGGTGCTTATATTATTTGTAGAAGTTTTACTGAAATTTAATAAGAAAACTAGTTGTAGATTTGTGCATTGTGTAAATTACAAATAATATAATATATTTTAAATTATTTTAAAATAACTTATTAATTAATTTCAAAAGTTTCAAAATTTTAATTTAATTTGGTTACGTTATTTCTAATAGTTATTATCAAATTGAGAAATTTTAGAAAGCAAATTTATTTATTTAGTAATAAAAGATATTATCTTTCAAAATCAATAAAAAATTATTAATTTTATCATCATAAGTCGATAAAATATGTCATAAATAAACTAGTTTGAACTTTTTATTGAGCTTTTTAACCAACAAAATGGAGTTTTAATTCATTTATCTTATCAAATCAGCCGAAAATGTACTGACTTCGAATTCACTAAACACTGAATAAGCTAAATCCAAATTCTAGATATACAAGAATTTTTGAACTAGGATAATTTTTAAAAAAAAAAAAAAAAAAAAAATCAAACATGTGTTGAAACATTCTAAAAAAAAAAAAAGAAAGTTGAAATTTCATGGACATAATTACAAATAATGGGGACTGAATTGGAACACTTCATTAAATTAGAGGGCATATTAGTAATTAAGCTAACGGCCTTAATTAAATGAACTAATAGTCTGAAACAAACCCTATTCTTATCTTGCCTGCAAGTCTGATAGGAAAAAAAGAAAGAAAATGGTCCAACCGGAGCTCCTCACTGATGAAATTCGTTGGAAGCTGACAGATCCATCCGAGAATGTAGGGTTTCCTTATTTGACCAAAAAAACAATGAGCTCCTCTTTTTTGAAAATCCACCGATCTTCTCATCTCTGTAAAACACCCACTTGCTGCAAATGGCCGCCAAGTTACCTCCGCATGGGCGGAACTGGGTGCGGCAAATCCAGGCTGTCTATTGATCTAGCTGCTACCCTCGGGCTTCAATGTGAAATCATCAACTCTGATAAAATGCAAGTCTTCGAAGTTCTCGATATTAACCCCAGCAAAATCACCGCCCAAGACAGCCGTGGCGTCCCTCACCATTTAGCTATCTCCGATATCGTCTCCAGAGGGAAGCTTCCTTTCTTAGTAGGTGACTCCAACTCTTCTATAAATATAATTCGTCTCCTCTGCTGTAATACCAAGTTAAACGTCCTTTTGCTGGGCGACTTCGATCCAAAGAACGGCGAGCTTTTCCCTTCCAATTTTCGGTTCTACGCTGATTTAGCCATATCCGATATCGCCTCCACAGGAAACTTGCCTCTATTAGTAGGTGTGTCCAACTCTTTTATATATGCTCTTCTTGTCGAGGGTTTAATCCCGAGTTAAACGTTTTGGATTTTGAATAGTCAATCAGTCCGGTTTCTGTTAACGAAATGAAATAAAAAGAGCAGAGACACAAGAAATACGAAATACATTTTTTTTTTTCACTCTTCTGAGGCTATTTAATAGCCAAACATAATAGAAAATAGCATAAAATAGGACTCCATACGAATCCATATTTAGTTTGCTTTGAACAAATAAAGTTGCTTTCCAATTGCATAACTTGCTGACTTAATCGCAATTATTATTATTATTATTGACATTTCCTTCTTATGTATTGAGCAGTGAATCAACTTTCAGTTTTGGGGTCAAAGATTGAATGTGCGGACCTTATGCAAATATCGGATGAAAGTGTTAGGTCAAATTCTTTGGGATCCAATGAAATGGGAGTGGATGGTGGAGATGGCTATCCAGAGCCTATGGATATTGATGGTGATGATGTAGGGGGCAATGAGGGAGACGGTGATGATAGGGGAGGTGGCGGTGATAATGATGGGGACGAATATAACAATGATGAATTTATTCCTTTAGATTTTATTCCAATATATAAACGTTCACCAAACTTGCCTCTGACAAGACTTGTAGGTCATGTGCAAAGGAATTCTGTTTCCACCTTCTATACATTTCTATTTGAACTATGCAAAGCTTGGGCTGCATATAGTAATCTTCGTAACTATATAACAGACCAGTTTAACTTGCAAGAAATTTGGCCAAATCATCGGATTAAGTATTTCGGTATCATCGATAGCAGTCTTGTTAGCATGCATCTGAATGGGGAGCTTGAAGGGGACGAGTGGGAAAGATTTTTTTCTTCCCTCCGTTATATTGAGGTGGAAAGGATCTCATAGATAATGATTTGGCTCATGTTTTTCTTTTATGGACTTGTCATTAAGTTGTAAATGTACGAATTAAATTTTAATGTTGTAACAGCTGTGCAATGTAAATGAAATTCGTTTGAGCTTTTGGTAGTTCATTTTCAATGGTAAATCATTTTCTATCTTTCTCTAAACATAAGTAGGTAGTGGATTTTATAATATTATTTGGGATAATGTGTGTGACGTACTTTATATTTTCTCAGAGGCTCAAAGCTAAGCCAATCTTGGAAAGAAATGCCCCATTATAATCATCATTCTTTCTGTAGTAGGTACCTCAGCAAGTAACTTCCTATTTGATAAGTGATATGGAATATCTTTTATGGTAGTAGAAGAACTATTTAGCCATTGTTTGCTTTTATCTGAAGTGTCATTTGATTTTGGCTGAATTAATTATTTTTTGCACTGGAGAACTGAGAACCTAAAGTGTACAGATGTAGGAAGGTGATGGATCATTCTCGGTCAAAATTCTAATATGTATCTTCTGCCAAAATCATATGATTTGTGTTTTTTGAATGGAGATGTGTATATACACTCTTTCTTATTTGCTCCGATCTTTGTCAGGTATTCGGTTGTGGAGTAATCGGTAATAGTGTTGTTCATAGACAGGAATGGTTTTGTCTTTGTGGAAGTTGGGCTGTTACATGTTATATTCTTTTCTGATTGATGCTGTTTGTGGATGCTAATTGGAGCTGTTTCTATTTTTGAGATGTTCTGTTTCATTTTCTGCTGGATTCTTTTCTGGTTTTTCCTTTCCATCTGGTTGTTGCAAGGTCTGGTTATCCAATCAGCTAAGTTTTGTTTGCTTTTATATTGCGGTTTCCTTATTCTGAGTAATTATTGTTGCTTCTTTTGTTATTCTGTGAGTGGGTCTTCTGTTTTCATTGCTGCTGCACATCTCTCACAAGCAATTTTTGCTGATATTGCTGCTTTACTGAATTCTGTTGCTGTTTTGAGCCTGTTGCCCATCTTTTATTGTGGCTGACTGTTGAAGGTGCTCTGCTGCATTGTGTTTCTGTTCTGCACTGCTGTTGCTCTTCTGCTACTGCTTGTTTGGATTGTTGAAGGAGTTTGTTGCCTCATCTAGATTGGTGTCTGCTGTATGTTGTTGTTGGTGTTTACTCATTGTTTCTTCATGTTGTGTAGTGTAGGTTCAATGTTTTTTGTTGCTGTTTTTTGTTTCTGGAGATTGGTGTAGATGGGGCTGCTCATCTACACTGCTGCTGCTGATTTTTGTAGTTTTTTGTTCTTGTAACTTTGTTTGCTTATTTAATTATAGGGAGGTTTGTTCATCAGTTGATCCTCGAAGTGGTTTTTTTCCCCTTATAGGAAATAAAATTATCTTGCTTATAAAAAAAAAATTATCTGTCTCAATGACAGAGGCTGTACTGCAGCATTTTCAGCTAATAATGTGCTTCATCTCAAGATGTACCAGAGTGGTTGCAGTCCCTGGGATTAGAACAATTGAGTAATATCAATTCAGCATTTGAGGACAATATCAAACCTTGTTAGTGCAAAATGGCCTGCTATAGAGGTGCAGGGTTGGCTATTCATGCTCTAATGCATGTATGGAACTGAGACGACATTGACAATCTGTAGTCATTTTCTTTGCGGCCTGGACATTACCCTGCTATATAGGTGCAGGGTCAACTAAACAATTAAGCCAGCCCCAATCAGAGACTTCAGAATTCTTGTCCAAAAAATCGAACTTCCCAAAACTTTTGGAGTGGATAAAGGCCACTACGGAACACAATCAACAAAAATTATCGGTTTACCGCCAAGCCAGGAGTCTTCGCCACGTGAATGCAAAAGGAGCAAAAATATCATAAATGCGACGTCATCGTAAATTATATCAATGAACCTAGCACCAAAAAAGCTAATTTTATTAAGAAAGCACCTCTTGCTAAGCTCAGGGGCTTTCTCTTAGTCCCAACTTTGGGACATGTATATATATATATTTTCCTTTTAACAATGCAAAGATAGTGCCACCCGAAGGTTGAATCTTGTTCACCGATGATCCTGCAATGAATGATGCAAAAGCAAAACTATACAAGAAAATTTTCCGTAAAGAAAACTCAAGCTTTAGAGGCTGTCAACCAGGATCGGATAGTGTAACTATAGCCTCATGTTAGGAGAGTCAGCTTTGATACAGCACTATTACCCTCTTAGGCTAACCTATTAGAATGTGCAAAGTCCACGTTACAAACCCAATACCTACTTAGATGCAGCCGTATTTTGCCTATATGTAAGCAAGAATGATTTCGAACTGTCTCCTGATTCTTCCTGAGATGGGTGACATGCAATACAGCCTAACATCATTCAGTTCAAGAAATATGAAATTTATAGCCATTTTCTCAAGGATGGCATGGCTATACCAATTTACAATAGTGTACTAGCTCTGTAATCTCACTAAAATGAAAATTCACAAAGCAAGAACCAAGAAAACTGAATGAAAAGAGACTGGCTGAGGAAATTGAAGAATAAAATTGACATAAAAAGGGATATTTCTAGGCATTTCTGGTCAGGATGGAGAGAGGGAAGTGGTACTAAAAGGAGCTCCAGTATAGTTTGGAGGACATAGCACAGACCCGAGGCTCTCCACCTTGGAAGAGAGTAGAGATTTTGTAAACAATGGCAGATCAAGATAGAAGGTTAAACTACAACAGTGGTGAGAAAAAAATGGAGGGAGTTGCTCAAGGGACAAGTGAGGAAATGGAAGAGACTACCTGCGCAGCCAAGCATATTTTATCCTCGAAATTCCATTTGCCACTGCTGTATTCATTCAGTTCCCGGATGCTCTCTAGAGTCAACTGCATCCCCTTGCGCATAAGTGACCAGTTGCATAATCTGCGAATGGCCTTGACATATTCCAAGGCAATAACCATAAAAACAAAATAAAGGAATGTGTCAAATATCTTGTTGCCAGGATCAAGAAACTCCAACCTTTTACAATTGATGATAGATAATGGGATTTTTCCTTGCAATTGATTGCCAGTGAAATTTATGTAACTCAGATAATTCCCTTCTGAAAATGATGAAGGTAGCAACACATTGTTTGATGATAGTGACTACAAAATTGTCTTCATTAATTTCCATGTAACCTTCAAATATAATTTCCTTTTTTTTTTTTAACCAACTAGAGATTGAATTGAACAGAAATGGGAGGATTACAATCAATGTCTTGCTGCAAAAGCATATAGAATTTAGGATGGACATTAAAGCCTTGGTCTAGCATGATTAAACAATCATTGTTTTTTGCTAGCACATCTAGAGATATAATTAACCCTAATGTCAGGCGTCATATTCTGGAGGACTCTCATGTCAGTAAAAAAAAGTACTAGGCATGTAGCCTACTGAAGTGGCGTAGTAGACAAGTTTAGGATGATCACAGAGGAATAAGAGGTGTTCCAAGGATGCAGAACTGTGAAGACACCTTTGACATACAGTGTTGAGTCTGCATCCGCTGGAACTCAAGCTTTCACCTGTTGGAACTGCATTTCTCATGCACCTCCAGATAAAATTCTTAATCTTGGGGGGAACAGTTAGGGACCGGATTAAGTTCCAAATCTTTGCACGATTTTATTGATCTGATGAAGAGGAGCTGCCTTGAGAATTTGTGTGAGATGAGCTTTTCAAGAAATTGTAAGCAGATTTTACAGTGTAGTTGCCAGATCTTTCATAATGCCAAACAAATTTGTCTCGCCCGAAGCTACTCCCAATTGGGATGCTTAGAATAGCCTTTCTTTCATATGCTGACACCAAATTATTAATCACATCCACATTCCACTGCCCATTTTGCTGGTGGATAATATCCCTGACCAGGTGAATGTCACAATCTTCAGGCTTTGGTGCCTGAATGGTGAAACTCGGGAGAAGGGGAACCCAAGGATCGAACCAGAGATTAATTTCTTAACCAGAGTGGATATTCCATCTACACCCACACATCCCTACCATTAAGTATGCCGCTCCACATCCATGAGGGTTTAGGGCCTTGTTTAGCATTGATGAAGTTGGTGAAGGGATAATATATTCCTTTCAAGCTCAACAAGACATTAATTTTTAAAAAAACAAAAAGTCCTAAAAAATGTACCTTACAAATGCCTCTTATTTAATGAGTACCTGAACTGTTTATCGAAAAATTCTGATACTACAGAGTGTACATCTAATAGGAAGAAAAGATAACATGAGGCACCAAAGCCAGAAGGCATGCCTACCAACTTCCTCAAGGTGAACAAAATTTTCAAATTCAGCAACATGGCAGCTCAATCAATGAGGGCATCTCTCAATCACTGCTGGTCAATGGTAAAATCATAGAATCTCATTAACCTTGCCATAATAGCGGCTTATGAATTGAGCCTGCAAGTGAAAGATACTAATTAGCACAAGAATTAGACAAACTCTTTTCTTTTCAGAAAAAGGAAGTGCCATCTCTGAGCATTCTATCCACGTTGACATATGAATTACATTAAAACTTCCCATCCCATAAATGAAAGAAAAGGAAACATTCTAAAAGATACCTCCAACCCTTCCCCCACCCCATCTTTTCTCTTTTCTTGTTTTCATCAGCATGCTTTCATTTACATGTAACCTGTGGAAGTCCTTCTATGCAGAACAATGAGGATGGATTGTAGAGAGGAAGAGTTTTTGAAGAGAAGGGAAGAAAAATCTATATCCTTTCCTGTTTGGTAACACAACAAATAATTAATAAGAGGAGGAAATGTGTCAAAAAGTGGTATACCAATTAAAATCTTTTTCTTTTTTGCTAGTTGAAATTTTTTACACCCAAAATTGATGTATAACCATTTGGAACCTTATTTGAGTGGAATGACTGATAACCCTTTTCATTCAGTTCTCCTAAGAAATTTCCATAGCCAAACAATATAAAAGTTAGTTCCTTTATATTCTCTTCCCTTCACTTGATTTCATTCCAATTTATGCAATATTGTTATTTAAAACTTTACCCATCAATCATGTACCAACATGAAGTTCCTTGCCCATCAATAATGAACCAACATACAGCTACTTCGTTTAGAATGTAAATAATGAAACAATGAGAATTGTAGGCATTTAAATGAAGGGAAGTGTTATACATCAATTAACGGGATCAACACTCAAAAGGGGAAAAAAAAAAAAACAAAACTGCTAATCCCATCAATAAAAATAATCACAGTTGTGACCAGTAAAAGAAACAGAGATATAATAAATAGATCTACAAGTATTTGCATTTGGCACATGCATTCAAGAATATGTAAAATAGACAATCAGCAATTCTATGCAGATACTTATGTCTTCTTTTCCAAAATTTGGCTACTATGTTATTTTCACTGTTAAAAGTTTCATGACAGAATTTTGACTTGCTCCCAGAGGATGGAATGCACGATAACCACCACCCCATTCCCTAAAAGACAAACACACATATGCGCACACAAAGCAACACAAAAGATAAACTAATTAAATCTCTAAAAGAAGAATTATTTATGCTAATAGACACTGCCACATAAAATTATTTTTTAGCAGAGATTATAACACATTAAGGCATATTAAGCACTAATTTCCGAAATCTCACCTTTGCATTTGATGCGTAAGGTGTATCCGGTGTTTGCACAGGATAAAACTTGTAAAACCTCACATTTTCATATGCCCTTCTGGTTTCCTCACTCATTTCTTCCAAGATCCTTTTCCTGGATTCCTGCATAAAATGAAATTATTAAAATACAAATTGGCATATATTTATTTGCACTCTTAAACAAAACAAGTGAACAAACCATATCTGCCACTTCATAATTCCTCTTTGTTAGCAGCCTTTGCTTCTCTTACTTTATCTTTCAGAAATCCCTAAGAAGAGAAAAAAAAAAAAAAGCTTCACTAAATCTCAATGAACTAAAACAAGAGAGAAACATAAATTATTTTAATGAATTGGAATAAATCACACTTTAAAGGCATCCTTTTGATCTTCAGTTAATCGCTGTGCCCAGATTAGCTCATTAGTGAACCCCCGGGGAGTTGTAGGCAGTTTTAGCACAAAATAATGGTCTTTTCTTTTTCTTTTATATCTTTACTATTACTAAGAGGAGGGATTCTTGACGGATAGACATATTCCCTCAAAATTTTGCACTCTCCCCAATTAAACAAATTCATAGAGTTATAAGTGTGATGCATCCATGAAAATACCATTTGTACAGCATTCTTTTCAAATGTGCAAAATACCAACCCATGACTAAGATTCCAAAAAACTAACTTATGGGTTATGAAAGCCTATCACAGCCACTCTGCTTAAACCAACTCTTCCAGTAATGTTAAGTTGAATCACAATACTTTCTATTAAGGCAATGACAAAAGGCCAATAATTTTGGCTTTAAAAGTACTCATATTCCTTCATGGGGTCTATCTTCAAATGCCTAAGAGCAGACCTGCAAGCAAATCACGCTCCTAAGCAGCCATAACAAAAATACATCCAACCACATACACACACAGAATGTGTATCACTGCCAAACAGGACCAGCAAAAATTTAGACCATAAATTATATGCCCACACGATACTTGTTCAATGTAATATGCAAACAGCAAATGCAACACTGATGATACAAAAGAACAAATGATCATGAACAAAGAAGTTCTATTGACATAAAGGCAGAAGGGATGATAAATATCCTACTGAAAGACGAATTAAGTTGCTTCCTCATGCATCTGTTGCTTTTACAAACCAGTGGCCTCCATTTAGGACAGAGTAGTAATACTTATTATTTTGGGATCACATTTGCAGCACAAGTCTTACCATTTACAAGTTAAAAATCCTATTCAGATTGGGGGTTTCACAAGTTCATATACCTTTTTTGTAATTCATTATTTATTTAATAGGACATACATCAGTTTAAGAAAAAAACGAACTTCACATCTGCAGTTGTATTCAGTTGCATGATGCAAGTGAGGAAATGAAAGAGACTACCTGCAGCTTCAATACTTATTGGGCAAATCTTCTCTTCTTTGTCCAAACGTAGCCACAAAATCACCAGAAATTCATAAAAACAATAATAACATAAACATGATTTTGATCATAACTGAAAAATTCACAACAAGTAATAAGAACAATAATTAAGAAAGAAAAAGGAAAAACATACACAAATTAACCATATAATGAGATCATAGAAGCTTAAAATAAAAAAAGGTAGTGAACCCTTATGCTTAACTGGCATACAATTCAGATGGAAAAACAAATACAAACTAAGGAAGAGTGTTTCGGTGAACTGGTGTAGGCCACCAAGGAAGCAATATGGGGAAGACATTATCACAGTTGTAAAAGTGACTTTCGTTTGGAATCTTACCCGCAACATTCAGTTGCCCTCTGGGTAAGTTACATGAAATTATTCGATCATTGAAGCCTAAGTAAACAATATCCCTATTAGTTGGGTCGAACGCTAGTGCCTTTGCAGTGACCATTCCTCCTTTCAAGAATTTTTGAACCCAGGAATTCTTTGAGGTCATAGCAGCCAAGGATATTTTATGCTCCAAATTCCATTTGCCACTGCTGTATTCAATCAGTTCCCAGATGCTCAAAGTGCTAGAGTCAACTGCATCCCCATACACATAAGTGACAAGTTGCATAATCCGCAAATGGCCTTGACATACTCCAAGGCAATAACCATAAAAGCACCCAATAGGTATTTGCTCGGGGGGTTTGAACGAAGAGCCGTGAATGAAATGGCTTTGTCCACCATTGAAGGGATCATAAGCAACAACATTAACGCCATTGTACCAGTGCAACTTTCCATTGTGAGCAACAACGTTAGAAAAACACTCATGCTGTGTGCCGATAAGAACAGATTCGTCCCATTTGCCAGTCTCAGAACAAAAAATAGCCACCATCAGATTATCTTTTCCAACTTCGTTAAAACACACAACTCTATAGCGATAGTCATCATTAACAGAATATACATCTCCTTGGACAGCTCTAAAATAATAGGGTTCACAAATGAAACCAACACGGGTATGACCACAGCAGTAATTTTTGGCAGGGGAAGGAAGAGGCAGCCAGTGAAAAGTAAAGGGATTACAGATGTAGAACTTGCAAGAATCGGTAGTATTCGCACAACATAATAGCAAGTCGCGGGATGACCCTAAAACACGAACAGACCCATCATCCTCTGGGAGATACTTGAAGGTGAATCCGGTTGAATTAAAACAAGGATCTTTGGAGGGTATAAAAAGTGAATGCCGGTGCTGTGGATTTTGATAGCTTAAGATAATAGTAGATGCATCTTGGTATTCACAGGAACTATCACTATTTTGATGAATTCGGCGGGTTACAAAGCGAGAAATGAAATTGAGATTAGAGATTAGATAGTACCAGTGCTTTGACACCAATTTGCAACGAGCCACAAATTTAGGTTTAGGAAGTGCAAGGAAAAACTCAATCAAGATATTGTCGTCAACAGTCTCGAAAGCCGAAACTAATTGAATGTCAATCTCACGCTCCGTCATTCAATAAATTCTCCTCTCGTCAACCACTATCAGAATATAATAATCTTCAGAGCTTCAACGTTCCGTTTCTTCTCCTTCCAGCGTCTGAAATCTGCTCGGCGCCGCAGACTTCAATTTCCTTTGCTTTACAAAAATACCCTAGCTAATAATATCAAATACCCAATGTTTTACTAATTTACACACATACCCACTTTTTTAATTTTTATTTTTAGTTTCGTCAGTGCCCATCTTCAACACCTGCCCTGTCCCATACCACCTATCTCGATCGTCGTCTTCTTCTTCTTCCTCTTTAACCTGAAAGTGCCTTTTCTATGCAGAGCTCCCAACTGTCGAAAATTTATGAATTCGGATCCTCTTGTTGTATCCCTATGAAAGCAAAGCAATCCATTACATCTTCTGACCGTTGAATAGATCTCTTATCTTTGATTTTTCAAAGAAAAAAATATATATCAGCATCGAGTAAATTTTTTTCTTCTGGTATTGCCTGTGATAGCTGTGTAATTGTGTATTGACCCTCTTGCGGCCTATGTTGCTAGAAAATTATTAAAAAAATAATTGGTCTTTAAGTGATAAATAAAAAAATAATTGTATTATTTTATATAAAATACTTTGCTTATATTACATTTAAAACACTAAATCATTTCTTTTATTATAATTAAAACATTTACTTTTTATTTAATTAAGAATACATTTTTCTTTTTATATAAAATAATTAAAAATTTATAATTTATCAATTATTTTATATTTTATTTATTTATTTATTATATTTATATATATATATATATATATATATATAAAAGTACATTCAATAAAAATTATTAAATAAACTTATTACGATAAACTTTCACTTTTATATTTGATTAATTTGGAGTTTTTTCCTCGTACTCGACTCTAATCATCTTTTACTTGCTAATTGAAATCCTTTTAGAAAAAAAAATAAAAAATAAAGATAATAGAGAATAAATAAAAATATATAAAAAGAAAAAAATAAATAAAAAATAAGGATAAATAAAAAATTTAGGGAAAATGATTAATTATATTTAAATTATAGATCAATTATCAATCTAATCTTAATTTCAAAATTATATTAATTTATTTCTCTAACTTTTCAAATTGTTCTAAATATATTCAAACGATATTGAGCTTGTGACAGAGATGATGTGACAATTTGACGTGACATAAGAGTAACTAATATGAAAAAAAAAAATTTACTTAATTAATTTTATCCTCAATTATATACCAATTATCAGACTAATCTTAATTTCAAAGTCATTTCAATTTGTTCCTCCAACTTTTTGAGTTGTGCCAAATCTATCCAGACGTCAAGAAATTTGTGTCAAAATACCTGCAATGACCATCTTACGTGGCATAAGAGTGTCTGATATGGCAAAATTAAATTTCCTTAAAGTATGTGTAATTTTATAGGGTCCTTTTTATTGAAACTTTACTTCATTTTATTCCTTTTTTTATTTATTTATAATATTCTTTCTAAAGTTTTCTTTAAAAAAATAAAGTGCACTATATACTATGTTAGTTTTTTTTATTGAGTTAAAAATTACAATTTCAATTTGCATGTCATGATTTCATTATTCAAACTATATATTCTTATGTCTTGCAATTCTAATTTGGAAAACGGTGAGTTTTAGGTTTTTAATTTTTTTTGTCATGTCAGATACTCTTATGCCACATAAGATGGTCATTACAGCTATCTGGCACAAGCTTATTGACATTTAAATAGATTTGGCACAACTCAAAAAGTTGAATGAGTAAATTAAAATGATTTTGAAATTAGAATTAGTTTGATAATTGGTCTATAGTTAAGGATAAAATTGATCAGGTGAGTATTAAGTTTTTTTCCATATCAGCCACTCCTATGCTATGTCAGATTAACATGTCATCTATGTTATAAATTTAATATCGTTTGGATAGATTTAGAATAACTCGAAAAGTTGGAGGAACAAATTGATATAACTTTTAAATTAGGATTATATTGATAATTGACATATAATTCATGATAGAATTGATCATTTTCTCATGAAAAAAAAAAAGAAAGAAAAGGAAGAAATTTTTTTAAAAAAATGTTAATGTAAACTAGTCCCAAAACTATACCATTTTGTAATTTTCTTTTTTTTAAAATAATTTTGCCAAAAATGTCCCAAATTTAAACTTTTTAATTAAAATGCACACTTTTTTTTTTCTATTTTGCACTTTTGGCTTTTCCTCCTTTTCCTTTATTTTAACTTTTCTTTTTTTTTTCCCTCCCCTTTTGTTTTCTCATTCTTCCATCATTTTAAAATTTTGTCTCCTCTTCTTTTTTTCCTCTTTCTTTTTTATTTTTCCCTTTTATTTTTTCTCTTATTTATTTATTTTTATTTTTTCCTTATATTTTTTATTCTCTATTATCCTTTATATATATATATATATAGGTGGTGTAAAGGTAATAGTGTAGTTTTCTATCACCAAGCTGAAATATCAGCTCTTTAAAGAAATTCTTATTGTACATTGAAAAGAGTCCTAGAGGGGGTGAATAGGACTATCAAATAAAAATAAGAAATTAAAAGAATTCTTTGCAAAAATTGAGTAGAAGTTGAGAACGAAGAATGAAAAACACAAAGATCTAAGGAGCTCGGATTCAACAATAATCATACGTCTCCACCTAACTTATTCCAAAGTTAGGATTTTCAATCACCCACAATCTTATTCACAAGATTAAGATTACACAAGAGTTTTATGGCTCACTCTTATAACCTTACAATATAAGTTTTCAATACTCACTCAAAAAACTAAAACCCAAGTGTTTCAATGAATAACACTTAAACCAATTCCTTTAGAAATAAATCTTACTTCCCTTATAATCTAACCCAAGATTTAAGATGAAGAGAAATTCTATTTCTAACACACACCCAACTCTACCAAGAGTTATACAAACAAAGAATTGTTTAAGAGAATTTGAGAGCTAAATGAATGTTTAAGAAAGAATGAATGATAAAAAAGTTACTTAACTTCCATTCAACACTAGA
Organism: Mallotus nudiflorus; assembly: GCA_947683625.1. Lineage (NCBI taxonomy): Eukaryota > Viridiplantae > Streptophyta > Magnoliopsida > Malpighiales > Euphorbiaceae > Mallotus > Mallotus nudiflorus. Next base: position 2,026,230 of record CANTUR010000187.1, on the reverse strand, counting down.
GGTATTTATACTTAAGAATATAGCTATTGGAGGTGCAAATGATGTGTCCAATGTCTATATTTTGAATTATTGAAAGTGATGCTGTCAGACAGCTATTCATGGATTGAAATCAAGATTAGCTGCTCAAGACATTTGAATTTGCCCACACTTTCTTTATATAAACTGTAGATATTTGAATTATCTTTTCATATTATTTTAAATCACATAAATTGGACATTTTTAGCTCAGGATATGTCCAAAATACTAAGAGCTATGTAATTTAAAATGCAGAATACTATCAGACAGCTATACCCAAGTTAAAGTCGTGATTTTCTCTTAAAGAAATTTGAATTTACCCATACTTTCTTCACAAAAGGTATAGATATTTGAATTATCTTTTCATATCATTTTGAATCACCTAAATTGGACTTCTGTAGCTCAGGACATATCCAAAATACTAAGAGTTATGCAATCTAAAATGCAGAATACTGTCAGACAGCTATACACAACTTGAAGTCGTGATTTTCTCCTGAAGAAATTTGAATTTGCCCATACTTTCTTCATTAAAGTTGTAGATATATTTGACTTATTTTTTCATATAATTTTGAATCACCTTAATTGGACTTATATAACTCAAGATATGTCCAAAATACTAAGAGATGTGCAATCTAAGATGACAGACATATACGTGGATTTCGACTCAAAATTTGCATAACTAAACGAACTTGGATTTTGACAAATAAGTCCAATTCAGAAAGCTCAAGATGTCTACTTCAAATGTGAAGAAGATAACTTTCTCATTATAAAACTCAAAGGATGTCAAAAAGCCTCATTGAATCTCAAATGTCCAATTAGTCTAAGATAATTATACTTCATTTTAACTTCCAATAGAGTCCTAACTTATACACACTTAAATAAAAAAATTAAATGCTCAAAATTAAGTTTGTTAAGATAAAAATTAAGATTGATTATTGCTAAGGTCAACAATCTCCCCCTTTTTAATTTTGACAAACTTATTTTGAGTTTGATTAAAAAATAATATAAAGTAAAGTGTGTGATAATATTTGTGAGAATAATGATACCAAATGTGATAAAATATATTTCTTTATTTCTCCCCTTACGAATATGGACATGATAAGAAATATAAATTTATAGATTATTCCCCTTGAAAAAAATATAAATAACATACAATATAGCAAGAGGGATAAAAATATAGCATTTTTATGACAAATGTATTAAAAATATAAAATATGATAACATGATCATTTAAATAAATATTAGGCAATGTGAGGAAATAATTTCAAACATATATGTGAATAGTCCTACTAAAATGCATCACATCCTATAGGAAAAATCAAAAATACACTGAATCTTTGTAAAAATATTCATGTCTTATAAAAAATCAAAGCAATTCTTAAGAAGATATTCATGACTTATCAAAGATAAAAATAATTCCTAAGAAGATATTCATGACTTATCAAAGATAAAAACAATTCTTAAGAAAATATTCATGCCTTATCAAAGATAAAAACCATTCATAAGAAGATATTATACACATGTATAGTAACAAATAACAAACTCGAATATATTTCTCCCCTTTTGTCAAAAGAAAAAAAAAGAGATATAAAGGGAAAAAATGAAAAACAAAGATACTCAAAATCTTTATAAAATCTATGTCATACAATAAGCAAAATAAGACCTTTTGTAATATATGATGTACGACAAAATTAATCATAATGTTAATATGCATGCAGAAATTTAAAAAAATGTTCTCCTCCTATATCAAATAAAAATATAATATGTCACTAACATAAGCACAATTTTTAAGAGAGTTTTTAAAATTAAAAACAAACTAAGTACACATGTTAAACAAAATAAACTAAGTAGACATGCAAACTCAAATTATTTCTCCTCCTTTGACAAAATTCAAAAGAAAATTTAAAAAGATAAAGAAAATATAAGCTGACGATAAAAAAAAAATTTAAGATCAAAATTAAAATATTTATTAATCAAAGTAATCAATAAGCACGACTTGATTTCACAATAGTTTAACCATCAATTAAACATAAAATCAAGATAAACTAGAACCATCAATCATGCTTAATGAAATTTAATCTCTCTTCATTAAGAGGTTTGGTGAAGATATCTGCAAGTTGATTATTTGTATCAATAAATTTAAGTGAGATATCACCAATTTGAACATGATCACGTAAGAAATGATGTTTAATGTCTATATGCTTAGTTAGAATGCTGAATGGGATCTTTGCTAAAGTTGATAGCACTTGTATTATCACATTTGATTGGAATGTGATCAAGTTTTACACCTTAGTCTAACAACTATTGTTTTTTCCACAAAACTTATAAATAATAGAGACTTGCTGCAATATATTCAGATTTAACAGTGGAAGGCAACTGAAACTTGTTTCTTGCTAAACCAAGAAACTAAACATTGTCTTAAAAAGTTCCATAAGTGCTTTTTCTATCTTATAAACTACCGACAAAGTCTGCATCAGAATAACTAATCAAGTCAAAGTATGAACTCTTAGGATACCATAGTCCTAAATGCATTATACCACAAAGATATTTAATAATTCTTTTAATAACATTCAAATGAGACTCTCTATGATATAATTGAAATCTAACACATAAGCAAGTAGCAAATATAATATCGGGTCTACTAGCAGTTAAATAAAGAAGAGATCCGATCATACCTCTAAATCGTTTTTCATTAACTGGTTTGCCATTCTTATATTTGTTAAGTTTGGTTGTGACGCTCATTGGAGTTTTACTTATTTTAGGTCCATCCATGCCAAACTTCTTAAGAACATCTCTTGCATGCTTGGTTTGATTGATGAAAATCTCATTTTTGCATTGCTTGATTTATAGTCCAAGAAAAAAATTGAGTTCACCTATTATACTTATCTCAAATTCTTCTTGCATTAAACTAGAGAATTCCTCACACAAGCAATGGTTAGTAGCACTGAATATAATTTCATCAATATATATTTGAACAATTAATAAATCATATTTGGATTTCTTTATAAAAAGAGTTGTGTTAACCTTTCCTTTAGAGAAACATTTCCTTTAAAGAAACTTTCTCTAGTAAAAAATTACTCAATCTTTCATACTAAACTCTTGGAGCTTGTTTCAATCCATATAATGCTTTTACAAGTTTAAACACATGATTTGGAGAGTCAAAATTTTTAAAACTTGGAGGTTGTTTAACATATACCTCCTCTTCAATAAAACCATTTAAAAATGCACTTTTAACATCCATTTGATAAAGTTTAAAATCCATGTATAATACAAATGCAAGGAGTATCCTAATAGCTTCTAACATTGCAAGGGGGCAAAGGTTTCATCATAATCAATGTTTTCCTCTTGATTATAACCTTTAGCTACTAGTATAGCTTTGTTCCTAGTTATGACACCTTGTTCATTCATTTTATTTCTAAACACCCATTTGGTGTCTATAATAGGATGATGTTTAGGTCTAGGAACCAAGGTCCAAACATTGTTTCTCTCAAATTGATTTAACTCTTCTTGCATAGCGAGGACCCAAAATTCATCACATAAAGCATCATCAATATTTTTTGGTTCAATTTGAGAAATGAAGGCTAAATTAACAATAGACTTTAATTGAGATCTAGTAGTTGTCCCTTTTATAGTGTCACTTATAATGAGTTGTTGAGAGTGAGCTTTTTTGAATTGTTAATCCTTTAGAAGTTCATCCTTTGTCACGACCCAAACTAAGAGTCATGACCGGCATTAGGAAACGGGAATTTTTTCGAATCCAGAACCCGTAGCAAGCCTAAGAAAATAAAATCATACAATAAATAAATAAAAATACGACCGAATTAAAATTTTTCTGAATCAATAAATAAAATAAATACTCCAAATCCTTTTATAAATGAATACATATTCGTATAATGTTCAAATACAAATTCTCAGAGTATTTAATATCCAAACAAAATAATACACTTTCAATATAATAACACTACTACTGCAGTTTCTATAATACAATTTAAAGTTCAAAATATACATTTGCATAAAATAGTCGGGACTGAAGAACACCGGCGAGGAACTCTACAACTACGGTCTGACGATATGGGATCTCCTAAAAAAAATAATTGAGGGGGGTCAGACCTCACTGAGTGAATTATTATACTATATATACATGCAAACTAAACCATAACAATCAGGCGTTCTTATATATATATGTATATACACACATTTCACACGAATGCCAAACTTTGCTTTTATAAATATACTAAATGTGGAAAACGTTTGTTTTAATTCATGAATGATCCATAGAACCCTAAATAATAACAACCTCAAACAATCCCATCATCACTCTAGCCATGCAGGCTCACTTGATTCAAAATAGAACACTTATCCCAATTTAGACAGCAGACTGGCCCCGAGACACTAAGTCGACCGAGCTCCAGCAGTCTGGCTGTCTGTGTGATTGGCCCCAAGACACTTGGTCAACCGAGCTCCAGCAATCACACTATCTATCACCTCACATCTCAATCATCGCAATAGATCATTCAATTCACTTATGGATAGTAGACTGGCCCCGAGACACTAAGTCAACCGAGCTCCAACTGTCTGACTGTCAGTGTGATTGGCCCCGCAATCACACTATCTAACATACCATTAATCTTAGTCAAATCAGTTAAATCAATTATAATCACCCAATTTTAACTCTCACTCAATCCTTATCTATCGTACCGGTACGTATACGGTCCTAGTGCTGCCCACTAGGAAGCACGTTCTATTGATATCCTTCACTTCGAATAAATCATTCATTCGGAAAATAATTAATGTAAAACAATATTCATAATAGTAAAACGAACCATATATATATGTATATATATATCAAAAATATACCTAAACTATACCCAGTATATTTCAGGTATATATATATATATGTGTCAAATAAAATATGAAATAAACTAAAGATAAATCATTAATATAGTTAAAAACAATTTAAATGAGTAACAATAATATAACATGCATTATCTTAAAAATATATTTAAATATGCAAAAGATATACTCTAAGTACACAAATCATTTAATAAAATATTTATGTATAAATATTCATTTAAATATGTGTTTGTGTTTAACATATATTCACAAATATACTAAAAATAAACCTAATTATCTAGCATGCATATAAAAACAAATAAACCCTAAATATACCACTAATGTGCTAGGTTTAATTTAATAATAAAACATTTATTTATTTGGAAATAAATAAAAAATATACCAAAAATAAACTTAAAAATAATTTAAGTGTAGGTTTATAATTTAACATGCAATTATTTAAGAATAAACCTAAAATCTACTAAAACTATACCTAAGGTATACTAATCATTTAATAAAATAATTATGTCTAAGTGTACATTTTAAAACATGTGTATATTACTCAAATGTATTAAACCTAAACATAATTGTTTAATGTGCATATATCAAACTAACATGCATAATTATTTAATATGCATATATATAAAAATGCAACCCTAGATATACCAAAAATATTATAATTTAAATTATTTTTAAAACATACAATGAAAATGAAAAATTTTAAATAATGCACCATATATGCAGTGCATATATATACAGTATAATAACTCACATGTTAGCGCTCCACGAGACAAACTCGGCGGGCCTGATCCGTTAGGCCTCGGTCTCGACGCAGCTAAACAAACAAATGACAACACGAAATCATAATAAAGTTAACGAAAATTCTAAAGACTCGATCTAAAATTTTAGACACAGAATTAGAATAGGAATTTGATCGGACATCACGTTTTATGAGAATTCTACCGAAAATCCGACAGATCCTCCCCTGTAAAATGGACATCTCTCTACTCAAAGAGTAGAGCCGGTCCTGCAAAGAAATACACTTCGAAATAAACACAGAATTACAACCAAAATCCCTCGGTCGGACTCCAAACTACAATTCACCGATCGAGGTTCACAATTCACAGAATATTTATAAAATACTGAAAATGCCCTTATATAATAAAAATACATTTTATAAATCCAAATTACGTAATTAACCCTAAAACATACTAAAAATCAATAAAAACCCATTTATTTAGAAAAATAGTATATTATATATAATTTGAAAATAATTTACGAAAAATAGTTTTAATTAGTTAAAAATACTAAAAATTTTCAGAAATCATTTTTATAGCTCAAATAATTATTAAAACCAATTTAATTATATTTTTAGCCAATTTGGTGTAAAATTATCAAAATACCCCTATATATATATATATTCACTATAAATGTTCAAAAATTCACCAAAAATTATATAATTACTCAAAAATTAATTTCTCAACATATAATTCAATAATATCAATAAATATACTCAATTTACCAATTTATTTCAATTAAACACATAATTAACCCTATTTTTCAAAATTACATAAACTTAATAAATTCCAAATAAATACATAAAAATTCACAAAAATTACAAATAAATTTCTATAATTCATTTCAACTCCTATAATCACCATAAAACACAATTTCATAATTTAATTAATTAATTTTCGAAAATTAGAAAAAAATAATAAAATAATCAAAAATTCACAAAAATTCTAAAAAAATTACAAAAATTCTAAAAAAATTACAGCATGTAGATTAAGCTACTAGGATAAACATTTGTTAAGGGAATTTGCATGAATCCAACAAATTCAACTTCAAAAAAATTAAAAACCCTAAAACACATAAACTAAAACTTGAAAATATCTAAAAATTTAGAGGTTTTGAGCTCAAACGGAGCTCGGAAATGGACTCACCGGACAAAAATCTTTCAAAAAAGTCTGGTCCGACGTCCTAAGGTGTGAGGAAGCTCCACCTTCGGTCTCCTTCGTTTTCCGGTGTTCTAGGCGGCGACAGACGATGCTAGTGGCGGCTGGACGGAAGGGGAAGCAGTGGTGATGGCTGGTTGCAGGTGGGGCGGTCCGGTTGGAAGGAACCGAGAGTGAGGGGAAGAAGAAGAAGAGAAAAGAAAAAAAAAAAAAAAAGAAAGAAAGAAGGAAATGGTTTTACCTCGTTGACTTATACTTGTACCATACATACATATATATATATATATATATATATATATATATATATATATATATATATATATATATATATATATAACTTTACTTTAATTTAAATATTCCCACACCACACATTATAATATATATATATATATAAACACACACACACATGCACTAACAATTAAAATAACAATTGATAATAATAATATAATTAATATTAATGAAATAATTTAACAATAATAAAAATAATGTCCAAAATAATATCAAAAAATAATAAATATATATATATATATATATATATATATATATATATATATATATATATATATATAATGATAATAATAATAATAATAACAATAATAGTAATACACAAGCATAATAGTAACACTAGTCATAGTAATAAAAATAATGATAATAAGTTCAAAGCTTTTAAATATGAGAATTTAATTAAATTATTTTACGTAAGAAAATATCTATACAATAAAATAACAATTATTGGTCACAAATAAATAATAAATAATAATAATAATAATAATAATAATAATAATAATAATAATAATAATTTATTTATTTGTTTTCTTTTCCACTGTAAATCTTGAAATATATATATTTAATTTAAAAATTCAGGGTCGTTACATCCTTCAAGGTAGGTTGAGATGTCTCCTCATTTTCCTTCTTGCTTGGATCTTCAAGTTCCAAACGCTTACTAGTATTTTCTTTTTATGTTTCCGTAATCTCATTGTCACTTACAAAATCATCAATACTATAAACATCCTTTTTAGGATCAAATGAGTTTGATTAATCAAATACCACATGCATTAACTCTTCAACTACTAGAGCTCTTTTATTAAAGACCCTATATTCTTTACTAGAAACATAATAGCCTAGGAAAATTCCTTCATCAGCTTTAAAATCAAATTTTCTAAAATTGTCCTTGGTGTTCAATATAAAGCATTTGCATCTAAATACTTTTAGATATGAGATTTTAGGTCTTCTATTGCTCCATAGCTCATAAAATATTTTATTTAAAATTGGTCTTTTGAAAACTCAGTTTGAAATATAACAAGACGTGTTAACGGCTTCCGCCTAAAAGTATATAGGCAAATTATACTCATGAAGCATTATTTTAGCCATTTCCACAAGAGTTCTATTTTTCCTTTCAACTACCCCATAAATGAGGACTTAGAGGTGGTCACTACATTTTTTAGCTTAAATGAGGACTCAGATTGCTTTTCCTTTTGGCAAGGATCACAAGGTTTATCCTTAGTAAATTCAAGCTTAGGTAAACCAATTACAAGTTTATGTTTACAAAGATCATTCAAAAGCTCAAAATTTGCATGTCTTAATCTTCTATGCCATGTCCATATGCCATGGGAGATAAACATTAAGCATTTTATGTCTTTGTTATCAATTTTATTCAAATCAACGACATAAATATTGTCTACTCTTTCACCATTAAAAATAACTTTATTTTCATCAAGACTACTAACAAAGCAATTTTTAGGATAAAAAGTTACTTTATTTCTCATGTTACATAATTGACTTATACTAAGCAGATTATGTTTAAGACCATTGATAAAAAACACATGATGCATAAATAAGGATTGAGGATTACCTATTTCTCCAATGCCAATAATTTTTCCTTTTGCATTATTTCTGAAAGTAACGCGTCCTCCATCCTTAGCATCAAGTTTGTTGAATTGCTCTTTGTCTCCTATCATGTGCCTTGAACATCCACTATCGAGATACCACTTGCGTTTTATTCTTATGGATTTCAAGCATATATACACAATACAATTTAAGTGTTCTTTTGGACCCAAACCTCTCTTGGTCTAGAATGGTTAGTTTTAAGATATTCCGTAGGAAGTAAATTCATATGCAGTCTTCTATAAAAGCACACATTGTTAGTATGCCCTTTTATCATGCAATAAGTGTTAGAAATTAGTTATGGTATTTAGACATAAATACATGTGTAGTAAGCACAAGTCTAAATAAAGTAAATTTCAAAAATTTACTCATCATAACCCTTCATAAAATGAAGAATTTCATTTGCCCAAGATTCAAATTGCATTGAAATACACAACTAAATAAATTAAGCAATATACAAATAAACAAACAATTAATTAATTATAAGTTTGTAAACTTACTTGTTGTAGAACTTAACCTTCCTTTTATTCAATTTCTTGAATCAAATGCTTAACCCTCCAAATGTAAGGCCTCTAGTTTGAAACACCAAAGCCTTATCTATCACTTACTTGTGTTAATTAAACTTAGTAACTTGTACTAATTTAATTAAGAGCACAAGTATAGAGTATATGTTTAGTATATGTTGTGTTTATTTTTTGTTTATGATCTTATCATAACCAAAATTACTTAGTGATTTTTCTTAACTCTTCAAGCAAAAACTCACTTAAGCATTATTTTTCCTCTCCCTTCTCTTACCAAGTCACTTGACTTGCCTTAGATATATCAAATGATATATGTGTAGAATCAGATAAAAATGTAGCATCTTGTGGGCTTATACAATGCCCTGAAGGTATGGATGGTTTTATTTTTTTCAGCTATTAGATAGTAATATAAATTATATGCTACTAGATTGAAATTAAAAAGAAAATCTACAATTTATAAATAAAGTTAACTTCATAGGCAACAAAAATATTTTTTAATTGAATTTTTTTATCCAAATTATTACTTGTATTTATAACATCGTTCCTTTTAAATATAATAGATTAAAACATTATATATGATGAACCATAAAACATTATATATGATGAACCATAAAATAATATATGGTTGATCATAACAGACTAAATAAAAAATATACTAGAAAATATAAATTTCCCTAATTTTTACGGTCGTTAACCACACAATATTATAAAATATTTATTTGTGTATTTCAATGCAATTTGAATCCTGGACAAATGAAATTCTTCATTTTATGAAGTGTTATGATGAGTAAATTTTTGAAATTTACTCTATTTAGACTTGTGCTTACTACACATGTATTTATGTCTAAATACTATAATTGATTTCTAACAGTGGTATTAGAGCCCCTTTTTGCATTTTACACATACTAAATAAATTGTTTAATTACAAATGTTGTGATTAAAATACGTTGATTGCAAGTTTTATAGCTAAAATATGTTAAAAAAATATATTTTATATGTTATAGTACTGTTGTGAATAGTGGTCATGTAGCAGTAAATAATGGTACTATAACATACCTTTTTTTTTTTTTGTAAAATTATTATAACATACAAAAGTTGCATTTGTTAATTTTTGCATGTCATACTCGCAAATAGTGATCATGGATAAGGTTTTATATTCTAGTATTGTAATAATTAATTTTATTATTGTTTATGTAATTAAATGTTAATTCCATAGTATTAAGATGTATTAATAATCTTGACATGTCACGGATTATTTGTTTGTTGTAAAAGTTGTAACAAGGAGACTTAAAGAAGTTCAAGGGGCAAATCCATAAAAATGGTGATAAGGATATTCATATTTGAAGTATTTATGGACAAAATTAATTTTTTTAATCTATTTTAGTATTAGGAACCCACTTCCAAAAATTGAATCCCAAAGACAGCATTGCAATTAATCAAGTGAGTGCTATATGACTTGCCTTTTGTTCATATAAACAAACAAACATAATCTAAACTAATCATGAGCATCGACTACTGGTGTAGGCCACCAAGGTCGCAATATCGGAAAATACATTGTCAGAATCATACGGTTCACTTCCTTCTGGAAGCAATTTCAACTTCCTGCTCGGCAAGTTGCATAATATGACTCGCAACAGCACAATATCGTTATCAGTTGTGTTAAAAGCTAGTACCTTTGCAGTGTTCATGACAAGTAATGCAAAATAGCCGACTCAACACTACTTTGATGTAAAAGATCGACTGCTTATCTTGTGCTCCAAACTCCATTTTCCTTTTTCATAATCCTTCAATCCCCAAATCCTCAAGCTGTCCATACTAAGAATTCGATTCTCTTTGACCACCAAATGCATCATATCATATCATCTTCAATGTTCCTTTACACACACCAAGACAATAATTATCCGTCGTGCCGCTATCGTAGTTCAGTTTGAGTGAGACATCGATGAAACATATCTGTCCGCCATTCAGAGGATCATGAGCAACAACATATATCATTGCAACTGAACCAATGCAACTTTCCATTGAGTGCAAAAATTTTGGACAAACAATAATACTCTACACCCTGAAGATCAGATTCCACCCATTTACCTATCTCAGAACAATGTGTTCTCACCAAGAAACTACGTTCTTCAACCAATGTAATACAAGACCCTATACTGATATTTAGCATCCGTCCAGCCCTGGAAAAAAAGGGTTCACAGACAAGCCTGAACCAGGAACGATTATAGTCTACTATTTCAAGCAAAGGGAGAGCAGTCCATTGCTTTGTGAATGGATTACAGAGGTAAAAAAAAAACCTGACGACTATTTTCCATGGAGCAATAAGAGTAAGTCGTTGAATGATGAAAAAATGCTTACTGATTCTCTTCCCTCTAAAAGAAAATCTAATCCGAATGTGATACGATTGAAAGGTCGAATCTTGAAAGGCTGAACTAGTAAGCGAGCTTGATCATTGCGTCGACTTTGATAATCTATGATGACATTAGAAAATTCATGAAAATCATTAGCAGAATGATTGATGTGGTTGTTTACAAAGAGTGGCACAAAGCTGGGATTAGAGATTATGGACCACCAATTCGAGCAGACAAGTTTGCAGCGACTGACTGATGATGCTGGACTGATGATGCTGAAGGAAGTCTAACAAAAATTTCAATCAAGACATCTCCGGGGAGATCATTCAGAGAAAAATTTAAGACAGATTTAAGATAGATTCTCTTAGTTCATTAGAATTATTCGACGTGAATATTGGAATCTTTACAAGCAAACAATTTGTAGTTCTTCAATATATATCATCCTGTAAGGATGGTATTGCATAGATATTAATTACATAAGAGTTTATGAATCCATGGAACAAGAGTAAAGTATGGTGGTAATAAAAACTCCATGAATAAATCTTTGTTTAGCCTAAAAAAAGCAATGATTATTAAACGTTCTATCATGGAGATTAAGGATAATTTTTGCTCAACTTAATTTCTTTCCAACTCCTTGAATTTGAGACTTTTGAGGTTCAAATGAGGATTTTAAGTAAACATGCATGAACAATAACTACATCAAATTCAGTGTAACAATATCGAATCGAATAGAATTATAAAAAAATAGTATCAGAAAAATAAATAAAATTGAAAAAAAAGAAAAGAAAAAATGAGGAGTTGTTCAATCTGCTAGCTATACATATTTTACCTATATTTAAAACTATCAGTAAATAACCACATGAATAAAAAATTTATTTGACTCATCATTTATAATAAATAAATAATTAAATATACTATTATTATTATTATTATTACAACAATTTGATATTAACTTAACATAGTTATAATTGATCACAATTTTCATAAATATTTTATTTAAATAATTATATGATATTACTTCAATATTTCTTATAATTAGTTTTTCTCTAGTTCACCTAATTAGAATAGAAATTATACTTTCAATTAAATTAAAATTTTTGTTAGAGAGAAGATAGAAGTTAACTTAAATAAAATAGAAAATATAATTTCAATTAAATTAAAATTGTATTTTAGTTAATTTAATTTTTATTAGAGATAAGATAGAAGTTAATCTAATTAAAATAGAAAACAAAATTTCTATCAAATTAAAATTATACTTTAATTAATTTTATTTTATTTTTATTAGTAAATGATTAAGTTATCCAATTTTTATATAATAATAAGTATAGACTTTTTTATAATTTTATTTGTCCGTTGTTCGTGTGTATATATATATATATATATATATAAAACCTAACAGAAATTTTCAAAAAACAAGATAATCTGACATTGTAATCATAGCTAACAATATACTTGAAACTTATTGTGAAAAAAAAAAAAAAAAACTAACAAAACTAACAAAAGTTGTAGGCCAAGTACAGATTAAAAATGAGCAGTCTTGGAAACAAGGGTAGGCCACCAAGGGAGCATTAGTGGGAGGGCGCATTATTACAGTCAATCTGGCTATACCATGATTCTGGGAGTTGGCAAATTACTTTCAACTCCCTTTTCTCCAGATTACATAATACAACTCAGACATACCCAAGTACACAATATTCTTATTAGTTGGACTGAAAGCTAACACCTCTACAAAAGACCACCAACAATTGGCATCATCTGAAACAAAAGAAGCAATGGGTATCTTGTGCTCCAAAACCCATTTTCCTGGTTCATATTCTTTCAATGCCCATATACACAATCTCTGATCATCATCCATTTCTTCATTTTCATTATCATCATACACCAAATGCATCATCTTCAAAACAGCTCTGCACACTCCAAGACAAAAACTACTGGAAAAGTAGTCGTGAGGTTTAAATTTAGAACCATCAATGAAACTAGTTTCTCCATCATTAGAAGGATCATAAGCAACCACATTAGTACCATTAAACCAATGTATCTTTCCATTGTATGCACCAATATTAGAAAAGTCCAAATTTTAGTCTTTTACATTAAGATCACACATATCCCAGCTATACCAATCTCAGAACTATATGTCCTCGCATAAAAGGATTCATCTTCAAACACAGTGATGCACATTACCCTGTACCGATAGTGATCATTAATGGTATATGCTCCATCTCCTCCTCCTACTCTAACTTCAGAATAAAAGGGTTTGCAAATAAAGCCAAATCTGTTCTCTCTAAAACCAGGACTGTTGCGAATACTACCATAGTCATGCATAATTAAAGGCAGAGCAACCCATCGCTTTGTCAATGGATTGCAGACATAGTACAAATCATGATCATTGTTTGTTGCACCACATAATATTAAGTCATTGTATGAAGCTAAAATCCTGAGGAATTTCCTCTCCACTGGGAGAAAGTCTAATGTGATTCCACTGTTGAAATTGAATCTATCAGGGATGATTATGGTTCTGTCAGCTTGACGACAACCCCTCCATGGAGTTTCATAGACTATGAGAACAGTAGACTGATTCTAATGTTCACTGCCATTATCATGACTGATGCGGTGATTTATAAAGAGTGAAACAAAATCTTGACTTGTGATCGTATTGTGCCAATTCTTGCAAACAATTTTGCAACAAGTGACTGATTTAGCACAGGGAAGTCTCAGGAAAATTTTAGTCAATAGATCCTTGGGAAGATTGTCAAAAGGCCCCTTGTCGCCCGTCTTTCGCATGGTCTTGATTCTGTTATGAGCTCATCAGAATCACTTGAAGCCATTGCAAGTTAATCCAAGAACAAAGTAAATAATCAATAGCAAATAAATTAGTCCTGTCAAAGATCACAAGTTCACAACAATTGGTCCAAGGTGTTTGAATTCTCTTAAATAAAGTTTACACAGAGAAAATACGTACTGAAAGAGTTCTATTCCTAAATTGAATTTAAGAATAGTTTAAAATTTATGACTATCGAATAGCTAGGATATCAAGTAAAAAAATATATTCACAACTCTGAATATAGTAAGCATGCTTAAACTAATAGAATATAAATATGTATTTATGTTTTTTTGGTTTAAATAGGACTAAATTATATCTAATCCTTATATTACTATAATGTGGTAATTTATTAATTAAATTAAAAATAAAAATTTAATTATTTAATATGCAATGAAAATCCAATAGGAAAATATGAGATTTGATTTCAACCAGGAATATAGGTATAAGTAATTTTTCAACATGGTATAAATAATTAGTCAATATATAATGTGATTGAAGTAAGGAAAGAGTAATAATTTTTTTTTATTTTTAATAATATAATTTGATTAAAATAAATTTAATTATAACTGAAAATTAAATAAATTCAATTGGTTACATTATAAATAGATATGTGCATTGTTACAATTAGACATATTTATTGTTTATTAAATACAAAAATTAAACGTATTATTAAGAACAATTACTGTAAATTATGCACGACATGTGTAAAACAAAATTAATATAATTAAAGGGTGAATGAATAAATAATCCCAAATCCAGGGGGCTGCGGGCAAAAATAATTGAATCCCCTTCGTGGCTGTTAGTAGAAAAGCGGGAGCGAAAAAAAACAAAAACAAAAACAAAAAATACTGTACTGAGAGCGATTCGAAGCACAGAGGAGGAGGAGGAAAAAGAAGACGCAGAAGGTGGAGGTGAAAGGGGTTAAATGGGAAACCAGAAGCAAAAATGGACTGCGGAGGAAGAAAAAGCGCTGCTGGACGGAGTGGCAAAACACGGCCCTGGAAAGTGGAAAAACATTCTCAAAGATCCTGAATTTGCTTCTTCTCTTACCCAACGTTCCAATATTGACCTCAAGGTTTCTTTTTATTTACCATCATTACCACCCTATCTTCTTCTTCTTCTTCTTCTTCTTTTATCTTTCTTTAGGAACTATCGAATTTTCGTTTTATTTATTAGTTTTTTTTTTTTCATTTTTCATGGTAGTTACCGTTTCGGTTTCTTGAAAAATGTTGAATTTAGGGTTTTCTTTGGGTTTCCTTTGACGAATTCAATAATTTAGGGTTTTTTTTTTGGAGTCCGCTATAAACCCTAAATTGTCTGTTAGTTTTGATTGATTATTAAGATAATGTGATGATTTTGTTCAACAAATAAATAAATTTCTGAGTTTGCCTCTACTTGTGTGTGGGCAGGATAAATGGCGGAATTTGAGTGTTAGTAATGCTGATAAGTCAAGGGGGGCACCGAAAGCTAAAATTTTGACAGTTGCTCCTCCACCTTCCAACATTATTGCTCAAATTTCTGCCCCTGTTGCCGTTGGACCTGCTGATGCTCTTATGGACGATGTTTTAAACAATGCCACTGATGGAAAAAATGCCCCAAGGTTGTCTACTACTGCTGTCTCTCAGTTTTTAGACTTTTAGTTACTTCAATGGCACATAAATGTCGGTCCATGGATTAATGAGGCCAAACTTTATGTATTGGCATATAGGAGGAAAACAGTAAAAGTTATGTATTCTGTTGAGAATCGAACCCTTTGCGTGAATCTTGTGGCTACATTAATTCTACAAATATATTTTGATTTTTCTTTTGTGTGGTCAGTTTCAGATTCAAAATATGGAATTGTGTGTATGCAGGATAAGTATGCTAACTTATCTGAGGTTCTGGTTAAGTAGAAGTTGAGACCTCACAAGTTACTTGTTCTGTTTTGTGTTTGCACTTTATTGTTGCTGCCTTAAAGTTTAAACTGCTTGCATAGTACTGTTAGTGGCATTTAGTCTTCTTTTGTTTATTTGCTCATTGCCTCTTGATACCTCAACCATTGTTGTATATACAAGGGGTCTACCTATTAACTTTTTTCTTTGTTGCTTTTTCGTATTTGGTGGTATTTGATACTATTGTTCTGTTGCTCAGATACGACGCAATGGTTTTTGAAGCTCTTTCAACCTTAAAAGACATAAATGGCTGCGATCTTGGTGTTATTGTTCACTTCATTGAGGTAAGATGGATCTCTGCTGTTATATATTTTGGTGTTTGTTCCCATTATAATAGCATCAGCTTGTACTGGACTGGAAAACCCTGTCTTAGGTAAGGAACCACGTCAACCCTGAAGATGTATAATTTTGGTATCAGACTGCATGAAGTGATTTTGAATCTCTTTCTTCTGTTGGAAGATGGAAATGAAATTATTAGATTGTTCATCTTGGTTCTGATGTTATTATGTCATAAATATGATTTTACCATGGGATTGCTCGTACTGGTTCACAACATAGAAAGAACTTGCAGCCTCCATCATGTTAGCATGTAGAATATACAGAGTACCAGTGTAGGTTCCCATGGCAATACAAATAGCACCTGTTTAAGACACTGTCATGAAACCACTAAGATAAGCTGTGGTTGTTGTGGCTCTCTTGTGTATTCCTGGCAGCCATTGGTTGTCTGTTATGATTCTAGGATTTATATGCCACCTGAATATGGAGATCCATGAGTGTAAGCAGCAGTTATACCACCAAAAATTGGTGTGAGTTTGGATTAGCTTTGTCTAATGTGTGGCGAAATCATCCCATCATACTGAACCTTCATACAGAGCATAGTGCAACATTGCCATTGAACTTTGGCATGCTGCTGCTCGCATATTTTCACTACTTCACTCATTTACCCTCAATTGAGCAGCATATTGTAGAGTCCACACACAAATATGGCTGGATAATTTATTTTCCTGTAAATCCTTTTGATTTTATTATTTAAAACTGCATGTTCTCTTATATCCATTGTTCAATTTTTTATGAGTTCAGATTATGACAATCTTTGTACACATGATGCAGCAAAGGCATGAAGTGCCACAAAACTTTAGAAGGTTATTAGCTCCAAGGTTGAGGAGGCTTGTTTCACAAGGAAAATTGGAAAAGGTAGGAAATTTCATGATGTTACAATGCAGTTACATCTGATTTAATCAGTTTGTTTTCTGCATTTTAAATCATAATATCTTGATTATATTTGCTAAAATATGATTACAACTTCATTTAAATACACGATATCATTCTCACACTTAACACTGATGTGTGACTCATAAAAAATTGCTAGCTCAATATATGATGCTCATCAATTTGCAGCTTGAAAATGGCTATAGAATCAGCAAAGGTGCTGTGTTGGGAACTAGGACGCCAATGCCAAAACAAAAAGAAGTCAGACCTCGACAGTCACATAATTCTGGATTAACTTCTGGCGAGACAGTGGAGGAAGCAGCCATAACTGCTGCTTACAAAGTTGCTGAAGCAGAGAATAAATCATTTTTAGCTGCTGAAGCAGTTAAGGAGGCAGAAAGAGTGTCAAAGATGGCAGAAGATACTGACTCAATGCTCCAGTTAGTGAAAGATATATATGAGCAATGTAAATGTCCAAAGGATCTCCCACCCAGCTATTTTAACATGCACTTGATCCATTATCTTAGAATCTAACAATTCTTTCTTTTTTTTTTTTAATTTTTTGCAGGCTCACGAGGCGAAATTGTGCTCTTGGCTTGAGTTGGGGAAAACAAAATTCTTGGTAGTTTTTAGAATCTCATGTAAATTTGTTGTCTATGAAAATGGCATTTTCTTGCGGTTCATTAGGAATTGTATAATCTTTCTTTACCTTTTGCTTTTCTTTTTAGGTTTAAAAGAAATTACATTTTGACAAGCAAAATCTCTCTCTGCTTGAGCAGTTGAATGTACAATTAGGCAAAGAAAAAAAAGTTGTAGTTTTTCAAAAACTGTATGTAAATTCATTGAATCCATAGAACAGTTTCTCTTTTACTCAAATGTCATTCTCTTCAGCTGTGTTGGTACTTGGGAGCTATATTTTCTGTTTTCCCATTTTATTAAAGCAATTCTGCCTTCGCCTTACAGCCTGCTGAATTGATTCTGCATTTTAGCAATGATTGTTTTTTTTTTTTTACATGAATGTTCTGACTTTAGGACCAGATGTAAGCATTTGTTTCGCAAACTAGCGACTCATCCTACAATCAAAACCTAACTTGTGTTAAAACTGTGACTGGTTTCTTTGATGGAAGATATAAAGAGAGGATGTAGAAGCATGTGACTGTAAATGTAACGTCACCCAAATAATTCTTTTCTAATTTTCTTCTACACCTGGTGTTTGACAGTCTAAAAATGCAACAATTGGATTTAGTTACTTCTTGCATTTGGAATAAGAGATGGTCGCTAGAACACAACCTTCTAACTTCAAAAAAATAATAAAAATCGGAAAACCATGCTACAAGTGACAAGATTTTGCAAGAATTTAATTCAATTAAATTTTGCAAACAATTTATTCCGAGCAATTCCTTAATCTTCTCCATTTCATCTTTTATTATGTTCAAGTACAATAAAACTGAAAACAAAAACAAAGATACTGCTAGTGACCTTAATAAAAAATTGTTTTTAAATATTCAGACTCAGTTCATGACAAGTTTGTTACAAGGGCCAATAATCCAAAAATACCTATAACATCCACAAGAAATATGAAAACTGACAAAATTGTTTGTTCAACCAGCACAATGAAATCTACAATCTAGATTCAGATTCTTGCAGTTAATGCAAAGCTACAGCCAAATTATCAGCAAAGGTTAAGTGAAAAAAAATGTAAGGAACAGAAACCTTCCATTGGACTATGCAGCAATTGAAACAGACTCCAGGTTATAAAAGCACAAGCCCAAGTTCTGCAGGCTTCAATGCTTGTCTAATCCGATAATAGTGCAGATAATAGTGCAGTTTCCCATCACCAGGCCCAAATTTCAGCTCCTTAAATAAAGTCTCATTGTGCATGACGTCAAGAGCATTAAACACGTCAAAGTCTTTGTTTTTCGCAACAATTAGAGCATCATTAATCAACTGAACCAAAGGGGTTTTAGTTGCAACATTGTAATATGAATAAACTGCCTTTAGAGTTGAATAGTTCTGATTGCCAAGTATTGAAGATGGGAGAGTATAAAAGCTGCAGAAATCAGTGATCTCATGAGTCTCAGGACTTTCGACTAGAAAACTTTCCACCACATCATTTTTTGGCAGAAGCCAATGCTCCACATCATTTTCATCAAAATCAGGACCAACAATAAACTGATTGAGATAATTTCTAATTAGCCTAGTAACAGCAGGAACATCATGAAGCTCCATCTTTCTGAACCCTGGCGTGGCAGTTGACATAGGTAACTTATGAAGCTTGACCGTCCGGCTCATTGTCATCCTTGCCCCAAGTTTAGAAAAACCTACATCAATCAGCTTCTTGGGATTCAAAGATCTATGCCAATATTGGCAAGTTGCTATTGGTGTTGGGAGAACCACTCCAGCAGTATAAGCAGCTTGCCAGATATTCTCCAAGTGAACTCTCCTTGTCACCTCTTTAATCATCACTGGAGCAAGTCTTTTTGATCTTAGCTTCTTATGAACACACAGGAAATTGACTTCTGCCATTTTAATAATTTCATCACGAACTCGCACTCTTGCTGGAATCCCAGTTATAAAAGCCACCAACTTCTTTGAGCTTTTGACCCGGACACCAATATGCCAGCTCTTGAAATAACCAGGTGGCTTAAGAGCCCAGCGAAGAAACTCCTTTGAATAGTTAAACCTGAACATGTTCTCATCATCCTCAACATAGTTATTAGTCAAAAGATTGTATACCTTAGTGCACATCTCTTCAGAATCAATATCACAAGTGACCCATTCATAGAGGTTGGGAAGATTGTAAGGTTCTTGTTTCACCTCAGATAGAAGAGTTGGAGGTTCAATGGGACCTTCGGTGGTATCACTAATATCCTTGAATTGCCCAACCGGTTGAGTTTCCCAGAATTTATGTCTCTTTCCGAAAGAAAGAGATTCTTGAAATTTTTTAGCTAATGCATCAAGTGCAAGGTCACTCTCTGCATTTCCATCAGAATTAGGGATCGAAGTTTCTTCAGGTGAACTAGAAGAGGCATTGCTCTCAGCCATATTTTGTAAACTTCTGATTAACTCTGGAGAGCAGCAAAAAGTTCTCAATCTACCTATATGTGTACTGAATTGCCACAAAACAATTTAAGAAAATCAATAAAATTAGATAGCAGAAAAAGGCATATTTTTTAAGATAAATGACCCGAATTAATAAAAACTGAATAAAAAAAATATATAGATTCAAGATTACAATAACTAACCACTTAAATTGTGACCAGCCTATAAAAGACTCTGTAAAGTTCAAGAAACACTGTTCAATCAACACCAACTATGTTCTTTTAAATACCCAATATTTCTATTGCGTCCTTCTAAATCATATAATTAAAATCAAATAACTAAAGAAAAACCATGATCAAACCTACACGACAACCCAGATAGCAAAACGAACCTTTTAAGGTCTAATTGTGTATAAAATGGATCAATATAAGCCAGTTTTCTCTGTTTCTTTTGAAACAAGAAAAAAGGAGGCTACACTAACATAACAAGATGTAACATGCAAACTTTTCTTGAAATCATTTTATACAAAAAAAAAAAAAAATGATGACAGAAATTACCTGGGATTTCTTAGTAAATTGAAAAGAAATCTTCAAAATGAAATCTTTCGAGAATCTAAGGCTTCAATTTGAGAGAAATGGGAATCTTGAATTGAAAACAACGAAGAAAAGAAACCAACTTTGTCAAATGAGCAAGGATGATGCTGACGCTGATGCTAATGCTGGCCTTTTTTTTTGTAATTTAATGGATTATGTGTGGGTATATTTGTCAATTTTGTTTTAAAATGTTAATGGATCTCTTGGCCCAAGTCCTGATCCAGCCTAGCATCCTGTCCAGTCTCAATTTATGTACGTATTAATTATATTATTTTTTAAAATTTTTATGAAATATATATTGTCAAGATCTTAATTTTATTATTTTTAAATACTAGTTTGTAACATATAAAAGTTAGTATAAGTACATATAATATTTATTATGATACGTAAAAATATAAATTTCTAATAATAATAAAATTGTTGAAAATTAGGTTTTCTATGGTCGTTGGTGTATATTTCAAATTTAAATATTTTTAATTCATTTTTTGAAAGAAAAATATGTTTTTAACAATAATAATTGTTAATATGTTAGTAGGGGAGAAAGGAATACCTATATAATTTGAGAGGGTCATGAATTGATGGGATCCACTAAATTTAAAAAAAAAAAATTAATGTAAATTTTAAATTAAGGAGATTTTTTAAATTATGGAAAAAAATGAAACTAATGCAAAAAAAAATTTTAAATATTAATATAAGAAAAAAGAAAAGGAAAGCAAGTGACTGATCGATGCATTGCTTTGCAATGCCCTTATCTCTTGTGATTGCTTCGTTTTTAAGTATTGTCAAGTGACAACAAATTAATTACTGTAGTACACTACAATATTATTTTAATGACAAAAAAAAAAAAAAGTAAAAGTATGCATAATTATACATATTTTTCATTGTCTTTTAAAATTTATTCATAATGATTACTTAGTATTGAATTTAACCATTCAATAATTATTAAGTATTAATACATAAAAATTAAAAAAAATTATTTTGTTGTGTGGTATTTTTGTTAATTATGTTTCTAAATTTTTATTTTAAAATAAACATGTCTTTGTTAATTATTTTTTATATTTTAATTCTTTTTATTGATTATCGTATTATTTAAAAACTTTTGTAACTAAAATTAATTTATAAATATGTATTAATCTAGTTAGACATGTCAATTTGTATACTAAATTTTATAAGAAAATTTGTTATAGGCTTTTCTTTTTAGTTACTTTTACTTTTAATAATAATTTTTAATACATTTAATTTTTTTAAAAGTAATTTTAATTTTAAAATATATTTTATTTTGTATTCATATAACTAATTTTAAAAATTCTACAATTAGAATTAATAACAGTTAAAATCAACTTATAGAAATTGTTATCGTTTAAGTGATATTTTAGATTATAGTATATAATCTTTAAATTAATTGTTGAAATTTTTTTTTCATTATTAAAGTTCTAAAAAAAATACAAATGGTAAATAAAAAATATAAAATTAATCTATCCGGTGGAATCCTAAAATTCACACAAAAAGCATACAATTGCTAAATGGTTGGTTTATCAAATATGGGTAGCTATTCTTTGCTCTTTATGATCGACTACTACTTTATTTCTTTTTTTTATTATTATTATTTTTTAATCTTATAATAATATTATTTCTCCTTAAAGCATAAGAATTAGTATCTTGACATTTTTTTTAATGTTGACCATATCATTGCCTTTCTTTTTACCTAATTTAGAGTTACAAATTCTCTTACGCCATGTTTAGTTAGTGAAATATACCAAGAATATAATAGCAATTTCATAAGAAATAACTATTTTTTATTTTAATTCAAATTTTATTATGAAATATCAATTTTATATAATAGTAATTTTACAATTTTTAACGAATAGTCATTCTTTCAAAAATTTAAAAATAGGTATTCTTTACTTTTGAACTAAACTATTTCCATTTTTACTCCTCTTATTATGTTTAAACTCTCATAATGTTCATATTCTTACTTTTTTTAGAACAATTTAATTCAGATTTTTTAATATTTTTCTTTAAATTTAATTTAACTTAATTTTGGTTATCATAAATTATATAAAATTTATTTATTTTAT
This sequence comes from Mallotus nudiflorus, assembly GCA_947683625.1. NCBI lineage: Eukaryota > Viridiplantae > Streptophyta > Magnoliopsida > Malpighiales > Euphorbiaceae > Mallotus > Mallotus nudiflorus. Next base: position 2,002,997 of record CANTUR010000187.1, on the reverse strand, counting down.
ATGTTTATATTTTTATGATAAAAAATTTTAAAATATTATTTATTTATTTATTATGCATTTATATTATTTTAGAGAAATAAAATATACGAGCTAATTTTTTTTTATATTATATATTAATTTTTTTATACAAAATATGCTAAAATTGTATAACTATTTAATTTTGATACTAATAATAAAATTTATTAATAAAGGACATCAATATCATTTATGTTTAAATCTACTTATCACTCAGTTATGAACCAAATCATGAAAAAATAATTATTTAAGAATAGTTATTCTAAAATCCCTATTATATTCCTTAAAAATTACAATTTTATTCCACATATAACCATTTATTTTTCACTGTTTAAGCTTAATGTGGGCATGTATATTTATATAGGCAACAACATAATACAGAAGCATGGTGAGTATCCCTACAAACTATATTCTATTTATTGATAGGATCAAAATTTTCCAATCTAAAATTAACAAGACCATTTTGAATTTCACATAAATCCATCACTTCATTTATTATTATTTTGCATAATTTTAGCTGTGATCCCATTTTTTATACTAGGGTGGAATTTTCAATTATAATATAGTAAAAATTGTTACTAATACATTTTAACTTTTTTTTTTTTCTATCCTACCCTTATTTGATTGAATAAATACATTCCTTTTAGAAATATGTGAAACTAATAATTGATTAAGAGAATTATTAATGTAAGGGTAGTATAATATTTTATACATATATTAATTACATTTCTTAATTTAAATTAATAATCTTTAAACGTCAATTAAATTGAAATAGATGAAATATTAAACTTCATTTTTTGGTGGAAAAAAGTGTTAAATTTATAAAATCTTTCATTATGAGTTGTATATTTAATAGTTTAATCATTAATCAATCTTCTAATTTGAATACAACTTAAAATTTATGTTTTTATCAGTTCATTAATTATTGAAATAGGATATTTACTTAAATCAAAATTTTATTTAATTGTATATTGTGATCATTTTAAAAATAAATACTGAATTGGAAAGATTGGTTATCTCAACAATTTCTTACAAATGGAAGGTTGCGTAGTCTAATATTATAATTCTCTTTTAATAGATTTGTTTTGAGAGAAAATATTAATAGATTAAGAGTTCAATTCTTATTTTTTTCTTTTATTTTGAAAAAACTTATAGAAATAAAAAATTTCTCATTATATCTCAAAAGAAAAAAAAAAGTAAAAATTTATATTTAACGGATCAACAGAAGCCTGTGGTAATATAGAAAAAAAGTAAGGGTAAAAAGGGAAAACATACAAGAAAAAAGGGAACAAAAGGGTTTTTGTTTATAGAGTAAGACCTAACCAAACATTACATTATAAACAAACAGAAGTCACAAACGCTCACTCTCTTTCACCCTTCAAACTCCAAGGCGCAGATCCGAGGAGTTTGGGATTTTTGAAACCCTAATTTTCTCTCTTCACTTTCTAATAGCCACCAAAATTTCTCTCCATCAATCAGTCTCTCAGCAGCAGGTCTTTTCCTCTTTCCCTGTTTATCTCTTGTCTTTGTATCTCTGTGCTTGTATGTGTGTAATCAGCTCCTTTTGGTTTTTTTTAATTGCTGTTCTTGGTGTTATGGAGAGATCCATATGTGGGTACTTGATTTTTTTCGAAAAAAAATTTATCTTTATGGTTATCTTTTTATGAATCTCTGTCTGGGTATTTGTTGTTTTTGTAAAGTTTGATGCTTTTTGTTCTTTATTTGCTTTTTTGTGGGCGATTTGGCTGTGGATTTGATATGTTGGTTATGGGTTTTTATTGTTTGTTTTATTTGGGATCTGGGATTGATCTGTTTGCTTGTTTATAGAAAAAGTGTTAATCTTTCGTTTTTTGGTATTGTTTTAGTTGGATTGTGATGTGTAGTTGCATATTAATGTTTTGAGATTTAGTGGATTGATGGTCAAGTTGTCATGATTGAGGTGACTGAGATTATTAGACTTTTTGAGTTTCTCTTGCTGGGATTGGTATAAGTCAATATAATTGAGAGGATTTCTTTATATGATATGCACGAAGATCAATTTTATAACACTGGTTTATTGGTCATCAGAGAGCTACTTCACTTTTTCTGTTAGTCTGTGTGATTGCAATAGTGGACTTGCCGTACTGTTTGGGCACGCATATACATGCAAACACAAGTTTGCGGGCACTTTCAATGTTCCCTATGTAAATTTTGGATGTGACAGTCATATTTGCTTGCTGATTTTTTGCACTAGTAGGTGTAGTTTTCAGATGTTGTGTCCTAGTGTAATTTCAACTGTGGAAAAGGTGTCTTGAAATTTCTTTTTGTTAATTCGTGGAGATATTTCTTAATGTTTATATATTAAACTGTTTTTCCCATCATTCATTAATTCTGAGTCTAATTTTTAGTAATTTGGAGGAGTGGGATGAAGCAGTGTCTGGTGATGAACGATTTATATCTAAAATATCAGACACATGGCTACCCTTTATGTGTCTTCTCCAGATAGTAAAACAGAAGTTTAATGCTTGCACTCCTCCATGTTTGGATTTGCAAGTTTGGCTCTTTTGTGACAATTGACATTTATACTTGTGCACTCCTGATATATTATAATGTATGGGCATGGATTTTTTTTTTTTTAAAAGCTTGCACATATCAAGTTTTTCATATTGGTGTGCTAGTTTTGTAGACAGCAGCGATCTTTGGTAATATGGTAATAATTTATTTGCAATGTTGGACTTGCCATATGTTTTGTTCTTTCTCATATTTTACTGTTCAATGGTCTCTCCTTAGTATTTTCCATGTCAATTGGTCTTAGTTTTATGACTATGTGTGGTAGTCTGATTTTAAATGGGGATATTATGTTTTAAAAATTTGCTGATTTCTGCTAATTCGAGGAGATTTGTTCTCAAATTCTTTGTTGAAATGTTTTTCCAAGATTTTTGAATGCATGATTCCTATTTTAATGGATTGGGGGAGTGGTTGAAGAAGTGTCTGGTGGTAAATGATTTATATTTAAGACATTAGATATGTGCTACCCCTTTATCTTGTCCATATAGCGAAACAGAAGTTTAATGCTGGTACCCTTCTTTAGTCTTGCAAGTTTGGCTCTTCTGTAGCATTTTTCGTTTTAATTTCTTGTTGTAACTTGATGAGGAACAAAATGGGAATATCTGTTTTTGAGGTGATGATATTTAATCTTATTCACTAGTTATTCATCATGCTTCAGGCTTTGGTGAAATTATTCTTAGGAACATTTGTGCTACCATGTTTTAGAACTTGAACATATTCTCCATCTTTTTATTCGGTGGAATTGGTGTGGAATCAGAATTACATATGCCTTCCATGTTTGTTCTTTTAATTATGTTCTGAGACACCTCTCTTGGATCCTTGTATGCTGACATGTAAACGTGTTGGTTTTCTTTGTGCAGTCATGGCAGGTTTGGCACCAGAAGGATCACAGTTTGACGCCAAGCAATATGATGCTAAAATGAATGAAATGTGAGTTTTTTCCTCTAAACTTTGGCTTGTTTGGCAAGGAATCTTGATAGTAACGTTTTTGGTTTATTTTTTCTCTATAATCAATATTTATCCATATTTTTATGACTCTGCAGACTCACAAATGAAGGACAAGAGTTTTTCACCACATACGATGAGGTTTATGACAGTTTTGATGCAATGGGATTGCAAGAGAACCTTTTAAGAGGCATTTATGCTTATGGTACTTTCATATGCTTATGTTCTGTTCTTTTAGCATGCTGCAAGCTTCTTTGTGGTCTGATGTGCAGTAATACTTTTTTTTTTTTTTGAACTTCTTATATTTATAGCTGACTTTAGTTAATTTCGTACTAGAGCTTAGCTTAGCTTAGTTGAGTTTTAATGTAACTGCCTACTGGTATGAGATTTTAAATGCTCCATTTCAGTTGGAATCAATTGCTTGTTTTGCAGTTAGTTACAAACTTTGTATGTGCATAAAAACTTATTACTAATTTCCTTGTCTTGAATTTCTTTTTAAGGGTTTGAGAAGCCTTCTGCAATCCAGCAAAGAGGAATTGTTCCTTTCTGTAAGGGTCTTGATGTCATTCAGCAGGCCCAGTCTGGAACTGGAAAAACAGCAACTTTCTGCTCCGGCATTCTGCAGCAACTTGATTATGGTTTGGTTCAGTGTCAGGCATTGGTCCTGGCTCCAACCAGAGAACTAGCACAACAAATTGAGAAGGTTATGCGAGCTCTTGGTGATTATCTTGGTGTTAAGGTTCATGCGTGTGTAGGTGGGACAAGTGTTCGTGAGGATCAGCGGATTCTTCAAGCTGGTGTTCATGTTGTTGTGGGGACTCCTGGTCGTGTTTTTGACATGTTGAGAAGGCAGTCACTTCGCCCAGACTCTATTAAGATGTTTGTATTGGATGAGGCTGATGAAATGCTTTCACGTGGTTTCAAGGATCAGGTCTGTTATTATACTTTTATTTTTCCTGCCAATTTTTTTGGAGTTCTTCATGGGCATCATGTATCTTTTGGACTTTTCTGATTCTAACATGTTTTCTGGCTGTCAGATCTATGATATTTTCCAGTTGTTGCCAGCAAAAGTTCAGGTTGGTGTGTTTTCTGCCACCATGCCACCAGAAGCTCTTGAAATTACAAGGAAGTTCATGAACAAGCCTGTGAGGATCTTGGTGAAGCGTGATGAGCTTACCCTTGAGGGTATTAAGCAGTTTTATGTCAATGTTGAGAAGGAAGAATGGAAACTTGAAACACTTTGTGATCTCTATGAGACCCTAGCCATCACTCAGAGTGTCATTTTTGTCAACACAAGGCGCAAGGTTGATTGGCTCACTGACAAGATGCGAAGCCGTGACCATACAGTCTCAGCAACTCATGGAGATATGGACCAGAACACCCGTGATATTATTATGCGGGAATTCCGATCTGGTTCTTCTCGCGTTCTCATCACCACTGATCTCCTGGCTCGTGGTATTGATGTGCAGCAAGTCTCTCTTGTGATAAACTATGATCTGCCGACTCAACCTGAGAACTACCTTCATCGTATTGGGAGAGGTGGACGGTTTGGAAGAAAAGGTGTTGCCATTAATTTTGTGACTAGGGATGATGAGAGAATGCTGTATGACATTCAGAAGTTCTATAATGTGGTCATTGAGGAGCTGCCATCAAACGTTGCTGATCTCCTGTGACCAGAATTTTTGGTGCTTGTTGAGAAAGGGTTTCATATTTTGGAAGTACACTATTTAACGTGTTGTTTATTTTCTTTGTTTTCTTGTTTAGTGTTTTAATTTAATATTTTCAGACATATCTGACAGTTTAATCTCATGAGTCTTTGCAATTGCAACCTCAAGAGATTGTTGCCTAGTTGCTATTTCTTATTTTTTAGCCTTCTTGGAAAGTTTTGCTTGTTGGGATTTGTACTATATACCCTCTTTTGCTTCTATAATTTATTGTTGAGTTGGTATCATTCTTGCCTTATTCTTTATTTATTTATTTCTTTGGCATGTCAATTCTCAGAACGCTTTGTACATGGAATTCTGCTGATGGCTGTTGACCTTGAAATTGATGTGTAATTATTAGGGTTTTGTGGAGTGTACTATACAGTTAAGGTTTAAGATTGTATTCTTGATATGTGCAAGAGAAGTTAAGAAAATAATATAATATAATATAATATTTGTTATTGCTAACGAACTTCCATCATATCTGCTACCATTAACAGTTCAATTTGTTATGATATGATGATTTCTTTCTCGCTAAAGTTTGATTATCAAACTCATCACATTTAAGGCATGAAGAATATTGCATTTAACTTTAATTGTAGGAAATATCTCGGCTTTTAATTCTCAAATAATCATAGATGATATGAATTCTCATAATCAAATATTTATTTACGGTAATCGATTGATGGTAAAATGGGAAAATGAATTTGATTGTAAAACAAGAATGGAGTGGAATGAAATAAATAATCGATTATTTTTTGTCATTACATTATTCCAATCCGGAAGATTACAAATATTATATATATATGTATCATTACAAAAATTATCAAAGATTATTACAAACTATCTAAAACAAATTAATTATATAAATATGGAGTATATATATAAGTTATAGTGAGGGTGGAATAAGGACATGAAATCCTTGATAAAATCCCCACTACAAATTGATCTCATGACCAACAATGCTAGACTTCATTCACTTGCATAATCGATTTTAGGAACATATATCTCACGGCCTGTTTATTTGTAGTTGCCACTTGCCAGCAATATTGTGTTCCATGCCTTGTTGTTGACATATGATATGGGAAAGGCAAAATTTTCAATTGAATTATTGCTGTTATTGCTTACTTGAACAAAATCGGGGTTTGGACTGTTTAGTGTTTGATGTTATAATCTAATAAACTTGGCAATGAGAGTACAACACTTCGGAAACAGTCCCTGTTAGAACTCCTGTTCGAGTTTCTCTTTATCCAAAATTGTGCTTAGAAGAAAAAAAAAAATTGTTTCATTAATTTTTTTTTTAATTTTAAAATTTAAAGTAAGCTTGTAAATTATTATTGCACCTTGTCACCATTCTAATTTTCAGATCATGAAGTGCAAGTAGTAGTAAATCAATGAATCTGCACATCAGCGTCCATCAGGGCCACCATATATCCCTTCACCCATCAAAGAAACAACAGTTCCAAGCAATTCTAATTGTCAAAAAAAGAACACTAACTTGTCATAATATTCATGCACCCAAATTTTTGTCTTACTCTTATACTTCTTCAATTGATCAAACTTTGCAACCAGAAAACCAAACCATGTTGGATAGGACGTGTGAACTGTGTGCATACTTTCTGCAATGCATTCTGCATTTATATTTCATTCAAATAAATTACATATTTTAAGTTATTCTAAATTTAAAATATAACTTTTAAAAAGTATATATTTTTTCCAAAATGTTAACTTTTAAAATTCAATTCAAATTATTTATGAAAAAAATTGATTGTAAATAATTAAAAAATTTCTTTTTTTTTTCTAAATTTATTATACCAGACAAAAAAAAAGACTAACTTACGCAATTATATATATTACGATTTAAAACTTAAATTCAGAACAATTCTTTTAATTTATCCAAGCTTTTTTGGTCAAATTATTTTCTTTTTAACAATAGAAAAGAAATTTTTTTTCAAACAGTCAGATCTGATAACCCCATGTGGGACATAGCCATCAAAGACCATTCAAAGCGCAAGCAGCAGCCTCATGCAGTTCTCTTCAGCAGGGTTCATATGTGTTGAAATATAATAAAATGCCGTCACCACCACCACCACCATCCTCTACTAATTCCATTTACACACAAGCAACAAGGAAAAAATTATACATATATAAAAGCACATGAGCTAGCAAATAAGTGCATAGAAAAGAGACACAAGCTAGAGGCGTGAGTATGTTCCCAACTCAAAAAAAAAAAAAAAAAAAAAAAAAAGGGTGAAAACAAAAGAAACCAGTCCCACTTCAATAAATTATAACTACTCCTCTAAATAGAAAAGCAATCCCAAAGCAAGATTTATTTTTTTTGCATCTTTTTCCCCCTTTTTCTTGTCTTTCTTTTCTCTGTATCCTAACCTTAAATTCTTGAACCTTTCAATCTTTATATGTGTGTGTGATTTTTTGTTTCTTTTGTTTTGCAATGGAGGGTTTTAGATCCAAGTCTTGCAAGGATGGTGGGATGCAGGTGGAGGAATACTATGGAGATAAAACAGCACCAGCTAGCATGCAAGATTTAAGGTCTTATAGTGTTAGCTATGCAGGTTCTACTACAGTACAGCCAAATCAATTTGGAAAGGAATTGAAGATCAAGAAAGGGAAAAGCAATCTTGGCTCATCTTCAAAAAGTTGGAGCTTTAATGATCCTGAACTACAAAGGAAAAAAAGAGTTGCAAGCTACAAGGTTTATGCTATGGAAGGAAAGATGAAAGGGTCTTTCAGAAAAAGCTTTAGGTGGATCAAAGACACTTACACTCAAGTTGTCTATGGATGGAGGTGACCTATAAGTGCCACCCTTTTTCCTAAAGTAAAAATGTTGTTTTGATGTTTGATTTTATGTTTTTGTCATAATTCAAGAAAAGCTAAGAAAGATCTTGATGTATTTCTAATTACAAAGGTTTGTTTAATTTTATGATCATAAAATTTTAAATTTACAGTAAGTGGTTTCTTTATTTTGTCAGCTCTTTCTTTGAGCTCCAGCAATTTAGATCTGGGGAGTTAAGAGTTTACTATGTATGTCATTTCTTGAATGTTTAATACTCATTTGGATCAAAATATATGATTTCTTGAATCTTTAATTCCCATTTGGACCAAGATCTATATAGCAAATTGGCTTGATCCGGGCACGAAAAGTACAAAAATAGTGCTAGTGTGTTTCCATGACCAAAAGATAATGCTTTTTTAGTTTATGTTAATTGTTAGGTTTAGGCCATGCTTTCTTGGTGATTAAGTATAAAATTTTCGAGTTTTCGTGTTCTTGTTTAATGGCACAGTCTTGGTAAGTCGAGAGAAAGGAATCCATCCTTTTCAATGACTGCATTGGTTGCTCAAAAAACAATGTGATGAAGGTGACCAGAATCTGTCTTTTACTAATCTTTCCGTTGTTCAGGTCATAGTCTTTTGTTTGTCTTTATCATTAGCCACTTAGATCAGGATCCAGGGAACTTTTCCAGCTGTGATATCCAATACTATATCCATAGACTAAATCTGTATAAGAACCTTTTTCCCCAACTTTTCACTTTTGTGAGGTGGAATAAAATTATATTTATGAGATCAAAAGCTGTTATCAATTTTATAAAAGCTGAAAATCAAAGGGAAGCAATGTCATGAAAGTGATTTATGCTCTTCTGAATCATCCATTGCCGAACATTGTTAAGAATAGTTGCTCTCAGGATATGCATCCCAATGATGCAGTTAGGTTGCGAGCGCATTCAAATCACATTTTCAATGTTTTTGTCCATAAATCCAACCATTATCTCTGGAGACTTGTACATGGTGTTGCAAAAATCCAGTTGCAATATGTTTTGAGAGTTTAGGCATACAATCCAGGGATTGAACATCTGAGCGCAATAAAAATGTGAAATCTACTAAGATTGTTGAGAAGTCAGACCTGTTAGCGGAACCCAAAATTTGAAACATGGAACTGGATGTGCAATGTGAAGCTGTACGGTATGTTATTTGCAATAATGTTGGATAATTTGACGAATTCTTACAGTAGAAGTAAGCTAATTATGTGCTGATATAAATCTGAAAACTATACATATTTCATCATATGGTTTGGTATCTCAACTGTATTGTCCACTGATGTACCAAAAAAGGAACCACCAAATTACATAGCATATGGATTGCCGGCACTAGCAACTAGTGACAATACTGAGATATAACAGAACATATTCCACTTTTTACTGTCCGTGATGATAGAATCTGATTTGAAATTTACACTAGGCAGGCGCAGAGGTTGGTGTCTGCTAATACTGTACCCTCTCATCTTTGTTGAAGTGCAGGCTCTCAATGCCCCGAAGGGTTGATTCAAAAGTCTTAATTGTATTTCTGCCAGAAGATGGATGCCTCTGCTCTGCAGATACAATGGGTGAACTTCTTTGTCCACCAGTAATTTTGACTGCGGGACTCACATCTGTTGTGAGAGTGCGAGTTGGATCAGAGTCACTCCCAACAAGGGCAGCATCACGGCTGCTAGAAATGGCAGGTCGCCTTGATGTTCCACTAGACCGGATAAAATTTGTGCTGGATAACTGCGAGTTCAAACATGAGAATTGAACCCAAGTAACAATGTTGGAGACTAATGATAATGAAATATCAACAGCATGACAACCTCGAACAATATGCCACATGAAAGTTAGGTTAGAATGAAGCATGAATTCAACTTGAAGAATATAACCAAACATGTATGCCACATTAAGTAACCGAAGCACATGTAGCATGCATAACATGCTTCGATTAAACATCATAACATTAACTGCATCCAATAAAAACATTTTGCTTGAAACTTAATTGAAGAGTAGTACGCCACCTAGGATCCATCCCATAAGAATCCTTAAATTGATTTATGACCAAGTAAAATTAGAGAATTAGTTTGGTAAGGAAATTTAATAGTGTTACATCCAATGATGCAGCCCATACACAATAACTAAAGATATTGAGAATTGCATTTGTTCAGTATTGACTGACAATAAGCAGATGCAAGATAAAGGAACTTACTGCAGCATCTTTGGATAGGGGTTGATCATTTGTGACAGGACCTTTTTGTTTAGACAAATTTACAGGACTTGCAATTGGTCCAGAGTTTCTCCTGCGAGCAGCATCCATAGAAAACCAACCAGGTCTACCCTCTTCCCCACCTGTGATTAATTGCAAAAAATACTCAAATTACACATCTTTACACATATAAAAATGTGAAAAGCTCATGCAAAATCCTTGAGCAACCTGACTGCCTGTCAATATTAGCACCAAAGGGAGGCATGCCTGAGCTTGGTCCAGCACTAGGGCCCTGCATAAGGAAAAAAAAAAAAGGAGAGATTGATGGATTATCGTCATACCATCAGTAGCCCCGAGAAGTAAAATAGTGATAATAGCACTTACAAGAGTGCGAGAAGGAGGATTAGGAATCTGGGATTGCTGGTATTTCAAAATTGTCCAATCAAAGACATGGTCAAACTGGAAACCTGCAGTAAGACGAAAAAACTGATTGTGATTAAAAGTGCTTGAGTTTATTACTAGAATGGCTGTTAGGCATGTATAACAGTAAAGATTAGAAAGTGCATAGCAAGTACAAACCTTCACGAATGAAAAGATCACGGAAAAGCCTTTTCAGGTAGGCATAGTCGGGTTTATCGTCAAAACGCAGTGATCGGCAGTAGTGGAAGTAGGATGCAAATTCTGTGGGATAACCCCGACATAGAGCCTGAAGGAGGTCCACATCAGCTCAATGGAGCTGAACAGCATTATAAAAAAAAAAAAATAAAGATGCCATTTTAAGGAAAAACGGTACCTCAATAGAAGTTGAAACTTTTTTCTCACTAATTTTTTCATATTTCTGCTTCTTAGTCCCTGCTTTCAGTCCTTGCCAAGGTAGACTACAAACATATATAGGGTCACAACCAAAGCCATGCAACAGAAAAGGACAGAATGAGTTGACTGTGATATATTTACCTTCCCCTTAAGAAATACATAAGAACATATCCCAGTGATTCTAAATCATCCCTACGGCTTTGTTCTACAAAGTACATTACATAACACAGTCAAGAAACACAAACCAAACAATGAGTAATCAATTAGATATTTCACAATGAATTCTGCAAATATGAAAATAAAAGAGCAATTATATACCAATGCCGAGATGAGTATTCATGCTAGCATATCTTGCAGTTCCCGTCAAGTTCTTATTTTCTCTGCAAATACAAAAGTAAATGAAGTCAACAATATATAATTTGAATGGAGGCCAAAGTTAAATGAAAAATGCCTAATATTATATGCATAACTGTTGTTCAGCTTATGGCCTATGCATTTAGAGTCAACTCAAAACTCTACTGCTAATCGTTAACTGCACTATACTACTCATCAAAGAGTAATAAATACCAGATAATTGATGCTAAAGAAAGTAGAGATAGAATAGGATCCGGAAAAAAAAAGCATAAAACTCGGAAAAAACAGTAGCAATGCGACTTAGAATCCAAACTTCACACAACAACACAAATCAAATGAAGTAGTCAGCTCACAGTTCCAAATTATCAACCTATAAGGAATATGCTGATGTGTTGAAGTGTCTCTGTATTTCTTAGCCAGACCAAAGTCAATGATATAGACCTGCATTAATGCAGACATTAACTAATGTACCAAAAACATAACAAAAAGGACAACAGTACAATCAGGAGATCAAACCAATACCTGATTTGCACGCCTCCCTAAGCCCATTAGGAAGTTATCTGGTTTGATATCTCGATGGAGGAACGATTTGGAATGAACAAATTCAACACGATTAATCTGGAAAGGTCATAAATCAATTAATAAAACAATACAATCATATGAAAAAAAATGCACAATTCGCAAATTGAAAAAAAAAAAAAAAAGCTCCTACCATCTGGTCTGCGAGCATAAGAACAGTCTTGAGAGAGAGTTTCCTACTACAAAAGTTGAATAAATCTTCAAGACTAGGTCCCAGTAAATCCAAGACGAGAACATTATAGTCCCCTTCAACACCAAACCATCTAACATTTGGAATTCCAGCTGCCCAAAATTAACAACAATAAGCAAAACCCACAAAGAATTTTTTTTTAAAAAAAATGTGGATGAGTCATTACTTCCTCCTTGTAGAATTTTATACAACTTGGATTCATAAAGCAACTGAGGATGCTTTGTCTTGATATTTTCCTGCCACATACAATCACATACAAATTCAAATAACACTCAAAAAATTCAAATTGAAGCTACAATTCATCAAAAAAAAGAGAAGCAAAAATTAGCAACTTTTTGAGCTAAAAAAAAAAAAAAAAAAGTACCCACAAGCTTAATTGCAACTTCCTCATTTGTCTGAATATTAGTACCTAAAAAAATAGTAAAATTAGAGCAAAAATTAGCGAATAAGACAGGCAATTTTAGATGGGTTTTTTATTTAGAAAAAAAAAAGGAACTAACCCAAATAGATCTCTCCAAATGATCCGCTACCGATCTTACGACCCAGACGAAACTTGTTACCAACTCGCGGTTCCATAACAGCTAACTGTACACACTGACAATCAAAGACTCTTCCTTTGAACTTGAAAAAAAAAAAGAGCGAAGAGAACCGACAATACAGGTGTCGGCAAAGATGACCATAAGCTGAGAAATCAACGGCGGAGAGTGAGTCTCGGAGACTGAGGAGAGAGAGAAAGAGGATATAGATGGAAATAAACTGGTAACTTTTTCTCTCTTATGTTTTTATTTTATTTTTTAAGAGAGAGAAACAAGGCATTGTTTGGTTGTTTTTTTTTTATTTGTTTTTTTGATCTTTGATTCAATCGATGGCGGACTTCGTCTTCATGTTATTTTTTCAAAGCTATAGGCTGCTACAGCCAAACGACGTAGTTTCGTATATTCCATGCCAAATTTTTTTTTTTAATTTTCAACAATACTATGTTATTAATTAGGTAAATATTCATGTCAGGTATGTGAATAATTTAAAAACAACACATTATTTTTTCTTGTAACTACTTGCAACATTTATCATTACTTTATTAGTTTTAGAGAAAAATACAATTTTCTCTATAATTTGATTTATTATACTCTTTTATTTTTGATATTTTAAAAAATATTTATTTATTTCTATAGTCATTCATTCTTATAATACTTCATTCTTAACAAAAGAACTAATGAGTGTTAACAAAATGAATTATAAAGATGAATAAATATTTTTTTAAATATCAAGAATAAAATAGTGTAATAGGTAAAAATATATTAGTTAAATAACAATTTTCCCTTAATTTTATTGTTGTAATCAGTATTCAAATATCATTAAATTTTAATTAATTTAATTTAATTAGAATAAAATTATAAAAATGAAAAAAAATTTAATGATTAATTTTACATCTTTTAAATAAGAATGATCATTATCAATTAATTTCAATTATTATTAATAGAAATTGTGACTATTAATTATTATTATTAATATTAATATTAATAAGATAATAAATAATTCTATTTAATTAAGTATATAATACTATATAAACGGTGAGTTCCATCAATAAAATTAATCTAAAGAAAAAGAAAATCTTCCCCTACTAATTTTATTCTTTTTTGCCTTTTTGGAGAATGACTAATTAATTTTCTTTAAATGTAGCTATTTTACTTGGAATTCATTAACAATTTTTTTTTTTTTTGGATTTTTAATGGGAGAATAAGATCCAATGCGTATAGGTTAAACATTAATCGTTAATACCTAATTTTCTTCAGTAGTTAACAAGAACTACCAAAACTTTCTTGCTAGTTTAATGGTAGCTAGCACAACCCACAAAAAAAAAAAATTAATTCCATTACTTTGTATTTATTTCAACATTATGAATATTGACTAAATTTTATGTTTTTAACTTACGAAAGTAAAAGCAAAGAGAGGTTAAAAATAAATATCAGAAATCGATCGATAATAATTTTATATAAATTTTGGTTTATTTTATATGTCACATGAAGTTTAGGTGGCAATGGGGGAAAAGTTTGGTTGTAATATATAGTATTAATTAGGTATACACGAGCTTGATTTAACTCTTCAACATTGTTTTTAATTCCATGGACGCATATTGCATTGGATATGCACGCAATTTTGCAGTCAAAGTTATTATTATTATTATTATTATTAGGAAAGACTGCAATTTACCTCTTGTATTTTAATCTATTACACTACTTCATCTCTAATATTTTAAAAAATATTTATTAAACATATTTATTACTGATGAGTATTAACTATTACAAATGTTAAAGATAAATAAATATTTTTTCAAGTGTTAGAAATTAAGTAGTATAATAAATCAAAATATAAGGAATAAATAGAAATTCTTCCTTATTATTATTATGGAAAAAAATATTTGTAACAATCCACTTTAAATAGTGGGTGGCAAAATAATCAAAAGGGATAGCGTGACAATTTATATTTATAAGGCAGTATAGTCATTTAAAAAAGTTATTGTCATTTTGAGCTCGTAATATAGCGGAATTATTGGGAAAGAGAAGACGAGGAAGGAATTCGATATCAATTCCTCTTTGCTATATTTATTAAGGTTTAACCGTTAGGGTAAAAGAACGCAAAGATTATTATTATCATTGATTTTTGTGTTAGGTGATTGCTTGTATATAAATATTGGAGATGCAAGTTTCATTTTTGGGAGCTGCCGCCTGGTTCTCTGTGAACTTTTTAGTGCAGGAGTTGCAAGTCTTTTAACTCAAATGCCCAAGTTTGGTGCCTTAATGGACTACTAGTATCAACTTGCATATTAAAAATAAAGTCTATGGTCATTTCCTAGCAATGAAGAAGAAGAAGAAGAAGAAGGAAAGGGTATATTTCTCTTACTTTACCTTGTCATTGTTCGTTAAGGGAAAGACTTGGTGTAAAAGTTGATTTTAATTGAGTGTCAGGAAGTCAACTAAAAAATTCATTTTCAATATAAAAATAAGTATTTTAATGAGAATAAAAACTCTTTTAAGTATGACTCTTTCCATAGAAAACTAATAGCAACCAGTTTATCACTATTATTTTTTTGCTTTTCATTATAATTTTGTCAATGCTTTCATAGCTTGCAAAACAGCACATTCAAAGCTGATGACCTGGGAAAATGTGGTAGAAAAATTGGTTGGACATTTTTATGGTTATTGACTTGGTCTATAGCTGAATCTATTTTCCTAGACTTAGAAAATGGATGTCTTCACCTCCTAGTTTTCCACTTCATTCCAAGCTATTTAAACTTCTGAAGAGAATTAAACATTGGCAAAGAGCTGTGAACATTGAGAAGCAAAAGGGGATAAAAGAAGAATAAAGATGTTATATATGAACTATTTTCACAAGCTGTTAAAATTCTCAAATGTTATAGGTAGTGTACATACAACATCTCAACTGTTTCTGTATAATGAATGGGACTTAAGCCAACCCCACTTTACCAGATAAAAAATCACTGCAAAATGAATCAGCCAACGACCAAAAACCCTACAAACTCTTCCCCCCCCCCCCCCCCCCCCCCCCCAAAAGAAAGAAAAAAGAACTGAAAAATATTAGACAAGCCTACGTTGGAGAAGATGTGTAACTTTGCGCCTGCGATGTTGCAAAGCTTGCACTCTTCTTCTGCAATTTTCCTTTTAACTGTCTGATTTTTGCATCCACCCTTACTGAGAATCCAATCTTGGTTTCTTGTCTTGCCTTTGAACGCTCTCTTCTCCACATGTGTTGATCCTCGACGTCCTTCTTGTAATACTTGATTTCTTGGATGATATGGTGATCCATCGGATGGATACATCTTTGGAATGATATGTGAACCAGATAGGGCAAATTACATGTAACTGTTACCAATAGAATTGAACACCAATATATAGGTGCTGGACCAAGAGCTTCAACTAAAATCTGGAAGGCATTCCCAGAATAAATAGGTGTTATCATCCCGTAAAGTAAGAGAAACAAAAACCAAGCTGCAATGCTTCCCCAAACAAAAACATGTTGAATCCATGTGAAGTGGCTCATTGTAAGTGCAATCTGGCAGTTGACAGCACAGATGATGCAAGAGAACATAGTTGTACCCACGATGGCCATATCAGCAGTTTGGCCACTATCACGGAATGATTGGTCAAAGAGGATAATGAGATTGAGGAAGAAAATAATAATAGAAGAATAAAGACCATTGCCCATCCATCCTAGTATCCTATACCAATCGAAGAACAGATTTTTGGGTCCTTGCTGGTACAGTGCTGGGAACTGCAAATGTATTAGTAAAATAAATAATTCACAGTACTAATGCAACTGGTACAGGGATCAAAATAATTGTCAGAAAGTATTTAATCAGGCTAACCTGTAAGCAGACTTCAGAAGAGACATCTTGCTCAAAAACTCCAAGTGAAATAACAGGAAGAGAGGTGAGAACAACATTGAACAATAGCATGTACCAGTCATCGTAAATTGACTGCCCAGAAAAGGCTGTGAATGCCTCAAAGTAGAACAGGGTAAGCCCAAATGCTATATTTTTGTAGAAGAAATAGCAAATCTGCATACAAAGCATCCAATTCCCAATATAGATTAACCGAGCATGTGCATCTACATGAAACTAAATCGAATACCTGTCTGTGACTGTGTCTATGCATGTGCATGAGTGTCCATGCAGCAGATGCAATTATAATGAATTCAAAGAGGAAAAAAAAAAATTTGCTAGTATTTGATTATTACCATCTGAGCAATTCTCTTGTAGCACCAGTGTCCATGCACTACCAGAAGTCTTTCCAAGAAACGAAACTGGGAGATAGAGAAATCACTGGCCATCACAGCCTGTAAATAAATTTGTGACTCATGTAAGTTTGCACTCTAATATCAAGAAGCATAGATGCCTGTAAATGAAGGAGAAAACATAGATGCCTTTTGTTCTCCTTATAATATATATATATATATATATATATATAAGTAATGTTATTTATCTCAACAAACTAAGTATAGAAGTCCATTAAAATAGAGGGACTTGAGCATAATTGTACATATTCCAACTTGAGCCCAAATATGGCAGGCAGCAATGGTGCTTCTTTTGTCTGACCCTATTTAAATAGGCATCACATGTGAACTTTGGATATTGACAGATTTATGTACAGAAAGGAAGACGGAACAATTGTTTGCAGTCCCCTAGAAAAAGAAGGAAGTGCGCAAAACGTAACTGTAAATGAGCTCTATTTGCAAAGAAAAGAAAAGGTGGAAAATGCAATTATTAGAGACACTTCATGCAGAAGGAATCCAATACTTTACTAACCTGCATACCTTCCACCCCACTGATGCCAACACCAATGTCAGCTTCTTGTATCATTCCAACATCATTTGCACCATCTCCTATTGCTAAGGTAGTTCTTCTGGTTCCATCTTTCACTAACCTTGTTACCTAGTAAACATAAAACAACAACAAAAATCACATCACTGTCTGCACTTGTAATGATTTCTTTGATTTGGCATTTAAGTACAAAAGAAAAGGTCAGTTTGGAAGGTCAGCCAGTAAAGAAAAAGGCTCATACCAGTGCCTTCTGCTTGGGAGAGACACGGCAGCATATGACAGATGCACAATCAACTGCTAATGCCAAGAACAGATGTTTCATATCATCCTCCAGTGCATAAGTCAGAGTTTTTCCATCAATAATCAATGCAAATGCAGCATGTGGATCCTTTTCCAGCTTAATCATTTGAGCTGCATTGGTGATTTGATTCAAAATATTGTCTTTTACAGCCTGTTTGGTAAGGAAAATGGCAACGTCTTAACATCACATAAAATCAACTCAATGAGTTCAAAGACCTGTAATATTTTGTGTGTAGCCTGCACCTGTTTAGAATCTTGGGCCATCATATCTGAGTTCGTCACTGTTACACAAATTTGCTTCATTCCCTGTCGTAGCAAACTACATGAATATCTGCATCATCGAAAGAAGAGGTTTGTTTTAGCTTCCAGAAGAAAGAAAATATGCAATAACAAGAACGTTGAACATAATCTGTCATAGATTGACCCTATATTGATTGCAGTTTCCATCTTATCCCCTGTCAAGACCCAAAGCTTGAGACCAGCTTGTGCAAGTTTATCTATGCACTGGGGCACCTGGAGAGGAAAGTCGGAATTGAGTAGAAGCAAACCAAAATGAAAGAGCATTAAATTGTGACCATAAAGCAATAATAATGGTTACCCCCTTTTGCAATTTGTCCTCCACAGCAGTAGCACCCACAAGAATCAATTCCTTTTCCATCATATCTGCTACTCGCTCAAGCATTGTATCTCGATCAGTACCTATAGATGTTTTGGCTTTCATAAACTCATTGTTCCATGCATTATACTCAGACTCATCAAGCTTTTTGTAAGCAAGTGCCAATGTGCGCAGCCCAGCTTCTCCATACTCATTCAAATGCCTAGTAGTAGTTTCCTCATACATCCTTCCACTTTTTGATAGACGATCAAAAATGATGCTGTGTAGTCGAAGCAAAGGCATAAGGAATAAATGTGATAGAATTTTTTTTTTTAAATGTCTTTCTTTCTCCCCCTTTCTGTTTTGGGACCTCAAGAAGGAGAAGAAAGAAAGCAGAATTCTTGAGAATACTAAGAATAATTGCAAACTTTGTATTTCTGATATATATACACATATCTCATATTAAAAGATGATTAGAAATCTAACCTGTCAGCACCTTTGCAGAAGAGAACAATCTGTCCATCCTCATCCCTGACAATTACAGACATTCGCTTCCTTTTGCTAGTAAATTCCAACAAATTGAGAATTTTGAACTCTCTGCAAGATTCCCAAGAGACAATCATGATGAGGACTGATGAATAAAAGGCCCAAATAAGAAGAAAAAATTTTCATTTGCTTCCTTACCTTTCAACTGACTGTTCCGGACAAGTATATTTCTCACTAATAACCACACTTGACTGAGTTCTTTTACAAAATTCAAAACCAAATTCTCTTGCTGCAACAAGAAAGGCCCCTTCATCAGGAGACTCTGCTTCGTATGTGAAAGTACCAGTCTCTTCATTCAGCTCAGGAACAGCACTCTGACAAATTGCTAATATCCGGAAAAATAACAAAATGATATCCGGATTGGGCTCCTTCAACCAATTTCCACCCATAAGACGGTTGTCCTCAAAACTGAACCCCTTTAACACTGGTTTCTGATCCTTTTCATCTTTAGACGTAATGACGGTTTCCAATTCAATTTCTGATGTGCCACCACCAGTCTCCCAGGAATTACGTGCACGGGTTTTAGGTCTGGAACCATTAGATAATTCTTCATTCTGCTGCTCCTCAAGGTCTATTGCAATCTGTTTGGCAGCAGCAAGTTCAACTTCACTGGAACGCACACCATATGCAATGCCAGCAATGGAGCACTTTAGGAAATCCATCTGATTACAGGTCAAGGTTCCAGTTTTATCAGAGAGGATTGTGTCAACCTGGCCCAACTCCTCATTTAGGTTTGATGTCC
Organism: Mallotus nudiflorus; assembly: GCA_947683625.1. Classification (NCBI taxonomy): domain Eukaryota; kingdom Viridiplantae; phylum Streptophyta; class Magnoliopsida; order Malpighiales; family Euphorbiaceae; genus Mallotus; species Mallotus nudiflorus. Next base: position 1,983,305 of record CANTUR010000187.1, on the reverse strand, counting down.
GTGCCTGCGCAGTATTGCCAGTTTCTTCATCATACATGTGTAGGTCTTCATCAATGAACCTTGCTTGACAAACTTTGACAACCTCAATTGAGACATAGAGAGAGATGGGTATTAAATACCCATAAAGAATGAGAGCAGTGATCAAATGGGCTAGGCCTGATTTGACAGGGCTGTTGGGATCATACAGTTCTTCTGGTTCTGAGGGTTGCATGTACCACCAGTCTGGCATTTGAAGCTTTATCTTCACTGCAAAACCAATTGAGCTTATCATCGAGATCAATAGAAGGATGCTGAAAAGGATATATATGATTTTGTCCATTTTTCTTTCTATTTTGCTCCGCTTTGAAGGGGACTTGGTTGAGTTCTGCATGACTTTGCTATCAAAACCAGTGAATATCACAACCCCATATACAAAAGCTGTATTCCTGAGCTTTGAATCTCTCAGCAGAATCTGACTCGGATCAAGGGGATAAACCTGACGCTCACACTCAAAATTACCTATGAAGGTGTAAAGACTGGGATTTGGGTCTTCACATTTTATAGTTCCCGTAAAATTCTTGAAAGACTCATCATCCTCAATAGATGATGTTACCTCCAGTGCTCTCTTTGTCTTCAAGTTTGTCTCGCCATCTAAGTTCATTGTCTCCACATAGCAAATCCCATCTTCATAACTACTGGACAATAAAAGCAGGTCAGCTGGAAAAAACTGGTCCTTTTCCACTTTCACCACGTCACCAACCATAATCTTCTGCCATGGCTTATAACCAAAAACACCATCCCCTATATGGACACTAGCTTTCCTGGTATTAACCTTCCTATCCTGCATGAATCTACGCCAATCTTCTAAAGCTTCCTTCGCCATACTAATACCAACAACAAAAGCTAAAGGAAAAATCATGCTGACAGCAGAGAATGGGGCAACAGGTGTAAGTGAAAGAATAGCAGCCAAAAGAAAGTAGATATTGGCAACCCGTCGAAACTGCTCAAAGAGTGCCTTCGGCAGGAAGGTGACAACATTGTACTTTGTGGTGGATATATAATTTGAACAATATTTCAAGGGCTTTTTTCGGTGCATAATGGGATAATTGCAATGAACAATTCTTGAGTACCCAGGGCCATCAATCGGATGTGGTGCTTCATCATGTTCTGTTTTTGGTCTCATACATGAGAATGGATGAAGATGGCTCCTGCGGAGCCTCGCCCTTATCCTGCCCCGTGTCATCTTTCAAAGATTAATATTAAGGCAGTTATATTGGCTCAAATGCTCCAAAAAGGGCAACCACAGATCCTGCCTTCAGTGCAGTTATCAAACACGTCCCTTTCGGCTTAAGCACAAAATCTTTTTCCAAAGCCTAAGGAAGCAAACAATATATAGACAATTAACTTAAAAGAGCATACATTTAACAAACAGCAATACAGAACAATATCACATAAATTCAGAATCAGCAGGGAGAATCAAAATCCGCGCGTTAAAAGCATACAGAAATAAACATCAAGCATTAAAATTTAAAAACACTACATGTCTACATCCCATGAAATGAATCATATTTAAATTCACATTCGAAATTGTTCATTCCCAGAAATGATAATTTTGTGAGGAAAAAAATAGGAAATATAATTAAACAACAATTCCAAATGAGACATATAAGTACAAATCTACATTCACTAACAGCTAGAAAATTGACAAAAGATCCTAATAATTGAAATTAATCCCTTAATAAGCACGTCTACACCTCCAACATTATCAGCTGAAATCCCAAAACCCAATTCCACATTAGCAGAAACACATTAACAATAATGCATTATAAAATACAAATACATTAAAAAGAGAAGAACGTGCAGCTAAAAAATGGAAAGGCAAATCTTTGAATCACAAACGTTAAATTCAAGAACTTGAAACAAAGTACGAAAAAGAGTACCTATTATCAGGAGGCTGGTGGTCCATCTTGACCAAAAATTAGCAAACACCCATTTAAGCAAAACGCAAAAAGAAAAGAAACCACCAAAGAAAAAACACAGCTGGAGAGCTGCAGATCAAGAAAACCAAGAAAGCTAGCAGAAGAACAGCAAGAAGAAGAAGAAGAAAAATAAACCTTTTTGTTTGAAATTTGATTTAAAAAGAAAAGAAAGAAAAGAAAAGAGAAGGGACAAAAAGAAAGACAGGGTTTTAGGCTATGCAGAGAAAATTTCCTTCCAACTCTCTCTTTCTTTTTCGTTTTCTCTCCGATGCCAATGGCAGCAATTTCCGGGGTACCTTCAGTCACTTCCTCTTATTAACCTATATTTTTTCCTTCTGTAATTTATTTATTTAAATTTTCTGTTTTTATTTAACTATAATTAATTTATTTAGTTTAATATATATATTTACAATTACAGATTCTAACACCTTAAAATGACCTGGCAAACAGTGTGTGAAAGCCGGTCTTTTATAAAATTGGTCAGCCTGTGGGACCTACTTTTCCACGTGGCATTTTACTATAATTAGTATATATTATTATTATTGTGTTACTTGCTAGTCTTCATTTATGGTAAAAAAAAAAAAAAAAACAGAGTGAGTTTTTGTAGGTGGTGTTTTACATTTTCAATAGCCATTAAAATTGGCAGGAATTTAGGGGTCAATTTTATTAGGACTATTTGCTACTACTAAATCTCTTTTTGTTTGTTTTTTTAGTTTCTTTTGATTTGTACCTAATTCAGGAACTAGGAGCTTGTAATAAAAGTTTTAGTTTTGATGATTTTTTTTTTAAATAACCTTTTATATTTTTTCCCTGAAAATTATTTTTCTTATAGTGATATATGTGATTTATTAATTTTACAAAAATATAATAAAAAATTATTTGTAAATTTTTTATTTAAATTATTAGTATACAAAGTTTATTTGACTTTAATTATTTTTGTTTGACATGAACAGAACAACAAGAGTGATAAAAAATTTTAATAACTAATTTATATAATTGTATACACTATAATTTGAATTTAAAATGTTTTTTAAGCAAGAATCAAACAATTGTTTGTTGTTTTGTTTTCTTAGCGAAATAATTTACATTTCATATTTGTATCCATAACAATTTTCTGGTAGAAAGCTATTTGTTTCTATTTTTGTTTGTAACAAACATAAACAGTTGTGTGAATATATATATATATATATATACATAAACAATCCAAATTACATGAAGGATTTGGTTAAATTATGAACTAAATTTCTTTTATTGTTTAGGAAGGAAATGAATTTTGGTGTTGTGCGAGCTAATTTTCTATTTAATAAAATTATAAATCGTGTATAAAAAAACCATAGCATTTTTTTTATTAGTATTTTTCTTCTCCATGTAATAGGATTTTGGCCAGCATGTTATCCACATTTCATTGTTATGTGACTGAAGATTGTTTGAGTTCCTTGTAGATTCATTTTGATTTTGACATTATACCAGAAACAGCCTTTTTTTTTTTCATCTTTTCTTTGTTTGTGAGGAAAATGGTTCAATAACTTGACACCACTTCATCTGCCAAAAAAATTATTTTGAAACCTACCCTAGATTTTTTTTGCATTGTATATATATGGATATATATACAACCATCACTTTATTTTATTGAACCCCTCAATTTTTATTGTATTTTATTAAGCTTTTAATCTTTTATTTTCATATAAATTAAAGACAAATTAAACTAAAGTAATGAAATTGTGCAACAATTCAGGTTCATTATTTTAAATATGCTGTTATGACAGGTTTAAAGATTCGTTTTGTGAAAGATAAAAGAAAAAAGGTAAGGGTAATATGTAAGGAAAAATATCTACGAAAATTGTTTGCTTCAATTGATAATTCTAATGACACATTTACTGTTAAAATTTATCACCGACATCATAATTGTGATGGAATAAGTAGAATTTATTTCATAATTTCGTTATTTTAGTTTAATTTATCCTCAATTTATGTAAAAATAAAAAATAAAAACTTAATAAAATATAATAAAAATTGAGGAATTTAATAAAATAAAATGTCAAAATTTAAGAGTTTCATAATGGTTTATCTTTCTTAATTCAATATATATATTTGTTGAATTAAGAAACAATAGTGCGGTGGAATGGAACATACATTAAGGTCTCCCACCCCATTTTGAGTACAATCAAATAGGCAACTAGGGGAGGCAACATTATAATACAAAATCCATTTACCAAGAATTATGTTATACACCCATATATACAATCATGCATGTTTGTTTTAATTTATATATTCTAATGAATTGTTGTAAAAACATATGTTGCACTCCTAAAAATTATGTTACATTTTATTTAGAATTTATTTGAGTTTTTACCAGTATAGAAGATTATTCATAAATTAAAATACTACATTATTTTTCAAATAAAAAATAGTTTTATATTAAATTTATTTTTGAATAATTAACATTGACATTAGATAGCATAAAAATTACCCAACAATATATAATGGGTAATTGATGGTAAGTGCCAATAATGAAGAATCAATGTAGCCATCATTTTCTCGAAGGATGTAACCTGTTTTTTTTTTTTTTTTCGTAATTACGAACAATGTGATTTTGTTTCTTATGGGAACTATGACCCAAAAAAAAACATGTAAAATTGCACATGCATTTTTCTAGATAGATATGGGAATCCATGAAGGTAAGTGATAATTTTCACTACAAATTTATGTAAATATAAACTCCTTTAAAAATAATATCATTACTGATAACTCCAAATTAATATTTATACTTGTGAAACCTACATCAATAAGGAGAATAGGTAAATGGGTGAAATTTTTCTCATAAATACTCCGAAACTTAAGTTAGAAATTGTATAAGTAAAAATATAATGAAGCAAATAGGCATAATAAAATAGAGAACAAAAAGTAATTGCTTGAATGATGTGATGATTGAGTGATAAAATAATGACTTGGTGATGTTGTATGATGAGAATAGGGAGATGAGAACAGAATGAATGACATGAGATGTATTTACAGACAAAGGTACTGCTCAAATCTCTTAGAAATATGATTCTTTAGTGTTGTATGATTGTTTTGTTTAGGAGAAAAGTAGATTTCCTTTGTAATTAATCTTTTTAATTAAAATAGATTTCTTTATTAAGTTTTTTTCTTATTAAAGTAATATTTCTTTTTGAGGGAATATAATCCTTATTAAAATAAGATACTGATATGGGATATCAATTACGATTCTATAACTGTGATATTATAACTTTTTATAACATTATTAGAAAAATCGAGTTTTAATTCTTCCACCTTCAATTTATAAGGGTAGGGATTTTTGCAATTCTTCTGTTGATAATTGCATTCTACTTTAACTTCACTTATTGTTTAAGTGACTTAATTATTTTTAATTCAAAATAATTATATTTTATTATTTCATTAAATTATGAAAAATATATTTTTCACAACAATAAGTAATAACTTAATTATCTATATAGGGTCAAAATTAATAACTTGAATGCAAATAAGAGCTATTTATAATTTTATTAATTTGTCATATTATTTTATTTTTGTGTTCAATTTATATTGCTAACATTTTATTAATGAACAGTTATAGTTCTTTATGAATTTAGTTGTGAAATATTAATTTAAATTTTTTTAATTATATTAACTTTTCAAGTGTTTATACATGATAACAAAAAATTAATAGTAAATTTGATTTTACGTTTTCTATTAAATTTTATGAAATAAAATAATTAAAAGAAACATTTTGTAAATATTAATTAAGTTGATAGAAATATAATTTTTAATTGAAGAATGGTAAAGTCATTTATAAATGGAGAGAGTATGAAAATCTCTACCCAATTCATAATGGTAAAAGAAAAATATATGGTTGCAAATCTAATATTGGTCATTCATCTCTTGTAAAATTTTGCTTTTATATAATGATATAATTAGATGTTTAACTATGTGATTAATTAAAAATCTTGATTTTTAATCATTTCTTCTAAAAGAAAAATATTGCCAAAACAAAACTATCAAGCAGGGTCCTCATTGATTGGTTTTGAGTAATTGATTGACCACCAAACCAAAGTTTTGAATGGTACCTATTTGTACTAATTGATAGTTTATTGGACTATATAAACATGTTGATGGTGATGAAAATATTAAAGTTCTTGGTATTATCTATTTAATTTTTTTAGAATATAATAATAATAATAATAATTAAGATAAGCTCTACCATGTAGTTTCTTAAATCATTGAATGCGTAACAAGGGATGACCCACAATTAATTATTCATGAAGATTTTAAAAGCAATAACCAATGAGAAGGTAATGGGTTCCATGTTGTCATCATTCACCATCAAAATCATAATATAGAATGAAAGCAACTTAATTAAGGTAAATGTTTATTTCCAAAAAAAAAAAAAATTCAATGTAAATGTTTTAATTTTACATTTTAATTTATTAAAAAGACATTATTCTTTTTTTACCATTATTATAAAAGAAAAATTGATCCCAAATGAAATTAGATATTCCGTAACATTTAATTATTAATCCAATAATGTTAAGACAAGAAAATTATTTTTGGGTTAAGAAGTTTATAATCTACGGTGGATGATTTTGCTATTTTTATTATATTTTTTAATTAGTCTTTTGGAAAATTGTAATATCAAATGTTTTGATCATATTTAACAATAAGACATGGTGTCTCTAAAAGTTTTTTATTTTTTTGGTCAGAAGTCTCTAAAACTTATTAATTGTTATATAAGATATAAATATTAATTATTTTATGCCTTTATATAGTTTTGCGAACATATGGCCTAACCCATTTGGCCATTTGGGTGGAGTAGCTAATTGCCATTAGCTAAGTAAGATATCATATTATTTTTTTTTTTAACCAACGATATCATATTAATTAACAAAAATAAATATATTATATTATATATTTTATGGAAAACGTGTGTACCATTATATTTTAAGGAAAACGTGTGTACCATGTGATGAGCAAATACAAGATTATCTTAGACCAAGTACAATTCCAAGTTAGGTTTGAGAACAATGATTGACTCTCAGATTAAATAAAAAAATTCCTAAAAAAAAAATGTAAATTTGTAATTTGATTTTCAATTTTTTTTAACAATTTTAAACTTCAATACTTTTTTAATTACAATTCTAAAAGTCATGATTGATTTTAAATTTAATATCATTTTTATTTGTATACTTAATTTTAAATTTTTATCACGATCAAAAATAGGAGATCATGACTGATACTAGGGAACGAAAATTCTTTTAAATTTGAAACTCGTAACAAGTCTTAAAAATAAAAATATGCAATATAATAAAATAAATAAAATATTTATGCAGCGAAAATTAAATCTCAAATATAAAATAATAATTTCTCAGCTCACTTTAACAACATAATCTCATATCATATATAATAAAATCTTTAAGTACAAATATTTCAGAGTAACACTTTGAATTTAAAATCTCATACAATTATAAATATAAATGCAGCTGCTCACAACAAATTAAAGTACAACCACTACTGTAGTGTCTAGAATACAAAATAAACTCAAGGAAGCAGTTTACATAATAAAATCGGAGCAGAAGAAATTCGGCGTACAGACCTGCTACTGAGGTCTGAGAACGAAAACTCTCCTGAAAAAAATATCAACAGAGGGGAGTCAGACCTCACTAAGTGAATTGTTATAATATATATACATGCATAACTAAATGTCAAAAGCAGACACTCAATAGTATATATATAATAAATATATATACAGACAAATACACACAGATGCAACGAAAATCATTTAATATTGAAAATCATCAGTTATGAAGGATCAAATAGAATCCTATATGATCGCAATCTCAAATAGTAATAGACAACACTCTAGCTATACAGGCTCACTTATTCCAAATAAATTCACTTATTCCATTTGGACAGTAGACTGACCCCGAGATACTAAGTCAACCGAGCTTCAGCAATCTGACTGCCAGTGTGATTGGCCTCGAGACACTTGGTCAACTGAGCTCCAACAATCACACTCTCAAATCACATCTCACATCAATCAAATCAATCCAGTCATAATCCACAAATAAGTTAGTAATTTAACCTACAATCTATCATCGTACCAGTACGTACTTGGTCCTAGTGCTGCCCACTAGGTAGCACGTTCTATTAATATCCTTCATTAAAATAAACTTATGCATTCGTAAAATAAATGATGCATGATATTAATTTAAATGACAATATAAACCATATATATATATTAGAAATATAACAAAAATAAATATATATGTCAGATAAATTCAGTTCAATTATAAAATAAACCAAAAATAAACCATATATATACTTAAAAAAAATTTAGATATAAATCAAGAATAAAACATGCATCTATTTCAAAGTATATCGAAAATATACTAAAAATATATCTAAAATATACTAATCATTTACTAAAGCAACTTATGCATAAATCCTGCAATTAAAACATATATTTCTGTCACGACCCAAAACAGGGGCCATGACCGGCGCTAGGGAACGGGAATTCTTTCGAATCCGGAACCCGTAGCAAGCCTAAAAATAAAATAAAGCATGCCATAATAACAATAAAAATATAATATGCAGCGGAAAATAAAAATAAAAATCATAATATCCTCCATACCAACTGGATTTACTTCAAAACTCATCTTATCACATATATATAATATTTAATACAAATCCAGTTTCAACATAATACATCTCTTTAAAATAAAGTACATAAAATCCAATACTTTAATTTACAACTACTGCAGTGTCTAGATAAAATAAATAAGACTCAAGTAGACAATTTACATAAAGAAGCCGGGGCGGAAGAAATCCGACGTATCGACCTGCTACTGAGGTCTAAGGAAGTTGACTCTCCTGAAAAATAGTCAACGGAGGGGAGTCAGACCTCACTGAGTGAATTACTATAATATATATACATACACACTAAGTGATAATGCATACAGTCAACAGTATATATATAATATGTAAATATATACATGCAAATTCACACAAATGCAGAAAAATCATTTATATATATTTTATCTGAAAATCATGGTTTATGAAGGATTACATAGAACCCTAGAATATCGCAACCTCAGAAAATAGTGTTAAACAACACTCTGGCCATACAGGCTCACTTATACCAAATATATCCACTTAATCCATTTGGACAGTAGACTGGCCCCGAGACACTAAGTCAACCGAGCTCCAGCAGTCTGACTGCCAGTGTGATTGGCCCCGAGACACTTGGTCAACCGAGCTCCAGCAATCACACCCAAACCACATCTCACACATATCAATAATCATAATCAAATCAATATCCACAAATAGTTAGTAATATAGCCTAAAGCTATAGGCGTACCGGTACGTACTCGGTCCTAGTGCTGCCCACTAGGTAGCACGTTCTATTGATATCCTTCATTCTTAAATATAAAACATTCATTCACAAAAATAAATGATGCATGAATATAAATGAAATAACAATATAAACCATATATATACCGGAAATATACCAAAAGTAAACCAGGTATATTTCGAGTATATATATGTCAAATAAATCCAATCAATTCATGAATTAAACTAAAAATATATTTAAAAACATTTTAAATATATTTTATTAACAAAACATGTATATAATTTATTATATACCAAAAATATACCAAAAATATACTTGAATATAAATCACATTATTTATGCATATTCAGTCAAAATAAAACATGCATTTTCTAAATCATGCATCCTAAGCATATATATATAATATAGTAACTCACCTAATGCGCTCCACGAGACAGGTCCGACGGGCCTGGTCCACTAGCCCTCGGTCTCGGCGCAACTAAACAAGCAATAAATAACCGACATTAGAACAAACCTAACAGAAATCCTATAATTCAATCTAGAGTATTAAATACAGAATCGAAAATTAGGGTTCGACTGGATATCACGTTTTACGAGAATTCTACCGAAAATCCGGCAGAACCTCCCCTGTAAAACGGACATCTCTCTACTCAAAGAGTAGAGCCGACCCTGCAAAGAAACACACTTCGAAAAACGAGCTCAACGAAATCAAAATCCCACGGTCGGACTCCAGACTACCGACCGGGATCCACAACACAGAACAATTCAGAAAATACCAAAAATATCCTTAAATCACAGAAATACATTTTATAAATAAAAATTACATAATTGACCTTGAAACACTATAAAAACCGATTAAAACTCATTTTATTAGAAAAACCGTATATTATATATATAATTGAAAATAATTCCCGAAAAATAGTTTTAATTAGTTAAAAATACTAAATAATTTGTAGAAATCATTTTTATACCTTAAATAAATATTAAAACCAATTAAATTACATTTTTTAGACAATTTAGGGTAAAATTACCAAAATACCCCTATATATATAAATATACTTAAATTACTTCAAAAATTCACCAAAAATCATACAATTATCCAAAATTAATTTTCTCAACATATTTATCAATAATATTAATAATTAAACCCAATTAACCAATTAATTTCAAATAAAAACACATTTAACCTAATTTTCCAAAATCACCTAAACTTCAATAATTAAAAATAAATACTTAGAAATTCATAAAAATTCCAAATAAATTCCTATAATTCATTTCAACACCCAATTTAACCATAAACTCAAATTTCATAATTTAAATAATTAATTTCCGAAAATTAGAAAATAATATTAAAATATTCAAAAATACCCAAAAATCCAAAAAACCTCCAAAAATTCTACAAAAATTCATACATGTAGATTAAGCTACTAGGAACAACATTTGTGAAGGAAGTTTCCATGAATCAATCAATTCGAAGCTCAAAAAAATCGAAAACCCTAATAGGCCGAAATTTACAAATCGAAAACTAAGCAATTCTAGACCATTTTAGCTCAAACCAAAGCTAGAATCACACTCACCGGAGCTCAAGGAGAAGAAAGAGACCGGCGGTGTCGAAAACGGTGGTCGGAGGAGGGAGAAACGGCGGTAGCTCGACTTTCGGCCTCTAAAGCTAATTCCGGCCAAAACTCGTCGGGAAAGGGGGATGCTGGCGGCGGGGAACGGCTGGAGGCGACGGTGGCAAGCCGAGAGGCACACCGACGGTGAAGGAACGGCAGTTGCAGCGGTGAGGGATGGTGGTCGGGCGTCGGGCGTGGGAAAGAAGAAGGAGAAGGAGTCGGGGGCAAATGTGTAATTTGGCAAATTTTTTTGATTTTTGATGTATATATGTATATATATATACTTTATACTTTATATTAAAATAATATTAAATTACACACATCAAATATACACCACACACATTAAATTATTAATATTTTAATAATTTATACTAAATATAATTAATTAAATAACAATTAAAACAATTAAATACTTAATAAAATATTAGGGAATTAATAAACCCTAAATAAATATACACACACCGACTTTATTTAATAGTTTAAAAATATGTATGAGTTCATGCAAGTCCGTAAATACATTTAAAATAATTAATAATACATTGTTTACGTGAAAATTTCCCCGAAAATGAAAGTCCCGGGAAAATTTTACGTAAGACACTGTATATAAAACACAGTAATTAAAATAGGTTTAAAATACATATCAACTCATAAAAATATCGTATATATACATATTCAAAATTATTAATACTGCATATCCCGATACAGTATAAAAACATGTAAAAACACGGGATATTACAATTTCTAAAACATGCAACTTAAATACACGTATATATAAAAATAACAACTCACAGTTGTGCGCTTCACGAGACGGGTCTGACGGGCCTAGTCCACTAGGCCTCGGTCTCGACGCAACTAAATAATCAAATCACAACGTGAAATCAGAACAAATCTAACTTAACTTCTAGAGACTCGATCTAAAATTCTAGACACAGACAGATACATAATCAGACTTGATGTCACGTTTTATGAGAAATCTACTGAAAATTCGACAGAACCTTCTCTGTAAAATGGACATATCTCTACTCATAAAGTAGAGCTGGTCCTACAAGAAAATACACTTCGAATATAGAATCCTCAAAACCCCTCGGTCGGACCTCAAACTGCAATTCCCACCGACTAAAGTTCACAATTCACAAGAATACACATAGTACATTAAGATTCCATAAATACCAAAAATACCCTTTATATACCAAAATATAGCAATTTACAAGTTTAAACATTAAAAATAATTATATTACCGATAATTACTTAAAAACCCTAATATTAATATAATAATATTAAAAATCGATATTTCTCGATAAATTCACAAATATTAATGAAAATTCATTTTATAAATTCAAATTACTTAATTAGCCCAAAAACATATTAAAAATTATTCAAAACCCATCTATTTACAAAAATAGTGTATTGTATATAATTTGGAAATAATTTTCGAAAAATAGTTTTAGGTAGTTAAAAATAGTAAATAATTTGTAAAAATCATTTTTATACCTCAAATAATTATTAAAACCAATTTAACTTAATATTGAACTAATATTTCTACCAAAATACCCCTAATATATAATAATTCACATTATATACTATAATTACTCAAAAATTCACTAAAAATTATATAATTGCTCTAAAATTATTTTTCTCAACATATAATTCAATAAAATCAACAATTATACTCAATTAATGAATTAATTTTAACAAAATACATATATAACCTATATTTCTAAAATTCACATAAACTAAATAAAATTATATTAATTACAAAAAAATCACAAAAATTATAAACTCAATTCTATAATTATTTTCAACCACCATAAACACCAAAAATCACAATTTCACAATTTATTTAATTAATTTACGAAAATTAGAAAATAATAATAAAATAATAAAAAATTCACAAAAATCAAAATAAATTCTAAAAATTCCACAAAAATTCTAGAGTGTATATTGAGCTATTAGAATCAACTTTTTTGAAAGAATTAAGCTTGAATATCAAACATCGAAGTTCAAAAAAATCAAGAAACAAAAGAGGCCGAAATTGAAATCAAGCTCAAATCCTTACCAAATCGAGTTTTCAAGCTACAAGGAGTTTGGAATCGACTTCTATGGAGTTCTAGGAGCTCAACGTCACCGGAACAACTGGATTTGGTGATAAAAAATGCCTTGAATGGAGGAGAGGAGAGTTTCGGTAATTCTAGCTTCCACAACAACCACCGACGCCAGAGAAGGTGGAGGAGGGTGGCGGAGCAGCTGGAGAGCACGGCGGCACTCCGGGAGGCACTCTGACAACCTCTGATCGGCGTTGCAAAGGTAAGGGGGTGAGAGGGGGGGGGGGGGGGGGGGAGGACGTCAGCGAGTGCGGGTGATGAAGATGGGTTTTGTTGTCTTATATATATATATATATATATATATATATATATATATATATATATATATATATATATATATATATATATATATATATATATATATATATATATATATATATTAAAATTTAACACAATAAATAATAATATATATCCACATTAAACACACACCACACAATATTATATACATTTATATATATGTATATACACACATATGCATAAAAACAATAACCCTAAGTTTAGATGCATGTATATATATATATATATATAATTAATACACAAAATAAAAATGCATGAAACAATAAAATTCGTTAAAATAAAATAATATTAAACAGTAAAATTTAATTTAAATGCTATTTTCCAAAATAATAGGTTTCGGAATAATTTTTACGTAGAATACTTTAAATAACATAAAATAACATTAATTATTAACAAAATAATTAAATAATCAAATATATATATTAAAAATTATTAATACTACATATCCTAATACACTATAAAAATATTTAAAAACTCTGGTTATTACAATTTTAAAGTTAGAAAGACTGTAATATTAATATTTTAGATATTTTAAAAATTTATCTATTTAAAATTTTAATAAAAATATAATTCATATTTATATTAATATGAAAATAATGATGTAATATTAATTAATTTCGTTGATCAAATATGACAATAATATTGATTACAATTTATATAATTAAAATTAATTATATCATAAAATAAAATATATATTCATATTTTTATTAAATGTTGAGCTTTAAAATCATTGAATTTAAAATTTGACAAATATTTATTTTTAAAATTTAACTTTCACCCCTGAAGGTTTATGTGGTAATTATTAACATTCATAATATGGTTTTATAAAACAATAAAAAAATCTTTTTTTTTTTTTGTGAACTAGCGATATCTAAAATCCTCTAAACTCTCACTAATTCAGTTTAACCCAGGCAAAACCATAAGGGCTGCAAAGATTTTTCAACAACTTATTCAACTGCATATAAAGTACTTTAATTTTATCACATCTAAAACATTACTCTTCCTTTTCATAAAAAAAAAAAAATCTTTGATTTTAACTAAAATATTTCCTTTTTTCAACTATTTTCTATTTTTTTCTTTTATTTATTCAATTACTATTATTACTTGAAAAAAATAAAATACAATCATTGCAAATTTCTCATTTTTAAATTTAATTTAATTATAATTATAATTTATTAAACTGATTTAATTAATTATTCTAAAAATATATACTATTTACAGTAAAAAAAAAAAAAGGGAATTCACAACTAAGTTTAAAATGAATGGCATGAATTTCCCCATTTTCTTTACTTGAAATAGATGTATTTTGGAAATTCATGCAAATAAACAGTCCTATGATTTGAAGTTTGAAATTCGAATATGAAAAAGAGAAAAAGACATTAATCAAATCTAACTTTTTTTTTTCGTGCTGTATAAGTTGTGTTGACGGATAGTGACTCTTTGGTCCTCCACTTGTCTGTTTGTTTGTTTTTTTTTTTTTTTTTTAACCAAATCCTCCACTTGTTTTTTTATTTATTTGTACTAATTATTTCTTTCATTCGTGGATATTTACTTTCTTTTGAAGGTTGATTACTTTTGCTTTTCTTAACCTTACAATTTCGAATATTACTTTTAGTAATTTACGACTATACCTTTTTAATTTTTTTTAAAACCTAATTTAAATAACAAATATATTTAATTAATTTATTACGATTGTATACATCAAAATTCGAATTTAAACTCCACTTAAATGAGAATAATTTTCTTTTAGTTGATCTTAATAGTTGTGGATTTATCAATTAAATTTTAAAACACATATATAATATATCTCTTTTTTGTTTTAAATATAAATCATTAAAATTGCATTATCATATTTATTAAAAATAAATAATTTTATCGGCTATGCATATTTTAATTATTTTTCAAAAGATATATATATAATTGTAAAATTATTTCTATATTATTTTAAAATATTTATTCTTTAGTATATGTAGTACATATACAAAGTCCATAATTACATCATTGACTAAAAGGTTGATTTAGAAAGAAAGCTTATGCGTACAAACTTGTTCTTGATTTCAACGTGGAACAAATCCAACGTCAATCCAAGGTCGCAAACAAAGGGAAATGTGTGACAATAATTTTAAAGGGTCGCAAACAAAGAAAGAAATTAAAAATGCTATACGATATATACATACATCATTCCAATATTTTATGGCATTGATATAATCTACATGCATTGGGAAACTTTGTTTTATTAAACTCTCGTACTTCAGCATTTTACCATTGCTTGTCTGCATGCTTTAGTGCCAAATTTCTACAATTTAGATATCTCAACTATATAAATCCTTTTATATACATATTTGAAAGACACTTATTTTTAAAATTTTTAAGCTTAAAATCATACAAGTAACCAACAAAAGATAAGATAAGAGGTGTGGAGAATTTTCACAATATTTCGATACCTAAATAAAAAAAAGAATTTAGAGAGAAAGCAAGAGACAATTAGAATATGAGAGAATATGATGATTGAAAATAAGAGATATGAGATCCTATTTATAGTGATACTTAGAATTGAAAAAACTAAGATTCCTCTTGAGATAGGAATCATAAACCAAATAGGAGAATATTCCTTCTTTGTCTAGAAGTTTGTTTGAGACAAAATCATTTCCTTAAATGAATTCGACTGCCTTTCCTTTTCGAGTAACTCTATTCAGGAAAGAAAACTCTCTAATTAAACAGAAATATATATGTGCGGTATCAATAATTAAAATAAATAAATCTATAATGTATAATAAATATTGTAATCAATTTATTATTCTTGATTAAATAATATTTCATGTTTGAGCCATATAATATTTATAGTCGTGTTAAATAATTGTTAGAATACTTTTATCGCTTTTATGATTTCATTCTATGAAAATCAAACTGAATTAGTCAGAGTTTTAGAGACTTTTATTATGCTTATGATTCTATACGAATCGAACTAAATGAGTTAAAATCTAATAAATTTGAATAGCAATAGTTAAGAAATAATAATTTATATTCTTTAGTGGTTTGACTAAATTCTTTTTTTTTTCTTTTAAAAACTCCATATGAAATAATTTTTTATGTCCAATTTGAGTAATTAAGTGATAACATTTATTTTAACATATAGATAAATTATAAATTTCGATATGCTGCTTCGTCCGCTCTATCGCTGATTGCGACTAAGTCAATTATTGAGTATATATATTAAAAAAAATTATTGAGTTTATCATCCATTTATGAACTCTAATTAACAAAAAATTTATTTTATAAATGCATTTTAAAATGCACTTTCTATAATTAAAAAAAACATATTCATGTTATCTGGGTTATTATATTAAAATTTATAGTAAATTATTATTCTATAATAATGTATATTAATTTTAAAAGTTAAAATTTTTCAACTGGTTTTAAAAGTTAGTTAAGTAACTACATATTCATAAACAATTTTTAGGCAACCAAGTGGAAAGACACGAAGGAACATTTATTAGATATGTAATGTGCGGACAACATCGGCAGCCGTCTAATATTTTGACTTTTTGAGTAATGAGAGATTTCAATTTGTTATTAGTTTCTGAGTCTGACCATTGCCTGCACCTCCCAGATGTACTTCAGTTGCCGTCTGGCCAGCAATCAACTGCATGTCAGCTCAAGTCATGGACTAGTTATTAAAATTCTCTTATTTATTAATTTTTATTCCGGGCTGAAACCCATAAATTTTATCGCCTGATAACATCATTTTCTTTCAAAACACTTACAGAAAATAATAAAATTTTAAAATATTTAAAAATAAAAATTCAACTTCTTTAAATTTTTTTAATACTAAATACAAACATAAAAAGAGCAATGAAATTAGACCTTAACCTTTGATTGACCATCAATCCTTTTTTTAGATCGACAATCTATTTAGTTGAGCTGATGATAGCAGTTAATAGTTGGTAATTGATTAATAAAAAATTTTTGAATTGTATATAAATTGACTATTATGAATATAATTTTGTTATTTTTAAAATAATAATATCTTTTAATAATAATAATAATAATAATAATAATAATAATAATAATAATAATAATTGTCATGACCCAAATCAGGAGTTATGACCGACATTAAGGAATGAGAATTCTTTCGAATTCGGAACCTGTAGCAAACCTTACAAAAATAAAAATATGCAATAAGTAATAAAAAGTATGACTGAATTAAAATTTTTCAAATCGATATATAAAAATAGATACTCAATATCTTTTCATAAATAATTTATTATTCATACAATACTCTGGGTACAAAGTATCAAAAATAACATAATACTTTTATGATACAATAACATTACTACTGCAGTTTTTAGAATAGAAATCAGAGTTTAAAATATACATTAACATAAAATAGCCGGGACGGAAGAACACCAACGAAGAGCTCTACTACTAAGGTTTGACAATATAAGATCTCCTGAAAAAAAAATAATTGAGGGGGTCAGACCTCACTGAGTGAATTATTATAATATATATACATGCAATTTAAACTATAACAGTCAGACATTCATGTGTATACACACACAAACACACACACACACACATATACATGCACTGCACACAAATGCCAAATACTGCTTTTATATATAATAAATGCAGAAAACGTTTATTTCATTGAAGGATCAAATAGAATCCTATTTAAATCGCAACCTCAATCAATAACGTCACTCTAACTTTATAGGCGCACTTAATTCCAAATCAATTCACTTATTCCATATGGACAGTAGACCGGCCCCGAGACACTAAGTCAATCGAGCTCCAGCAGTCTGATTGTCAATATGATTGGCCCAGAGATACTTGGTCAACCGAGCTCCAACAATCACACTATCAATCATATCACATCTCAAATCAATCAATCTATCAATCTCAATCAAATCATAACTTACCACAAGTAGTTCTCACTCAACCCTAAATCTATCGCACCGGTACGTATACGGTTCTAGTGCTGCCCACTAGGTAGCATGTTCTATTAATATCCTTCATTTAAAATAAAACATACATTCGACAAAATAAATAGTGCAGAATAATAGTCATAATGATAAAATAAACCACATATATACTAGAAATATTCCTAAAATAAATTAAGTATATTTTGAGTATATATATGTCAAATAAAGTCAAATCAAACATGAAATATACCAAAAATAAACCAATACTATACTTAAAAACAATTAAGTATGAATCAATAGTATAACATGCATTTATTTCAAAATATACCAAAAATATACTAAAACTATACCTAAAATATACTAAACATGCTAAGTCTATAATGAAGATAAAACATGCATTTAATTTGAACATATATAAAAAATATACTAAAAATATACTTAATTATATAACATGCATCTATCAAAATAGCTCTAGATATTTCAAGATATACTAAAAATAAACTGAAAATATGCCAAATTATATTATAAATTAAATCACTTTTAAAACATATAATGAAAATGAAGAAAATCCTAAATCCTAAATGTAATGCATATATATATATATATAGTATAATAACTCACTGATTTGCGCTCCACGAGACAGACTTAGCAGGCTTAATCCGATAGGCCTTGGTCTCGGTGCAGCTAGAAAAATAAAATAATAACAACAATCAGAATAAAATTCTAATTTTTACACTTCTAGGATTACTATAAACAGACTCAATAAAAAATTTCAAAACTAAACTCGGATCGGTTGTCACATTTTACGAGAAATCTACCAAAATTTTGGTAGAGTCTCCTTTGTAAAATGGACATCTCCCTACAAAAGTAGAGCCGATCCTACGCAGAAAACATACTTCTAAAATCACAAAGCGCAACACCTTGGGTTGGGACCCTAAACTCCATAAATCTCCAACCGAGATTCACAATTCACAAACCAACACTATTAAACAGTAAAATAATAAAAATCATCAAAAACTTATAAAAATATTTATAAACCTTTATTTTCCAACTAAAACATAAAATTTCTAGTTTAAATAATATTTGATAATAAAATTTTATTTCCATTGCATATCTCAAAATATATTTTAAAAATTTAAAATATTGAGTCATTACAATCTTTCATCCTTATAAGAATTCATCCTGAAATTCTAATAAAAGAACAGAAAACAAGAAATCACTGAAGGAAGAGGTAAGGATAAACAACTCGCATCTCGATTTCTGTCTCCCAAGTGTGCTCTTCCATATTGTTACTTTGCCACAACACCTTAACCATAGGAATTTATTTCAAACGCAACTGTCGAACTTGATAGTCAACTATCATGACTGGCTCCTCCTTGTATGCCAGGTCTTCGTTCACTTCCACACTATTAAGTTACAACACGTGTGAAGGGTTTGAAATATAATTCCTCAGCATCAAAATATGGAATATTGGATGCACTTGAGTCAAATTCGGAGGCAAAGCCAATAGATATGCAACTGTGCCCACTCCCTCCAAAATCTTAGACGGTCCAACATATCTTGGTGCTAATTTCCCTTTCTTGCCAAACCTCATCACACCCTTCATCTGAGACACCTTTAGAAACACATAGTCTCCAATATAAAAATCCATATCTCTACGTCTTGGATCCGCATAACTCTTTTGTCTGCTAATTGTGGTCTCCAATATCCTTTTGATCATAGTAACCTTCTCAGTGGCATCTTGAACCATCTCAGGTCTAGTCAACACTCTCTCTCCAATCTCATCCCAACTCAGAGGGGATCTATACTTCCTTTTATACAAAGCCTCATACGGTGCCATCATAATACTACTATGGTAGCTGTTATTATATACAAACTCAATGAGTGGTAAATGATAATCCTAACTACCTCCATGATCCAATACACACATTCTCAATATATCCTCAAGTGTCTGGATTATCCTCTCAGACTGACCATCTATATGAGGGTGAAAAGTAGTAATGAAATCAATTCTGGTGCCTATTGCTTCCTATAACTTTTGCCAAAATTGAGAGGTAAACACTGAACCTCTATCAGATACAATGGACACAGGTACTTCATGAAGGCACACAATATGCTTAACATACAGCTTCGCCAACTTGGCTACAGAGTAAGTGGCTTTCATAGGTAAGAAATGAGCAGACTTGGTTAACTTGTCCACAATTACCCAGATGATATTGTATCCATCCTTAGAATGAGGTAACCCAACCACAAAATCCATAGTGATTCTCTCCCATTTCCACTTAGGGATTGGAAGTGGCTAAAGCTTCTCAGAAGGCTTTTGATGTTCAGCTTTTACCTACTGACATGTCAAGCATCTAGAAACATAATTAGCTACATCCTTCTTTAGTCCATCCCACCAATATAAGTCTCTAATGTTGTGGTACATTTTAGTGACACCTGGATGTACGCTGTAGGCTATAAAATGCACTTTCTTAAGGATCTCTTCTCTTAAATTATCCACATTAGGAATGCATAACCAATCACTGATCCATAAAACACCTTCATCATCAAGCTTGAAGTTAGTCAACTTCCCTGCATGAACATTCTTTGCAAGCTCAACTAGAATAGGATCTCAGCCTTGAGTTGCCTTAATCCTATCTCTTAGTATTGATCAGACTCTCAACTGAGCTAACAATCCTCTTGATCTGTTAATCTTTATTATCAGACCTTGATCCACCAACTCGTGCAACTCTTGGATCAACGGTCTCCTCTCCACACTAATGTGAATAAGACTACTTGAGGACTTCCTACTCAAGTCATCTACTACCACATTAGCCTTGCCTGGATGATAAAGAATCTCACAATCATAGTCCTTCAGGAGTTCTAACCATCTCCTCTACCTTAAATTCAGATCTCTTTACTGGAAAATTTACTTAAGGCTCTTGTGAATCATGAAAATCTCACAAGTCACCCTGTACAAATAATGTCTCCAAATCTTGAGAGCAAAGATCATTGCAGCCATCTCTAGGTCGTGAGTAGGATAATTCTATTCATGCTTCTTTAATTGCCTTGAAGCATAAGCTATCACCCTACCATTTTGCATCAACACACAACCTAGGCCCACTCCGAAGGCATCACAATACACAGTGAACTTATCTACTCCATTAGGCAAAGCCAAAACTAGAGCAATGGTCAACTTCTCCTTCAAAAATTGGAAACTATTCTTATAAGCATCAGACCACACAAACTTCATATTCTTTTAAGTTAAGCAAGTCATATGAATTGTAATTCTAGAAAAATCCTACATAAACCTCCTATAATACCCAACCAAATCCAGAAAACTATGAATCTTTATGACTATCGTCAGTTTGGGCTAGTCAGACACAACCTCTATCTTTTATGGATTAACCTGAATATTATCTTTAGACACTACGTGTCTAAGGAATGCAATACTCCCCAACCAGAAATCACACTTTGAGAATTTAGCATAAAGTTGGTGTTCTCTCAGTGTCTTCAGTACTGTCCTTAAGTGATATACATGCTCCTCCATACTCTTTAAATACACCATTATATCATCAATGAATACTACCATAAACTAATCCATAAATAGTCTGATTACCTTGTTCATCAGATCCATAAATGTAGTTGGTGCATTAGTCAACCTAAATGACATCATCAAAAACTCATAGTGGCCATATCGAGTGTAAAATGTCATTTTAGGAACATCGGCCTCACTAATCCGCAAATGATGATAACCCAACCTTAAGTCAATCTTAGAAAAGAACTGTGCACCCTGAAGTTGATCAAACAAATCATCTATCCTCAAAAAAGGATACTTATTCTTTACTGTCACCTTGTTTATCTCTTTGTAATCTATGCATAGTCTCAGGGTACCATCCTTCTTTTTCATAAATAGGACTGGTGCACCCCAAGGAGAAACATTGGGTTTGATGAAACCCTTATCTAGCAAATCCTATAACTACTCCTTCAATTCTTTCAACTATGCAAGAGTCATTCTATAAGGTAGCATTAAAATAGGAGTGGTTCCTGGAATCATATCTATACATAACTCAATCTCTTTGTGAGGTGGTAACCTGGTAATTCCTCAGGAAAAATGTCAAGAAACTCATAAGCAATAAGAACATCAGTGAGAGACAACTTCTCCACAGAAGTATCTCTAACAAGTGCCAAGTATCCCTAACAACCTTTCCTTAGCATCTTTCTAGCCATGATAGCAGAGATGAGATTTTGAGGTGCAGAACTCTTATCACCTAAAAAATTAAATTCTTCTAGATCCAAAAATTTAAAAATCACCTTTTTACTCTGACAATCCATAATGGTATAGTGTTGAGACAACCAATCCATACCAAGGATCATATTGAATTCAATTACATCCAATAACACCAATTTCGCTGGCAATTCTCTATCTCCGACTAACATTGGACAACTAGAAAGAACAACGCCGGTGTCCAATGAATCGCTTAGTGGAGTGGTGATAGACAAAGGAAAAGCCATCTTTAAAGCTTGCCAACATGACTTAGAAGCAAAAATAGGGGACACAAAAGAGTGTGTAGCACCTGGATAAATCAAAATCCTAGCATCTAAGTAATAGACTGGAATAATACCTACAACAATGACATTGGATGGTTGAGTATCCTGCTGAGTGAGGTAGAAAACTCTAGCCTGACTTTGACCTCCCTGCTGGCTGGTGGAAGCCTGGCCAAAACCTTTGGCACCCCCTCTGGTACCTCTACCATGCCCCTGTTAGGCAATAATCTGAGTCGTACTCAGATATTGAACCGACGATAATTGAAAAGGTCTTGGAGTTGCACTGACAATAGATTGCTGCGGCTGAAAACTAGAATATGGGCATGATCTGGCAAAATGCCCTGTTTGTTCGCATCTAAAACATGCTTCATGAGTCATATAACACGATCCCTGATGGACTCTCCCACACATCCGACAAGCACTGGCTATTGATCTTGTGCTGTTGTAACCAAAACTCTGACCACTACTACTATTAAAAGCATCTAACCCTAATTTGATAGGTCTACAAGGTCCAGCACGACCATGTCTGCTACTCCTATAGACTCTCTATTACTGCCTCTGACTTTGCTATATTGAGCCTCTCTGCTGACTACTGGAACTAATTTGGAAAGTCAAATACGGAGTAGTTTGGAATCCTCATGACTGAACACCTCCCAATAAATAGTAATTAGGCATTGCTCCTTGCCTGACCAATCTCAGCTCTATCTCTTTAGCTAACTTAATCATAAACTCGAGAGTAAGGCCGATAGTAGGCATCACGATAAAAGCAGAACCTAGATGAGTGACGTAAGTTGTGAAACCAAAATATTGGTCTTGCATCACCTCCTCTGCATATCTGCTAACTTGGAGAAACTCCCTACTATACTCCTCAACAAATTTGTCTCCTCTAGTGATGCTGGTCAATCTAAGTCTGTAACTCATCCGCAGTGGCTCTGGACATAAATTTCTTATAAATCTCTCTCAAAACTAAGCCCAGGTCATCATTATTATGTGTGGTTGAATGACTTAAATGAACTAATCCAGGGCTGGTCCCTCTACAGATAGCTCGATGATCATAATCAGTTGATACTTGGTGTGAGTAGTCTAAGTCCTTATCTCAATGGTGTACAAAAAGTCCAATGGATCTGAAGTCTCATAAAAAATGATACAACCAACTATAGTGTAGAATAACACTGCCTTAGGGTCAGACATACCCTATTGATAGGTAGGATGCATCCATAATACGATTGGTGGTATCTCAGCTTCCTCGTACTCTAGCTCTACAGGTTCCTCATCCTGTAGCTATCTTTGTCTATAGCGACCTACTACTCCATGAGGTCTACCTCTATCTCTACCTCTGCGCCTCACTGGCGACTCAGGAGGTAAAATCTCATCCTGAAAGGACTCATCATCCTCGGCCTCAACGATCGGTGGAGCGACATGCGCTCACCTCCTCATTCTGAAAAGACAAAAATCAAAGAGATTCAAACAACAGACATATAACAAACAAAGAACCTAATGATTATGCAGAATACTAAATCAAGGAAAACTTATCAAAACATACTAAAACCTAATTCATTGTAGTAATTTCAAAGAAAATACAACTTTGAAAACCTAGGTCCATAACTTAAATAACCTAGGCTTTGATACTAACTTCATCACGACTTAAATTTGGAGTCATGATCGGTGCTAGGGAATTGAAATTCTTTCAAATTCGAAACCTGTAGCAAGCCTTAAAAATAAAATACATGCAATAAATAATGTAAAAATACACCAGAATTAAAATTTAATCAATATAAAATAAATACTTAAATCTCATTTCATAAAATAAAAATATTCATACAATATTCAGAGACAAGTCTCAAAATACAAAATAACACACTACTAATTCAATAACATTACTATTGCAGTTTTCTATAATACAATAGGAATTCAAGCAATAAAATTACTTAGTCTAGTCAGGGTTGAAGAAGACCAGCTGTAAGCACCCAATTTCGGGATGCAATTGTGCATAATTACGACGTAAGCCCCTATGATGAAATTTATTCAAAAATTGAACTTGGTTGTCGATTTTCTGGACTTTATGGACTAAATTGCAGCATTTTTTAGGATTTGATATAAGGAAGTTAATTTTTCAGAGGTCTTTTGGTAATTAAAAAAAAGGATCGGCATTGGTGTAATGCTAATTGGCATTGTGTAATGCCAATCGGCATTACACAATGCCGATCGACATTCTATAATGCCGATCAACATTATATAATGTCGGTCGGCATTGCATAATGCCGACGCTTAAAAAGTCCATTTTTTTATTTTTTGCCTATTTTAATTGAATTTTACAAAATCGAGCCTAGATTACTAATCAATTTTTAGTGCAAATAATTAAAATTCCACTAATTTTCCTTTATTGGGGCTATTACAAACTATAGTGCAGGAAATTAAAGAAAATTAATTACAACCCAATAAAAGTAATGAGCAAAATACCCTAAATTTTATAGGGATTTCATAAAATTTAGTCTATGACATCCTATGGATTCTTCATTGTAGTCACTGCCAAAATCTCACATCACCAACCTCACATCCAGAGCACTATAGAACACCAATAAAAAAAAACATAGCAAAAGATTTAATCAGTAATGACTCAATTAATAAATAAAATAAATAAATCAAATCAAAATAAAAAAAAAAAGAACAAAAAAAGAGTAGGGGATGCGGTGCAAATGCTATTTGAATGCCCCTCAGATTGGGATTGTCACTGTTTTGAGATTGACTCTGTTGCTTTTTTTTTCTTGATTTTCTAGACTTTAAAAGCAAAGAATGTATTTTTGTTGATTTTCTGAAGGTTTTGAAAAAGAAAAATGAAGAGCTAAGGTGTGTGGCTTTCTGCACAGTAAAGAAAATAAGTAAGATTTTATTTTTAGACTCAAAAGAATTTTTTTCTCTCTTTCTTCTCCTCTCTGATTTTTTTATCCCCCATTTTCACAGACTCTGCCTTTCGGCTTTTAAAGCCTGGCCTAACAATCTTCAATTGTAGGGAAGTTATGCGATATTGGGAGTGAGAGGAGGAGTCTCAAGAGTCTGGATTTTTATTTTTAAACTTTCAAAATCAAGATTATAAGATGGTGATAGACTTTTGAAAAAAATCAAAAACTCGTACAAGCAGGGACACGTGGTGTCCTATACTAATGAAAAAAGTTAAGAAATGGCGAAAGAATCAATTTTCAGTATAAAAAATCAATTTTTAGCAAAAATTGGCACTCTAAAATGCCAACGACGTCCCATAATACTGATTGGCATTATGTAATGCTGATCGGTATGCCGACCGGCATTATGTAATACCGATCAGCATTACATAATACTGGTCAGCATTACATAATATCGGTCGGCATTAAATGTCGACCGATCACTTTTTTTTTTTAATTAATTACAAAAAAGGTCCTTGAAAATTTATGTTTTTTGCAATAAAATCCCTAAAAGCCAATTTTGCAATTAAATCCACAAAACGTAGCAATTTAGTCATTTAAATCGTCAAACTCAACACTAGAGATCAATTCTTGATTATATTTTCATCATAGGGCTTTTCGTTGTATGTGTGCACAATTGTATCTCGAAATTGGGTGCTTACACACGTTTTACGAAAAATTTATTGAAATTCGGTAGAGTCTCATTTGTAAAACGGACATAATATAAATTCCAATGATTCACAAAAATCTTAAAAAGTCATTTAAATATCACAAATCAATTTGTTTACATAATAAAAGTATAAAAGATATTTATTTCCAAAATAAATAATAAAATCCTCATTTATAATTAAATCCCAATATTAAAATATACTCTTCCAATAATTGAAATTAAATAGCATTAACTACAAATAATTATTGAAATTGCTTAAATATATAATAAAAATAACTAAAAACTTATTTAAACTTAAAAATAATAAATAAAATCATTATTCATATATTTTCCGTAAATTAGTAATAATTAGCTCAAAATAGGAAATGAATTATAAAATTTATTTTAATGCTATTTATTACTCAAATTTTCTCAAAAACATAATAATTAATAGTAATTTCAACTAAAATATAAAAATTACTAATTTATACTAATTTTTCTAAAATTCATTTTTCACATAAACATTGAAAAATTTATAATAAAAATTATACACTTAATTTCAATAAACTTCCTTCACAAAACTTGCTCAAAATAATCAGTAAAATTTATTAAAAATATAAAATATTCTAAGCCAGAACAGTTCGTGAACAATAACCCGAACCCAAAAAATTTGGAAAATTACAAAAATAATTACAAATCACCATTAGCTAGATTTCAACCTCAATTACAATTTATATCGAAGCAACTATGTCTAATTAAATCAAATTTGTCACGACCCAAAATAAGGGGCCATGACCGGCGCTAGAGAATGGGAATTCTTTCGAATCCGAAACTCGTAGCAAGCCTTAAAAAGAAATAAAAGCATGCAATAATAATAAAATAAATAAAATATCTTGTAGCGGAAATTAAATCTCATGAGTAATAATATAACTCATCCACTGATTTAATAACACAAATCCATCTCATATATATATAAAATCTTCAATACAATTTTCTCGGTTCAAACCATTAAAATTTAAATATCAAACATATATAATACACACATCCCACAAACTTAACTACTGTAGTGTCTAGAATACAAAATAAAATCAAGTAAGAAGTTTACATAATAAAGCCGGGGCAGAAGAAATCCGGCGTAACGGTCTGCTACTGAGGTCTGAGAACGAAGACTCTTCTGAAAAATAATCAACGGAGGGGAGTCAGACCTCACTGAGTGAATTGTTATAATATATATACATGCATAGCTAAATGAAAAATGCACACATTCAATAGTATATATATACAGGTAAATACACACGGATGTAGTAAAAATCATTTTATATAATACTGAAAATAATATCCGTTTATGAAATATCAAATAGAACCCTAAATGATCGCAACCTCAAATAGTGTTAGATAACACTCTAGCCATACAGGCTCACTTATTCCAAATAAATTCACTTGTTCCATTTGGACAGTGGCCCTAAGACATTAAGTCAACTGAGCTCCAACAGTCTGACTGTCAGTGTGATTGGCCCCGAGACACTTGGTCAACCGAGCTCCAGCAATCAGACTCTCAAATCACATCACACATCAATCCAATCAATCCAATCAATATCCACAATAGGTTAGTAATTTAACCTAAATTCTATCGTCGTACTGGTACGTACTCGGTCCTAGTGCTGCCCACTAGGTAGCACGTTCTATTGATATCCTTCATTTAAAATAAATCCATACATTCATAAAATAAATGATGCATGACATTAATTAAAATGACAATATAAACCATATATATACTAAAAATATACCAAAAATAAATCAAGTATATTTCGAGTATATATACGTCAAATAAATTCAATTTAATTATAAAATAAACCAGAAATAAACTACATATATACTTAAAAACTTTTTAAGTGTAATTCAATAATAAAACATGCATTTAATTTAAAATATACCGAAAATATACCAATATATACATAAAATATACTTAAGCAATTATTAAACCATTTATGCATATTTCATAAAATTTAAACATACATTTCTAAAACATACATCCTAATACATGTATATATAAAATAACAACTCACAGTTGTGCGCTCCACGAGACGGGTTTGACAGGCCTGATCCACTAGGCCTCGGTCTCAGTGCAACTAAACAAATAAACGACAATATGAAATCAGAATAAGTCTAACGAAATTCTAGAGACTTGATCTAAAAATCTGGATACAGAATAGGAATAGGGATTTGACCGGATATCATGTTTTACGAGAATTCTACCAAAAATTCTGCAAAACCTCCCCTATAAAACGGACATCTCTCTACTCAGAAAGTAGAGCAAGTTCTGCAAGAAAACACACTTCGAAAATACACAGCCTCATAACCCCTCGATCGGACTCCCAAACTACGATTCTACCAACCGAGGTTCATAATTCACGAGATAAACACATAACACATTTAAATTCAAAAAATACCAAAAATACCCTTTATAAATCAAAATATAGCAAATTAGATATTTCAAACACTGAAAATAATTATTTTACCGATAATTACAATAAAACCCTAATTTTAATAAAATCTTATTAAAAATCAACAATTCTCGATAAATTCATAAATATTAACCGAAATTAATTTTATAAATCCAAATTACATAATTAGCCCTAAAACATATTAAAAATCAATAAAAACTCATTTATTTACAAAAATAATATATTATATATAATTTGAAAATAATTTTCAAAAAATATTTTTAATTAGTTAAAAATGCTAAATAATTTGTAAAAATCATTTTTATACCTCAAATAATTATTAAAACAAATTTAACTTAATTTTCAACCAATTTATTATCAATTTACTAAAATACCCCTAATATATAATAATTCACATAATATACAATAATTATTCAAAAATTCACTAAAAATAATATAACTACTCAAAAATTAATTTCTCAACATATAATTCAGTAAAATCAATAATTATATTCAATTAACCCATTAATTTTGACAAAATAAATTTCTAACCTAATTTTCTAAAAATCACTTAAACTAAATAAATTCATAATTTTCTATACAAAAATTACAAATAAATTTATAAAATTCATTGTAACCCCTATAAACACCATAAATCACAATTTCATAATTTATTTAATTAATTTATGAAAATTAGAAAATATTAATAAAATAATAAAATATTCACAAAAATCAAAATAATTTCCAAAAATTCCACAAAAATTACAGGATGTAGATTGAGCTACTAGGATCAATCTTTGTGAAGGAAGTAAGCTTGAATCATTATAATCAAAGTTCAAAAAAATCAAGAACTCAAAGTGGCCGAAAATGAAAATTGATTACCAAGGAAAATCTAGACCAAATCAAGTGAAACTAAGCTTGGAAATGAACTCACTGGAGCTCAAGGAAGAGATAGAGACTGGTGGCATCCAATATGGTGGCCGGAAAAGGCTTGAACGACGACGAGCTCAAATTCAGCTTCTTGGGTGGAAACGGGCCAAAACTCACTGGAAATGGAGGCTTCAGGCGGCGAAGGAAGCTTGAGAGGGTGGTGGCACGCCGGACGGCACACTGATGGTAAGGGAAGAGATTGATAGTGGCGAAGATGGGGGTGGGGGCATCGGGTTGAAGATGAGGAAGATGAGTGGCAATAGTTGTAATTAAAGTGAACTTCATATTTGTGTGGGTATATATATATACATAACTTTAACTTTTAATATTATAATATATTAGTATTATATACAAAAATAATTCTACACCACATGTTAAAAATATCAAACTAATATTTATATAGATATACATATATATATAATACATATTAGTTTAATAAAAATATATAATATATACTTAATTAAAAATAAACCCTACATTATTAAATTTGTATATATATGCATGTATATGTATATATATTAATACAATAATTAAAATCATGCATGGACTCATGTAAATATGTAAAACCGACTAACATAAATAATAAATATTTATTTAGGTATTAATTTTCCCAAAAATAAAATTCTCCAGAAAATTTTACGTAAGAAATTTAAAATAATTAAAAATAACTTTAATAATTAAAAATCTAATTAAATAATCAAATATATTTAGCAAAATTATTAACACTGCATATTCCGATTCATTTTAAAATTATTTAAAAATCTCGGAATATTACAAAATTCAAACTCAATTTCATAAAATACATAAAATTAACCTAAATACAAATTCACAAAAGTGGGGTTGTAATCAAAATCACTCGAACAAATTGGTTGACGAAAAATGAAGCCCACTCCGAGATGAAGAGAATGAGCTATCAAGTTCGGCTTGAGGTGGCTGAAAACGTCGTTGGCATAGGGAAGAAGATGTGGTCACCGAGAGAGGAAGCGAGGAAGAAGGGGAGCATGGTGGTGCTACTATTAATGTCGGTGAGCTGGTGGTGGCGACAACATCGAACAGTGGCTGGTGGTGGCTGTGATGGTGTCGAGTGGGTGCAAGGGAATGGGGAAGAAGAAGAGAAGAGAAGAGAAGGAAGGAAGAAAAAAGAAAAGGGGAGGGGGAAGAAAATGCATACTACATGTTTTTGTTGTTTTTTAAAAAAAAAATATAATATAAAATCAATAATAACTTTTAAATTAAAATTTAATATTCTAATATTTTAAAAATCTAAATATCCCCAAAATTAATTATACACTAACAATTAATCAATAATTTACATAAATAATAATATTAATAATATTAAAATAATATTCAACATCAAAAATTTAAATTTAATTTCACTAATAATCAAATATCATAATTTTAATAAAATAATTATTAACACTATAGATCCAAAAATTTAATTTTATAATTTATAAAAATTCAGGTTATAATAATGAGTTTGGGTTGAGATTCTGGGTTTTAGGCTTTTGGGTCATTTTCAAGAAGGTTTTGGCTTCTCTCTTGGATTCAAGCCTTGCATTTATCATCATTGGGCTCTATGGCGAGCCAATTAAATCGATCATCCACAATTTGCCCTCTATTTTGGGTCGATCGAGCTGAGTGTCAATAGTTTGCCCCCCTGATTTTTTGAAAAATAAAATGCATGCAATTATAATTTTTTAAAAAATCACATGCACAATAAAAGTAAACAAGAATCGACGTATGTGATCTCCGAGCTTCACTTGCGTCTTCAACCTTGGGAATTCAAACCCGAGAGGTCAAAATTTTAATCATAAAATGTGATAATGTCCCTTGCGTTTCCTGGCCTGATCGGCCACTCATTAATATCTAATAAATCATCTAAAAACGTGACCGTGAACCTCAGGTTTTCCTGTCCTAATGAGCCACCCATATGAAGGTGATTTTTAAGTTTTCCTGGCCTGATACACTACTCATCTTAAATAAAAAAACTCACACAGTCACTCTTGGGTTTTCCTAGCCCGAGAGGCAGTCCCTTATCATAAGCAAGAAACTCACACTGTCATCCTTGAGTTTTCTTAGCCTAAGAGGTAGTTCCTTATCTAAAATAGGAAAATCATGCTGTCATCCTCGAGTTTCCCTAGCCTAAGAGGCAGTTCCTTATCTGAAATGGAAAGCTCATGCTACCATCCTCGGGTTTTCCTGGCTCGAAAGACAGGGGAAACTCATGCCATCATCCTTTGGTTTTCTTGGCTCAAGAGGTAGTCCCTTATCTGAAATGAGAAACTCACGCCATCATCCTCGAGTTTCCCTAACCCGAGAGGTAGTCCCTTATTTGAAACATGAACTTCAGGGATAAAATTTGACCTATCACTTCTGAAATTGTGAACTTCAGGAATACAACCTAACCAGTCGCCTCTTCTTCAACTAAAAAATCTTCAACTTACAATATCAATTTTCAAAACATACTCGGGGAAACCTTCCCCTTCTCATTCATCATTTTCTTCATTTTCTTCACTTTTATCATTTGCATCATCTTATTTTTACTATAAAAATACCCTTTTCCCTTTTCTTTCTTTCTCTTTTTTTTTTCTTCTTCTTTCCTGCTCTCACATTTTTTAAAAAATGGATGACGAGAGGACGCTGCTTATGCCTTGAGTAGGATAGCATTTTGCCTTCCACAAATGCCCTACGTAGCCTACGTAGCCTAGGATTATCAAAGGGAGACATGATTCCTATCATAGCGAATTTGAGGAGTCACATTTGCTTATTGGCATTTGGAGAGGTTGGTACTTGAATCCTTTATGCTTTTTTTTGCAAATTACACTAGCTTAGGATATATTTATATCCATTTATCATTCAAAAATAGAAATAGGATTGGTTGAATGGGAATCTTATAGATTTAGGAGAAAAAATTAAAAATTGTTCGTTATTCTTTAACGTGTAGAGGCTATCGTCTCTGCATTAAGGTGATCACCCTTTATCAAGAGACAATCGCCTTTATGTCAGAATGATAGGGCATTACCTCTTCCTCAGTGGTGATTGCCTCATCCATGAGGCATTGCGTCTCTGTAGCAGGGCGTATCGTCTCTTTTTCCTTTTTTGTTTTTTCTTTCAAAAGCAATAAAACTCCACTATATTAATTCAACTTCCCTGATTCTTTTTGTAGCATAATGTACAAACATTCAAAGGCACTAAAAACTTCCATGGGGCCTGAGTCTTCTATAATGACTTGACAGAGGATTAAAAGGACTAAATTCAAGACATCGGGTTTGAAGACTTCATACTTTCACTTACTAATAGGTAAGGATAGATAGATTATCAACCACTTTATGCACTGATAGAGAGATGGTTTGACACGACTCACACCTTTCACCTCCCCTTTGGGGAACTCACTCTAGATCCTGTCTCATTTACTACCATTACCCAAATTGCATGCGCTGAAGATCTTATTCCCCTCGATGCAAGCTTGCATCAGTTAACTCTAGATAAAGCCATTATATTGAGCGTCCCATTAGTATGGTCCCAGACATAAAGGGGACACATACTATTAAGTTTAATTCAATTTAGAGCTTCTATACCCGAGATAGAGCCGCAGTGATAATCATTCCTTATGGGGTTAACTAGGTGGTACGAGCATTTCTGATTTACTTTCTCGGTACCACCTTCTTTGTTGACACTGCTAGTTTAATGGATTTGATGTTCCTGCTGCCCTTACAAGATGTGGATCAAGTGTTTATATATAATTGGGGAAATTGTGTTTTGGCTTATTTGTATAAAAGTATGGATGAGGTAGTGCATAGAGCCAAACAGTTTTAGGTTTTTTTGTATGCCGTCCTAGTAAGCTATATTCTTCCTTTTCCTCCCAATTCATTTTGATAACCATTTACCAACTTATATTTCAATATTTCTTTGGTAGGTTTAGGCAATGGAGTTGGAGTTACTTATCGGAGTAATGCATATAGGAAATGATTTTCTAGCCATAGGAAGGTGGGGCGCCAGTCACATCTTGAAAAGGCATCTAGCTCATATCCACTAGTAGGACCTGAACTCTCTAATACAAGATGCGGTACTTGAACTCTCTAACATAAGATGCGGTACCTATAACTTTGTGAATTGGACTCACTCACTTGTTGGTGCTCTCTTTATAGATTTAGAATGAATTGTGGGGGCTCAAGAATGGGTGGAATGTTAAGATGACCCATTCCAGACCACTAGCTCAAAGGAGAGTCCTTTTTTATGGGCTAAGCTATCGAGTCTGGTGTCTTGGTGAGCAGGTCCTTAACTAGAATCAGGGAGCTAAGGCGAGGCATGTGCCCAAATCCCCTCCAAGGAGCATGCTTTAGATATACTAGCTAGAGGGCGTTAAGCTTGACGAAGCTATTACTGGAGAGCCAATTATGGACCACACCATATGGATCAAGAGTCGGTACTGGACTTTGTTTGAACTTACCTCTTGCTACCTCTTGATGATAGTTCCTCTATCTGCTATTTTTACCTCTTAAGTAAGCATTTGATGCTCAATTTGCATTTAAGATCATCACATTCTGACATAATTTCTCATTTTTAGGCTACAACTACCCAACCTACACCCCGAACTAGGCCTTAAGCACAAGAGAGAGATCCTTAAAGACCCTGTATCGATCTGAGAAGAGATGGTACTTTAGTTATGGTCGAGTAGATGAGGCCCCTTGCTACCCCTAGCTCATAGTTGGTTACCAATAATTTCACCTATATTCATAACCCTTTGGTTCATTGCTAGGTTCCTCTAGGAGAGCTATCTCATCAGTTCTTGACTTTAGATGAGGATCTCATACCCACATGTACCCCTAGGGGCACTACTTATGTGATTTCATTTTTTACATATTTCTTGAATCATTCTCGACATGTTTGTTAGTTCTAACATTCTATCAATAATACAAATTCCTTTGGGGTGAGGTTTATACATGCACAGGATGATTGAAGCTTAAAGGGATTATATAGTGGATATCACCCAGTAATAGAGGGTAATTATTATTCCTATGTTTATATGATTTACTAACCTTTGGTTTACTCAAACAGGATCATGATAAAGCTAGTCAAGTGAGGATTGCCACCCTCAAGCATCAAATTAAGGTGCTTTAAGTTGATGATGATGAGGATGATAATGACAAGGACAAGGGTGATGATAGTGCTAGAGGTGGGGATGATCCTGATGACACTAAGTCAAATGTCTGATAGATTAAGGCTCGTTGGTTGTTTCTTTGATACTGCTAACTTTACTTGTTTGATTATGATATTACAATATTTTCACATTTTGTTCTGATTGGATATTTGTGGAGTTTAACTTTTGTTTTAATTAACCTTAATCTTCATATACAATTTAGCACTAATGATCACATGAATCCCTTTTTAGGCTGCTAGGTTTAGATTTTAAGTTTAAAATCACGTAATTCCATTGAAAAATCTTACGCTTCTTACTATTAAAGAGGTGTTCACCTCATCCCTAAGGCATCGCCTATTCACTGTTTGCTAAAAAGGCAATCGCCCCTTCTTACTGAGGCATTGCCTCTTTGATGAGGCAATCTTCTCAGCATTAGGTCAGTTCCCTATCTTTAAAACCCCAACTCTTCACTTTCAGCTCTATCTTCGAACATCTTCTCCTCTAGAAACACCACCAAAGCTTGAATCATGACAGAAAGAAACCTCAAACTACTTCAACTAATCTTAAAAAACTTAAAAGGTATATCATAGGCCAAATTAAAGTCGTTTCACTTATTAGTCTTCATATCATTACATGTTAGAAGAATCAAGTTCCCTTTCCTTCATGTCGTAGCTTAATTCTAGGATCCTCAAAAACATGTCTTTCGATTCAACATAGCATAATTATGCCCCCTACTAGAGGAATTTGAAGCCATTCTAGGTTTTCAAATAGATTCCACTTATTAACTTGTAGTCCTTAACCTTGGAATTCCAGACTCATACTCTATCTAATATTATATGGCCCAGATGTTCAATCTTCCACCCCAGTCTTTATCTCACTACATTCTCAGCTTGAAGATCGCCTTAGAACCCCTTCTCAAAGCTGTCAAGGGCATAGACAAGAGAGAAGCCTATTGGCCCTGAATGATGGCCCTCTACTTATATACTCAATTTTTGCTCATTTCCCTTTTTAGAAATTACGATTTAAAAATCCTTCACATTGTAGATTAAATGGAAGCAGGCCTCAACCCTTTCCTTCTCATTCTAGTAGAAACCATTATTGGACTGGACAACTTTGCAAAAACTAACTGATTCTTTAGAAGTCTGCTCCTATTAGAGGCAAGTTTCTTCTTCTCTGACTTTTATTTTCCAATTTCCTGACATTTTTACTTACTCATCACCCTTATAGATATGTTCCATAAGAAATTGAGATTACTCGAACCTCCCTAAGACATTGCATGCTATGAAGCTAAGCATTGTCAAACTAGAAAGTTATATCCTATACCAGAAGAAGTTTAGAGCTGGCTGTCAACATTCCTTGATATTCTAATCCGGTGGATATGCCCATGGTGGAGGTTATAATATGTGATTATCCATTCTTACACTTAATGTGTTATGATTGTTGGCCTTTATTTTGCCACGTTCTACAACTCTGCCCATTTTTACCGTCAATATGGATAGAAGCAACTGATTATGGAGTTAGTGCATGAGTTCAAACTAGGACCACTCTCTCAAAACTTTTTGGATATCTTAACAGCTACCTAGCCTTATAAAATCATTCAGAGGAACATAAACTACAATGGAGATCTGACCACTGATGATTATTATAAGGCATGGATTCAATTACAATAGACAAAAAAATATGAGTTTATTAGAAATAAAAGGATAAGAGATTTACAAATGTCAAGTGCTTGGGATGTTCAATAAAATAAAATTAGTTTATGAATCGAGTCATCATTTGCTAGATAGAATTTCCTTTAGTAATTAAACAGTTTGTAATAGACACTTAACACAATGTTTAGTAGTAATCAAAGAAATCTATTTCATTTAACTTAAGTGTAATATGCATATACATTTTTGCTTCGCTTTTGACATATCTCATATTGTTAATTGACTTGCCCTCACAAGTTTTCCAACTAACCCATTTTCCTCTCCCTTTCCTTTTACATGTCCTTAAATTTTACTTAGATTGCCTCTTTCAAGGTTTTCAATCCAACAGGACTTTTAATTTTTTTTTCATTTTTTAATCTCTAATTTTTGTCTAAACGACCTCTTTTCAAGGTTTTCCCCTAATAAGACTTTTACAGAAAGTACTTCTTAAGCTTGTCTATATTAATAGGCTCTCTGAATTCATTCCCTTTTATGTCAGATAGGATAATGGCACCCTTGGAAAATAACTTTTTCACCATATATGAACCTTCCTAATTTGGCTTGAATTTCCCTCACGGGTTGATCATGATCGGCTTTGTAAGCTTCAACACTAAATCTCCCTTTTTGATCTTCCCTGGCTTGATTTTCTTTTTTATAAGCCCGAGTTATCCTCTTCTAATACAATTGAGAGTGGTACGTAGCCTTCATTCTCTTCTCAACTAGCAATGTCAACTGCGCCAATCGACTCTTCACCCATTGGTACTCGGGTATTTTGGACTTTAAAAGAACCCCTTAGTGATTGAATCTCGACCTCTACTGGCAACACAACTTTGCACCCATATACCAAGGAATATAAAGTGACCCCTATCGATGTCCTAGCAGTAGTTCTATATTCCCATAATGCAAATTGTAAGTAATTAGCCCAATTTCAATAATTCTCTATCATCTTAGCCAAGATCTTCTTTACATTCTTATTTATAGCTTCTACTGCCCCATTCGCTTGTGGCTTATACGAAGATGACCTATGATGCTTAAACTTATATTCTTTTAACAACACAGTTGTCTCTACCTAAAATTGAACACCATTATCAGTGATAATATGGTGAGGTAACTTGTATTTGCAGATTATGTTTTTCTCAATAAATCTTGCCATCTGTTTGGAGTTGACGGTGGCATAAGATTTGGCTTTAACCCACTTAGAGAAATAATAGTTCACCATGATAATGTATCGATGGCCATTCGATGCCCTCGGTCTTATCTGTCCTATAATATCAATTCCCCAAATAGTGAAGGGCCATGGAGAAGTCATTCCCTAAAGCTCTATAAAAGGTAATGGCTCAGGTCCCTAAGGTCACAATCTATTTCCATGGTCAACCAAAAATAGCCTTGACAAGCTATTTTCTTTGCAAGGACTATCCTATTTATATGTGGCCCGCACACTCCTTCATGGACTACCTCTATAAGCTTCTGAGCTTTATTTTTATTGACACATCTCAAGTGGATGCCAGTAGGCATCCTTTTGTACAACATCCTATTATAGCTAACAAATTGCTATAACAGCATTCGCAAAGACATCCTTTCTTTTTTATCAACATCCTTAAGGAACTGCCCCGCTTCTAAATACCATAGTAAATCATGAAACCAAAGCCTCTCAGTAGTATCAACTGGCATTACCCTTATTTCTTTATAATAAGGGTTTTAGGACTTCACTAAAATTAGTGGCTTAACTTTTGTTTGTTTCTCACTTTCCCACATAGAAGCCAAAGTAGCCAAAGCATCAGCTATTTGGTTCTCTTCTCTTGGTAGATGGGTAAATTGACATTGGGTAAAGGACAACAAAGCAGTAGCCAAATAATCCTAATACTGATGTAGCCTGTTCTCCTTTTCCTCCCACTCTTTTGAATTTTTTTATAACCAGCATAGAATCCCCATACATGATAACATCATCTACCCCTACACTATGCAATGCTTCTAAATCGAAGATGTAGGCCTTATATTCAGCTTGATTGTTTATTACCTCAAATTCAAGTCTTTTCACCATTAAGATCATTTCTCCTTCTAGCGTGATAAGGATTACACCAATACCAGCTCTTTTGTTGTTAACGGCTCCATTAAAGTACATTTTCCACCCTTAGACCTCGATTACCCCCAGGTGCTCATCTGGAAACTCTATTAGACCTTAAGCTAAAAAGTTTGCTATTGCTCTTCCTTTTACTACTTTCTTCACCATATAATCTATGTCAAACTCAGTAAGCAGAACCAACCACTTAGCCAATTTTCTTGCAAAGGATGAAGTCTGTTAGAGGTACCTGAGGGGAATATGTTTAGAAACTGCTTGCACTCTATAAGATTGGAAGTAATGTCTAAGTTTCTTTATTTCCTAAATCACAACCAAGCATGTCTTCTCTATAAGATTGTAATAGGTTTTGTACTACATGAGCTTTTTACTCAAGTAATACACTACACGTTTAACCTTCCCTTCACTTTCTTGAGCCAACATTACCCCTATCAAATCCTTTTCAATTGCCAAATAAAGAATTAAAGGTTTGCTTGGCTTCGATAGCTGTAAGACCAAACAATTCATCAAATAATTCTTAATAACGTCAAAAGCCTATTGACACTTATTGTCCTAAATTACTGGTTGGTTATTCCTTAGAAGCTTGAAAATTAGTTCATAAATTGTAGTCAACTTGGCTATGAACCTGCTAATATACTACAATCATCATATTAACCCCCCCTAACTTCTTTATTATTCTTTGGTAGGGTACTTCTCTAATGGCCTTAACCTTGTCTGGGTCCACTTCTATTCCTTTCTGACTAATAATTTATCCCAAAAATTTTCCAAACATTACCCTAAAAACACACTTATTTGGATTTAGTTTGAGATTGTACTTTTCTGCTCTTATCAGAAACTTGTCTAGAGCTTCAAAATGTCCTTCTCTAGTCACAGACTTCACCATCATATCATCCACGTACACTTTTATCTCTTTGTGGATCATATCATGTAATAGAGCAGTCGCTATCCTTTGATAAGTGGCCCCTACATTCTTTAATCTAAATGACATTATTAGATAACAATAGATGCCTCACTCAGTGGTGAAAGACCTCTTTAACTTATGTATCATTACCATAATGATCTGGTTATAACTTAAGAACTCATTCATGAAAGAGTACAGTGCACTGGAAGCCGCACTATCAATAAGTGTGTTAATGTGAGGGAGTGAAAAAGCATCTTTCGGGCAAGCCTTGTTTAAATCTTTATAATTTACATACATCCTAACTCTACCATCCTTCTTGAGGATTGACACTATGTTTACTAACCATTGGGTGTCATCTACTACTTTTAAAAATTTTTCCTTCAACTATTTTTCTACCTCTTCTTTGATCAAGAGAGCCCATTTTGGCCTTAATCTTCTTTTCTTCTTATTTATTGATAATATATGAGGATAAGTAGGGATCCCATGTTCTATGATTTTCCTATTAATACCTTATATGTCCTTGTAGTCCCAAGTAAACTTTTTATCCTCTTTTAACATTTCTTTCATTTTTTCTCTCTCATTATGAGTTAAATCAAAAGCAAGCAGTATATTTTTAGGATTATCATTTGTGCCTAAATTAAATGATTCAGTTTGCATGGAATTAATGTCAAATATAAGCATAAAATTCTCATCATAAATAGAATAATCATTAGGAAACACATGGCATAAATAAGCAAAATCAGACTTCATTTCATTCACTTTTGAAAAGAACAAGTCATCATTTTCAAAATAAAGTAGCAAGGGAAACATCAAAATCATCATCATAAAAAAGATCCATGATGGAATTTAGGACATAGGCTTTGAGATCCTTATACTCTTCCTCAGTCGATACTAGCTCTTCCATAGGAGTTTCTTCAGTAGTAGCTTTCTTCACTCCATCCACAAACTCAGTGAAGATCTTAAATCCTGGAATTACCTCTCCAACCATTAGTAGAGGTTTAGGAGTTCCTGTATATGGATAACCGATGCCCTCTTTAGTGAACATATTCTACAGCCCTTGTTTCTCAAAGTTAGTAGCAACCTTTTCCCCATCTTTAGAATCCTTAGGCCTATAATATCTGATCTCATACTTTAAAATGGGAACTTTTAGCTTCATAAA
The DNA here is from genome assembly GCA_947683625.1 of Mallotus nudiflorus. NCBI lineage: Eukaryota > Viridiplantae > Streptophyta > Magnoliopsida > Malpighiales > Euphorbiaceae > Mallotus > Mallotus nudiflorus. Next base: position 1,942,588 of record CANTUR010000187.1, on the reverse strand, counting down.
CTTAGGAGGACCTTACTATTTCTTCCCTAGTCCTATGCCAGGAAGAAAGTCTATGTTGCGCATTATGCTCAGAACCCTCTTATCCATCTCATCTTCATAAATTATGCAGACTTCAAAGCTTGGGCTTATAAGAATCTATTTTGGAGCTAGATTCAGAGCGGTTACAATAACCTTAATTTTTGCTAAGATAATGACAACCTTACCCTTATATGGGAATTTTATATTTTGATGGACAGTGGATGGTACACCACCCAAAGGATGAAACCACGACTGTCCTAATAGAATAGTAAAGGTCACGAGAATGTTAATTGCATGCAAGTTACCCAAGTCTTAATAGGTCCTGTCTTGACCAATGCTCTGAATGTCCCTTCAATAGGCCTTTTTATGTCATCATAGGCCTTAATAATTACCTCAAAAGGCTTTAAATCTATAATAGTCAACCGTAACTTTGGCTTTAATAGGAAAACATTAATAGCAGAACCATTATCTACCATCACATAATAAGTCATCTTTTCATTTATTTTAGGGTTAATGAACAAGGACTTGTGGTGGTCCCTTCCTTTTAACATTAATTTTTCATCAGAAAATACAATGGCTCCTTGAGGGGTTCCATTAATGAACCACCCATCTATTCAGGTATACATTCTATAGAGATCTTTTTCTGGTATAAAGCCAAAACTAAAGCTTCCTGAAGGTCTCTAAAATGCATAAGCAATTCCTAAATGCTAACAATATTTTCTTCCTTCTGCATTTCTACCTTTGATTCTTTTATCTATTATGATTCATATTCTGTTGGCTTGACTTCCTCTTATTTCTTTTGAACCTTCCCCACTGGCTAGTTCATCGTACTCTCCTTATTTTCCCATAAATCTATTCACCCCCCATCTTCATCATCAGAGCTTTAAATATCCAATACATATATCACAAGCTCTATAAGTTGTTCATTTTAGCTTGCTCTTCTGTTAAACCCGTGTTGATCATTAGGACAGACACATTTAGTGGTGGTACATTCTAATAATTAGGTAACGAGTTATTTTAGGTGTTTGGCTTTCAGGTTTTAGGATCAATGATCTTACTCGCATTAATTAAGTCTTGGATTTTATATTTCAATTAGGTATAATTGTCAGTGTCATATCCAATGCTCTGCTGAAATTTACAAAAGAGTTTTGGGTTGGCATTTAGTATAGGTTATTGTGAAGGTAAGGGTTGTAACAAGTTCTTCTTAATCAGCTTCTTAAAGACCTCAGAAAGAGGTCATCCCAAATTTAAGAACTTTTAAGGTTGCCTAACAGTGCCAATTTACACACTGCTGCTTAGTTGCCTAATAGCATTAATTTGCACATTGCTGCTAGAGCCAATTCCATCTTTGCCCCAAAATCTTCCCCTAAAGAACCTCTTCTCTTGGGCCAAATCTGACTCTTTTTGGACCCAAAATCTATATAACTCTTTAAATTTTTAGATTCTCAAGTCCCTCAACTTCTTAGACAATGATAGGACATATCCCTCCATTGCTAACATCAACTAATCCGACTTAGCAGGTCTATGTCTCATTTAGGCCAACTTCCTCCTCCAATGAGTTAGATAGTCAGTGAAAGACTCATTGAACTTCTATTTAGTGTTCTACAAATCCCTCAAAGATACCTCTAACTGCATATTAAGACCGTACTACTTTATAAATGCAGCATATAATTCTTTTCAATCAGACTGGACATGCAGTTCCAAAGCATAATACAATCAAATTGGTGCACCCTCTAGTGACATAGGGAACTGTTTAACTATTTGGTCTTTGGTTAACTTGGTAGCTTTCATATAAGTTACATATTGCTTTAGATGCCAATGTGGGTCTTCGAACCCTGACTACTTCATGTCGGGGAATTTAAATTTTTAGGGTAAAGGTTCATCCTCTCCATCTAGGTTCAAATCAGTGTAGTCCATCAGAGCATCCATGCCCTTCTCTTTCATCATCATCTACATTTAGGTCATGGCCTTGGTTATATTCTTGGCTTAATCAGATTGTTCCACATTCTCAACTTGGTTCACATTCTTTTAGTTCAATGGATCAGTCAGTATTGTCACATCATCTCTTTCCCTTTCTCTTACCGAGATTTTAACATCAATATCAGTCGGGTTAGTCAGTTGTGCAAGTTGCTTTTCTTTGATCAGTTTAGTTATTTCCCCTTCATCTCTCTCGTCGTAGATTAAGTTTTAATAAATACTTCTTCTTTTAATTGTACTTTAAAAGCCTCTTGCCATTTCTATCTTTGAATTTCTGACTAAGTGCCTTGAACTAGATCAAAACCACCCATATGAGCTCAAAGGATCTATATTGCTGCAAGACTATATGTCAAAATTATGCATGACATGTATGTATGAGCAAGTCCATTTTTTTATTCAAAGAAAGCAAGAAAATAAACAAGCATACTTAATATATATATAACACAGAGACAAAATACAAAGCTTCAAACATGATAACTTCCACCCTTATTTCTCCTGCACACGTGTTCAATGGTGAGTTTCTTATCCAATAATTTTTTGTCTAAGTTTTCATTATCAATAGGGGATAACAAAACCCACGTTATACAAGATAACTCTCAAAATGGAGCAAACAAGTAATGAAATTTTTGAATAAATCCAAAGTCCATCCTCAACGGGCCAAGAATGACATCAAACCTTGTCAATATCTATTTTTAACGGGTCAAAGCGGGCATGAAAGGTCCATTTTGACCACAGCCACTTGAAATGGACTAAAAAGTAAGTGTAACAGCCTATCTTGACAAGGTCCATCTATAATGGGCTCGAGTTTTATTTTAAGAATCCATGAAAGGGCATAAAACACATGCAATTGGAAAATTCCTAAGAAAAATTGCTAGGTCATTATATGAGCTTGAGTCTCAAATAGTAAGCTTCGACTCCTACAACAATATACATCCATATACGTCTCCCCACTCAAGGGTCCATGTGATATGGAGAGTATATGTCTTGAGTGAAAATAATCATATATTTTACCACCAAGTTCGAGTGAAGTGTAGGTAGTAAAATAATGACTATTATTGGGTTAATAGGGACTGAATTGCTCATTGGGTGCAAAAAGTGTAGTGAATGCAATAGAAATGTAAAAGAAATAAAGGAATAATTAAAGATGATAAATTACAAAACACTTGGAATCAATGTCTCTATCCCCAATGGAGTCGCCACTATAGGTGACGGAGTTTAGTGCACACCTAAGTATTTGGCAATCACGGCACTGTGTGGGCTTGAGGCCCACTAGGAAATACGAAATAGGTCTTAAAGACTAATCAAAGATGGAGTTGCCACCTGGATAAAAATTGGGACACACTTATACTACAATTGAATTCTACGGATGTTCCCAGAAGCCATCATCTGAGAACGGGTTCAAAAACTAGGTATGGGCTTTTGGAATGCCCAGCCAACCTTATGGTTGGCCTCCATTTTTATTTTGTATTTTATTACCATTAATTATTCAATTACTTCTTTATCAACATGCAAATTATAATTGTTGCCATCCAATTTCTAAGTTTTACAATTAAGTATAAATATGTACATTAATCCACTTTCATATAATTTAGTATGATTTATGACATTTATCATAAATATCCATAAAATGGTACATCCAAATAAGGTGAGGAACAGATTAAGGATTACAACACTTTGTACAAGAAATAGGTAAAATAAATGAAAAATAAACCATAAATAAACTGAAAGTAAACTTCTTGAATGACCAATAAAACCTCTCAATAACTAATTAATAGAATGATATATGATGATTAAGAATCGTTGAATAACCCCAGTAATAAACACAAGTTAACCCTTTCTCACAAAACAAAATAAACAAACCTATAAGAGGAAATCACAAAGTTAACTCAAAGATCAAATAAAATACTAATAAGGATAATAGATATCTAAAACATTGGTTAAACATAATAATAAAATGACCCTAAAAGATAAATTAAAAGACAAAACATGGGCATTCTCAGGAATCATATACAATTTTGTGAGAAAATCAAGATAAGGTCGTGCAGGACCCTGTTTGAGTGGAAATCGCCTCTGTCATAAAGTGATTGCCTGGCAAAGAGATGACCTCTCTTTATAGAGGCCCGACCCTGCATTGGGGCAAATGAGTCGAGGTGGGTTAAACTTACTTCCGAGTGGGTTTGGGCTGAGATTCTGGGTTTTAATCTTTTGGGTCATTTTCAAGAAGGTTTGAGCTTCTCTCTTGCATTCAAGCCTTGAATTTCTCATCATTGGATTCTATAGCAGGCTTATCAAATTGAACAACCATAGTTTGCTCCCTATCTTGGGCCGATCGAACCGGGTGTTAACAAGTATATAATTTTTTTTAAAAGTAGATATTTTTATAAATTAAAAATTAATAAATAAAAAATAAAGGATATATCTAATATAAATCAAATTAGATAACATACTTTTATAAGTCTTATTATATTAAAAAATAATTAAAATCAAAATCAATAAATTTCATGAAAATAGAAAAATTATATAATTTTTTTTAAAAGTATATATTTTATAAGTTAAAAATTATAAATAAAAATAGAGCATATAATTTGTTTGGGAGTATATTTTTTATAAGAAAAGTAGTATAATTATCGTTTTTAGATATGTTTATAAAATTTAACAAAAAAGAGTTAAAATTAAATTAATTAATATTTATAATTTAATTATAAGTTGAACTTAAAAAAATGAAATCAAATTAATTTTTTTGCACAAATAAAAGTACTTATATAAAAATATTAAAAAAATAAAGTGTCATAACTCAAATAAAAAATTTACTAAAATTGTAATAAATTATAAGTTTAATAGGGTAGTAATATTTAAATTGTATATAAAGAAAATATAATTTTTTTTATTTTTAAATTTTTATTAACAAATAACTAATAATTTTTATTATCTTATGATTAATTATGATCATAATATTTTTTTTAAATAATAAGTTTTTAAGTTGGGAAAAATTAATTATAAGAAATATTAAAATAATATCATATAATTATTTAAATAAAATATTTATAAAAATTGCAATGAATTATAACTATATTAAGTTAATATTAAATTGTTATATAAATAATAACAGTGTTATTCTTTTTAAAACTTTTATTTAATAATAATAATAATAATAATAATAATAATAATATATTTAATTATTTATTTATTATATATTACAAGTTAAATAAAATTTTTATTCACGTATAAAATATATATTTATTTACTAGTATATATATCCAAATGAATAAACACAAAAACAACCAAATAAAACAAAACAAGCATATCTATGGGATATATTTTTATTTCAAAACCCATGGACAATAGAATATTTCTACTTTCGGTTTTACTACTACTACTATTATTATTTATTTCAGTTTGATTATTTCATTTCTAATATTAATAATAACCTAATCATGTTACTTTATATATTGTCAAAAAAAAATTATAGTGCTTTATAAATAAAAGAACATCATCCGTCCCAAGGTAGCGGATTTTGTATATTGATTTTGAAAATTTTGTACGTTGATTTTGAAAAAATTTTGTACATTAATAAAGAGGTTAATTTTGTCAAAATATAAATTATGTAATTAACATATTCAAAAAAGTTACAAATTAAAGCTGATAAAATCTGCAGCGGATTAAAATTGAATCAGCTATTAGCTATTGATTGTTAATCCTTATCAAACAGGTTTCAATCAGCTGTTAGGTTAAAATCTTCCATCAACTATTTTAAAAAGCTGAACCAAATACCCTCGAAGTGAAAATTTTTTTATCTTTCAAGTTCAAGTTATGAGAATTTAGTTTTCTGATCACAAATTCACCAAATGTTTTTAGTAGATAGCAATGGAAGAGTAAGGAGTTAGAGAATCAAACTCTACTATTAACCAAATGTCCTCACTTCATGACAAAATATTCTATCATCTGTCTTAAGCAAGCTAGATACGAGTAACTTCGAAATATATATTATTGAAAAATTTATATTTACTTCATATATATATTATATTATATGGTTTTGCAACTCAAAATACATAATTTATTTTTATTGGCCACAGCCACGTAAAGCACTTGGAGTATGCATCAAAATTCCAACTATGGCGTTAATTCACTCGGAGTAATGCATACTTCAATTACCAAGATTCGTGTGCGTGTTTGTATATATATATATATATAAAACTAGTGGTTATGTGCAATAAATCATATTTAAAGGAAAAGAGGGACCATTTGGTTCTACTCTAGTCACAACAATTAGATTGGAGAATGATGGGATGTGAGTTGATGGCCATAAAAATGAGCAACTTATGGTTATGTTTGACATCTGCATAGTGACAGCACAAGAAGAAGCAGAGTTGAATGCTGTTGAGGAAAGCCAAAAAGGAGATTATTCATTGGATAAAAATACTCAGAACAAGCCAAAATGGAATGATCCTCACTATCTCCGAGCACAACAACAAAAAATAATATATATGGGATGAGCTGCTACATGCCACAATACTGAACAATAATTGATCGGAAGAATGAAGTCGACGCTATTTTCTCTGCGCACCCGATGGAAGCTTCTACTGAAAGAGGGTTCTTGTTAAGTGTTCACGTGCTGTAGCCAATGCTTGGGTTATCGTCTACAAATATTGGAAAAAGAAATCTATAGGTTAGATAAAAGACATGGGAGGCAAACTGCATGCCTAAAACAATCTGTTTCGGTGAATATCATCGTGTACCTAGCATTAACAATTAATAAATTCATGTGGCAATTTGACATTTTCTTACTTCATATTTGCTTAAATAGCTAGCACCTACAAAAAATTATGTGCGTTAAAAATTAAACCTGCTCAGACAAAGGTGCACTAGGATCCATGCTATTTACTGCCACCTTTCCTGCAATTACATTGGCATCTGTTTCAAGTATCATCCTGCCAAAACACAAGCATAAATACATAAGTTCAGGACTTCATTAGGAAAAAATATAAGTCGCACTATCAGTGACCAGGAGCATGGCAAACACATGTTAGTTGTTATTATCCACGGCAGCACTGCTTCGGCACGGGCTTGCATCAATGTGCAAGCTATATTGCAAATTTAGAAAAAACAAGCTCAAAATGGATCAAGGGATGAATGGGTTCCATTATTCCATAAACAACAGCAACTCATTGAGATACACAAATTATAGGTTCAAATTTCACTATTAGACATTCTATGAATCATATACCAAGTCTCCAATATGGATCAAAAGATGGCTTCCATAAGATAAATATATTTAAGTTCCTTGAATACATGCAAATACAAGGCTCTCTCTATTCCAATGCTTAATGAAGCCGTAATATAAAGAACTTTAACTCTGCTAAGTCAGTGTCTCTATTATCTAAATCAGACTACTCCAATAACTCCTTGCCTATGATTTTGTTATTGCACCAAGGAAAAAAATGAGATATCAATCAATTTTATGTTATGCTAATGTAATTATAATTAATCACGATTAATTTCACCATCCACTCAAACAGACAGCAAAACAGAAGTAATTTCTGAGAACTCAAGTATACTGACCAGCTAACATCCCTACAGCCTATGGGAGGCAAGAATGCTAAGAAGATTCCATTGCCCTACTGCTATAAAAAATAGGAGTACCAGATCAAAAATTAAAAAAGAAAAATGCAACTCACCTACATGAAGCAAGCTATTAATAACAATAGCGCACATAACCTTAAGGGTGAAATCATAAGGCAGCATTTAGCAGCATAAATGCTGCTTACACACTTAAACAATACCTTCAGTTAAAAATTTCCCTCATTATTATATGCCAATCATTTTCTTTCAATTCCCAAATTAAATAAACAATTGCATAGCAAATTTCACACGAAAAAAGTTAATCAAAAAAAAAAAAAAAAGTGGGTACAAAACATGAATTCAAGAAGCAAATGGCATACCCTTTTTCAACAATCTCATCAAGGCACAAGAAAATGAGATCCAAGTTTTCAAGTGCCTCCCTCTTGTCAACAGTGCTCCTATAGCAAGTACAAGGAAAATAAATGGTATAAGAAAATACTAGATAACCAAATCAAATTAAGAACAAAAATTGCAATTTTAACTAACACTACCTCAGGAGAAGAGAGACTGAATCAAAGAAGCCCTGAAGAACAGAGGCCAAGATGAGCTCGTTTTCATCATCACCTCCGGTCACAAAGAAGTGGAGGTCTTGGACAAATTTATAGACAACAACGTAGTTGTCAAACAATGTAATCTCCGCTGCACATAGGAAGATGTTAGGACTGCATGTCATATGGTATCTTGCAAGTGTCACACTAGACTAAACAGATTCACAAAGGTTCATGAGTAACTTTTGTGGTTTTAATTTCACAATAATACAATTACAAGGCAACATGCCTGAGGCCTCAGTTAAAAGATCAAATGATAATGCATTAACGCATTAATCCTCCTTAAAACTTTTTCTAGCTAAGCATTCACCTCCAAAGAAAATCCATCTGGTAACTTAAAGGTAAGTTGCACATGCATGGAGTGTCAGGGATGATATACAAACAAGGAGGATCTAGAAAACTTAGGTCACTGTTGGCACTTGCTATTGACCAAAGTATCCTATATCCCAACACTGAAAAGCCAGCGACTAAGATTTTTGACCTGCCAACAGTTCCTTGACGATAATTAGTTGTTGAAGTACATATATTGTTAATTTATTGTAGTTATAGTGTGAGAAAATAAATATGTTTGATAATGCAGTAGGAATCCAGTTGCACAAACATACTGAGAATGAACTCACTTATTAGCTACTGAATTTGATAAAATGCTTGCTAACAGATGAAAATAAGGAGTTGCAGGGAATTGTTTCATGTGCTGGTGGCACACAAAAGAGTATCTTTCTTAATGACAATATAAAGCGAACTTTCAGGTTAGCATTCTAATGAGCCACGGGAATTAAGTATGACGTGAATGGAAAACAGTTTACTGATTGGGATGTACTCTACTCCATGTTCTCATAATAAGACAGACCAATCACTCCATGATGGATAATTTTGCAAACAGATCAATCAGTTAATTAAATTAACCATCACATGACAAATGATGCTCTAAATCTTAATTAATTCACAAAATTTATTAAGCAAACCTTCTGTTCGGGCATTGGATTTCATAGTCTTTGCAAACAAAGATTTTTCAAAAGCTAGTTTTGAATTATTAGTTGGCCAATCGTCTGAGTAGTATTTGACAGCTACACGCTTCCCTTCAGAATCTAGCAGAAGAATGTTCTTTACCATGGGACAAGCATCCTAACAAACACAAAATTAGACATTCAAAATTCATGTTGAAGAACGAAAATTGATATCTTGAAACTTACACAGATACCATAACCAAAGGATAACATAGAACCAAAAAAAAAAAAAAACAAAAAAGAAAACACCAATCTTAAAAAGATCAGAAAACCATCTCGTCCACATATTGACACACGAACAGTCAAAATACTGCAATTTAGTAATTACCAAAGATTCATCCAAATCTATTGAACCAAGAAAGTTGTATAATCTTAAACTAATCAAGTCCCAATAACATATAAAACTAAAATCGTTACACAGACACCCAAGCATCAGATATTACTGTTTAGCCAAGATTCGACCATAGCTATCTCATAAAGAAAATTACATGATTTTAAACTAACCAAAACCCACAAAGCAGTAATCATTTCCCAAAACAACCCAAAATATTAAAAAAACAAAAGTTTATAGAATTCCCACAAATCATACCTCCCCAGCTAAACTACAGATCCAATCAAGCATAAAGAATCAAACTTCACCCAATTGGGTTGCGTTAAAATTACAGAAACTTCTATAACAAAGAGAGATCCAATGAGCAACAGCAAGGAATTGATAATATAGCTAAATTTTCTTATCTAATCGAGATCTGGGGACGCAGATACAGTTACAGTGAAGTTGAAAGTTGACATCTTTAGAGCTAAAGAAAGAGGGCACTTACACGAGAGCCAGAGAACGCCATTGAGGGAATTGTTAGTTGCAGAGACTTCGCTTCGATGTTCAGCTATTCGATCTTTTTTTTTTTGTTGAGCTAAATGGTCTGTTTCGTTGGACTGAAATCAATTTAAACATAACAATTTCCTTTATTTTAGTAAAAATCTATTTAAAATTAAAAAATTATTGTTTTCTTTTTTTAAAATATATATAAAGATCATATTATGAATGTGAATGAACAATATATTGCTTGTGAATGAACAATATATTGCTTGTGAGAGAATAGTATTCAAATAGTGAAAAGAAAATCTCTATATAAAGGGATTGAAATTCATTAATGAGGATGTTAAGATTAAGAAGAAGAAAAGATAGATTACTCTCCAAATTCTTTCAATATTATAGTTCTCTAAATTCTCTCCAAACTCTTTCTAAATTCTCTCAAAATCATTCTACTATAAAATATTTTTCTTCTAGTTAAATACTACTAAATTCAAGTTTAGTTCTATAACAAAATAAGTAATTTAATCTTTATTTCACAACACGTTATCAGTACGAGGAGCTCTCGATCAAAACAATAAGGTACATATTTCTTAATATTTAATATTTATGAATATATTAGTTGATTATATATTATCATGGATGGCTATGCCTCCTACTAATTTATATATTTATATTTATTTCTTCAATCTAACTTTATATTAATTGTTATTTTTATTTTGTTTTACTAACTACACCATTGATGCAAATATTGCTAGAAATGGTTCTAACCTTATGGATGACTATACCTCCTACCAATTTATATTTATGCATATTTATTTTTTATTATTTATGTTAATGGAAGGCTATACCCCATTTTATATTAATGGACGGTTTTGCCCCATATTTATACATATCATTATGTTAACTCACTTGCTATAAATAATCATATCAACATTATTTATTGATTTTACTTTATATAATTTATTTCTCAATATATTATATTAAAAAAAAAAATTCTAACGGCTATATTTTTATTATCAACGGTAATATAACGGTAATAAACGGCTATATTTTTCATTATAAATAGATGAGCTATAAATGTTATTCATTCACACAAATTCATACATTTTCTCTTTCTCTCTTTACTCTAAATTGTAAACATGATTTGGTATATTTATATTTGTGTTTTGATCATGACTATTATAATAGTTTTAGGAATAATTAATATGGAAGATGATTTTCTATTTGATATAATTTTAAGTATTATTGTATCATTTTTTGTACCACTATTATTTCTTGCAATATTCATTCATGATATAATTAATTAGTAAATTCTGATCATGTTTGATTTTTTTTAGTAGTCATCAAATTTATGAATTCTAATTGAGTTATTTTTTTTATTAGTAATCATAATGACAAATCTAGCAAAGCTTGAGTTCGTTGCTCTTGACATCATGGGAAAAAATTATATGTCTTGGATTCTAGATGTAGAGATGCATCTTCAATCAATGGGGTTAATTGATACCATAAAAGAAAATAATAACACCTCATTGCAAGATAAAGCCAAGTCTATAATTTTTCTCCGTCGTCATCTTGATGAAGGATTAAAATGTGAATATTTGACTGTCAAAGATCCAAGTGTTCTTTGGAAGGATCTAAAAGACAGATATGATCATCAAAGAGATGTAATACTACCAGTAGTCACTGATGAATTGAGAGCTTTACGCTTTCAAGATTTCAAAAAAGTGAGTGACTATAATTCTGCAATGTTCAGAATAGTATCACAATTAAAATTCTGTGGACAGATAGTCACAGATGAGGATATGATGGAGAAAACTTACTCCACATTTCATGCATCAAATGTTACACTGCAACAACAATACAGGATGCAGAGATTTAAAAAATATTCTGAACTAATTTCATGTCTACTGGTAGCTGAGAAAAATAATGAACTCTTGATGAAAAATCATCAATCCCGTCCCACTAGCTCAATAGCATTTCCAGAAGCAAATGCTACAAATTATTCCAGATATAAAAATTACAATAGCCGTGGACGTGGGAGAGGTAGAGGTCGTGGACGTGGAAGAGGTCAATTCTTTGGCCATGGTCGTGGAAATAAATATAATAATACTCCACAACAAACTCAGACTCAACCTCAAAAGAAGTTAAAATCAGTCATCAGTGGTGTTCAAGAAAGGCCTTAATATAAGTCTGAAATTGTGTGTTTCAGATGTGGTAGTAAAGGACACTGGTCACGAATTTGTCGAACACTACCACATCTTTGCCAACTTTATAAGGCATCATTGAAAGGCAAAGAAAAAGAAATAAACTTCAATGAGCATCATACTCATGTTAATGATACAACTCATTTAGATGTTTCTAATTTTACTGATGATTTTACTGACAATGGAAATTGAGACATCTATAATTTTAAGTATATTGTTATTACTTATTTGATTATGAAGAATATGTTATTGTTATGTATGTTATTTTTAAATTAAATAAAATGTCCTACTTTATAATTATTTTATGTTTTTACCTTAATTGATTAATTTTGTGTTTATCTATTTTGAAGTTTAATATGGATTGTACTCAACATAAAGACAATATTGGAGATCTCTGCATACCAGATAGTGGTACTACACATACTATCTTGAAAAATAGAGATTATTTCTCTGAAATAAAGCCCACAAAGGCAGTTGTAAAAACAATATCAGGTCCTGTAGATCTGATTGAAGGAATTGGCAAAGCTAAATTTATGTTACCAAATGGAATAAAGTTTATAATTGATAAAGCTTTGTTTTCACCAAAATCAACAAGAAATTTATTGAGTTTTGATGACATATATCGAAATGGGTGTGATACCCAATCTATTACTATAAATGGTAACAAATATTTAAATATAGTTTCCTATAAATCAGGAAAAATGCAAGTATTGGAAAGACTGCCAAAACTCCCTACTGGATTGCATTACATGCATATACATGTAATTGAATCAAATATGGCAGTAAAAGAAAAATCTTATGATCCTTCAATAATAAATTTATGGCATGACAGATTAGGTCATCCTGGATCAGTAATGATGCGAAGGATAATTGAGAATTCACATGGGCATCCCTTGAAGGGGTAAAGAATTCCTTAATCAAATGAAATGCCATGTACAGCTTGTTCTCTTGGAAAATTAATCTTGAGACCTTCACCATCTAAAATTCAAAATGAATCACCTATGTTTCTTGAAAGAATTCAAGGTGATATATGTGGGCCAATTCACCCACCATGTGGACCATTCAGATATTTTATGGTATTAATTGATGCATCTAGTAGATGGTCACATGTTTGTCTATTGTCAACTCGTAATGTTGCATTTGCAAGGTTGCTTGCTGAAATTATTAAATTACGAGCACAATTCCCTGATTATACAATCAAGAGGGTAAGACTTGATAATGCTGGTGAATTTACATCTCAAGCATTCAATGATTATTGTATGTCTACTGGGATCATTGTTGAGCATCCCGTTGCCCATGTACATACTTAAAATGGTTTAGCTGAATCATTGATTAAACGACTTCAGTTTATTGCTAGACCATTAACAATGAGAACAAAGCTTCCCATTTCAGTTTGGGGCCATGCAATCCTACATGCTGCTTCATTAATTCGCATAAGACCTAGTTCATATTATAAATACTCCCCACTACAATTGGTATTTGGTCAAGAGCCAAATATTTCTCATCTCAAAATTTTTGGTTGTGCAGTATATGTACCCATTGCGCCACCTCAGCGCACAAAAATGGGTCCTCAACGAAGATTGGGAATTTATGTTGGGTTTGAAACACCCTCGATTATTAGATATCTTGAACCTCTAACTGGTGATGTTTTTACAGCACGTTTTGCTGATTGCCAATTTAATGAGGTTGTTTTTCCAACATTAGGAAAAGGGGAGAAAGAAGTGAAAAGGGATATTTCATGGAATGAACCATCATTATTGCATCTGGATCCTCACACAAAACAATGTGAATTAGAAGTGCAAAAGATTGTGCACTTACAAGCAATTGCAAATCAATTGCCAGATGCATTTACTGATACAAAAAGAGTGACTAAATCATATATACCAACAGCCAATGCTCCTGCTCGTATTGAAATTCCAGAAATAAAATCTGAGAATAAAGACACTCATGAGTCTAAAACACGCCAGAAGCGTGGAAGACCAATTGGTTCTAAGGATAAAAATCCTCGAAAGAGAAAGGGAGTAGATAATCATATTGATAGCGAGGAAAATATCCCTGAAGAAATAGAAAATAAAGAAAGTCATGAAACATTGTCATATACTGTTGCATGTGAAATCATAAATGACAAAGATGATCCTGAACCAAAATCAGTCATGGAATGTCAAAATAGGCATGATTGGATAAAATGGAAAGATGCTATGCAGGCTGAATTGGACTCACTAAACAAACGAAATGTTTTTGGGCCAATTATTCCTATGCCTAAAAATGTGAAACCTGTAGGATACAAGTGGGTCTTTGTACGAAAGAGAAATGAGAAAAATGAAATAATAAGGTACAAAGCTAGACTTGTAGCTCAAAGTTTTTCACAAAGGCCAGGAATTGATTATGATGAAACGTATTCTCCTATTATGGATGCAATTACGTTCAGGTATCTGATTAGCCTAGTAGTTTCTAAGAAATTAGAAATGCGTCTTATGGATGTTGTGACTGCTTATTTGTATGGATCACTTGATAGTGACATTTATATGAAAATCCCTGAAGGATTTAAAATGCCTGAAGCATTAAGTACAAAACCCAAAGAAATGTATTCGATCAAGCTCTAGAGATCTTTATATGGGTTAAAACAGTCTGGGCGCATGTGGTATAATCGTTTAAGCGATTATTTGATTAATAAAGGATATGTGAGTAATATTATCTGCCTATGCATTTTTATTAAGAAAACAATATCCGGATTTGTGATTATAGCTGTATATGTTGATGATTTGAATATCATTGGAACAGAAAATGAGATCCATGAAGCAACAGTATACTTAAAGGAAGAATTTGAAATGAAAGATCTTGGAAAAATCAAGTATTGCCTTGGTTTACAAATTGAGCAAATGCACAATGGGATATTTGTGCATCAATCAAATTACACAGAAAAGATCTTGAAACGCTTTAATATGGATAAAGCAAATCCTTTAAGTACTCCAATGGTCGTTAGATCACTCAATATTGAAACTGATCCATTTCGACCCTGTGAAGAAAATGAAGAAATTCTTGGTCCTGAATTTCCATATCTCAGTGCCATTGGAGCTCTAATGTATCTTGCTAATTGTACTAGACCTGACATTTCTTTTGCAGTTAATTTATTGGCGAGGTTCAGTTCAGCTCCAACAAAAAGGCATTGGAAAGGGGTCAAACATATACTTCGATACCTTCGAGGAAATGTTGATTTGGGTTTATTTTATTCTAACAATTCAAAACAAGAATTGATTGGTTATGCAGATGCAGGGCATTTATCTGATCCTCATAAAGCGAAATCTCAAACAGGCTATATGTTCACAAATAATGGAACTGCAATTTCTTGGCATTCCCAGAAACAAACGCTTGTCACTACTTCCTCAAATCATTCTGAAATTATTGCACTACATGAAGCAAGTAGAGAGTGTGTGTGGCTTAGATCAATGACACATCATATTGAAGAATCTTGTGGTTTTCCAGTCAACAAAAGTCCAACAATTTTATATGAAGATAATGCAGCATGCATTGCACAGTTAAGGGAAGGATATATCAAAAGTGATAGAACCAAACATATACCTCCAAGATTCTTTTCATACACTCAAGAGCTAATAAAAGACAATCATATAGATATCAAGTATATTCAGTCTAGCCAGAATTCAGCTGATCTTTTCACAAAGGCACTTCCAACTACAATCTTTAGAAAGCACGTTCACGATATTGGAATGCGACATCTACACACTATGTGAAGGAAGATTATACATATCAACTTGAGGGGGAGAATATCATGCACTGTACTCTTTTTCCTTAAGCTAAAGTTTTTCCCACTGGGTTTTATTTAGCAAGGTTTTAACGAGGCAGTTGCAAAATATTGTTATTCAAGGGGGAGTATTATGAATGTGAATGAACAATATATTGCTTGTGAGAGAATAGTACTCAAATAGTGAAAAGAAAATCTCTATATAAAGGGATTGAAATTCATTAATGAGGATGTTAAGATTAAGAAGAAGAAAAGATAGATTACTCTCCAAATTCTTTCAATATTATAGTTCTCTAAATTCTCTCCAAACTCTTTCTAAATTCTCTCAAAATCATTCTACTATAAAATATTTTTCTTCTAGTTAAATACTACTAAATTCAAGTTTAGTTCTATAACAAAATAAGTAATTTAATCTTTATTTCACAACAGATCATAATTTAATCTATAAATTTTTAAAATAGTTATAATACTAAATTATTAGACCTTCAAAATTTTTGAATTTAACAACAATGTAAGGAAATTTATAAATATTTTTAATTAAGAAAATTTTTGGGCATCAAGCTTATTATTTATTTATTAGAAAAATTTATTCTTTAGTATTTCATGAGCTTTTGTTTTTGAAGGAGCATTTTATTAGCTTATTTGAGACTTAGAAAATATATTTTTCAATGTATCAAATTGATATAGGAGAATGTATTTTTAAAATCATCCTAAAAAAGATATAATTTCATCAGGCACACAAACTGATATGAGTATACTTCTTTCCAATGTAATTTTTTTAATATATGTTTATTTTTAAAAATATATTTAGATATTAGATTTGACATAATACTTTTTAGTTTATGTTAGATGAACATAATTATTAATAAAAAGTAATTTGATAATAATATGGTTAACTTTTATTTTCTTAACTCTAAAAGATAATTTCTTTTTGTAAGGAACTTGTGAATTTTCTTGTGATACAACTATTTTATTAATTTCTTAATTAACTTCCAATTCCATTCTAACAACACCAATTTACAAGCACTTTCAGAAAAATCCACTTAATAACTAGCAGGGGATTGGTTTCATATTATTATGCTGTCATTAATGTTTATTGGAAGGGCAATGGCAACAAAACAAATAGTCTTTAATAGGAAAATAATTTTCTTTTCAAACAAACACTCTTCATAAATTGGAGCTAACAATAATATTTAATATGAAATTTATACAGCACAAAATACATATGATCATATATTCATATAAAGATTCATGGGCTATAAAAAGAAGGGCCACACTTGCATTTCCAACCCTCAGGTTCATAATTTGCATAATTGACACCCATATGGTTATGGGTTTTGCTAGTTGTGGGCACTTGGATTGCTTCACATGGTGTGCAACCAAAGCACTTGTGCTCACAGCTTGGTGGGCTTGACCCTATTCTGCTCAACCCTTTTGAGTATGCTTCTTCATTGACTCCCACTTCACCATCCTTGCCATTAGCACCCTTCAAGAATTGAACATTATTTTTACAATGAAACATCTTTCTTTGGTCATAAATATTCTGAAACAGAAAAAGATGGAGAAAGAGAAAAGTACTTGTTTAGATACCATCTGAAAGCCAAGTTTTGATCCCAAAAGACCTTGTGAAGACTGTGGAGTCTGGCCTGTCATTAGTCATGTATTTAATGTTTGGTTAGTCCTTAATTAATCTGTTGATTAGAGTCATAAATAGAAGCAGAAGCTAAGATGAGAAAAGTTCCTAGAAAAAAAAAGCATTTAACTTTTGCAATGAGAAAGAAGCAATTCTTTTGCATATATATATGATTTTTGGATGGATCTTTATGACAGTGATGGGTTCATGCATTATTCTTTTCATTTGTCAAGAGAAGAGAAAATATATGTTAGATTAGTGTACATGAACATTTCATTCAGTAGGAGCTTAGGTACAATGATTGCAAGAAATAGAGTTCTTTTTATGGTTGTGATCGAAGTGAAAGTGTTTGATTTTGAAAGAGACAACTAGACATGGAATGTGTTTAAATTTGAAAGAGAAGACAAGTAGCTAACCTTGTTGATTGACACCAAGACCATCATTAGATGCAAAAGGCCTGCTTGTACTAGGAACAAAACTCACTACTATTTGCATTACTAATACAAAACAACAAATTCTTGCCTCCATATATGTGCTCAAGAAACCTACAATGATGGTGGCTATGATGACTTGCAGGGATATATATATATACATACACACATATATGGAGGTGGAGAAAGGCAAACCAAATTCAACTCCCAAATTCCAAGAAGCAACCCAACAAAACCCACAAAAAAAATTTCTTGGATTTGTCTTTTTTCTTCTCTTATCTTGATTCTGATAGAGCTATAGTGATGTTGCTTAACAAGCAAGTGATTCTAATTTGCTGTCAAGTAGTGAAAAAAGAAAACAACTGTAAGTTTCTCTTCACTTGACAACTCACTCAAATCTCTGTCTCTCCACCTCTACTCTTTGATTTCTTTACCTTTCAATACAAGCCAACTCTTGTGTTTCTTGTTTTCTCTTTCAAAATCAGCCTAGAAAAGCACCATATAAGATGGTCCATCTCCACACAATAAAAAAAGAAAAATTACAGCTCCTTTTTTAGGGGTCTGAAAAAACTGCAGGTTGCCCTAATAAAATCACTGATACTAAAAAACAAAAGAAAGAAAATCTTAGCTACCCCATAGACTGCAGAGCCTTTTCTTTCTTTACTGTGATAGTTCCATTCCTATAAAAAGAAGCAAAGCAATCCAATGGCAGGGATGCATTCGTATTAACAAATATATATAATATATATACAGGGTATTTATGTCTGATGCATGCAGCAGAACTGCCACAGGATCTTTAAATGAGTTAGTTAATAAATTAAATAAGGTAGTACAAGAGTCAACCTAGCCTTTCAGGCTCTCACAGGTTTGTAAATGGGAAACATCCACCATGATTCAATCTTGACCATCCATTCAGGCCATCAGCTTTGATGCCATTTAAAGATCCTTTTTGTGGTCCTAATTGCCTTTATGGTATCCCCAGATATGCACATTGCTACGTTCAATGGGATATTTTTGATTCACCGACAAGACAAATCCAGCCAAATTTCATTCAAGACCGTAAGATAATGAGCTTGAAATTGAAAGAAAAAAAGAAGAAGAAGAAGACTTTAATTCCATTTCATAGCACAATAGCTACTACCAATTTCATTGAACTTAAGCACCTGTTATAGGTTATATATTGAAAAAAAAAAGAACTAAATCTGTGAAGCAAGCCTGGTTACATCAATTCCCTTGTCAACTTCACTGCTGGTAAGGCTAGGTGATAGCTTCACATGGCTGTGTGACAGGCTCCATTCTTCAAAATGGTATGTGCAAATAAGAGAGACTTTTCCAAATGAGGGACTTTTTTGTAGACTCAGAGATGTCAAAGAAATTCAGTGAAGTATCATAAAATAGATCTAAAAGGAAAGTGTAAAAGTTCAAATAAATTGATACTTGCGTTGATTAGGGTGGTGATTTGATGATTCAAGTGAGCTTCTTCATCCTCAGCCAGGCCAGGTCAGACCAGCAACTTCTTATCAATGTTTTAAAAAAAGGAAAAAGTGAACACTAAGATATAACACGTTACTATGGCATTTTGACTACTTCATGTTTCTCCATCAAACAACGCTTTGTCCAAGCAAAATTCAGGGACTCTGGTTCTTGGTCTTTGTGAATACGTACGTTTTCTGTGTTCATGTATACCATGCGGACGAGCTCAAATGCGCATGTACTCCTGACCGTCCAGTTAAGGAAATACGCACAATCAAATAGTTGCGCATCTGTTTGAGAAGAATAAAAACCTTTTCTTCATAAGATAGTTATCTTTTTTTTTTTTTTTGGATCTGGAGGCAAAGTTCTGATATCTGGTTGATGCATTTAGCCTATGTCTACATACCCAAAAGAACATATCAACTCCAAGCTAAGGTACATAGCTACATTGAGGCCACATAATATAGATGCAAACAAATGTTTAATACCCCTGTGCTAAATAAATGAAACTAATAAATGATCATGAATAAATGCTGTTAGAATACCTTTTTTTTAAAATGTCCTGAAAGACATATTACAGCTTAGCAAATGATTGCATCAGAGATTAACAATTTCCTCAGTAATATACTTTCGAAAAAACACAGAAACCTGTAGCGCTGTTAAGATACTTTTGAACAGACAGAGAGAGTAGCTGTTTCACCAAAGTCAAAAGTTATGCAAACTAGTATCATTTCTCTGCACCACCAACACATCTAAACAATTGAACGATCCTTGCAAATCTTCCAGTCTCAAAAGCCATATTGTACTAAAGTGCGTGTGAGGCAAACGATGGGATTACATCTGGTAATCATGATATGGAGCAGCTAGATAAGCACAAGACAAGAATGCAATTCACCATGTGAACTGGAAAAGCTCAAACAGCCTACTGAAGGACCGCTCAATTTAGAGCTTGTTTGGTAGTTCAAGCTAAACAGAGAAGCAATGCTGCCTACTATGGCGAGACGTGGTGCACTTGTGGCCCTAGGAATGACTATTCATCATGGTCCTTTTGCATTGTACTGGAATCCTGAAAGCCTGTGGCTCTTCAAGGAAAAAAGCTTCAATCCAATGCAAAATATTCGTTGGAAAAATGTAATCTAATGTCTAATAAAGGGAAAAAATTTTCAATCTCAAAGAAAAGCAAATGATAGAGCAAAGGCATATTCTCAATCTCAAAGCAATGACACATCCTCAATCTCAAAGCAAATAATAGAGCAAAGACACATTCTCAATCCCAAAGTAAACAATAGAGCAAAGAGGCATTCACCACTATATCCATGTGCATAAAATTAAAGTAAACGTCAGGAAAGACTGATTAAGTAACTGAAAGTCATCAGTAATACAACATCAATTTCCATTATTCAAACACACCAAAACAAGATGTTCTCAAACCTACTTTGTTTCCAAGCTACAAAGATCACTTGTGATTCTCACTTTTCTTTGGATGAATTGCTTCAACAAGAGCCTCAATCTCTTCCTTCACTCGTTCAAAAACACCTGGTCCTTTAACTTCATCCACAGGGGTGGTCTCATCAATGTCATTACTTGTTCCGTGAGTTTCTTTATGGTGGTGCGGAGTATGAGCATGTTTCTCTACATCAAAACCACAAAATTCAACACTTAGTTCTCCTGATTCAGTTCAATTTAAGGGCTACTCGTCTAATTCCTTACAACGTTTACACACACAGAAGAAAACACTTAACAGGCACCCACTATAGCCATGGCGCTGCTACATCAAAGGTTTTGAAAAAAAAAAAAGATGACTTGTGATGCTTACCCTTCTTTGGATGACTTGCTTCAACAAGAGCCTCAATCTCTTCCTTCACTCGTTCAAAAACACCTGGTGCTTTAACTTCATCAACAGGGGTGGTCTCATCAATGTCATTACTTGTTCCATGCGTTTCTTTATGGTAGCGCGGAGTATGAACATCTTTCTCTACATCAAAACCACAAAACTCAACAATTTGTTCTCCTAATTCAATTCGCTATAAGGGCTACTCACTCTAATTCCTTATGGCATTCACACAGAAAAAACACTTAACGGGCTCCCATTATAGCCATGATGCTGCTACATCAACAATATGGTTTGATAAACAAAAAATCCTCATTCCTACACAGAAAATGCAACAAAATCACATCTTTAGACATAGAATATATATAATTCACTGAATTTTTTTTTTTAAAAAAAAATCTATATATATCCATCTTTATTTTTTTCCTCTCCACCTAAGGAATTGAACACCACATTGTCCATACCAACAGAGAAAGAACTGAAAGTAAAGATTACCCTTTTCAGAATCAGCAAAACTAAATGCAAACACCCACATTAAAGATCACAATAACAAAAGATGAAGCTCAAGAAAAAAAGACTAAATTAACTTGTCAAAAAATTTAAAGAAAGAACTAAAAAGACGTAAACTTTAACAGAATCAACACTGTATCGGCAAAAAGAATCCATCTTTCTTAACATGCATCACCTAATATTTACATACCTGAAGATGGAGAGACTGTTGGGTGTGTTTTTGATTCTGCCATTTAAATTTTTATGCTAAAATTTTCAGGTTCTGCAAATTTTGTTCTCAAGGATTTGATTAGTTCGAAGCTAAATCTCCTTTAATTCCTTTGCCTTCGATTTAAACAGGTTAATCAGGGCCGTTTAAACAGTTAAAGATCATGGCCCACATGATGACATGGACGGCCGAGATGGAATATCAAATTTTTGCCATGTTCGCCTCACGTGATGGTAATAAAAGGGCCTTAGGCTTCAGGCCTCCCATTATTGGATTTCATGTGGGCCTTTAAATTTGGGCCATTATCTACAATTCTTATTAATTTTATTTTACAAAAGGAAAAAAAAACTTTTAACAACAATAAAAAAATTATCACAAAAATTTATGGGATAATTACTTGGAATACAGTATTTTGACCAAATTTTTTCTTCCATAACATTCCCTTTTTTTTTTCTTTTCGTGCTTTTCATGTTTCATTGATATTATTCTACTTTCATAAAAGTCAAGATGAAAAATTAAAATGGTGAAGATAATATTATTTTTATATATTTTTTTTATTATTATGGTTACTTCAGCTTTTTAGTATAGGAGGTTGTTGTGTAATTGCTGTTTTTAACTTTTTTTTATTATTATTATTTTAACTTTATGTTTTATAAAATTATTTTGTGGTGGTTATTTTGCTTCAACTTTATTTTTTCCACCGTATGATACATCTATATGTATTCCCTTCAAAAGGTGTTTTTATGTTTTCTTCTATTAAAATTTAAATTAAAAAAAAATAGCATAGGTTGTGCATGGGTTCTTTTACTTGTTGAATATATTTGACACTATGACCAAGTAAAAGAAACATGGAAC
Organism: Mallotus nudiflorus; assembly: GCA_947683625.1. Taxonomy (NCBI): domain Eukaryota; kingdom Viridiplantae; phylum Streptophyta; class Magnoliopsida; order Malpighiales; family Euphorbiaceae; genus Mallotus; species Mallotus nudiflorus. Next base: position 1,919,703 of record CANTUR010000187.1, on the reverse strand, counting down.
TTACATATTAAATTAGAATAGTGATATACGTCGCTATCTTTGAAAATTTATAGTGAAATTGAAAGTAGCGATAATTATATTTTTTTATTAAAATTTAATATTTAATTTTTTAATTTAAAATTTAAATTATATATAAAAAAAATTATTATATAAAAATTTAAATACCTAAAATTTCTAAATTTTTTTAGTAATCTAATAAAAAATTGAATTAAAGTCATTATAACAATTATATTGCGGCCCAGCCGCAACATAAATCATTTCCCATTGAATTAATATATAGTTAGTGCGACTCTTTCCTCAACAGAGCTGATAAAAAAAACACACACACTAAAAAGGAAAGAAAAGGCAACTTTTAGTTTCCACTTTAAATAGCAAGACGTTCTGTTCTCATATTAATATTTTAAAAAAATCTGATATATTTTTTTATTTGATACTTTTAAATATTATTTAGTTGTTGTGGTTAAAGCTTAAGGTAAAAGAAATTAATTTATTCAGACGACAGAATTTGTTACTGGCATTTAAACTTCAGTTTAGGATAACCATGGCATCGATTAATTTATACAACATTATATGGGTGGTGGTATTGCTATAAATAATAGATATTTTAATAGAATTAAAGCATATATATTTGATGTATTTGTTTATTTATGGAGTCAAATTTTTCATTTTTGTTATTTCTTTAAATTGTTATTTTTTAACTCTAAATTATGGTTATTTAGTATTTACTGAATTCCAATTAATTCAATTTAATTTAATATATACTGAACCATAAAGGTAATAAAGAACACAATTACATAACTCTAACATGAAATGTAATTTGAATGATAATATGTCCTACAAAAAATGTTATGGTTTTTTATAGTATAATTAACCAATCCAAGGAACAAGTCCAATAAATCATCAAAGTATAATAGTGGGATGCTAATGTAAGTTTATTTTTTTACAAATAACATTTTATTATATTTATTCCAGAATATTAATATTTGACTATATATTATTTATCGTGTCATAAATATGTAATTTATTTCATTTTTGAAGAGAATTCTAGAATTTTTTTTCTAAATATTGTTCATAGTTCGGAAAAATGAGAAAAAAAGTATACTACACGACCTCAAGTACATGAAATAATCACTTTGCACGCATGTTATAGACATATATGGAAAAGAGAGAAACGACTTTTGGTGAAATCCTTCAACCGACCACCTTCTACTGTTAGGCTAATTAATAAAAAACTTTCAACCCACAAAGAAAGTTTGTATAAACGCAATAAATAGGATTACAACCAAATACCAACAAAGATCTAAAGATTGTTGAATTTAACTATCACCGTCCAAAGAAAACATTTGTTTTTGCTTTATGTAAAGAATCATCCTCTTATCCAATGTGATACACAACAATATGCATATATATCTTCAATGTTTCTTTTGGTTCATAACATAATCATCACTATTTATTTGTTAATTTTCTTTTCTTTCAATTCAAGTCAATATAAATTAAGAGTAACACTTCTCAATTAAAGTGTTGAGATAGTTGACAAGAATCTATTCCCATTTAAGATCTTAGTGTATGTAGTTGTGTCAATTAATTATTAAGAAATTTTACTGTCCTTTTGATTTTATTTAAGTGAAATTGAATTAATTAGAATTCAATAAACTTTAAATATTCATAAGATTTTTAAAGACATTTATAGACTTTTTTAAGTGAATGACTTTTATAGAGTTTAATGGCTTTTATAAACTTTATTTTGGAAGATTTTTATAGAATTTATGAATTTGTTAATCATTTTTACAGAGTTTATTTTGAAAGACTTTTTATGACTTTTATTGATATTTGACACTTTTTATTGATATTAATATACATATTTTGATCTCATAAATTAATTTTTTTCATTTAATAAAATTAAAATTTTTAAAATAATTATTAAAAGTGGATGTCTTTAATTATTTTTTAAAATAATTAAGATATTTATTTTATTAATTTCAAATTAAAAAAAAATTATTTTTGGATGATGACCTTAATCATAAAAATCGTGAAGATAATAGCAAACATCTTTAAAATGAGCTAAAAATTAAAGTGGATTTGGAAATCCATAATCCACCGAAAAATATTTACTTAACATATATATATAATAAAAAATAATAAATTAAAATTAAGAAAATATAAAAAAAAGTGAAAATAAATTGAAATAGTAATAAGTCATTTAAAATCCTGAGGCAGGGTAAAAGAAAATTTTTTAGATTTTCTATTTATATCAACCTATAAAAAGTCATTCAAAATCTACAAAATTCATGTCTTTTAAAAAAATTGATTTTTGAATATAAGTTTATTTTTAATAATTATTTAAAAGTTCTAATTAAATACCCCTTGATAAGTTTATAAAAGTTATTATTGAATGCACCCTAACTTTTAAGGAGTTTTTAAAAGTTATGATTAAGTTTCCCATAACTTTTAAAATTTATTAAAGTGTTTAAAAGTCCTAATTAAATACAGACTTCTCAATTAAACTGTTGAGATAGCTTATAAGAATCTATTCTCATTTAAATCACGTTTTGAATTCGAGTCTTAATGTACGTAGTTGTGTCAGTTAATTATTCAGAAATTTTTACTGTTTATTTGGTTATATTTCAATCGAACTGAACTAATTAAATATCGATAGAATGGAGTAAAAAAGATTAAGACTTATGATTCTTGATACTAAGGATGAATTAATTGTATATTTTTACTTTATCTTATGTTTGAATTATATTTCTTCTAATTTATAATTAATTGCCGTTAGTATATATGACTATCACTTGTGTAATTGATATTTATATTTTTCCTCTCGTTATTTTTTTTTTATTAATAGAAAATCAAACATTTTAAATATTTATAAACTACGCATCCATAAGGGAGATATAGTCATTTCTAAAATTAAATAAAAATGAATTTTATAAACTAGCAATAGTAAATTTAAATAATATATTATAATTTATTTTAGAAAAATACCATTAAATTAATAATTCCTTTACTTAAAAATGATAATTCTTTTTTGAAGCAAAAAATGATAATTTTTTTGGTCTGAACTATAAATGCAGTAGACGTAAATTAATTCCATTCGAATCCGACAAGATAATATGTGGGGACAGAGAAAGACAGAGAGAACCGTTGACCAATGTCTTGGTAAATCACGTCATAACAGAAAATAAAGAAGACCAAGAAGAGGCATGATTCCATTTTGAAAGTTAAAATATGCATGGATTATGACCTTAACTTCCCTTATTTTATTTCTTGTCAGTACAAATTAAAACTAGACATTTTTTGTAAAGTGTTTGACGTGCGAAACCTTTGACAAAATTCAGTTAATTTCAGCTCTTGTTTTATTATGTATGCAGCGTAATTTTTCTGGGAAGCTTCATGAAAACTTCCCAACAATTTTTTCCATTTATTTTCTCTATTTTTAAAATCAAATATAAAAAACTCAATCAAACCTCCTGTATGCGTATTCTGTGTTTGTCACATTTAACTTTCCAGACTTAGTAGTCAGTATTTCACAAAAGCATGCAAACTTTGAATTCTTCAAGTTCAAATTCTTTTCCTTCTGCTATTATCTTCTCGTCAAGTCATAGTAATTAATCAATTAAAAATTTATTTTCTATTCAACAACCTGGGTAAGTTGGCGGCAAAAGATTTCATATGTTTCCTTCTTCAATCTTTGTCCAATGCGTGTTTTAAGGTGACATTTGTCCTATGTTTTCTCTCAGAATTCAGTATTATATAAAGAAGTGGTTCAATAGAAAAAGTATTATATATATAAGTAAAGAAAGGAGAAGCTTCGCCTGCAGACTCTTCTCTTAATAAATTCAGCATCAACTTTCTTGCTTAAGTAGCTAGCTAGCTAGACATTGGATTCTCTAAGTTCTGCAGGTACATTCATCATGATCTCTAGATAACGAAAATCCTTAATTTTGATCCTTTTTTTTTGAGCTACATATATACACATATGTAATAAACTACATGTAGGGAACAGAGCATGCATGCATAAAAGGGTGCATATACTTCTTTCCTTATATTATCATGCTGTAAATGTAGAAATTTTATGCGTATTTCTTAAACATAATATAAAACCATAATCGATTATTTTTTTACGTTATTTTATGCAGTTTGTGTGGAAGTTGCAATTAGAGGGTTTGGATTATTTTAAAGTTTCAATGGAATTTGGATTGATCGTGTCAAAGTGAAATGTTTAGGCAATTAAGTTATATATTGGGTATGGTCATATTCAAAATGCTGACTATTTGAACAAAGAAATTAGATGAATTGCTGGTAGGAATATTCATCGGCATTAATTGTACAAGTAATGGGTAATCTAGAAATAAGTTCAAGAAAATTAATCAAACATATGAGGATAAAATTTTGTGTTGTGTATCCTTTTAGTATGGGGAAAAAATATAAATTGAAAAAAAAATTAATCGTTGACCACAGTACCTATCGGTATTTTTTATATAACTATTTCATTTAACATTTTTTTTCATTAATTTTCTTATACTATTTAGCTGGCTAATTAATACTTTCATTTATATCAGATAGTAAAGAAATGGTTACTGTGAGATCCGTTGATTTCAAACCAAAAGATGCAGAAACATTGAGAAGTGTGAGTTTCAAGAAAAGGGTTTTCGACAATATTGATGAATTTGATGGCATCAAAGATCTGCTCGTAGACGGATCTATTTGTTTCAAGAAAAGGAAGCCACTGATTCAAAAGCTGAAGACAAAGTTTTCATTCAAGAATCTCAATCTTGTCATACATGACAAAGTGAAAGCGGTCTCAGCTTCTTCACCTGAAACTGCAATCTCAGGTACTACTCCTTGTCCAAGGCCTGCTGGTAGTCACGATGATCAGCTTGATGCAGCTGCAACGAAATTGCAAAAAGCTTACAAGAGTTATCGAACTCGCAGAAACCTGGCTGATTGTGCAGTTGTTGTGGAAGAGCTATGGTTCGTTCTTTCTTTCATGAATTATATCATGAAATCTCAGTTTCAAAGCTAATTGCTTTTGCTCTGATCTTTTCTTGATCATTGTTTGCTTCCTATCATATGAACAGGTGGAAGGCGTTGGACTTTGCAGCCCTACGGCGGAGTTCAATATCATTCTTCGAATCTGATAGATCAGAAACAGCTGTTTCGCGCTGGTCTCGAGCTAAGACAAGGGTTGCCAAGGTACAATCGTTTTTCTTACATTTCCATGCATTTACATTGCACAGATAATTAACTTAATCATTGAATGTCTGCTTTGTAATGCATGTGATTAGTAATTAATTATAAGGTCGTGATTTTACTTCCATTTCCGATAAATCAAGTAAAAAATGATAATCGTACTTTATAACTGGTGCAGCTTGCAAAGGGCTTGTCCAAGGATGAAAAGGCTCAACAGTTAGCTTTAAGACATTGGCTTGAAGTTGTAAGCTTAATATTTTTCTTTTTTTTTTTGTTAGCTTTTTATCTTTTTAATGTTGTCGTTTTGTTAGTACCATAAAATCACGGTATGTTTGTTATTAGTGTTAGTTGAGAGAGGAAAATTTAACTAAGTAAATTCCACTAACCCTTTATCAACGTAATGAAAGATTATGTCAAAAAAGTGTAATCCCATTATCAAACTTGGGTCTAGACCAATTGGTCATTTACTAATTAATTAAGTCGTAAATTAACAAATACACTTCATTTGTGCTTGTACGTACAGATAGATCCGCGACACAGATACGGTCACAATCTACATTTATACTATGATGTGTGGTTTGCTAGTGAAAGCTCACAACCATTCTTCTACTGGTAAGTAATCAATAACTTCAAACAAGAAAGAAAATTAATGAAAATCGTGGAATATTAATTTGGTTTTATTGTAAGAAATTGTTTTCTTTAAATTTCTTGGTAACTTCTGTGTATATATATATGTGTGGAAAATGAAGGCTGGACGTGGGAGATGGGAAAGAAGTAAATCTTGGAACATGTACGAGGACTGAACTACAACGTCAATGCATCAAATATCTTGGACCAGTAAGCATCACTTTAACTCTTAGACTTGATATACTTGTATAGATATTACAAGTTAGTCTGTGTAAAACTGAAAACGATTGTATCAGCGCGTTGATATATATATTTTTTTAATTTAGACTTGTTCATCATATCGTGAATACTTTTCTTATATCAATTTATAATCACATACTTTTCAATTTACATATTATCATTGAAAAAACATTTTAATTTAACTAGTTATTTATAGTTCTAATAAAATTTAATTGAAATTGATAAAAAAAAAAAAAAAAAGTCAATAGATGCAAGATATGATATATAAACTACAATTATTTTTTATCTATTTTAAATATATTACACCGCACTATTGTATTTATAATATAAAAATATATCTTATTTTTATTAGTTAAGTGCAAAATATTTAGAATATGTATCACAAACCTAAATGTAAAATATAATACAATCGAAGTGGGTATAATTTTCCCGAGTCTAAGTATTAGCGCATATGAATATTGAGGGTTAGAGTGTTACTACCATGTTGACGTTGTAATTATAATGCAGAAAGAGAGGAAAGCGTACGAAGTGATAGCGGTAGATGGGAAGCTAGTTTACAGACACAGTGGGCAGGCAGTGGAAACAACAGAGGGGACAAAATGGATATTTGTACTAAGTGCATCAAGGACCATGTACGTTGGTAAGAAGGAAAAGGGACTTTTTCAGCACTCAAGTTTTCTAGCTGGTGGTGCTGCCATTGCTGCTGGAAGATTGATTGCACATAATGGGATTCTTGAGGTAATTAATCAAGATTTCGTCAATATATCTTTGTAAGGTTACCTAGCAACTTTCCCTTAATTCATGATAATAATATGTTATAATATATTTGTGCGATCTTGTTCAGGCTATATGGTCCTACAGTGGTCATTATCGTCCAACACGAGATAATTTCTTGGAGTTCATTAGCTTCTTGGAGGACCAAAATGTAGACTTGACATATGTTAAGGTGAACTTATATATAAAGCATCTCTTTGCCTTGAGTTGCTATGTTTCTCATTTCCCATATATAATAATAATAATAATAATGATAATATTTTGTGTTGTGACTCACGACATGAGTCACGTGATAAATTATAAAATAGTATTTTTATAAGTAAAATTTTTTTATTATTATTATTTTTTTTATACAACTATCTTGTTAATGAATTAGATAAGAAAAGAAGAGAAAGTAAAAAAAGAGCTCGAGCTTTACCGACGTCCACAGGGCCAGCCCTTGCCACCACGCCAAGCATGGGGCGTATTATTATTATTATTCTATTAAAACTTTTCTTGTTGTTGCTATTTTAGAAATGCCCCATGGACGATGACATTCCACCTGCCCAAAGTAGAGAAGAAGGACCCAGATTAGATTGCATTTCAGGGACTCAAAAACTTTCCTCATCATCCACTGGCATCAATGATATGAGTGCAGCAGTTGAAACCAATTCCATTGCAAATATAACCAAGGAACAAGAAAATGTGGATAAAATGTCAACTGCAACAAAACACCATAGCATTGACAGAACCATGGTTAATAGCTCCACTGAAGCAAAGACAGAAGAAGCAGCAGCAGTGTCTAAGATGACCAAGTCTACGTCTTTCAAATGGAGCACTGCTGCTGGACCTAGAATTGGCTGTGTTAGAGAATACCCAACAAAGCTACAATTAAAGGCACTTGAATTTGTCAATTTATCACCAAGAATCAAGCCAGGATCATCCTTTGCTAGTCCAATCCCTTCACCAAGGCCTAGCCCAAAAATACACCTATCCCCTACTCTTGCATACATGGGACTTTCAAGCCCGAGAGTCAGTACACCTCTCTGAATCAAAATTCTCCAGGCAAATTCTTTTTCCACGGTTCAAGACCTTGTTGCGGCAGATCTTTCCTGCAAGCTCACTTAACAATAAAAGCTCATAGGTAATAGGGACAATAATGGGACTAACCAAGATTGATTGCTGGTTTTTACTCTTTTTTTTTTTTTTTTCTGATTAATCGAAATCATTTAGCTCAATTGATTTTTTTTTTTGTTTCTTCTTTTGGCGGGTTGGATCACTCTTTGTAATTTTTTTTTTGAATATACTCTTTGTAATTTTTTTGTGAGTCCCCTTAAGAGTTCAAACTTATGGTTAATTTTTGATGTAAAAGAGGGATATTTATGTAGCTTATGAATAAAAATTTTCATGCAATAAATTTTTTTTCTGCTATATTCAACTAAATGCGTGATATATTCTAATTTTTTATATCTAATTAATAAAAATAATATATATTTACATAAAGTATTATAAATTGAAAACTATAAAATGTAATATATTTAGAATCAATATGAATTCATTAAATTAAAATATTTCAGTAAAAAAGAATAGCTAAAAAGAAAAAAGTACACTAACTATAGTTGATCAACTGTTTTTACTTAATCGACGTTTTAAATTCATATTATGATATATGTGTAATTTTGTTAATATAATTATTGAAAATTTTTTATTGTTTTTATAATTTTATCTATTACAATTAAATTAGTTATAATTGAAAAGAAAGAAGAGTATGATGAGTTGAAAAAGACCCATAAAGGAATTAAAATGAGTTGGTTGTTGTTGTTCACTTAATTAAGAGAGTTGGATTAGCTTTGCAACTGGGAGCGGCAAAAAGTCTATAGTATCCGTTATTTCTTCTTTTTATTCAAAATTTCAAATTTCAAACGTCTCTCTCTGCTCCGATAACGACAAAAACCCAATTCTTCTTTAAATTCTTAAACCATATTACAGTCTCTCTTTTCCTTTCTTTAATTTCATCTCTCTCATTTTCTTCTGTTCCAAAAATTTCAAGATTCATCGAGCACTCTGCTTCCTTTAAATGGGTCCTTCAGGAAAATGGCTCAAATCACTCATCACTCTCAAGAAACTTCCACCGTCGCCTGCCCATGTAAATAACAAATCTTTACAATTCTTTTCATGAAACAAGAACACAAAAGCTTTCTTTTCTTGGTTTCTTTAATTTCGTTTTTTTTTTTTTATTGTTGGAAAAACAGAGCGAAAGCAAAGGCAAGAAGAAATGGAGGCTATGGAGAAGCTCATCGGATGGTTTTGGATCGTCTTCATCGAAAAGCTCCAAAGGGGTTCGTATGTCATCATCAGAGTCATCTGATTCTTCTCTCACTCTTGATGATGCATTCGCTGCTGCCATGGCTACTGTGGTCAGAGCTCCACCTAAAGATTTCATGGTGGTCAAGCAAGAATGGGCTGCTATCCGGATTCAAACGGCCTTCCGTGGCTTACTGGTAAATGGGATTCTTTCGTTTTTTTTTTTTCTGATTCTTGATTCACAGATAGGTTTTTAAATTATTTTTGTGATTCTTGAGAAGAACTTTTCATTTATGATTTCTTACTGCACAGTGAACTTCACATATCGTATTAAGGCATGTCGAGTTTCCTGTTTTGTTGTGATCTTATTACATTGATTAAACCTAATGTATGTGCTTCAGAATTTCACTTCTTGCCAGTAACATTTTTGTCTGGGAATTTTCGGTTAATTGGCAGGCAAGGCGTGCGTTGAGGGCCTTGAAAGCAGTGGTGAGGATTCAAGCATTATTTCGTGGCCGGAAGGTCAGAAAGCAAGCTGCTGTGACACTGAGGTGTATGCAAGCTCTTGTAAGGGTTCAAGCTAGAATAAGAGCACAGGGTGTGAGAATGTCTTCACAGGAATGCCAAATTGCACTGAAACACTGCATTTCTGATCATGCTAAGCAGGCTGAGGTGCATTTCTCATCTTTTTCTTGATTTTCAATTATCAGAAAGTTGTATAAGAGATTGAGAAGATGATCGTGATCTTCATCTATATATTGTCGCATCTTTCAAACTCTGTTAGGAAGGATGGTGTGATAGCTTGGGAACTGTGGATGAAGTTAGAGCAAAGCTGCAAATGAGACAAGAAGGAGCCGTGAAGAGGGAGAGGGCAATTGCATACTCACTCTCTCAACAGGTAATGAAGTTAAAGATAAAAATTACACAACAAAATTGCCAAGCTCTTGAATGATCAATAATCATTGCTTTTGCTGCTTTCAGCAATCAAGATCATGCGCAAGCCCAGCTAGAAGAACAAGCAAATCAACATTAATGTCTGTCAAGAATCAAAGAATGGATAACAGCAACAGCCCTGGATGGAGCTGGCTTGAAAGGTGGATGGCAAACAAGCCATGGGAAAGCAGACTAATGGAAGACCCATCAGAGACTCCATTTTCAAGAAAGAGTGAAGATAACAATGCCAGTATCTACTCTCATCCATCGATGCACGAGCCAGTGAATGTGAGAAGAAACAATGTTTCAACAAAAATTATGGCTAAACCTCCTGCTATGGTCAGTCATATTATCCGCTCTTCTTCTGCCCCAAATTCTGAATCCTTCTATGATGGGAGCTCGGCCTCAGAGTCGACCTCATCTACATCAGTCTCTCCAGGTCCATTTTCATCCAGCACAGTCTTCGTGGATAGAGCCGAGAGCAAAAACCGAAAACCAAGCTACATGCACCTCACAGCAGCAACTAAGGCTAAGCAAAAATCTGGCAGGCACTCTGCTCATAAGATGGAGGATCATCAGTTTCAGACAATGTCAATGCCCCTAGATGCCAAGAGTAATTTTTCCAAGGATCTGTACCCGCCAGTACCTCTGGGTAGACATGATGAGCTTAGAAATCGACGGCGTTAATTAAGTCCGCATTGCTTAATCGATGAGTTCAACTGCTTGTTGCCCTTAAACTGAAGCCATTCATTCAAGTAGAGTAGATGATATACACATATATAGATTGGTTCTGCTGCTGATGAACTGAAAAGTCTGAAACAAGTATCATAACTATGATATATGTAATACTTGTAATATAGAGTGATGATTATGATTATAGAATTGCATACTGCGCAATATCATTTGCATATGTTTCTGAAAAAGCTAGTGAAGATTTAGAGTTCTTTTTTCCCCCTTAAAATTGATTAACAAATTGCCATTTCTTAAAATCAAATTATCATAATGGATTGAAATAATTTTCAACAAATTGTCATATACACTTCACCTGAGATCATTGATATTGAAAAAAATCCAACATTAACAATTGTTCAAGTGATACGATAGTTAATGAAATAAATTTATTTATAAGAAAAAAATAGAAAAATAAATTTATTTTACTAAATTGAAAGATGGGACTTAAATTATCAAATATCATATGCAATAATATGATATGGAATGGAAGAAATTGTTAAATATGAGATTTGTGTGTAACCAACTTTGTTTCCTTAAAAGCCATACAATTTGTCAGATTGCTATATTCATTTCCAAGCCATACTTTTCAAGGAAGAAATTGTTTCTTTGATCTTCAATACATAAGATCAAAGCCTTTGGCAATTATATTCAAGATCCTTGTCAACGACCCCATCTGTTACTCCATCTTCTTACTGCCTCCGTAAAACACTCACTGGCAATTTTATTATTATTGACAGAGTTGTGATTCACTCATTGGCAGAAACTTGTCAGAATATTAATTCATTATAAACTTGACTAACCTTCCAATTACTTAGCTTAAAAAAATATCGAATTTACATTTAGCCTGATTCTAATTCCGTATGCAAATTTAATCTGAAATTAAGACCCAAAACTTACTTAATTTCAGATTATGCTCAATCATTTGTAATTTTGAATTCAATTTTATGTCCTGAACATTACCTATAACCTCTGAAAATTTAAGTTTGTCTAAATTTATTTGTGAAATGACATCAAATTTTTTTTTTTTATCCTAATCACTCGTATTTAAAGTCAAATAAATTCATATTAATCCGATTCGATTTAAATATGATCACAAGGATAATAACATTTTTTTAATAATTAATTTAATAAGACTTATACACTATAATTTGAATATAAAATATTATTTAAATAAAACAATTTACTTTCAGCTATTCCAACAATTGATGGTATATCGTAACATTTTAATCAACAATGTAACTGGTTAGTATTTCATGGAGCCGCAAAAGTCCTTAAAGATTGTAATAAGACTAATACTCGACAAGAAAATGTCAATCATGTGATTAGCAATAATGAACACTCTATAATAATTAAAATCATCATGAATGATATTATGCTTAAAAGAACATGATTAAATATACTAATTAAGGGTTGATGATTAAATGATGAACAAGGGATGATATAAATTAATTTGCACAAAAAATTCTTCTAATTATAATTATGGTCCCGCCATTCACGCCTAGAAAAGGACAACCGAAATTTTTTTTTTATTTTCCTAAAGAAAATCAACATCAATCCTATAGGACGTATTGTGAATCTCTTAATCATTATATAATTTTTAAGCAAGAACAAGAAAAGGGCAAAAAAAGATAGAATTTTATACAGCTTGAAATAGACCACACCATGGAACAGTTCATAGGTCAATTTCAAAACTCTATACTACTTCTACTACTCATAATAATAATACAGCCTATGGTGAAAAAAAAATCTAAACTTTTGCGACATTTTGTAATTTTATCCAAATTTTTAAATTTTAATAAAAATATCGTAATTTGACAAATACTTAGCAATTTTAACGCAAATAATTTTTTGGTTAAAATTAAATAAAAATAATGACGTGGCATTTTATATAATGTCAAATCTACCCTTTTATTTTTTTTAAATCTATAATGGTTTGTTGGTATAAAAAATCTAAATGTTTAAAATTTTTGATAATTTTATCCCAATTTTAAATTCTGATGAGATATTTTGATTTAGCCAATTCATTAATAAATATAATTATTTATTTAAAATTAAATAAAAATACATACATAATAATAAAGGAATTATATTTACTATTCAAAAATAGTTAAATTCATAAATAACTTTCATTATAATTATTTAAAAACTAAAAATATTTTTAATATAAATAATTATTACTCTTGATAATTCAAAATTTTTAATCATTTCATAATTATTTATTTGAAATTAGCTAAAAATATCTAACTTTAATATTCAAAGCAAATTTGTCATATTTTACTCTACACATATATAATTTTAAAAATTTCATTAGAATAATACTCTATCATAGATTTAAAATTTATTACATGCAAATTTAATTTTTAATTATCATATTAACACTTTTTATTTAATTTTAATCAACTACTTTTAAATTGATATACTTTTCAAAATTAAAAAAATTGAATAAAATTATCAAAAGTCATAAACATTTGAATTTTTTACACCAATAAACCTTAATAGATTTTACAGCACAATGGGTAAAGTTGACATTTTATAGATGTCATGTCAGTATATTTTATTGAACTGTAATCAAATGCCTATTTGTACTAAAATCGTCAACGATTAATGAAATTGGGACATTTTCGCCAAAATAAAAAAAATTGGGATAAAAATGCAAAAGGCTACAAACGTTTGTACTTTTCATATCAATAGCCCTAATAATAATAACACTGTTGTAGAATTAAGATTGAATTGCTTAGTTTGTTATAGAACTAAACTTGAATTTAGTAGTATTTAATTAGAAGAAAAATATTTTATAGTAGAATAATTTTAAGAGAATTTAGAGAGAGTTTGGAAAGAATTTAGAGAATAATCTATCTTTTTCTCTATCTCCTCATTAATGATTTCAATATCTTTATATAGAGATTTTCTTTTCACTATTTGAGAACTATTCTCTCACAAGCAATATATTTTTCATTCACAAGCAATATATTGTTCATTCACATTCATAATACTCCCCCTTAAATAACAATATTTTACAACTGCCTAGTTAAAACCTTGCTAAATAAAATCCAGTGGGAAAAACTTTAGCTTAAGGAAAAAAAGTACAGTATATGATTTTCTCCCCCTCAAGTTGATATATATAATCTTCCTTCATATAGTATGCAGATGTTGCATTCCAATATCGTGAACGTGTTTTCTAAAGATTGTAGTTAGAAGCGCCTTTGTGAAGAGATCAGTTAAATTCTTGCTAGACTGAATATACTTGATATCTATATAATTATCTTTTATTAGTTCATTAGTGTATGAAAAGAATCTTGGAGGTATATGTTTGGTTCTATCACTTTTGATATATCCTTCCCTTAACTGTGCAATGCATGCTACATTATCTTCATATAAAATTGTTGGACTTTTGTTAACTGAAAAACTACAAGATTATTTAATATGATGTGTCATTGATCTAATCCACACACACTCTCTACTTGTTTCATGTAGTGAAATAATCTCAGAATGATTTAAAGAAGTAGTGACAAGCGTTTGCTTCTGGGAACGCCAAGAAATTACAGTTCTGTTATTTATAAACACATAGCCTATTTGACATTTCACTTTATGAGAATCAGATAAATGCCCTGCATCTGCATAATCAATCAATTCTTGTTTTGAATTGTTAGAATAAAATCAACCCAAATCAACATTTTCTCGAAGGTATTGAAGTATATGTTTGATCCCTTTTCAATGCCTTTTTGTTGGAACTGAACTAAACCTTGCTAATAAATTGACTGTAAAAGAAATGTCAGGTCTAGTACAATTAGAAAGATACATTAGAGCTCCAATGACACTGAGATATAGAAATTCAGAATCAAGAATTTCTTCATTTTTTTCATAGGGACAAAATGGATCAGTCTCAATATTGAGTGATCTGACGACCATTTGAGTACTTAAAGGATTTGCTTTTTCCATATTAAAGCGTTTCAAGATCTTTTCTGTGTAATTTGATTGATGCACGAATATCCCATTGTGCATTTGCTCAATTTATAAACCAAGGCAATACTTAGTTTTTTCAAGATCTTTCATTTCAAATTCTTCATTTAAGTATATTGTTGCTTCATGGATCTCATTTTTTGTTCCAATGATATTTAAATCATCAACATATACAACTATAATCATAAATCCAGATGTTGTTTTCTTAATAAAAACGCATGGGCAAATAATATTACTCACATATCCTTTATTAATCAATAATTGCTTAAACGATTATACCACATGCGTCGAAACTATTTTAACCCATATAAAGATCTCTAGAGCTTGATCGAATATATTTCTTTGTGTTTTGTACTTAATGCTTCAGGCATTTTAAATCCTTTAGGGATTTTCATATAAATGTCACTATCAAGTGATCCGTATAAATAAGCAGTTACAACATCCATAAGACGCATTTCTAATTTCTTAGAAACTACTAGGCTAATCAGATACCTGAACGTAATTACATCCATAACAGGAGAATACATTTCATCATAATCAATTCTCGGCCTTTGTGAAAAACCTTGAGCTACAAGTCTAGCTTTGTACCTTATTATTTTATTTTTCTCATTTCTCTTTCGTACAAAGACCCACTTGTGTCCTACAGGTTTCACAGTTTTAGACATAGGAATAATGGGCCCAAAAACATTTCGCTTGTTTAGTGAGTCTAATTCAGCCTGCATAGCATCTTTCCATTTTATCCAATCATGCCTATTTTGACATTCCATGACTGATTTTGGTTCAGGATCATCTTTGTCATTTATGATTTCACATGTAACAGTATATGAAAATATTTCATCAATACTTTTCATCTCATTTCTATTCAATAGTTTTCTTGTATTGGTATAATTTATCGAGATTTCTTGATTAATATCATTTATACCTTCCATTTGGGGACTTTCTTTATTTTCTATTTCTTCAAGGATATTTTTCTCGCTATCAATATGATTATCTACTCCCTTTCTCTTTCGAGGATTTTTATCCTTAGAACCAATTGGTCTTCCACGCTTTTAGCGTGTTTTAGACTTATGAGTGTCTTTACTCTCAGATTTTATTTTTGGAATTTCAATACGAGTAAGAGCATTGGCTGCTGGTATATATGATTTTATCACGACCCAAAACAAGGAACCATGACCAGCACTAGGGAACAGGAATTCTTTCGAATCCGGAACGTATAGCAAGCCTTAAAAAAATGCAATAAAATAAAATAAAAAAATATTATACAGCGAAAATTAAATCTCGAATAATAAAATAACTTCTCACATCCTTAATATCATATAATCACATCTTATATATCAATAAAATCTTTAAGTACAAATTTTAGTGTAACACACTGAGTTTAAAATCTCATACAATTATAATAACAAATACAACCCATAAAAAATTTAAATACAACCACTACTGCAGTGTCTAGAGTACAAAATAAAACTCAAGTAAGTGATTTACATAATAAAGCCGGAGCGAAAGAAATCTGGCGGACAGGTCTACTGCTGAGGTCTGAAGATGAAGACTTTCTTAAAAATATCAACAGAGGGGAGTCAGACCTCATTGAGTGAATTATTATAATATATATATATACATAACTAAATGTTAAATGCAGACACTCAATAATATATATAATAAATATATATACAGGCAAATACACACAGATGTAACAAAAATTATTTTATAATGAAAACTATCGATTTATGAAGGATCAAATAGAACCCTATATTTTTGCAACCTCAAATATCAATAGAACTCACTTAATCCATACAGGCCCACTTAGTTCCAAATAATTCACTTAGTCTAATTGGACAGTAGACTAGCCCCGAGACACTAAGTCAACCGAGCTCCAACAGTTTGACTGTCAGTGTTATTAGCCTCGAGACACTTGGTCAATTGAGCTCCTACAATCACACTCTCAATCACATCTCATATCAATCAAATCAATCAACAAGTCATAATCCACCAATAGGTTAGTAATTTTACCTAAAATCTATTGTCATACCAGTACGTACAAGGTCCTAGTATTGCCCACTAGGAAGCACGTTCTATCGATATCCTTCGTTTTAATATAAAACATACATTCAATAAAATAAAAGATGCATAATGGTATTTAAAATAAACAAATATACCTAAAATAAACTAAGTATTTTTAAGGTGTATATATGTATAATCAACTTAAATAAATCACAAAACATATTAAATTCAACCAATAATATATTTAAAAACAAGCCTTGTTTAATTGAAAAAGGAAAACATGCATTTATTTCATAATATACCAAAATATACTAAAAGTATACCTAAAATATACTTAAATATTCAAATAGGCAATTATGCAAAGTTTATATTTAAAAGATAGAATTCTAAATCATGCACCCTAAGCAATGCATATATATCATAATAACTCACAGTTGTGCGCTCCTCGAGACGAGTCCGACGGGCCTGGTCCACTAGGCCTCAGTCTTAACGCAACTAACAAATAAAATAAATAACATGAAATCATAATAAATCTAACTTAATTTCTAGAAATTCGATCTAGAATTCTAGACATAGACAAAGAATAAGAATTTGACCGAATGTCACATTTTACGAGAATTCTACCAAAAATTCAACAGAACCTCCTCTATAAAACGGACATCTCTCTACTTAAAAAGTAGAGTCGGTCCTGCAAGAAAAATACACTTCAAAATAGATTCTACAAAACTCCTCGGTCAAACCTCAAACTGCAAATTCCACCGATCAAGGTTCACAATTCACAACAAAATACATAAAATATATTAAAATTCCATAAATACTGAAAATACCCTTTTTGTATCAAAATATAGCAATTAAACATTAAAAACACTAAAAGTAATTATTTAACTAACAATTACTTAAAAACCCTAATATTAATATAATATTATTAAAAATTGAATTTCTTGATAATTTCACAAGTATTAATAAAAATTTCATTTTATAAATCCAAATTACTCAATTAGTCCAAAAACATACCAAAAATTACTAACAACCCATTTATTTACAAAAATAGTATATTTTATATAATTTGAAAATAATTTTTGAAAAATAGTATTAATTAGTTAAAAATAGTAAATAATTTATAAAAATCATTTTTATACCTCAAATAATTATTAAAACCAATTAAACATAATATTTAACTAAAATGACTACCAAATTACCAAAATACCCCTAGTATATAAAAATTCACATAATATACTATAATTACTCAAAAATTCAATAAAAATTATATAATTACTCTAAAATTATTTTCTCAACATATAATTCAATAAAATCAACAATTATACTCAATTAACCAATTAATTTTAACAAAACACATATATAACCTATATTTCCAAAATTTACATAAACTAAATAAAATTATAATAATTACAAAAAAATTATAAATTAAATTATAAAATTAATTTCAACCACCATAAACACTAAAAATCACAATTTCACAATTTATTTAATTAATTTACGAAAATTAGAAAATAATAATAAAATAATAAAAAATTCACAAAAATAAAAATAAATTCCAAAAATTTTGAAAAAATTCCAGAGTGTAGATTAAGCTAAGGGAAGCATAATTTGTGAAGGAACTAAGCTTCAATCTTAAAGAATGAAGTTCAAAAAAATCAAAAATCATAAATGGCCGAAAATGGAATCAAGCTCAAAACCTTACCAAATTGAATTTTCAAGCTACAAGAACCTTGGAATTGACTTCTATAAAGTTCTAGGAGTTCAACGGCACCAGAATCACTAAGTTTGGTGGTTGAAAAGTCGATGAACGGAGGAGAGGGTGGTTTCGGCCAAAAATGGCTTCCTCGAGCTGTTGCTGGCGCCGGAGAGGATGACAGGGACGGCGGAGCTGCTGGAGGATGAGGCAGTACTCTAGGAGACACTCTAAATGGAGGGGAACGGACGGTGAGGGAGGGGGAGGGGCTCGGTGCTGGGGAAGAAAGGGAGAAGGAGATGTGTTTGTGTTTATATATATATATATATATAACTTTATAATAAAGTTTAATACTATATAATATATACTCAAAAAAAAAAAAACACCACATATTTTAATGCACACACACACACACACATATATATATATATATACATACATACATATATATTTATATACCTTTAAATAAACAATAAACAATAAACCCTATATATATATATATATATATATATATATATATATATATATATATATATATATATATATATATATATTAATACATAAAATAATAATAATGCATGAAAAAATATAATTTAGTAAGATAAAATAACATTAAACATACAATATTATTAAAATATTATTTTTCAAGAATATAAGTTTCGGGATAATTTTTACGTAAAAAACTATAAATAAACGTAAAATAACATTAATTATTCACAAAATCATCAAATAATCAAATATATAGTTTTAAAATTATTAACACTGCATATCCCGATTTTAAATAAAATAGTTTAAAAATTCGGGTTATAACAGATTTAGTCACTCTTTTTATATCAGTAAATGCATCTGACAATTGATTTGCAATTGCTTGTAAGTGCACAATCTTTTGCACTTCTAATTCACATTATTTTGTGTGAAGATTCAGATGCAATAATGATGGTTCATTCCATGAAATATCTCTTTTCTCTTCTTTCTCCTTTTTTCCTAATGTTTGGAAAATAACCTCATTAAATTGGCAATCAGCAAAACGTGTTGTAAACACATCACCAGTTAAAAGTTCAAGATATCTAATAATCGAGGGTGTTTCAAACCCAACATAAATTTCCAATCTTCATTGAGGACCCATTTTTTTGCGCTTAGGTGGCCCAATGGGTACATATATTGCACAACCAAAAATTTTAAGATGGGAAATATTTGGCTCTTAACCAAATGCCAATTGTAGTCGAGAGTATTTATGATATACACTAGGTCTGATCCGAATTAATGAAGCAGCATATAGGATTGCATGACCCCAAACTGAAACGGGAAGCTTTGTTCTCATTATTAATGGTCTAACAATAAGCTGAAGGCATTTAATCAATGATTCAGCTAAACCATTTTGAGTATGTACATAGGCAACAAGATGCTCAACAATGATCCCAGAAGACATACAATAATTATTGAATGCTTGAGAAGTAAATTCACCAGTATTATTAAGTTTTACCCTCTTGATTGTATAATCAGGGAATTTTGCTCGTAATTTAATAATTTCAGCTAGCAACCTTGCATTTGCAATATTACGAGTTGACAATAGACAAACATGTGACCATCTACTAGATGCATCAATTAATACCATAAAATATCTGAATGATCCACATGGTGGGTGAATTGGCCCACATATATCACCTTGAATTCTTTCAAGAAACATAGGTGATTCATTCTGAATTTTAGATGGTGAAAGCCTTAAGTTTAATTTACTGAGAGAATAAGTTGTACATGACATTTCATTTGATTGAGGAATTCTTTGTCCTTTCAATGGATGCCCATGTGAATTCTTAATTATCCTTCACATCATTACTAATCCAGGATGACTTAATTTGTCATGCCATAAATTAATTGTTGAAGGATCATAATATTTTTCTTTTACTGCCATATGTGATTCAATTACATGTATATACATGTAATGCAGTCCAGTAGGGAGTTTTGACAGTCTTTCCAATACTTGTATTTTTCCTGATTCGTAGGAAACTATATTTAAATATTTATTACCATTTATAGTAATGGATTGGGTATCACACCCATTTCAATATATGTCATCAAAACTCAACAAATTTCTTATTAATTTTAGTGAAAACAAAGTTTCATCAATTATAAATTTTGTTTCATTTGGTAACATAAATTTAGTTTTACCAATTCCTTCAATCAAATCTATAGGACCTGATATTATTTTTACAACTGCCTTTGTGGGCTTTATTTTAGAGAAAAAATCTTTATTTTTCAAGATAGTATGTGTAGTACTACTATCTGGTATGCAGAGATCTCCAATATTTTCTTTATATTGAGTACAATCCATATTAAACTTTAAAATAGATAAACACATAATTAATCAATTAAGGTAAAAACATAAAATAATTATAAAGTATGACATTTTATTAATTTGAAAATAAAATACATAACAATAACATATTCTTCAGAATTGAAAATAAAATAGATAATAACAACATACTTAAAATTATAGTTGCCTCAATTTTCATTGTCAGTAAAATCAAAAACATCTAGATGAGTTGCAGCATTAACAGGAGTATGATGCTTATTGAAGTTTATTTCCTTTTCTTTATCTTTTAATGATGCCTTATAAAGTTGGCAAAGATGTAGTGGTGTACGAAAAACTCGTACACAGTTTCAAACTTATGTTGGGGCTTTTCTTGAATACCACTGATGATTGATTTTAACTTCTTTTGAGGTTGAGTCTGAGTTTGTTGTGGAGTATTATTATATTTATTTCCACGACCACGACCAAAGAATTAACCTCTTCCACATCCACGACCTCTACCTCTCCCACGTCAATTCCTATTGTAATTTTTATGTTTGGAATAATTTGTAGCTTTTGCTTCTGGAAATGTTACTGAGCTAGTGGGACGGGACTGATGATTTTTCATCAAAAGTTCATTATTTTTCTCAACTACTAGTAGGCATGAAATTAGTTCAGAATATTTTTTTAAATCTCTGCATCCTATATTGTTGTTGCAATGTAACATTTGATACATGAAATGTGGGGTAAGTTTTCTCTAGCATATCCTCGTCTGTGACTATTTGTCCACAAAATTTTAATTGTGATACTATTATGAACATTGCAGAATTATAGTCACTCACTTTTTTGAAATCTTAAAAGTGTAAAGCTCTCCATTCATTAGTGACTACTAGTAGTATTACATCTCTTTGATAATCATATCTGTCTTTTAGATCCTTCTAAAGAATACTTGGATCTTTGACAGTCAAATATTCACATTTTGATCCTTCATCAAGATGACATCGGAGAAAAATTATAAACTTGGCCTTATCTTGCAATGAGGTGTTATTATTTTCTTTTATGGTATCAATTAATCCCATTGATTGAAGATGCATTTCTACATCTAGAATCCAAGATATATAATTTTTTCTTGTGATATCAAGAGCAACGAACTCAAGCTTTGCTAGATTTGTCATTATGATAACTAATAAAAAAAATATAACTCAATTAGAATTCATAAATTTAATGACTATTAAAAAAATCAAACATAATCAGAATTTACTAATTAATTATATCATGAATGAATATTTTAAGAAATAATAGCGGTACAAAAAATGATACGATAATACTTAAAATTATATCAAATAAAAAATCATCTTCTATATGAATTATTCCAAAAACTATTATATTAGTCATGATCAAAACACAAATATAAATATATCAAACCATGTTTACAATTTAGAGTAAAAAGAAAATATGAATTTGTGTTAATAAATAAAATTTATAAATTGTCTATTTATAATGAAAAATATAGTTGTTTATTACAGTTATGTTACCGTTGGTAATAAAAATATAGCCGTTAAAATTTTTTTCTTAATATAATATATTGAGAAATAAATTATATAAAGTAAAATTAATAAATAATGTTGATATGATTATTTATAGTAGGAAAGTTAACACAACGATATATATAAATATGAGGCAAAACCGCCCATTAATATAAAATGGGGTATAGCCTTCCATGAATATAAATAATTAAAAAATATAAATATGTGTAAATATAAATTGGTAGGGGGTATAACCATCCATAAGGTTAGAACTATTTCTAGCAATTTTGCACCAATGGTGTAGTTAGTAAGACAAAATAAAAATAACAATTAATATAAAATTAGATTGAAGAAATAAATATAAATATGAATAAATATAAATTAGTAGGAGGCATAGCCATCCATGATAACATATAATCAAATAATATATTTATAAATATTAAATATTAAGAAATATGTACCTTATTATTTTGATTGAAAACTTTTCGTACTGATAACGGGTTATAAAATTAAGATTAAATTGCTTAGTTTGTTATAGAACTAAACTTGAATTTAGTAATATTTAATTAGAAGAAAAATATTTTACAGTAAAATGATTTTAAGAAAATTTAGAGAGAGTTTGGAGAGAATTTGAGGAACTATAATATTAAAAGAATTTGGAGAATAATCTATCGTTTTCTTTGTCTCCTCATTAATAAATTTCAATCTCTTTATATAGAGATTTTTTTTTTACCATTTGAGAATTATTATCTCACAAATAATATACTGTTCATTTACATTTATAATAAACACATTATTTTGAGAAGTTTTTATACAGTATCTTTAATCCGTTAAAGTATGGCTTCTCCTCTATTGCATGAAATAGATGTGCTTAGTTCATATCCATCCATGAATATGGTGTTAACAAGCTTTCTTCTCAAGTGGGTATATGCGCAAACAAAGGCAAGAAATCAGGATGCTACCAAAAAGTTTGCAATGCATACATATATATATATATATATATATATATATATATATATTTTCTCTTTGGCTATATATGATCAATTTGATGGGATCTTCAAGTGAAGATATATGAGAAAAAAGGTATTGAAAACTTGCTTTAAATTTGAGCATGTAAATGGACTTTCTTTCATGGGGGTTGCCAGGAAGAGAAGGAAGGGCAATGTGGGTCAAGTAGGGCTTTTATAGGGTGACAAATTTTTCATTTCTTTACTACTCTTTGTAGAACTTTTTAGTTCGTTTCATTACCATATTTGGGCCGGAAATTATTATTAATTATTTATCCTTTTCTTTCACTATCTTTAAAAATATTTTGAGTACCAATCAATGAAATAAATATTCTACAAACTAACAATGTAATATTATCAAATATTTATCAATTAAACTGGAATGATAACTTCTCTTTAAATGCACCCTAAATTACAGAATTTGATTCATGTTATCATTAATTTAAAAAGAGAGAATTACCTTATATTATGCAATCCATTAAAAATTAGGTTATAAAATCTCTCTATTAAAAAATAATATTTGTCAATTAAAAGTTATTGTATGAATTGAATTTATATAAATTCATATTCATGTTTGTAAAATGTATCTGCCAAAAAATAATGTCAAAAATCTATTGTTAATAATATTTGACAATCTCAACTCGGTACAAAAATTTATGTGTGGATCAAAAACCTCTCTCTCTTTCAAGGTTGGTCATAGGACATCAAGTTTGCAATTGCTAGCTTCCAACAATTATAGTAGTCTAAATTTTTTGCTGCCATAAATTGTCAATTATGAAGCGATGCTAACCCATATGGGAATTTTTTTTCTTAAAAAAAAAATTACATAGCTATAGAGAGTGAATTCAAGAATTTAGCTATGGTATGAGAGCATCTCTAGCATCTCTAATGGTTCTTTTTAAAATAAAAAATATATTCTAAGTATTTAAAGAGCATCTTAAAGAATTTTTTAATATAAAGAGTAAATAATTTTATTTAATTTCAATGCACTTTATATATTTCACTTTTTATTTTATTTTATTTTAAAAGTATTTAATTTTAATTTTTGAATATTGTGGAAAGAAAGAGAAAAAAAATTTAGGTAATAAAAGAAACCAATAAAAAACAAAGATATATATAAAAAATAGAAGTGTATTAATTAATATTTATATATAGAGTGAATTTTGTCTCTCCACATATTAAATTTAGAGAGAGGGCCGAAGTCCTATTTTTTACAATCACTCTTTATGATAAAGAGTTTAGGTTAAATAAAAAGTGGATTAGAGATGCTCTAATGGTACTCTTTAAAATAAAGAACATATTCTTGGCAATAAAAGCATTTTAAAGAATCTTTTAACATAAAGAGCAAGTAATTTTATTTAAGTCTAATGGATTCTTTATATTTCACTCTTCATTTTGTTTTATCCTAAAAATATTTAATATTAATTTTTTAATATTGTGGGAAGAAAGAGGAAAGAATTTTAGGTATTAAAAGAAATCAATACTCTATCCATTTCTTTTTATTTGTCATTTTAGAGAAAATGTGAATTCCATTTAATTGTCACTTTTATACAATTGATAAAATTTAAATTTTTTTTACTAATTTTACCCTTATCCTTATCAGTTCAAAGTTATTCATGCGCAATGCAAATTTTAGCTTTTCAAAAACCAAAGATACTTTAGTCTCTCAACTCATTTTTCTCCTAAATTTAAGACTAATTAATTATTTTTTAATTCAAATGAAACTTCTTAAAGTAACAGATAAAAAAATAGAGGGAGTAGAAAATAAGGATATGTATAGAAAATAAAAATGTATTAATTAACTTTTTGTACAGAAAGTAAATTTTGACTCTTTACATGTAAAGAGTTAAACTCACTGTCTAATCTATAATTTAAATTTAGAGAGTTGGTTGAAATATATTTTTTACAAGTTTAGGTTATATAGAGAGTGTGTTGGAAATGTTCTAAATTAATCTTTATGCTGGCCAACCATATATTTTGTCAATAAAGTTGTAAATTTTTTTGCCTCTTGTCTTCGTCATATTATTGTCTTGCAAGTGTCAAATGAGTTGAAACATTTTGTTTTTAGAGTCCAAATTGCATTGCAAAAAGTTCCTTTTTATTAATAAAAAATCAGGTGACTTAAATAAACATTAATAAGTAGTTATTTTTTAAAATTAGATAAAAATTAATTTTTAAATTAACTACATTAAAATTAAAAAATTTACTTAAAAATAATTACCAGACTAACCTTTCCAAACAGTACATCTAAATTATTTTTAAAAAATCTACAAAATGGAAGAATGAGGTTGAAATTGTTTTCTTAAAAGTGGACCAAAAAGAGAGAGTGAGTAAAATGCTTATGGACAAACTTGCACTAAAAAGGGCCAATATTCCCTTTCTTAGAGCACTTTTAGGTATAAAAATATTGTTAGAATTCATCAAACATTATTAAGAAATTAAACCAAAAAGAAAAAAAAGAAAGAAGATTATTCTTTGGCCAAAAATTTGACTTGAAAATGACCCATACCAAAATCAATCTCTCTTGAAAAGATATATACATAGTTGCATGAACTTGTTAGGATTCCTGAAATGAGTTGGGAAAAAACAAAAACCACACACAGCTACTGTCCTACAATGGCTCAACAAATAAAGCAAAAGAGTCTGGTGCTATTAATTGTTGCATGTGCATCTATTAAATCAAGAATCTTATTTGGTCCTATTTATTTTCTTCCATCACAAGCATTCCTAATTCACTACTTTTTCTTCCTCAAGCAAGAATCAATTTTATTCATTTACTTGTGTTTTTACCTTGGTATATATATGCTTGGTAGGGTAACTAATTCCCTAGTTCACCACAGCAAAGCATTTGCTTTTACATTAATTGGTTAATTTTATTTATTTTAAAATTTATACAAAATTTTAATTCCAGTGCAGCTCCACAAATTTCTAGGATATTTATATGCATATATTATAACATAAGAATTCAAGAGTTCAACTCATGTTGTTTATCTGATACCGAACACTATTTTTATGTCGAAAGTTGATATTATTATTATTATTATTTTTATAGAAAATGAGGCAAACGCTTAAGTCTTAAGTATTTTTAATTATTTTTGAATTCCTATATATTTAATCGGTAAATATCAATAATTAATTTTTAAAATGCATCTTACAAACTTTAATTAATTGGTAAAAAAAATAATAATGCATCACATTTTATAATGCGAATTAAATAATTGTGTATATGTAAATTACTTTTTCACAAATATCAAATGAAAAGAGGGATTTAGATTTTAAAAAAACAAAGAATTGAAACATTAAGTTGCAATCCAAGATAATTAATCATTGTATATAAAAGCTATTGGCTAACATTTGAATTATGATGATCATGAGAATGGAAAAGGCACAATTATTCTATGCAATAAAGATATATTCTACCTAGAGAAAATCTACCTAGAAATAACAAAAAGCAAAAAAAAAAATTCCAAAAACTTTATTGACAAGAAATAGTTAAACACATTGCAAAAATCAACTTTTTTGGTTTTGGTTGATTGGCAAATTGGGTTTCATTATTTGGCTAATTAAATATATATTAAAATATCTATATATATGTGTTATGGAAAATAAAAATGATATGAATAGATTGTCCTCTTAATTTGTATCAATCCCTACCTCAATCAATTGCTTTGTCTATTCCTAATTGTGAAACAGGTTTAGCATGACCTTAATCAATTGTTCAGCTCTGCTGTAACTTTCACTTTTTGTTTAAATCATTGTAATGAACTACCTCTCCATTGTTGACACCTTAGCTTCATATATTCTATATATATACTATTTCACAACACGTTTTTATAAATCATTCTGTTTCTAGCTACCCACAATTATATTATTACAATATAATCATAATATATATGCATAGCACCACTTTGGTTTAAAAAAAAAAAATTAACCCAATATTACAAATTCAAAGTTTAGAAGAATTAGAATTACTACAAGTAAATGAGTTGTTTGAGACATTAAAAAATTAATTCAGTAGCAGTGAGATAGAAGTTTAGTGGTCACTTTCATATAAAGACATTATTAGGTATATGTAAGGTTCAATTTGATTCATATGTTGTATATATATACTATTTCACAACATGTTTTTATAAATCATTCCGTTTCTAGCTACCCACAATTATATTATTACAATATAATCATAATATATATGTGGTTTAAAAAAAAACATTAATCCAATATTAATAATTCAAAATTTAGAAGAATTAGAGTTACTGCAAGTAAATGAGTTGTTTGAGGCATTAACAAATTAATTCAGGAACAGTGAGATAGAAGTTTAGCGGTCATTTCATGTAAATACATTATTAAGTAAACGTAATGTTCGATTTGATTTAAAAGTAGAAAACTGCCCCTTAATATTTTTAAAATATATAATATCAATATATATGAAAGTGTCATTTTTTATATTGCTAAATTATATATAGATTATAGATTGAAAAAAACAATATAAGAAAACATAAGAAATTAGAAGAAATAATGGCATATTCTTATGGTGTGTATATATATATGTATATGTATATGAGTGTGTGTTCCATCTAAATGAATTGTCACCCACAATTTGCCATTACTATTCATATGTTTAATGGCTAATTACATGAAAGATAATGGTTTTTTTTTATAAAGTTGGCTAGTTGAAGGAAATACCAAGAAACATTGATATATAGGATTCATGCAACTGTCTTCGTCTAATAGCTGCACAAGTAGATGGAGGAAAACACAAGTTTAGTCCAAAATAAGTTAGTTAGATCAAGTTATTTCATTTTCAACTATATTTATATAGAGAACAAGAAACAAAATAAAAATAAAATTTTAGGAAATGCTAAACAATTTAAGTTTATTTTTGTTTTTGGGCATGATACAAATTAATTTTCCTGCAGGGGAAAAAGTTTAATTATTTAACATGGGTCACCATAGCTAGTTCTTATCAAGATTTTAATTAAATGCTCTTCCATATATTGCATTAATCCTATTTCTACTCCATGTTCTACTATTACTCCATTTGTTTTATATATATACCACTTAAAGAATGCCTAAAAACTTCAGGATATAGCTAGCCATGAATTTTCCAACTATAATTTCTCCCTTTCATATTATCTATCATTTTAAATAATAATTATAATTAATATTATCATTTTTAATGATTTTATGTAAATATTAAAATAATATTTTGAATACCTATTTTTCCTACATTCAAGGCCATTTAGTAATTTTTTTGAAAAAATAATGCAACTTTTAATGGGTTAAACCATATATAATATGGAAAAGAAAGAGTAACCATTATACTTCTTTTTGGTTTTAAAACTATAAGTCTACTATATATATTAAAAAGTAGAATAACTATCACTTCTATCATATACTTTTCAATTATCAATTGAATCCTATTTTAAAAGTTTTATCAATTTGCTCTTTCAACTTTATTAATTGTGTCAATTTTATCCAATTTTATTTGAAGGATTCAATTGTATTTTTAAAAAATTACTCTTAGATCCACTTAAAATAAATTTGACACTTATTAAATTTGTTACCCTTTTTTATTATAAGAAAAAATAAAATGCAAATAAATGTTTTTAAATTCTAATTTTTTCACTCTTAACTTAAATTTAAAATTAATTTCTAAATATTTTATAAATTTTAATAATTTTTTACTAGAAATCCTTAAATTTTAACAATTTTAAAATTTACTTCTTAAATTTCAACCACATTATTTAGAAATATTTCTAATAGTGGTTAAACCAAAAAAAAATGTTAGATAAAAAAAGAGAGAATTTTGAGATACTAAAATATTAGTAGAGAATATAAAAATATTTAGTTTTTTTTTCAAAAATTTGAAAAAAATTTTAAAAAAAAAATAAAATTTTACTATTATTTATAGTGATAGTTAAAAGTGGTTAAGTTTTTTATTTTTATTTTTATTAATATTAGTTTATATAATAAATTGATTCACAACTTATCTCTTTTTTATTTTTAATTAGTAAAATTAAAAATTAAAAATTTGTGTAAAAATTTTTAAAAAATGATAAAATTAATACTTGAAAATGTTTTTAAAATTTTATTTTTCTTCAAAAAGAAGAAAAAATTGAATAGCTATCAAATTTATTTTATAAGAAGTTAAAAGTAATTTTTCAAAATTTAATTAGATCTTTCAAATAAAATTAGATAAAATTGACATAATTTAAAATTAAAGAAGCAAATTGAAATAACTTTTCTTAATATACCATTTAATTAATATTAGAAAATTTATCTATTAAATTAGACAATTCAAATAAAAATATAGAGTAATTAATAGAAAGTTTCCAACAATCTAGTAAGTTAATTATTTTTTTTTTAAAATATGAATGAATTTAGACCTACAATTTAAGATAAATAGAGCATCTAATTAATCATATTCTAGTCAAAAGAGGACGAAAAGATCCTCTAGCATAATACCCAAATTTCTCCTAAATATGCTTAGAGTTTGATATATTACTTTATTACAAGAAGACAAGAGCATAAATTCAATGTCACAGAATTTTTAGGCAAGTAGTTGAAACTTTACCTTTTTATATATATATATATATATATATATATATATATTGACAGTGAGAGGCTAAGATTGAATATAATAATGCACAGAGAAATAATAAAAACATAGTAAAACCTAAACTACGCCAACACAATAAAATCTAAACTAAAAAAAAAAAAAAAACCTAAGCAGTGCCAAACCCAAATTAAATCCATGTTTCTTGAAGAAGAGAGATTAAAGAAATTGACATTAATCCTATGATTTATTGTTGTGACATCAAATATATCATTTATTTTCTGACATTTTCTTCTTAATGGAAAATTTTTTTACTAATAAGCAAGTTATATAATCTAGACATTAATAGATTATATAATAGAGACAGTTGTCCCATTTTAAATCAAGTAAAAATAAATTCTACATATTAATAACAGTAAATTTCAAATTATACACTTCAAAATTAACATAAAAGATTTAATTAGCTTAATTATATATATATAATACTAATGTAATTTGTGTCCATATGATTAAAAAATGGCTGCAGCTTCAACATTGCAATGGTACCTCATGAGATGCTTTCAAAATTTTGCACTGAAAAATGACATTGAAATTTGTAATGATCAATTTCTTCTTCTTCGTCAATGGAATTAATCATTAAATCTCTTTATCTTTTCCCATTTGTTTTATATACAACACTAATGTTCCAAAATCATTGTGTTTTTCCATATCTTGCTTTATCAATTATCATACTCTTTTTCATTCATATAGTTGTAGCATTAATCTATATATATATATACATACACAAAGAGGGACAAGTTAAATTACAAAAAAAATTTCACTCATTATTATATAAAAATTGAATAACTTAGTTATTTACTAATAAAAGTAAAATTAAATTAATTAAAATATATTTTTAATTTAATTAAAAGTCTATTTTCTATTTTAATTAGATTAATTTTTATTTTATCTCTAATAAAAATTGAATTAACTAAAATATAATTCTAATTTAATTAAAAGTATATTTCTATTTTAATTAGGTTAACTTCTATCTTATATCTAACAAAAATTCTAATTTAATTGAAAATATATTTTTTTATTCTGATTAGATTAACTTTTACTTTATCTCTAATAAAAATTAATTTAATTAAAATATAATTCTAATATAATTGAAAGTATGTTTTCTATTTTAATTAGGTTAACTTCTATTTTATATCTAATAAAATTTAATTTAATTTAATTTAATTAAAATTTAATTGAAAATATATTTCCTTTTCTAATTAGATTAACTTCTATTTTATCTCTAATAAAAAGGAAATTAATTAACATATAATTTTAATTTAATTGAAAATATGTTTCCTATTTTAATTATGTTAATTTATATTTTATCTCTAACAAAATTAAATCAATTAAAATTTTAGTGATAGTTTTGTTAAAAATATATATTTTTTTTCTTTTTAATTATGTATACTTATATTTTATCTAATTATATAAATCAAATTAGATAACGTAATATTAAATCTTATTATATTAAATTTAATAAGTAAATAGTTAAAATCAAAATTAATAAATTTTATCAAAATAGGAAAAGTATATAATTTGTTTGAAAGTATATTTTCTATAAGAAAAGTAGTATAATTATCATTTTTAGATATTTTTGTAAAATTTTAAAAAAAGAGTTAAAATTAAATTAAATAATATTTATTATTTAATTAGTAGTTGAACTTAAAAAAATTACATTAAATTAATTTTTATGTAAATAAAAGTATTAATATTAAAAATATTGAAGAAATAAAGTGTCATAGCTCAAATAAAAATTTTACAAAAATTATAATAAATTATAAGTTTAATAGGATTATAATATTTATATTTTTATACAAATAAAATATAATTTTTAATATTTTTAAATTTTTTATTAACAAATAACTGAAGATTTTTATTATCTTATGATTAATTATAACTATAATATTTTTTAATATGAAATCAATGTTGAGAAAAATTCATTCTAAAAGTAATATCATATAATTATTTACATAAAATATTTATAAAAATTGTAATGAATTATAATTATATTAAGTTAATATCTAATTGTTATATAAATAAATAACACTACTATTATTTTAAGAACTTGTATTTAATAAATAATAATATGTTTAATTATTTATTTATTACATATCAAGAGTCAATAATTTTTTTGTTCACGTATAAAGCATATGATTATTTATTGGTGTATATAAATATATATAGTAATTAATTATTAAAGTAGATAATAGAAATCACTAAGTCTTTTATTTCAAGAAAACATGTGTTGGAAGAATTTTACATTTTTTATGAATCCATCTCAAACTTTAAATTAATCGGAGCCTTTATAAGTTCCATAAAATAAAAAGATAAAAAATATAAATCAAACCCACATTTCGAAGCCATCAAATATTAACATTCTAATTATATCAAAACACATATTTAAGCTTTATTTCTTATAGTAAATGTAATTTTGTAACGAATGAGTAAAACAAGGGCAAAAGCTCTCAATTTGTGCCATCTAATGCAAAAAAGGGGAAAAAAAAAAAAGTGAGTGATTTTCGACAAGTATATGGCGTATGAATCATATCGTTTCTTTATTTAATTAATTTCTGCATAATATTAACATTAAGTGTTATGCATAAAATGAAAACTATAATTTAATTACATTGTTGATGTTACAACATTATTTTTTAGTATGATTTATAGGTATTTAAAATCAATTAATTTAATATAATTATATATTTCATAATTTAAATTAGAAATATCGTTTAAGTAATTACAATCTATATCAACTAAAATTGCTTAAGTAATTACAATCTCTATCAACTAAAATTGAACGACTGTTGATGGTATGCTACAACATTATTGTTACACCAATCAACATTTATTAACATGAGTGTTATAGATTTTATGAACATAAGAATGAAAACAGATGCTAAAGAATACTCTATGATAGTTGCTTCGTTGAGCAAGAACATGGCCCAGTGCATTATTCATCATTTCTCTGTAAAGGTATATATAATAAACTCAATATTAATCATAGCAGACATGTTCATATAATTCTCTTTTATTATTATGATTGTTTTTTTTTCATTTAATTTTCTTTAATCTTTTGACTTTCAAATCAAAACAAATAATAATGATTATTTATCGTACTGCCACCATTTATCTACAAGATTCTTGGTGTTGAGCACTTCTAAAATTTATCTAATTTTTTTGTCAACATAAAAAAAAATTATGAGCCAAATCATGAAATTTCTAGCAGAAAAGCATGTTTCTATCTAATTACTTTTCTATATGTCACCTTTTTATGTAACTCCGTGACCTACCTCCAGTCAAATCCTTAAGAACCAGCCTTTACATTAAAAATAATAATAATAATAATAAAATTAATTTCATGTCCAAGCAATATAGAAAAATTCCAGCAATAATTTTCTATCAAATGAAAAGAATTCCAGCTGTAAGGAGGCCCATAAAAGTAAAAAATATGTTTCTTTATGGTGAAAATTAATTTGATTCTTTTGGGAAACCCCAATATTTCTCATGCACAACAAGTAGGCAAAAAAAATTTAATATATTACCTGTAATGATTTAATTTATAACATAAAATTATATTACTTATATATAAAAAAATTGAAATATATAGTATAAATCTAATTATAAATTACACTATACCGAATATAAATAGAAATTTCTCAAAAATTATATGAAATAACGTCTACTTTTATAGGCACAAGTGATAAAAAAATTTATATATTTTTACTTAAAATTTTCAATTCAAATTTATATATATGAAAAAATAGTTGTTACAAAAGTTTTATAATTTTACCTTATCAATTGAACCTAAATTAATTAAAATTATTATAACTACTGAATATTAAAAAATATTATAAAAAATAACATGAAATTAAAAAAATTATTCTTCTCATCCAAATGAATTATGATAATTAATAATTCAATTCTGCATGTATCTTTAGTACTTTTGGAATCAAGTCCTACATCACGTCCTATCATTTGCATTATTAGGAGAAATTAATTAAATCGACAAAAGAAGCTTTTCTTGATAATTTTTAATCTGATCATTGCATTGCTTTCCCACATTAAAATTATAGCATATGCATAAACCCTGAAATTAAGGGCCTAGGCTCCATGCATCCATCACTTATTTGTTACATCATCATCCAAGTTACAATGCACAAGCATCTCCAACAATTAATCACCAACACTAAGTAATTTTTCTTTTTCTGAAATTATTTCTATTCTATCTAGAAGTCATTAAATTTTAACTAATATAATTTAATTTTGATAGAATCATAAAAGCGGTAAAAAATTATCAATAACTAATATATATAATTGTTTATTAACAACATACACTTTTCTAAATTATTATGTTACAAGTAGATTCGTTCAACATAAAAATACATCTCTAGACTTTGATGATAATTCAACTTTTAACATTTTTATGCAACAATATATAAAAAGAACATAGAATTCATACGATTAATTAAATGATTTTTTATATTAAAATAAAAAAGACAGTAACTAGTGAGTGAAGGATCTATAAAATATATAATTTAAATTTTATTATTAATTATTAATTAAAGTTATTGTTATATAATTCATGATATTTCAATTATTTCAGTTGATTTAAATTAAAAAAAAAAAAAAGGGGGCATGCTAAGTATATATTACAAAGGTGACATAATAGAAGAAAAAAAATCGAGTGCAACTGTTGAAATGATCCAATAGGACGATAAGTTCAAAGTGGGACCAAGAGTAGAAGACAAAAGGGACCCACAAAGCCTTTGCATGAATGACACGTGGACACGAAAGGCCATAACCATTTTTGAAAGAAAGCAAAGGGAGGATCCCATTATAAGCCATACATCTCTTACAGTTTTGATTCTGCAGCTTTTAGCCTTTTGCCCTCAAACCCTAATTTTGGGTCCACCACCATTTTTCTCTACATTAAATTCTCCTCTTCTTCTTCTTCTTCTCCAATCTCATATCCCCATCCCCATCTCTCTCTCTCTCCCTATGCTCTCTTCTTGATTATGATGATGATGATCATCATCATGATGTCCATGGCAGCACCACCATCATTTTAGTTCTTTTTCTTTTCTTGTTTTTTATATATTATTTCTATACTGTAATCTTTCTTCAGGACCAGTACTATTACTGTGTTGTGCTTAATTCGCTACCCTTTTCTCTGTGCTGCTTTATACTTTTATATAAACAATACCCAATACTGATTTTGGTCTGCCATTGGCTGTGATACTTTGTTTGAGCTAGGACAATAGAGTCAGTGAGTGAGTGAACGAGAGATCATGGGGCATCATTCTTGCTGCAACAAACAGAAAGTTAAGAGAGGACTATGGTCACCAGAAGAAGATGAGAAGCTTATCAACTACATTTCAACCTATGGCCATGGCTGCTGGAGTTCTGTGCCTAAACTTGCTGGTACTTTACAAACTCACTCTTTTTCCTCTCTAGCTATCTGACACACACACCAACAGATCACACCCAAGTTGTTCCTTGATGATTACTTTTAGTGGGTCAACATCATCTCTCGATTGATGAGTACCGTCCCTTTTCTTTTTCTTGATTATTTTTTTCTTTGTTCACTAGCTACGTACCTTCTAATATATGTCATATGTCATTTAAAGATTTTTGGTTTCTTTCGTATTCTTGGTTAAAAATGCTATCTCACATTTATGCCTCAAGTTACATTTACTTAATTTTCATTTTTCCAGTTTCTCAAGTGATTGATTTTTTTTTTTTTTCTTTTTCCCTCTCCTTCTGATCCTTCTTTTTCCTTCTTGTTGTTGGTCTTATGCTTTGGTTCAGGGTTGCAGAGATGTGGTAAGAGCTGTAGATTAAGATGGATAAATTATCTGAGACCTGACTTAAAACGTGGAAGCTTTTCTCCTCAGGAAGCTGCTCTTATTGTTGAACTCCACAGCATTCTAGGCAACAGGTATCCCTCCAAGCCATATATGACATGATTACCATTGTTTATATATATATATAGCTAGTGTAGAACAAAATTTACCTTGATTTGTTTGGTATTTTAAGGATATGGATTAATGGTTTCTTGGGCAGATGGGCACAGATAGCTAAACATCTACCTGGAAGAACAGATAACGAAGTGAAGAATTTTTGGAATTCAAGCATCAAGAAGAAGCTAATTTCTCATGATCATGTTCCAGCTTTAGCAACCTTCACTGATCATATTCACAACCCTAATGGTTCTGATCAGGAAGCTGCAGCTTTCTTCTCTCTCAATGCAAACCCTAATCTCATCTTGACTGCTGCTGCTCATCATCAACAAGACCAGCTATACCACCTCCCTTCACCAACTTCAATGCTACAAAGTTTTGGTCAGCAAGGAGATTTCAAATTCAATCAATTACCAACTAATACTTACAATCTTGATTTGTCTCATTTGGGTCCTCACCAAATAGTCCCACAACAACCAAATTCTGGTTCTTCTCCTTCCTTTGATCCAATGTGGGCATTGCCTTATCTGCCTCAGCACCTTAGTCCCAATGATCAGCAAGAAGATCAAATTTTGAGCAATGGATTAGGTCCATTACAGTACACAGGAGATAAATTTAATAATGATCAAAGTATTGGAATAATGGGTTATGATCAAAATCAAGTTATGGTGCCTATGATGCCAAAACTTTGTGAGATACTTGAAGGAAGTGGTACTTGTGTTTGCTGCATCCCATCAGCATCATCATCATCTTCACAAGAAGTAGTACTTGACCCACTAGCTAGACTCTCATGTTTTCCATCATCATCATCATCAGGGAGTTACCCACATGAACAGCACGTGACTGCAAATCAAATGGAGTATATTGATGCTATCATGTCATCACTGCCACCATCTTCATCATCATCATCATCACTATCAGCATTTTCAAACGGTCAATTTGGTGCAAACACTAATAACAACAACATTAATCTTCCTTCAAGCTGCAGCTGGGACAATGCCTAGTGAGACAATATTATATTAGCTATTAGGTGGGTCTTTTGTGTATGGATTTTGATGGGTATTATTCATTTGATACAATGCATAATTTATTTCCTGAAATATGGATAAGATGTTGAGATGCATCTCTTATTGGAAAACCTAAATGTTACTAGTTCAGGTTCTGCAGTGAGTAATGCTTACTCAGGTTTCATAAATATATGTGTAGACTCTTTTGACATGTTTCTCACCTATAAAATTATTTTTCATTTCAGTAAATTCTCCCATATATATGTATGGACTACAATACATGTCACTAATAGCAACATGTACAGTCTGTCGCAAGTCCTCCAATAAGAAAAAAAAAATTTCCTTTTTTGCTCTCCAATACAGGGGACTATCAACTGAAAAGGTGATTTTAGAAAAATCACTCCAACGATGACACTTTCGCTATTTATCCTATATGTATATACTGAAAGTACCCTACATTTTTCTTATCACTTAATGCTCAAGTCATGTACTTTTTAGTCTCTTTCTTTCCTTGGAACAGTTAAAGCTTAGACCTTAAACAATGGTCAGTCCATTTACTATACATACTATCATATGGTAAAGTTTTAGTAAATTTAATTCCATAAAGTGGGGAACATACATAGTCCTCAATTACAAAAGTTGCTGTGCAAATTAAGTCAAGTAATTAATTAAATTTCTTGTTCTTGTTCGTTTTTAAAAAAAAGAAAAAACATTTTTCTTTGCTTAGGAGAAAGGTTATTAGTTCCCAAGATAATGTAATTGATGTGCGCTTTAACTGTGTTAAGGCCATAGACAGTGAAGGGAGGGCCTTATCATGTGTGACTTTTTACTGTTGATTTATCATGTTGTGTAATTTTGTTACTATTGGAGATCATATAGTCAACAATTAATTTTAAGTTACAAGTAATTGAGTTGAAATTCTAAAACTGCAAAAACAAGAAAGTTGCAATTCTAATCAAAGTTAAGAGAAGAAAGACTTGTGCTAACTACTTGTATTGGTTACATCACACAACCATCAGTACCCTTCTCCATAATTTAACACCAGCAAAGATAAATTTTTCACCAAAATTTACTCTTGTGTCACACCCCAGCTACGCTGCTTCCTCCTCAAGATGACCTTTTATTAAAACTTACATATGCAAGCCACCACAATTGTCAATAAAGGTTGTCTTGGTAAGACCTCTAATTCATTATGTTTCAAATCTCATCTTGTTGAAAGCCAGGAGGCTTCACTGGTAGTACATCCATTAAAAACTGAGATTTCAGACTGTTGTCTTGGAATGATGTGATAATGTTACGGAGGTGGTGTCTCAGTGCGGTCAGGGGAACTGAAACGTGCAGCTCTTTCATCATAAAATTTATCATGTTCGCATCATTTAACAGTACTTACTAAAAGTACTGAAGTGCTGACAGTGTACTTTACACAAAAATTACTTGCGAATTCAGAGGGAAAGGGGATCACTGATTCATCTGATGAAACCCGTTTCTACTTTGGCAAAATTAAAATATAAAAACATAAAAGAGACATGCCTGTGCTTTGGGTAGCAAAAATTAGCCACGTCTAAAGCTGTGCCCATCTGGTATTTTACTAGTGCTAGCATGTCTTTTCTTAAACAAATATAACACGGGCTTAAGTGGGCCTTCCCCCTGCAAGATTTTCGTCAACCTTTATTCCTTTACTGCTTCTGCTTTACAGAAGATCGCTTGTTTACAAAGTATTCAATTATTGTCAAAATTCAACTCTGATTTCAATGATTAATGACGTTATTCTCCTGTGATTACAGGCTCTTCGTTCCTTTCAATAAAAATTAAAAAAAAGGGAATATCACACAGGAACAAGCTATTCAGCTAAATCATTACAAATCTTTACTATTACGAAGTCAGTCTTCGCACCTCACCAAATACTAATAGGACAACAAGAATCAGGTAGTCAACAACAATTTGGTTCGAGTAAATCTCCAGCCGCCTTATCAACCAACAGTTTAACAAGCCAAAGTGCACTCTACCTGGTACTCCTTTCCCAATTCCAAGATTAAAAGAAGGTTTATGCATTCATGTTTCAGTACCCATAGCCCATATAGAACACGGGCATCTAGAAGACACACTGAGCTTTTATATGATCATTGTATACCCCAAGACTTCACCAAATGAGCTGAGCAAAATAGATCACGTCCCTGAGCATAGCCATTTCATAGCTTCCGTTCAACACGGCCCAAATGCAATAAATGATAAGTCTATGATGATAAGGTGCTTGTGCAGCAATCTACATGTATTACAATATGAAGTCATGAACAGTGAATCTGCTGGAAAGCAAGACTGGATACCAATATTTCATTTGTATAATCTACTCTACGGTACTTGAAACTTTACCAAGCAACTTGTAATGTAGAGCCATCTGGCATCAACCATCTTCCGTCCAAATATACCAGTAATGACCATCATATCCACATGCATCTTAGAGCCATCTGGCATCAACCATTTTCCGTCCAAATATACCAGTAATGACGATCATATACACATACATCATCCTTTTCATATCCTAGTAAAACAAGTTTTTGAAGACCATTTCAAGATGCATACATCTTCATTAAAGTTATGAATATCATCAAATTCAAGCAAAAATTTATATAGAGGACAACCATAAAGCAACCATTCTAAACTGCATTGTGTTTCCCACAAAACATTGAACATAAGTTGAGCCACCAAAAAGGAGCAATAGCCTTTCATAATTTGCTTCTCATATGATGAATAAAGGCAGCTTCTAAATGAAAACTACTGTATTCCAGCCAAAGCATTGACATAGATGCTAAGCAGTAATCCTTGACCGACCTTTTGCTATTCTTCGAGCAATGACTCTCCTACCACCTTTGGTTGCCTTGCTGCTCATAAATCAATGGCATTAATCACACAAGTCCACAGTTTTATTCAGCATTAAAAAAATAAAAAAAATAAAAAATCCGTTATTTGTAGTGGGTGTTTATAGGTGTCTACAAAAGGAAATAAAGAAAAGAAAAAATTATAACACGGATCATTTTAAAAACCGAGGGAACATATATTCAGCAGGGAAACCGCAGAACAAAGCCCTGCCTATGACTTGACAGTATTAACCATGAGCATTTCAACCGGTCATTTTGATGAAAGAACCCTATAATTTATGCAACTGAGAAATTAACTTTATCTTAAAAAGTATACCGCGCAAAATCCAACAGTGTCATGCAGATTAGGCAGTCCAAGAACTAATTTATCTGTCTAAAGTTTTAAAAAAATTTTAGCAACCATCCTGACTTATATGTTTCACGTAAAAAAAAAAGGTGTGGAAAGAGAGAGAGAGAGATACCGTGCAAAGAACCCATGATTCCTTTTACGCCTGATGAGGCTAGGTTGGAATGTCCTCTTAGGGAATAAGAGCATTGGCTCACTTGATGAATCACCTGAACAGAATTGGACCAGCCATGCAAAGATCAAAAGAAAAAGCAAAAAGTACAAATTATAGAACATTAGCAGGGCCAGACCCCTGCAAAGCAATTGACGATTTTAGGAATAGATTGAAAGTCAAAACACCTTCCAAAAAAGAACTACTTATATTTTTGCAAACTGAATGAAGTTATTCACATTTCATGTTTTTACTAGAACAACACAAGATATATACAAAATTCCATTACAAAGTACTGTGATAAATTGGGATTGAAGAATTCATGAGCATGAGCAGGGGCATATGTTTGTTAGGAGAGATCAATCCAAAAATAGAACCGAATCAACTTTGAACTAATCAACTAAGATACACAGAGACTTGTATTTGGTCATAATATCAAACAATGAACAGCCTTTTCCCTAACTATAATCATTGTTAAAAATCACCAAACATCTAATTCCTCCAAGCATTCAAGGTTCCTAAACTCTACACAAGTCCTCTCACTTCCAACCGAAAATGCAGCGTACCAATGTCACCATACCAGTAGGTCCTAGTAATTATTCACGAGCCATCTCAAAGCATCAGGACAATCACCCACTTAAAACAAAAAAATTTGCACCTAAGCCCACTCATCAGAATCTTCATCTGAAACAGCTGGAGTTCAAAAATAAAGTTACGCCTTGACAAGTTATTCCAACAAACTGCATTATTTCCAAATGGCAAATCCATTTCTAATCATAAAATAAAAGCATCAAATAAAGTCATATATAACCTGCACATAGAAACAAGCAAAAATAACGTACACCATTGTTACTAGAAAGGACAAGTAAACACCAACTAGATTCTCTTACTGAAGCAGGAACAAGACTTAAATAGAC
This sequence comes from Mallotus nudiflorus, assembly GCA_947683625.1. NCBI lineage: Eukaryota > Viridiplantae > Streptophyta > Magnoliopsida > Malpighiales > Euphorbiaceae > Mallotus > Mallotus nudiflorus. The sequence continues at coordinate 1,878,589 of CANTUR010000187.1, read as the reverse complement.
ATTTGATTGAACAAAAAGAAAACATATACCAAGACAACACGGATGCACCAATAATATGGTATATAGACTCAATGAGGTTTGAAACACTTAATTATATCTTTTCACCTCTTATTTTCAAGTCACCATGAAATGCCTTTAGGACAAAGATCACAGTAATTCCTCAAATTTTCACCAAAAAGGTAGAATTTGGCCAATCAACTCAAATGTACAGTAACAAGCTCGATTGATACTTCACTAACTTCGGCAATATTAATGTACAATTCAACAACTAAATCAAAAGTTGTCTCCTTTATGCTAAAAGTAACCAGAAAAAGATAAACAACAATAACAACAAAAAAGAGCTAATTTTGAACAGAGATATAGTACCTTCGGGCAAGAAGAATCGGAGAGAAGGGACGCCACTGGGATGCAAAAAGCTTTCTTTGGAATGAGTGTCGAATGAACCGGCGTCGTTTTGAGGAAAATGGAGAGCCTTTTGGAATCTGGAAAGAGAAGGGAGTAGTTGAGGAGTTGATTTAAGGCAGTGAGATAAAATTTGGTGATTTATGTTGGGGTTTTGTTGTTGAACAATTGGGTTTGAATGGAGGAGCATTCGATTCATTAACGAAGCTCCACTTCGAATTAGGGTTTTGGTTGCCATTTTTTGTGTACAGAGAAATGATTCGTAAAACCCTAACTCAATGTAAGGTGGAGGAGACTGAAGAAAGACATTGGGCCTCATTAATCACGTCATAGGCCTCAATAAAGCCCAAACCCTTTTCTATATATTTTTCGAACTTTTTTCATAATAACTAAAAAACAAAAAAAAAATCAAAAATACGTTATTTGACAATAATTATTTTAAAAATTTAGTGGTTATTTTAAACAAGAAAAACAATTAAAACAACTGAAATAACTAAAATAATCAATAAAAGAATTGTTAAAACAACCAAAACAGTTGAAATAATTAAAATAGATAAAAATAATAAAAAACAACAAAATAACTGAAATTATCAAATAAAAATAACCATGAAAAAAACAAAAAAACAATAAAAAAATCATAATACCCTCACCAAATCAACAAGAACCATGAATTGGCAAAAATTTATCAATACCCATAGTACCAAAAACATAAATTCAAAAACAAAATATTTAACAATACCTATAGCACCGTAAATATAAATTCAAAAACAAAACAAGAAAAAACACAAACTCAAATCCAAGAATCACTAACCTATAAATTGGTAAAAATTTATCAAAGTCCATAGCACTGGAAACACAAATTAGAATAAATATCAATGAGAATAGAGTATGGCTGGATTGAATGTGATTTTATTCCTTCCCTTGTGATGAAAATGAAATATGACTTAACACAAATTTAAAAATAAAAGAAAAAGAAGAAATGTAAAACTGAAAAAAAAAAATCGTGTTATTGAAACACAAAAAGGTATGAAAAAAAAACCAACTATTTGAGAAAAATTAGGTAAATTTTGATATAGTGTACTTTTTAGTATAATTTTTAAAATTTTATATTTGTTCAAATTTATAATACTCTCAATTTTTATTAGCTAAAATAAAAATATTTAATGATTAAATATAACACATTTAATGCAACTAAATTATTGTTATTTTTAGTCCATTTACATTATTAACAAATTAAGTTGTTTTTAAAAAATAAAAATGTTGTTATGGGAGTATCATTTTAAAAATAGATATAATAAATTAAAATTTATGAGTTGTATAACAAAATTAAATGAATTAAAGCTATATTTGAGTGTGAGAGATTTGAATTTCAATTAAATCTTTTGTTTTAGAACTATATGAATTCATATTGATGAGAATTTGAAACAAATTTATTTTTGTACTTACTCGATTTATAAATGCACTCCATTTGAATTTTTATATTAGATATAATGACTTTAGTACCCTTCAATCAAAAATTATATTTCTCTCAACTTAATTAAAATTTGTAAAATGTTTCTTTAATTATTTTATCTTATATTAATTTTTTTTACTACATGTAATATTTTTAGTATTATATTCTACCATTTTATTAAAAAATTAATATAAACTTAAAATTAAATTCACCACTAAATTTTGTTTACGTTGTATAATACCATTTTATTAAAAAATTTAATAGAAAACTCAAAATTAAGTTCACCATTTTACTATGTATAAACACTTGAAACGTTAATACAATTAAAAATAAAATTTAATATTTCACAACTAAATTCATAAAGAAATGAATTTTTTTTTAAATAAAATTTTAGCAATATAAGTTGAATACAAAAACAAAATAATATGACAAATTAATAAAATTATAAATGGCTTTTATTTTCATTCAAGTTATTAATTTTGACCATTGAGTTAGTATTGATTGTTGTGGAAAATACACTTTTCATAATTTATTGAAATAATAAAATATAATTATTTTGAACTAAGGATAATTAAATCATTTAAATTATAAACGAAGTCAAAAAGAAGTGCAAAAATCCCTACCCAATTAATTATTATATTTGAAATTTATTTAAAATCTAAAATTTCAAATTAAATGTTCTCATCCAAATTAAATGTTCTATATCAAATTCAAACAAAAAAAATTAAAAAGATCTCCTCTAAAAAAAATACCAATTGAACTATATAAGATCACCAAGTTTTTATTTTTTTTAAAATCATGTTCACTAATTTAAAAAAAAAATAATTTCGCCAAAGATTGAATAGATAATTTCTTTTAAATATTAATAATTCCCCCTCGTAAGTTCAAAATTTTCCCGTCTTGTAGTTTTAAAAAAAAAAAAAAAAATCACTTATTGTAGGAAATTTTCTATATTTGAACATACTCCTATATATATATATATATATAACATTTTACTTCATTCATAAAAGTGGAAAAGATTGAAATATTGCATAAAGAAAGTTGCATTCTACCCTCTCTTAAGTAACCTATGGGGAATCATAGTTTTGTTAGTAGTCCTGGAAAAGGAAATCTGAAAATAAACCACCCATCAACATCATATAACTACAGAAAGCTGAATTTTGTTTGTAAATTCCATCAACACTTGATTGTGAAAACAAGAAGTAGCAAGCAGTCATTTGTAGTATTACTTCAATTAGTTCCAATATCAACAATCATGATACAAATTTAGGAAAAGGAACAACAATTAGGAGGAAGAAAATGTCACTCAAATAAAACCTGGCTATATTTTAAATTACATTTGTATGAGCAAGGCAACTACCAAATACAAACCACCCAACTCCATCAAATATTTGGGAAGAAATAAATTAAGGGTAAGTTTTTTTTGGACCAAAAAAAAAAAAAAAGGGGACGAAAAGCACATCAATTGTTCACTAATTAACAACTGCAAATGTATACAAAATCGTTCGGTTATAGTCCGAGTCTAAGTGGGATTTCATTGTTCCCCTTTAAGTGCAGAAGAAATCCAATCTGAGGCTACTACACGAGCGTCTGACTCCATATGTGGCGTAAGAGATACAGGAGTTACGGCCACCTAGTTTTCCAAATTAACACAACAAACCATTTGTCAAAATGGATGCTAGTTAATTCCAATTCAAAGATGAACCTGTACCATAAAACAATTAAAAGTACTGTGCTTTAACTTACAAATCCATTTTCAAGTGCTCTGAAATCCAGATCCTCCTCCGTATCTTCCTGCTCCTTGTCCAGAAACTGAAAAATTATTCAGTGGATGCTGACTTAGTTCAATAATAAAATAATCTTGAGCACTTGTGGAAAAGAATATGAACAAGTACAAGCAAGCAAGAACAACAAGAATTAAACTAAACAAATAAAGGAGATATAGAAGTTTAAGGGAAAAATTCTTGTATGGATTATGATCCATAGTGGATTATCTCGCATGAATTGTCTGACCCAGATTTATGTGAAAAGATGGCCCACGTTTATGTGAAATGGTCCCCAATGGACCATGGTCCAGGCAAGAAATTCCAGAAGAATGCTGCATCATAAGGGCCATTTTCCATTCTCAAAAGGTAATTATAGAGATGAATAGGAAGTTTCCTGCAGTTCCACACCAAATATAGAATTGTATAGATCGCCATTTAGCATATAAGATTTCCAAGAAACTTCCTTTTTTTTTGTAGTGTTATAGGAACAGCAAACAAACTTGGAAAATGTTTAAACAAACAGAAAAAACTTCAGAAAGCTGATTTTTCACGAGCCATTAAAAAAGTCACTATTGCCAAAACTGAAAGGCCATAGCTACAGTTGTTCTCAAACATGAAGTTAATATATGGATCTCCATTACCTCCAGGCGAAAATACTTTTTCAAACGACCAGTATCAGATTTTCCTGCAGCCCCAACTGACTCAATCTCCACATTCTTCCTTTGTGTTGTCAAACGGCGAGCTGCACCCTGAGAAGAGCAAAAAACAAAATAAAATAAAATAAAATAACACCATCAATAGAATAGAAATAGGTATGATGATGTTCTTCCCAAAATAAACTATTAATGACAAGAAATGATGCAATGATTTCTAGTGAGGGCTACTCACAGCGGCAGAGGCATCTCGACTAAGTTGTGCAAGTTGGATGCCAAGACTCTGTTGATTAGACATAAAATGTCCAGCAGAAGGATGCCGGTTAGCTGAAACAGCTTGCCAGTTAGGTGAGGATCTCCACATACTTTGTTTAGTCAGTTTGAAGCCCTGCCACATAAAAAAAAAAAAAATTCAAGCGTGGGAAAGTGTAAGAGAATTAACTGAAAGATATATATAAAACGATGAAGCAGTCACACACAGTATTAGTGGACATTGCAAAATTTACTTCAAGGATAGTTAAATAAGCACTACAAGGGAAAAGGCACCACTTCCCAGATTCGCTGCTACTTTTGCAACAACCATTAAGTCCAAAATACCTTCCACTTGATTAATGGATTTGCCAAGAAAAATCTATGATAACCATGTGCTCACTGCTGATAAAACCCATTAATTGACTATGTATGGATTTTGGAGTCAAAAGTGCGTCTCATATTTGTAACTTCAAAAGCTCAATCAACAGTTCATCATAGTCTTGGAAAAAGCAGGTAGCTTCTAACTCTAAACAATTACAAAAGCTGCAAAAGAACACATACAAACATAGATTCTCTCTCAGCTCCAAACTTTAAAGTTCCAACAGCACATATGTCTCTCTTATAACCATGTTTGTTGCGGCCAACCAAGAGCCTAACCCAATCTAGTGAGCAAGGGGGAAAGAGGAGGGGATGAGAGAGAGAAAGAGTTGCAATGTTTTAACATTATATCTATAACTAAAGATAGTTATAGATAAACTTCCACTAAATCTGACTTCTATAGCTTTTACTGCATAGTAGATGAACAAAGGAACAACAGCAGAACCACTTCAACGTTTGCATTGTGGTTAAGTGTTAAGAGTTCAATAAAATAGAATGAAGGCACTTTCCTCAAAAACAAATAGACAGTTTCTAATATGAAATATTTGCAAACAAACAATCTCCATGAATGCAACACAAGCACCACCAAGTTAATTAATCTAAATTCAGAAGGCATATAATCAATCTATTGCAATCCCTTTTGAATTCTCAGCAAAATAAGCATAAAAATGCTTACCTTGTTCGTAGACGGAGATGTAGGAATTTCTAGGTGCAGAGAACAACTCTTTGGGAAACTCCCCTTCTCAATGTCTCTGATAGCAGCATTTATCAATGGAAGACATACAGCAACAGCATCCTTAAAATCATTTTCTTGGCTTTCATCCTTCTTCCTATAATGAACTAGAAATCTTAAAAACTGCCCAGAAACAATAACAAGAATGGAATGTCTATGTTTACATCTCAACTCACCAGTTCAGCGATATTGATAATGAAGGAACACCACTAATTAATGCCTCTCGAGCTCCAGCAATGACACCTGAGTAAAACCTGTTGGTTTCAATAAACAAATCAAGGGTTAAGAGTATTAAGTTTTCAAATCAACCTCCAATAAGGGTCTGGATTTAAATGAATTTGCTAAGAGGAAAGATAAAAACCATACAAAAGATGTACAGATTATACTATTGGACTGTTATGACTTCTAAAATACAAATGAAAATGAGCAATTTAACCATTAAAATATGATTTGAAAATAAGCTCTTCAGTCACATACTATTGGACACTCAACAAGATAATAATGGAATGATGCACAAAGCTCTTCATAATGCTTACATCTGATGACCACAGCTTGATCCCCTGTTAATGCCACTAATTACCTGAACATCAAAATCAAATATAACTTCTTAAGAAATCATTAACACCAAAAGCTATATGTAATCCCATACAATAGCATATTAAAACTAACCAGCAAAGGCTTTGCCCAAGAGAACAGTGCTCCAGATAGTGCTAACGAGACACAGTCCACAGGAGTCCCTGAGTGACAAGTACAATAACCAAAATCCTATCACCACAAGCAAATTAAACGAAAAGATAGGCATTTATAGCAGACATATTTTGCAACTGAAATCGATGGAAAAAGTTTCTGTTGGCATCTGAGAAGTACGAAATTCCATCTTTTTATTACAATTTGAGCGCAAAATAAAACTGGAAAGCTAAAAAAAACACATTGCTCTTTAAGGCATATGAGAAAATAAACATAGAGTAATCCACCTCAAAATAACTAGAACATGCACGACTTCAGCTTCTACAATTTCATAATAAATAATCACATCTTCATTCAAAAAACAAAAGTTCATAAACTAAGAAAGGTGAATACTGAATAGTGCAAAACACTAAGGGGCATCCCTACCTGCAACTTCAAAAGCCGTTGCACCATTCATTTCGACAGAATTCACCGCAACTGTTTCTTGTAGAGTAACAGAATGACCAGATACGGATTTGTCCCTAAACCAACAAGTAGAAACTAAGGAAATCACGAGATGTAACCCAACTGAACACTTGTATGGGAAAAACATTAAAAAAATGCAAATATAAAAAGAAAGCCAGAACAAGATAAGATTAAAAAAATGGCAGATAAACAAGAAGCTAAAAAGAATCCACATATTAGTAAAAACTAACAAAGAAATTAAGAGAGCCCAATTCAAAAACAAAAATGCATAACAAAACTTCAAAATTTTATGGCAACCCATTTAAGCATACACAAACTAAGAAAAACCATATCCCAAAATAAGATAACAAACACTAAACAAAATAATAACAATTATAATAATAAAAAGAAAAAGCAATTAAAAAAAAAACCCACGATTGAGGAGCACAGACGTGGACATTGTAGAGGCCTTCTCGAACCAAAGCTTCAACAAGAAAAACAAGGCCAGGAGACTCAATCCCATCACCATTAGTAACCAAAACAATAGGCTTAGAATTATCTTCAATCAGAGCAGAATTTTCAGCAGAAGAAGAAGTAGAAGGTTCATTTGATTTGTTATTATCATCATCATTATTCTTATTATTGTTATCATCATTTGATTCTTCACTACCACCCTTTCTGCTCAACAAAACCTCCTGAAGATTGGAGACCAACCCAGGTGGCAAAAAGTTGTTCCTAACAGAAGTCATGATAAAAGATTGAAATTTTTTGAAGAAATGGATGATGGGTAGGATTAGGATTGTGGAGAAGAATCAAAAACCCTAAAAGAAAAGAGAGGAAAAAAGAGGATAGCTGCAAAAATGCAAAAAAAAAAGATTGGACGGATTATGGATAGACCGGGTCTAACGGAGTTACGCCGTACTTGATGGAGAGAGACAGAAGATAGAGAGAGAGAGCGCTAACGCAAAGCTTTGAGATTATTTGGTTGTTTAGAGATAAAGGCAATGATTAAGGGATGGGAGAGGTTGAAGAAATAGCTTCCTCTGTTTTTTTTTTTTTTTTTTTTTTTTTTTACTTTTTTTTTCTTTTCATCATTTGAAAGGGATGGCTTTAGAGGGAAAAAATTTACTAATTTTAATTTTTTATTTTTTTTTTTAAATTGTTGCTTTGGGAAAACAAATTTCTAATATTAGTTTAATTAAAATTTTACCCATTACGTGAAAATAATTTATTTTATTCATAAATAAATTTTAAATAAAATTTATTTTAAAATAAATTATAAATTCATTTAAATTACATATATTTTATTAATAAAAATTAATTTAATTTTAAATAATTTTATAAAATTTAAAAGATAAAATTTAAAATGAATTTTATAAATTTTACATTTAAATTAAAAATATTTTATTTAGATTTGTGAATAAATTTTATAAAATTTATTTAAATCAAACAAATCTTAAATTTTTTTTATAAATTTTTATTACCTTAGGAAAAAATCCCTATTTTTAATTTAATGAAAATTTAATTTAATATATATATATATATATATCATATTTTAATAAATTAAATATAAAATACGAAATATATATTCAGAGTAAGTGATAATTTATATCTTTTAAATTGCAAAATATTATATTTATGTATGATATTATATATAAAATCAGTGTTTGTATTGTATTTTATAGTATATAGATTTAAATTAAACTAATATAAAATTATTTTTCAAGTTAATTTTGTGTATCAATTAAAAAATATGTTTGCATTGTAAACAATTGAATAATAATTAACAATAAAATTTTTAAAAAATATTTTTTTTGAAGTTATTTTAAGAGGAAATGTAAGAAAAGTGCATGTTTTTTTTTAATATAAACATTAAAAATATATATTATTTGGGACTTTACAACTAGAAGTTGTTTGGAATTTATTAGTTTTGAAGAAATAGAATAGTAGTACAATTGTTAATTTAAAAAAAAAAAAAGGTAAGATGTGATCCCAAATTGTTACCTGTCATCAATCTATAAAACGTGTCCTTAGATTGTTGAAAATTTGGATCACCATTAATGATGTTCTTCCATGTTACAACTTTACACACTTCATCATTTCATATCTTTGATTTTCTATTTTCTTTATGCATGCAATTATTTTATTATTGAAAATATTTACTTGTATATTTTGAAGATATTGCGAGGGAATTTTCCTGCCTTAATCCAAAATAGAATATTTTTGTTCCCTCCAAATTTAAACATTAATATTACAATATTATAATTTTTTATAAAAAATAATTTTTTTTAATTTTTTAATTAACAGTATTCAAAATTTATTGGAGACTTTCAAATCAATTATACTATAAAAGTAATAAAGATTTTTTAACAATTAATTTATTATAACTATATTACAATTTAAATTCCAAATATTATTTAATTAAAAATAATTTTTATAAATAATTTTAATTTTTTTTTAAACTGACTGAAGTAGTTTAATTTTTGAGTATAAGAAATTTAATTTTTGAGTATAAGAAGGAATGGTAAAAGTATGAAGATTCAAATAGTACTCTCTCAAAATTCATATTTTTGATATTTTGTCTACTTATAGGAAAGAATAATTTTAAAAATTGTCGGTATGAATTTTTATAATTTTAATAAAACTAATAGCAATTAATAGCAATAGCAACTATAGTTAAGCTATAAGGACACAAAACTAAAATGGGATGGATTAGTCATCAAGCAATAAAAGTCTATTAACTGTTTTTGTGGCGCTCTGCTTTTGGAAATTGACATAATTAGTGCATTAATTTTGTTTGATGATGGCAGGACATTAAAGAGCTCAAATTAGGCTACTTAAATTCAAGGGCAACAATTTTTTTTTTCTTTTTTAAAGTGGCAAAGACAACACTATTTTTTTTTTTAAAATTTAATAACCTAAAAAATATACTGTACAATAATACTGTATACAAAAATAACACTATTGGATAATGCTTCATAGGAATGTAATCAAGCTAAATTTTAATTAGTTCGGACTTAATTCATTTATAAATAAGCTAAACTTGTTATCTTATATGTTGTTCGTGAGTTTAAATAAAGCTAAATGAGTTTAAAAAAAATTTAAAATATATAAATTATAAATTAAATTATTTAAAAAATAAAAATAAATTATTTATTAAATAAATTATAATATATTTAATAAAAATTATGATTTTATACTAATAATATTTTTTTAAAAATATTTTTTAAATACAAATTTATATATAATATATCTAAAATCAAATTAATAAATATTAAAATTATGAGCTAACTCACAAATTTCTATTTAAGTTTGTTCGCGAGCCGAGTTTTATATAGCTTGATGTTACCGCTTGCAAAATTGAGTCCACCCTAACGCGATGTGTTGTGTGCACAATGTAAGAAAACTCAACCAAGGAGGGCTACTTGCCACCAAGGCCAAACTAAGTGCCTAGGAAAATATGAGAAGCCTCTAAAACATGCTAGAGGGATGCTAGAGTTGTTGGACTTAAGAGCAAAATGCCTAGGTCAAGAAAGAAGCTCAAGAGCATATGAGAAGGCTCTAGAGAGATACGGAGAAATGGCAAGGTTGAATGCTGCCAGCCATGCCAAGGAGGCAATTCAGAAAGTTCCTACTTAGGAGTAAGGAAGATTGGCATTCTAGAAGCTTTCCATGCCTCCCATGCATGCTACCTACACTAAGCTATTCGGCCAACATCTAGAATGCTCCCATCTCATTGTACATATCAAGTAGCTTCTTAGGAAAGCTTTGTATATAAAATGTTTGTAGAATTGTATAAATGAATTAATTGTAGCCATACATTAAGGAGGTGGAAAACCTATATAAAGGTCACTCCTCCCATTTGTAAAGATGATGAGAATTTATTGACAAATCTAATACAGCTCACATTTAATTGCTGCCCAAATCTCGTCCTAAACCTCTTGTTGTCTACTTGCTCACTAAATTTTCACTACGTTCCAACTTTTAGGCTTATTTAGTTTTACTTCACCCCAATGTAGACTAAGTGTCGCATTTATTAGTGAGCCTTTAAGGCTAAGCATGTGACAGGTGATTCAAAGCCTAATTTTAATCCTAAGTACCTCTGGTTGAGAGACTTGAGCAAATGCCAAGTGAGGAAGCCAACGTTACTGCTAACATAAAGGAGAAACAAACTTATGGGAGCGAGGAGGTATGCTCACAGCTTAAACGGGGCAAATTAAAGGCTCCAACTAAAGAGCCAATTAAATCTTATGTGGCTAGCTTAGAGAACAACTTTGCTAATGTCACCATATTCGTTTGTGAACTCAATGATCAGGTGGAAAATCTAATCCACAATAATGTGGAAATCACTAAGGCTGCCAAGTTGATGATTAAAGAACTCGGTAGGACCTTAAGGGGAGAACTATGCTCCCTGACCTAAGAATTTACTGACCTACGCAAGACTTTTCGAGGCAGCATGTAAAAGCTCCATAGGGAAATTAATATCATTCATCGAGGCAGTCAATCCTCAACAAGCACTGCCTTAACAAGCACTTCGACCACACATGGTTTAAAGGTGCTGAAACCAGTCATGTACAATGGCACTCGTAATGCCACTACGGTGGAAATTTTCTTTTTTGGTATTGAATGATATTTTGAGACAATGAACATTAAGGATGACTTCTCAAGGATCAACAACACTGCCATTTTCCTTAGGGATGCTGCCCAGCTACAATGGAGGCGAAAACACGCCAAAAGGGAGAAAAGGCTTTATGTGATTAACACTTAAGAAGAATTCAAGGTTAAGCTCTGCAAGCAATTTGTACCTCACAATGCCAACGATGAGATGCTTAATAAGCTATGACGTTTTAAGTAACTTGGTAGCATTTTAGACTATGTTAAGGAGTTCACTATCTTGATGCTTAAAGCCATTAAATTTTTCGATAGCCAACTCCTCTTTAACTTCAAGGACAGGCTAAAGGATTGGGCGAAGATGGAGCCGGATCATAGGGGCGTCAAGACCCTTGATGAGGCTATTGCCGCTACGGAGTCCATTTGTGATTATTCTGCCCAAGCCAAGGGGAAACAACCTAACGCTAGTAAAAGTGGGAGAGACAAGGAGACCTCTTCAGATGATGAGTGTTCTTAGCATGAATATAAGGATTGTAGGCACAAAGAGTATGACCACTAAAAATTTAATAGTGGCAAAACCAAACAAGGCAAGAGTCCATCAAGCAAAGGCAACGCTACCAAGTTTTCAAGGACTTACTTCATATACAATAAGTCACATTGGATGCGAGATGGCCTAAACAAGTAGACTATCAATGCTATTGTGGTAGAATTCAAGAAGGCTCAGTCCCATGAGGAACCACAAGCCACCCTAGGTTTCTTATAATTTATGGAGGATCAAAAGTAAAATGGTGAAAAACTTACTGTAATGAACTTCCTCCCTAGCACGCAGCCTATGAGAGAGAAGAATCAAGGAAGGTGAATGTCCGTCAAGGCCATAATCAATGGAGCTATGGTGATGGCCATGCTGGGCATGGGTGCGGATGGTGTTTATATAATGAAGGAATTGGCCAATGAGATCGGCTTGCCATACACCAAGATCCATGCCTATGCCGAATGTATGGGATCCAAGTTTACCATCGTGGGCAAAGCATACAAGGTAAGGATCCGTATCAACGAATGAGAAGGCAAAACTAGCATCCTCGTTGCTTCAATTAACAAGAAGCAAATGTACTTGGGAATCAAATTTTTACATGCTGCGAAGGCCATTGTGATTCCATATGCCAATGGCCTATACTTCGCATGAAAAGATAGGGTAATACAAGTGCTCGTCGAAGTGGAGCCAAGAGAGAAATGTGGGCTCTTCGACATTCAATTGTCAAAAGCATAAATTGCAAAGGCGCCAAAGGTTATACCAACAAGGGAGATACATCATGACAATGTGCAGATAACCTCCCAAGTGCGCTAGTAATGTAAAGGCCCTAAAGTGCAAAGTTCAAAGCCCAATGAGGACGTTGTGAGCTCAAGTGGGGGAGGGTGTTACAGCCTGCGAAGTTGGGTCCGCCCTAATGCGATGTGTTATGTGCACAATGCATAAAAACTCGACCAAGGAGGGCTACTTGCCACTAGGGACAAACCAAGTGCCTAAAAAAATATGAGAAGCCTCTTAAGAAAACTTTGCATATAAAATGTTTATATAATTGTCTAAATGAATTAATTGTAGTCACACATTGAGGAGGTGAAAAACTTATATAAAGGTCACTCCTCCCATTTGTAAAGATGATGGGAATTTGTTGATAAATCTTATATATCTCACATTTACTCTCATTCAATTGCTGCTTAAATCTCGTTCTAAACCTCTTGTTGCCTACTTACTCACTAAATTTTCGATTCGTTCCAACTCTTCGGTTTTCTTAGTTCTACTTTACCCCCAATACAGACTAAGTGTCACGCGTCTTAATAAACTTATAAGACTAAGTATATAACATTGAGTTTGACTCATTTATTAAATGAGTTTCAATATACGAGATTAAACGAATTTTTATCAAACTGAATACTAAATTACTCATTAGCGGCTGAATAATATAATTATATAACTTTAGAAGAAAAAAATGAAAGTAGAAATTACATGAAGGCAGTCCAAAATTAATCTTTGTTTAGCATATCATATTATTTCATAATCTGCATTGTTGCACATGAAATTTGTCCGTATCTTTGTGCATCCGATCGAGACTGTGCTCTTTAATATATGGTTGTTTTTGGACGGACCTTATCAATTACATGTCACTTGCTAATGCTAATGTTGCTTTGGTGATTGTACTTTATGTCATTTTAAAACTATAATATACGTGGAAATTTCCAATTTTTAATGTAAATTTTTGGCATTACAAAATTGGAGGAAGAAGAGAGATGAAGAAATTCGATATTGGGTTTTTCATTATGTCCAAAAAAAAATTAACATATTTTTAATATAAAATTACACGTGTGTGAGGGCGTAAATTTCTAAATTTTAACATAAATTTTTTTATTACTTTTCCACGAGGTAAGAAAGAGATAAACTAACACTACTTGATTTCTTTTAGCATTGAAGAAAACAAAAACATTTGATAGAACTTATTTTAAATTCACATTTTCAATAATCTCACTACACCGAAAATGCTGAAAAAAAAAATATTTATTTGATTCAATTCGCATTTACATATGCTTAAATTATGTTTGATTTTATTGCATCTTATTCACTTATATTCAATAGTTTCTTTTACATAAAAAGGGAAATTTTTATTTAGAATAGTAAATCAAATTATTACATTGCATGTCATCTATTATGAATTCAACAACTATACATAATAAACTCTGAAATTGGCAAAAACTTTCCAAGAAATTCAAGAAAAGGCATACTTTTTATGTGTTGTTCAAGAAATAAAAAGCAGTTTAGTTGGAAGCATGCACTTAAAACAGGGCATTAATTATGAAACTGTTCCTACATGATGAATGTAAATTAAGTTGATGCAGTTGGCATATATGGATAGATTCATCTATAAAAGTCAACCTTCTCAAAAAAAATCCATAAGTTTAATCATCTTTCCATTTCTTTTTCCCCTTTCAATAGTATACGTAGAGAGAAATTAGTCACAAGTACCGAGCTAATTTTTTTTTAAATTATTAATATTTAATTAATCTGATTCGATTTAAATATAATTTAAATATTTATTTTAATATAATTATATTTGTTTTTGATTATTTTTTTAATATATATATTATCATATTCACCCTTGATAGGGGACTGCAACAATTATAATACAGTTGATTTAGCTATTACAAACTAACACTAACACTAATACATCAACAACAGCAAACAACTATTATAATTATTATTGATAAATATATATATCCTTAGTGTATATTAGATAAGAATATTTTAGTTCAAGATATTAACATTATTAGAGTTCTAACCGGAAACCTTTTGTTAATAACATTTTAGTATGTCCATTTACACCATTTAATTTAAATTTGATTGGCTGTTCCTGACAGATTTTAATAATTAGTGATTATGGTGAGCTGATACTCATTATATAAAGATTTGAGCAATGTCCATTAATTATTACATCAAAGCTGGCCTTGTTTTGTCATTAGTTGATACAAAAAAAAAAAAAAAAGTTTAGTATCTGATGCGTATATGCCTATCTGTTAAGCCTGGAGGTGGCATGGTGGCAAGGAGATGTGGAAGTCACATCACAAAGGTAATGTTTGAAAATGTTAATGCAATGCAGACATTTGTGAATTGGAGATTTAAATGTATGATTATGTTTCATGGATTACATCACTAACCACTCCTAATAATTAATCAAACCCCTAAAAAAAAAAAGTACTTTGATTCTTCTCTTAGCCAACACTTTTTCTAATTATTAGTGCAATTTTTTTGGCGAAGTTTAAGGTCAACATGTTTGTGTTCTCACGCTTGAAGGCTTTTCTCTCAATTATACATTTTTGTTTTAGTTTTAGTTTTTTTTGATGTGGTTTATTTTGTTCACGGAACTGAGGAATGAATTGATGTTTTAAAATATTATATTAATTGTGGAGTGTATATATTTAGGTTATATAAGTTAATACGCTTTTATCAAATTACTATAATTTTGTGAAGAATTGTATTATATTTTTAATTTAGTGGGTATGTTTTATACAATTAAAAAAATGTTTAAACAAAAATAATGGACCATATTTGAAATATTTTTATCATTAAATTCAAAATGCACGGTTGATACATTACTATCATTCAATGGACCATCTACTCATTTTATGAAAATTTAAAATTTAGTTGTTGAAATTAATTTAACAACAAAAATTACTCAAATACAATCCAATATGATTTGCTCGAACTGGGTAAGATCCAAGGTGTTATATTTATCATTTGTTTGTCTCTGTTTTACCTTTTTATATATCATACATAATTCATCAATCAAATAAGAGTTCCAAGTTAATATGAAAACTGTATAATAAAAGCATAATTTCATTTGCTGATGAACATTTGACATTGATTTTGAAATTGGCTGACCAGATTAGCTACCTAATGCATAAACAAAATCAATGGGACTTTGGTTGCTTATATTTAGATTAATGATATGTTGTTTAAACGATTCTTAATCAGACAATATCTAATTAATCAAAGCCTAATTAGTTAAGTATTTGGTTTCTTTCACAGAAAGCAAAGCACAACAATGCCTAAACTCCAAAACTCCTGAACAATTCTCTCTCTCTCCCTCTGTTTTTTCTTTTCAACCATTAAACCTCTGAACAATTTTTTTGCCCCCATGGTAGGACCAATCAACCAAAACATACAGCATAATGATATATATATGATACAAGATGCCTCCTAAAAACCTCACTTTCTCACTTCAAAAAGAAACCAATTATCCTAAAGGCTAAAGCCCAAGCACTGCAAAATCCAACACTATAAAAACATTTTTGCCTTTTTCAGATTACAAGAAGCATTCCATCAATAAAGCAACCTCCTTGCACAATTTGCAAAGGATGTTGGCAACAACAGAATAGTGTAGCTTCTTCAAAACAACCTGCTCTTGCTCAGCATGTAGATGAAACCTTCCATTTAAAACATCAGGTGCCGAAATCGACGTCCACTAATAATATTATGCTTCACTTTTGGTAAGGATGGTACCTAGATGTAACAGCACCACCACTACCACCATTTTCACTGCCTCCATATCCCCTACTACTACCATGACCACCACCATTGACAGCACCACTGCTTCCATATCCTTTACCACTGCCAAAACTACCACTATCACTACTTCTTCCATATCCTTTACCAACCCCATATCCTGTGGTGTTACCGAATGCACTTGAGGCACCATAACCACTGCCGCCGTATCCCCCATTACCGAACATCATGGGACTGCCAAACCCAAATCCATAACCGTATCCACCATAACCACCAAAAAAACCACTGCTTCCATAGCCTCCTCCGTAGCCTCCTCCATAGCCTCCATAACCACCATAGCCACCATATCCGCCATAAGCACCGTGTGCTCGGCCCATTTTTCCACCATACAAACCCTCCGAATTATGGCCAGGGCCATACCCACCTGCATGATTGCTGAATCCAGTCTGAGGCTTCACAGTGGAGCTATATTCACCACCATTTCTTTTTGGTACAGCCTTTTTGATTTCCACCTAATTTGTAATAAGAAGGATTTGAGTTAAAAGTATTTCATTGGAAACATATTCAACAAAATAATCAATTTCAATAAGAAAGATAATTTACCCGTTTTCCTCCTAGTTCATGTGTCCTGCCCACTGAAAAGATCTGCTCAACAGAATCTTCAGTCTCAAATGTGACAAACCCAAAGCCCCTGGACCGTCCAGTTTTATGATCCAGCATAATCTGGTGCTCAACAATGTTACCATAAGAAGAAAAATACTCCCTTAATTCATCTGTAATAAAAAGGTATACAATCAAAAGAGGGTAGTGATTTAGCTAACTTAAAAAAATGAGAAAATTTAACACAACAGCTGAAATATGCCTTCAGTGAGTGACGGTGGTATTCCACCAACAAAAATTTTTTTGGCTCTTATAACCCCTTTAACCTCCATATCCTCCCTTGGAACTGTCTTCTTTACTTCAACCTGACACAAGGGCACACAGCAATAAACTCCAAGAAACTCAACTTTAATTGCTCAAAAAAAAAAAAAAAAAAAAGGGAAATTCATATAATTGAAACTTTAATGTCCTGTGTAATCAAGGAGCAGGAGGTTACCACTCTGCCATCAATGACATGGTCCTCTTCCAAAACCCTGTCAGCAGCTGCTGGGTCAGCAAATGTTACAAATCCGAAACCCCTTGGCCTTCCAGAATGTCTATCCCTCATAATAACAGAGTCTGTAATTTCTCCAAACTTACTGAAGTAACTAGTGAATGTATCTGAAACCAGATCAACATGAAAATTCTTAATGATAAAAGCACAGTGGAATAGCAGATACAGCATCAGAAGAATATATCGGTGGCCAAAATATAGTGAAGGCGCCTTTTCTATGTGGTAGAAACATATGCAAAGAAGGAATGGATCAATAAACCACTTCAGCAGTAGATATCATACTTCTATTTATTATACCCATTGAAACATTTATTAACATTATGCTTAATGTTATCAAGTGAAAAGCAAGTACTCATCACTAGTTAATTTTTCCTACACCTTGCTGCTGCTGTTTGAGGTGGGTTTCAAAACATGGCATTTTTGCATGTATATATTCATGCAGCACGAGGATCAGGATAGAACTTTATTTCAAGCTCTTTCAATCAGTTTAGAAGACTCAAGACTAGCAAACTGGTCTGGATATGTTGCTATAAAGTAAAAACTACATACCCATCCACAGTTTAACTCCATTATAAGAACTGATAAAAAGGCATATGACTAAGTAAGCATATGTGCAACTGCATCTATGTTGGTCAATTGCACCCAAAAGGCCCAAGTATAATCATTGAAAATTTGCAGGCCAAGGGACAGGAAAATGGCTCAATATCTTAATGATTATCTAACTAGTTCAGTTTTGAAGAAGGTTATTCCTAATGAGTTTAAGAAGAAGAGGATAACTACTCCACTGACAAACTTATGCAAGGCCAAGCACAACACCTTCCAAAACATTAACAATTGGCATCCATTGCAAAAATCAGCTCTTTTGTCTCGCCTAAATAGGAATTGAATTGCTAAATTGAGCAAGGGTAGTCCCTACAATGTACTATAACAGAATCCAGGAGAAAGAACCAAGTATATCTTCAAATGATTGTAATAGTATCTCAAGGCTGTTTAAATTGGTGAAATATTTGTCATGTACGGAATCATGATACAATAGGTGTTGTGATAAATCATTGATTTCAACTAGCAGTTCAAGACATCAACATTAAATCCAACAGCATTCACAAAGCAGTTCAAAAGGAAAATTTACGGGCGTACCTTCAGTAGTTTCCCAAGAGATGCCACCAACAAAGAGTTTTCTACCAAGAAAAATCAAATAATAACAAAATTACTACAATTAAACCATTCAAGCTCTAATCTTTAATTTTGATTTTTGGGCTGTGAAACCCTAAGCAACAAAAGCACCTAATACCACAACAACTACAACTGCTATTATGACTATAACTAACTAAAACTAACTACTAACTAACTAACCCTTGAGAAGAATCAGAAGAAGAATTGTCACGATTCTGATTATGATTTAGGGATTGCTTTCTGTCATTACCACCTGCATCGCCGAATTGATGTTGATTTTGATGATGACGGTGTTGATTATTGTCATAATAGTTGTCTTCCTCTTCTTCATCGCCATGAAAGGCAATTACGTTGTTTTCTTCTTCTTCAAATTGATTTCTTTGCTGTGCATAATCGTAATCCATTGTTTCAAAAACCAGAAAGAGCAATGCTACCACTGACAATTCAAATTGAATGTTAGAATTTTGGAGCAAAAAAACCAAGATGATACGAACGGGATGAATTACAAAAGCTAGGGTTTTGGGGAGAGGGAAACAACGAGGGTTTCGGGTTTTTTTGATTTTTATTGTGTTTGCACAGGAATTTTACCTCCTCTCATGTAAGAAACGACATCGTAATTTACATCCGAATACGGTACGGAAATGGGTTTCTCAATTATTTTTCAAAAGTGATAAAACGACCTCGTTCCATCGCTCAGTTTTTATTCGCGCTTGACTAAAAAAATAGACGGCACATTTTATTAGAATAAAGTTAGATTTGACCCTCAAACAATAAAGATTCAGCCCAAAACTTGCACTAATTGTATCATTTAAGACCTACTTCTGACTATTCTTGGAGCATGAAATATATGAAGCGGTTAACAATTAAAACGAAATTAAATAAATGGATTATGTTAAAAAAAAATTAAATAAAGAAATGATCAAAGAAATAAATTGACTTTTTATTTTTCAAAGCAAGTTTTAAGACAAAAACTAGTAAGATCAAAGTATTTCACTCAGCATATGTTGAGAGCTGAGAAAGTATCTACACCAACGTATTACAAAAATTTTAGCTGCAAAGATCGTCAGAATTGTCTGTTTTTTCTATTGCAATTATTCATCTAGCTTTTCTCTTCATCATCACCATTGTCATCTTCATCCTTGAATTCTTCCTCTCCATCACTTTCTCCTACTTGTCTGCTTCTTATCTTGCCACTAATCATCTAGCTCTTCATCATCATCAGTAAATTCTTCCTCTTCATCACTTTCTCCTGCTTCTTCTTCATCATCATCATTCACAATAAACCCTCCAAGTGTTTCATCTTCCTCGTCATTTTCATCCCCCTCATCAGCGACCGGCACAATTTTCTTCTGCCGGGAAGCTTTCTTTCTTCCTGTATCTTTATCTGTTCTTTTACCTTTGTCCTTAGATCTTGTTGAATATTTTGATTTCTCAACTTTTCTGATTTTAGCAACAGCTTCCTTATCATCTTCACTCTCACCGCTCCAATCATCATCATCGTTATCACCTCCTCCTTTCTTCCTCTTCCCCTTTATCCTCTTCTGTTTCTTGTTCTCAGAACTCTCATCCTCCTCCTCCTCATCACTATATTGCTTAGTTTCTTCAAGAAACCAGTCCCAATTCTTTGCATTGCGGATTCTTTGCTTGGGATAAACATCAAACTCGCGCCCAATTACAAGAAATCCAAACTCTGCATTGCCAACATAAACAAATAACCAAGTTCACATTAATACAGATTCTTGTTTGTAAAAAATTTAACAATTCAAGAATTCAATTCTCATGTGTGTGAAGAAGCCCATAATTGCTAAAATTCAATTCTTGTCAGAATACGTAAAAAGGACGAACCTTTAACAGGGTCAATTCCTGAAAGATCAATACTTTCCGAATTCTTTCTTTTCAGGTTGAACCAAATAGGACTTTGGCACGAAATGCAGAACTGGTCACCGGCTACAGCCTCACCTTTCTCCAATTTTCTGAAAACCTTAATAATCTCTCCTCCATCTTCACTGCTCGGAACCCGAACTCGAACCCAGAGTGGATTTTTCCCAATAACTTGAAATGAAACCCTAGGCTCTGTTTGGTTTTCAGTTTTGCAGAGCTGAAACAAAACATGACTGCGAGAGACTGTCCTGTCTTTAGTGTTAAACCCTGAACCTCGTCCAAACACTGTCTCGGAACTATCGTCCTTCAGCTCAATTTTCGACCCATCGTCTCCTTCAATCTCCATTATTACATTAAACAAAAAAAACACTATAGATATCGGGACTCGGAACTTCTGGTCTTGGCGTCTTTTTATCACAAAAAACGGCGCCGTTTAAAGAGAAACGCAGACGTTTTGGTTGTTTGGGCTCGCTATATCTTCTCCTTTATCCTCTTGAACTATATATAATATAAAAAAATTGCCTTCTAATGCGAGTTGCTGTCACTGAATTGAAGCGAGCTCTTAAGCATAAACTTGGAGCGAACATGAAATTGGTGGTAGCATCAACAGCAACGGTTATGTGCTCGAGCTGCTTTTGCCCGCAGCTTCCTGGTCATTTTAGAGCAATACCCACTTCTTCTATAATCCCAAGACAATGTTTCAGAGCTTTCTCTGTGCAAGCATCCGATGCTTCACTTAAAGGTAATTCAACAATTTAGAGGCTCTTTGGTTTAGATTCTTCAGAGTTCAGATAATTCTTTGCGATAGCAACAAATTATTGTAATTTGTAGAGTGGAGTTGGATAAAATTCTTACACAGAATAGATTACAGCATTACTGCTATAATTCTGTTTAAAAGCAGAAATGTAATGTATGTATATGTTTGTTCCATGTCTAGTATATAGCAGCTTGTTTGATTTTATTCAGATTTACAGTGAGTTACCTTTCATGCATATATATGTCATGTGCTTGTTGAATTATACAATATCCCCTCCTAAGTTACATAATGTTGTGAATTTGCAGCTGATGTATCATCCACACAGGTCGGCTTTCTGGGTATGGGAATTATGGGTACTCCCATGGCACAGAATCTCTTAAAAGCTGGGTATGAGCTGCTTTGTTGACAAAGAGAACCTCCAATAAAGTATCATTATCTTAAAACAAAATTGTTTATCACTATAAAAGAATTACAAGATTGAATCTAATAATAGTTTATCAGAAAGTTACAGAATTCTTTATTTCTTTCTTTTTTTTTTTTTCCTCTTCTTTTGATCAAAGTACATTGTACTTAAGCAAAGGTTAGATTTTGCCTTCATTTTGTATTGTTTTGTTGAGTTGAATGAATTAGGGCTTTGTTGATTTACTTCAATTGAAGTGCAAATTACATTTCCTCTGTTGCCTATGATAAAGCAAAGTAGAAACAAGTAGCCATTAGATTGAAACACATACACACACATGCATGTCATTTGGAGCTTAACCTTGCAGTTTGCATCTTGTAGATGTGATGTGACAGTGTGGAATAGGACCAAGAGCAAATGTGATCCTCTGATCGGCTTGGGTGCAAAGTAAGTACCGGATGCACAGCCCATCCAATGTTTTCTTCTTTTAATCTTTTACACTGTGGCATAATCTGCAACTTGGATGAATGTTGATAAGCAACAAGCATGATTCATAAAATTTTTTGGGGTCATTTAGAGAGTTCTTTATGCAGGTTCATATAGCAAAATAAAACTGATTTGTCTGCAACGTAAATGGGGATTTAAGGGCCTATGCATGAGTATTTTCTCATGCTTATTTGTTTTTTTTCTCTCATCCATAAATTTTCTTTTTGGATAACTCAGTTTTTAAAGCCTGAATCTGTTTTTGAAGATTCTTCAATTGGGATGTACATGGTAAAGCAAGGTTGAGATTATGCATCATATTCTCATATATAATAACATGAATTCAGAGGACTGTCCTCCAAGTTTGATTACAATCACTTCACGCTGTTAAACTTTATCTACTAGGCAGCTAGCTAGTTGTCAATTGCTCTTGAGCTTTTGTCAATAAGCCTTTAATTTCATGCTTTCAGAATTCATTCTTAGGAAGAAACATTTCACATGAATGATTATTAATTTATGCAGATATAAACCTTCTCCTGAAGAAGTAGCTGCTTCTTGTGATATCACATTTGCCATGCTTGCTGATCCTGAAAGTGCAGTGCGTATGTTTCAGTATAGTTAATTTTCCTGACATTCTCTTATATATAGTAACTTATGGTTCTTTTATTTCAGGTGGAGGTTGCATGTGGAAAGCATGGAGCAGCCAGTGGTATGAGCCCAGGAAAAGGGTACTACTTCCTTGATTTACCTTTTGACAATATTTTGTGTTCTTTTGATAACAGATACTTGTCAAGTTTGCAGTTTTCTTTACATATATAGAGCAGTTTAGACGTGCAGTTTTCAGATTTCCTTCCAGTGTTTAATGCTTTAACCCCTAGAAGTTGCAGTTCATTTTCTACAAGGAGCCTTCATTTTTATGGGTTTCCTCAGCTATATTTTGTCTTCTTAAAACTGTTTTTTTGTCCTTCCTAACTTGGTTACACCTGTACAATTAAACCAGGTATGTGGATGTTTCAACTGTTGATGGAGGAACTTCTAAATTAATTGGTGGGCAAGTCAAAGCCACCGGGGCAACATTTTTGGAGGTGAATACATCTTATTGTTAATGAGATATTCACTTAATAATATGTCAATAATATGTGAAGGGGTGCTTTTTTAATGTCTAAGTGTTTCCTATAGGCACCTGTTTCTGGCTCTAAAAAACCAGCAGAAGATGGGCAGCTTATATTTCTTACTGCAGGTAAGAGTTAGTTATCTGTTTGTATAATCTGAATTGCTCGAACACTATTATGGTCCTTTCAAAGTGGGACCATAGAAGGGATAACAGCAGTTCTGCCTTTTAAGATTTTTTCATAAAGAGGTTGCTCTTAATACACAAACCCACATCCTTGTGGTTTGGCTCTATATAATTTATTCCAACTTCATGCACAATCTAAATTATTAAAATATCTGGAAGTCTCCAATCCAGCATAATAAGGTCACTAGTCAACGAGTGTTAAAACTTTTCTGCAATTCGTTTTCATGTTTGTAATTATGATATGAACCATAATCATTCTAATCTGTGTTGTGGAACACAGTGAAAAGCCTAGTAGAAACTGAAGCATAAGGTGCCATCTTTCAGGTGACATATCTCTGTATGAAATGGTAGCTCCATTCTTGGACATCATGGGCAAGGTACTCTGTCTTCTCTCTATTGCCCAGAAATTTACTTTTTCGGCTCCTTCACATCAATTTGTGATTTTATCCAGTCAAAATTTTACCTGGGGGATGTTGGAAATGGGGCTGCAATGAAACTTGTCGTCAACATGATCATGGGAAGGTCATAAAGAGTTCCTTTCCTGTTGATGGCTTTAGTTTATGCTCGTGCTAGTTGTCATTATGATGCCTGCTGTTTTCAACAATTTGCAGTATGATGGCAACCTTTTCTGAAGGGATTCTTCTGGGTGAGAAAGTTGGACTGGACCCAAATGTAATAGTTAAGGTACTCCATACCAAAACATTTCTTATTGTGTATTATCTGCATGAATTTTTTCAGTAAGTTACAAGCTTGTTGACTGGTTGAATAACTGTGACAGAACCTTTTTAGTTATTACAAAAAGTAGAATTAGCTTTGCACTTGTAACATGGTTACCAGTAGAAATCTTTTTAAAGTTTGTTTTGCCTGCTGCTAAACTGTTAATTACCCTCTCTTGTCTCTTTGGAAATGGCATATGCTCTTTCTCGTACTTTGATATCCATCTTTCTAATGAAGGACTTACTCTTTTGGAAGTCTTTGCAGAAATTTCTCTGAAGTTTTCTTTCATTGGTTGTATTGCAGGTGGTGTCACAAGGTGCCATTAGCGCACCAATGTATTCTATGAAAGGTCCATCTATGATCAAATCTCAATATCCTACTGCATTCCCCTTGAAACATCAGCAGAAGGTTTGTAATTTATCTAAATCACTTGCACTATTTAAATCAATGCTATGGGCTCAAAATATGCCTAATTTGTCAGGACTTGAGGCTTGCTCTGGGATTAGCAGAATCTGTTTCCCAACCAACTCCAATTGCTGCAGCTGCTAATGAATTATATAAGATAGCTAAAAGTCATGGACTGAGTGATAGTGATTTTTCTGCGGTGATCGAAGCATTAAAAGTGAAATTGCAATCCTGAGCAGAGTAGAACAACTTCTTTGAGATGAGTGTGAGTTGCTATGTTCTTTCAGGGTCTAATTGAATGTTGATACTATTAGGTCCTTTCCAACAAGTCTACTTTTCCATTTACCATTTTCACCATTTGTAACACTATTTGTAATGCAAGGCTATCAACCCACAATCGTTCAGTTTGTTTCTTGATTTTGCTTATGGAGATGCATTTGTTCCAGGAAATACGTAGTTACAATCTTCAAATCATGGTCGTTAACACTTTTTGGTCAAGTGTTTTGCTCACTGATTGAGCAACGTGGCAATTAAAAAAATTTCATATCAAATGGAAGTAAATCGTTCTTTTTTCAAGTTCCTACTGGGACAAAAAAAATATAGTCCAATGTTAACTTAATGAGGTATAGTAGAGGATCCAATATGACCTTTTAATTTCAACGACTTTAATTAGTTATATTCATTGTAATAGTATTTAATTTAAGAATATCTAGTCGTTAATTCGCGCCATTTGCGAACTACAAATTAATAATTTATTTTTAATAAAATTTAAAAATAATTATCGTAATTTAATTATTTTTTAAAAAATTTATAAACAAAAAGAGATTACCTTAGATATCGATCTATAGTAGAAAAAGAACAAAAGAGGAGTATTTATAATAGAATAAAAAAGAAGTATTATAAGTGAAGTAGAAGACAGTAGCTGTTAAAATAACAACTTTTATGAATATTTTTAGAAAAATATTTTGAATTTTAATAATTTAACACCAACACATAAGCCTTTATAAGTAAATGTTGAAATATGAGAAAAAATATGAAAAAATTACAATCACTCTTATTTTAATTCACCGGTTCATCCATTCATTTTCAAAAGTCAACTAAATGTCATATTAAGTTTGATTTTAATAATTATTTCCCCCTTTTGTTAACTAAATACTTTAGGTTTACAATAAAAATATCAAAATTGAGGAGGTATTCAGTTAGTAAAAGGGGAAATAGTTAATAAAATCAAAGAAAAATTATAAATTTGGTGTCTAAATTTTTTTATTTTTTTCTATTTGAGTGTCTAATCTTTTTTTTTTTTTTGCAATCAAGTGTCTAAACTTTAAAAACATACTAATATAGTGTCTCTGACTGATTTGATGCTGACTGCGTGCTTAGTCAGATAAAATATAACTCACTTTTATCGCAGTCATTAACCATATCAATTGCCACATGTGTTGCATTATTTAAAAGATAAAATTACCCTTATTCAATCACTTTTTATTTTTGCGGTAGAAGTTAATGTTAAAGTTATTTTTGTCAATTCATAATATTTAATAAGGTAATAAGGTATTTTTGTTCTTTAAATAATGCAATACATGTGATATATGATATTACTAATAACTAAGATAAAAGTAGATCCAATTTGATCTGACTTAGAATCCAGCCAACATTAAATCAGTCGGAGACACTACATTGGTATGTTTTTCTAAAGTTCAGACACTTAATTGTAAAAATAAAAATAAA
Organism: Mallotus nudiflorus; assembly: GCA_947683625.1. Lineage (NCBI taxonomy): Eukaryota > Viridiplantae > Streptophyta > Magnoliopsida > Malpighiales > Euphorbiaceae > Mallotus > Mallotus nudiflorus. The sequence goes on along the minus strand of CANTUR010000187.1, from coordinate 1,852,163 downwards.
AAAATTAGACACTCAAGTAGAAAAAACTGAAAAGTTTAGACATCAAATTAGTAAATATTTCTCAAATCAAACATGAGTGGTTATTAGTAAGATAAAAGGACAATGAGTTTGACCAATCTCACTGACTTTGTTTTAGCAAATTTTATGCTCATGTATATAGAATTACATTTTGTACTCTTACAATTTATTTGGAAGATATGTAAGTAAGGGAAAGTAAAAGGGACAAAAAGAAGAGAGTCTTTTGCAATTTGTTCGATGAAAAGAAAGTATGCTTGTAAGCAAGTTGAATTGCTCATTAGCTTTTCAAAATTTGGCTTGATAAAATTTTTTTTGAACTCGTACATTGAATCTTATTTAACAAATAAGTTGAACTTAAACTATGCAAAGTTAGGTTCACAAAGTTCATGAACAAACTCAAATAAAGCTTGTGAGCTAACTCGTATTTTTTAATAAATTAATATTTTAATTTTAGATATATAATATGCAAAATAAATATAAAAAATACTTTTAAAATATATTATTACAATCAAATCATAATTTTATGATAACTTATTTAATAAATAATTTATTTTAATTTTTACTGAGTAATTTTAATTTATAGTTTATATTTTTTAAAATTTATGTTAGCTCTTTTAAACTTGCTAAAACTCATAAACAACTTGTAATATATCGAGTTCAACTTGATTATAAACAAATTAAGTATGAAATAGTTAAAGTTTGGCTCAGCTTGGCCCAACTCATTAATACCCACTAAAAGAAAGCGATGGTGAGAGGTGGGTAAGTGAGAATAGACAAAACGTTATGTACAACTTATTAGCACCATTTTCTTTCACCCCAAATTGTGGTGTGAGGAAGAGGAAGGAGATATCTATTTTTTTCTCTTTCAAATATATCCATGTTTATAACTTATAATAAATATAGTCATGTTAAGTTTATTATTTAGGAATTTTTACTATTCTTATAATTTTAGGCAGGATTAAGAGTCAAATTAAATTATTTAAAATTTATTAAATTTTGAATACTAATAGTTTAAATAAAATTAGAATATTTTTCTACCAGTAAATTAATTGTTGCTAATTATACAAATTTGTGAAAATTATGGCAAAATTACAAAGGAAAGTTACTAAAAATTAGTATGTACATGAATTAATAGTTGTTATGAGACATTTGTTGCCTTTATAGTTATATTTAGATCGAATTAAATTAGTTAGAGTTCAATAGATTCCGAATATTAATAGTTCAAATAAAAAAAATTAGTAATTACATGAATTGGGCGAGATAATTAGTCTTTAATGGATCAAATTTAAAAAAGAAAAATGAAATTAGTCTTAATGGGTCTAAAGCTCCTGTTCTTCATGAAGTAGTTTATTGTTTCCACTTGGAGATTAAAATTTAAAAACATATGCGCAACTTTGCAATCAACTTGCCTCTAAATTGCCTGCGCAGCTTGGCCAAGTCGGCCAAGCACTACCATAGGCACCTGCGGGCTTTCGAATTCGAGACCAACTTATGTTCCCCTCTCCTAATTACTATAAGACCAAAAAAAAAACTTGCCTCTAAATTTTCACTCTAGCCAAAAAACGACGTCGTTTTATACATTTATGGGCCCGCTTTGGAATACTTGCATCAGAATACCAGTGAGACACATTTAACACCAATAGCAAAAAATAATAAATTAACACCGGTGAAACATATGAGCATAAGCGTTACAATGAACTGCCATTTCCTTCTGCCTTCACTCGCTCCCTCTCTCTATTCTCATCTGCATGATCCACGAAAAAAAACCTATTGTTTTGCTCTGTTTGTTGTTCTTTTATTCTTTAAAATCAAGAAAATCATCAATAGTGGCCACGACACAACTTTAACTAAAGCTACCACTACCACCAGGTGATCCTTGAAGAATGTCACTGTACCTTGGTGATTTGTACTTGGAAGTAACAGAGGTGGTCCTGTTTTCTCTGTTCAGATTTGTCGTTACTATTTCACTAGAAGGTGTCTCTGTTACGGTCATGTTAATTTCTACTGTCAGTTCCATGGTATATTGGTATTTTCTTTTAACATTTTTTTTTTATTTTCTTATGGTTTCATCTGTTTCAAAAGCCTTTCACAACAATAATTTTTTTTGAAATAAACTGAAAATTCATTAAATAAGATCAAAATGAAGAACATTAAAGAGAAAAGAGGGAGGTGAAAACAACCACTTCGCTTGACCAGACATAGAAGAAGCTACTTTAGCTATAGAATGAGCAGGTTGATTTGTTGATCACTTTGTAAAGAACAAATGACTATTACGCAGTTGATGTAACAAAGACCTGCATTCCTTAATAATAAGACCAACTGGAGAAGAATCAAATTGTTTTGAAGAGATAGCTTGTACCAGAGTTAAATAATCTGATTCAATGACAACTGGAGTCACTACTTTTCTTACCAACCAACTTAAGGTTTCCTAGTGCTATAGCCTCAGCAAAGAGAGGATTATACATACTTGGCTTGCAATCGTGTAATGCCATTTGAAACTTGCCCTCAGAATCTCTTACAATGTTGCTTATCCCAATACGAGCTGCTCCCAAGTTGACACTAGTATCTACGTTGCACTTGATGACCCTTGGATTAGAGCGACACCATTTAGTTTGGTTAACAGCATCTGGCAAATAAGAATGATTTTTTTTTATCTTCCATTATCTTCTGCTATAGCTCCTGAAAAAGTTTTGATTCTCGTAACAAGTAGACAACTAGGCGAGAAGAATTACGCCATACCTTATCATTTTTATTCCTCCAAACATACCATAGAATAGTAGCTATCAGGCTTTGCTCTGAACCTATAAATCGATTAACAAGAAACATCCACCATCCCCGAAAGTCCTCTACCTGACCTACCAAATCTCTAAAATCCGATAAGACCCAAACACTTTTAGCAGTTGGGCAACTTACCAAACTGTGAAGCTCAGACTCTCCAACTGAACAACACATCAAACATAAATTGTCAACCACAAATTTCTTCCAACTCAGAGCCTGCATAGTTGGAATACGGCCTGAGAGTGCTCTCTGCAATAAATTCTTAACCTTAGGACGAACATTCAAAGCCCAGCAGCTTCGCTAATTAAAAGAGTTGACAGACCCATTATTAGTCCTTGAATTTCTAATAAATTTGTATCCACTTTTAACTGTGTACTCACCAGATTTATCACCATACTAGTACCAATTATCCTCTTGAGAAATAGAACTAACAGGAGCTGCTAAGATATTATTCACATCTCTCTCTATAAAAATATCCCTTAGCAAATTAATATCCCAAGTCGAACCATCAGGAGAATTCAAAGAATCGACCATAGCATTCTCTAAGCCTTATGGTGGACAAGACTCAATATACGGGCTATCCTGATCCAGCAACCAAGGATGATATCATACCTTCACCTCACTTCCTTGCCCTACTCGAATTCTAGCCTTCTTTTTCAACATCATCCGAGTGACCATTACACTACGCTAAGTAAATGATGGATTCTGAGCCATCTTGGCTTCAAAGAATGAATTATTTAGGAAGTACCGAGCCTTCATAACCTGGAAAGCTAATGAATAAGATCTAGACAACAATCATTTTGCTACCATAGCCAAATTGAAGTCGTGTAACTTTCTAAAAGCAAGACCACCTTCGCTCTTAGCTCTACACAACTGATTCCAACTTTGCCACCTAATACCTTTATTCTGATTACCCATTTTTCCCCACCAAAAACTATTCATCATCCGCTCAAGTTCTTCATAAAGGGACAAAGGTAATAAGAAAATGGACATCACATAGCTTGGTAAGGCTTGCACCAACGAACGCAACAACACCTCCTTACTAGCGTGAAAAAAAACTTTGAATCACCAGCCTTGCAATCATTTACAAGCTTTTTCTTTCACATAAGAGAGCACCTCTTGCTTATTTCTGCTAATAATTGATGGGAGACCCAAATACTTCCCATGATTGAAACTTTGCCTCATGCTAAGAGAAGAGCATACATAATGACAAAAATATTTATCAACATTTCGGCTGAAAAGAATTGAGGATTTATCAAAGTTTACCAATTGCCCAGACTCCACTTCATAGCTGTGCAAACATTCTTTAATTGAATCATATTTATAGGAGAAGCTTGGAAAAAAACAAAATTGTCATCCACGAAGAAAAGGTGCGAAATGGTAAGGGCACTTCTCGACACCTTAATACCATATAATTCGCCCATTTCACTTTTCCACTGTAATAATGCAAACAAACGTTCTACGCACAAAAGGAACAAGTAAGGGGATAGTGGGTCACCTTGACGAAGACCACGACTTAGAATTATTGGCCCCATCTCAATATCCTTGTACATCACCCTATAGTACACTGTTGACACTAGCAGCATAATCAACTTTGCAAACTGATCACGAAAACCTAAAGCTCTTAATATGTCATTAAGAAATTTCCTTTCCACCCTATCGTACGCTTTCGACATGTCCATTTTCAACGAAGCCCACCCCACTTTACCTTGAGTTTTCCTCTTCATAAAATGGCTAATCTCATATGCTACCAACACATTATGTACAATGAGCCTACCCGTAATAAATGCACTTTGGTTCTCTAAGATAACTGAATCCATTACCGGTTTCAAACGGTTAGCTACTACTTTAGACATGATTTTAAATACCACATTGTAAAGTGCTATAAGACGAAATTCAATAATCTTCAAAGGACTTTTAATTTTAGGAATTAACATAATACTAGTAGCATTCAACTCTTGGGGAATCTTTCGAGAATTCAAGCAATCAAGGCAAAAATCAGAAATTGAGCTACCAATAACATCCCAATGAGACAAATAGAATCTTGGATTGAAGCCATCAGGACCAGAACTTTTGTTTGGATGCATAGACTTAAGGGCGCCCATAATCTCCACTGAAGTAAAAGGTTTGACAAGCTCCTCATTTTGCTGACTTGTAACCCGAGAAGCGACTTTAGAAATAACATCATCATTAATACATCCTTACAGAGACCTGAAAAATAATCAACAATATGATATTTCATTTTTGAATCCCAATTGAGTTTTTAACATGAAGAATTCACCAAAGAAGAAATCTGATTTTTCTGACTCCTAGTAAAAGCATAAGCATGGAAAGCTTTTGAGTTGTAATCCCCATCCCTTAGAATAACTTAGCCCTCAGCTTCCAAAATTGATCTCGTTTGTCAAATAAAGCCTGCAGCTGCTAAAAAGCTTGAGAAATTAACCTCGAATCACCACCATAATCCCTTTTTAGTCTGCCCAAAAACCTATGACTCTTAGCAATTTCTTGGGAAAAGTTATTGTTAGCTGAATCGCTCCATCTAGTTAGTTCAGTCCCATAACTCTAAAGTTTAGAAATAACACTATTTGAATGATCGTGAACCCAACAATCCCTCACAATCTATTTGCATCCATTCTCCAAAGACTACATATTCTCATATTTAAATTTTGCCCACCAAAAGTATGATGAAATTCAAGTTGAAGATGAAGTGTCGTATGATCAGAAGAATAGACATCGATATTAAAAATCTCTACATTAGGAAAAATAGATAACCAATTCTGAGTACCAAGACTCTGTCCAACCGTTCTTCCACATGAGCTTTAGTACTTCTCCCTCGCTCCCATGTAAATGCATACCCCTTTATGCCTACATCGATTAGCTTCACATTTTCGATAGCGATCTTGAAACCATTAATAGGAGATACAGGTTGAGGAACTAAACCTTTCTTTTCACTGCTGGCAAAAATGCAATTAAAGTCTCCCACGCAACACTAGGGGAGATTAGAAACAGAAGCCAATTTACTCAATAAGTCCTAAGATTCTTGATGTTTGCATCTTTCAGGGCATTTATAAAACCCATCGAATTGCCAATCCCTAATACATGAAGAAGAAACAACATCAACATAGTTAGGACAGAGCCGCATAAGCCTAATACTTAACTCATTCTTCCACAAGAAACAAAGCCCACCACCGTTATTTGATCTAGGTACATAGAACAAGCTATTAAAGCCCAACTTTCTCCTAATAACTTCCACATGAGCTAATTTAATTTTGCATTCCATTAAAAAAAAATCAAACAAGGCTTAGTTCTGGATACCAAATCTAGAAGTTCCTGAATTGTTCATGAGTTGCTAAGCCTATAATAGTTCCAAATCAAGAGATTCATAATGACCGATGGGCTTGGTGACTAGTTACTACCTCTACAAGACTATCAAAGCCTTGCCCAAAAATTTCATTGGACCTATTCTCCTTCTCTACTTATTCCAAGCCCAAAGCATCTAGCCCATCACAAATTCTTTTCCTTTTTGGATCCATAATAACAAGCATATTATCACTGTCTCCCTCATTTATAACTTCCATATAGTCTGAGCTAATCTTGTAATTAGAGTCACCTATCTTTCCACTAATTTGGAAACTACCTCAATTTATGGGATTTTGTAACTAACCACCACCCGAAATTAAAGGACCCTAATTGCCTCTCCCTCATAACTTTTTGGGATAAGATTTAGAGCCTTGAACATGATTGAAAGTAATTACCGATCTCTCTCGAAGCCATCTCTTGCCAATCCTCACCACTTGCCTTCTCATTGGCACCCTAAGCTAAGCACTAAAGAGTTTCTCCATACTTTTGTCAGGGAAATCCATAAAATTTTCATAAAATTTTTCCGAATGGCCAATGAGGCCACAAAAAAAAAAAAAAAAAGAATTGCGGCAACCTTTCATACTTGAAGTTAACATAGGATACATCTTCTCTTGATTTATGAATTTTCATTCTACCTTTCAAAGGATGCCTTATATCCACTAAGATTTTGATGCGCATATACTGCCTCCACACACCAATAAAATTAGATGGATCAACATTTACATATTTTCCCATAAAATTTTTGATTTCCAGAGCTACACGTTTAGACATTAAACTGGAAGGAAGATTATAGACCTGCAACCACATCTAGGTGGTGAATAATAGAATCTGATTATAACTTTTACCACTCTCTTTTGCACTCAAGAGGAGTAAATAATGGTCAAATTTCTACGGTCCACCCTTAATAACTCTCTCTATATCCATCTCGTGAAAAAATTGAAACAAGAAGATAATATCATCTAGGGTTGTAATGCACATACCCTTGATAGTTCTCCATAGATATGCCAATGTATTCTTTATTGCTGGGACATTGATGATTTTATTAGTCAAGAATCAACTAACTAAACACAATTTCTCTTCTTCTTGTTGTTGAGTCTTTTCACTTTCAGATAATCCCAAGACTGGTCCAGACTCCTCTTCACCTAATAGCATTTTCTTATGTAACTCATCACACAACTGATTAGAATTAGAACTAGTCATGACGTTAGAAGAAGACAAAGAAAAGCTTTGATAAAATAAAGAAACAAAAGAGCACCCAATTTTAGGATGTAATTATGCACGCATGTGATGAAAGCCCCTATGATGAAAATCTAATCGAGAATTGATCTCTAGCATCAAGTTTAGCGATTTAAAGGACTAAATTGCTACATTTTTATGGATTTAATTGTAACAATTAGAAATTTTTGAGAATTTTTTTTTTGTAATTTTTTTAAAAAAGTGATCGGCCGACATTTAATGTTGATCGACATTATATAATACACTGGCATTATATAATGCAAGTAAGTATTAACTAATGCTAATTGGCATTATGGACGTTGGTCGACATTCCACAGTGCCGATTTTCTCTAAAAATTGATTTTTCGTTGAAAAATAATTTTTGTCATTTTTTAATTTTTTTATTGGTCTAGGACACCATGTGTCCTTGCGTGTGAGTCTTTAATTTTTTTAAAACTCTATCACTCATCATCTTGTTATATTGATTTTGAAAATTCAAAAAATAAAATGCAGACTCTTGATCTCGCTCCCAACTATTACGCAACTTCCTTGCGTGATTACAAGAGTTGGGTTTGCTAGGCCAGGCTTTAAAAGCCAAGAGATAGAGTCTATGAAGGGGAGGATAAAAAAAAGAGCTGCGAAGAAACCCTAGGAAAAAGAAAGTTTGAAAAAAAAACCTTGGAAAAGAGCTGCGAAAAAATGAAAGAGAAAAAAAAAACCCTACTTAGCTACTGCAAAAAGGGAGTGAATTGATAAACACAGACCTTCTACTGTAGGTTTCAAATTAATAAAAAATACATTCTTTATTCTTAAAGTCCAGAGAACCAAGAAAACAACAACAGAGTCAATCTTAAAACGGTGACAATCCTAATCTGAAGGGTATTCAAACAACATTTGCATAATATCTTCTACTCTTTTTTTTTTTATTTTTTAATTTTGATTTGATTTCATCATTTTATTTCTTGATTGATTCGTTACTGATTAATTTTTTATTTTTTCTATTTTTTTTTAATTGGTGTTCTGTGGTGCTTTAGATGTGAGGTTGGTGATGTGAGATTTTGACATTATTGAAGAATCCATGGGATGCCATGGATTGAGTTTTATGAAATCCCTTTAGAATTTAAGATTTATTATTTATTATCTTCTGCAGTATTTTCTTCATGGCTTTTATTGGGTTGTAATTAATTTGCTTTAATTTCCTGCACTGTAGTTTGTAATAGCCCCAATAAAAAAAAATTAGTGGAATTTTAATTCTCTATACTAAAAATTGATTAGTAATCTAGGCTCAATTTGATAAAATTCAATTACAATAAATGATAGCAGTAGACTAATTTTAGGGTTGTATGAAATTGAATTAGGGTTTCTTAGAAAATCATGTAAAATTATTGTTTTGATTTATTTTTTAGTATGTTTGTTGGATTGGGCTTATTTTTATGTTTTTATTTTCTTTGGACCCTAAGCCCATGTTAAGATCAAACTCATTTAATAAATAGTTTTAAAAATAGTTTTTAGGCTTTAATTAATTTAAAATTAATTTAGGCCCATTTAGGTTAAATTAGATTTAGGTCCACTTTTGATTAATAAAATTAACTTAGACTTTAGCCCACTAATGTATTTTATTTCTTTTTAAAATTAATTAGACCTTAGGCCCATTTCTAATTAATTGAAATTAATTTAGATTTAGCTTAGTCCATTAATTTCACTCTTTTAAAATAAATAAACTTAGACTCCATTTTCTATTTGAGTTAAAATTAAATTAGACTTAGGCCCACTTAATAAACTAATTTCTTCTTTAAAATTTGTAGACAATGGGCCTATTTCCTCAGTTAATTAAAATAAGTAGATTTAAGTTCATTAATTCAATTAAAATGTAAGCCCGTCTTTAGTCTATTTTACTTGTAAATAAAATATATAGAATTAGCTAACTTTAATTGTTAAAATTAATCTAATTTAAACATAAGGACGCTACCTTTTATTATGCATTTTTGCATGTAATTTTATAACTTGTTACCTTTGGATTAGAGGAATGTTTAGTTAGGGTTTAAATAAAATTGCATGTAATTAGAGAATAAGATAGTAATTCATCAAGCAATTATAAATGAATGCAAAACTGAAATAAGTTAGTATTCCGTTTCCAGAATCTCCTGGTTGTGGTGCTAGCTTTCTTTTAGAGAATTGAGTACCACCAAAATGATTTGTCCCAATTATTACCCTAGGTGGTGACTCCTAATCTCTACGACATGTCTTTGTGATAATGGTTAGTGTGTTTCCTAGGGCCTTGAGTCCAAACAGTATCACGGTTGCTAAAATCTTGGACACGCGCTAAACGCCGTCATCTACAGTGGCGACTCCATTGGGGATAAAAGATACCGATTCTACTTGTGTTCTTTAGAATTATTTTATTAATTATTATTTTATTCTTGCATTCATTTTTCATGTCCCTATTAAACCGATGGCGTTGGTTTATGATTCCATGATTCCACTAGCTTCATGGAGTTATAAATGGGCTAACCATCACTCTTAGTCTTAACTCAGTTTAAGAGAGATTACTGAGCACATTTGACCAGAGTTTGTAACCCAAGTCCTAAAGGGGGTAATCTTCTCTCGAGTTTGCAAAGGATGCTGGGCCCCTTTGACCTTGGCCTGTAACTCAAGTCTTAAAGGAGAGTATCTTACTAAAGGAACCTTGAATTTTCACCGGACCTTAACCATATATAATGGCTTAGTCACTTCCCCTAGGATTACCCAAATTGCTTATGAATGTTGCCATAAGGTATTTTTATCTATAAAAGCCCAAGCCCATACTTTAGAAGCCCATTTGGGTTAATAAAGATTGGGCTAATCTTTTATACCTAAAAATATTATTTCTATGCTTTATCGCTTTGAGAGATTTGGCATACACATTGGTTCTTGATATCCCCTATTAATATTAGGGCCAAGACAAAAAATCCTATGAAAAGAGACTCACCATTGAACACATGTATGGGAGGAATAAGGTTGGAAAGGTGAATGTTGTACACTTGATTGATACTTTCTATTTGCTACTTGTTGCATAGCACGTGCATCATGCATACATGCATTTCATCCATCACACTAACACTTTGTTTTGCAGCCATCATAGATTCACTTAGGTCTTTGGGAACTTAAAGATGGTAGACTAAGAAGGACATATTTAAGTCCTAAAGACATAGCAGAAGAGATCTTGCATAGACTAGAGAAGAGTCCTATCGATATGCTTTACTTAGAAGCTGAACCAATTGTTGGGTTTCATGATATAAACGCAGTAAAAAATTAAAAATTTATCATGTTCCCAAACCTGGATCCATGTAATTCGACTACTTGATTAAATCTAGGGTTTCAAGAATCTCACCAAAATGCAGAAAAGGCAAGATTTTTTGGAATGATGAGAGGAGGTTCACACTGGTGACACCTTACCTCGAGCTTTTTGCTTTAGTTGTTCAGATCTAGACATCTCCAAAAGGATGTGTCCTCTATAGGTATCCACATGAACAACCCTTCAAAAAAATGAATTGGAGTGTGTGCTAGAAACTTTCTTGATTGTCTCATAAATCAAGAACAAAAGAAAAACTCTGTGTTTGTTTTCTAAGAAGAGAGAAAATGAATTTAGAGGCAGGAAAAACAAGTGAGTTAAACCCTATAAAATATAACATATTTATAGACTCCAAATTAAGGTTTCACCAACCAATGACCTTTTGGTAATTTCCCATTTATTAAATTCAAATTTTTTTTAAAAACAAATCAGAAATAATATCTTATTTATTTTTTTTAAAATAATATTTATCTTAAATAAATAAACACTTTAATTATTTATTTACATAGAGTTTAGTTTGGGCTTATTAAACCCTTATTCGTTTTAGGCTTATTCTAAGTGTGTGACCTTATAGGTTCACATAATATTGGCAATGAGCCTAAATCTCTATTTAGGCCTACAAGTCATAAGTGGCCTCTAGCAAGACATTATGACTAGCCAAGTCATGTGAAGTCAATAATCCAACATAACCTAATTACAGTGAATTTTATCGTCCCTTTATCACATGATATCTTAATTGAACATAAGGCATAGAATTTCATATTTATATAGTTCAATATTACAACTTGATTCCAAGTAGACAAAAAATGATAACTCTTTATCAATTCATTTCAGCATGGCCATGCATTTTCCTTTAGTATATCTCATCAAGGGGCCCATAGATATCTTTCTTATATTAATGAGGGATAAATTCCTTCTGAATCACTCACATTCCTCACATAACTAATTTAATATTCAACAACATCCTATTTAGTCATTCGGTTAAAGATAATGTTAGAATATGTCAAAACATAAAATAGCTATGTAGAAATCCATGGTGATTTCAAGGTCAAAGGATCAAAATAAAATTACTATGATGAGAAATACTTATGAAAATAATCTATGTAGTATTCTCATTGTGGGTTAATCCAGTATATGATCTCTCATCATATACCTATGAGTTGACTTAATATCTCATATTCATGATTAGTAAAACATAACCATCATTCAACATCATACTAGCCTTAATACTTTAATATTTATATAATGAATAAATGGCTAGGGATAATTAGAATAGAACTCTTATTTTATTCTAAGGGTTTTACTATCAAGTCACATACTTGATGGCCTTAGTAAGAATTAACCATTCATATAATTATCATAAAATCAAATGATAATGAAATACCTTTTTATTAATAAAATAAGAAAGTCAATACATAATCACAAATGATTGACCTAGTGCATATCACTAACAATCTCCCACTTGCACTAGGCCTAATCAACATCATATCGAATACCCATAGACTTAGTATGACTCTCATGTTTAGGCTGTGGAAGAGGCTTAGTCAGTGGATCAACAACATTATCAGTTGTAGGTACACTGTATATCTTGGCGTCTCCTCTCTCAATGATTTCTCGAATGAGATGATAATGCCTGAGTATGTATTTGGATCTCTGATATGATCTAGGCTCTTTAGCTTGGGCTATAGCTCCATTATTGTCACAATACAAGTGAACAACACCTAGTCTAATTATGAACTTTGTGATCTAAACAACCTCCTTAGCTGCTTCTGAGGCAGCTATGTACTCAGCTTCTGTTGTAGAATCAGCAATGGTGTCTTGCTTAGAACTCCTCCAGCTCACTGCAGCTCCATTCAAACAAAACACATATCCTGACTGTGATAAAAAATCATCCTTATTAGTTTAGAAGTTGGCACTTGTGTAACCATTTGCAACTAGCTCATCTTCCTGATCACCATACAATAAAAATGCATCCTTAGTTCTTCTCAAGTACTTAAGGATATTTTTAACTATTGTCCAGTGACTTTCACTTAGGTCTGATTGGTATCTGCTCGTTGTGCTTAAGGCATATGAAACATCAGGTCGAGTACACAACATTGTATACATGATAGATTTAATACCAGAAGCATATGGAATCTTACTTATGCGGTCTTGCTCATCTTATGTCATAGGAAACTGAGTCTTACTGAGACTAATGCCATGTGACATTGGCAAGAATCCTCTTTTGGAATCTTGCATACTAAACCTGTTAAATACCTTATTAATATAAGTGCTTTGACTTAGGCCAATAAGCCTTTTAGATTTATCTCTATAGATCTTGATGCCGAATATATAAGCAGCTTCACCTAAGTCTTTCATTGAGAAACAATTCCCTAACCATGATCTAACATTTTGTAAAATAGGGATATCATTTCTAATGAGTAGTATGTCATCCACATACAGTACTAAAAACACAATAGCACTCCCACTAACTTTCTTGTATACACAAGGTTCATCTACATTTTTGATAAAGCCAAATTCTTTGACTACTTCATCAAAATGAAGATTCCAACTCTGAGATGCTTGCTTCAATCCGTAAATGGATCTTTGAAGCTTGCATACCTTTCTAGAATTCTCAGGACTGATAAAACCCTCTGGTTGTGTCATGTACACATCCTTAAGTAAGTTTCCCTTAAGAAATGCTATTTTGACGTCCATTTGCCATATCTCATAATCATAGTATGCAGCTATGGCAAGGAGAATTCGAATAGATTTTAGCATAGCCACTGGTGAAAAGGTTTTATCATAGTCTATACCATGTGTTTGTTTGAAACCTTTTGCAACTAGTCTTGTCTTAAAGGTATGCACATTGCCATCCATGTCGATTTTCTTTTTAAAAACCCATTTGCACCCAATAGTTTTTAAACCATCATTTGGGTCAATCAAGGTCCATACTTGATTATCATACATGGATTGCATTTCTGATCTCATGGCTTTAAGCCATTTCTCAGAGTCAGGACTATTTATGGCCTCCTGATAGGATGTGGGCTCATTTTGATCCATAATTAACACATCATTATCACTAGTTATGAGAAATCCATATCTCATAGGGATTTGACATGTCCTACTAGACCTCCTTGGGCCTTTCAGTACTTGTGCAGGCTCAATAACTACTTGTTGATTCAACTGTGGTTCCATATTAGGTACAACACTATTTTATGGGCCTTGAATTTCTTCAAGTTGCACTGTGCTCCCACTGGTTCCTTTGGAAATAAACCCTCTTTCCAAAAATATACCATTTTGAGACACAAAAACTTTATTCTCAGATGCATTGTAGAAGTAATATCCTTTAGTTTCTTTATGATATCCCACAAAAAGGCATTTGTCAGATTTGGGTGCTAATTTATCTGAGATTTGATGCTTCACAAAAGCATCACATCCCCAAATCTTAAGAAAAGATAAACTAGGAGTTTTTCCAGTCCATGTCTCATATGGTGTCTTTTTAACTGCCTTTAATGGAACTTTATTCAAAATGAATGTAGTAGTTTTTAAAGCATATCCCCAAAAAGAGATTGGAAGATTAGATTGAATCATTATAGATCAAACCATATCTAATAGAGTCTGATTTTTATGTTTAGACACACCATTCCATTGTGGTGTACCTGGAGGAGTCAATTGTGAAATAATCCCACAATCTTTAAGATGATATGTAAATTCTTGATTTAAATATTCACCACCTTAATCAGATCTTAATGTTTTAATATTTTTACCAAGTTGATTTTGTACTTCATTCTTGAAAATTTTGAACTTTTCAAAAGATTCAGATTTATGTTTCATTAGATAGAGATAACCATATCTACTGAAATCATTTGTGAAAGTTATGAAGTACTGAAAACCTCCTCTAGTAGTTGAGCTTAATGGTCTATATACATTAGAATGTATTAGGCCTAATAAGTCACTAGCCCTCTTACTCTGTCCAGTAAAAGGTGTTTTAGTCATTTTTCCAAGTAAACAAGCTTCACATATATCAATTGATTCATAATCAAATGAATTTAAAAGCCCATTTTGGTATAGCTTTGAAATGCGTTTCTCATTAATATGGCCTAAACAAAAATGCTAGAGATAGGTAGAGTTTAAATTGTTAGATTTAAACTTCTTTGTATCAATGTTATAGATTGGCATTTCATTAGTGTCTTCAGCATCTAAAACATAAAGTCCACTAGTGCATGGAGCATATCCATAGAAAATGTTATCCTGATAAATATTGCATTTATTATTCTTAATAATAAATTCAAACCCTTTCTTGTCCAAACAAGAAATAGAAATAATATTCCTATGCATAGTAGGTACATAATAACAATTTTCTAAAGATAAAACAAGTCCACTAAGCAAAGGTAACTCATAAGTTCCTACAACTAAAGCAGTAACTCTTGCTCCATTGCTAACTCGTAGGTACACTTTGCCTCTTGCCAATGATCTACTCCTTTTTAGACCTTGCACATTTATACAAATGTGAGATCCTGATCCAGTATCTAATACCTAAGAATCAAAATCAGAAGTAGATAGATTTAATTCTATAGCATGAATACCTGAAGAGGTAGTCTAAACACCCTTTTTCTTCTTCAGATTATCCAAATAGAGCTTGCAATTTCTTTTCTAATGGCCTGGCTTATTATAGAAAAAGCAAATTCCTTCCTTTACTTTGGATTTGGGCTTGGGCTTTTGAAAGCCTTTAGAGACCTTGCCCTTGCCCTTTCTAACCCTTTTCATCCCCTTTCCTTTATTGACCATGAGAACATCCTTGGTGTTACTCTTGATGTTCTTTTCAGCAGTTTTCAACATCCTATGCAACTCTGAAATAGTCTTCTCTATACTATACATATTGAAATTCATAACAAAGGTATCATAAGATTCAGGTAAAGATTGGAGAATAATATCCACAGTCAGTTCTTGTTCAATCTTAAAACCAAGCTTGTCCAAGTGATCAAGATGACCCTTCATCTTGAGAACATGAGGAATGACAGAGCCGCTAGTAGTCAGCTTGTAGGAAAGCAATGCCCTGATGGTATTGAACCTTTCAATTCTGGCTTTCTCTTGGAACATTTCCTTAAGATGGCCTATCATAATATAAGCCTCCATTTGCATCAGCTACTTTTGTAGCTCAGACTCCATACATCCAAGCATAACATAAGTGACATCAGTGGAATCATTGAAATGCTTGTTATAAGCATCCCTTTGTGTGCTAGGAGCATTGGTAGCTGGTTCCTCAAGGATGGGTTGATCAAGGATGTATTCCTTTCTCTCATACCTAAGAAAAATTCTTAGGTTTCTGTACCAGTCAAGAAAGTTAGTCCCATTGAGCTTATCCTTTTTAAGGATCAATCGCAGTGACATGGTAGGTCTAGTGTTTGAAGTCATTATCTACAATAAATATATGAAAAGTCCATTCAGTATTTTATTAAATATGTATGAGGCATAATTAAAAAATCCCATTCAATTTAGTTAAATCAATAACCCTCTAAGTTAATTTATAAATTTTAGTGGGCCAAGATCCATATTTCACCATACTCTAAGTGAGCTTTGGCTCATCACCTAAAATATGGTTATTTAGGTAGATAACTCTTATCAATTACATCTCATGTAACTCTTGGATGGTATGGGATTTGACATCATATGTCATGGGTAAAAATCCCATCTAATGCCCTAGGTCCAAAACCATTTTGATAACCTAGTTAAGTCAAACCATATCAAACATTTGGATAGCACCATTATCCAACTTGCCTTCCCCAAATAAATTTATACTCCCTGCTTTGGCAGGCCCATATATAATAATCTAAGGTTTGACAAGTGTTGAATTTATGGGAGGCATTATAATGACTTAATATTAAATGAGGGTTCATCTTTATTTAATCTTATTTAGTTATTGTTATGTTGTATTGCATGGCATCATATACATAACAACTAAAATAAATGTGACATAGCATGGCCCAAATCTAAGTTGATATTCATAAGCCAATATGAAGATCAATGGTTAAACCTACATAATATTACAATTATAAATTGAGCCTCCAACTTGGATCTCCATCTTCTACCATGGATCTCCTTCTTTGGTTCCCACCTTGGATCTCCATCCTGGGCCTCTAACTTGAATTGTACCATGGGTCTTAATTTACATAAATTGTTTTAATTTATTCTACACTATTCTAATAAAATAAATACAACAAAACAAAAATGACTCGCAGTCCGTTTTTAAAATTACAACCCATAAAAATTAAATCTAATCACATTGATCTAAGGGCCATGCTATGCACCATGCATTAAAAAACAAACATGTATAACATAGTAATCTATTTAGTTAGCAAATCCAATTATTATGTTTAAAAAAAAATAATGTGATAATTCTTTCGGGGTCAAGGGGCAGTGCCCCTGGCGGTGTTTGGGGGTAGCACCCTAGGTGGCGGTTCTGCTGGCCAATCAACGGGTCCGACGGTAAACACTTTACCTTAGCTCTTCGGTGAATTGCCTTTCAAATTTCTAAAAGTTAATGAATTTTCATAATCAAATTACAATAAAATCAATTTGTTAAAAAACAGACAAAAACACTCAATTAAAATAGCCACCTTAAAACCCTAATTTGCGTAAAGGAAGCAACTAACTAATTTTTGTAATCATATTACTGAATTAGCTGTTGCTTAAAAGGACATCACTTTCTATAAATAGCTTATAGTCTGAAAAATCTGTTAAAAAAATTAATTTTTTTTTAAACAGATGCATCCATTAAGAAAACTCTAATTTATGTAATTAAAATTATAGCTTAAACGAATCTGTATAAAATAGATCCATTCTGCATAATCTATTTAACATTTAAATAGATTGCCCTTTAACATATAATTTGCATAATCACAAAATTTCTGTTTTAGATTTAATTAAAAAAATTTTTTGTGATCAAAGTAAAAAATGATTTTCCTAATTAAAATAAAAAATAAATATGCTGTTTCAATTAATCATATTAATCAAAGTAGAATACATAATAGATATAAATCCTTAAGTGATTAGGTTTTCGAAAACAGAATTTTTGTTTCATTAAATCGCATTAATAAAACATTATACTTAATTCATTTTTCATAAAAACATTATACAGAATTCATTTTCAGTAAAACAACATACTAAATTCGTTTTTCATGAAATAGCATTCTGAATTCATAAAATCAAAAACTGCTTTTAATTTAATCATATTAAACCATTATAAACATTAATCAAATTAATGTTTAATTCTATTTTCAAATAGATTACTTAGAATTGTCACAAAACAAATCAAAACCCTTTTTGATAATTTTGAAAACCCTTTTAAAAAATGAATCATAAACCTTAACATATATCACATATACACAGAACCAATTAATCGAATTACAAGTGGCTCTAATACTACTGTTGGATTTCATGATACAAACGCAGCGAAAAATTAAAAATTTATCACGTTCCCAAACTTGGATCCATGTAATTTGACTACTTGATTAAATCTAGGGTTTCAAGAATCTCACCAAAATGCAGAAGAGGCAAGATTTTTTGGAAGGATGAGAGGAGGTTCACACCGGTGACACCTTACCTCGAGGTTTTTTCTTTGGTTGTTCAAATCTAAACTTCTTTGAAAGGATGTGTCCTCTATAGGTATCCACACGAACAACCCTTCACAAAAATGAATTGGAGTGTGTGCTAGCAACTTTCTTGATTGTCTCATAAATTAAGAATAAAAGAAAAGCTTTGTGTTTGTTTTCTAAGAAGAGAGAAAATGAATTTAGAGGTAGGAGAAACAAGTGAGTTAAACCCAATAGAATATAACATATTTATAGACTCCAAATTAGGGTTTCACCTACCAATGACCTTTTGGTAATTTCCCATTTATTATATTCTGATTTTGTTTTAAAAATAAATCAAAAATAATATCTTATTTATTTATTTAAAATAACATTTATCTTAAATAAATAAATAAATAAAACACTTTAATTATTTATTTCCACAGAGTTTATTTTGGGCTTATTAAACTCATATTCATTTTGGGCTTGTTCTAAGTGTGTGACCCTGTAGGTTCACATAACATTGGTAGTGGGCCTAAATCTCTATTTAGGCTTTCAAGTCATAAGTGGCCTCTAGCAAGACATTATGACTACCCAAGTCATGTGAAGTCAATAATCTGACATAACCTAATTATAGTGAATTTTATCATCCCTTTATCATATGATATCTTAATTGAACATAAGGCATAGAATGTCATCCTTATATAGTTCAATTTTATGACTTGATTCCAAGTAGAATGAAAATGATAACTCTTTATCAATTCATTTCAGCATGGCTATGCATTTTCCTTCAGTCTATCTTATCAAGGGGCCCTATAGAGATGGAACAACAAGAACGAGGGAATTGGACCTTAGAAGATATCAAGGGAGCTTTGATGGATGATATGAGGGCTATAATGCAAGATGAATTGAGACAAGCATTATCTGGACTGATGCAACCTACTGCTACTATCATACCACCACCTATAATTGAGCAACCACCTACTGCTATAGCTATCCCATTAATTGTAGATGCTCCACCTGTTGCCAATAATGTGAGGGGGCAACCTGTTGTTAGAAATCCGCCTGCTATTGATGTGAAGTTGGAAGATGTTGAGAAATACATGGTAGAGAAAAAAAAGAAAGAGTCACTTGAACTGTTGCAAGACTGTCAAGACCTAAACTGGGAGTCATGACCGACGCTAGAAAACAGAAATTCTTTCGAATTTAAAAACCATAGCAAGCCTTAAAAATAAAAGCACATGTAGTAACTAAATAAAAAGTATGACTAAATTAAAATTTTCAAATTATATATATAAATATAAATACTCAATATCCTTTCATAAATAAAAGATGATCATGCAATATACTGGATACAAAGTATCAAGAATAAAATAATACTCTTTTGATACTTTAACACTACTACTGTAGTTTTTAGAATACAAATTAGAGTTTAAATATACATTTACGTAAAATAGCTGGGATGGAAGAACACCGACAAAGAGCTCTACTACTAAGGTCTGACAATATAAGATCTCTTGAAAAAAAAAATAATTTGAGTGAATTATTATAATATATATACATGCAATCTAAACCATAAATAGTCAGGCATTTATATATATATATATATATATACATATACATACATTTCACAAAAATGCCAAACTCTGCTTTTATATATCTAATAAATGCAGAAAATGTTTATTTAAATAATTGAAGGATCTAATAGAACCCTATTTAATTGCAACCTCAAACAAAAACATCACTCTAGCCATACAGGCTCACTTAATTCCAAATCAATTCACTTATTCCATTTGGACAGTAGACTAGCCCCGAGACACTAAGTCAATCGAGCTCCATCAGTTTGACTGTTAGTGTTATTGGCCTCGAGACACTAGGTCAACTGAGCTCCAACAATCACATTACTCAATCAATTCAATCAAATGTCACCTCAAATAAGTTAGTAAATCAACCTTAAAATCTATTATACCGGTACGTACTTGATCCTAGTGCTACCAACTAGGTAGCACGTTCTATTGATATCCTTCAATTAAAATTAAACATACATTTGGAAAATAAATAATGCATAATAACCTTCATAATAACAAAATAAACCATATATATACCAGAAATATACCTAAAATAATACCAGAAATATACCTAAAATAAACTAAGTATATTTCAAGTATATATATGTTAAATAAATTCGAAATCAACTATAAAAATATACCAATTAAAAACCAATAGTATACTAAAACATTCTAAGTATATAAATCAAAAATATAACATGCATTGATTTTGAAATATATAAAAAATATACTATAAATATACCTAATTATATAACATGCATATATCAAAATAAATCCTAAATATACCAAAGATATACTTGTAAGCACCCAATTTCAGGATGCAATTGTGCATAATTACGACGTAAGCCCTATGATGAAATTCATTCAAAAAATTGAAGTTAGTTGTCGATTTTCTGGACTTTAAGGACTAAATTGCAATGTTTTTTAGGGTTTGATTGTAAATAAGTCAATTTTTCAAGGGTCTTTTAGTAATTAAAAGTAAAAAAAAAGAGTTGGCATTTAATGCTGATCGACATTAATGTAATGTCGATCGACATTGCACAATGCCGGTCGGCATTACACAATTTTGACACGTAAAAGTTAAATTTTTCATGTATTTTTATTGATTTTTTAGCGTTTTGATTGGTTGAAAATTCAAATTTTATCTTTACAATTATCTGATAAGGTTGTTTAAACGCAAAAGGTTTTTTTTGAAATCAAAGAAAAATAAATGCTATCTGATCAAATAGGTCTATTCCTCCTTTGGAGGAAGTTCAGTATGCGCAGACTCTGCATTTAAAAGTAGAGTCTGCATGCGTGCGTAGAGGAGGAGGATTTTTTTTCTAGAGAATTTTTACACACAGAGAAAAAAAACGCAGAAACCCTAAAATTTAGATGTGAACAATACATCGCACACACCCTGGTCTTTCAAAAGAAACCCTAATTTTGGATACTGTTAGTGTCTTTAAAAGCAATCAAGTCCTAGTCCAGAATCAACAAACAATTCAATTTCAACAGTGAAAATCCTAATCTGAGGGGCCAAAAAAGGGCATTTGCATAGCATTTAAATCATCAGTGTTTTTTTTATGTCATTTTTATTCTTTTGCAATTTTTTTATTATGTTATTCTCTTTTTAATTGTTTAATTTCACTACTAATCTGATTGCTTATTTTTTTGTTATGTGCATGTGGATTGAGGAGGATACTGCCTATATTTAAATTAAGCAAAAGGTCCATGGAATGCCATGGAAGAGTCTATATTATTTCTCAATAGGATTTAGGATTTATTTATTTATTATTTTTTCATTTTTGGTGTTTTATGTAGTTATTTTAATTTCTGAGTGTATAATTATTTAATCTTAATTTTGTACGTAGTTTGTAATAGCCCCAATAGTGGGAATAATGAAAAATTTAATTTTCTGTACTTTAAAATCGATTAGTAATTAGGTTCAATTGGGTAAAAATCAATTAAAATCAATGGTGGTAGTAGCTTAAATTAGGGTTTGCATGTAATTAATTTAGGGTTTTTTTTTGAAAATCACTATAATATTTATTTGATCCATTTGTGTTTTATTTGTTTTGGGCTTGTTTTTTATGTTTTTATCCTTTTGGGCCCCAAGCCCACGTTTAGGTCTAACCCGCTTAATAAATGGGCTTAAAAAAATGATTTAGGTTTTTTTTATAATTAAAATCAATTTAGGCCCATTAGGTTAATTAGATTTTAGGCTCACTTAGTTAATTAAAACTTGTCTAGACTTAGCTCAGCCCACTTAATTGTATGTCTTTTAAAATAAATAGACCTAGGTACACACTTAACTTAAAATAAAACCAAGTTAGACTTAGGCCCACTAATTTAATTTTTCTTTAAAATTGAATAGACTTAAGCCCATATCTTAGAAAGACTAAAAGATAGATTTAGGCTCATTAATTAATAAAATGTAGGCCCACTTTTATTCTATTTCACTTGTAAATAAAATGTAGATTTAGCAAACTTTTTAATAAAATTAACATAGTTTAGACTTAGGGACAACGTGATCTTGAGTGCATTTTTACTTTTAATTTTATTGACTTTTTGCCTTTTTGGGTAGATGGATGTTAATTAGGGTTTAATAAAATTGCATGTAATTAGAGGATGAAATAATCATTTATAAAATTATTCTAAATGAACATGAGACTAAGAGAAGTTAGTATTCCGTATCCAAAATCTGTTGGTTGTGGTGCTAATTTTCTTTTAGAGAATCGAGTACCATCAATCAAATTGTCCTAGTTATTACCTTAGGTGGCGACTCCTCATCTCCACGCCATGTCTTTGTGATAGTGGGTTAGTGTGTTCTCTAAGGCCCTAAGCCTAAACAGTGTCATGGTTGCTAAAATCTTGGACGTGCTCTAAACCCCACCGTCTATAGTGGCGACTCCACTAGGGATAAGAGATACTGATTCTACTTGTCTTCTTTAGAATTGTTTTATTGATTATTATTTCATTTTTGCATTCATTCTGCATGTCCCTACTAAATTCATGGCATTGGTTTATGATTCCATGATTCCACTAGCTTCATGGAGTTATAGATTGGCTAACCATCACTCTTAGCCTTAACTCGGTTCAAAAGAGATTACTAGGCTCATCTGACCAGAGTCTATAACCCAAGTCCCTAAGAGGGGTAATCTTCTCTCGAGTTGGTAAAGGATGCTGGGCCCCTTTGACCTTGGCCTATAACTCAAAGTCCATAATGGAGGGCATCTTGCTATGGGAACCTTAACTTTTCACTGGACCCTAACCACATACAATGGCCTAGTTACTTCCCCTAGGATCTTCACCTAAAGTGCTTGTTTGTTTGAATTTCCATGAGGTATTTCTATTTATAAAAGCCCAGGCCTATACCTTTGAAGCTCATTCAGGCTAATAAGGATTAGGCTAGACCTTTATATTTAGAAATGCTGCTTCTGTGATTTTTCTTTTTAAGAGAGATTTGGCATGCATGTCAGCTCTTAATATCCCCTGTTGATATGAAGGCCAAGACCAAAAATCCTAGGAAAAGAAACTCACCATTGAACACGTGTGTGGGAGTAATAAGGTTGGAAGGTTTATGCTTGCATGTTGCTTGTTGATTGCTTCTTGATACTTGCTACTTACTAAGTACTTGCCTACTACTTGTTGCATAGCACGTGCATCATGCATACATGCATACATACAGTCCATGCATCATACTAACACCTTGTTTTACAACCATTATAGATTCATCTGGGTCTTCTTGTGTCTGGGGATGAAGAGGTGGCGGATTGACCAAAGTTGATTTAAATTTAGAGTCCATAGCTCAAAGCATTCTTTATAGATTGGAGAGACTAGAGGGGAGTCCAATCAATCCACTATTTCTAGAAGCTGAACCAGCTCAGACTGAACAGACTGAAATGGAACAACAGCTAGAGATGTGGACCTTAGAGGATGTTAAGGGAGCTTTGATGGATGACATGAAAGCTATGATGCAAGATGAACTAAGAAAGGCCCTGACTGGACTTATGTAACCTATTATTGGACAACCACCTGCTGTTGTTATTGAACAACCACTTGCTATTGTTATTGAACAACCACCTGCTGCTACTATTGAATAGCCACCTATTGTAGGAGCTCCACTTGTTGCTGTAGCTCCTCCACCTATTGCTAACAATGCTGGGGGGCAACTTGCTCTTAGAAATGTGCCTACTACTAATGTGAGAATGGAGGACATTGAAAACTACATGGTAGAAAAGGCGAAGAGAGAATCACTTGAATTGGTTTAAGACCTTGAGTCTAAGCAGATGCAAGCATTGACTCAGAAAATGTCTAAGATGGAAGAGCTAATTAGAGGACAAGGAATGGGGTATTCTTTTGACTCTGATGACATACTGCAAATGGAGGGAGATAAGCTACCTGAAAAATTCAAAATGCCTCAACTATAAAAGTTTGATGGGAGAGGAGATCCAAGGATCCATTTAAGTCAATACACCACAACCATGAGCACTAATAAAGCACCATTATTAGTAGTTGCTAGACTGTTTATACTGTCCCTGGAAGGAATGGCTATAAACTGGTACCATGGGTTAGAAAAGTCTGTTAGAGCTGACTGAAAGGAACTATGTACTGCATTCTTAAAGCAATATGATTATAACACTCGATTGGAAGTGTCAATTAGGGATTTGGAGTTGACTAAATAGAAATCAAATGAGTCTTTTTCTGATTTCTTAACTAGTTTCATGAATAAAGCAGGGATGATGAAAAATAAGCTTACTGAGAATGACCAAGTTAGAATGATAGTTCGTAATGTGTCACCTAATTTGGTCAAGAGGCTATAGATGATGAATCCAAAAACCTTTGTGGATTTGTATGATGATGGGTTATAAGTTAAGGAAATTGAGAGTGAGAAAACAAAACTGTTAGAGGCTCAGGAACTCAAAACTACCCAACTGAGGGCATATAACAAGGAAGTACTAGCCGAGCTGTAGAAGTGCGTGCAGTTCAGTAACGCTGAAGGTTCTCTAACTTTAACCAACCACTCTCCGAAGTCCTATAAAGGCTAATCCAAAAAGGCCTACTTTGACCTTTAACCTTTTCCAAACCCCCAAATCCAAATCTCCCTGGCTATGATCCAAACAGTTACTGCAAGTTTTATCAAGTAGCTGGCCATTCCATAGATACCTGCATTCACCTAAAACATAAGATCCAAAACCTGATAGACTCCAAAAAAATCACTGACCTTGAGAAATCCAATTCCAACCTAAACACCAGAAATAACCCATTCCTAGATTATCGAAACGTTCCACCATTAGCCACCTTGGTGATCAACTCAGGGGTTAGTGAAGAAGAAGTGCTAAGCTCCTTTGAGGACCTCAACCTTATACCCAATGAAGAACCTTTTGGACAGCCATAAAGAGGAGTAGAAGATTTATTGAGCTAGCCCTCAGGCAAGTTTGATTACAAAGTATTCTACTCGAAACCACCCTTTGTTGATATTCCTATTGAATTAATTGAGCCCTCATGTTGGGGAGATGAGTTTGATGATAAGCTAGTAAAAAAAGAGCCTGAGATTCCCGAGCAGTCGCTAAGAGGAGTTGAAGATCTATTGGGACAACCTTCAAGTAAGTTTGATTACAAAGTGTTCTATTCTAAACCCACTTCTACTGACATCCCGATTGAATCAATTGTGCCGATAGGATGGGGTGATGAGTTTGAAGAAGATGAATTCTTAACCTTAGAAATGTCCCAAGAAGAGGTGGAAGAGCTGTTAAGCTAACATACGGACAAGTTGAGGGAGTTGAAAGGAAAAGAAACATGCACAATGGAAGTGTGGAAGGATGGGAAAAGAGACTGAATCATTGGAGTTATCGACATCTGGTATGACTCTAATAAAGAAAGCCCAGGCAATTTTGATGTATGAAGTGATACTTCAATGTGAATCATGTTACTAGAAGTGGGAGGAATTACCGGGCAGCAGAAACGCAAAATGAAAGATTAGCAGAAAGGGAAGAAATAGAAGATGTAGAAGTAGAGGAAGGACAGAAAGAAGACCTGATCCTAGAACAACTCAAGAAGGCTAAGGCAAATGTTAGCATTTGGGAATTACTGATGCATTTATGTAGCTATAAAAGGGCTCTTATCAAAGCTTTATCAAACATGAGCATTGAAACAGCCGCTACTCCAGAAGTTATGGTGGCAAAGGTTACAGAAAAGAAACATGGGCTAGTAGCATTCTCAGATGATGACTTGCCTTTGGAGGGAAGAAATCATAACAAGGCATTATTTATCCCAGCTGAAGTAAAAGGGAAGAGAACCAACTTTTTGAAGGTGGATGATGGTTCAACTATAAATGTATGCCCACTAAAAATCCTACCTAATTTGGGTCTGAAAGTAGATGACTTGACGGCTTCAAACCTCATAATTAGAGCTTATGATGACAGTACTAGGAATGTGGAGGGAACATTTCAGGCTTTGGTCAAAACAGGGCTTGTAGAGTCAACTGTTGAATTTACTGTACTGGACATCCCTGTTACCTATGCCTTGCTATTGGGAAGGCTGTGGTTTCATGCCCTGGGAGGAGTACCTTCAACAGTGCACCAGAAAATAAAATTCCATCATGAAGGAGATGTCGTGACAATAGAAGCTGGAACTAATGCAGCTGCGGCAACCATACTTGATAAATAGAAGCAAGTGTGTGTTCCGCTTGGTTTTCAAGTTACTGGAATATTTGATGAGATGGATCCCATGGTTGAAAAAATGATGGAAAGCATGAATTATCGACCTGGACAAGGGCTCAGGAAGAATGAACAAGGAAGTCCTAAGCCCTCGAACATTAAAACCCAGGACCATATGAAGGGTTTGGGATATACTGAGGCAGGATCGATTAGTTGAAGAGCAAAGAACAAGGAGAAAGCGAAAAGAAATAAGCCCTTGGGAAGGATTGGACCACTAAGTGAGAATTTCATCAAGCTAGGGAAAGACAAGTATTATCTGGGCACCAAAGAATTTGTTAATATGGTTGGAAAAGATGTCCCTGGGTTTGAGATCTTCAAGGAGCAGATTGTGAAAAGCCTAGTGACCAGCAATAAAGAGGAAATCATGAAGCAAGTAACTAAAAGGATGGGTGATGATGTTGTTGAGGAGCTGCTGTGTTTGCCACCTGAGGAGGAACCACCCCAAGACTTAGCTATTGTCATTAGTGATAGTTTCATTGATGTTTTTTTTATAAAGAAACTGATGTGATAACATCTGGTCTTTATGCGGACAAAGATGCTATTTTTCCTATGGTCAATGATATGAATGCTGGTTGTGCTTACTTGTGTTATGTGCATCCTGATAGTTCTATGCATTATGTTTTTGATTAGTCATGCATGTTTGACATTAATTTAATTCAATTTAATTCATTTAACATGGGCACAAATGATAATCCAAAGAACATTTCTATATCACATGATGTAACTCTTTAAGAGAGAAAAAATTTTGAGAGAATATTAACAAAAAGAAAGGTAGTATTCTCTTGGACTTACGAAGACATGCCATGTTTTAATAGGGAAATAGCAGAGCATCACATTCCAACTCATTTAGAAACCAAGCCGGTTAAACAAAAATTGCGCAGATTAAGACCAGAATGGATAGAAAAGATAAGGGAGGAAATTACCAAGTAAATACAGGCTAACTTCCTAGAAGTAGTAAACTACCCTCAATGGCTAGCAAACATAGTACCTATTCCTAAGAAAGATGGCAAAGTATGAATGTGTGTAGATTTTAGGGATATGAACAAAGCCTGTCCAAAAGATGACTTCCCGTTACCTCACATTGATGTAATAGTGGATAGCGCTATAACAAGTGCAATGTATTCTTTTATGGATGAATTTTTCGGGTATAACCAGATCATGATGGCAGTCATGGATAAGATTAAGACAACTTTCATCACAAAATGAGGGACCTATTGTTACAAGGTGATGCCTTTTGGATTGAAGAATGCAGGTGCAACTTATCAAAGAGCCACTACTGCACTTTTCCATGATATGATGCATAAGGAGGTTGAAGTGTGTGTGGATGACATGATGGTCAAATCAGAGACAAGAGGAGGACATTTTAAAGCCTTAGACAAGTTCTTAGCCTGAATTGAGAGGTACAACTTGAGACTTAACCCGAAGAAGTGCATTTTTGGGGTTACTTCAGGTAAACTTTTTGGACATATAGTGAGTAGCCAAGGAATTAAAGTGGATCCGAATAAAGTGAAAGCTATCTAGGAAATGACGACACCAAAGACATAGAAAGAAGTAAGAGGATTCCTTAGCAGATTGCAGTATATTAGTAGGTTTATCTCAAAAATCACTAACATGTGTGACCTTATCTTTAAGCTCTTAAGGAAAGATTAGCCGGTTAAGTGGAATGATGATTTTCAGAAAGCTTTTAATAAGATCAAGGAGTATCTTGTTAATCCACCTATTCTGAAACCACCTAAACAGGGTAAGCCATTGGTTTTGTACTTGGCTTTAGAAGAGGATGCAATGGGGGCAATGTTAGCATAAGAAGGGTCAGATGGAATAGAGCACGCAGTGTACTACTTGAGCAAGAAGTTTCTACCATACAAGGAAAAATATGATTTAGTAGAAAAGACATGTCTGATTATGATTTGGGTTATGAGAAAATTGAGGCATTATTTTCAATCTTACAAGGTTCAAGCTGTTTCAAGAATAGACCCTCTAAGGTATCTATTTCAAGCAACGACTTTAACTGAAACAATGTCTCGATTGTTGGTACTCTTAACTAAATTTGATATAGAGTACATTACTATAAAGGTAATCAAGGGAAGAGTAGTAGTAGAATTCTTAGCTCAGAATGCAACCAAAGATGAAGAGCAGTCGAATTTGGAGTTTCTAGATGAGAACTTAGCAGTTGTAGAGCACTGGGAATGGAAACTTTACTTTGATGGAGCTGTAAACAACAAAGGAGCTGGATTAGGAGTGATTCTTGTTACACTAGAAGGAGAAACCATACCAATGGTAAAGAAATTGGATTTCAAGGTCACAAACAATATGGCTGAGTATGAAGCATGTATCTGTGGGATTGAGGCAGCTAGAGCAAAAGATTTGTTGGTTTATGGAGATTCAATGTTAGTCATCAATCAGGCAAATGAAGAATGGGAGGTAAAAGAGGAAAGGCTGAAGCCTTATATCTTCTATGTGAAAGCCTTAATGAAGAATTTCACCAAATGTCTCTTTATCCATCTATCCAGAGACGATAATCAGATGGCGGATGCACTTGTAACACTTTCTTCAATGTGGGATAGTGCAACTGGGTTGGTTATGAAATCTTTAATGATCATGAAGTCTATAGCACTGTGTTATGGGGGTGAGCAGATTATGAATGTTCAAATGGGGCTCGAAGAAAAGCCTTGGTTTTATGATGTCCAGAGGTTCATTGAAAAGAGAATTTATCCAGATGAAGCAACCTCAAAAGAAAGATATGCTCTTCATGTTCTTGCATGTAACTATGCAAGTCATGATGGGGTATTATACAAAAGAATGCCAAATGGGATGCAACTTAGGTGTCTCAAAAAGGATGAAGCTGAAGAGGTGATACAAGAGATTCATGCAGGGGCTTGCGGTTCTCATATGAATAAGATGATTCTAGCTAAGAAAATACTCAGACAAGGGTATTATTGGATGACTATGGAAAAGGATTGTATCAGGACAATAAGACAATGCCATCAATGTCAGATCCATAGGAATCTTAGTCACATGCCTCCAATAGTGCTGAATAGTTTATCATCCCCTTGGCCCTTTACAACATGGGGAATTGATATCATAGGAGAAATAAGATCGACAACATCAAATAGGCATAAATACATAGTGGTGGCAATTGATTACTTTTTAAGATGGGTAGAGGTAGAATCTTTCAACACTCTGAAAGCAAAACAGATGGCACGATTCATCGAGAAGAGCCTTATTTACAGATATAGGGTTTCACATCATGTTGTGACAGATAACGGGGTTCAATTTCAATTAGAAACAGTAGAGTTGCTATAAAAGTATGGGATTTAGCACCATAAATCTTCACCTTATCGCCCTTAGGCTAATGGAGCAGTGGAAGCGGCTAGCAAAAATGTCAAGAAAATCCTTTCTAAGATGGTTAAAACCTACAAGGATTGGTCTGAATATCTTCGTTTTGCCTTATGGGGATATAGAACTACAGCTCGAACTGCCACAAACCAAATACCATTCTCATTATCATATGGTTGTGAAGCAGTTTTGCCCATAGAAATTGAGATTAAGTCCTTAAGAGTAGTCATGGAAGCTAAAATAACTGAGAATGAATGGGCGCAAAAAAGATATGATCATCTAATATCTCTAGATGAGAAAAGGATGGATGCTTTATTCTATACTCATATATATCAGAGAAGGATAGTAAGGGCATTCAACAAGAAGGTTAAGCCTGGGAAGATCAAAGCTGGAGATATAGTGCTGAAACAGTCTAGAGCCATGGTGTTCGATCCGAGAGGTAAATTTAGACCAAATTAGGAAGGACCACACTTGGTCAAATTGGTCTTACCTAAAGGAGCTGCTAAGATATCAGATCTTAAAGGGAATGAGTTTATGGAACCTGTCAATCTGGATCGCCTCAAGAAGTACTACCTGTAAAAAAAAATGAATAAAAGTAGAATAAAGAAAATAAAGTCTGTTGGCTAGAAAACTTGCAAAGGCTAGTCAAGCAAATGTTAGGACATTCCCACTGTTAAGAAAACCCACAAAGGGCTAGTCAGGCAAAAATTAGGGAAATAAAATGTGAGTGAAAAATATTCAGTTAGAAAATTCGTGACGACTAGCTGATAATAAGAGTTATATCATGTGATGTATTAAATGTACTCATTTTAGCCCTAATTAATGAATGAAATTAAAATTGAAGTTTTGTTAAACTTTGTGTATCCTTTTTTTATTATAAAGCATAAGTACTTAAAAGGATAACAAAACATAAGAAAGCCTAAAACTAGCTCTATGAGACCATTCTATCTAATGATGTCTTTGTTTCTTCCTTTGTGACCCATCATACAAAGCTTGAGTTCTCTTGTAACTAGAAAATCCTTGTGGTTCTGTCTTTTTGATAACAACCCAAGTTTTGTAATCATCATCAGTAGTAACATTCGCATCCAGGTGTATGTTCCGTTCAAAGGCTATATAAGGCCACAAGCTCCTAATCTTATCCAGAGAATCTTGTCTCAAAGGAAAGCCTTCAAAGTCAGTCAGAACAGTAACGATGAACTGAGGGCGACCATATTGACGACAAAGGTGTCAAGGGGTAAAAAAGGTAGAGAAGTGCAGCCTGGGAATAGGAACACAGTGCTCATACAGCTCAATAGTCATGAACTTCAATCTCCACCAAGGGCAGACCTATGTAATCTCAGCATCTGACATCTTCTTCAACCAGTCAACCCATTGGTCCATAGAACATTTGTCCTTCATTCTTAAAGGACGAGATTGTAGCTGATGAGGTTGATAAGTCAAAGGATTGAGGGGTACATTAAGTAAGCTTAGCTTTTCCTGTAACCAAATATAAAAAAAAATGATATAAGAATAATAAAATAAAAGCTCGGTAAGTTGAAAACCTGAAAGGGTGGCTTAGGCAAAAGTTAGGGTAAGCTTGCTAAGCTGAAAACCTGAAAAGGTGGCTTAGGCAAAAATTAGGGCAAAAATAAAAGTTTTGGTTACACACCTAAAGAAGAAGTAAACTACTTGAGAAATTGTTATGAGTTTTGAAACCGTCGAGCCCAATGATGGTCTCAGTAAGGATAACTGGCATAGGATTAGCTCCAAGCTCTACCTGTTCCAAAATACCGACAATCCATGTATCGGCACCACCATGGTGAGAAACTAGCAAAAATTGAGCATATAAATAGAAAGCAGTTGTTCTAGTCTAAGAAGCAGTGTTCTTATCCCGACCCCACAGATGGTGATCAGAGAAGAAAGATTGATGGTCCCAGGGTTATGCGTATACATGTAAATATCAACTGGGGGCAAATCAAAGAATGTAACCAATTTTCTAAGAAATTGCATCTCCAAATCAGGAAGGGCTATCATAGCAGTTGAGTGTAATGTGCATCCCATAATAACAGTAAACTCTTCAATCATTAGACAAAGCTCTTGCCCATTCAACCTGAATACATGGTTCTTGACATCCTAAAAGGTAGAAGCAAAATGTAGGAGAGTGTTATCGATAGTTAGGTGCTGAAGAGATTTTAGGGATTTGATGTGGAAAGGTTAAAGCTTATTCCAATCATCACCATTGAGACTTTGAAGAAATTTCTTCATTGTTTGAAGGGATGCTTGGGTCATGATGAGGGTATAGAGAATGAAGGAGAATACCCCTTGAATAGTCTTATATAGGGAAAGAAGATGAGTTCATATAGGAAAAGGATTTTGATAGTAAAGAAAGATGTGGATAAGGTGATAAAATTTGAGAAGGATTGGGATAAATAGATAATTGGGAAGATAATCCATTCTTTTAATTATTTATTTATCCAATATTATCTATCTTGGAAAAGGATTAAGATAAATGGATAATTAATTAAAAAAGATAATGTTGATTAACCATTTTTTTAATTAGTTATTCAAAAAAAAAATCTATTAAAGTGCAAAACACTATTTTAGTCCTATCTAACAGTGTTCGAGACAGTACAGGAATAAAAATAGTAGTACAATAAAGAGTAGTTAGATATAGACACCTATAAAGTCAGGAATACAAAAACTCTAAATCATTCATCTCGTGCTCTGGTATCAGGCCATGGACTCCATCCTCTGGTAAGGTCATCATGATGATGAGTGTCTAGAGATCTAGCAGATGAAGTCCCATCACTATATGGATCAAAGCCCAAGTCTGCAAGCTGCTGATGAAGCATCTCATTCTCCCACTCTAGACCGCTGGAATAGCTTTGCATACACAGAAAACACCATATCATATGCATTACATGCATAATATGTATACATTTGCATTGCCTCAGTGAGGGCGCTTACCTGCCAACTGTCTGTAACCTACATCATAAATAATCTCTGAGATGAGGCAAGTCCGTATAGATACTCTGCCTGTGTTCGGGGAATCTATTTTATAAAATTTTATTAATATCAATGTCAAGTGTACAACTCCATGCAAGAAATAAAGCAAACAGACTCACATGAGAAGCATCTGGTGGATAAAAGCTAGGAAGCTGAGCATCACCAAACTGCATCTGTTGCTCAACTGGACCCTGAATAGTGGGAGCCCAGTAGAACATAGACTTATTTGGAAGAGAGACATCACTAAACGTAGCACCGATAAAGGCCCTATCATGACTAGACCTAATGTGTTGAGCATGATGATCAGGACTAGGTTTGGGCTCAGGGTCCTCAATATCTGGAGCAATCTCTGTCTCTGGAGCAATCTCTGTCTCCTCATCCACATCAACAAAAGAGTGAACCTCCTTAAATTGTAAAGAGAAGAAGTGAGTCATAGGTTTTAGAAACAGAAGCTAAAATAATAAGAAATTACCTCATCATTGTCAATAGGAACATGCTCTAAGAGGCTCTCGCGGATAAACTGTTGATAATGTCAAGAATGCTTAAGAAAATCTGAGGTAACATATCCCTATAGTGCATCCCTCAGCTCTGAACCTATAAGATGCGAGCTACAGAGCATAAAGGAAGGGACATCAGATGGAATGCGACGTCGAGAAGGGCCAGAAGACCAGTGATATACTTGCTCCCCTAGATACCACATTAGATAGCCATAATTATAAAGTAGGATCCTCATAGGCTCTAAGCGAGCTACAGTCGCCATGAAATCATATCACTGGATGTCCTCAGCACCTTCTAACCAATCAGAGTTTATCTGCAATTTATGTAAATTAAGTCTAATTTCTATTAAACTGTAGCATACTAATGATTTTATTTTTCCTTACCAGGTGCCACTCGACAGTGTTCAACTGATCAAGGTACGTCTGCAAAGTGTTCCTATTGCTAGCAAGGTGAGAAGAACCCCATCTCATCATCAGAGGAAAGGTCCTATCAGAACTGATAGCATTAAAGCCTCAAATCAGCCCGATCTCTATGCTCCAAATCTGGAAAAGAGAACATGTTAGAAAAGGCAAAGAAGAGCAAAAATATAGAGATCAAATGAAAGAAAACATACATGCAAGACGTGCCAAAAGCCACACATTGTGACAACACCTCTACAGTCAGTGTCTAATCTATAATAAATATAAGCAAGTGCAGCAGATCCCTAATCTAAAGTGGCAACTTGGTCCAAGTCACAAAGAGGACCCAATAGAGCGATACTAACCTCATGACCAATCTCACAAAAGAGGGTTGTGCCTAATAATATCAAGAGGAAACACCTCGCCTTACGAATAATCTGATGAGGAGTCGAAGTAGGAAGGCGTCTGAATCCCTCAACTAATGACGAAAGAAGAACGTTCTTCCGATTCTTCCATAATGGGGCAAACCCAATCAAGTCTCGCACGTACTGACTCCGTGCATGCTTTGGAAGACTACAATTATTGATTTCAAATGGAACTAGGGATCCTCCAAAGGCAATCCCGGTGATAGCAGAGAAGCTCATAGGAGAAATGGTCAGCTCACCCACATGAGTATGAAAAGTGTGGGTAGTATCCATCCATCACTCGATTAAAGCAAATAAAGAATAACGGTTAGATCGGCCTCGAATAGTCAGAAGTGCAGCAATGAAATGCCTAAATCCAGAAGCCTAAATTAGACGTGTCACCTACTCCGGCAGACCATGAAACAATTCCCGAGCTAGATTGAAATAGCCCGTGAACTTCATTAAACGCTATTTCAATTTCAAAAAAGAAAATATTGATTAATTAATTGAAAGATTAATTAATTAATCAAAGAATTTAAATTGAAGGATTTGATTAGTTAATTAATTAATTAATTAATTGCCTTTTTAGTTAAAAAAATTTTGATCGGTAATGTAGATTTATGCCGATCAACATTAACCCAGTTGATCCAAAGTCTAGAATTTCGACCGGAATTCCAGACATCCGATCCTCCATTTTGACAACCCGGGAGTCAAATTTCATATTTTCAGAGTTAATTTCAATTTTTCATGCATTTTCATATTAATTTCTTATTAATATACATGTCAATGTCAATCTCTACTTTGCAACTAACTCTAATTATTGATTATACTGGTAATATTTTTGCAGAAATAAACAAAAGCAAGAAAAGTTACCCCATTACCCATATCTTTTCTCCTGTGGGTATGTAAATGAGTCAAGGGAAAGATAGTTGAGTCTTCTTGAAGTTCCAGATTATTCTGAGGAAATCGAAGAGGCATAATCCTCTGACATTCTAAAGTCTCAACTCCCTCATATTGTCTGCATGACGAGGAGGCCATAGGATCAGATGGATTGCAAATCGGAGAACAGATGGTGAAGAAATCAAGAAAAGAAAAATCAAGATCAATTGAGAAAAAAAGGGAAGAAGATGAAAAGAATGGGAAGAGAAGTGAAGTGATCAACAAAAGGGAAAGAATATATAAAAGGGAGAATATCCATTTTAATCCTTCTAATTTATTTACTTTTTATCTATCTTTTCTTTCTTGCAATTTAGTCCATAATTGCATTCTGATTAGGAACATGTTCCTAATTAAATAATGACATTCATCAAATTAATAATTCATTGAATTATTAAAATTGCATAATCAATCTATGATTCTGAATCTTCTATCAAATACAAAATACAGAACAAGATTACAAAACTCATTTTTTTTGCATTTTACATGCATGATTTCAATCAAAGGTTTCATATGCTGCACAGTAGCTATGATATGAATTTCAAATCATTATGTTTTGTGCTGCACAATAGTCATAACCTTCATTATGTTATGTACTGCATAGCAGTTATGACATAAACTTTCAAATTCCTTATTGCTAGACATTCCATAGGAGCAAGTTTTTATTTCAATTACACTAGACATCCCACAGGAAATATAGTGTGCATTGTTAGACGTCCCACAGGGAATATAATAAAATTCAATTCAATTACACTAGACGTCCCACAGGGAATATAGTGTGCATCGTTAGACGTCCCATAGGGAATATAGTGTGCATCGTTAGACATCCCACAGGGAATATAACAAAATTCAATTCAATTACACTATACGTCCTACAGGGAATATAATGTGCATCGTTAAATGTCCCATACGGAATATAGTGTGCATTGTTTGATGTCCCACATGGAATATAACAAAATTCAATTCAATTACACTAGATGTCCCATAGGGAATATAGTGTTCATTATTAGACGTCCCATAGGGAATATAACAAAATTCAATTTAGTTACACTAGACATCCCACAGGGAATATAATGTGCATCGTTAGATGCCCTATAGGGAATATAAAGAAATTCAATTCATCTACACTAGACATCCCACAAGGAATATAGTGTGCATTGTTAGACGTCCCATAGGGAATATAACAAAATTCAT
This sequence comes from Mallotus nudiflorus, assembly GCA_947683625.1. Lineage (NCBI taxonomy): Eukaryota > Viridiplantae > Streptophyta > Magnoliopsida > Malpighiales > Euphorbiaceae > Mallotus > Mallotus nudiflorus. Next base: position 1,815,888 of record CANTUR010000187.1, on the reverse strand, counting down.
TATCGCTAGATGTTCCACAGGAACTATAGCAAGTTTTCAACTTAACATCACTAAACGTCCCACAGGGAATATAGCGAAACTCATTTGCACAAAGTCCACTAGACGTTCCACGGGAAATATAGTGCGACTTATCAAACACTATACCTTGCTTAATAATTTGAGCATCAATCCATCACTTAGGATACAATTAAGTGTCCTAATTTCTTTCTTTCAAAATTGTGTGCTTCTATTGCTTTGCCACAATTTTTCAAGCAAACAGCGACAAAGGGGGGCAGCTGTAAGCACCCAATTTCAGGATGCAATTGTGCACAATTGCGACGTAAGCCCCTATGATGAAATTCATTCAAAAAATTGAAGTTAGTTATCAATTTTAATGGACTTTAAGGACTAAATTGTAACATTTTTTAGGGTTTGATTGCAAATGAGTCAATTTTTTAGGGGTCTTTTGGTAATTAAAAGTTAAAAAAAAGTTAGCATTTAATGCCGATCTACATTAGTGTAATGGTGACCGACATTACACAATGCCTATCGGCATTGCACAATGCTGACCGACATTGCATAATGTAGATTGACATTACACAATGACGATCGACATTGTATAATGCCGACCAGAATTGCACAATGTCGGTCGACATAACATAATTTTGACTCGTAAAAGTTGATTTTTCACGTATTTTTATTATTTTTTAGTGTTTTAGTTGGTTGAAAATTCAAATTTTATCTTTACAATTATTTGATAAGGTTGTTTAAACGTAGAAGGTTTTTTTTTGAAATCAAAGAAAAACAAACGCTATCTGATCAGATAGGTCTGTTCCTCCTTTGGAGGAAGTTCAGTATGCACAGACTCTGCATTTGAAAGTAGAGTTTGCATGCGTGCGTAGAGGAGGATTATTTTTTGGCAGAGGATTTTTTTTTCTGGAGAATTTTTTTGCACAGAGAAAAAAATACAGAAACCCTAAAATTTAGACGTGAAGAATACCTTGCACACACTTTGGTCTTTCAAAAGAAACCCCAATTTTGGATATTGCCAGTGTCTTTAAAAGTAATAAAGTCCCAGTCCAGAATTAACAAACAATTCAATTTCAACGGTGAAAATCCTAATCTGAGGGGCCAAAAAGGGGTATTTGCACAATATTTAAATCATCAGTGTTTTTTTATGTCATTTTTATTCTTTCTATTTTTTTTCTTTTGCAATTTTTTTATTATGTTATTCTCTTTTTAATTGTTTAATTTCACTACTAATCTGATTATTTTTTTTTGTTTTGTGCATATGGATTGAGGAGGATACTGCCTATATTTAAATTGAGCAGAAGGTCCATGGAATGTCATCGAAGAATCTATGTTATTTCCCAGTAAGATTTATGATTTTTTTATTTATTATTTTTTCATTTTCGGTGTTTTGTGTAGTTATTTTAATTTCTAGATGTATAATTATTTAATCTTAATTTTGTACGTAGTTTGTAATAGCCCTAATGGTGGGAATAGTGAAAAATTTAATTTTCTGTACTTTAAAATCGATTAGTAATTAGGTTCAATTGGGTAAAAATTAATTAAAATCAATGGTGGCAGTAGCTTAAGTTAGGGTTTGCATGTAATTAATTTAGGGTTTTTTTAGAAAATCATTGTAATGTTTATTTGATCCATTTTTTTTTGTGTTTTATTTGTTTTGGGCTTGTTTTTTTTTATGTTTTTATCCTTTTGGGCCCCAAGCCCACGTTTAGGTCTAACCCGCTTAATAAATGGGCTTAAAAAAATGATTTAGGTTTTTTTTTTTATAATTAAAATCAATTTAGGTCCTTAGGTTAATTAGATTTTAGGCCCACTTAGTTAATTAAAACTTATCTAGACTTAGCTCAACCCACTTAATTGTATTTCTTTTAAAATAAATAGACCTAGGTCCACACTTAACTTAAAATAAAACCAAGTTAGACTTAGGCCCACTAATTTAATTTTTCTTTAAAATTGAATAGACTTAATCCCATATCTTAGAAAGACTAAAAAATAGATTTAGGCTCATTAATTAATAAAATGTAGGCCCACTTTTATTCTATTTCACTTGTAAATAAAATGTAGATTTAGCAAACTTTTTAATAAAATTAACATAGTTTAGACTTAGGGACAACGTGATATTGAGTGCATTTTTACTTTTAATTTTATTGACTTGTTGCCTTTTTGGGTAGATGGATGTTAATTAGGGTTTAATAAAATTGCATGCAATTAGAGGATGAAATAATCATTTATAAAATTATTCTAAATGAACACGAGACTAAGAGAAGTTAGTATTTTGTATCCATAATCTCCTGGTTGTGGTGCTAATTTTCTTTTAGATAATTGAGTACCACTAATCAAATTGTCCTAGTTATTACCCTGGGTGGCGACTCCTCATCTCCACGCCATGTCTTTGTGACAATGCTTAGTGTGTTCTCTAAGGCCCTGAGCCTAAACATTCTTGGAGCCTAAACAATGTTTAAGAAAATAATAAATGATAAACAAGTTTTCTTAACCTTTCAATTGAATTCTATGTTGTGTTTATATAGAAAAACACTTAAAAATATAGTTTTTGGATGTATAAATCATGTCTCTAATGTTTATAATTGATTTTGAATCAATTCTTAGACTTATGGTAGCTTAAAGGATACTCATAGGCAGCTCACGAGTGAACAGTGCTTGTGAGGGGAAAAAATATATCCGTTGCATCCAAGAATTCCTATTAGATGTTGTTAGTGGTCTACTCATGAGCAGGGTCATGAGCACTCAGCTCGTGAGGGCTACTGCCATATTTTGGCAAAAACATGCTCCAAAGGCTCCATTTAAGGACAACTCATGACCACTTCAAAAGATGCTCATGAACGAGACTAAAGATAATTGATTCAGCCAAAATATTCTTTATAAAAGTTGTGGATAATTTTCTTATATTCCATAAAACTTTCAATCACCTTAATTGGACATCTGTAGCTTAAGATATTGCTAAAATACCAAGAGTTGTGCAAACTAAAATGCAAGCTACATATGCTGACTTCAACTGAAGATTTGCATGCCCAAATGAACTTGGATTTTGACAAAAAAGCTCAATTTAGAAAGATTAAGATGTCTAATTCAAATATAAAGAATCTCATTTTCTTATTTAAGAGCTCTAAATATATCAAAAGTCTTCTTAAATCTTAGAGGTTCAATCAACTCGAAAAGTCACTATTCATCCAAAAGTGTTTATGCTTGGTATATGTTTGGTATATAATTCCCTACACACTTAATTGAAATTATTAGTATAAAAATTGTTTGTCAAAGTCTAAAATTAGGAGTTTAATCATGCAAATGGTCAACAATCTCCCCTTTTTGGCTTTGACAACCAATTTGAAAAGATGATAAATAATAAGTGTGTGTGTGTAAAAAATAAATAAAATGTATAGGCATATTAATTAAAATAGTTCCCCCTTTCAAATTAAATAGATGCAAAATGATAAAATATTTTGCTGCTCCTTAACATGTGCATAAATTCAATATTTATCATGTACCAGAGCATATAAATAAATGAATTATCATAGCATGTATAAGGGTTAAATAAATGTATTCCTTTAACAAATATATTTCTTTATTTCTCCTCCTTTTTGGACATGATAAGAAATTTGAATAAATTTTATTATCCTTCTTGTTAAAAAAATAAAGACAACATAAAAAGTTATCAAGAACATGGCCTAACATAACAAATGATGATAACATGATTATTAAAAAATATGAGACAACATGAAGAAAATAATTTCAAACATATATGCATATAGTGCTACTATAATGCATCATAAAATAGTATATATGGTATATTCAAACATCACATGATCATGTAGAGTTTAACTAGTCAATTAATCATACATAATCATGTGGTACTTGACATATCTGAAACACAATTATTTATCCCCTAAGCACGTAGCTTCTTAACCATCTCCCCCTTTGTTAAAGACAAAAAGAAAAGAGAGAGATATAAGGGGAAATAGACCTAAGGGAGCCAACAATACTAGAGGAAATAAAAGATCAAGAACCAAAATAATGCAAGCAAAGATACTCAAAATCTTTATAGAGTTCATGTCATTTTAAAAGATAAAAATAACCATTCTCAAGAAGAATTTATACATGAATATGAGTTTTGCAGGAATAAACACAATTAATAGTCATACATAAAAAAATGGCATTAAAAAAAGATACAATGATGCGAAAAAGGTAAACTAACAATTTTAAGGCTTAGATACGAAAAATATACGAAAAAGAAAAATAAAAGAAAGAAAGGATTAGCCTTGTGGAGGAGGAGGAGGAGGAGGCCAAGAGCATTGTATGTTATAATGGGCATACAATTGATGAATATCATATTCCATGTGATCCATTCTTAGCTCAAAATGATCAAGTCTAGTATCTACTTGATCAAACCTTGTGTTGAAGTTTGACTCCACTATGGATAGGCGATCAAAGAAACCACTAACCCAAGCGGGCTTATCATTAACACTTTAAGAAGTGGAAGGTCTTTTTGCCCTTTTTCTTTGAGTAGGAGTTTTCTCTTGAGGAATTTCTTCTTCAACAAGAAGAGTGCCTATATGCTCAATATCTTGTTCTTGCTCTACATTAACATCTTCATCTTCTACTTCGTCTTTCCAAAACCAAAAGTTTTTAACAAATTTGAATTGCCTAGAATTTCTCAAGATTTTATCATTACGAAAAGATGGAGGTAATGAAGGAATGTTTCTCAAGTTAATCCCAAAGTAAAGAGCGATCTTAGTGATAAATCCTCCTATACATAAGGCACCACTAACACTATCACTAACTAACCAAAACCTCCATTGAAGCCATCTTTCGAGCTCAACATCTATGCCTTCAACAAGACATCTAAAAAGGAAAAGATCATCAAAGGAAATAGTTTCATTATTTAAGCCTCTAACATGAAAAGAGTAGGTAATAAACCTATGTATATACCAAAGAGATTTTAAAGCCAAATTAGATGCTTTAGTGTGTCCAGCTTTAAAAGTTCTTGCATGAGGTTTAGAATGTTGAGACCAAAAAAGATTAGGAAGCCAAGATGAAATAGGAGAGGCTACACCTCCTTGTTTAAAGTTAAAGATGTTATCAAAGGCTTAAGAAGTAAGGAATCTATCTCTCCTACCCAATCTAAATCTTATGTTATTTATAGGATTTTGCTCATTAAATTGATGAGTTCTTAAACAATAGGAAGCAAGAAATTCATGGACTAAGGTGGGATAGGTAGGAAAATCATTGAAAGTAAAATCATATGAACCCACATTATTAACTAAACTTCTAACCTCATTGTAACAACCCATTTTTTCCAAAGTGGCTTGAGACATATACTTAGAGGAAATAATTTGCCTATCCTTAAAATGAGCAAGCCTTTCCCTAAATTGAATTGAAGTGTATGAGAGAGGAGGTTGCTTCTTAGGTTGATCTTTAGTAGCTATTCTAGAGGAGGAAGAAGCACCTTGAGCAAACTTAGACTTTAGAGCCATGACAAAGGTGAGAAAAGATTGAAAATGAAGAGAGAGTATTTGAAAGAATTTTGTTTTTGTGAAGAAGTTTAATTGAAAATGCAATTAATTAAAAGTGAAAGGAAGATGTTAAGGGCTATTTATACATAAAAAAAATTATAAAAAAGTTCAAAAAGTTAAAAAAAAATTGCAGGTGACCATTTGAATTAATTCAAAAGAAAAGAAAAAAATAACAAAAAAAATATAATCAAATTGCATCCAGACCGTTGCTTATGAGCGGTTCACGAGCGGTCCACTCGTGAGCAATACTGGATGCTCAGACCGCAATGGTCATGACCTTAATGGCTCATGATGAAAATTTCAAAATGGTCCTTGTACTTTCAAATCTGTTATAACAAAGTCCAAAAAAGGTGACAAATAGGTCCTTGATCATAAAATTAATTATACAATTAAAATAAATGATAGTTAAAAACAAATATTTTTGACATATATAAAAAAATCAAAGAGAAATTTTTGTAAATATGTAAATTACATATATATATATATATATTTGAAAAAATTAAAATGAATTTAAAAAAAATTGGAAACCAAAAATAAACTAAAAATATACAAAGCATGAATTTAGGATATATATATATATATATATATATATATATATATATATATATATTTTCAAAAAATTAAAATGAATTTAAAAAAAATTGGAAACCAAAAATAAACTAAAAATATACAAAGCATGAATTTAGGAATAAAATCTAATAAAAAAAACAAGAAATTAAACATTAGAAACATAATGATTACAAAAGAATTCAATCATCAATTAAGCAAGTTATCAAAACAAGCTTGAACCATCAATCATGCCAAGTTCATACTTAATAAAATTTAATCTTTCCTCACAAAGAGGCTTGGTAAAGATGTCTACTAATTGATGATTAGTATCAACAAAATCAAGAAAAATATTACCATTTTGCACATGATCACGCAAGAAATGATGTCTAATATTAATATGCTTAGTTCTAGAATGTTGAATGAGATTTTTACTAAGGTTTATAGCACTTGTATTATAACACGTAATTGGAATGTGATTAATATCGATGCCATAGTCCAAAAGTTATTGTTTTTGCCATAGAACTTGGGTGCAACAACAACTAGCCGCCACATACTCTGCTTCAGCGGTGGACAAGGGAACAAAAACTTATTCCTTACTAAACCAAGAAACTAAGCAATTTCCTAAAATTTGACAAGTTCCGGAAGTGCTTTTTCTATCTAGTAGGCTACTGGCAAAATCAACATCAGAATAACTAATCAAGTCAAAGGAAGAACTCCTAGGATACCAAAGTCCTAAATGCATTATACCATAAAGATATTTAAAAATTCTTTTGATAGCATTTAAATGAAACTCTTTAGGACTTGATTGAAATCTAGCACACAAGTAAGTAGAAAACATAATATCAGGTCTATTAGCAGTTAAATAAAGAATGGATCCGATCATACCTCTAAATCGCTTTTCATCAACCGGTTTGCCATTCTCATCCTTGTTGAGTTTGGTTGTGGTGCTCATTGGAGTTTTACTTGATTTAGCTCCATCCATTACAAACTTCTTGAGAATGTCCTTTCCATATTTGGTTTGATTAATGAAAATCCCATCTTTACATTGCTTGATTTGAAGTCTAAGAAAAAACTTAAGTTCTCCCATCATACTCATCTCAAATTCTCCTTGCATTAGCTTAGAAAATTCCTTATACAAGCAATGGTTAGTAGCACCGAAAATATTATCATCAATATAAATTTGAACAATTAATAAATCCTACTTGGATTTGTTGATGAAAAGAGTTGTGTCAACCTTTCCTTTAGAGCAACCTTTCCTTTAAAGAAAAGTTACTTAATCTTTCATACCAAGCCCTTGGAGCTTGTTTCAATCCACACAATGCTTTTGACAATTTAAAAACATGATTTGGAGAGTCAAAATTTTCAAAACCCGAAGGCTGTTCAATAAATACTTCCTCTTTAATAAAACCATTTAAAAATGCACTTTTAATATCCATTTGATAAAGTTTAAAATCCATGTATGATGAAAATGCAAGTAACATCCTAATAGCTTCTAACCTTGTAATGGGGGCAAAGGTTTCATCATAATCAATTCCTTCCTCTTGATTATAACCTTTAGCTACTAGTCTAGCTTTGTTCCTAGTTATGATACCTTGTTCATTTATCTTATTTCTAAACACCCGTTTGGTGCCAATAATAGGATGTTGTTTAGGTCTAGGAACCAAGGTCCAAACCTTATTTCTCTCAAATTGATTTAACTCTTCTTGCATAGCAAGGACCCAAAATTCATCACTCAAAGCTTCATCAACATTTTTGGGTTCAATTTGAGAAATTAAAGCTAAATTAACAATAGACTTGAGTTTAGATCTAGTAGTTACCCCTTTTGTAGTGTCACCTATAATGAGGTCTTGAGGGTGAGCTTTCTTGAATTGCCAATCCTTTGGAAGTTCATCCTTTAAGGTAGGTTGAGGTATCTCCTCATTTTCCTTCTTGCCTGGATCTTCAAGTTCCAAAGGCTTACTAGCATTTTCTTATTGTGTTTCCACAATCTCATTGTCACCTACAAGATTATCAACACTACAGACATCCTTTCTAGGATTAAGTGAGTTTGATTCATCAAATACCACATGCATTAACTCTTCAACTACTAGAGTTCTCTTATTAAAGATCCTATGTGCTTTGCTAGAGATGGAATAGCCTAGGAAAATTCCTTTATCGGCTTTAGAATTAAATTTTCCAAGATTATTCTTGGTGTTCAATATAAAGCACTTACATCCAAATACTCTTAGATATGAGATTTTGGGTTTTCTATTGTTCCATAGCTCATAAGATGTTTTATTTAAAATTGATCTTTTGAAAACTCAGTTTGAAATATAACAAGATGTGTTAACAGCTTCCGCCTAAAAGTATAAAGGCAAGTTATACTCATTAAGCATTGTTCTAGCCATTTCCACAAGAGTTTTATTTTTCCTTTCAACTACCCCATTTTGTTGAGGAGTTTTAGGAGATGAAACTATATGAGAAATACCATTTTCATTACAATAGTTTTTGAAAAATTCATTTTCAAATTTGGTCCCATGATTACTTTTAATGGATGAAATACAAAATCCTTTTTCTTTTTGAACTCTTTTTGAAAAATTTTCAAAAGCTTTAAATGTATCATTTTTGTGAGCAAGAAAACACACTCAAGTGTATCTAGAGTAGTTATCAACCAATACATAAGCATAGTGCATTCCACCATGACTAGCAACTCTAGTTGGTCCAACAAATCCATATGTATAAGTTTAAGTAGTCTAGAAGTGGACACTACAGTTTTTAGCTTAAATGAAGACTTAGATTGTTTTCCCTTTTGACAAGCATCATAAGGTTTATCCTTAGTGAATTCAAGCTTAGGTAAACCAATCACAAGTTCATGTTTACAAAGATCATTCAAAAGCTCAAAGTTTGCATGTCCTAACCTTCTATGCCATGTCCATGTGTCATGGGAAATTGACATTAAGCATTTTATGTCTTTGTTATCAATTTAATTCAAATCAATAACATAAACATTATCTACTCTTTCACCACTAAAAATTACTTTGTCTTCATTAAGACTACTAACAAAGCAATTTCTAGGATAAAAAGTCACCTTATTTCCCATATCACATAATTGACTGACACTTAGCAAATTATGTTTAAGACCATTAACAAACAACACATGATGTATAGATAAGGATTGAGGGTTACCTATTTCTCCAATGCCAATAATTTTTCCTTTTGCATTATCACTGAAAGTAACGTGTCCTCCATCCTTAGCACTAAGTTTGTTGAATTGCTCCTTGTCTCTCGTCATGTGCCTTGAACATCCACTATCGAGATACCACTTGCTTTTTGTTCTTATGAATTTCAAGCACACCTCATTTTCATTTTTAATGGCCATGAAGCAAAGATTGACAACTTCTTGTTGTTCCTCTTCCTCTTTAGATTCAGAGGAATCATCCCAAGTAGCTTTAAATGCCTTTTTCTTATCTTTTGCTCCCTTGCTCTTAAATTTAAGTTTGGGACATTCACTTCATCATTAGAATCTTTGATGCTTTCCTCTTCACTATCTTCTTGAAGAGCTTTTAAAGCAATGCTCTTTTTCTTTTCTTCTTTCTCTTCTTGTTCTTCACCTTTTTGCTTGATGGTGAGCTCATGTGTTAAGAGCTTACCAATGAGCACATCAGTTAATAGAATAGAGAGATCTTGAGCTTCCTTAATTGAGGTAACACGAGATTCCCAATCCTTCTTAGGTAGGATTCTTAGAATCTTGTTGTTTACCTCTTCCTTGGAGAAATGTTTTCCAAGTTTCTTGAGGGTTGTGAGGAGAGTATTGAGATGATTTGTCATCTTCGTGATTGATTCTTGAGGCTTCATTTTGAAGAGTTCATATTCATGGAATGACAATTAAGATATAATTCCATTTTGAATTTCCAATGTGGATAGTCACTACCATCAAAGAATGGTCTAAGAGAAGAGATATTTTGAGATTCACTCCCCATGATCTTGTATTCTACAATGAAGTACCTAGAATTCAAGCTCTAATACTAATTGAAAGAGTCCTAAGGGGGGGTGAATAGGACTATCGAACAAAAATAGGAAATTAAAGGAATTCTTTACAAGAATTGAGTAAGAGTTAAAAAGGAAGAATGAAGAACATAAATATTTTAGGAGTTCAGATTTAATAATAATCCTACGTCTCCACCTAACTTATCCCCAAGTTAGGATTTTTTAATCACCCACAATCTTATTCACAAGATTAAGAATACACAAGATTTTTATGGCTCACTCTTACAACCTTACAACCTTACAACCTTACAACTTGAGTTTTTAAGGCTCACTCAAAAACCAAATTACAAGTGTTTTCAAAGCTCACACTAAAACCAAATTCCCAAGTGTTTTAATGGCTAAACACTTAAACCAATTCCTTTAGAATAGAATCTCACTTCCTATTTTCTAAACCTAGAAAATAGAAGATAAGAATGTCTATTCTAATCACTCATCAACTCTCACAAGAGTTATACATAAAGAATTGTTTAAAGGAAAGTTTAAGAGCTCAATTAAATGTTTAAGAAAATAATGAATGATAAACAAGTTTTCTTAACCTTTCAATTGAATTCTAAGTTGTGTTTATATATAAAAACACTTAAAAATATAGTTTTTAGATGTATCAATCATGTCTCCAACGTTTATAATTGATTTTGAATCAATTCTTGGACTTATGGCAGCTTAAAGGATGCTCACAGGCGGCTCATGAGTGAACAGTGCTCGTGAGGGGAAAAAATATATCCGTTGCATTCAAAAATTCCCATTGGATGTTGTTAGTGGTTTGCTCACAAGTAGGGTCATGATCACTCAGCTTGTGAGGAGTGCTCGTGAGGGGTACTACCATATTTTGGCAAAAATATGCTCCAAAGGCTCCATTAAAGGACAGCTCGTGACCACTTCAAAAGATGCTCATGAATAGGACTAAAGACAATCGATTCAGCCAAAACATTCTTCATAAAAATTGTCTCAGATTTCCATACAACTTTGAATCACCTCAATTGGACATTTGTAGCTCAAGATATTATTAAAATACTAAGAGCTGTGCAAACTGAAATGCAAGCTACATATGCTGACTTCAATTGAAGATTTGCATACCTAAATAAACTTGGATTTTGACAAGAAAGCTCAATTTGGAAAGCTTAAGATGTCTACTTCAAATGTGAAGAAGCTTATTTTCTCATTTAAGAGCTCTAAATATATCAAAAGTCTTCTTTAATCTCAGAGGTTCTATCAGCCCGAAAAGTCATTGTTCATCCAAAAGTGTATTTGCTTGGTATATGTTTGGTATATAATTCCCTACACACTTAATTGAAATTATTAGAATAAAAATTCTTTGTCAAAGTCCAAAATTAGGAGTTTTATCATGCAAATGGTCAACATATACTAAAAATAAACTGAAAATAGACTAAATCATTTAATACATAAATCACATTTAGACATAAAATACAAATGTAAAATCCTTATTCATGCATCCTAAATGCAATGCATATATAGTATAAGAACTCACTAATTCACACTCCACTAGATAGACTCGGCGGGCCTGGTCCAATAAACCTCAGTCTCAACGCAACTAGAAAAATAAATAATAATATAAATTAGAATATATTCTAGCTTTACGCTTCTAGGATTACCATAGAAAGACTCAATCAAAATTCCAAAACTAGACTCGAACTGATTGTCACATTTTACAAGAAATCTATCAAAAATTTGGCGGAATCTCTTTTGTAAAATGGACGTCTCCCTATAAAAGTAGGGCTGATTTTGTACAGAAAATACATGTCTAAAATCACAAAGCGCAACACCTCAGTTGGGAGCCCAAACTCCACAAATTTCCAACCGAGATTCATAAATCACAAACCAACAATATTAAATAATAAAATAATAAAAATTATAAAAAATCCTTACAAATATTAAAAACCTTTATTTTTCAACTAAAACATAAAATTCTAATTTTTAAATAATATTTGGTAATAAAATTCTTAAATGGAATAAAATTCCCATTTTACAATTAAATTAACATAAATTGCAAATAATTATTAAAATCACAATTTAACATCATAAAAATAATAAAATACCCATTTAAGCTCAAAATAATAAATAAATTTATTATTTACATAATATTCCAAAATTATCACAAATTAACTAATAAAATCTCAAATATTATACAATATTAATAAAGAAACCAATTTCTCAAATAATTGACCTAAAATAGTTAAATTCACAATTAACTACGTAGATAGTTTAATTATATAATAAAATTAATTTAAAACTCATTTTTATCACCAAAATAGTAAATAATAGATTATTTGAAAATAATTTTTGAAAATTAGTATTAATTGGTTAAAAATTACAAATAATTTATAAAAATCATTTTAATACTCTATATAATCATAAAGTCATTTAAAATATAATATTTGACTATATTTTTAACCAAAATCCATAATTAACCTATATTTTCAAAAATTACATAATACAAATAATTTCCTCAAAAATTATATAAAATCTCAAAAATTATTTTATCAATACATAATATTCAAACATTACTAAAAACATATAATTAACCAATATTTCAACAAAAATATAACTTTAACCCAAAATTCTAATATATACATACTACAAAAATATTATTAAAAATTATATAATATTCTCAAAAATTATTTTCTCAAAACTAAAATTAATAACAATATATAATAACACTAAATTAACCAAATTCATAATTAAAATAATTAATTAACAAAAATTCAATAATTAATAATAAAATAATAAAAAATTAACCAAAATTCAAATTAATTCCAAAAATTAAAAAAAATATTTCTAGGAATATTAAGCTACTAGGATCAACATTTGTTAAGGGAGTTCGCATGAATCCAACAAATTCAACTTCAAAAAAATTAAAAATCCTAAAACACATAAACTAAAACTTGAAGATATATAAAAATCTAAAGGTTTTAAGCTTAAACGGAGCTCGGAAATGGATTCACTGAATGAAAAGCTTTCAAACAAGTCTGGTCCGACATCCTAAGGTAGTTGGAATCTTCATTGGCGTGAGGAAGCTCCACCTTCGGTTTGCTTTGTTTTCCAGCGTTCTAGGTGGTGGTAGACGATGCTAGTGGCAGCGGGTGGCTGCTGGAGGGAAGGGGAAGTGGTGGTAATTGTTGGTTGCAAGTGGGGCAGTTCAATGGTGGTCCGGTTGGGAGGAACCGAGAGTGAGAGGAAGAAGAAGAAGAAGAAGAAGAAGAAGAAGAAGAAGAAGAAAGAAGAAAAAGGAAAGAGAAAAAAAAAGAAAGAAAGAGGGAAATGATTTTTTTTTTGACCCCGTGTTTGCTGCTATTGACTTTTTACTTTGAACCTTTATATATATACATACATACATACATACATATATATACACACACACACACACATATGCACTAACAATTAAAATAACAATTGATAATAATAATAATATAATTAATATTAATGAAATAATTTGATAATAATAAAAATAATGTTCAAAATAATATCAAATAATAAAAATAATAACAATAATAGTAATACACAAGCATAATAGTAACACTAGTGATAGTAATAAAAATAATGATAATAAGTTCAAAGCTTTTAAATAATAGAATTTAATTAAATTATTTTACGTAAGAGAATATCTATACAATAAAATAATGATTATTAGTCATAAATAAATAATAACATAAAAATAAAATTTAAAATTGATTAACACTGCAAATCTCAAAATATATTTATTTAATTTAAAATTCAGGGTCATTACAAAGACCATGAGTCTAAGCAAATCTGAGCACTAACCTAGAAGATGTCCAAAATGGGGGAGCTGATTAGGGGACAAGGGATGAGATATTCATTTGACTTCGATGACATGTTGCAAATGGAAGATGATAGGCTACTTGATAAGTTCAAAATGCTGCAGCTACAGAAATTTGATGGAAGAGGAGACCTAAGGATTCATCTTAATCAGTACATAACTACTATGAGTACTACTAAAGCCCCATTAGCAGTAATTACTAGGTTGTTTATGTTGTCTTTAAAGGGGATGGCTGTAAACTAGTATCATGGGCTGAAAAAATCTGTCAGGGCTGACTGGAAAGAATTATGTACTGCTTTTTTAAAACAATATGATTATAACACTATATTGGAAGTGTCCATCAGAGATTTAGAATTGACAAAGCAGAAATCGAATGAATCCTTAGTTGATTTTCTTACTAGGTTCATGAATAAAGCATGATTGATGAAGAATAAGCTAGCTGAGAAAGATCAGGTTAGGATGATAGTTCGCAATGTATCACCTAATCTAGTTGAGAGATTGTAGATGATGAACCCCAAGACATTCATGGAACTGTATGATGATGGTCTACAAGCTGAAAAGATAGAGAATCAAAAGAAGAAAAGCTCTAGAGGCACTGAAATTTAAAATTACTCAATTGGGAGCACACAATAAGGAAGCACTAGTTGAGCTGTGGAGGTGTGCGTAGTTTAGCCGCCCAGGAGATTCTCCAGCTTCAATCAACTACTCTCAAAAGTCCTAGAATGATTAATCTAGAAAGGCCTACTTCGACCATTAGCCTTTTCCAAATCACCTAACCCAAATGTCCTAGGTTATGACCCTAACAGCTATTATAAGTTTCACCAAGTAGCTGGTCATTCCACAAATACTTGTATCTATCTTAAACATAAAATCCAAAACCTGATAGACTCTAAAAAAATCATAGACCCCTAAAAATCCAATCCTAACCTAAACACTAGAAACAATCCTTTCCCAAACTACTAAAATTTCCCACCACCAGCCACTATGATGATAAACTCGGGTGCTAGCGAGGAGAAAGTGCTAGACTCCTTTGAAAACCTAAACCCTATAGACAATAAGGAATCTCCTGATGCCTCTAGTGGAGTTAAGGATTTGCTAGGACAATCCTCAAGAAAATTCGATTACAAAGTATTCTACTCTAAACCATCCTTTGCTGATATCCATGTTGAATTAATAGTGCCTTTAGGATGGGGTGATGAGTTTGATAATGAGCCAGCAAGAGAAGAAAAAGAATCCAAAACCCTAAAATAGCCACAAAGAGGAGTTGAGGATTTGCTAGGGCAACCCTCAGGCAAATTTGACTATAGAGTATTATATTAAAAACTAGCTTCTTTTGACATAACTCTTGAGGAGATTGTGCCTATAGGATGGGGTGATGAGTTCGAAGAGGAGAGTAAAGGGTCCTTAATTCCTAAACAAGGGATCGAGGAGCTATTGAGTGAGCATTTGAAAAAACTTAACATAGAGGAAAAAGAAACATGCATAATGGAACTGTGGAAAAACAGAGAAAGGGACCAGATTATTAGGGTTGTAGACATCTGGTATGACTCTAATGAGGAAAGTCCCACTAGTCTTGACGTATGGTGCAATAACCCTAATAAAAAGACCTAATTTTGGAATAGCTAAAGAAGGCGAAGATAAATGTCAGCATTTGGAGCTATTGATGCATTCAAGCAGTTATAAAAGAGCTCTTATTGAGGCTTTGTCAAATATAAGTATTAAAATAACATCTACACCTAAGATTATAGTAGCAAAGGTTACAAAAAAGAAATACAGGCTGATAACATTCTCAGATGATGATTTGCCTTTAGAAGGAAGAAATCATAATAAAGCATTATTTATCCTAGTTGAAGTAAAGGGGAAGCGAACTAACTTTGTAATGGTTAATGATGGTTCTGCTATTAATGTGTGTCCGCTGATGATCCTCCCTAATTTGGGTTTGAAAGCCAATGACTTAACAGGTTCAAACCTAATAATTAGAGCTTATGATGACAATACTAGGAATGTAGAGGGGACATTCCAAGCTCTGATTAAAACATGACTTATGGAATCCATCGTTGGGTTCATTATGCTAGATATCCTTATCACTTATGCCTTATTGTTAGGAAGGCCATGGTTCCATGCTTTGAGAGGAGTACCCTCAATTGTACACCAAAATATAAAATTCCCTCATGAAGGAGATGTAGTGATTATAGAAGTAGGAACCGATGCAGATATGGCCGCTATATTAGAGAAATAAAAGCAAGTGTGTGTTCCTCCTAATTTCCAAGTGTTGGGATATTTAATGGAATTGAAATGGACCCAAGGGTTATGAAGATGATGAAGAGCATGAATTATCAAAGTTAGGGCGACACCATGGGATTAGGGTGCATTGAAGTAGAATCTGGTAGCAAAAGAGGAAGGAAGAAGGGAGAGGCTAAGATAAATAAGCCCTTGGGGAGAATCGGGCCAATGAGTGAGAATTTTATCAAACTAGGGGAAGGCAAGTACTATATGGGTGCTAAGAATCTCTCAATATTATTGGCAAATTATTCTTAGATTCAAAATCTTCAAGGAGCAGATTGTGGAGAACCTGGTAAAGAATAATAAAGAGGAAGTGATAAAGCAGGTAGCTAAGAAGATGAGTGATATTGTTGTCGAAGAGCTATTGTGTCTAACACCTAAAGAGGAGCCACCCCAAGATTTAGCTACCATCATTAGTAATAGTTTTAGTGATTTTTTTATAAGAAAACTGATGTAATATCCGGTCTATATGAGGACAAAAACTGTGTTTTTTCCATGGTCAATGATATGAATTCTGGTTTTGCTTACTTATGTGATGTGCATCTTGATAGTTCTGTGCATTATAATTTTGATTGTTCATGCATGTTTGACATTAATTCAATTCAATTTAACTCATTTAACATGGGCACAAATGATAATCCAAAGAACATTTCTATATCACATGATGTAACTCTTAAAGAGAGGGAAAATTTTGAGAGAATATTAACAAAAAGGAAGGTAGTATTTGCTTTGACTTATGAAGATATGCTAGGTTTAGACAAGGAAATTGTAGAGCATCATATTCCAACTCATTTAGAAATAAAATCATTTAAATAGAAATTGTGCAGGCTAAGACCAGAGTGGATTGAGAAAATAAGAGAGGAGATTGCTAAACAAATTCAGGCTAACTTCTTGGAAATAGTAGATTACCCCCAATGGTTAGCAAATATAGTCTCGGTACCTAAAAAAGATGGTAAGGTTAGTATGTGTGTCAATTTCAGAGATTTAAATAAAGCATGTCCGAAAGATGACTTTCCTTTACCCCACATCTACGTTATAATGGATAGTGCGATGTTAAGTGCAATGTATTCTTTCATGGATTGGTTCTTTGGGTATAATCATATAATGATGGCAGTTATGGATAAGATCAAGATAGATTTTGTTATGAAATGGAGGACCTATTGTTATAAGGTTATGCCTTTTGGGTTGAAAAAGGTAGGTGTAACATACCAAAGGGTAGCTATTGCTCTCTTCTATAACATGATGCATAAGGAAGTTGAGGTGTATGTAGATGTCATGACCCAAAACTAGGAGTCATGACTGGAGCTAGGGAATGGGAATTCTTTCGAATCCAGAACCTGTAGTAAGTCTTAGAAAATAAAAACATGCAATAAATATATAAAAGTACGATTGAATTAAAATTTTGAATCGATATATATAAAATAGATACTCCAAATCCTTTTATAAATAAATATATTCAAATACAATGTTCAAAAACAACTCACATAGTACAAAGTATCAAAACAAAACAATACTATTTTGATACAATAACACTACTACTGCAGTTTCTAGAATACAAATCAGAGTTCAAAATATACTTTTACATAAAATAGCCTAGACGGAAGAACACCGACGAAGAGCTCTACTACTAAGGTCTGACGATATAGGATCTCCTGAAAAAAATAATTGAGGGGGGTTAGACCTCACTGAGTGAATTACTATACTATATATACATGCAATCTAAACCATAACAATTAGGCACCCATACACACACACACACACACACACACATTACACACACATGTCAAACTATGCTTTTATATATATAATAAATGCAGAAAACATTTATTTTAATACATAAAGGATCAAATAAAACCCTATTAATCGCAACCTCAATAAACCATATCATCACTCTAGCCATACAGGCTCACTTAAATCCAAATAGATCACTTATTCCATTTTGGATAGTAGACTAGCCCCGAGACACTAAGTCAACCGAGCTCCAACAGTCTGACAGTCAGTGTGATTGGCCCTGAGACATTTGGTCAATCGAGCTCCAGCAATCCCACTATCAACCATATCACATCTCAATCAAATCAATCATATTATTCTCAATTAAATCGTAATCACCATAATTAATTCCTCACTTAAACCTAAATCTATCGCATCGATACGTACACGGTCGTAGTGCTGCCCATTAGGTAGCACGTTCTATTGATATCCTTCATTTAAAATGAACCATTCATATGGGAAATAAATAATGTAGAATGACATTCATAATAGTAAAATAAACCATATATATACCTAAAATAAGCTAAGTATATTTCAAGTATATATATGTTAGATAAATTCAAATCAAACATGAAATATACAAAAATAAACCAATGATATACTTAAAAACAATTTAAGTATATATCGAAAGTTAAACATGCATTTATTTTAAAATATACCAAAAATATACTAAAACTATACCTAAGATATACTAAACATTTAATAAAACAATTATGAATAAATATTCATTTAAAACATGAATATGTACTAAAACATGCATTTGGTTTGACATATATCCAAAAATATACTAAAAATAAACCTAATTATCTAACATGCATATATAAAAAATAAACCCTAATTTGCTAATGATATAATAAATGTATATAGAAAATATGCAAACATATATATCAAGATATACTAAAAATAAACTGAAAATATACCAAATCATATTATAAATTAAATTACTGTTTAAAAACATATAATGAAAATGAAAAATTCTAATTCATGCATCCTATATGCAATACATATATATACGGTATAATAACTCACTGATTCACGCTCCACGAGACAAACTCGGCGGGCCTGGTTCGTTAGACCTCGGTCTTAGTGCAGTTAGAAAAATAAAATAACAACAAAAATTAGAATAAACTTTTAATTTTTACACTTTTAGGATTACTATAAATAGGCTCAATCAAAAATTCAAAACTTGACTAGGACCAGTTGTCACGTTTTACGAGAAATCTATCGCAATTTCAACAGAGTCTCCTTTGTAAAATGGACATTTCCCTATAAAAGTAGGGTCGATTATGCACAGAAATCACACTTCTAGAATCTCAAAGCGCAACACCTCGGGTTGGGACCTTAAACTCCACAAATCCCCAACCAAGGTTCACAATTTACAACCCAATAATATTAAACTGTAAAATAATAAAAATCATCAAAAACCCTTAAAAATATTTAAAAGCCTTTGTTTTCTAACTAAAACTTAAAAGTCTAATTTAAATAATGTTTGATAATAAAATTCGTAAATGGAATAAAATCTCCATTTTACAATTAAATTAATATAAATTGTAAATGATATTTAAAATCACAATTTAACATCATTTGAAATAATAAAATACACATTGAGCCTCAAAATAATAAATACACTTATTATTTACATAATATTCTAAAATTATCACAATTAACTAATAAAATCTCAAACATTATATAATATTAAAAAAAATTCAATTTTTACAATTATTCAACATAACATAATAAAATTCACATTTAATTGCTTAAATAGTTTAATTATATAATAAAATTAGTTTAAAGCCCATTTTATTCCCAAAATAATATATAATTTATTATTTGAAAACAAATTTTGAAAAATAGTATTAATTAGTTAAAAATAGTAATTAATTTATAAAAATCATTTTAATACCTTAAATAATCATAAAATCAACTAAAACATAATATTTAACTATAATTAACACAAAATTACACATTTACCCCTATAATAAAAAATATCCAATATACTAAATAATTTTCTCAAAAATTATATAAAATCATTAAAATTATTTAATCAACATAGAATATACTAATATCAACCAAAACATTTATTTATCCAATAATTTCAACAAAAATACTTATTTAACCTAATAATTCAAAATACACATAAATTATATAAAATTCCATAAAAATTATATAAATTCATAAAAATTATTTTATCAACAAATAACATTCTAATATCAACTAAAACATACAATTAAGCTCTAAATTCAACCAAAATACACATTTAACTCAAAATTCCAAAATTTAAATAAATAAAAAATATTTATAAAAATTATATAAAAATCTCAAAAATTAATTTCTCAACTTCAAAATTAATAATAATATATAATAAGAATAATTTAACCAAATTCATAATTAAAATAATTAATTAACAAAAATTCATTTTTAATTATTAAAATATTCAATAATTAGCCAAAAATCAAATAAAATTAGAAAAATAAACTAAAAATACCTATGAGTAGATTAAGATGCATAGATCAATATTTCAAAAATAAATGATTAAGAATCCACCAAACTCAAGCTAAAAAAATTTTAAAAAAGAAATTTGGCATAAACTAAAAATTACATAAAACTTACAAATGGTTAGCTTTGAGCTTTGATTAAGCTCAGAATCATCTCCCCCTCAACTCAAGGAGTCGACCGAGCTAAGGAAGTCAAGCTCCTTCCATCGAGAGTGACTTCGGTGATTATGAATGCATGCTACTGCTGTTGTTGCTTCTATCACTCTTCTGGCGTTACAGAGGAAGAAGAAGATGGCAAGGAGAGGAGAAGGAAGGGAGTTGATGGCAAGGTTCAGGGGTGGAAGATGGTGGCTTGAGCAGGAGTAGGGGAATTTACGGAAAGAAAAGAAGAAAAATAGAAGGAAGAAGACAAACATTGAATAAGAAGAAGAGAAAGAAAGGAGGTTGATCAATAAAAAGACATTTTTGCCCCTTAATACATACATAGATATATATATGGCGAGGAGAGGAGAAGGAAGGGAGTTAATGGTAAGGTTCAAGGGTGGAAGACGGTTGCTTGGTGGCTTGAGCAGGAGTAGGGGAATTTATGGAAAGAAAAGAAGAAAAATAGAAGGAAGAAGACAAGCGTCAAATAAGAAGAAGAGAAAGAAAGGAGGTTAATCAACAAAAAGACCTTTTTGCCCCTTAATACATACATACATAACTATATATATATATATATATATATATATATATATATATATATATATATATATATATATATATATATATATATATGTTACACACACATGCACAATAATATACATAATATAAAATTAACAACAATTAAAATTAATACCATTAATAAAATAATTGGATAATATGAATAATATTCATAATAATATTAAACATTAAAAATAATACTAATGATAATAATAATGAAAATAATAACCATAATAATAATAACACACAACACATTTAAAAATAACAATAATATAAACAATATTTATGAAATAATTTAACAATGCTCTAATGTCAATCAATAAAAATAAAATAATAATAATGTACTCAAAATATTAATATTAAAATAATACTATGATAATAATATCACACAATAATTATAATAATAACTCACATAAAATAACAATGACAACAATAACATTAATAATGGTAGTGGAATAATTTTAAAAATATTAATAATACTTAAAATCACGTCAGTTAATAAAATAATATTAGTACTTAAAAATAATATTAAAATAACCATGCACTAAATTAAAGTTTATTAAAATAATAGTATTCAAAAATAATAAAATAATAAATATATACAATGAAATTTAAATGTCAAAAATAGTAAGTTCCAAGATAATATATTTACATAGAAAATTCAATTAAACATAAACTAATGATAATTAATCACAAAATAGTAAAATAATTAAATTAATCTTTTAAATTTTATTAACACTGCATATCTCATTATTTAATAAAATAATTTAAAAACTAGGATTATTACAGTAGATGACATCATGATCAAGTCAGAAATAAGAGAGGGACACTTTGAAGCATTGGACAAGTTCTTGGAGTGCATTGAGAGGTACAATCTGAGACTCAACTCGAAGAAATGCATTTTCGGAGTTACTTCAAGGAAGCTACTGGGGCACATAATTAATAACAGAGGAATCAAAGTGGATTTGGATAAAGTGAAAGTTATTTAGGAAATGTTAGCACCAAAAATAGAGAAAGAAGTGAGAGGGTTTATTGATAGGTTACAATATATTAGCAGGTTCATTGCAAAGCTTACTAATATTTATGATCCAATCTTCAAGTTTTTAAGAAAAGATCAACCTATAGAGTGGAATGGTGATTGTCAAAAAGCCTTTGATAAGATTAAACCTAAATTAATCTAAATTAACTAAAAATGGGCCTAAATCTAAATTAACCTAAATGAGCCTAAATTGATTTTAAAATTAAACCTAAAAATCCAGTTAAAAACCTATTTATTAAATGGGTTGACCCTACCATGGGCTTGGAGCCTAGAGAGAATAAAAGCATAAAAACAAGCCCAATTCAACAAAAATCCCAAAAATGAATCAAATCAATAATTTTTACATGATTTTTCTAAGAATCCCTAATTCAATTTCATGCAACCCTAAAATTAATCTACTATCATCATTGATTTTAATTGAATTTTATCAAATTGAGCCTAGATTATTAATCAATTTTTAGTGGAGAGAATTAAAATTCTACTAATTTCCCTCTATTGGGACTATTACAAACTACAGTACAGGAATTTAAAGCAATTTAATTACAACCCAATAAAAGCCATGAAGAAACCGCAGAAGATAATAAATAATAAATCCTAAATTCTATGGGGATTTCACAAAACTCAGTCCATAGCATCCCATGGATTCTTTAATACTGCCAAAATCTCACGTCACTAACCTCACTCCTAGAGCACCACAGAACACCTATAAAAAAACACAACAAAAAAATTTAATCAGTAACAATTCAATAAATAAATCAAATCAAAATAAAAAGAACAGAAAAATGTGTTATAGTTCCTATAAAATGTCTAGCAATAATACTGTAACTACTGTGTAGTGAATAGTAAATTACACTATATTCCCTTTGGGACATCTAGTGATAATGGATTTCATTATATTCCCCGAGTAAAAAAATGTAGGCAACGATTTTTGCTATATTCCTTGTAGGACGTCTAGCAAGCCTTGATTTGAGAACATGCTATAGCTTTTGTGGAACATCTAACAATAATACCATAACTACTGTGTAGCATCTGGTAGATCAAAAGATTTGAAAGTTCATGTTATAATTGGTTTATAACATATAACAAAAAAAATATAAAATCCTTAACACAAATGATGATGCATGTAAAATGCAAAAATCAAATTTTGTAATAATATTCTGTATTCTGTATTTGACAGAGGATCTAGAATTTTAATCCAAATGCAAGTAATAATAATTCTTTAATTGATGCCATGAGTTAAATGAATTAATTAGGAATTAAATCTTAATCAAAATGCAATTATGGATGAAATTATGAAGAAAAACTTGATTTTGAATGGGTGCATAGTCAAGGGACCAAAATGGATATTTTTCATTTATAAGAATCTTCCCCTTTATTTTTTTTGATGCTATTCTTTCATTTCCCTCTCCATTTCTTCTTTTTTCTCTTTTTTCTTTGATTTTGTTATTTTGATTTCTTGCTCATCCGAAGTTCGATTCAGGTTTGTCAAATTCTACAGCTAATCCATAACATAGGCTATACAGAGGAGTAGAAATTCCAGCTGGCCTAGCCACTGTGCCCCTCCATTTTTCTTAGAACAACCTTGGACTTCGAGAGGGTTCTATTGTGCTTCCTTTGACTTACCTTCACCTTTATAAGTGCACAGATATGGGTAATGAGGTAACACTTCCTTATTTTTGTTTATTTTTGCAAAAAATTATTCATACAGTTAATAATCAGATTTAGTTTCAAAATGCAAACTAGTGTGTATATTATTGAAATTAGATTAAAAATCACTCAAAATATGCATGAAAATTTAAATTTAACCTGGGAACACAGGATTTTAATTGAATGGTAGACCAAAAGGTTTAAAAACCGAGTCGAAAGTCTAGAAGTTAGTCAGTATTGTGTAATGCCGATCAGCATTTTACATTGCTGTTCAAAATTTTTTAGTCATTTAATTAATTATTATTATTTATATCCTCGTAATTCTTTTGACAACCAATGAAATTCATGAGCTATTTTCATATAGCTCGTGAATTATTTCAAGGGCTGTCGGAGAATGTGATGTAGTTGGTATGGGCCTATATGTTTATATAATTTATTATTGGGCTTCCGATAGCTCGAGGGAGGTTTGATCACCATTCTTTATTCACACCGATTGAGCAGTGGATGGACACCACCCATACGTTCTGTACTCGTGTAAGCGAGTTGACTATTTCACTTATGAGTTTTTATATGATCACCAGGATTGCTTTCAGAGGGACTCCCATTTCCTTCAATATATGCTATTGCAGTCTCCCTAAGCATGTATAGAGTCAGTATGTGCAAGATTTGATTGGGTTCACTCTGACATGGAAGAATAAAAAAAATGTATAAAAAAATGTTCTTTTTTCATCATTAATCGAGGGATTTAGACGTCTTCCTACTCCTCATTAAATTGCTTATGAGGCTATGTGTCTCCTTCTGATATTGCTTGGCATGACTCTTTTCTGTGAGACTAGTCACGAGGTGAGTATTACTTTACTTTCCCCCCCTTCATGACTTATATCAAGTTTCTACTCTTGATTGGGGATCCACTATGTTAGCCTATCTTTACTATAGACTGGATATCATCTATAGAGTTGCTATCACGATGTGTCGCTTTTGGCACATCCTGCATGTAAATTCTTCTTCTTCTTCCTTTTTTTATTGATCTATTTATTTTCAGATTTAGAGTATAGAGATCGGGCTAATCCAGGGTTTTGATGCTATAAGCTCTAATAGGAGTCTCCTTTTGATGCAGAGATGGGGTTCTTCCAATCTGTCTAGCATTAGGAACACTCTGTAGGCTTATCGTAATTAGCGGAACACTGTTGAGTAGCACCTGGTAAGAAAATAGAATCATTAGTATTTCATGATTTAATGCAAGTAAAACTTAATAACATGATTTTGTAGATGAAATTTAATTAGCTGAAGGGAGTGAATGATGTTTAGAGGTACGATTTCATGGTTGTTATAGTACGACTTAAGGACATGAGGATTCTGCTCCCTAGTTATGGCTACCAGATGTAGTATTTAGGAGAGTGGGTGTATTAGTGGCATTTTGGACCTTCCTGATGTTATATTCCCACTGATGTTCCTCTCTCGATGTGTTATAGTTCTCATTTGAGGGGTTTAGAGTTGAGAGAGGCGTTACAGGGATATAACGCCATGATTTTTCTTGAGCAATCTCGCCATTACCGACAATTCATCCATGGGAACCTCTTGGAGCAGGTTCCTATTAACCAGGCTGAGGTAACTTTTGATCATTTCTCTTATTCTTTTGGAACCCATAAATTACTCATTCTTTTTCACAGTTTGAGGAGATTGGTTCCCTTGTCATCGAGGTGATGGGGGAAGAGACAGAGACTGCTCAGAGGACTGAGACTGTTCCTAATACTGAGAGATCTAAGCCCAAACCTGGTTATACATTCTACACTCAGTATGTTGGGACTAGTCGTGAGGGGGTTTTTGTTAGTGGTATCCTTGGCGATGTCTCCCTTTTGGATAGGTCCATGGTTTATTGGGCTCCTGCTGTTCAGACTTTGTTGAGCATTATATACACTTTAGTAATGCTCAGCTTCCTATCTTTTCTCTTGTAGATACTTCTCATATGAGTCTATCTGACTTATTTCCTGCATAATCTATACACTTAACATGGATGTTAATAGAAAATTTTACAACACAGGTTCCTCAGACATAGGTAGAGTATTTACATGGTCTTGCCTCGTCTTAGAGGTTATTTACTATACAGGTCATAAATAATTGGTGAGTAAGTATATACACCAAAAAATGCAAAGTGTATGCATGAAATGCATATGATATGGAATTTCCTATATGTGCAGAGTTATTTTAGTAGTTTGGAGCGGGAGAATGAGATGCTTCACCGGAAGCTTGCAGACTTAGGCATTGATCCTCATAGTGCTGGGACTTCATTTGCTAAGCCTTTAGATACTTATCAGTAGGATGATCCGACTGGAGGATGGAGGCCTTGGCCTGATTTAGAAGCCCATAATGAGTGATTAGGGCTATTTTATTTCTGATTCTTAGTGTGCTTGCATCTAACTATTTTTATAGTACTATTACTTTCTGGATTCTACACTGTTTTGAGTACTGTTATGTATCACTTGAACTGGTAGCTGCTTTTAGGTAAACTTTTTCCATTAAAATCTTTCTAACAATGGGTAATGCTCTTTTAGATTCCATCACCTTATCTTATCCATATTCTTTGAGCATATAGAATCCTTTATTGTTTTCTTTCTCTTTTTTTTTTGCCTTAATTTTTGCCTAAGTCGCCCTTTTAGGTTTTCAACACAGTAGGCTTGCCCTAACTTTTGCCTACGTTGCCCTTTCAGGTTTTTCAATCAATGGGCTCTCCTCTTTTTTTTGGATAAAGTCAAGGACTTATGGCTTTGTAGAACCCTTGAGCGCAATACATCCTTGAATATTGATAAAGCTATTGATGATAACTACAAAACTTGGGTCATAATACAAGCTACAGAGCCACCCAGATTTTCTAGGTACAAGAGGACTTAAGCTTATCATGATGAATCTTAGAAGAAGAAGAAATAGAGCCACCACTAAAGCAAAATGGTCTCATAGAGCTGATTTTAAGCTTTGATGTTCTGTTTTCCTTTCTAGTACTTATGCATTATAAATAAGATAGAACATGCAATGTTATAGCAAAATTCAATTTCAATAAGATTCATTAATTAGGGCTAAAATGAGTACATTTACTATGTCACATAACATAACTCCTGTTATCAGTGAGTCCTTTCATATTTTCTAATTGAATATTTTTTGTCCACATTTCATTTCCCTAACTTTTGCCTGACTAGCCCTTTGTGGTTTTTCTAATCAATGGAACATTTTTCTTTTATTTATCCCTTAATTTTTGTTTATTAGCCCTTTATAGGATTTCTGAATAACAAAAATGTCCTAATTTTTGCCTAACTAGCCTTTTCAGGTTTTCTAGTCAGCGGACTTTATTTTCTTTGTATCACTTTTATTCTTTTTTTTATAAGTAGTATTTCTTAAGGCAATCCAGATTAATAGGCTCTACAAACTCATTCCCTTCAAGATCATATATCTTGGTAGCTCTTTTTGGCAAAATTGACTTGACTAAGTATGATCCTTCCTAATTTCCCTCTCAAATCAAACACCATTGCTCTAGACTATTTTAATACCATGTCCCCAGCTCTTATTTTCCCTGGCCTTACTTTCTTATTAAATGACCTTGCTATCCTCCTTTGATATATCTGAGTATGAAATAAAGCATCCATCCTCTTCTCATCTAGATATACCAGATGAAAATATCTCTTTTGTGCCCATTCACCCTCAAGTGTTTTAGCCTCCATAACCACTGTCAGAGACTTGATCTTAATTTCTATAAGCAAAACTACTTTATAGCCATACACTAAAGAGAATAGAGTTTAGCCTATGGTAGTTATGACTGTAGTTCTATATCCCCACAAGGCAAAGGGAAGGTACTCAGATTAGTCTTTGTAAGTTTTGACCATCTTAAAGAGGATTTTCTTGATATTGTTATTTGCTGCTTCCACTGCTCCATGAGCCTGAGGTTGATACGGAGAAGACTTATGATGCTTGATCCTATATTTCTGCAATAACTCTATTGTCTCTACTTGGAACTGAACTCCATTATTAATCACAATGTGATGTGGAACCCCATATTTGCAAATAAGATTCTTCTCAATAAACCAAGCCATCTGCTTCGCCTTTATAGTATTAAAAGATTAAGCCTTTACCCATTTAGAGAAGTAATCAATTGCCATAACTATATACTTACATCCATTTGATGTTGTCAGCCTTATTTCTCCTATGACATCAATCCCCCATGCTGTAAAAGGCCAAGGAGATGATAAACTATTAAGCACTATTGGAGGAAGGTGGTTGAGATTCCCATAGATCTGACATTGATGGCATTACCTTGATGCAATCTCTTTCCATGCTCATCCAGTAGTACCCTTGTCTTATTATCTTCTTTGCTAGGATTATTCCATTCATGTGAGAATCGTAAGCTCCTGTATGAATTTCCTTTATCACATCTTCTATTTCATCTTTCTTGAGACATTTGAGTTATATACCATTCAACATTCTCTTATACAACACCCCTTGTGACTTGCAAAATTATGTGCAATCATACGTAGGGCATATCTTTCTTTTGAAGTGGCTTCATCTAGATATTTTCCTTCCTCGATAGACCTTTGAACATCATAAAACCATGGCTTCTCTTTGGGCCCTTATAGATGGCGGGGTTTAGCACGCGTCCAAGATTTTAGCAACTATGACACTGTTTAGGCTCAGGGCCTTAGAGAACACACTAACCACTGTCACAAAGACATGGCGTGGAGATGAGGAGTCGTCACCCAGGGTAATAACTTTGACAATTTGATTAGTGGTACTCAGTTCTTTAAAAGAAAATTAGCACCACAATCAGGAGATTTTGGATACGGAATACTAACTTCTCTTAGTCTCATGTTCATTTAGAATAATTTTATAAATAATTATTTCATCCTCTAATTGCATGAAATTTTATTAAACCCTAATTAACATCCATCTACCCATAAAGGCAACAAGTCAATAAAATTACAAGTAAAAATGCACTCAAGATCATGTTGTCCCTAAGTCTAAACTATGTTAATTTTATTAAAAAGTTAGCTAAATCTACATTTTATTTACAAATGAAATGGAATAAAAGTGGGCCTACATTTTTATTAATTAGTGAGCCTAAATCTATTTTTTAGTCTTTTTAAGATATGGGCTTAAGTTTATTCAATTTTAAAGAAAAAATTAAATTAGTGGGCCTAAGTCGAACTTGGTTTTATTTTAAGTGAAATGTGGGCCTAGGTCTATTTATTTTAAAAGAAATGCAATTAAGTGGGCTGAGCTAAGTTAAACAAGTTTTAGTTAACTAAGTGGGCCTAAAATCTAATTAACCTAATGGGCCTAAGTTGATTTTAATTATTTAAAGTCCTAAACCATTTTTAAGCCTATTTATTTAGTGGGTTAGACCTAAACGTGGGATTAGGGCCTAAAAACATAAACATAAAAAAACAAGCCCAAAATAAATAAAACACAAAAAATAGATCAAACAAAAATTACAGTGATTTTCTAAAAAACCCTAAATGAATTACATGCAAACCTTAATTAACTAAAACCACCATTAATTTTAATTAATTTTTACCCAATTGAACCTAATTACTAATTAATTTTAAAGTGCATAAATTTAAATCTTTCACTATTCCCATTACTGGGGCTATTACAAACTACGTACAAAATTAAAATTAATAATTATACACCCATGAATTAAAAATAAACTATAAAGGATACCAAAATGCAGAATAAAAATTTAAATCCTAAGAACTATTATTAAAATAGTAGAGGTTCATCCATGAAATTCCATGGATCTTCTGTTCAATTAAACATAGGCGGTATCCTTCCCCTCAATCCACATACGGACATCAAAACAAAAAAAAAACAAAAAAAGCAATCAAATTAGTAGTGAAATTAAATAATAAAACAATTAACGAAATGAATAAAAAAATCACAGAAGAGAAGAAAGAAAAAAAATGAATGTTGTGCATATGCCCTTTTTCGGCCACTCAGATTAGGATTTTCACCATTGAAATTGACTCAGTGTTGATTTGATTATGGACTGAGACTAAAAATCACTATATTGTCTTCCTTAAATGAACTGCAAAAATTAGGGTTTTTTAAGGAACAGAAGAAATCAAAACTTTTTTTTCTGTCTGTAAAAAATACTCCAACCCCGCCTCCTTTTTTTTTCACGTAAGCATGCAGACTCTGCTTTTAAATGCAGAGTTTGCACGCACTCAACTTCCTCCAAAGGAGGAACGGACTGATGATCAGATAGCATTTGTTTTTTATTTCAAAACAAATCTTTTGTGTTTTAAAAAAACCTTATCAGATAATCATAAAGATAAAATTTGAATTTTTAACCAATTAAAACCTTGAAAAAATCGATAAAAAATAAGGAAAAATACGCGAAAAATAAAAAAATGGAATTATTGCGCATTGGCACTGTGCAATGCCGATTGACATTGTCTAATTACCAAAAGACCCCTGAAAAATGATTTATTTGCAATCAAATCCTAAAAAACATTGCAATTTAGTCCCTAAAATCTAGAAAATCAACAACCAAGTTCAATTTTTGAATAAATTTCATCATAGGGGTTTACGTCGCAATTGTGCACAATTGCATCCTGAAATTAGGTGCTTACAACTCTACTTGAATTCCCATAATTTGTTCACCCTCATAGCATGGAGCTTTTTTTTTTATGATCACTAATGGCTTCATAGTCAATCCAGTTACACTATCCCATATTGAAGAGAGCATTGCTAGAGCATCTGCCATTTGATTATCATCTCGTGATAGATGGATAAAAAGACATTTGGTGAAGTTCTTTATTAAAGTCCTCAAATAGCAAACGTAGGGTTTAAGCTTTTCCTCCTTTACTTCCCATTCTTCATTAGCCTTACTAATAACCAACATCGAATCCTTATATACTAATAACTCCTTTGCTCTAGTTGCCATTGCTGGTTCCACTCTATAAATGCATACCTCATACTTAGCCATACTATTAGTTACTTTGAAATCCGGTTTCTTGGCCATTGGTACAGTTTCTCCTTTTAGCATAAAAAGGATCACTCTTAATCCAGTTCCTTTATTGTTTACAGCCCTATCAAAATAGAGCTTCCATTCTTGATGCTCTACAATTGCCAGGTCCTCATCTGGAAATTCTAGGTTCCATGGTTCATCACCTTCTACTGCATTCTGTGCTAGGAATTTCACTACTGCCCTTCCTTTGATAACCTTTATAGTAATGTACTCTATATCGAATTCAGTTAGGAGTACAAGCCATCGAGACATCCTTCCAGTCAAAGCATGTGTCTGCAGTAAGTATCTTAAGGGATCTATCTTTGAAAGAGCCTAAACCCTATAAGATTGAAAGTAATACCTCAATTTTATTATTGCATAAATCATTATCAAACACGTCTTTTCCACTAGATCATACTTTTCTTCATATGGCAAGAACTTTTTGTTAAGGTAATACACTGCGTGCTCTATCCCATCCAGTCCTTCTTGGGCTAACATTACCCCTATTGCCTTTTCCTCTAGAGCTAGATAAAGGATCAATGGTTTACCTTGCCTCAGTGGTCATAGTATAGGTGGATTGGTGAGATATTCTTTTATCTTATCAAAGGCCTTCTAACAATCACCATTCCACTTTATAGCATCTTTTCTCAATAACTTGAAGATTGGATCACAAATATTAGTAAGCTTTGCAATGAACCTACTAATATATTATAACCTAGTAATAAACCCTCTCACTTCTTTCTCTGTTTTTGGTGTTGGCATTTCCTGAATAGCTTTCTCTTTATCCAGATCTACTTTGATTCCTCTACTACTAACTATATATCCCAGCAGCTTCCTTAAAGTAACTCCTAAAATGCATTTCTTCAGGTTAAGTCTCAGATTATACCTCTCAATACGTGCCAAGAACTTGTCCAATGCTTTAAAGTGTCCCACTCTTATTTCTGACTTGACCATCATGTCATTTACATACACCTTGACTTCCTTGGGCATCATGTTATGGAAGAGAGTAGTAGCTCCACTTTAGTGTCTTGCACTTGCATTTTTTAAAGCAAAAGGCATAACCTTATAACAATAGGTCCCCTATTTCATAATGAAAGCTGTCTTGATCTTATCCATAACTGCCATCATTATCTAATTATACCTAGAGAACCTATCCATGAAAGAATACATTGCACTTGACGCCACACTATCCACTATAACACTATCCACTATAACATCAATGTGGGGTAAAGGAAAGTCATCTTTCAGACATGCTTTATTTAAATCTCTAAAATTGACACACATATGCACCTTACCATCTTTCTTGGGTACCGAGACTATATTTTCTAACCATTAGGGGTAATCTATTACTTCTAAGAAGTTAGCCTGAATTTGTTTAGCAATCTCCTCTCTTATTTTCTCAGTCTACTATGGTCTTAGCCTACGCAATTTCTATTTAACTAGTTTTATTTTTGGATAAGTGGGAATATGATGCTCTGTAATTTCCCTATCTAAAACTGGCATATCTTTATAAGTCCAAGCAAATACTACCTTCCTTTTTGTTAATATTCTCTTAAAATTTTCCCTCTCTTCAGGAGTTACATCATGTGATATAGAAATATTCTTTGCGTTATCATTCATGCCCAAGTTAAATGAGTTAAATTGAATTTAATTAATGTCAAATATGCATGAATGATCAAAACTATGATGCACAAAACTATCAAGATGCACTTCACACAAGTAAGCAAAACCAGTATTCATATCATTGACCATGGAAAAAACATAGTTTTCATCCTTATAAAGACCGAACATTATTACATTAGTTTCCTCATAAAAAACATCATTAAAACTATTACTAATGATAGTAGCTAAATCCTAGGGTGGCTCCTCTTTAGGTGGTAGACAAAGCAGCTCTTTGACAATAATATCACCCATCTTCTCGGCTACTTGCTTTATCACTTCCTCTTTATTTTCTTTATTAGGTTCTCCACAATCTACTCCTTGAAGATTTCAAATCCAGGAACATCTTTGCCAACGATATTAACAAATTCCTTAGCACCCAGATAGTACTTGCCTTCCCCTAGCTTGATAAAATTTTCACTCATTGGCTTGATTCTCCCCAAGGGCTAATTTATCTTGGCCTCTCCCTTCTTCCTTCCTCTTTTGCTACCAAGTTCTATCTTAGCACACTCTAATCCTTTGGTGTCACCCTAACTTCTAAATTTCGGGGGTTTAGGGCTTCCATGCTCATTTTTTTCCAGCCCTTGTCTAGGTCAATAATTCATACTCTTTATCATCTTCACAACCCCTTGGGTCCATTTCAGTTTTGTCAAATATCCCAGTGACTTTGAAATCATGAGGAACACACACTTGCTTATGTTTCTCCAATATAGTGACCACAACTGCATCAGTTCCTGCTTCTTTATTCACTACATCTCCTTCATGAGTGAATTTTATCTTTTGGTGCACAGTTGAGGGTACTCCTCCCAGGGCATGAAACCATGGCCTTTTTAGTAATAAGGCATAGGTGATAGGGATATCTAGCATAGTGAACTCAATGGTGGATTCCAAAAGTCATGTTTTAACCAGCGCTTGGAATGTCCCCTCCATATTCCTAGTGTTGTCATTATAGGCTCTAATTATCAGGTTTGAACTGTTAAGTCTTCGGCTTTAAAACCCAAATTAGGCAGGATCTTTAGCTGACACACATTAATAGCAGAACCATCATCAACCATTACAAAGTTGGTTTGCTTCCCTTTTACTTTAGGTAGGATAAATAATGCTTTATTATGATTTCTTCGTTCCAAAGGCAAATCATCATTTGAGAAAGTTATCAGCCTGAATTTTTTTTCCATAACCTTTGCTACCATAGTCTCAGGTGTAACTGCTATTTTAATACTCATATTTGATAAAGCCTTGACAAGAGCTCTTCTATGACTGCCTGAATGGATTAGTAGCTCCTAAATGCTAACATTTGCCTTAGCCTTTTTTAGCCGTTCTAAAATTAGGTCTTCTTTTTCTCCTCATTCTGTTTTTGCATCCTCTAATTCTTCTCTTTTTATGTCTCTCTCGATTTTCTTTTTTGTTGCTTTGTAATTCCTCCCACTTCTAGTGACATGATTCATATTGGGGTTATCACTCTGTACGTCAAGACTAATGGGACTTTCCTCATCAGAGTCGTACCAGATGTCTACAACCCCAATAATTCGGTCCTTTTCTTCGTTATCCACACTTTCATTGTGCACATTTCTTTTCCCTCCATGTTAAGTTTTTTCAAATGCTCACTCAGTAGCTCCTTGATCCCTTGCTCAAGAATTAAGGACCCTTTACTCTCCTTTTTGAACTCATTACCCCATCCTGTAAGCACAATCTCCTCAAGAGGTATGTCAAAAGAAGCTGGTTTTAAAAAGAATACTATGTAATCAAATTTGTCAAAGGGCTACCCCAGAAAATCCTCCACTCTTTTTTATGGCTATTCTAGAGTTTTGGATTCTTATTCTTCTCCAACTGGCTCATTATCAAACTCATCACCCCATCCTGAAGGCACTATTGATTCAATAGGGATATCAGTAGAGGGAGGTTTGGAGTAGAACACTTTATAATCAAATTTGCCTGAGGGTTGTCCTAGTAAATCCTTAACTCCATTAGAGGCATTAAGAGATTCCTTAATGTCTATAGGGTTTAGGTTTTCAAAGGAGTCTAGCACTTTCTCCTCGCTAACTCCTGAGTTGATCATCACGGTGGTTGGTGGTGAGACATTTCGGTAGTATAGGAAAGGATTGTTTCTAGTGTTTGGGTTAGGATTGGATTTTTTAGGGTCTATAATTTTTTTAGAGCCTATCAGGTTTTGGATTTTATGTTTGAGGTAGATACAGGTATCTATGGAATGACCAACTACTTGTTGAAACTTACAATAGCTATTAGGGTCATAACCTAGGACATTTATGTTAGGTGGTTGGTTGAAGTTTGAGAATCTCCTAGGTGGCTGAACTGCCCGCACCTCCACAGCTCGGCTAGTGCTTCCTTGTTGTATGCCCCTAGTTGAGTAATTTCGAGTTCCGGTGCCTTTAGTGCTTTTCTTCTTTTTATTCTTTATCTCTTTAGCTTGAAGACCATCATCATACAAGTTTATGAATGTTTTAGGGTTCATCATCTATTAGTGAACCTAAATCTACTTATTTTAATGAATTGAGGAAATGGGTCTATTGTTTACAAATTTTAAATAAGAAATTAGTTTATTAAGTGGGCTTAAGTCTAATTAAATTAATTTTATTAACTAAAATGGGCCTAAATATAAATTAACCTAAATGGGCCTAAATTGATTTTATAATTAAATGTAAAAATCCAATTAAAAACCTATTTATTAAATGGGTTGACCCTACCATAGGCTTGGGGCCCAAAGAGAATAAAAGCATAAAAACAAGCCCAATTCAACAAACATCCCAAAAATAATTTCAAAAAATAAATTTTACATGATTTTTCTAAGAATCCCTAATTCAATTTCATCTATTGCCATCATTGATTTTAATTTTATCAAATTGAGCCTAGATTACTAATTAATTTTTAGTGCAGAGATTTAAAATTCCATTAATTTCCCTCTATTGGGACTATTACAAACTACAGTACATGAAATTAAAGCAAATGAGTTATAACCCAATAAAAGTCATAAAGAAAATGCTGTAGAAGATAATAAATAATAAATCCTAAATTCTATGGGGATTTCACAGAACTCAGTCATGACATCCTATGGATTCTTTAATACTACCAAAATGTCACTCACTAACCTCACACCTAGAGCACCAAAGAACATCCATAAAAAAATAAAAAGTCAAATCAAAATAAAAAGAATAGAAAAAGAGTAGGGGATGGTGTGAAAATGTTGTTTGGATGCCCCTTAGATTGGGATTGTCATTGTTTTGAGATTGATTCTATTATTTTTTTTCTTGATTCTCTAGACTTTAAAAATAATGTACGTATTTTTTTTTGATTTGAAACCTATGGTAGAAGGTCTGTGTTTTTCAATTCACTCCCTTTTTGTAGTAGCTAATTATGGTTTTTTATTCTCTCTAATTTTTTTGTAGCTCTTTTTTCTAGGGTTTTTTTCTAGCTCTTTTTTCATCCTCCCTTCATAGACTTTGTCGCTTGGCTTTTAAAGCCTAGCCTAGCAACCCCAGCTCTTGTGATCATACAGAGAAGTTGCGTGATAGTTGGGAGTGAGACCAGGAGTTTGCATTTTGTTTTTTTGAATTTTCAAAATTAAGATAATAAGATGATCAGCGATAGAGTTTTGAAAAAAATTAAAGACTCACACGTAGGGACACGTGGTGTCCTGGACCAATGAAAAAAATTAAAAATGATGAAAAAATTAATTTTCAACCTAAAAAAATAATTTTTTAACGAAAATCAACATTGTGGAATGCTGATCGACATTCGTAATGTCGATTGGCATTACTTAATGCTGATTGGCGTTACGTAGTGCTGGTCGGCACTTTTTTTTAAATTATAAAAAAGGTCCTCAGAAGTTGATAATTTTTGTAATCAAATCCTTAAAAAACCAATTTTGCAATTAAATCCATAAAAATAGCAATTTAGTCCTTTAACTTGCGAAACTCGACACTAGAGATGAATTCTCGATTTGATTTTCATCATAGGGGCTTTCTTTGCATACGTGCACAATTTCATCCTAAAATTAGGTGCTTGCAATTACTTCATTAGATGGGTAGAGGCTGAATCTTTTAATACTCTAAAGGTGAAGCAGATGGCCTAATTTATTAAGAAGAATCTTATTTGCAGATATAGGGTTCCACATCATGATGTGATAGATAATAGGGTTTAGTTCTAAGTAGAGACAGTAGAGTTATTGCAAAAATATGGGATTGAGCATTATAAGTCTTCACCATATCGACCTCAGGATAATGGAGCGGTGGAAGTAGAGAATAAGAATATCAAGAAAATCCTCTCTAAGATGGTCAAAACTTATAAAGACTGGTATGAGTACCTTCCCTTTGCCTTGTGGGAATACAGAACTACAGTCATAACTACTACAGGCCAAACTCCGTTCTCTTTAGTGTATGGCTATGAAGCAGTTTTGCTTATAGAAACTGAGATCAAGTCTCTAAGAGTGGTTATGGAGGCCAAAATGCTTAAGGGTGAATGGGCACAAAAGAGATATGATCATCCAGTATCTCTAGATGAGAAGAGGATGGATGCTTTGTTTCATACTCAGATATATCAGAGGAGGATAGCAAGATCATTCAATCAGAAAGTAAGGCTAGGGAAAATAAGAGCTGAGGACATGGTTTTAAAATAGTCTAGAGCAATAACTGAGGACATGGTGTTAAAACAATCTAGAGCAATGGTGTTTGATTTGAGATGGAAATTCAAACCAAATTGGGAAGGACCATACTTAGTCAAGTCAGTTCTGCCAAGATATTTGATCTTGAAAGGAATGAGTTCGTAGAGCCTGTTAATCTAGATTGCCTCAAGAAATACTATTTGTAACAAAAAAAGAGAATAAAAGTGGTACAAAGAAAATAAAGTCTATTGACTAGAAAACCTAAAAAGGCTAGTTAGGCAAAAATTAGGACATTCTCGCTATTTAAAAAACCCGTAAAGGGGTAGTAAGTAAAAATTAAGGAATAAATAAAAGAAAAAGGTCCCACTGATTAGAAAACCCATAAAGGGCTAGTTAAACAAAAGTTAGGAAAATGAAATATGGACAAAAAATATTCAGTTAGAAATTCCAAAAGGACTAGCTGATAACAGGAGTTATGTCATGTGATGTAGTAAATGTACTCATTTTAGCCCTAATTAATGAATCTTATTGAAATTGAATTTTTTTGTAACATTGCATGCTCAATCTTATTTATAATGCATAAGTACTAGAAAGGCAAACATAACATAAAAGCTTAAAATCAACTTTATGAGACCATTTTGCTTTAGTGTTGCCTCTGTTTCTTCTTCTTCTGAGATTCATCATGATAAGCTTAAGTCCTCTTGTATCTAGAAAATTTGGGTGGTTCTGTAGCTTATATCATGACCTAAGTTTTGCAGTTATCAGCAGTAGCTTTATCAGTATTCAAGGAGAATTGAACTCAAGGGTTGTGCAAGGCCATAAGTCCCTGAACTTATCCAAAAAAAAAAGGAGAGCCCATTGAGTTGAAAACCCAAAAGGGTAGCTTAGGCAAAAGTTAGGGCAAGCCTGCTGAGTTGAAAACCCGAAAGGGTGACTTAGGCAAAAACTAAGGCAAAATAAAAGAGAAAGAAAACATTAAAGGATTCTATGTGCTTAAAGAATATGGATAAGATAAGGTAATGGAATCTAAAAGAGCATTACCCATTGTTAGAAGGATTTTAATAAAAAATTTTTACCCAAAAGCAACTACCAATTTAAGTGATATATAACAGTACTCAAAATAATGCAAAATCCAGAAAGTAACAGTACTATAAAAATAGTCAGATGCAAGCATGCTGAGAATTATAAATAAAATAGTTTTAATCAGTCATTATGAACTCCTGAATTAGGCCAAGGCCTCCATCCTTCAACTAGATCATCCTATTGATAAGTATCTAAAGGCCTAGCAAATTAAGTCCTAACACTATGAGGATTAATGCCTAAGTTTGCAAGCTACTGGCGATGCATCTCATTCTCCCACTCCAAACTACTGGAATAACTTTACACATATGGGAAATGCCATATCATATGCTTTTCATGCATAACATGCATACACTTTGCATTTTTTAGTGTATATACTTACTCGCCAACTATCTATGACATGCATAGTAAATAACATCTGAGACAAGGCAAGACCATGTAAATACTCTGCCTGTGTCCAGGGAACTTGTGTTATAAAATTTCTATTAACATCTGTGTCGAGTGTATAGATCATGTAGGAAACAAGTCAGATAGACTCACATGAGAAGTATCTGCTCAAGAAAAGGTAGGAAGCTGAGCATCGCTAAAGTGCATATAATGCTCAACCAGAGTCTGAAGAGCAGGAGCCCAATAAAGCATGGACTTGTCTAGAAGAGAGACATCACCAAGGATAACACCAACAAGAACCCCCTCACAACTAGTCCCAACATGCTAAGTGTAGCGTGTATGACTAGGTCTGGGCTCAGATCTCTCAGTATCAGGAGCAGTCTCAGTCCTCTGAGCAGTCTCTGTCTCTTCCTCCATCACCTTGGTAGCAGGGGAACTAATCTCCTTAAATTGTGAAAAGAATGAGTAATTTATGGGTTCTAAAAGAATAAGAGAAATGATAAGAAGTTACCTCAACTTGGTCAGCATGAACTTGCTCTAAGAGGTTCTCATGGATGAATAGTCGGTAATGGTGAGATCACTCAAGAAAAATCATGGCATAATATCCCTGTAACACCTCTCTCAACTCTGAACCCCTCAGATGAGAACTGTTTAACATCAAAATTTTAGATCAGCCCAATCTCTATACTCTAAATTTTAAAAAAAGAAAAAATAAATCAGTGAAAAAAAAGGAGAAGAAAAAGAACATACATGCAGGATGTGCTAAAAGCCACATATCATGATAACACCTCTACAGACGATATCAAGTCTGTAGTAAAAATAGACTAAAGCAGATCCCTAATCAAGAGTAGCAATTTGATCTAAGTCATAGAGGGGGCCAAGTAAAGCAATGTTGACGTTGTGACCAGTCTCACAAAAAAGAGTCATGTTAAGCAATATTAGAAGGAGATACCTCGCCTTATGGGTAATATGACGAGGAGTAGTGGTAGGAAGATATTTGAATCCCTCGATTAATAATGAAAGAATAACATTTTTTTTATTCTTCCATGTCAGAGTGAATCCAATTAAATCTCACACATACTAACTCTGCGCATGCTCAGGGAGATTGCAATAGCTAATGTTAAAAGAAATGGGAGTCCCTTCGAAAGTAATCTTAGTGTTCATAAAAAAACTCATAGGAAAAATAGTCAACTCGCCTACACGAGTATGGAACGTGTGGGTGGTGTCCATGCATCGCTTAATCAGTTCATGTGGGAAAAGGATTCTGCTAGCAAAGAAAGACGTGGATAAGGTGATAGAATTTGAGAAGGATTAGGATAAATAGATAATTGGGAAGATAATCCATTCTTTTAATTATTTATCTATCTAATATTATCCATCTTGGAAAATGATTAAGATAAATGGATAATTAATTAAAAAAGATAATGTTCATGAACCATCTTTTTTAATTAGTTATTGAAAAAAATCCATTAAAGTGAAAAAAACTGTTTCAGTTCTCTCTAACAGTGTTTGAGACAATACAGGAATAAAAATAGTATTACAATAGGGATCAGTCAGATATAGACACCTAGAAAGTCAGGAATACAAAAGCTCTAAATCATTCATCTCGTGCTCTGGTATCAGGCCATGGGCTCCATCCTCTGGTAGGGTCATGATGATGATGAGTGTCTGGAGATCTAGTAGATGAAGTCCCAGTACTATACGGATCAAAGCCCAAGGCTGCAAGCTGCCGACGAAGCATCTTATTCTTAGACCGCTGGAATAGCTCTGCATACACAGAAAACACCATATCATATGCATCACATGCGTAACATGCACATTTGCATTGTCTCAGTAAGGGTGCTTACCCACCAACTGTCTGTAACCTACATCGTAAATAATCTCTGAGATGAGGCAAGCCCATATAAATACTCTGCCTGTGTCCAGGGAATCTGTTTTGTAAAATTTTATTAATATCAATGTCAAGTGTACAGATCCATACAAGAAATAAAGCAAATAGACTCACATGAGAAGCATCTAGTGGATAAAAGCTAGGAACTTGAGCATCACCAAACTGCATCTGTTGCTCAACTGGAGCCTAAACAGCGGGAGCCCAGTAGAACATAGACTTTTCTGGAAGAGAGACATTACCAAGCGTAGCATTGATAAAGGCCCCATCGCAACTAGATCCAACGTGTTGAGCAGGATGACCAAGACTAGGTCTAGGCTCAGGGCTCTCAATCTCTGGAGCAATCTTAGTCTCCTTATCGGCATCAATAGGAGAGCAAACCTCCTTAAACTATAAAGAGAAGGAATGAGTCATAGGTTCTAGAAAC
Source organism: Mallotus nudiflorus (assembly GCA_947683625.1). NCBI lineage: Eukaryota > Viridiplantae > Streptophyta > Magnoliopsida > Malpighiales > Euphorbiaceae > Mallotus > Mallotus nudiflorus. The sequence goes on along the minus strand of CANTUR010000187.1, from coordinate 1,775,000 downwards.
AGAAGATGAAATAATGTGAAATTACCTCATCATCATCAATAGGAACATGCTCCAGGAGGCTCTCACTGATAAACTGCTGATAATGTCGAGAACGCTCAAGGAAATCTGAGGTAGCATATCCTTATAGTGCATCTCTCAGCTCTGAACCTATAAGATGCAAGCTGCGGAGCATAGAGGAGGGGACATGAAATGGAATGCGACGTCGAGAAGGGCTAGCAGACCAGCGATACACTCACTCCCCTAAATACCACATCAGACAGCCATAACCAAAGAGCAGGATCCTCATAGGCTTAAAGTGTGCTACAGCCGCCATGAAATCATATCATTGGATGTCTTCAGCACCCTCCAACTAATCAGAGTTTATCTGCAATTTATGTAAATTAAATCAAATTTCTATTAAACCATAACATACTAATGATTTTATTTTCTTTTTCCTTACCAGGTGCCACTTAACAGGGTTTAACTGATCACGGTACGTTTGTAAAGTGTTCCTATTGCTAGTAAGGTGAGAAGAACCCCATCTCATCATCAGAGGAAAGGTCCTATAAGAACTAATAGTGTGAAAGCCTTGAATCAGCCCAATTTCTATGCTCCAGATCTAAAAAAAAAAGAACATATAAAAAAAAGCAAAGAAGAGCAAAACTATAGAGATCAAATGAAAGAGAACATACATGCAAGACATGCTAAAAGCCACACATCGTGACAACACCTCTACAGACAGTGTCCAATCTATAATAAATATAAGCAAGTGCAGTAGATCCTTAATCTAATGTGGCAACTCGATCCAAGTCACGAAGAGGACCCAACAGAGTAATACTGACCTCATGATCGGTCTCACAAAAGAGGATCGTGCCTAATAATATCAAGAGGAAACACCTCGCCTTATGAATACTCTAATGAGGAGTCAAAGTAAGAAGGCGTCTAAATCCCTTAATTAATGATGAAAGAAGAACGTTCTTCCGATTCTTCCATGTTGGGGCGAACTCGATTAAGTCTCACACGTACTGACTCCGTGCATGCTCTGGAAAATTGCAATAGCTGATGTCAAATGGAACTGGGGATCCCCCAAAGGCAATCTCGGTGATAGCAGAGAAGCTTATAGGTGAAATGGTCAGCTCACCTACACGAGTATGAAAAGTGTGGGTAGTATCCATCCATCGCTCGATCAAAGCAAATAAAGAGTAACGATCAGATCGGCCTCGAACAGTCAGAAGTGCAGCAATGAAATGCCTAAATTTGAAAGCCTAAATCAGATGTGTCACCTACTCCAGTAGTCCATGAAATAATTCTCGGGCTAGATTGAAATAGCCCGTGAACTTCATCGGACGCTATTTCAATTTCAAAAAGAAAATAATAATTAATTAATTGAAAGATTAATTTATTAATCAAAGAACTTAAATTGAAGGATTTGATTAGTTAATTAATTAATTAATTAATTACCTTAAAAAAATTTTGATCGGCAGTGTAGATTGCCGATGGGCAATCTGGAATACCGATCGGCAATCTACTATGTCGATTGACATTAACCTGGTTGATCAGAAATCTGGAATTTTGACCAGAATTCCAGACATTCGATCCTCCATTCTGACAACCCGGGAGTCAAATTTCATATTTTCAGAGTTAATTTCAATTTATTATGCATTTTCATATTAATTTCTGACTAATATACATGTTAATGTCAATTTTTACTTTGCAACTAACTCTAATTACTGATTATACAAGTAATAGTTTTGCAAAAATAAATAGAAGCAAGAAAATTTACCTCATTACCCACATCTCTGCACCTGTGGGTATGTAAATGAGTCAAGCGAAAGATAGTTGAGTCTTCTCGAAGTTCCAGATTATTTTGAGGAAAATGAAGAGGCAGAATCCTCTGACATTTTGAAGCCTCAGCTCCCTCATGTTTTCTGCATGATGAGGAGGCCATAGGATCAGACAGATTGCAAATCAGACAACAGATGGTGAAGAAATCAAGAAAAGAAAAGATTAAGATCAAGTAAAAAAAAAGGAGAAGAAGAAAAGAATGGGAAGAGAAATGAAGTGATTGACAAAATGGAAAGAATATATAAAATAGAGAATATCCATTTTAATCCTTTCAATTTACTTACTTTTTATCTATCTTTTCTTTTTTGCAATTTGGTCCATAATTGCATTCTGATTAGGAACATGTTCCTAATTAAATCATAACATTCATCAAATTAACAATTCACTGAATTATTAAGACTGCATAATCAATTTGTGATCCTGAAGCTTCTGTCAAATATAGAATACATGACAAGATTATAGAACTCATTTTTTGCATTTTACATGCATGATTTCAATCAAAGGTTTCATATGCTGCACAGTAGCTATGATCTGAATTTCAAATCATTATGTTATGTGCTGTACAGTAGTCATAACCCTGATTATGTTACGTACTGCATAGCAGTTATGATATAAACTTTCAAATTCTTCATTGCCAGATGTCCCATAAGGAATATAGTGTGCATTGTTAGATGTCCCACAGGGAATATAATGAAATTCAATTTAATTACACTAGACGTCCCACAGGGAATATAGTGTGCATTGTTAGATGTCCCATAGGGAATATAGTGAAATTCAATTCAATTACACTAGACGTCCCACAAGGAATATAGTGTGCATCGTTAGACGTCCCACATGGAATATAATGAAATTCAATTCAATTACACTAGACGTCCCACAGGAAATATAGTGTGCATCGTTAAACATCCCACTGGGAATATAATGAAATTCAATTCAATTACACTAGACATCCCACAGGGAATATAGTGTGCATCGTTAGATGTCCCACATGGAATATAATGAAATTCAATTCAATTACAATAGACGTCCCATAGGGAATATAGTGTGCATCGTTAGACATCCCACAGGGAATATAGTGTACATCGTTAGACATCCCACAGGGAATATAGTGTGCATCGTTAGACATCCCACAGGGAATATAATGAAATTCAATTCAATTACACTAGATGTCCCATAGGGAATATAGTGTGCATCATTAGATGTCCCACAAAGAATATAACAAAATTCAATTCAATTACACTAGATGTCCCACAGGGAATATAGTGTGCATCGTTAAACATCCCACAGGGAATATAACAAAATTAAATTCAACTACACTAGACGTCTCATAGGGAATATAGTATGCATCATTAGACGTCCTACAGGGAATATAATAAAATTCATCATTACTAGACGTTCCATAGGAACTATAGCAAATTTCAATTCATCTACACTAGACATCCCATAGGGAATATAGTGTGCATTGTTAGACGTCCGACAAGGAATATAACAAAATTCATCATTGCTAGACGTTCCACAGGAACTATAGCAAGTTTTCAACTTATCATCGCTAAACGTCCCACAGGGAATATAGCAAAACTCATTTGCACAAAGTCCACTAGATGTTCCACAGGAAATATAGTGCGACTTATCAAACACTATACCTTGCTCAACAATTTGAGCATCAATCCATCACTTAGGATACAATCGAGTGTTCTAACTTCTTTCTTTCGAAATTGTGTGCTTCTATTGCTTTGCTGCAATTTGTCAAGTAAACAGCAATAAAGAGGGGCAACTGTAAGCACTCAATTTTGGGATGCAATTGTGCACAATTACGATGTAAGCCCCTATGATGAAATTTATTCAAAAATTGAACTCGGTTGTTGATTTTCTGGACTTTAAGGACTAAATTGCAACATTTTTTAGGGTTTGATTGTAAATAAGTCAATTTTTTAGGGGTCTTTTAGTAATTAAAAAAAGAGTTTTAGGATCGACATTTAAAATGTCGATCGACATTGTACAATGTCGATCGACATTGTACAATGTCGGTCGGCATTGCACAGTGCCGATGTGAAATAATTCTATTTTTTTAATTTTTTCATGTATTTTTATTTATTTTGATCGAATTTTTTTAGTGTTTTGATTGGTTGAAAATTCAAATTTTATCTGATAAGATTTAAAAAAAAAAAATAGAAGATATTTTTTGAAATCAAAATAAACGCTATATGATATGATCAGATAAATCTGTTCCTCCTTTGGAGGAAGTTCAGTATGCACAGACTTTGCATTTAAAAGTAGAGTTTGCATGCGTGCGAAAGGCTGGGGTTGGAGGTTGGGTGAAAGGACTTTTTTCCAAAGGATTTTTTTACACAGAGGGAAGATAGGAAAACTTTTGATTTCCTCTGTTCTTTAAAAAACCCTAATTTTTGCAATTCATTTGAGGAAGATGATACAATGATTTTTTAGTCTTAGTCCATAATAAAATCAACATTGAGTCAATTTCAACAGTGAAAATCCTAATCTGAGGGGCCGAAAAAGGGCATATGCACAACATTCTTTTTTATTTTTTCTCTTCTGTGATTTTTATTCATTTCGTTAATTGTTTTATTATTTAATTTCACTACTAATTTGATTGCTTTTTTTGTTTTTTTTGTTTTGATGTCCATATGTGGATTGAGGAGGAGGATGCTGCCTATGTTTAATTGAACAGAAGATCCATGGAATGCCATGGATGAACCTGTACTATTTTAATAATAGTTCTTAAGATTTTAATTTTTGTTCTGCATTTTGGTATCCTGTGTAGTTTATCTTAATTTTTGGGTGTATAATTATTTAATTTTAAATCTGTACTTAGTTTGTAATAGCCCCAGTAGTGGGAATAATGAAAGATTTAAATTTTTGTATTGTAAAATTGACTAGTAATTAGGTTCAATTGGGTAAAAAAAAAATCAATTAAAATCAATGGTGGCAGTAGCTTAAATTAGGGTTTGCATGTAATTAATTTAGGGTTTTTTTAGAAAATCACTGTAATGTTTGTTTGATCTATTTTTTGTGTTTTATTTATTTTGGGCTTGTTTTTTTTTATATTTTTATGTTTTTTTGGGCCCCAAGCCCACGTTTAGGTCTAACCCACTTAATAAATAGACTTAAAAAATGATTTAGGTTTTTTAAATAATTAAAATCAACTTAGACCCATTAGGTTAATTAGATTTTAGGCCCGCTTAATTAATTAAAATTGTTTAGACTTAGCTCAACCTACTTAATTTCATTTCTTTTAAAATAAATAGACCTAGGCCCACATTCCACTTAAAATAAAACCAGATTAGACTTAGGCCCACTAATTTAATTTTTCTTTAAAATTGAATAGACTTAGAAAGACTAAAAAATAGATTTAGACTCATTAATTAATAAAATGTAGGCCCACTTTTATTCTATTTCACTTGTAAATAAAATGTAGATTTAGCTAACTTTTTTAATAAAATTAACATAGTTTAGACTTAGGGACAACGCGATCTTGAGTGCATTTTTTACTTGTAATTTTATTGACTTGTTGCCTTTTTGGGTAGATGGATGTTAATTAGGGTTTAATAAAATTGCATGTAATTAGAGGATGAAATAATTATTTATAAAATTATTCTAAATGAACACGAGACTAAAAGAAGTTAGTATTCCGTATCCAGAATCTCTTAGTTGTGGTGCTAATTTTCTTTTAGAGAATTGAGTACCACCAATCAAATTGTCCCAGTTATTACCCTGGGTGGCAACTCCTCATCTCCACGCCATGTCTTTGTGACAGTGGTTAGTGTGTTCTCTAAGGCCCTGAGCCTAAACAGTGTCGCGGTTGCTAAAATCTTAGACGCACGCTAAACCCCGCCGTCTATAGGAAGCTTTTTATAAATGAAAAATATCCATTTTGGTCCCTTAACTGTGCACCCATTCAAAATCACATTTTTCTTTGCAATTTCATCCATAATTGCATTTTGATTAGGATTTAATTCCTAATTAATGCATTTAACTCATGTCATCAATTAAAGAATTATTATTAATTATATCTATATTAAGATTCTGGATCCTTTATCGAGTACAGAACATAAAATATTATTACAGAATTCGATTTTTGCATTTTACATGCATCATCATTTTTTTCAAGGATTTTTAATTTTGTTTTGTTATATGCCACAAAGCAGTTATAATATGAACTTTTAAATCTTTTGATTTATCAGATGCTACATAGTAGTTATGGTATTATTATTAGACATTTCACAAGAACTATAACACATTTCTCGAATCATAAATTGCTAAATGTCCCACAAGGAATATAGTAAGAATCATTATATTTATTTCATTAAACGTCTCATAGAGAATATAACGAAACCCATTGTCACTAGACGTCCTAAAGGGAATATATTATAGTTTGCCAGACACTACACAGTAGTTACAATATTATTGCTAGATGTTCCACTTGAATTATAGTACTTTTTTCAAATCAAAGCTTGTTAGACGTCCTACAAGGAATATAGCGAGAATCATTGCATTCATTTCATTAAAATGTCCCATGAGAAATATAACGAAACCCATTGTCACTAGATGTCCCAAAAGAAATATAGTGTAGTTCATCAGACACTACACAATAGTTATGGTATTATTGCTAGACGTTCCACAAGAGCTATAACATGTTCATAAATCATGAGTCACTAGATGTTCCATAGGAAATATAGTGAAATGCATAAGTTTCACTAGACGTTCCATAGGAAATATAGTGAAACATATTAAACATAGCATCTTACTTAAAATTGCTCAGCAATTTAAGCACTAGCATTTCAATTAGGATATAATGAAGTACCCTAATTCTTTTGTTTGAAATTGTGTGCTACTATTGCTTTGACTCAATTTGTCAAGTAAACAGCGACAAAGGGGGGTAATTGTAAGCACCCAATTTTGGGATGCAATTATGCACACGTGCAATGAAAGCCCCTATGATGAAAATCTAATCGAGAATTGATCTCTGGTGTCAAGTTTCACAATTTAAAGGACTAAATTGCTATGTTTTTATAGATTTAATTGTAAAATTGGTTTTTTTAGAGATTCAATTGCAAAAATTAAAAACTTATGAGGACCTTTTTTTTGTAATTTTTAAAAAAAGTGATCGACTGACATTTAATGCTGACCGACATTATATAATTCTATCGGCATTATATAATGCCAACCAGCATTAGGTAATGTCAATCGGTATTAAGCAATGCCAATCAGCATTCTACAGTGCCGATTTTCGCTAAAAATTGATTTTTTAAGCTAAAAATTAATTTTTTCGTCATTTTTTAATTTTTTCATTGGTCTAAGACACCCCGTGTCCCCACGTGTGAGTCTTAAAATTTTTCAAAACTCTATCACTCATCATCTTGTTATCTTGATTTTGAAAATTCAAAAAATAAAATGCAGACTCTTGATCTCACTCCCAACTATTGCGCAACTTCCCTACGTGATCACAGGAGCTGGAGTTGCTAGGCCGGGCTTTAAAAGCTGAGAGACAGAGTCTGTGAAGGGGAGGATAAAAAAATGAGCTGTGAAGAAACCTTAGAAAAAAGAAAATCTGAAAAAAAAAACCTAAAAAAGAGCTGCAAAAAAACCAGAGAGAAAAACATAAACCTTTTGCTTTAGGTTTCAAATCAACAAAAAATACCTTCTTTGCTTTTAAAGTCCAGAGAATTAAGAAAAAAACAACAGAGTCAATCTTAAAACGGTGAAAATCTCAATTTGAGGGGAATTCAAACAACATTTGCACAACATCTCCTAATCTTTTTTTTTTTAAATTTTGATTTGATTTCTTCATTTGATTTCTTGATTGATTTGTTACTGAATAATTTTTTATTTTTTGGTTTTCTTTTTAATTGGTGTTTTGTGGTGCTCTAGATGTGAGGTTGGTGATGTGACATTTTGGCAATATTGAAGAATCTACGGGATGCCATGGACTGAATTTTGTGAAATCCCCATAGAATTTAGGATTTATTATTTATTATCTTCTACAGTATTTTCTTCATGGTTTTTATTGGGTTGTAATTAATTTGCTTTAATTTCCTACACTGTAATTTGTAATAGCCCCCATAGAGGAAATTAGTGAAATTTTAATTCTTTGCACTAAAAATTGATTAGTAATCTAGGTTCAATTTGGTAAAATTCAATTAAAATTAATGATGGCAGTAGACTAATTTTAGGGTTGATGGATTAGGGTTTCTTAGAAAAACTATGTAAAATTATTGTTTTGATTTATTTTTTAGTATGTTTGTTGGATTAGGCTTGTTTTTATGTTTTTATTCTCCTTGGGTCCCAAACTCACATTAGGATCAAACTCATTTAATAAATAGGTTTAAAAATAGTTTTAAAGTTTTAATTAATTTAAAATTAATTTAGGCCCATTTAGGTTAAATTAGATTTAGACCCACTTTTAATTAAAAAAATTAACTTAGACTTTAGCCTACTAATGTATTTTATTTCTTTTTAAAATTAATTAGACCTTAGGCCCATTTCTAGTTAATTAAAATTAATTTAGATTTAGCTCAGCCCATTAATTTCATCTCTTTTAAAATAAATAGACTTAGACTTCATTTTTTATTTGAGTTAAAATTAAATTAGACTTAGGCCCACTTAATAAACTAATTTTTTCTTTAAAATTTGTAGAAAATAGGCTCATTTCCTCAATTAAATAAAATAAGTAGATTTAGGTTCACTAATTCAATTAAAATGTAGGCCCATCTCTAGTCCATTTTACTTGTAAATAAAATATGTAGAATTAGCTAACTTTAATTGATAAAATTGATCTAGTTTAGACATGGGAATGTTGCCTTTTGTATGCATTTTTGCGTGTAATTTTTTGACTTGTTGCCTTTGGTTTAGATGGATGATTACTTAGGGTTTAAATAAATTTGCATGTAATTAAAGAATAAGATAATAATTTATAAAGTAATTCTAAATGAATACAAGACTGAAAGAAGTTAGTATTTTGTTTCCATAATCTCCTGGTTGTGGTGCTAGCTTTCTTTTAGGGAATCGAGTACCACCAAAATGATTTGTCCAAGTTATTACCCTAGATGGCGACTCCTTATCTCCACACTATATCTTTGTGACAATGGTTAGTATGTTTCCTAGGGCCCTAAGCCCAAATACTGTTGCGGTTGCTAAAATGTTAGACACACGCTAAACCTCGTCATCCACATACCTATTAGAAGATAGAATTACAAAGCAAACCTGTCTAAGACAGGATTAATTTTGTACTTTTATAACAGTTATTACTAACTTTAAAATATTATTTAATTATTCATACGTAATAAAAATTTAATAACTTTAATGCAAACATTAAAATATTTATATTTTAATGGTATTAACGCAAATATATATATATATATATATATATATATATAATTAAATAATATTATTTAAATGTGGGTATTTAAATAATATTTAAATGCAAGTAAATTCTATGAACGGTAGTAAAACTTTGCTTTTGATTATAAAATGGTACAATTACTTCAATTCATATATTTTCAGTTCCTAAACTTCAATTTTAGTTTCACAAGGAAGTATAATACAACAATTCAACCAATTTTAATGATGTGGCAGAATTGCCATGTCTTATGCCACATCAAAAGCCACGTCAGCATGAGTCAACTTTTTTTTTTCAATAAAAAAAAAGAAAAGTTGAAATTACTTAATTAGCTGTCACGACCCAAATCGAAGAATTATGACCAGAGCTAGGGGACGGGAATTCTTTCGAATTTGGAACCTGTAGCAAGTCTTAAAAATAAAAATACATGCAAATATATATTACAAAAACACACCATAATTAAAAGTTTAATTAATATAAAAAATAAATCTTTATATCTTATCATAATAAAAATATCTTTATATAATATTTGAGTACAAGATCTTTAACTAGTACAATACACCACTATCACAATAACACTACTACTGCATTAATTACTAAAATATAAGGAAACGACAGTTCAGTATTTACACAAATCAGCCGGAGAGGAAGGAGTCCGATGATTAGTACTACGAAGGAGGTCTGAAGTAAAAGATCCTGTAGAAAAAACATATATTAAAGGGAGTCAGACCTCACTGAGTGAATTATTATAAAATATATACTTGCAACCTAAAATCATATACAATCAAGTATCAATATACTAATATATATATACATGCATTTCATACATATGCTAAAATCCACTTTTATACAATAATAAATGCAGAAAAATTCATTTTGGGTGAAGGATCGGAGCAGAACCCTAAAATATTACACAACCCCAATAATTGAATCTCACTAGCCAATAGGCTCAATTAATTCCAAAATATTTCTCTTTCCATTTTTGGACAGTAGACTAGCCCTGAGACGCTAAGTCAATCGACCTCTTGCAGTCTCACTGTTGGTGTGATTAGCCTCGAGACATTGGGTTAACCGAGCTCCCGCAATCACACCACTCACTCACAGCAAACCTCAATAATCAATTAATCAAGTCTCACATCAACAATTTTATAATATTAACTCCTAAATCTAATACAATGGTATGTACACAGTCTTAGTGCAACCTATTAGGTAGCACGTTCTACTACTATCCTTCAAATAAATCTTATAATCATTAAAAATAATAAAATGCATAATTTAAACATGGTAGCATCCATTTTTAAAGAAATATACTAAATAGATACTTAATATATACCAAATATATATATATATATATATATATATATATATATATATATATATATATCCATACGTAGATATAACATTTAATAAAATAAATCATACTAAAATGTACATTTTTAAAATATGGATGCTCACAAATATGTATTCTACATGTAATGTATATGTATGATAATAATTCACAGTTGTGCGCTCCTCTAAAAGAGATAAACTGGTATGGTCTGGTAGGCCTCGGTCTCGGTACAACTATAGAAAATAAATAGATGATAATATCAGAATCAAAATACTAATTTTATACTTTTAGAAATTCTAAGGAATGACTTGATTTATGACACAACTCGACCAAAATTTAAAAACTCAGGATTGACCCAACGTCACATTTACGAGAATTCTACCAAAAATTTAGTAGAATCTCCTTTTTAAAACGAACGTCTTTCTACTAAAAGTAAAGCCGATCCTGCATACAAACACACTTCAATATTCACAAATGCTTAACTTCTCAAGTTGGACCCCTAAACTACATAATTTGCCCAATCGAGAACCAAAATACACAAAAAAATCAATAATTTAATAATAAATATAAAAATATCATTAGAATCCATAAAAATCAATAAAATACCACAATACTATTTATTTGAATAATAAAAACATTAAAGATAATTTATCTTCAAATTAATTTAATAAAATCTCAAATAAAATTAAATAATATTAGTAAAAATTTCATTTTTCAAATATTTGAAATCAAATAGCATAAAGTTCAATTAATTATTTAAATTGCTCAGTTATATAATAAAAATAAATAAAAATCCATTTTAATCATAAAAATAATAAATAAGCTATTATTTGAATATATTTTTGGAAATTATTATTAATTAGCTAAAATTTGTAAATAATTCGTAAAAATTATTTTAATACTGTTTATTACTCAAAAATTATCCAAAACATACTAATTAACAATAATTTCAATTAAAATACAAAATTTACTAATTTTTCCAAAAATTCAATTTTCACATAAACTTTCAAAAATTCATAATAAACAATCAGAACACAATTTAAATATACTTTCTTAACAAAACATGCTTAAAATAACTAGTAGAATTTATTAAAAATAAAAAAGCATTTTCCAAGCTAGGACAATCCCGTGAACAGTACCCGAACCTAAAATAGTGCGTAAATTCAACTATCTCCAAAATTGATTTTAAACATGTTTTTGGAAAGCTTAGAACTTTAATTTAACTAATATAAAATCAATTTCATATAATTTAAACCAATTGAACTCAAAATCAACAAAATACATTATGAATCGTAATAATAATTTGACAAAATTAAAGTTGAATTAGAAGTTAATTGAGGAAATTACCTTAGAGGAAACGTAGCCTAAGGAAAGAGCTTTAAAAAGAGTCTGGTCTTAGCCCAAGGTGTTGCTGGAATCAATGCTGGCAAGCTCCAAAAGGTGGCAACATCGAATGGAAATGAGGGAGAGAGGGAGGCGGCGGGAAGGGAGCAGGGAGGGAGGACAGGTGGTGGTGGCGAGCTAGGGAGTGATAATGGCGAGGTGTCACTGCTAGGTGGCGTTGATGGTGGTGTTCGATGATGGCTGTACGACTCGAACCTAGGGGCACGTGACTGACACTAGGGAATAGGATAGCATAAAGCTACCGAAACCCATAGTAAGATTTAAAAGAAAAATCGCAGAATATTTAAACTTTGAAACCTTACAATAAATAATAAAATCACAATACACATTATCAAACAGATTTTTCTCAATACAATTTAAACCATAATATCAGTGCATAAAATAAATAAACATCAGTTATGCAATGTAATATCCCGTGTTTTTAAATATTTTTACACTGTACCGGGATATACAGTGTTAATAATTTTGTATATATACTATGATATTTTATGAGTTGATGTGTATTTAAAACCTATTTTAATTATTGTGTATTATTTAAAGTCCTTTACGTAAAATTTTCCTGGGACTTGCATTTTCGGGGAAATTTTCACGTAAATATTTTATTATTAATTATTTTAAATATATTTACGGACTTGCATGAACTCATACGTATTTTTAAATTACTAAATAAAGCCTATGTGTGTAATTATTTATTTAATTAGGGTTTAATATATTACCCTAATATTTTATTATTATTTATTTATTAAATTAATATAATAATGTGTGGTGTACAATTTTTTCACATATTTTATTTATACACTATATTATAATATATACATAATATTTTATTATTTCTTTTTTTTCTTTCTTTTTCTTTTTCTTTTTCTTTTCTTTTCTTTTCTTTCTTTTCTTTTTCTTCTTCTTCCTTCTTCTTCCCCGTGCCCGACCACTTCCTCATCACCAACCACCGTCTGTCAGCAGTTCCCCTATCGTCGATGTGCCTCTCGGCTTGCCACCTTTGTCCTCAGCCGTTCCCCGCCGCCAGCAGCCTTCTTCTCCGGCGCCGGCTACCCCATTTTCCTCATTTGGCCGAAAATTCCTCTCCTCGCCGTCGACCATGATTCCAGCCACCGTTTTTGACACCGTCAGTCTCTTTCTTCTCCTTGAGCTCCGGTGACTATGATTCCAGCTTTGGTTTGAGCTTAAATGGTTTTGATTTGCTTAGGTTTCAAATTTTCCATTTCGGCCATATTAGGGTTTTTGATTTTTTTGAGCTTTGAATTGATTGATTCATGAAAACTACCTTCAAAAATGTTGTTCCCCTTAGCTTAATCTACATGTATGAATTTTTTTAGAATTTTTGGAGATTATTTTGATTTTTGGGTATTTTTGAATATTTTAATATTATTTTCTAATTTTCGGAAATTAATTATTTAAATTATGAAATTGTGTTTTATGGTTAAATTAGGTGTTGAAATGAATTATAGGAATTTATTTGGAATTTTTATGAATTTCTATGTATTTATTTTGAATTATTGAAGTTTATGTAATTTTGGGAAAATTAGGTTAAATGTGTTTTTATTTGAAATTTATTGGTGAATTGAGTTTAATTATTAATATTATTGATAAATATGTTGAGAAAATTAATTTTGGATAATTATACTATTTTTGGTGAATTTTTGAATGAATTTTAGTATATTTATATATATAGGGGTATTTTGGTAATTTTACACAAAATTGACTAAAAATGTAATTTAATTGGTTTTAATAGTTATTTAAGGTATAAAAATGATTTCTATAAATTATTTAGTATTTTTAACTAATTAAAACTATTTTTCGTGAATTATTTTCAATTATATATATAATATACGATTTTACTAATAAAATGAGTTTTTATCAGTTTTTATTATGTTTAAAGGTTAATTATGTAATTTCTACCTATAAAATGAATTTCTATGTTATAAGGGCATTTTTGGTAATTCTGAATTGTTCTGTGTTTGTGGACCCCGGTCGGTAGATTGTAGTTTGGAGTCCGACCGAGGGGTTGTGGATTTGTTGTTGTGCCTATTTTTCGAAGTGTATTTCTTTGCAGGGTTGGCTCTACTCTTTGAGTAGAGAGATGTCCATTTTACAGGGGAGGTTCTGCCGAATTTTCGATAGAATTCTCATAAAACGTGATATCCGATTGAACCCTAATTTTGATTCTGTGTTTAATATTCTAGATCGAATTCTAGGATTTCTGTTAGGGTTATTCTGATTTCTATCGTTATTGTTTGTTTAGTTGCGCCGAGACCGAGGCCTAGTGGACCAGGCCCATCGGACCCATCTCGAGGAGCGCACTAATTTGTGAGTTACTATTTTATGTATATGTGCTTAGGATGCATGATTTAGAAATATACGTTTTATCTTAATTAAAAATGCATAAATAATGTGATTTGTATTTAAGTATATTTTTGGTTTATTTTTGGTATATATTAAATTATATGCATGTTTTGTAAATAAATTATATTTAAAATGTTTTTAAATATATTTCTAGCTTAATTTATAAGTTGGTTGGATTTATTTGACGTATATATACTCGAAATATACCTGGTTTATTTTTGGTATATTTCTAGTATATTGTTATTTTATTTAAATTCATGCATCATTTATTGTGAATGAATGTTTTATATTATTAATGATGAAGGATATTAATAGAACGTGCTACCTAGTGGGCAGCACTAGGACCGAGTACGTACCGGTACGCCTATAGTATTTAGGCTATATTACTAACCTATTTATAGATATTGATTGATTATGATTATTTGATGTGTGAGATGTGATTTGGGTGTGATTGCTGGAGCTTGGTTGACCAAGTGTCTCGGGGCCAATCACACTGGCAGTCAGACTACTGGAGCTCGGTTGACTTAGTGTCTCAGGGCCAGTCTACTGTCTAAATGGATTAAGTGGACATATTTGGAATAAGTGAGCCTGTATGGTTAGAGTGTTGTCTAACACTATTTTCGAGGTTGCGATATTCTAGGGTTCTATGTGATCCTTCATAAACTGTGATTTTTAATAAATATATATAAAATGATTTTATTGCATCTGTGTGTAATTGCCTGTATATATATTAGAGATATATATATACTATTGATTGTATGCATTGTCATTTAGTGTGTATGTATATATATTATAGTAATTCACTTAGTGAGGTCTGACTCCCCTCCGTTGACTAATTTTCAGGAGAGTCAACATCTTCAGACCTCAGTAGCATGCCTATACGTCGGATTTCTTCCGCCTCGGCTTCTTTGTGTAAACTGCTTACTTGAGTCTTATTTTTATAATCTAGACACTGCAGTAGTGGTAAATTAAATTGTGGGATTTTATGTATTTTATTTATGTGAGATATTGTATTATACTTGAGCTGGATTTGTATTAAAAGATTTATATATATGAGTTGAGATTTGACTTAAATCCAGTTGGTGAAAATAATATTGTGATAATTATGATATTTATGATTTTTATTTCCGCTGCATTATATATTGCTACTATTATTGCATGTTTTATTTTATTTTTAGGCTTGCTACGGGTTTCGGATTCGAAAGAATTCCCATTCCCTAGCGCCGGTCATGGCCCTTATTTTGGGTCGTGACAAAGTTGGTATCAGAGCGGAGTTCTGTGTCAGGGCTTAGTTGTGTGAGTTGTGGCCCTAGTTTTCAGAGTTGCGTTTTCTGTTGAACTACTGAAGTGAATTAAGTTCGAGTATGTCTTGATAAGTATTCCTTGCTTAGTTTTCTGTGTTATTCCTCCGTTGTCTATTTTGTCTGAATCATTCTGTTGTGTTTTCAGAATGAGGAGGCGAGCGCGTGTCGCTCCACCGGTCGTTGAGGCTGAGGATGATGAGTCTTTTCAGGATGAGGTTTTACCTCCTGAGCAGCCAGTTAGACGTAAAGGTCGTGGCAGAGGTAGACCTCGAGGAGCGACAGGTCGCTGTAGGCAGAGAGAGTTACAGGACGAGGAGCCTGTAAAGCCTGAATTTGATGTTCCTGTTCCTCCAGTTGTTCAGCCTGTTCAGCCTGCCTATTAGCAGGGTATGTCTGACCCTGAGGCAGCTTTGTTCTATGCTCGAGTTGGCAGGATTGCTTTTGATGGTACTTCCAATCCGTTAGATTTTCTGCACGCGATTGAGACTAGCACTCGGACTGCTCATATCGAGTACCAGCGGATCATGATCGTCGAGTTATCTGTCGAGGGACCAGCCCTAGATTGGTTTATTCAGATGATTCAGCCTTATATGATGACGATGACCTGGGCTCAGTTCAGAGAGAGATTTATGAGGAGATTCTGTCCAGAGCCTCTCCGTATGAGCTATCGTCTTCGTTTGACTAGCATTTCTCGTGGAGATTGATCTGTAGAGGAGTACACCCGAGAGTTTCTTCATCTGGGTAGATATGCAGAGGATCTGATACGAGACCAGTACTTCACTGTCACTACCTACGTTACTGGTTTGGGTTCAGCTTTTGCTAGTATGCCTACAGCAGGCCTTACTCTGGAGTCTGTGATTGAGTTAGCCAAGGAGATTGAGCTGAGACTAGTTAGGCAGGGAGCAATGCCTGATTATTACCAGTTGGGAGTTCAGTCGAGTGGATTACAGGCTACTCCGTATTTGAGCTTTCATGTTGGTTCGAGTAGTCAGCAGCGAGGTCCAACTCAGCAGAGTCAGAGATAGCAGCAGCGAGTGCATCGGAGTAGTAGACATTGCACTGGAGGTCAGCGTAGATTGTTCAGATTCGGGTCAGGTGCTTCGAGCAGCAGCAGTGGTCATAGTTCTGGATCAGCTGCCAGCGTTTGTCAGACTTGCGGTAGAGTCCATCAGGGACCGTGTTATCTGACACCACTGACATGCTTTAGATGCGGGCAGACAGGACATTTTGCCAGAACGTGTCCTTACTCGGGGTATCAGTAGCTGCAGATTCTGTGATTCCTACAGCGATCGATTGCTAGTGCTGCACCAGTGCCATTTCAGTTACCTCCAGCCCAGCATCAAAGTTCCACTCAGCTTGTTCCACAGCAGAGTCGTGGTAGAGGTACTAGAGGAGGTGCCAGAGGTGTTGGCCAGGCTTCTACCAGTCAGCAGGGAGGTCGAGGTCAGGCCAGAGTTTTCCATCTCACTCAACAGGATGCTCAGACATCTAATGCAGTCGTGGCAGGTATTGTTTCTGTTTATTACCTGGATGCATGGGTTTTGTTTGATCCGGGTGCCATGCATTCATTCATTTCTCCCATTTTTGCTTCTAAATCTTGTTGGCAAGCTTCGAGGATGGCTTTTCCTTTGTCCGTTGCCACTCCTCTAAGCGATTCCTTGGACATCGATATTATTCTTTCTGGTTGTCCAGTTCTCGTGGGAGGTAGAGAATTACCCGTTGATTTGATTCTGCTGGATGTGATGGAGTTTGATGTTATTTTGGGAATGGATTGGTTATCTCAGCACTATGCCATGGTAGATTGCAGGAATAAAGAGGTGACTTTCAGAATTCCTGATGAAGGAGTGTTTAAATTTGTGGGTGATAGGAGTTCAGCACCTCATAATCTTATTTCTGCTATTACGGCTAGAAAGTTATTGAGGAAAGGTTGTCAGGGGTTTTTGGCATTGGTCAGGGATACTTCAGTGGAGAAGTTGTCACTCACAGATGTTCCTGTTACTTGTGAGTTTCCTAATGTTTTTCCCGAGGAGTTGCCAGGTTTACCACCTCACAGGGAGATTGAATTCTATATAGATGTGGTTCTAGGTACTACTCCTATATCTATGCCACCCTACAGAATGGCTCCTGCAGAGTTGAAGGAGCAGTTGCAAGAGTTATTGGATAAAGGTTTCATCAGACCTAGTGTTTCTCCTTGGGGTGCACCAGTCCTGTTTATGAAGAAGAAAGATGGTACCCTGAGACTGTGCATTGACTACAGAGAGCTGAATAAGGTGACAGTGAAGAACAAGTATCCTCTCCCGAGGATGGATGACTTGTTTGACCAGCTACAGGGTGCACAGTTCTTTTCTAAGGTCGACTTGAGGTCAGGTTATCATTAGCTACGGATTAGTGAATATGATATTCCTAAGACGACATTCCGCACTCGATATGGTCATTATGAGTTTCTGGTGATGTCTTTTGGTTTGACTAATGCACCAGCAGCTTTTATGGACCTGATGAACAGGGTATTCAAACCGTATATGGATCAGTTTGTAGTAGTCTTCATCGATGATATACTGGTATATTCTAGGAGTATGGAAAAGCATGTATATCACTTGAGGATTGTACTGCAGACACTGAGAGATCATCAGCTTTATGCTAAATTCTTGAAGTGTGATTTTTGGATGGAGAGTGTTTCTTTTCTTGGACATGTAGTGTCTAAAGAAGGTATTCAGGTTGATCCATAGAAGGTTGAGGCAGTATCTGAGTGGCCTAGACCGACTTCTGTCACTGAGATTCGAAGTTTTCTGGGTTTAGCCGGGTATTATAGGCGATTTGTGTAGGATTTTTCCAGAATAGCAGCCCTTATGACTCGCTTGACTCAGAAGAATGTTAGATTTAAGTGGTTAGAAGCTTGTGAGAATAGTTTCCAGTTGTTGAAGGAGAAGTTGACCACAGTGCTAGTGTTAGCTTTGCCTAATAGTGTGGATAAGTTCACAGTTTATTGTGATGCCTCTAGAATTGGTCTTGGTTGTGTGCTGATGCAGAATGGAAGGGTGATAGCCTATGCTTCGAGGCAGTTGAAGAAGCATGAGCAGAACTATCCCACACATGACCTTGAGATGGCTGCAGTGATCTTTGCTTTGAAGATTTGGAGACATTATTTGTACGGGGTGACTTGTGAGATATTTACTGATCACAAGAGCCTTAAGTACATTTTTCAGCAGCGAGATCTGAATCTGAGGCAGAGGAGATGGTTGGAATTGTTGAAGGATTACGACTGTGAGATTCTATATCATCCGGGTAAAGCTAATATAGTAGCAGATGCCTTGAGTAGGAAGTCCTCAGGTAGTCTTGCTCACATCAGTGTTGAGAGGAGACCGTTGATCCAGGAGTTGCATCTGTTGGTGGATCAAGGTCTGATGATGAATATTAGTATATCAGGTGGACTGCTAGCTCAATTTAAAGTACGATCTATATTGAGGGATAGGATTAAAGCAGATCAGAGCCGAGATCCTATTTTGGACTTGTAGAGAATGTTCGAGCAGGGAAGTTCACTGATTTCACACTCGATGATGATTGTGTGTTGTGGATCAGTGGTAGATTGTGCGTTCCTGATGTGGATGAGTTGAGAGAAGAGATCCTAGAGGAAGCACATTCTACAGCTTATAGCATACATCCAGGTGTCACTAAGATGTACCACAGTATTAGAGATTTATACTGGTAGGATGGATTGAAGAAGGATGTTGCTGATTATATTGCTAAGTGTCTGACGTGTCAGCAAGTGAAAGCCAAACATCAGAAGCCTTCTGGGAAGCTTCAGCCTCTTCCTATTCCCGAATGAAAGTGGGAAAGGATAGCTATGGATTTTATGGTCGGTTTACCTCGTTCGAAGGATGGATACGACTCCATCTGGGTGATCATAGACAGGTTGATGAAGTCTGCACATTTCTTGCCTGTGAAAGCCACTTATTCAGATGCTAGATTGGCGAAGTTGTACGTGAAGCATATTGTGTGCCTTCATGGAGTACCTGTGTCCATTGTGTCAGATAGAGGTTCGATGTTTACTTCTCATTTTTGGCAGAAGTTATAGGAAGCGATGGGCACTAGGTTGGATTTCAGTACTGCTTTTCATCCTCAGACAGATGGTCAGTCTGAGAGGACGATCCAAACACTGGAAGATATGTTGAGGATGTGTGTCATGGATTTGGGAGGTAGCTGGGATGATCATTTGCCACTCGTTGAGTTTGCATATAATAACAGCTACCATAGCAGTATTGGCATGGCACCGTATGAGGCATTGTATGGAAGGAAGTGTAGATCCCCTTTGAGTTGGGATGAGATTGGTGAGAGAGCTTTGACTGGACCTGAGATGGTTCAGGATGCTGTAGAGAAAGTCGCCGTGATTAAGCGAAGATTAGAGATCGCAGTTAGCAGACAGAAGAGTTATGCGGATCCTAGGCGCAGAGATGTGGAGTTCCAGGTTGGAGATTTCATTTTTCTGAAGGTATCTCCGATGAAGGGTGTGATGAGATTTGGTAGGAAGGGTAAGTTAGCACCGAGATATATCGAACCGTTTGAGATTCTGAAGAGAGTTGGCACTGTTGCATATCGATTGGATTTGCCTCCGAGTATGTCACAGGTGCATCCAGTGTTTCATATCTCGATGTTGAGGAAGTATATCTCAGACCCATCACACGTGTTGTAGCCTGACAGTGTAGAAGTGAGTGAAGATTTGACGTTTGTGGAAGAACCTATGGCGATCATAGATTATCAAGTTTGACAGTTGCGTTCGAAACAGATTCCGATGGTCAAGGTTCTGTGGTGTAGCGACAGAGTTGAGGAGCATACGTGGGAGACTGAAGCTGAGATGCGAGCTTCTTACCCGTATCTCTTTCCTTCCTGATCCTGTAATCTTTTTTTTTTGGAATTCGGGGATGAATTCTTGAAAGGGGGGAAGACTGTAATATCCCATGTTTTTAAATATTTTTACACTGTACCGGGATATACAGTGTTAATAATTTTGTATATATACTATGATATTTTATGAGTTGATGTGTATTTAAAACCTATTTTAATTATTGTATATTATTTAAAGTCCTTTACGTAAAATTTTTCCGGGACTTGCATTTTCGGGGAAATTTTCACGTAAATATTTTATTATTAATTATTTTAAATATATTTACGGACTTGCATGAACTCATACGTATTTTTAAATTACTAAATAAAGCCTATGTGTGTAATTATTTATTTAATTAGGGTTTAGTATATTACCCTAATATTTTATTATTATTTATTTATTAAATTAATATAATAATGTGTGGTGTACAATTTTTTCACATATTTTATTTATACACTATATTATAATATATACATAATATTTTATTATTATTTTTTTCTTTCTTTTTCTTTTTCTTTTCTTTTTCTTTTTCTTTTCCTTTCTTTTCTTTTTCTTCTTCTTCCTTCTTCTTCCCCGTGCCTGACCACTTCCTCATCACCAACCACCGTCTGTCAGCAGTTCCCCTATAGTCGGTGTGCCTCTCGGCTTGCCACCTTCGTCCTCAGCCGTTCCCCGCCGCCAGCAGCCTTCTTCTCCGGCGCCGGCTACCCCATTTTCCTCATTTGGCCGAAACTTCCTCTCCTCGCCGTCGACCACGATTCCGGCCACCATTTTTGACACCGTCAGTCTCTTTCTTCTCCTTGAGCTCTGGTGAGTGTGATTCTAGCTTTGTTTTGAGCTTAAATGGTCTTGATTTGCTTAGATTTCAAATGTTCCATTTCGGCCATATTAGGGTTTTTGATTTTTTTGAGCTTTGAATTGATTGATTCATGAAAACTCCCTTCACAAATATTATTTCCCTTAGCTTAATCTACATGTATGAATTTTTGTAGAATTTTTGGAGATTATTTTGATTTTTGGGTATTTTTGAATATTTTAATATTATTTTCTAATTTTCGGAAATTAATTATTTAAATTATAAAATTGTGTTTCATGGTTAAATTAGGTGTTGAAATGAATTATAGGAATTTATTTGGAATTTTTATGAATTTCTATGTATTTATTTTGAATTATTGAAGTTTATGTAATTTTGGGAAAATTAGGTTAAATGTGTTTTTATTTGAAATTTATTGGTAAATTGAGTTTAATTATTAAAATTATTGATAAATATGTTGAGAAAATTAATTTTGGATAATTATACTATTTTTGGTGAATTTTTGAATGAATTTTAGTATATTTATATATATAGAGGTATTTTGGTAATTTTATACAAAATTGACTAAAAATGTAATTTAATTGGTTTTAATATTTATTTAAGGTATAAAAATGATTTCTACAAATTATTTAGTATTTTTAACTAATTAAAACTATTTTTCGTGAATTATTTTCAATTATATATATAATATACGATTTTACTAATAAAATGAGTTTTTATCGGTTTTTATTGTGTTTAAAGGTTAATTATATAATTTCTACTATAAAATGAATTTCTATGTTATAAGGGCATTTTTGGTAATTCTGAATTGTTCTGTGTTTGTGGACCCCGGTCGGTAGATTGTAGTTTGGAGTCCGACCGAGGGGTTGTGGATTTGTTGTTGTGCCTATTTTTCAAAGTGTATTTCTTTGCAGGGTCGGCTCTACTCTTTGAGTAGAGAGATATCCATTTTACAGGAGAGGTTCTGCCGAATTTTTGGTAGAATTCTCATAAAACGTGATATCCGGTCGAACCCTAATTTCGATTCTGTGTTTAATATTCTAGATCGAATTCTAGGATTTCTATTAGGGTTATTCTGATTTCTGTCGTTATTGTTTGTTTAGTTGCGCCGAGACCGAGGCCTAGTGGACCAGGCCCATCTCGAGGAGCGCACTAATTTGTGAGTTACTATTTTATGTATATGTGCTTAGGATGCATGATTTAGAAATATACGTTTTATCTTAATTAAAAATGCATAAATAATGTGATTTGTATTTAAGTATATTTTTGGTTTATTTTTGGTATATATTAAATTATATGCATGTTTTGTAAATAAATTATATTTAAAATATTTTTAAATATATTTCTAACTTAATTTATAAGTTGATTGGATTTATTTGACGTATATATACTCGAAATATACCTGGTTTATTTTTGGTATATTTCTAGTATATATATGGTCTATGTTGTTATTTTATTTAAATTCATGCATCATTTATTGTGAATGAATGTTTTATATTATTAATAATGAAGGATATCAATAGAACGTGCTACCTAGTGGGCAGCACTAGGACCGAGTACGTACCGGTACGCCTATAGTATTTAGGCTATATTACTAACCTATTTATAGATATTGATTGATTATGATTATTTGATGTGTGAGATGTGATTTGGGTGTGATTGCTGGAGCTCGGTTGACCAAGTGTCTCGGGGCCAATCACACTGGCAGTCAGACTGCTGGAGCTCGGTTGACTTAGTGTCTCGGGGCCAGTCTACTGTCTAAATGGATTAAGTGGACATATTTGGAATAAGTGAGCCTGTATGGCTAGAGTGTTGTCTAACACTGTTTTCGAGGTTGCGATATTTTAGGGTTCTATGTGATCCTTCATAAACTGTGATTTTTAATAAATATATATAAAATGATTTTATTGCATCTGTGTATAATTGCCTGTATATATATTAGAGATATATATATACTATTGATTGTATGCATTGTCATTTAGTGTGTATGTATATATATTATAGTAATTCACTTAGTGAGGTCTGACTCCCCTCTGTTGACTAATTTTTAGGAGAGTCAACATCTTCAGACCTCAGTAGCAGGCCTATACGTCGGATTTCTTCCGCCCCGGCTTCTTTGTGTAAACTGCTTACTTGAGTCTTATTTTTATAATCTAGACACTGCAATAGTGGTAAATTAAATTGTGGGATTTTATGTATTTTATTTATGTGAGATATTGTATTATACTTGAGCAGGGATTTGTATTAAAAGATTTATACATATGAGTTGAGATTTGACTTAAATCAGTTGGTGAAAATAATATTGTGATAATTATGATATTTATGAATTTTTATTTCCGCTGCATTATATATTGCTACTATTATTGCATGTTTTGTTTTATTTTTAGGCTTGCTACGAGTTCCAGATTCGAAAGAATTCCCGTTCCCTAGCGCAGGTCATGGCCCCTGTTTTGGGTCGTGACATGCAAATAGTATCTCAGTACATAAATTATAAATACTTGAAATTCCAAATAAAGTATGCATTTATACAATTTTCTTTACTGCGGTACACGAAAGTAAATACAACACAACTAAGTAGACCTACGTAGAATAGGCGATGACGAAACTACATGGCAAAGAGAAGTAGGCCTAACAAAAAACTCCTAAACTCCTGAAAAAAATTAAATTGAGAGGAGTCAAACCTCACTGAGTAAGTTAATAAAGAAATGAATGCGATTTGAAAATCATTAAAAATAAATTTTTATGGAAATATAATATAATATAATTTTATTCAAACCATTTGATATACATATAATAAATCCATTTTTAAAATAGAAGAAATAAATATTTAAATGTCTTTTTAAAATGTTTCAGTATAAAAATTTGGTAGAACCCGATTTATAAATTTTTAACAGTCATATGACTCACTTATATCCAAGATTGCCAGATCCCAAGAGCAAGGCATCACTAGGATATACAACCGCAGTCATATCACTTAATCCAATATCACTGGCGGTGTCCAAGAGCAAAGCATCACCAGACCATCGGCCCTAGTGATTTAATAAATATTAATCAAATTATACTAGCAGTGTCCGAGAGCAAAACATCACCAGACCTTCAGCCCTAGTATTTATTAAATAAACAAATATTATACTATTGGCGGTGTCCGAGAGCAAAGCATCACCAGACTATTGACCCCAATAATATAATTAAATAATCACATATTTTACCGATGCACACACGGTCCTGATGAAACCCATCAGGTAGCCCGTTCTACCGTGGTTTATTTAAAAATAAAAGAAAATAAATAAAACAATAAAAATTACAATAAATAAAAAAATAAAATAAATTAACTATAAATTAAATCATGCAAAATCCTATGAAGAATGCCGACTAGAATCTCATAAAATTAAATTCATAAGAATTTAATATAATTTAAATTAAAAGACTCGACACTCAAATCAAATATTAACTTACAGGATAAAAGTGCTCCTCTGGCACGTCGTGTCTAACCTCGACTGGTAGACACGATTGGAGGGACGGCTAAAAGATAGAAAAGGAAAATGATAATAAGAAAATAGAAACCTAACTTCTAGAGTTTCTAAGGAAGACTCGATTTGAACTCAGAAGAACAATTTTAGGATTGACCCGTTGTCACATTTTACGAGAAATCCATCAAAAATTCGACAGAATTTTTTCCGTAAAATGGACATCCCTCTACCGAAGTAGAGTCCATCCTGCAAATAAACACACTTCAAAATTTCACAGTGGCACAATACCTCGAGTTGGGACCTTAAACTACACAATTCCCAACTGAGGTTCAGCAAAAAATACAATTAAGCAAATATTACATATTAATATAGTAAATCACCAAAAACTATAAAAATTAATAATAAATTATAATATAATTTATTTAATTTTTAAAACACTAAATAAAATTATTTTCCACCATAATTTAATAAAATTTCAAATAATAATATAATATAATATTAATAACAATCCAACTTTCCAAATATTCAACATAATATAGTCAAATTCAAACTACAATTGCCCAAATATTTTAAATATACTATAATATTAATTAAAAACTCATTCAAACCACAAAACAATAAATAATTTAATTTTGAATAAATCTTCAAAAATAGTTAGTATTAATTAACTAAAAATAATAAATAATTTATAAAAATTATTTTAATACCACATTTTATCTCAAAATTAACTAAAACATAGTATTTAATTATAATATCAACAAAACACACCATTTACCTATTATTTCAAAATTTACATAATAATAATAATTTCTAAAAAAAATTAAATAAATTATCAAAAATTATTTTATCACTACTAAAATTACTAACATAGTATTCTAACACTAATTAACTCAAATATTCAACCAGAAATAATTAATTAACCACATTAGCAAAATATACATAAAACTTAAAATTTCTAAATAAATATACAAAAATTTCATAAAAATCAATTTAATTAATCTAAATTAATTTTGATATACTCTTAACCAAAATTAACTCCAATTAATTCCTCAAAAATTAACCACATAATTAAAATAAATTCTAGGTAATTAGTAAATATAATAAAAATCAATAAAAATATTAAATCAACACAAAATCAACTAACAACAGCCCTAAACAACTAAAAATCAACAAGAAACTAACTGAAATCAACAAGAAACTAACTAAAATCAAACCAGAAACTAACTAAAATCGACCAGAAAACTAGTACCCTTAACTCATCAACTCACTAAAAATAGAGTCAAAGGTAGAAGGAAGGCTGTTGTTGCTACTGTGTGCGACTTCAACAGCTCTAGATGGCCTCCTTCAGCAGCTGCCAACATCCAGACAAAGAGGGAGGTGCTGGTGGTCGTCCGGCGGTGAGGTGTGGTGGTCTGGTGGTGGGGTGTGGTGCTGCCTGGCGTGAGGAAGGAGCAGGAACAGTGATAGGAAGAAGAAGAAGATGGCGGGGAGAGAAAAAGAAAAGAAGAAAAAAATTTGTAGGGGAAGAGAAAAAAAATTGATAACCAGTTAGGATGCTTTTGACCAACTCTTTGGTCTAATAATAATACTAGCACTAGTTAAAATAACTCTACAAATAATAATAATAATAATAATAATAATAATAATAATAATAATAATAATAATAATAATAATAATAATAATAATAATAATAATAATAATAATAATAATTCCATGAATAAAATATTAGGACAATTAAAATAATAAAGTATGTGCATAAATTAAAATGATGTAAAAATAATAATATCATTAGTTCTTGAATAAAATTTTAAATTTAGTACTTAAACATAATAATTTTAATCTCACAATTATAACAATATAAAATAAAGATAATTAATATCGTTGAAACCTCAATATTTATATATAAAAAAAATATTTAGTTTAAAAATATTTGGGTTGTTACAGTAGCGCTATGCATTTTTTGTAAAACGTAGAAAGAAGGGGAAAAGGGAAGGGGAAGGGGGAGGAAAAGAAGAGAAAGGAAGGAAAGAGGGGAGGGAAAAGGGAAATTTGGTTTTTATATATTTTTTTCTTAAGAAAAAGACAAAATAGCATTAAAATAATATTTTAAAATTAAATAATTACTTTCTAATTAAATCCACCACACAATATTAAAATATATACAATAAAATAAATTAATACTATTCACAATAAATAAATAATAATATATAACACTAAATTAAACTTTTAAATCTTGATTTAATAATAATACCATAATAAAATAAAATAAACAGCAAGACTAAAATTTAATTAAATTACACAAAATAATCATAATATATAAAAATTTAAAATATTTATTAACACTGCATATCTCTAAAATTAATTTAATAATTATAAAAATAGCGGATTATAATATTAGCCCTTTTGTTGAAAAGAAAAGTTGAAAAAAAAAGAGAAAAAGTTGAGTCACACTGATGTGGTAACTCCAGTTGCCACGTCATTAAAATTGATTGGATTGTTGTGAGTAACTTTATTGTGAAATTGAAATTGAAGTTTATGGACCAAAAAAATACAAATTGAAGTAATAGTACCATTTTGTAATTAATGGAAAATTTTTTTGTGCCGTTCATAAATTTGCCTTATTAAATGCTGAATTTTAAAGTTATTAAGCAAAAAATTTGACAAGTGTCTATCTTGTATTCACTTCAAAATCCAATATGTCAAACCATTAAAAATTCTAATTTTATTAAAAAAATATTTATAATATTTTTTAGTATTATTTTTTAATTAAAACACTAATATACATATTCTAATACTACTCAAATTCTAAAAGTTTTTATATAAAACGTATTTTTTATCCTAAATCACTCCATTTTTTTAAACAATTAGAAATTCTATTTTTGAAAATTTTCTTATCTAAAATACTATTATACATACTCCAATAGTAATTTAATAATTCTCAAAATAATTCCTATTATATTTAAAAATAATGGCCATAAAAAATTAAAGGAAATAAAATTAATTTAATATATTTTATTTTAATTAATTTAATTAGCTTTTCCTTTTTATAAAAATTCTTATTTTAAAATACATATAATTTATTCTATATTAAATACTACTCTTCTTTTTCATTAGGAATTATGTCTTTTATTTTAATCAAAACATCCACCTTTTATTCAATTAAAAACACATATTTATTTTTATTGAATGTAAGTAAAAATGTGTAACTTATCAATTATTTTCTATTTTTATTTTCTTTTATTTATTCAATTATTATTACTACTATACATATTAAAAAAATATATATAAATACTTTTTATAAAAAAATTATTAAATAAAATTATCACAAAAACTTTTTAAACTTTCAATTTTATATTTTATTGATCTGTAGTTTTTAATTTATTGAAATGACTGAATAATTACATCAAAATATGTATATCATCTAAAGTCCCCGTAATGTGCGGATTGATAACTAGGTATTTATAGTTTAGTTGTCAATCCGTGCTTTGCATGAATTGCAAAGAATATATTTTTAAAAATAATTAGTTACAAATTAACCAACCATAAAAGTGAAAATTAAAAAAAATATTATAATAATTTTATTTAATTATTTTTCATTATGATTACATATAAATTTTAAATAATAATAATAATAATAATAATAATAATAATAATAATAATTGAATAAATAAAATGGAAAATAGGATATGATTGAGAAATTTTTTTTTTCCTTTTTCCGTTAAATAACAAAGAAAAGGGTGTTTTTAATTGAATAAAAAAGGATATTTTAGTTAGAATAAAATACATAATTTTTTTTAACGAAAAGGAAGAGTAATGTTTTATTTCAAATGGAATTGGAGTGCTTATATAAAATAGAACATATGCATTTTAAAATAAAAATTTTTAAGAATTTTTTTAATATATTTTTTATAAAAAAAAATTATGAATTCTAATAATTTGACACACAAGCATTTAAGGTGAATACTAAATTATAAGAAGGAATACTTGTCAAAATTTGAGTTTAATAATTTTGGAACTTATATATATATATATATATATATATATATATATATATATATATATATATATATATATATATATATATATATATATATATATATAATCTTATTGTGTGTTCAACTTAGATTATTAAATTTCATTAAAAATTGTTATATTTATTTTTCTAATTTAATTATGCAATATATATTTTAAAGTTTTAATTGTTAATGCTTTTAAGTATTTATACATATGATATCAACATTTTGAAAAAAAAATTAATGGTGAATATAATTTTTATTTTCTTCCTCCAATTCTTTTTTTTAATAATAGGATATATACTAAAAATATTATAAGTAGTGACAAAATTAATATAAAATAAAATAATTAAAAAGAATACTTTTCAATGGACTTGCCTCATAAGTTGAAGCTGGTTTCATAAAAAAAATTACAATTGGTGGGTAAATTCTATGAACAGTACCAAAACTTTACTATTGATTACAAAATGGTATAATTACTTCAATTTCTATATTTTCGGTTCCTAAACTTAAATTTTAGTTTCACAGGGAAGTATAATATAACAATCCGGTCAATTTTAATGCAATTGGAGTTACCATATTTTATGCCACATTAGAAGCCACGTAAGCGTGACTCAACTTATTCTTTTTTTTTTCAACTTTTTTTCAATTAAAAAAAAAAAGAAAAGTTGAAATTACTTAATTTGCCCTTTTGTTGAAAAAAAAAGTTGAGTCACATTGATGTGGCAACTCCACATCATTAAAATTGGCTAGATTATTGTGGGTGACTTCCATGTGAAACTAAATTGAAGTTCAGGAACAAAAAAAATACAAATTAAAGTAATGTTACCATTTTGTAATCAAAGGCAAAGTTTTGGTATCGTTCATAGAATTTACCTCACACTTAGTCCAAGCTTTTCACATGACATCATTTGAAACGTTTAGGGCCCACTGCAAATAGTTGGCATCAGAATGAGCCGAGTGCTTAGAATTTAGAATACACATAGCAAGTAGTATATAATTAATTTATTAAGTTTTTAAAAATGAAGTACAATATTAACACCTGCAAAACCTACCATTATAACAAACAACAATTTCCCTACTCCCGTTGCTGACTTGCAAGCACATATTAGTATTAGTGAAAACATAACTCGACATGTTTAGATTCTCATTTTAGATTTTATTAATAATGAAAATTTGAAATTAAAATGTGTTTCCCTTTTTTTCGATAATAAAAATGTGTTTTTTCACATGTAAGTAAATGTGCACAAAGGCATGTTTACACTTCCTCAACAACTGTTACTTACCTGAGGGATTGAATGATATGATAAGTTGTCTAATTCCAAAAAAGAAGAGTAAGAAAATGGTTGATCTCCATCCAATTTCACTGTATAATGTGTTGTATAAGGTGGTTGCTAAAATACTTACCAATTTTTATCCAATTTCATCATATAAGCAGAACTATAACCATTTTGAGTTTATGGTAGTTTGCTTTACTATGACACATCAATTTCTAAACAATATGTCATGGCTGCATATAAGAGTTTCATTAAGAGTCAAAAGTTGAAGAAGACAACAGAAGCATGCCTTAAACGAGAATGGGTCTTGAGTCAAAAGTTAGACTCTAAGCACTGAGCAACCAAGTACTAAGGTCATATAATATCCCGTGTTTTTAAATATTTTAATACTGTACCGGGATATACAGTGTTAATAATTTTTGTATATATATTACGATATTTTTTGAGTTGATATGTATTTAAAACCTATTTTAATTATTGTGTATTATTTATAGTGTTTTACGTAAAATTTTCCCGAGACTTTCATTTTCGGGGAAATTTTCACGTAAATAATTTATTATTAATTATTTTAAATATATTTCCAGACTTGCATGAACTCATACATATTTTAAAATATTAAACACATGTAATTATTTATTTAATTAGGGTTTAATATTACCCTAATATTTTATTATTTGTTTATTAATTTTATTGTTATTTAATTATTTTATTTATGATTAAATTGTAAATAATAATGTGTGGTGTGTGATTTTTTCCAAATATTTTATTAAAAATTATTTTTTTATTATTTATTTTTCTTTTTTCTTTTTTTCTTTTTTCTTTTTCTTTCTTTTTCTTTTCTTTTCCTTTTCTTTTCTTTTCTTTTCTTCTTCTTCTTCTTCCTTCGCGTGCCCGATCACCAACCACCGTCTGCAACTACCATTCCCTTGCCATCGGTGTGCCACTAGCAGCTCCACCTTCCCCAGCTAGCTACTCCGCCACCCCAAGCTCCTTCCCCGGCACCGGTTAGCCCCATTTTCCCCATTTTGGCCGAAACTCCTCTCCTCGTCGTTCACCAACTTTTTGACCACCATTTTTGATACCGCCGGTCTCTTTCTTCTCCTTGAACTCCGGTGAGTGTGATTCTAGCTTTGGTTTAAGCTGAATTGGTCTTGATTTGCTTAGGTTTCGAATTTTTGATTTCGGCCATATTAGGGTTTTTGATTTTTTTGAGCTTTGAATTGATTTATTCATGAAAAGTACCTTCACAAATGTTGATCCTAGTATCTTAATATACATGTATGAATTTTTTTGGAATTTTTTGAGATTATTTTGATTTTTGGGTATTTTTGAATATTTTAATATTATTTTCTAATTTTCGGAAATTAATTAAATAAATTATGAAATTGTGTTTTATGGTTAAATTAGCTGTTTAAATGAATTATAGAAGTTTATTTGGAATTTTTATGAATTTCTAAGTATTTATTTTGAATTATTTAAGTTTATGTAATTTTGGGAAAATTAGGTAAAATGTGTTTTTAATTGAATTTAATTGGTTAATTGAGTTTAATTATTAATATTATTGATAAATATGTTGAGAAAATTAATTTTTGATAATTATACTATTTTTGGTGAATTTTTGAAGTAATTTTAGTATATTTATATATAAAAGGGCATTTTGGTAATTTTACCCAAAATTGGCTAAAAATGTAATTTAATTGGTTTTAATAGTTATTTAAGGTATAAAAATGATTTCTATAAATTATTTGGTATTTTTAACTAATTAAAACTATTTTTCGTGAATTATTTTCAATTATATATATAATATACGATTTTTCTAATAAAATGAGTTTTTATCGGTTTTTACTGTGTTTAAAGGTTAATTATGTAATTTCTATGTATAAAATGAATTTCTATGTTATAAGGGTATTTTTGGTATTTTTATAATTATTCCGTGAATTGTGGACCCCGGTCGGTAGACTGTAGTTTGGAGTCCGACCGAGGGGTTGTGAATGAGATGTGGTGTTTGTTTTTGAAGTGTGTTTCTTTGCAGGGTCGGCTCTACTCTTTGAGTAGAGAGATGTCCGTTTTACAGGGGAGGTTCTGTCGAATTTTCGATAGAATTCTCGTAAAACGTGATATCTGGTCGAACCCTAATTTCGATTCTGTGTTTAATATTCTAGATCGAATTCTAGGATTTCTGTTAGGGTTATTTTGATGTCTATTATTTATTATTTGTTTAGTTGCACCGAGACCGAGACCTAGTGGACCAGGCCCGTCGGATCCATCTCGTGGAGCGCACTAAGTGTGAGTTACTATATTATATATATATGTTTAGGGTGCATGATTTAGAAAAATATGTTTTATTTTGATTATTTATGCATGAATAATTCAATTATTACCTAAGTTTATTTTTAGTTTATTTTGGTTTATTTCCTGTATATTTTGAATTATATACATGTTTTGTTAATAAATTATATTTAAAATGTTTTTAAATATATTTCTAGCTTAATTTATAATTTGATTGGATTTATTTGACGTATATATACTCGAAATATACCTGGTTTACTTTTGGTATATTTCTAGTATATATATGGTTTATAATATTATTTTATTTAAATTCATGCATCATTTATTTGTGAATGGATGTTTTATATTTATTAATGAAGGATATCAATAGAACGTGCTACCTAGTGGGTAGCACTAGGACCGAGTACGTACCGGTGCGCTTATAGCAGATAGGCTATATTACTAACTATTTGTGGATATTGAATGAATATGATTATCTGATGTGAGATGTGGTTTGGAGGTGTGATTGTTGGAGCTCGGTTGACCAAGTGTCTCGAGGCCAATCACACTGGCAGTCAGACTGCTGGAGCTTGGTTGACTTAGTGTCTCGGGGCCAGTCTACTGTCTAAATGGATTAAGTGGATATATTTGGATCAAGTGAGCCTTAATGGCTAGAGTGTTGTCTAATACTATTTTCGAGGTTGCGATATCATAGGGTTCTATGTGATCCTTCATAAAAGATGATTTTCACTGAAATATATATATAAAATGATTTTATTGCATCTGTGTGTATTTGCCTGTATATATACATATTAGATATATACTATTGATTGTATGCATTGTCATTTAGTATGCATGTATATATATTATATTAATTCACTCAGTGAGGTCTGACTCCCCTCCGTTGACTAATTTTTCAGGAGAGTCAACATCTTCAGACCTCAGTAGCAGGCCTATATGTCGGATTTTTTTCGCCCCGACTTCTTTGTGTAAACTGCTTACTTGAGTCTTATTTTTATATAATCTAGACACTGCAGTAGTTGTAAATTTATTGTGGGATTTTATGTATTATATTTATGCGAGATGTTGTATTATATTTGAACTGGATTTGTATTAAAAGAGCTTATATATATATGAGATGAATATTTGTTTTAAATCCAGTTGATGCAAATGTTATTATTATATTTATGCCTTTTATTTCCGTTGCATTATATATTGTTATTACTATTGCATGTTTTATTTTATTTTTAGGCTTGCTACGGGTTCCGGATTCGAAAGAATTCCCGTTCCCTAGCGCCGGTCATGGCCCCTGTTTTGGGTCATGACAAAGTCATAAGCTAAATTATGAGTATTAAACTTCCACTAATTATTGACCATTCAAACACTAGCTTCATGCATACTCAGACTCTAACCAATGAAAAATAATATATATTCTCAAGGGTACTTGAGTTACTAGTAGATATTTACTTCAAATAGGCTTCAAAGCCTACACTAAGTTATAGCCCAAAATGAAGTCAATGGACTTAAGGAAGCTTCATTCTAGGCCAAATCTGAGTCAAGCATTGTTGACACTCAAACATATTAGACTACAAAAAAAAAAAACTCAGAATCAGATGTTATACATCCTCATCTACATCACTTGACCATAAATCCAAGAAGTCGATATGATACTCAGTCTTAAATTAAGCAAAGCTCTAGTTTAAAGGCCCTGATCTTCTTCATATTACTCAATAATAGTTGAACAAAGAGACAAACATAAATATTTATTACTTTAAAAGGTGAGACAAGAGCACATCAAAAGATAAATTTTACTTTTTCTCAATTATTTATTTTTACATCTAATTCTTATAGGATAACTATAACTTGTCGCACAAGCATGCTTACACATCTACACATAAATATTTATACATGAATATATCATTATAGTTCCATGCAAGAATATACACTGATTACATTGATATACTTTTAAATGCATCAAGGACTGACAATTAATGGAGATCAATCAAAATGATTCCAAAAATTTTCTCTTTTATTTGATGTAACAAAAGCATAAATTAATTTCAAAGCAATCAATAGAAAGCATGATCGGGCAATATTGATGCATGCAATAAGGACTTAGGTCGTTGATGTAATACTAAGCATTAAAACTCTAGTAACCAAATCTGGTCCTTAACTCATTTACTATAATAATGAGGGAAGTCTCAGGTCACTTCTATAATACTGAGTATTATAACTCTAACAACTGAAGTTGGTCCTCAAGTTGTTTACTATAATACTAAGGGAAGTCTCAGGTCATTTCTATAGTATCGAGCATCAAAACTCAAGCGAATAAAGCTGGTCCTCAGGTCCTTTACTAAAATATTAATGTTAAAGACTTGAGCATTAAACCCTAACAACTACTGGTCCCTTAGGTCAATTCTATAAGGTTGATGGGTTAATCCCTTGAGTTGTTTCTATAACATCGAGCATTTGAAGTCCAACTAGCACTTTAAGGTTATTATACTCAGACATTGTGATTCTAAGACTTCAAATACCAAGCATCTCAATGTTTAATGACTGAAGTTGGCCACCTCAGGTCATCCTTAAATAATAACAGAGATTTTAAGCAAAGTTATTATCTTAGTGCAGACATTACCTACTGGGTTACTTGTCATTATTCATATTAATTCTTGAAATCCAAATTACTCAAATATAAATATTTGAACAGACTTTCAAGGGAGACTCTTGATACCCTATATTCATATCCTACTCAAATAAGGGTTATATTCTCCAAAGAGGAAGACTACTTAAATAAGAAGAAATCCTAAAGAGGAAACATGCTCAACTAGAAAGATGATCTCTAAGTCCTAAAGAAACAAGGATCCCTAATCAAGAAGGAATCCAAATCATACTAGGTTTGAGTCAATAACTCTCTTTTTATATACATCTTATTCCATCTCATATCATTCATTATATTATTCTCATATTCTATTATTCCATTATCTACACATAACATCATCATATTAAACCATGATTATCATTCTTATCACACAACCAATCATCCAATATCCTTTTATTCTCCTCTATTTGATCTATTATTATTTTCCTCATACTAATACTGACTTAATCTTCAGAGTGTTTATGGGGGAAACCCACCCCTTCACCTAATTATTCTCGTCGATAAAGGTTCCACAAGTAAAGATATGACCTGAAGTTATCAAGACTCAAACCCATTCTTCTGTTAATCATGTCAGAGGCTCAAAATGCTTTTGTACAAGGTAGATTAATTACAGATAAAATTCTTGTTGAACCTTAAAAGGTAAAATAATTATTTTTATAGTCTCAATTAATTAAGTAAAAATTATATTTAATCCTTGTGTTTAAGTGTTTATATTCAGGTCATTTAATATTACACAAGTCATATAATGAAAAGTAAGCATTCTCATTTTTATTAAGTTTGCACACCAGTTATGAGTGGTGAAAGACTCATCATGAGTAATAACAAGAATGAAATCTAAAATCAAATTTTTTGTCAAAAATCTAAAGTAAAAAATCTAAAGTCAAATTTGGTAAATTATGATAAGAATCTTCATTACAAATGATCACAAGCAAATGTCATTCATTAGAAAAATTTTTGGAGCAAAATTATGAAAGTCAAAATTATGAATTCCCTAAAATTTTTTAGAGTAGTCACCATCAGCGTCGTGAGCAAATTGAAGTCATGATACACCTATCATGAGTAATGATAAATTTTTCATGAGTAATGACAACCAATTCCAAAAGTAGTAGAGAATTTCATGACTAGAGTCACCACTAATCCCTGATCATGAAAATGTGTGAATTCAAATTTCATCTTGGTGCCTCAACTGTCATAACCAATGATAATTTGTCATGAGTTATGATAAGCAAATAAAGGACTTTTATTTTGGTGGTTCAAAATGACTCTAATTGTATTAAATGCACCTCCAACAACTATTTTTCTCTATAAGGATATAAATATAAGTCTAAAATTAGTTAGAGGTAATCAATGAAGTTGAGCAAACATTTTGAGAGCAATCTTGAGCAATTAATCTTGAATTCAATTTTACAACCACCCAAGTTCTTTACATTTAATTCTTGAAATCTTTTCTATCTCAAGAGTGTTCTTGAGCATTGGTTGGTGAGTGTTTAATTCCTTTATTCAATAACTTAATTATGGGTTTGAGTGAGCTAGGTTAGGGTTTTAAAGACTTTTAAGCTAAGAGGTTTGTTCTTAACATTTGGGTTATAGTGTGAACCTTAATTAAAACACTCAGGCTGAGTGTGATCCTTAAAAAAACACTTGGGTGCTTTGTTTAAGCTTTTAAGGGTCTAATATACACCTTGAAGTAGATTGATAATGGATTAAAACTCTCAATAAGTGGTTGAGGAGAGGAGTAGGCTTTGAGGGCCGAACCTTTATAAATCCTTAGAGTTTTTATCACTCTTAGTCTTTTTCATTTTATATAGCTCGTACTATATTTTTGGTTGCTTTTAGATATAAAATGAAAATTGCCCATATTTCTTAAAAAGCCAATTCACCCCCCCCCCTCACTTAGCACTTGTGGAATTACATTTGGTATCAAAGCTTTGGTCTCCATTCTTAAAGATTTAACCATCTTGGATAAAAGATCATGGCCTCCATAAGTCAAGTTGTTATTGCCCCTAATGTTCATGGTCCTAGCTACATATGACCTCCATTTTTTATGGCATCGATTATGCATATTCGAGAAACAAAATGGAGATGTTCTTAGAAAGTGGAGGAGTAAATCTATGGGACATTATTAAAGATGGTTGGAGTCCTCTAACAAAGGAAAATAAAAATGACAATGAAGTGACCCTTCCTATAAAGGAAGGGAGTGATGAGTAATCAAAAGCCAACTTGAGAAATAGAAAAGTAGTAGCCATTCTATATTATGGTTTGAGTAGAGAAGAATATAATGGAATATAGCACTTAAAGTCAGCCAAGGAAATTTGGGAATGCTTAATGACTAAACATGAAAGTACAAATCAACTTAAGAATAAAAAATTGCAAATTCTTGGAAGAGAATATGAATTGTTTGATATGAAGCCTAATGAGAAAATTAATGAAATATATGGTAGACTCATTACCCTTGTTAATACTATGAGAAAACTTGGGAAGAAATTCTTAAATGAAGATGTCAATAATAAAATCCGTATGATTTTGCCTCAAAAGATTTGGGAAGCTAAGATTGCTTCAATTAAAGAAGAAAATGATCTCTTCACTCTATTTATGGATAAAATTCTTAGAAATCTTCTCACTCATGAAATTAAAATGACTCAAGTAGTTGAAAAAGAGAAGATCAAGAAGGATAAGAGTATTACTCTCAATATAAGTAAAGACAATAATGATAGTGACTTAAAGTAAGATGATGATGAGTATACTATGATTTCAAGAAAAATTAAAAATCTCATTATGAAGAAGAGAAGCAAGACTTAAGCAACAAGGATCAAGTCATTTGCTATGGATGTAACAAACTATGTCACATTAAATCCGAATGCCCAAGGTTGAAAAAATCCTTTAAAAAGGATAAAAAGTTCAAGAAGGAAAAGAAATAAGCACTTAAAGCAACTTGGGATGATTATAGTGAGTCTAGTGATGATGACACCAAGGATGAAGTTGTAAATCTTTGAATTATGGCTTTGGAGGATTTTATAAATGATAAAGTAACTCTAGATTTTGAATCCAATGATGAAATGCTAATTGCTTATGAGAAATTGATGCATAAATGTGATAAATATTTATCTAGAATTAATTCACTTAAAGAAATGATAAAATCTCTAGAAGAAAAACTTGAGAAATCAAGAACCTTTAATGAAGAGTTAACCAACTCTTTGAATGAAAGTAATTCCAAGAAAATTGAGATTGTAAATGAAAATGCAAAACTTATTAAGCAAAATGTGTTTTTAGAAAATGAAAATAATAATCTCAAGGAATCCATTTCTAGATTTAACAGAGGGAGGGAACTTATATATGGAATAATTTCCATGACTTCCACTCCCTTAAAATATAAGAGTGGAATTGGTTTTAAAAATGCTTATGCTAGTTCTTCAAAGAATGTAAATCCTAGTTCTTTAATTACTAAGGTTTATCAAAGACCTAGTCTTAAAACTAATGGAC
The DNA here is from genome assembly GCA_947683625.1 of Mallotus nudiflorus. Taxonomy (NCBI): domain Eukaryota; kingdom Viridiplantae; phylum Streptophyta; class Magnoliopsida; order Malpighiales; family Euphorbiaceae; genus Mallotus; species Mallotus nudiflorus. Next base: position 1,736,560 of record CANTUR010000187.1, on the reverse strand, counting down.
CTAAAAAGTCTAATTGTTATAAGATTAACAACTTTAGAGCAAATAGCTCAAGAGGACCTAAGCCTAGGAGATCCAATCATGCTTATTCTTATAATTTTCATAGTTTTAAAATGAAAGAGCATGTACCAAATGTTAGATGTTATTATTATGGTGTGATGGGACACATAAATTCTAGATGTTATATAAGAAAGACTCATTTGAGTTACTCAAGTGATGAATCTTTCAATGCTAACCCTTAAGGACCTAAATATATTTGGGTACCTAAAGTGAGATGAACTATTTCCTTGTAGGTGTGCTTGGAATCCATAACATACAAAGAAACATGGTATCCAGATAGTGGATGTTCAAGGTACATGACCGGGAAGGCCAACCTCTTCACATATTTGGAAATGAAGAAGGGAGGCAAAGTTACAATTAGTGATAATACCAAAGGTAAGATTGTTGGCATTGGTCGAGTTGATAAGAAAAACTTTACTTATATTGAAGATGTCCTTTTTGTTGATGGCTTAAAGCATAACCTAGTTAGTGTTAGTCAATTATGTGATAAAGGAAATAGAGTGACTTTTAAACCAAGGAATGCTTTGTAACTCATATGGAAGAGAATAAATTCATTTTCAAGGGTGAAAGAGTTAATAATATTTATACTATTGATTTAAGCTCTTTGACTAACCAAGGTGTTGAGTGCTTTATTGTTATTAGGGATGACACTTGGATGTGGCATAGGAGACTTGGTCATGCTAGCATGGAGCTCATTAGAGATTTAAGCAATGGTGATCATGTCATTGTCATACCCAAAGTAAGACAAAGTATGTGGAGCATGCCAAATAGGTAAGCAAGTGAAAAGTTCTTTTAAAGCCAAAAATAAGGTAGCTTCTACTAGACCTCTTTAATTGTTTAATATGGATTCATTTGGTCCTTGTAGAGTTGCAAGCCTAGGTGGTAAGCATTATACATATGTCATTGTTGATGACTACTTTAGATTTACTTAGGTACCCCTTCTTACTCATAAGGATGAAAGTTTTAAAGCATTTAAAATACTTGCAAAAAGAATTCAAAATGAAAAGGTTTTTAAAATTTCTTCTCTAAGAAGTGCTCATAGAAAAAAATTTGAAAATGAGCACTTCAAAATTTTTTGCAAAGAAATGGGAATTCCTCATAATTTTTCCTCTCCTAGAACACCTCAATAAAATGGGGCTGTTGAAAGGGAAAATAAATTTTTAGTTAAGATGGCAAGAACAATGCTCAATAAATACAATTTACCTAAATCCTTTTGGGTCGAAGCCGTCAACATAAATTTTTATCTTTTAAATAGAATTTTTATTAAACCTTATAAGCACCCAATTTTGGGATGCAATTATGCACGTGTGCGACGAAAGCCCCTATGATGAAAATCTAATCGAGAATTGATCTTTGGTGTCAAGTTTCATAATTTAAAGGACTAAATTGCTATGTTTTATGGATTTAATTGCAAATTTGGTTTTTTTAGGGATTTGATTGTAAAAATTAAAAACTTTCAAGGACCTTTTTTTGCAATTTAATTAAAAAAAGTGATCAATCGACATTTAATGTCGACTGGCATTGTGTGACGCCAATTAGCATTACATAATGCCAACCGGTATTATGTAATGCCAATTGGCATTATGGACGTCAATTGGCATTCCAGAATGCCAATTTTCACTACATTGAAAATTGATTTTTTCATCATTTTTTTAATTTTTTCATTGGTCCAGTACACCATATGTCCTTGCATGTGTGAGTCTTTGATTTTTTCAAAACTCTATCACTTATCTTTTTATTTTGAGTTTGAAAGTTCAAAAAAAACCTAGACTCCTAAGACTCCTCCTCCCACTCCTAATATCGTGCAACTTCCCTATGTTATTGTAGGGGTTAGAGGTTGCTAGGCCAGTCTTTAAAAGCTAATAGGCAGAGTCTATGAAAGGGGGGATAGAAAAAGAGCTACAAAAAAAAAACTAGTTATTTTCTTTACTATGCAGAAAGCCACACACCTTAGCTTTTCATTTTTTTTTGTTTTCAAAACCTTCAGGAAATCAACAAAAAATACGTTCTTTACTTTTAAAGTCCAAAAAATCAAGAAAAAAATAACACAGTCAATCTTAAAATGGTGGCATTCCCAATCTTAGGGGCATTCAAACAACATTTGCACAGCATCCCTACTCTTTTTCTATTCTTTTTTTTATTATTTTTTATTTGATTTCTTTGTTTTATTTATTGATTGATTTGTTACTGATTAAATCTTTTTTTTATTTTTTTTATTTTTTTCGATTGGTGTTCTGTGGTGCTTTGAATGTGAGGTTGATGATGTGAGATTTTAATAGTGGCTACATTAAAGAATCCATGGGATGCTATGGACTAAATTTTATGAAATCCTAGTAGAATTTCAGGTTTATTATTTTCTGTGGTATTTTAGTCATTGCTTTTACTGGGTTGTAATTAATATGATTTAATTTCCTGCACTATAGTTTGTAATAGCCCCGATAGAGGGAAATTAGTGGAATTTTAATTCTCTGTACTAAAAATTGATTAGTAATCTAGGCTCAATTTGGTAAAATTCAATTAAAATCAAGGATGACAATAGATTAATTTTAGGGTTGCATGAAATTGAATTAGGTTTTCTTAGAAAAATCACGTAAAAATTATTGTTTTGATTTATTTTTGGTATGTTTGTTGAATTGGGTTTTGTTTTTAGTTTTCATGCCTTTTGGGCCCCAAGCCCACGTTAGATTCTAACCCATTTAATAAATAGACTTAAAAATGGTTTTTAGGTTTTAATTTATTTAAAATTAAATTAGGCCCATTTAGGTTAATTAGATTCAGGCCCACTATTAATTAATAAAATTAACTTCAACTTTAGTTCAGCCCACTAATATATTTTTATTTCTTTTTAAAATTAATTAGACCTTAGGCCCATTTCTAGTTAATTAAAATTAATTTAGATTTAGCTCAGCCCATTAATTTCATTTCTTTTAAAATAAATAGACTTAGGCTCTATTTTTTAAGTTAAAATTAAGTTAGACTTAGGCCCATTTAATAACCTAATTTCTTCTTTAAAATTTATAGAAAATAGGCTCATTTCCCTAGTTAATTAAAATAAGTAGATTTAGGCTCACTAATTCAATAAAAATATAGGTCCATCTTCAGTCCATTTTACTTGTAAATAAAATATGTATAATTTGATAACTTTAATTAACAAAATTAATCTAGTTTTAGATATAGGGACGCTGCCTTTTGTATGCATTTCTACATGTAATTTTATGACTTTTTGCCTTTGGGTTAAATGGATGTTTAATTAGGGTTTAAATAAAATTATATGTAATTAGAGAATAAGATTGTAATCCATAAAATAATTCTAAATGAACACGAGACTAAGAGAAGTTAGTATTCCATTCCTAAAATCTCTTGGTTGTAGTGCTAGCTTTCTTTTAGAAAATTTAGTACCACCATTTTGATTTGTCCCAATTATTACCCTAGGTGGTGACTCCTCATCTCCAAGCTATGTCTTTATAATATAGCAATGTGTTCCTTAAGGCCATGAGCCAAAACAGTGTTGTGGTTGCTAAAATCTTAGGCACGCACTAAACTTGTTGTCTATAGACCCATTTTAAATAAAAATCCTTGTGAACAATGGAATGAGAGAAAGCCTAAGATTTCATATCTACAGGTATTTCGGTGCAAATGTTACATATTAAATACTAAGGATAACCTTGGAAAATTTGATGCCAAAATCAATGAGGGAATCTTTTTTGGCTATTAAGTCATATAAGGTCTTTCATAAAAGAACCTTAGTGGTATAAGAGTCTATGCACATTGTTTTTTATAAGAATAACCCATTTAAGCTAAGAAATGTTATTGTTGATGATAATGATGATGTAGGTGTTCTTGAAGAGCTAAATCAATAATAAAAAGCAATTAAAAATGAGGAAGACATTTCACCTCCAATTGAATCCTCTTAAAATGTGATGGATGCTCAAAAGGAAGAAGTTTTGGAGGAACAAGTGGCCCCCATAACTTCAAGTGTACATGACGGTCTACCTAAAGAATGGCAGTTCAAGAAAGACCACCCTAAGGACTTAATCATTGGTGAGCCATCAAAAGGGGTAACTATTATACACTCTCTTAGACATTTAAATAGTCTTACCTTTATCTCTCAAATTGAGCCAAGGAACATTAATGAGGCTTTAAATGATGAAAGTTGGGTTCTTGCTATGCAAGAAGAACTCAATCAATTTAAGTGAAACCAAGTGTGGACTTTAGTCCTTAGACCCAAAAATTATCCTATAATTGGCACTAAGTGGGTTTTTAGAAACAAACTTGATGAACTAGATGCAATTACTAGGAATAAGGCTAGGTTTGTGGCTAAAGGCTGCAACTAAGAAGAGGGTATAGACTATAATGAAACATTTGCTTTAGTTGTTAGATTAGAAGCAATTAGGATGCTCCTTGCATATGCATCATATGTGAATTTCAAAATTTTCCAAATGGATGTAAAAAATGCATGATTGAATGGTTTTATTGAGGAAGAAGTCTATGTTAAACAACCTTTAGGTTTTGAGCAACATGACTTTCCTAACCATGTATTTAAATTATCAAAGGCTTTGTATGGTTTAAAGCAAATTACAAGAGCTTGGTATGAGAGGTTGAGTATATTTCTTTTAAAAAATAATTTTTCTAAAGGTAGAGTTGATACCACACTTTTCATGAAAAAGCATAAAGATGCCATTCTCATTGTGTGAATATATATGGATAACATTATATTTGGTGCTACTAATGAATTTTTATATAAAGAATTCTCTAAGTGTATGAAAAGTGAATTTGAAATGAGCATGATAGGAGAACTTAAATTCTTCCTTGGATTGCAAATAAAACAATGCATAAGTGGAATCTTCATTAATCAAATAAAGTACACCAAAAACTTGCTCAAGGGATTTGGAATGGATAGGGCAAAAGCTAGTAAGACTCTTATGTGCACCACCATTAGACTTGAAAAAGATGAAAATGGTAAGAGCTTTGATAAAAAGAAATATTGAGGTAAGATTGGTAGTCTTCTTTATCTTACTACAAGTAGGCCCGATATTATATTTGTCGTGTGTATGTGTACTCGTTTTCAATCTTGTCCTAAAGAGTCACATTTGAATACGGTAAAAAAGATTTTAAAGTATCTGATTTGCACATCTTATTTAGGACTTTGGTATCCTAGAAATGCATTATTTGATCATATTTCCTATTTGGATGCAGATTATACAGGGAATAACCTAGATAGAAAAAGTACCTATGGTACTTATCAATTTCTAAGAAATTCCTTTATTTCTTAGTTTAGTAAGAAATAAAATTCGGTTACATTGTCTACTGTTGAAGCAGAGTATATTGTTATTGGTTGTTATTGTACTCAAGTCTTATGGATTAAACATAACTCATGGACTTTAGAGTGGTTCTAGATCATATTCTAATAAAATGTGACAACACTAGTGCAATAAAATTGCCCAATAATCTAATTCAACACTCTAGAACTAAACGTATTGACATTAGGCACCATTTTTTGCATGATCATGTGCAAAAAGGTGAAGTTGTATTAGAATTTATTGATACAACTAACCAACTTGCTGATATATTCACTAAGCCTCTTTGTGAAGAAAGAATGAACTTCATTAAAAGAGAAATTGACATATTAGGTGGTAACACTTTGTGTTATATGTTTGATTATTATATTATAATTAATTGATTGAACCTTAAATGGCAAATTTATGTATCTTTGATCCTTGATTGATTGTGATGCAATATTAAACTAGTCCCAATTATGTTTAAGGAGACTCAACCTAAGTTCAAAGCCTTGATTTTAAAGAATCTGATTTTAATTCATGATCATGACAAATCTATTATTATCTATGAAAGTTCTTTCCTTAATTAAAATAGACTCATGTTTTATTTTTTTTTTTTTCATTTTTATGATTATACAAATCTCATTCCTAGTTATGATTCATTTGCACCTCGTCCTTAATGCATTTAAGATATATTTTTTTGGACAGATTGTTGCATTAACTAGCTTTAACTATGGTAAAAAGAATTTTTCATTAGTCATGACATATTTTTCATCACATGTGATGCGTCCTAAATAAGTGCTGAGGTATTTAAAGTATTTTAAAAGCAATAGGGTTTTGCTATCCCCTTTCCAACGCCAACCCCTCTCATCTTTCCTTCTTTTTACTTTGACCTAATCTCCTCCTTCTTTCCTTGTTTAACCTATTGTCCTATCATTTTCATTTTTTTTCTTATCTTTCATCCCTTCATCTTGTTAAAATTAAAAATTCAAGGATACAAAATTGGTTCCCTTACTTTGGATTAGTCCCCCCACTTTGATCGCACTTGTCGCCATGGCAACCCCAAATGCACTGACAAGGATAGGCTTAAAAATAAAAGTAACAATGAATAGGGGCCCACTCAATGTTATGTTCTCTTCACTATGCACTAAAGAATAAAGGGATAGATACCTTATTCTCAAAACTCACCCAATTCTCTCCACTTGCTTATTTAATTGGAACTATATATGCGAGTTAGGGTATGAGGAAGACATGAAAAGTTACTTCAAACCATAAATTTGAGAGAGCTTATTAAACTCTATGAACTAACCTCCCTCAAGTCACTGTTAAGTTACTGTTTACCCTAAAAATTAACAAAGACCATTCCTTGTGTTTTTGTTTACTTAATAAAAAATACACCTTTATAAATAAGCAGTTGAGTAAAGCACTTTGACTTCCTGTTGAAGGTCACTAAAGGTATCGGGATGATCCTTCATTTGATGAACACACTGCTTAGTAGGATTTGACAGGGGAGAATCATTTTTACCCCAAGGCTACCAAAAGTTCAAGCTTGAACTCATTTATTCATAAATATCTACATCATTTTATCTCCTATTCCATCATGGCTAGAGGAGAAAGCCATGTAAATATGAGAAAGTTGGAGTTGTTTGTTCTATGGTGTGGTGCAAAAGGAAAAGGAGTTACACTATCCAAACTCTTTGCTGACTAACTGCTCAACATCGCCATTGCCAAGTCTAATAAGATAATGGTTAGTAGTTATATTACTTTAATTAGTAGATAATTAAAAGTGGTGAATGAAAATCAACAATTTGCTCTTAACATTCCCCTTTAGACTAGCGATTGACTCAATTTAGATAGTTTGGCTCATCATTTAATGGTTTGCAAATTAATTTTGAATGGGACTATTTACTGGTGTGAGGTTGACAAACAAGGAAATATCATATAGAGAGACACTGATGCTCCTGCCTTCTAGAAACTGGTAGAAGGTGAGGCCCCTTATACCTCAAAGAAATGCCTAAGAATTATAGCTTTTGAGATTAAAGAAGAAGTATAACCTAGCAACCTCTTTTAGTCCCTGTTAACTCAGCTCCAAATCTATCTGGCTAGCAAGTTTGAAGCCATTTAGACCTCTCTTGTAGGCATTGAGTCTAAGGTTGATGCTATGGATCACAAGATTGAGTCTAAGGTTGATGCTATATGAAAGCCCATCTTCTTGCCTCTCATGCTCTTCATTAAGTCTGCATATATATATCATATCATAAAACTTTTTAGATTTATGTTCTTTTGGTTTTCAAGTCTTTGTAAGAACTTGATTTAGTTGATGCCTTTCTATTTTGGGGCATATTTTTTATTGCTCGATTTACGACTTTGGACAATATTTTACCCTCATGTTTAGCTCTTTTTTATAGTACCAAAGGGGGAGAAAGGGTAGGCTAGGTTTACTAAATTATTAGGCTTAAGCTTGGTTAGTTTTTTTTAATATATATTATGGATATTTGGTGCATTGTTATTGTTGGAGGATTGTTGTATATGAAATTTGAACGTTTGTCTTATTAAAAGTATCATTGGTTATTGGTCCTTGTTTGTTGATTATTGGATATGGACACTAGTTGTCACTTTGTTGTTGATTTCGAAATCAAAATTGAATATTTGCTTGTAGTTATATAATTGATTTTGGTTATATTGGTTATATTTGTTATTGATATTTTGGACCTATTCATTTGGTCTTGCATGATCTATGGAAAACTATGATATGCAAGTCTAAACATTGAGTCTTGGTTATAACTGTAACTGTATATTGGTTATTTGCACATCAATTCTTTCTTGTCATAGTTTATTTTTTTAATTCTAGAACTAAATTGAGTTAATCATTTGATATGCCTATCTCAATTTCTTTAATCATCATGACTGTGCTTATATCATTGATAACTTGCTACTTAAATATGCAAAATGGATGCGTTTAATATTTTTTTAAGTTTAATTTTAGGCTCATATTATAGGGGAGTAATTCCTTCTAAACTTTGGCCTATCTTTACATAATTATTTGTCACTATAAAAAATAGGAAGATTGTTAAACCTTGAGGGGTAAAATAATCATTTTTTATAGTCTTAATTAATTAAGTAAAAAATTATATTTAATCTTTGTGTTTAAGTGTTTATAGTCAGGTCATTTAATATTACACAAGTTAAGGAATTAAAAGTAAGCATTCTCTTTTTATCAAGTTTGCACACTAGTTATGAGTGGTGAAAGACTCCTCATAATTAATGATGAATGAAATTAAAGATTGAATTTTTTGTATAAAATCTAGAGTCAAATTTGGTACACTATAAGAGGAATCTTCATTACAAATAATCACAAGCAAATGTCATTCATTAGAAAAATTTTTGGAGTAAAATTATGAAAGTCAAAATTACAAATTCCTTAAAATTCTTGAGAGTAGTCAAATTACCAAGAGTAGTCACCATCATCATCATGAGCAAACTGAAGTCATAACACACCCATCATGAGTAATAACAAAGTTGTCATGAGCAATGACGACCAATTCCAAAAGTGGCAAAGAGTTTCATAACCAGAGTCACCACTGATCCCTGATCATGAAAACACACAAATTCAAATTTCATTTTGGTGCCTCGACTATCATGACCAATGACAATTTGTCATGAGTCATGACAAGTGTGCATATGACTTTTGTTTTGGTGGTTCAAATGACTCTAATTGTATTAAATGCACCTCCAACAACTATTTTTCTCTATGAGGATATAAATATAAGTCTGAAATTAGTTAGAAGTAATCAATGAAGTTGAGCAAACATATTTAGAGCACTCTTGAGCAATTAATCTTGAATTCAATTTTACAACCACCCAAGTTCTTCACATTTAATTCATGAAATCTTTTCTATCTCAAAAGTGTTCTTGAGTGTAGGTTGGTAAGTGTTTAATTCATTTATTCAACAGCGTAATTGTGGATTTGAGGGAGTTGAGTTATGGTTTTAAACACTTGTAAGCTAAGAGGTTTGTTCTTAGCTTTTGGGTTAGAGTGTAAGCCTTGATTAAAACACTTAGGTTGAGTGTGATCCTTAGGAAAACACTTGGGTATCTTCGCTTAAGCTTGTAGGGGTAATCTATACCCTGAAGTTGATTTATGGTGGATTAAAACTCTTAACAAGTGGTTGAGGAGAGGAGTAGTCTTTAAGGGCTGAACCTCTATAAATCCTTAGAGTTTTGTTACTCTTCTTCTTCATTTTATATAGCTCTTACTCTGTTTTTGGTTGCTCTTGGGTATAAAATGAAAATTACTCATGTTCCTTAAAAAGCCAATTCACCCCTCCTCTTAGCACTTGTGGAATTATAATTCTTATAGCCTTTGAAACCATGCATTATTTGAAAAGGAAGACTCAAGGCAAAAAGGGTTATGCGGTGCTTAAAATTGACATGTCAAAGGCTTATGACCGAATTGAATGGCCATTCTTAAGGGAGATACTAGAAAAAATAGGTTTTTATTATAAATTTATGCATCTTATTATGATGTGTTTTGAAACGGTCTTATTTATTATTTTTTATGGGGACTAAGATGTAGGTCCTATTCTTCTTTAACGAGGTTTGAAGCAAGGAGACCCATGATCTGCTTACCTCTTCATTATTTGTACTGAGGGACTGTTAGCAGTTATCAGATGAAGAGAAATGCAAGACTCCATTCATGGTTGTATAATGAAATGGATCAAAAGGCTAATTCTTGGAATTCTATTAAGCTATCAAAGATAAAGGATGAACTAATATAGAGTTGGGATCCAAAAGGACAATTTACTGTTAAAAGTTATTATTGTGCATTATATACAGATTTAGTGATCAATGTTTAACCCTCTTAAGCTCAATTTTGGAGGCTTTTTTGAAAACTTTTGGTGCCTTTGGAAATTTATATTCACCTATGGAGAGTGTATCATAACTATATTCCAACTTCTGATAATCTCTTAAAAAGGTAGATACATGTTTTCTTATTATTCCCCTTTTGCCTTCGAGCTTGTGAGTTTGTTCCTTATGTGTTTTCATTTTGTTCATTTGCCTGGAGTTGTTGGTCTTTTGGTATTGTGAGAATTGATAATGCTAAAGTGATGGATTTTTAATCATTTTTGGTTCATCATTTTTTTTATTAATAATAATCTTGGTAGAACTCAATTGGCTATAATAATATGGAGCATCTACTAATCACGAGATGATTTGATTTACAATCAGATTAAAAAAAAGTCCCCTCTTTAATGAGTTAACTTTGCTAGTTCGGTTATGCAATAATGGCAGTAAACATAACTCTCCTATCGTACTGTGACTTCTTATTCTGGTGTGGAAGATAATTCCATATAGAAATTACTGGATATGGGATGGTATAAGTGTAATATAGATGTGGGTGTTTTTGTTGATCGTTGTGAGGTAGGTCTTGGTGCTATTTTAAGAGATGATAAAGGTTGATTCATTGTTGCTCATAGTCAGTGTGTAGTGGCTCTTTTGAAGCTAAAGAAGAAAAAGCTTTAGGTTTAAGAGAGGCTCTTAGCTGGATCAAAAAGAGATAAATTACAAATGTAATGGTGGAAATGGATGCCTCAATGGTAGTCTAAGGCCTTTAAGATACATCAACTAATCTTTCTCATTTTGGTCTTATTCTTGATTATTGTAGACACCTGTTAACTCAACTTAGTAATATTAAAGTTATGTTTCTTAGGAGATCTATGAATTTTGTTGCTCAATATTTAGTAGGGGCGGCAAATTCTTTGCTAGGTCTCATAATTTGGGAGGACTTATATCCTACCTTTCTTTCTTATCTTATGTATTTGGATTTACAGTAATGAAATTTCTTTTTATTAAAAAAAAGTAAATATGTTTCCTTACATACAATAAATTTTTTTCTACCTATCATTTACCAAAACATAGATAATCCTAAACCCTTACTCTCTTTATGTTTCCTCTATATAACCCATAAAAAACACATTTTTTAATTTTCTCTTTGATTTATGTCTTTTAAATCAAGACAATCATTAATGGTACCACCATCATCTTGAAGAATGTCATTATACGTGAGTGATTTGCACCCAGCAATAACAGAGATGGACCTTAAGGCCGTCTTTTCTTTAATAGTTCCCTTTGTTTCTGTTTGGATTTACCGTTGCTATTTCACTATGGTTATGTCAACTTCTACTCTTAATCCCATGGTATAATCATCTCTTCCTTAACATTTATGTTTCTTTTATTACATTTCAAGATCATTATTGGTTTCTTTTTATTGCTTTAAGAATGGAATACATTTTTTATGGGTTTTATTTCTTTGTTACTTTCTCTACTTGGATTTAGGGTATTTTCTATTATTGTTTCGTATATGCTTTAATGTGTTTGTGATTTTATGGCTCTTTTTGGAGGTTTTCTTTTCTTGTGTTCTCTATTTCTTTATCAAATATCATTTCTTTTCTTGTATCCTTTGTCACTAGTAATATATTCTTCACCATAATTTATTCTTTGCTAAAAAAAATGTTTCTTTAATATGGTTATTTTTGGATTTTATGTTTAGTTGTTTTTTGGTCCCTATGGCTTGTAATTTAGGAGGTTTTGGCTCTGTTATCCTTTTTCTTGCATGTATGATGGTTAGTTTGTTGGAATTTACTTCATTATGGTAGGGGTGTGAAAATAGGTTGATGGGTCATGTTCATGTCGAGTTGACCCATTTTGTTGACACAATTAGGGTTAACATAAACATGGCCCATTCAATAATCATGTCAAATATTTCAACTCTAACACAACATAGAAATTAAATGGGTTACACGAACATGACATGTGTAACCCATTTATTTAAGTGGGTTTTGCAGGTCATAAAATTCAACACAACCCATTTAACTTATGTAACATTTACAATATATAAAAAAAAACTATTTTTCATTAAAAAAATTTAAAAATAATGTCTATAATTTATCAATTTACATAATATAATTATAAAAATTTATTTCTATAAAAAAATTTACAATAAATAACTAATTTATTAATTAAAATAATAACAAACTATATTAATTTTTAATACATGACACGTATAATTAAATGGGTTATAAATGGGTTCATGTGTCAACCTGCGACACTATTTGATTAAACCTTGTTATAAACGGGTTGACTCATTTCTAACATGAACCCAATTAACCTCAACCCTAATTTACTAATTTTGCATGTTAGGCAAATCATGTTCACATGTCATAACCCATTTTGACACCCCTACATTATAGTATTGGGTATTTTAGGCTCTAGTTCTTATAGCAATTTTTTTCTATTTTGAACAACATATAATGCACTGAGTACCTTAAATCAAACTTACTTGAAGGGCAATACCATGAAGTTAATGTGGTGTGAAAAAAACCCTTACGCTATAATTAGTGCCGTTGGCAATCTTTTTATCAAAAATCTTGCTGCCTCAATTAACAGTAGTGGCTTAGAGATCATGTTTTCCAATTTTGGAAACATACTCTCTTGTGAAGTTGTTGAAGACCTTGGCATCAATAAAGGTTTTGGGTTTATGAAGTCCTTGTAAAATTTCCCATATAGGGTCAGCCATGGGCCGATTTGGGCTCAAAACCTACTTGGTCAAAATTGGGACTAGAATTAGTCAAACCTGATATAACCCATGAATGTGGATAGATGATGTATAATTTAAAAAAAGGGGTAAGAAAAATATAGAATGAGGATGATAGGGATAGTTATGAGGCAAGCAACTTCGTTACAATTTATATGTTGAATGCATGACAGATGATAGATGGAACCTATCTTATGTGGTCTAACATATCAAACTATTTTTGTTTTGTTAGAGAACTGCATAAGGAGTGGGCTAATTACCATGAATCTGATCGTGAAATAGCTCAACCTATTAATTTAGTTGATACTTGGCCAGGGTATAGGATAAGGTTTTATAGTACTAATGATATTGTGCAACTTAATAGAGTTTCCGAAGGAGATGAATGGATGAGCTTCCTTAGTTCCTTGCATCACATCATGGTGGAAAAAAATTTAGATACTTGCAAAATCTAGCTACTTCTCAAACATCACACTTAGTCATTTGCTCCTAGTTGATGCTTTCTTCAAGTAATGAGCTCAATCTTTTTGGGCCTTGCCAGCCATGAAAAGTGAATAGTGAAAAAGTGCTTCTCCAATTAATGATAAGAACTTGTAGGTTTATTGGGACTAACCAAGCCTAAGTTTTTGGCAACTCTAATATAGTTTTATAGGCTATTTCTTATCGGGCTTAGTTACTAGTGATGATTATTACCATTTTTTAAATATTTTATATAGGTTCTTTACATAAATGCTAAAAATAAATGCCAATAACACCAAATATTACACACCTATTATTTTTTTATTTATCATTGTCTTTTTTTTCTTTTGTGATTTCATTTCTTCATCATCTATCTACTAACAAAGTTTTTTCTTTTGACTCTTCTTCACAACTACAGAATAATCTTTTGAAAAAAACAGAGCATCCTTTGTTTTATTTACAAATTTATGAGAAGCCATTGTTTGTTAAGCTTTAATAATTTCTTTTTATCATCTATTTTATCTTTTGAACCAAAGTCATTTCTAGCTTTGTGATTCAGTAACAGTGTAACAACCTGACTATTAGTTTTAACTTGCACATGCCTAAAGCCTTTCATCCATGCAACTCGTAGTCCTTGTAAAATTCCTTGCAAAGGGCCTACCACAGGCTAATATGGGCCCGAAACCTACTCGGTCAAAATTGAGACTGAAATTGGTCAAACCTAGAACTAGCTCAAACCGGCCTAGAACTGGGAGAGGAATCGGTTTAGGGCTGGTTCCACTTCCCATGGAACTAAAATCAAAATCACAGGTTCTGAACCAAATTTTTCTAAAAAAAGAAAATTAATTTATTGAACCTAATGAACTGGAGCTGGCCGAACTGAAACCGGCCTTGAACTGAGATGGAGTTGATTCCAGTTTAGCTCCACCTTCAATGCCAATTCATAAACTATGTCCACCCTTGTCCCCATAGTTCAACTCTCACAATAGAGTCAATTTAATGCTACTTAACTGAAGAGTTGAAAAGTGGCATATTATTAATTAATATCAAACTAAATTTCAATTCACAAAACTTATATATTATAATTTTATGCTAGAGACAATTTTTGCAAGTATAATGCAATATATAATCCTAAATCACTTACAGAAATGATTGAATATGATGCTTCCATTATAAATAAAAATATATCATTTATTTATAAGATATTTATTTTTTTTCTTATTTAATTTAACTATTGAGTTTGCATAGCGAAGTTTTATATTTAATAATAAATTATTTTTTTTCATTATTCTTTAATTTCAATTTTTTCACCTTTAGTCATCAGTCCAATAAATATCATACATTAAGGAATTAAACACCAATTTTTTTTTAAAATTTATTATATGTATGTGAAATTTACAAATTAAAAACATGCCACTTTAGATAAATTATAAATTTTTCTGTTATATAAATTGCAAAACAAAAACACCAAATATTAATGAAAAATTTGACTAGAACTTACAATTTCCTAAGTTCAGAGAAATATTTAACGAAAATATACTAAAAATATTTATTATTGATAATTATAATTTGTCAATAATTATGGAAAATCTATATTTTTGATAAATTATAAGTATATTACATGTAGTAAAATACTAAATGATAATAAAGAAATTATTGAAATTTATTATATTTTATAAAAAAAAATCCAAAGTCAAAGGCATTATTTAGACACCCAATTTCGGAATGATAAGTTATGGATATAACAAAAAACTTCAATGATGAAAATGTCATGAATAGGTTTTCAATACTTGAACTTTGAAATTTCAGGGGTCTGATTGCATTTTTCAAAGAAAGGATTTAATGTTTTCATAGACTAAATTGCAATGCTTTTTAAGGATCTAATTGCAAAACTTAAATTCTTTCAATGATCTTTTTGTAATTAAAAGTTAAAAAAAAGTGGTCGGAATTACATTAATATCGGAATTGTATAATTCCGATCAGAATTACACTAATTCCAGTCGGAATTAGACATCTTCCGCCCCAAGTTCTTGAATTTTCCAGGAAAAATTGAGTTCTAATTGGTATGAAATTCCCCTACAATTATTTTGATAATGTTTTTAAGAAAAAAGAAGTCTTTTAGAAATCAATTTATAACTAGGGTTTGAAGACGTATCCTATATAAGGAGTGTTTTGCCTCTAAAAATAGGGGAGGCAAAAAAGACGAGGGGAGGCAAAAAAAAAAAGAATGGGAGAAAAGTAGTGTCACGACCCAAAACAGGGGCCATGACCGGCGCTAGGGAACGAAAATTCTTTCGAATCCGGAACCTGTAGCAAGCCTAAAAATAAAATAACTCATGCAATAATAACAATAACCATATAATATGTAGCGGAAATAAAAATCATAAATATAATAATAACATTTCCATCAACTGGATTTAATTCAAATCTCATCTCATCACATATATATAGTCTTTAATACAAATCTAGTTTCAATATAATACATCTCTTTAAAATAAAATACATGAAATCCAATACTTTAATTCACAACTACTGCAGTGTCTAGATAAAATAAATAAGACTCAAGTAAATAATTTACATAAAGAAGCCGGGGCGGAAGAAATCTGGCGTATCGACCTGCTACTGAGGTCTTAAGATGTTGACTCTCCTGAAAAATAGTCAACGGAGGGGAGTCAGACCTCACTGAGTGAATTACTATAATATATATACATGCACACTAAATGATAATGCATACAATCAACAATATATATCTAATATGTATATATACAGGCAATTACACACAGATGCAATAAAATCATTTTATATATATTTCATTGAAAAATCTTAGTTTATGAAGGATCATATAGAACCCTAGTATATCGCAACCTCAGGAAATAGTGTTAAACAACACTCTAGCCATACAGGCTCACTTAATCCAAATATATCCACTTAATCCATTTAGACAGTAGACTGGCCCCGAGACACTAAGTCAACCGAGCTCCAACAGTCTGACTGCCAGTGTGATTGGCCCCGAGACACTTGGTCAACCGAGCTCCAGCAATCACACCCAAACCACATCTCACACATCCAATAATCACATTCAAATCAATATTCATAAATAGTTAGTAATATAGCCTAAAGCTATAGGCGTACCGGTACGTACTCGGTCCTAGTGCTGCCTACTAGGTAGCACGTTCTATCGATATCCTTCATCATTAAATATAAAACATTCATTCACAAAAGTAAATGATGCATGAATGCAAATGGAATAACAATATAACCCATATATATACCAGAAATATACCAAAAGTAAACCAGGTATATTTCGAGTATATATACGTTAAATAAATCCAGTTAAATCATAAATTAAACTAAAAATATATTTAAAAATATTTTAAATATATTTTATTAACAAAACATGTATATAATTTATTATATACCAAAAATAAACCAAAAATATACTTAATATAAACTTAAGAAATAATCAAATTATTTATGCATATTTAATTAACATAAAACATGCATTTCTAAATCATGCATCCTAAGCATATATATATAGTATAGTAACTCACCTAATGCGCTCCACGAGACAAGTCCGACGGGCCTGGTCCACTAGCCCTCGATCTCGGCGCAACTAAACAAGCAACAAATAATAGACATCAGAATAAACCCGAACAGAAATCCTAAAATTCGATCTAGAGTATTAAACACAGAATCAGAAATTAGGGTTTGACTGGACATCACGTTTTACGAGAATTCTACCAAAAATCCGACAAAACCTCCCCTGTAAAACGGACATCTCTCTACTCAAAAGAGTAGAGCCGACCCTGCAAAGAAATACACTTCGAAATACAAGCTCAACACAAATCCATAACCCCTCGGTCGGACTCCAGGCTACAATCCACCGACCGGGGTCCACAATCACATAACAAATTCCAGATATACCAAAAATATCCTTACAACATAGAAATTCATTTTATAAGTAGAAATTACATAATTAACCTTAAAACACTGTAAAAACCGATAAAAACTCATTTTATTAGTAAAACCGTATATTATATATATAATTGAAAATAATTCACGAAAAATAGTTTTGATTAGTTAAAAATACCAAATATTTTGTAGAAATCATTTTTATACCTTAAATAACTATTAAAACCAATTAAATTATATTTTTAGACAATTTAGGGTAAAATTACCAAAATACCCCTATATATATTAATATACTTAAATTACTTCAAAAATTCACCAAAAATTATACAATTATCCAAAATTAATTTTCTCAACATATTTATCAATAATATCAATAATTAAACTCAATTAACCAATTAAATTCAATTTAAAACATAATTAACCCTAATTTCTCAAAATCACAAAAACTTCAATAATTCAAAATAAATACTTAGAAATTCATAAAAATTCCAAATAAATTCCTATAATTCATTTCAACACCTAATTTAACCATAAACTCCAATTTAATAATTTAAATAATTAATTTCCGAAAATTAGAAAATAATATTAAAATATTCAAAAATACCCAAAAATCCAAAAAATCTCCAAAAATTCTACAAAAATTCATACATGTAGATTGAGCTACTAGGAACAACATTTTTGAAGGGAGTTTTCATGAATCATTCAATTCGAAGCTCAAAAAAATCAAAAACCCTAGTAGGCCGAAATTGAAAATTCGAAACCTAAGCAACTCTAGACCATTTTAGCTCAAACCAAAGCTAGAATCACACTCACCGGAGCTCAAGGAGAAGAAAGAGACTGGCGGTGTCGAAAACGATAGCCGGATTCGGCGTGATCGACGGTAGCTCGACTTTCGACTTCTCCGGCCAAAAACGGCTTCCAGGCGTCGGAAACGGCTACCACAGGCGGCGGAAAAGGTTGGGGAAGATGGTGGCACACCGGACGGCACACCAATGGCAAGGGAACGGCACGGCAGCGACTAGAACGGCGAAGGGAAGTGATCGGGGAAGAAGGAGACTCACGGGGGCAAAATGGTAATTTTCCAATTTTTTTGATTTTTGATGTGTTATATGTATATATATATACTTTATACTATATATTAAAATAATATTAAATTACACACATTAAATATACACCACACATATAAAATTTTAATATTTTAATAATTTATACTAAATAAAAATAATTAAATAACAATAAAACTAATAAATAATTAATATAATATTAGGGTAATATTAAACCCTAATTAAATAAATATACACACACAGGCTTTATTTAATAATTTAAAAATACGCATGAGTTCATGCAAGTCCGAAAATATATTTAAAATAATTAATAATACATTGTTTACGTGAAAATTTCCCCAAAAATGAAAGTCCCAGGAAAATTTTACGTAAAACACTGGAAATAATACACAGTAATTAAAAATAGGTTTTTAATACATATTAACTTGTAAAAATATTGCATATATATTCAAAATTTGTTAACACTGCATATCCCGATACAATGTAAAAATATTTTAAAAACACGGGATATTACAGTCTTCTCCCCTTACAAGAATTCGTCCCCGAATTCCAGAAAACAAGATCAATAAGGAAAGAGATACGGGTAAGAAGCTCGCATCTCAGCTTCAGTCTCCCACGTATGCTCTTCAACTCTGTCGCTACGCCACAGAACCTTGACCATCGGAATCTGCTTCGATCGTAACTGTCGAACTTGATAATCAACGATCGCCACAGGTTCTTCCACAAACATCAAATCTTCACTCACTTCTACACTGTCAGGCTGCAACACGTGTGAAGGGTCTGAGATATACTTCCTCAACATCGAGATATGAAATACTGGATGCACTTGTGACATACTCTGAGGCAAATCCAACCGATATGCAACAGTGCCAACTCTCTCCAGAATCTCAAACGGTCCAATGTATCTCGGTGCTAACTTACCCTTTCTGCCAAATCTCATCACACCCTTCATCGAAGATACCTTCAGAAAAACAAAATCTCCAACCTGAAACTCCACATCTCTGCACCTAGGATCCGCATAACTCTTCTGTCTGCTAACTGCGGTCTCTAATCTTCGTTTAATCACGGCGACTTTCTCTGCAGCATCCTGAACCATCTGAGGTCCAGTCAAAGCTCTCTCACCAATCTCATCCCAACTCAAAGGGGATCTACACTTCCTTCCATATAACGCCTCATACGGTGCCATGCCAATACTGCTATGGTAGCTATTATTATATGCAAACTCAATGAGTGACAAATGATCATCCCAGCTACCTCCCAAATCCATGACACACATCCTCAACATATCTTCCAGTGTCTGGATCATCCTCTCAGACTGACCATCTGTCTGAGGATGAAAAGCAGTACTGAAATCCAACCTAGTGCCCATCGCTTCCTGTAACTTCTGCCAAAAAATGAGAAGTAAACACCGAACCTCTATCCGATACAATGGACACAAGTACTTTATGAAGGCACACAATATGCTTCACATACAACTTCGCCAATCTAGCAACTGAATATGTGGCTTTCACCGGTAAGAAATGTGCAGACTTCGTCAACCTGTCTACAATCACCCAGATAGAATCGTATCCATCCTTCGAACGAGGTAAACCGACCATAAAATCCATAGCTATCCTTTCCCACTTCCACTCGGGAATAGGAAGAGGCTGAAGCTTCCCAGAAGGCTTATGATGTTCGGCTTTCACTTGTTGACATGTCAAGCACTTAGCAACATAATCAGCGACATCCTTCTTCAATCCATCCCACCAGTATAGATCTCTGATACTGTGGTACATCTTAGTAACACCTGGATGAACGTTGTAGGCTGTAGAATGTGCTTCCTCTAAAATCTCCTCTCTCAAGTCATCCACGTCAGGAACACACAATCTACCACTGATCCACAACACACCATCATCATCGAGTGTGAAATCAGTGAACTTCCCTGCTCGAACATTCTCTGCAAGCTCTTCCATAATAGGATCTCGGCTCTGAGCTGCTTTAATCCTATCCCTCAGTATAGATCGCACTTTAAACTGAGCTAACAGTCCACCTGATCTACTAATCTTCATCATCAGACCTTGATCCACCAACAAATGCAATTCCTGGATCAATGGTCTTCTCTCAACACCGATGTGAGCAAGACTACCTGAGGACTTCCTACTCAAGGCATCTGCTACAACATTAGCTTTACCCGGATGGTAAAGAATCTTGCAATCATAATCCTTCAACAATTCCAACCATCTTCTCTACCTCAAATTCAAATCTCGCTGCTGGAAAATGTACTTAAGGCTCTTGTGATCAGTAAATATCTCACAAGTCATCCCGTACAAATAATGTCTCCAAATCTTCAAAGCAAAGATCACTGCAGCCATCTCTAGGTCATGTGTAGGATAGTTCTGCTCATGTTTCTTCAACTTCCTCGAAGCATAGGCTATCACCCTTCCATTCTGCATCAACACACAACCAAGACCAATTCTAGAGGCATCACAGTAAAGTGTGAACTTATCCACACTATTAGGCAAAGCTAATACTGGCGCTGTGGTTAACTTCTCTTTCAACAACTGAAAACTATTCTCACAAGCTTCTGACCACTCGAATCTAACATTCTTCTGAGTTAAGCGAGTCATAGGGGCTGCTATCCTGGAAAAATCCTGCACAAACCGCCTATAATACCCGGCTAAACCCAGAAAACTTCGAATCTCCGTAATAGAAGTAGGTCTAGGCCATTCAGATATTGCTTCAATCTTCTGTGGATCAACCTGAATACCTTCTTTAGACACTACGTGTCCAAGAAAAGAAACATTCTCCATCCAAAAATCACACTTCGAGAATTTAGCATAAAGCTGATGATCTCTCAGTGTCTATAGTACAATCCTCAAGTGATATACGTGCTCTTCTATACTCCTCGAATATACTAGTATATCATCAATGAAGACTACCACAAACTGATCCACATACGGTCTGAATACCCTATTCATCAGGTCCATAAAAGTTGCTGGTGCATTAGTCAAACCAAAAGACATCACCAGAAACTCATAATGACCATATCTAGTGCAGAACACTGTCTTAGGAATATCGGATTCACTAATCTGCAACTGATGATAACCCGACCTCAAGTCGACCTTAGAAAAGAACTGTGCACCCTGTAGCTGATCAAACAAATCATCTATCCTCGGGAGAGGATACTTGTTCTTCACTGTCACCTTATTCAGCTCTCTGTAGTCAATGCACAGTCTCAGGATACCATCCTTCTTCTTCACAAACAGGACTGGTGCACCCCAAGGAGAAACACTAGGTCTGATGAAACCTTTATCCAACAACTCTTGCAACTGCTCCTTCAACTCTCTCAACTCTGCAGGAGCCATTCGATAGGGTGGCATAGATATAGGAGTAGTACCTGGTACCACATCTATACAGAACTCAATCTCTCTATGAGGTGGTAAACCTGGCAACTCCTCGAGAAAAATATTAGGAAACTCACAAGCAATCGGAACATCTGTGAGTGACAACTTCTCCACTGAAGTATCCCTAACCAATGCCAAGTATCCCTGACATCCCTTCCTCAATAACTTCCTAGCCGTAATAACAGAAATAAGATTCTGAGGTGCTGAACTCCTATCACCCACAAACTTAAACTCTACTTCATTAGGAATTCTGAAAGTCACCTCCTTATTCCTGCAATCTACCACGGCAAAGTGCTAAGATAACCAATCCATTCCCAGAATAACATCGAACTCCATCACATCCAACAATATCAAATCAGCGGGTAATTCTCTATCTCCCACGAGAACTGAACAACCAGAAAGAACAATATCGACGTCCAAGGAATCACTCAGAGGAGTGGCAACAAACAAAGGAAAAGCCATCCTCGAAGCTTGCCAATAAGATTTAGCAGCAAAAATGGGAGAAACAAATGAATGCGTGGCACCCGGATCAAACAAAACCCAAGCATCCAGGTAACAAACAGAAACAATACCTGCCATGACTGCATTAGATGCTTGAGCATCCTGCTGAGTAAGATGAAAAACTTTGGCCTGACCTCGACCTCCTTGTTGACTGGTAGAAGCCTGGCCAACACCTCTGGCACCTCCTCTAGTACCTCTACCACGACTCTGCTGTGGAACAAACTGAGTGGAACTCTGATGCTGGACTGGTGGTAACTAAAATGGCACGGGTGCAGCACTAGCAATCAACTGCTGGGGGAATCGCGGAATCTGCTGCTGCTGATATCCGGAGTAAGGACACGATCTGGCAAAATATCCTGTCTGTCCGCATCTGAAGCATGTCAGTGGTGTCAGATAACACGATCCCTGATGGACTCTACCATAAGTCTGACAAACACTGGCCGCTGATTCGGAACTACGACCACTGCTGCTGCTCGAAGCACCTGACCCAAATCTGAACGATCTACACTGACCTCCACGGCCATGTCTACTGCTCCGATGCACTCGCTGCTGCTGTCTCTGACTCTGCTGAGTCAAACCTCATTGCTGACTACTCGAACCAACATGAAAACTCAAATACGGAGTAGCCTGCGATCCACTCGACTGAACTCCTAGCTGGTAATAATCAGGCATCGCTCCCTGCCTAACTAGCCTCAACTCAATCTCCTTGGCTAACTCAATCACAAACTCCAGAGTAAGGCCTGCTGTAGGCATACCAGCAAAAGCAGAACCCAAACCAGTAACGTAGGTAGTGATCGTAAAATACTGATCTCGCATCAGATCCTCAGCATATCTACCCAGACGAAGAAACTCTCGGGTATACTCCTCTACAGATCGATCTCCACGAGAAATACTAGTCAACCGGAGACGATAGCTCAAACGAAGAGGCTCTGGACAGAATCTCCTCATGAATCTCTCTCGAAACTGAGCCCATGTCATCGTCATCATATAGGGCTGGATCATCTGAATGAACCAATCTAGAGCTGGTCCCTCGACAGACAACTCAACGATCATGATCCGCTGTTACTCGGTATGAGCAGTCCGAGTCCTAGTCTCAATCGCATACAGAAAATCTAATGGATCAGAAGTACCATCAAATACAATCCTACCAACTTGGGCATAGAACAAAGCTGCCTCAGGGTCAGACATACCCTACTGATAGGCAGGCTGAACAGACTGAACAATTGGAGGAATAGGAACATCAAACTCAGGCCCAACAGGCTCCTCGTCCTGTAACTCTCTCTGCCAACGGCGACCTGCCGCTCCTCGAGGTCTACCTCTGCCACGACCTCTACATCTAACTGGCTGCTCTGAAGGTAAAACCTCATCCTGAAAAGATTCATCATCCTCGGCCTCAACGACCGGTGAAGCGACACGCGCTCGCCTCCTCATTCTGAAAAGACAAACGAAAAGATTTAGACAAAACAGACAATGGAGGAATAATGCTGAAAACTACAGTAAAGAATCCTTATCAAGACATACTCGAACCTAATACACTGCAGTAGTCCAACAGAAAACACAACTTTAAAACAAGGGCCACAACTCACATAACTAAGCCTTGACACAGAACTCCGCTCTGATACCAACTTTGTCATGACCCAAAACAGGGGCCATGACCGGCGCTAGGGAACGGGAATTCTTTCGAATCCGGAACCCGTAGCAAGCCTAAAAATAAAATAACTCATGCAATAATAACAATAACCATATAATATGTAGCGGAAATAAAAATCATAAATATAATAATAACATTTCCATCAACTGGATTTAATTCAAATCTCATCTCATCACATATATATAGTCTTTAATACAAATCTAGTTTCAATATAATACATCTCTTTAAAATAAAATACATGAAATCCAATACTTTAATTCACAACTACTGCAGTGTCTAGATAAAATAAATAAGACTCAAGTAAATAATTTACATAAAGAAGCCGGGGCGGAAGAAATCCGACGTATCGACCTGCTACTGAGGTCTGAAGATGTTGACTCTCCTGAAAAATAGTCAACGGAGGGGAGTCAGACCTCACTGAGTGAATTACTATAATATATATACATGCACACTAAATGATAATGCATACAATCAACAATATATATCTAATATGTATATATACATGCAATTACACACAGATGCAATAAAATCATTTTATATTATATTTCATTGAAAAATCCCAGTTTATGAAGGATCATATAGAACCCTAGTATATCGCAACCTCAGGAAATAGTGTTAAACAACACTCTAGCCATACAGGCTCACTTAATCCAAATATATCCACTTAATCCATTTAGACAGTAGACTGGCCCCGAGACACTAAGTCAACCGAGCTCCAACAGTCTGACTGCCAGTGTGATTGGCCCCGAGACACTTGGTCAACCGAGCTCCAGCAATCACACCCAAACCACATCTCACACATCCAATAATCACATTCAAATCAATATTCACAAATAGTTAGTAATATAGCCTAAAGCTATAGGCGTACCGGTACGTACTCGGTCCTAGTGCTGCCCACTAGGTAGTACGTTCTATCGATATCCTTCATCATTAAATATAAAACATTCATTCACAAAAGTAAATGATGCATGAATGCAAATGGAATAACAATATAACCCATATATATACCAGAAATATACCAAAAGTAAACCAGGTATATTTCAAGTATATATACGTTAAATAAATCCAGTCAAATCATAAATTAAACTAAAAATATATTTAAAAACATTTTAAATATATTTTATTAACAAAACATGTATATAATTTATTATATACCAAAAATATACTTAATATAAACTTAAGAAATAATCAAATTATTTATGCATATTTAATTAACATAAAACATGCATTTTTAAATCATGCATCCTAAGCATATATATATAGTATAGTAACTCACCTAATGAGCTCCACGAGACAAGTCCGACGGGCCTGGTCCACTAGCCCTCGGTCTCGGCGCAACTAAACAAGCAACAAATAATAGACATCAGAATAAACCCTAACAGAAATCCTAAAATTCGATCTAGAGTATTAAACACAGAATCAGAAATTAGGGTTCGACTGGACATCACGTTTTACGAGAATTCTACCAAAAATCCGACAGAACCTCCCCTGTAAAATGGACATCTCTCTACTCAAAAGAGTAGAGCCGACCCTGCAAAGAAATACACTTCGAAATACAAGCTCAACACAAATCCATAACCCCTCGGTCGGACTCCAGGCTACAATCCACCGACCGGGGTCCACAATCACATAACAAATTCCAGATATACCAAAAATATCCTTACAACATAGAAATTCATTTTATAAGTAGAAATTACATAATTAACCTTAAAACACTATAAAAACCGATAAAAACTCATTTTATTAGTAAAATCGTATATTATATATATAATTGAAAATAATTCACGAAAAATAGTTTTGATTAGTTAAAAATACCAAATATTTTGTAGAAATCATTTTTATACCTTAAATAACTATTAAAACCAATTAAATTACATTTTTAGACAATTTAGGATAAAATTACCAAAATACCCCTATATATATTAATATACTTAAATTACTTCAAAAATTCACCAAAAATTATACAATTATCAAAAATTAATTTTCTAAACATATTTATCAATAATATCAATAATTAAACTCAATTAACCAATTAAATTCAATTTAAAACACAATTAACCCTAATTTCTCAAAATCACATAAACTTCAATAATTCAAAATAAATACTTAGAAATTCATAAAAATTCCAAATAAATTCCTATAATTCATTTCAACACCTAATTTAACCATAAACTCCAATTTAATAATTTAAATAATTAATTTCCGAAAATTAGAAAATAATATTAAAATATTCAAAAATACCCAAAAATCCAAAAAATCTCCAAAAATTCTAAAAAAATTCATACATGTATATTGAGCTACTAGTAACAACATTTGTGAAGGGATTTTTCATGAATCATTCAATTCGAAGCTGAAAAAAATCAAAAACCCTAATAGGCCGAAATTGAAAATTCGAAACCTAAGCAATTCTAGACAATTTTAGCTCAAACCAAAGCTAGAATCACACTCACTGGAGCTCAAGGAGAAGAAAGAGACCGGCGGTGTCGAAAACGGTGGCCGGAATCGACGTGATCAATGGTAGCTCAACTTTCGACTTCTCCGGCCAAAAATGGCTTCCAAGCGCCGAAAACGGCTACCACAGGCAACGAAAAAGGTTGGGGAAGGTGGTGGCACACCGGACGGTACACCAACAGCAAGGGAACGGCACGGCAACGACCAGAACGGCGAAGGGAAGTGATAGGGGAAGAAGGAGACTCATCGGGGCAAAATGGTAATTTTCCAATTTTTTGATTTTTGATGTGTTATATGTATATATATATACTTTATACTATATATTAAAATAATATTAAATTACACACATTAAATATACACCACACATATAAAATTTTAATATTTTAATAATTTATACTAAATAAAAATAATTAAATAACAATAAAACTAATAAATAATTAATATAATATTAGGGTAATATTAAACCCTAATTAAATAAATATACACACACAGGCTTTATTTAATAATTTAAAAATACGCATGAGTTCATGCAAGTCCGAAAATATATTTAAAATAATTAATAATACATTGTTTACGTGAAAATTTCCCCGAAAATGAAAGTCCCGAAAAATTTTACGTAAAACACTGAAAATAATCCACAGTAATTAAAAATAGGTTTTTAATACATATTAACTCGTAAAAATATTGCATATATATTCAAAATTTATTAACACTGCATATCCCGATACAGTGTAAAAATATTTTAAAAACACGGGATATTACAAGTAGGGAGGTAAAAAAAGGTGAAGAGGAGAGCAAAAACTAAAAAAGAGAAAAAAGAGAAGAAAAAGAGAGAAAAAGAGCGTCTATATTCTCTACAAAAATTCTTTTACTTAATTGATTAATTAAAGATCCTTGGAGGATTTTTGAAAAATAATATTTGAATACCTATCAAGAACAACGATTTTACAAAATCTGAGAAGTACTTCATTAAAATTATCCATAAGCATCATCTTCTCCTTATTTAATTTGATTTGATTTATTTATTATTTATTTATTTTTTAATTTTGTTTTATTATTGTTATAATTTATTCACTAATAATCATAATTTTTGTTCTTTTTTTAATGGTGATTATGGAGGACTAAACTAATGAGAAGTCCATAGGATGTGATGGATAAGACCTTGTAAATTTAGCTTTTTAGGTCTTTTTTTATTTAATTTCTTTATTTTATTTATGTTTTTGGGGTTGTATTAATTATTTTTATTACTATTTTCTATAGATTATTGTAATAGCCCCAATAGTGGGAATAGTGGAATTATGTGTGATTGCATATTTATGTTGGTTAATTGGTTAGTAAAATTAGGGTTTCAATTGGGTAATTAATAAAAATCAATGGAAGAAGTAGATTAATTTAGGATTACATATTGATGAAGATTAAGGTTTTTTAGAAGGAATTAATTTAATTAGTTGTTTGATATTTAATTTAATTGTTTTGATATGCTTTATTTATTTTTGGGTTTGTTCATTTATTTTTGTGTGTTTTGGGCCCTAGGCCCATATTAGGTTCCAATCCACTTAAATAAATTTAGTTTTTTTAAATTTAATTAATTAAAATACATTTAGACTCATAATTAATTAGATTTTTAGGTTATAGATAACTTAGGCCCATTTAGTAAATTAGATATAGGCCCACCTAATTTAATATAATTAATTTAGACTTAACCCACTTAATTTAAGTCTTCTCCATAATTTTAGAATTAAAATAAATAGACTTTAGTTTATTTAATTAAAATTAAAAGGAATTAGTCTTTAGCTCACTTTGTAAATTAAAACATGTAGAATTAGTTCATTTAATTGAAATTAATGTACATTAGACTAACTTAGGAGTTATATGTTTAATTGAATGCATTATTTACTTGTATTTTCATAACTAGTTTGCCTTGGAGTTAATTGCTAGAATAAAAGTTTATATGAAATTACATGTAAATAAAGGATAATATAGTAATTCATAAAGTAATTTTAAATGAACACGAGACTGAAAGAAGTTGATATTCCGTACCCAGAATCTCCTAGTTGTGGTGCTACCTTTCTTTTAGGGAATCGACTACCACCTTTTCGATTTGTCCTAGTTATGTTATAACCCGAGTTTTTAAATATTTTTATATTATATCAGGATATGCAGTGTTAATAAATTTTAAAAATATATTTGATTATTTAATTATTTTGTGAATAATTAACTTTATTTTATGTTTGTTTAAAGTTTTCTATGTAAAAATTATTCTGAAACTCATTATTTTGGAAAATAATATTTTATTGTTTAATGTTATTTTATTTTACTAAATTATATTGTTTCATGCATTATGTATATATATATATACATGCATACATATACTTAGGGTTATTTTATGCATGTGTTATACATGTGTGTGTGTGTGTGTGTATAAAGAAAAAGAAAGCATCTTCTTCCTTCACCCTCGACATCGTCCTCCTCCCCCTCCCTCATCACTGCAAGTCTGATCCTAGGCCGTTGTGTGCCTCCTGGAGTGCCGCCTCATCCTCTAGCTGCTTCGCCACCTCCCACGGTCTTATTTGGCGACGTTGCACGCTGATTTGGCTGGAATTGCCGAGAACCAACTTTCCTCTGTTCACCAACTTTCCGGCTACCAAATCCGGTGATTCCAGTGTTGTTGAACTCCCTAGACTCCATAGAAGTCGATTCCAAGCTCCTTGTAGCTTGAAAACTCGATTTGATAAGGATTTGAGCTTGATTTCACTTTTAGCCCTTTATGTTTCTTAATTTTTTTGAACTCTGATCTTTAAGATTCAAACTTAATTCCTTCATAAAATATGCTTCCTTTAGCTCGTCGACACTCTGGAATTTTTGTGGAATTTTTGGAATTTATTTTGATTTTTGTGAATTTTTTATTAGTTTATTATTATTTTATAATTTTCGTAAATTAATTAAATAAATTTTGAAATTGTGATTTTTAGTGTTTATGGAGGTTGAAATTAATTTTAGAATTTAATTTATAATTTTAGTGATTTTTGTGTAATTATTATAATTTTATTTAGTTTATGTAAATTTTGGAAATATAGGTTTTATATGTATTTTTTTAGAATTAATTGGTTAATTGAGTATAATTATATATTTTATTGAATTATATGTTGAGAAAATAATTTTAGACTAATTATATAATTTTTATTGAATTTTTGAGTAATTATAGTATATTATGTGAATTTTTATATATTAGGGGTATTTTGGTAATTTGGTAGTAATTTTAGATAAACATTAAGTTAAATTGGTTTTAATAATTATTTGAAGAATAAAAATGATTTTTATAAATTATTTTCTATTTTTAACTAATTAAAACTATTTTTCAAAAATTATTTTCAAATTATATATGATATATTATTTTTGTAAATAAATGGGTTTTTAGTATGTTTTTGGACTAATTAAGTAATTTAGATTTATAAAATGAATTTCTATTAATATTTGTGAATTTATCAAGAATTATTGATTTTTAATAATATTATATTAATATTAGGGTTTTTTTAGTTAAATAATTATTTTTAGTGTTTAAATATTTAATTTGCTATATTTTGGTATCAAAAGGGTATTTTTGGTATTTTAATATATTTTGTGTATATTTTGTGAATTGTGGACCTCGGTCGGTGGAATTTGCAGTTTGGGATTCCGACCGAGGGTTGTGAGAATATTTTATGAAATCCATTTCGAAATATGTTTTCTTGCAAGATTGACTCTACTTTTTAAGTAGAGAGATATTCATTTTACAGAGGAGGTTCTATCAAATTTTCGGTAGAATTCTCATAAAACATGACATTCGGTCAAATTCCTATTCTCTGTCTGTGTCTAGAATTCTAGATCGAGTTTTCAAAAATTAAGTTAGATTTATACTAATCTTCGTGTTATTTATTTATTTATTAGTTGCGCCGAGATCGAGGCCTAGTGGATCAGTCCCGTCGGACCCGTCTTGTGGAGCGCACAACTATGAGTTATTATAATGTATATGCATTGCTTATGGTGCGTGCTTAAAATTCTATGTTTTAAATATATATTTTTGCATAATTGACTATTTGAATATTTTAGTATATTTTTGGTATATTATGAAATAAATGCACGTTTTCCTTTTCCAATTAAATATGGCTTGTTTTTAAATATATTATTAGTTGAAATTAATATGTTTTGTGATTTATTTAAGTTGATTATACCTGAAATATACTTAGTTTATTTTAGATATATTTCTGGTATATATATAGTATATTTATTTATTTTAAATACCACTATGCATCCTTTATTTTCATAAATGTATGTTTTATATTTAAATGAAGGATATCGATAGAACGTGCTTTCTAGTAGGCAGCACTAGGACCGAGTACGTACCGGTACAACAATAGATTTTAGGTTAAATTACTAACCTATTGGTGGATTATGACTTGATGATTGATATTATTGAGATTGATGTGATTGAGAGTGCGATTGCTGGAGCTCGGTTGACCAAGTGTCTCGGGGCCAATCACACTGACAGTCAAACTACTGGTGCTCAGTTGACTTAGTGTCTCAAGGTCAGTCTACTCTCCAGTTAAACTAAGTGAATTATTTGGAACTAAGTGGGCCTGTATGGCTTAAGTGAGTTCTATTGATATTTGAGGTTGCGAAAATATAGGGTTCTATTTGATCCTTCATAAACCGATGGTTTTCATTATAAAATGGTTTTTCCTTGCATCTGTGTGTAATTGCCTGTATATATATTTATTATATATACTTTGAGTGTCTGCATTTGTCACGTAGTTATGCATGTATATATATATTATAATAATTCACTCAATGAGGTCTGACTCCTTTCCGTTGATTTTTTTTCAGGAGAGTCTTCATCTTTAGACCTCAGCAGTAAACCTATACACTGAATTTCTTCCACTCCGGCTTTATTATGTAAATCACTTACTTTAGTTTTATTTTGTACTCTAGACACTGCAGTAGTGGTTGTACTTAAATCTATCGTGAGTTGTATTTGTTATTATAATTGTATGAGATTTTAATTTCAGAGTGTTACTCTGAAATTTGTATTTAAAAATTTCTATTTATATATGTGTGATATCTCGTGTTTTTAAATATTTTAATACTGCATCGGGATATGCAGTGTTAATAATTTTTTGTATATAATATTGATATTTTATGAGTTTGTTATTTAATTAACGCTTATTTAATTATTTTATGCTATTTTAAGTACTTTACGTAAAATTTTCCCAAGAATTCTATTTTCAGGAAAATTTTCACGTAAATAATTTACTATTAATTATTTTAAGTAGATTTACGCATTTGCATGAAATCATATATATTTTTATAAGTGTTAAAATAAAGTATATATGTGTATTTATTTAAATTTAATTAGGGTTTAATTAATTGCCCTAATTTTTATTATTTATTATTCGTTTTAATATTATTTAATTATTTTTTTTAGTGTATAAATTATTTAATATATTAAATTATGTGTGTGGTGTATATTTAATATGTGTGGGAATTTATATTATTATAATATTTGGTTGGGGATATATATATATACATATATACTTATTTATTTAACAAAAAATAAAGTTAACAAAAATTACAATTTTGCCACTCCTCCCTCTCCTTCTTCCCGATTGTCCCCATCCACTTTTCGGTCACTACCACGTCATTCCCTTGCCATTGGTGTGCCTCCCGGCGTGCCACCTCCTTCCTCAGCCTTCCCCGCCACCTGTTGCAGCCGTTTTCGGCGTCGGGAAGCTTATTTTGGCCGGAAAAGTCGAAACTCTTCTCAACATCGATCAAGCCGATTCCGGCCACTGTTTTTGACACCGCCAGTCTCTATCTTCTCCTTGAGCTCCGATGAGTGTGATTCCAAGCTTTGTTTCACTTAAAATGGTATAGATTTGCCTAGGTTTCGATTTTACAATTTCGGCCTATTAGGGTTTTTGAATTTTTTTGAGCTTGAATTGATTGATTCATGAAAAATTCCTTCATAAATGTTGTTTCCATTAGCTTAATATTCATGTGTGAATTTTTGTAGAATTTTTGGAATTTATTTTGATTTTTGGGTATTTTTGAATATTTTATTATTATTTTCTAATTTTTGAAAATTAATTAATTAAATTATGAAATTGTGTTTTATGATAAATATAGGTGTTGAAATGAATTATATAAATTTATTTGGAATTTTTGTGAATTTTTATGTATTTATTTTGAATTTATTTAGTTTATGTAATTTTGAGAAAATAGGGTTAATTATGTGTTTAATTGAAATTAATTAGTTAATTGAGTTTATTTAGTGATATTATTGAAATATATGTTGATAAAATTAATTTTGAGTAATTATATTATTTTTGGTGAATTTTTGGATTAATTTGAGTATATTTATATATATAGGGGTATTTTGGTAATTTTATCCTAAATTGGCTAAAAATGTAATTAAATTGGTTTTAATAGTTTTTTAAGGTATAAAAATAATTTCTACAAATTATTTAGTATTTTTAATTAATTAAAACTATTTTTCGTGAATTATTTTCAAATTATATATATAATATACGATTTTTCTAAATAAATGAGTTTTTATCGGTTTTTACTGTGTTTTAAGGTTAATTACGTAATTTCTACTTAGAAAATGTATTTTTATTATATAAGGGCATTTTTGATATTTCTGTAGCACTCTGTGAATTGTGGACCTCGATCGGTGATTTGTAGTTTAGAGTCCGACCAAGGGATTTTGGTTGTGTTTTGTGTTTATTTTTTGAAGTGTGTTTCTTTACAAGGCCGACTCTACTCTTTGAGCAGAGAGATGTCCGTTTTATAGGGGAGGTTCTGCCGGATTTTTAGTAGAATTCTTGTAAAACGTGATGTCCGGTCGGATTCTGATTTAATTCTATGTTTAATATTCTAGGTCGAGTTTCTAGGATTTTTTGTTAGGTTTATTCTGATGTCTGTTATCATTGTTTGTTTAGTTGCGCCGAGACCGAGGCCTAGTGGACCAGGCCCATCGGACCCATCTCGAGGAGCGCACTAATTGTGAGTTACTATTATATATATATATATATATATATATATATATATATATATATATATATATATATATGCTTTAGGGTACATGATTTAGAAATGTATGTTTTATTTTGATTAATTATGCATAAATAATTCAATTAGTATTTTAAGTTTATTTTTAGTTATTTTGGTTTATCTTTAGTTTATTTTTGGTATATTTTAAATTATATGCATGTTTTGCTAATAAATTAGGTTTAAAATGTTTTTGAATATATTTCTAGTTTATTTTATAATCTATCTAGATTTCTTTGACGTATATATACTCGAAATATACTTGGTTTACTTTTGGTATATTTCTAGTATATATTTATGGTTATTGTTGCTATTATATTTAAATTCATGCATCATTTATTTTTATGAATGTATGTTTTATATTTATTAATGAAGGATATCAATAGAATATGTTACCTAGTAGGCAGTACTAGGACCGAGTACGTACCGGTACGCTTATAGCATTTAGGATATATTACTAACCTGTTTGAGGATATTGATTGGATTTGATTTATCTGATGTGTGATATGATTTGGGAGTGTGATTGCTGGAGCTCGGTTAACCAAGTGTCTCGGGGCCAATCACACTGACAGTCAGACTGCTGGAGCTCGGTTGACTTAGTGTCTCGGGGCTAGTCTACTGTCCAAATGGAATAAGTGATTATATTTGGAATAAGTGAGCATGTGTGGCTAGAGTGTTGTCTAACACTGTTTTGAGGTTGCGATTTTCTAGGGTTCTATTTGATCCTTCACAAACTGTGATTTTCAATAAAAAATATATAAAATGATTTTATTGCATTTGTGTGTAATTGCTTGTAAACATACATATTATATATACTTTTGACTGTGTGCATTGGCATTTAGTATGCATGTATATATATTATAGTAATTCACTAAGTGAGGTCTAACTCCCCTCCGTTGACTATTTTTTTTCAGGAGAGTCATCTTCCTCAGACCTCAGTAGCAGGCCTGTACGCCGGATTTCTTCCACTCCGGCTTCTTTATGTAAACTGCTCATTTGAGTTTTATTTTATTAATCTAGATACTGCAGTAGTTGTAAAATTGTTAAAGGGGTTTCATATTATATTTGTGTGAGTTATGTACTTTAAATATTTGAACCAAAATTTGTATTAAAAGTTTATTTATATATGAGATGAGGATTTGATTTAAATCCCATGGTGAATTATTATTTTTTTGATATTTATGATTTTATTCCGCTGCATAACATTTTACTTAATTGTGTTGTTATTATTACTATTGCATGTTTTATTTTATTTTAGGCTTGCTACGGGTTCCGGATTTGAAAGAATTCCCGTTCCCTAGTGCCGATCATGGCCCCTGTTTTGGGTCATGACAATATGAGATGTGATCTATGTTATTAAAGGAAGCTAAGAAATTATTATTTTATATTCGAGATTTAATTTTTGCTGCACAATTATTTTATTTATTTTATTATATTGCATGCTTTTATTTTTAAGGCTTGCTACGGGTTTGGGATTCGAAAGAATTCTCATTCCCTAGCGCCAGTCATGACCCCCTGTTTTGGGTCGTGACAAGTTATTACCCTGGGTGGCGACTCCTCATCTCTACGCCATGTCTTTGTGACAGTGGTTAATGTGTTCTCTAGACACCTGAGCTTAAACAATATCGCAATTATTGAAATCTTGGACGCATGCTAAACCTCGCCATCTACACATCACCAAATTTAAAATATTAAATTTGTTATTTTGAAACAATAGGGACTAAAATTTTTAGTAAAATAAACTTAATGGATATTTTAGTAATTAACCAAAATTCTTTAATGGTAAAAAAAATGAAACCAAGCTTTCATCTTCATTTGCTTCTTGAATGGCCTACAATGCAATCCCCTTTTTCTTCTCTTCTTTCTCATCTTCTTTTTGCTTTATAGTGAGCTCATGTGTAAGGAGCTTGCCAATTAGAATATCAGTTAAAAGATGAGAGGTCATGAGCTTCCCCAATTAAAGTAACTTTAGATTCTCAATCCTGTTTACATATGATTTTTATAATCTTATTGTTCACTTCTTCTTTGTAAAAGTGTTTTTCAAGTTTCTTGAGGGTACTAAGAAGAGCATTAAGATGGTTTGTCATCTCAGTTATTGATTCTTATGGTTTTATTTTGAAAAGTTCATATTCATACATATGAAGTTGAACTTTCTTACTTCTCACTTGTACATTTCTTTTATAGTGGTTTTCAAAAGTTTCCCATACTCTTTTTACGAGTTACAATGTGGAGCTTTTCCTCCTTCCTCTTTAGACATAGAGGCTGGCAGGATTGTCATGGCCTTATTATTCTTATAATTGTCTTCTTTTTGATAATTTGATATTGACTTACTGCAAGGATAGTCTCTATACCATTAATAGTGATTTTAGGTGGTTCCCAACCCTTTAGAATAACATCCCAAAGTCTAATAGGATCACTATCTAAATACAATTCCATCTTGAACTTTTAATATGGGTAGTCACTACCATTAAAGAAGAGTTTAAGAAATGAAAAGTTTAAAAACTCACTCCCTATGATCTTTTCTTCTTACAATTAAGTACCAAAAAGTCAAGCTCTGATACCAAATGAAAGAGGCTTTAGAGGGGAGTGAATAGGGCATATTAAAAACTAAAGTAAGATTAAAACTTAATCAAGAATTAGAGAAGGGTTTAAGTAATAAGGCAAAGGAAGAACTCAAGAACATAAAGGTTTAAGGAGTTCGAGTCACAAATGAATCCACATCTCCACCTAACTTATCCCCAAGTTAGGATTTTTAACACCCACACTAATCATATTTACCAAGATTAAGCTTATAAGAGTTTTAAGGATTAACTTTACACCTTACAACAATAAGAGCTTTTCTAGGCTAAACTCGTAATATCCCGTGTTTTTAAATATTTTAACACTGTACCGGGATATACAGTGTTAATAATTTTTGTATATATATTATGATATTTTACGAGTTGATATGTATTTAAAACCTATTTTAATTATTGTGTATTATTTATAGTGCTTTACGTAGAATTTTCCCAAGACTTTTATTTTCGGGGAAATTTTCACGTAAATAATTTACTATTAATTATTTTAAATATATTTACAGACTTACATGAACTCACACATATTTTAAAATATTAAACACCGTGTGTACATGTAATTATTTATTTAATTAGGGTTTAATATTACCCTAATATTTTATTAATTATTTATTAATTTTATTGTTATTTAATTATTTTATTTATTATTAAATTGTAAATAATAATGTGTGGTGTGATTTTTTTCAAATATTTTATTAAAAATTATTTTTTTATTTATTTTTCTTTTTTCTTATTTTTTCTTTTTCTTTTTCTTTCTTTTTCTTTCTTTTTTCTTTTTCTTTTCTTTTCCTTTCCTTTTCTTTTCTTTTCTTCTTCTTCTTCTTCCTTCCCGTGCCCGATCACCAACCACCATCTGCAATTGATGTTCCCTTGCCGTCGGTGTGCCGCCAGCAGCTCCGCCTTCCCTAGCCAGCTGCTCCGCAGCCCCAAGCTCCTTCCCCGGCGCCGGCTAGCCCCATTTTGGCCGAAACTTCCTCTCCTCGTCGTTCACCAACTTTTCGGCCACCATTTTCAACACTGCCAATCTCTTTCTTCTCCTTGAGCTCCAGTGAGTGTGATTCTAGCTTTAGTTTGAGCTTAAATGGTCTTGATTTGCTTAGGTTTTGAATTTTCGAATTCGGCCATATTAGGGTTTTTGATTTTTTTTGAACATCGAATTGATTGATTCATGAAAACTCCCTTCACAAATATTGATCCTAGTAGCTTAATATACGTGTGTGAATTTTTATGGAATTTTTGGAGATTATTTTGATTTTTGGGTATTTTTGAATATTTTAATATTATTTTCTAATTTTCGGAAATTAATTAAATAAATTATGAAATTATGTTTTATGGTTAAATTAGGTGTTGAAATGAATTATAGGAATTTATTTGGAATTTTTATGAATTTCTAAGTATTTATTTTGAATTATTTGAGTTTATGTAATTTTGGGAAAATTAGGTTAAATGTGTTTTTATTTGAAATTAATTGGTTAATTGAGTTTAATTATTGAAAAATATGTTGAGAAAATTAATTTTGGATAATTATATAATTTTTGGTGAATTTTTGAAGTAATTTTAGTATATTTATATATATAGGGGTATTTTGGTAATTTTATATAAAATTGGCTAAAAATGTAATTTAATTGGTTTTAATAGTTATTTAAGGTATAAAAATGATTTCTACAAATTATTTGGTATTTTTAACTAATTAAAACTATTTTTCGTGAATTATTTTCAATTATATATATAATATACGATTTTTCTAATAAAATGAGTTTTTATCAATTTTTACTGTGTTTAAAGGTTAATTATGTAATTTTTTACTTATAAAATGAATTTCTATGTTATAAGGGTATTTTTGGAATTTCTGAAATTATTCTGTGAATTGTGGACCCCGGTCGGTAGACTGTAGTTTGGAGTCCGACCGAGGGGTTGTGATTGAGATGTGGTGTTTGTTTTTGAAGTGTGTTTCTTTACAGGGTCGGTTCTACTCTTTGAGTAGAGAGATGTCCGTTTTACAGGGGAGGTTCTGCTGAATTTTCGGTAGAATTCTCATAAAACGTGATGTCCAGTCGAACCCTAATTTTGTTTCTGTGTTTAATATTCTAGATCGAATTCTAGGATTTCTGTTAGGGTTATTCTGATTTTTTGTCGTTATTGTTTGTTTAGTTGCACCGAGACTGAGGCCTAGTGGACCAGGCCCGTCGGACCTATCTCGTGGAGCGCACTAAGTGTGAGTTGCTATTTTATATATATATGCTTAGGATGCATGATTTAGAAATGCATGTTTTATTTTGATTAAATATGCATGAATAATTTGATTATCACTTAAGTTTATATTTAGTTTATTTTGGTTTATTTTTGGTATATATTAAATTATATGCATGTTTTGTTAATAAATTATATTTAAAATGTTTTTAAATATATTTCTAGCTTAATTTATAATTTAATTGGATTCATTTGACGTATATATACTCGAAATATACCTGGTTTACTTTTGGTATATTTTTGGTATATATATGGTTTGTATTGTTATTTTATTTAAATTCATGCATCATTTATTTATGAATGGATGTTTTATATTTATT
The DNA here is from genome assembly GCA_947683625.1 of Mallotus nudiflorus. Classification (NCBI taxonomy): domain Eukaryota; kingdom Viridiplantae; phylum Streptophyta; class Magnoliopsida; order Malpighiales; family Euphorbiaceae; genus Mallotus; species Mallotus nudiflorus. The sequence continues at coordinate 1,697,986 of CANTUR010000187.1, read as the reverse complement.
AATGAAGGATATCAATAGAAAGTGCTACCTAGTGGGCAGCACTAGGACCGAGTACGCCTATAGTATTTAGGCTATATTACTAACCATTTGTGGATATTGATTGAATATGATAATTTGATGTGTGAGATATGGTTTGGAGGTGTGATTGTTGGAGCTCGGTTGACCAAGTGTCTCGGGACCAATCACACTGGCAGTCAAACTGCTGGAGCTCGGTCGACTTAGTGTCTCGGGGCCAGTCTACTGTCTAAATGTATTAAGTGGATATATTTGGATTAAGTGAGCCTGTATGGCTAGAGTGTTGTCTAACACTGATTGAGGTTTCGATATCATAGGGTTCTATTTGATCCTTCATAAAAGATGATTTTCAATGAAATGTATAAAATGATTTTATTGCATCTATGTGTATTTGCCTATATATATACATATTATATATATATACTGTTGACTGTATGCATTGTCATCTAGTGTGTATGTATATATATTATAGTAATTCACTTAGTAAGGTCTGACTCCCCTCCGTTGATAATTTTTCAGAAGAGTCAACATCTTCAGACCTCAGTAGCAGGCCTATACACCGGATTTCTTCTGCCTCGGCTTCTTTGTGTAAACTGCTTACTTGAGTCTTATTTTTATATAATCTAGACACTGCAGTAATTGTAAATTAATTTTTGGGATTTTATGTATTTTATTTATGTGAGATGTTGTATTATATTTGAACTGGATTTATATTAAAAGAGTTTATATATATATATATATATGTGTGTGTGTGTGTGTGTGTGTGTGAAGATGAGGATTTGATTTAAATCCAGTTGGTGTATATGTTATTATTATATTTATGACTTTTATTTTCGCTGCATTATATATTGTTATTACTATTGCATGTTTTATTTTATTTTTAGGCTTGCTACGGGTTTCGGATTCGAAAGAATTTTCGTTTCCTAGCGCCGGTCATGGCCCCTGTTTTGGGTCGTGACAAAACTATAACCCAAGTATGAACTTAAATGTTTTAAGGCTTACACTTAAACCTAATCTACTAGTATTAACTCCTCACTTCCCTTATTTCAACCCAAGAAAGAATATGAAGAAGAGAGTTAATCTAGCATACACCCAATCACTCAAAATACAAAGAGAGTTTTTTAAAAGAGAAAATGCTTGAGAGTTTTTCTAAGAATTCAATGTGTTTAACAACTTTTTCCTTATATCAAATGAAGTTCCAAAGCTAATTTATATTGATTGAGAGTGGAATTTTATTGTTGGAGATCATTTAATGCTTCCCCAATGTTACGAATACTAAAAGAATCCTATATCAAAAAGTTGTAAAGGGGATTTTGGCCTTATAAGCATGGGTACTACACACCCTAATAGACTAGTCTTTTGGGGAGAAGGTAATGGTCTTGTGACAAGTGGTATTAGAGTTGCCTATACTCTTCTCTAATGTGAGCCCTCATGAGAGATACCAGGGTGAGGTATATGAAGGCTATCAGAGTATCAGAGCAACGGGTTAGTCTTTAGGTACTCGGGTGGGTCCCTTTCCTCTGACACATATGGAGCTAGTGCAATGAGGGTGTTGTATAATCAGGTGGAGGTAGAATGTCATGAGTACTAAAAGAATCCCACACTAAAAGTTATAGAAGGGATATTGGCCTTATAAGCATGGGCACCACACACTTTAATGGACTGGTCTTTTGGGAAGAAGGTAATGACCTTGTGACATTAAGCTCCTTTCACTTTCAATAATTGATTTTCAACTTTTCACAGTCGATGTGCCACTCACGATCATAAGGGCATGCTTCAGGTCGTGAGCATTGACCATTCTGACCGTTACTCATGAAACTAATTGTTAGAGTCAGGCCAGTCTACCCCTTACGACTATAACCTACTTGTGAGGGTCAATCATAAACGATACAGACTTGTTTGCTTGTTTCTTGGCTACTTCAACTCCTTGCTTATGAGCACCCTTAAGACTTGGAAGGGTACTCGTAAGGAGCATCTTGTCACTTGAAAAATTAATATTTATTGACCCTATTTGCATCCAATTGATTTAAGAATTTGCATAGACTTTTATTCTTCATGAAATTCCATATGAAGCCTTTTTAAAAGAGCTTTACACATCTTCAAACTTGAAGAAATAATTTGATCTTGGAATGTGAAAATCTACACAGTTAAGAGAGATATCATTAGTAATTCAACTTGTTTATTAAAGTCAAAATTAAGAGATTGATCATGCTTAACTGCACATTAATTTTAAGGATAATTATTGTGTGTCCCCTGTGTTTTGGCTTATTGCACTACTTCATCCTGACATTTGAAAAAATACTTAGTCATCAATGATATTTGCAAAATCGTGTACTATTTTATCCCTAAATAAGGATTAATGAGTGTCAACGGTTGTAAATGTCACAAATAAATAAATATTTTTTTAAATATTAGGGATGAAATAGTGTAATAGGTCAAAATACATGAGATACATAGTAATTATCTCTTAATTGTATTGTGTAGCTTCAAGTCAATATACAAATAATTTCTCAAATTAAAAGAAGGTAAAAAGGATTTTAATGAAATCAAAATTAAAATTTTGAGAGTTTTAAGTGATAAATTGAATGTTTGAGATGTAAATGGAATTTGGTTAAAATGTGAGGGAAGCTGAGTGTAAGTTACCCCAAATCCTCTAATTGGGCAGTGTTAATCACTAGCTGAAACTGCGCGTGGGGAACGATAACCGAAAACTTTTTATTTCTAAAGTAAAATACCATTTTTGATCGAAACGCGCGTTGGCACCCAACACCGCATTTTCCCTCGTTTTCTAGGATCTCTCACTCATTTTCTGTTTCATTTTCTCGCCACCCAAACAGCCTCCTAAACATCCACAAAACCAATGAGTAACGACAAGGACGCCTTTGCCATGTCCGAGGTTGACGCTTCCCTCCCTGCCGCCGCTGCCGGTAAAATAACTGTCAACATGTTCTAGCATGTCAAGTTATTTTTAATTTTTTTAAAATTTTTTGTTAAGGCAATTATTGTTCGAATTAGGGATTGTGAATACCCTAATTCATGTCTTTATTCGTTTTGATGGTGTTTCAAATTGAATTATAGTCTAAAAACTTTAGAGTTTATTTTGTATGCTTACTCTTGTTGCTGTTGTGTACAGCTCTTAGTGCAGAGGATCGTGCTGACCTTGTTAATGCTCTCAAGGCAAGTAATTTGGGGAAAATTATGTTTTGTTTTGTTTTTCTTTATTTAAAAAACAAAATAAGTGTATGGATGTTTGTGGTGCTCAAGAGAGTTGAAAATGGGGTTATTGGTGGTATTTTTTTTCTGATTAATTTGATCAAAGTATCGTGCTCTGCCCAAATGGATTAGCTAATTACTTCATATGTTTCATTTCAAAAAGAGAATTGTTTTATTTGTAGTGGAAATTTGTGTCTGTATTCCCACATTTCCGGTTCTGATTGCATTCTTTTGGGTGTTCTTGCAGAATAAACTTCAGAGTTTGGCTGGACAACACTCAAATATTCTGGAAACTCTGTCACACAATATCAGGAAGCGTGTTGAGTTATTGCAAGAGATTCAGGTTTGATTGTAGCATCCAATTAAATCATATATATACCCGACTATCTATAATTGGGGATTGAATATTGTATCTAGCTTCAATATTTTACCATTGATCTTTGATGACATGGATAGTATGTATTTACCATGTGCTAAGTTCCACAACAAGAAATAGCTCAAAATATGGGTAGGTTAGATCACTACATATTCTTCCTTGAGAAAAGGGAGTGAAGTTCTGAAATTTACTGCTTTGTTTCAAGATGATAAGCTTTCTGAGATTGTATGTTCTGTGGATTGTGAAATAAATTCCAACTGCGAGCTTGTTTGAGAGTTCTGGGATGAGAATGCAAATTATATTCAGGACTAGAGGATTAAATAGTCTGCAAATTTTGGTACAGTATGGATTAAATAATCTGGATACCTGACATTATGGTGCTGAAATTTTTTGTATTTGATGATATTTTGGATTCAGAGTTTGTCTTTTGTTGTCATTGAAACTTCTTGTCTTATGAATCAGCTGGTTATAAATGGATGTGCAAGTAATAGAATAATTCGTGTTTGATGTTGTTGAGGTTTGTGTTGATTTGAATTTAGCAATGTTATGGACTTTTCTATGGTGATGGTGAAGATAAGTGATATAAGTGTTGAGATCAGGGCGAACATTTGAGGCCTTTCTTGTATGCACATGGCAACTATTCTCAAATGGCATGTGTTAAGGTATTCTCATAAGCACATTGTAGATTGAAGGTGATATATTTTCTCCACTCTCTTCCTTTGTACTATTGAGAATCTAATGAAGAATGCTTACATTTATCTCATTGATTTTCTTCATGGTCGTATGCTTGTTTCTGCGTTGAGTTAGTCACAGAACATACGCAAATGGTGGCATTTCTTTTATTACTAAGATATAGATAAAAAGACTAAGTGCCTCTATAATTTGCAGCGTGAACATGATGAGCTGGAGGCTAAGTTTATTGAGGAGAGAAGGGCCTTAGAAGCTAAATACGAGAAATTATATGAACCACTTTACACGAAGGTAAATCGGTTGTTATTGCCTTGCAGAAGTTTTGCATCTTGGTTACTGGATTCCAATGTTAAATTACTATAAAGTATCTGTTCTAAAGGTTCTTGTAGTTTGAAGGTTACATTATATCATTTTGTCAATTAGGAGGCAGTGTTATACTTACAATGTTTGCCAGTTTATCCATGTTGCTGGATTCATTTTGTTCTTGGGAACTTGCAGAGATTTGAGATTGTTAACGGTCTAAAAGAAGTTGAAGGGATTACAAATGAAGGTGCTACAAACCAAGAAGGGGACAAAGCTGTAGAAGGTTGCCATTTGACCAAGGATATCTGATGATAATTTATCATTGTTAAACTTGATATGTATCACATTTTCTATGCAGAGAAAGGTGTTCCTGAATTCTGGCTCACTGCAATGAAAACAAATGAAGTGGTGGGAGAGGAGGTAATGGAATTTCGCATCTGATGTAAACATAGTTTAAGTTCTCCAGTGGTTTGCCTGATTTTGACAACATGTTTTACTGATTTTTGGAATAGATCACAGAACGTGATGAAGGAGCTCTAAAGTTTCTTAAAGATATTAAATGGTATAGAATTGATGATCCAGAGGGTTTCAAGCTGGAGTTCTATTTTGATCCTAATCCCTACTTCAAAAATCCTATCTTGACAAAGACGTACCACATGATTGACAATGATGATCCTATTTTGGAGAAAACAATTGGGTATTTCCATTGCTGCGGTGAAAAATTTTTGCTGTTTTCTTCTCCATTTTCCATTTTTCTTATCATGCGAGAGTTAATATTTTAGGACGGAAATTGAATGGTATTCTGGCAAATGCTTAACAAAGAAGGTTTTGAAGAAGAAACCAAGAAAGGGATCAAAGAATTCCAAACCGATCACAAAAACTGAGAATTGTGCAAGTTTCTTTAATTTCTTTAACACTCCTCAAATACCTGAGGACGAGGATGACCTGGATGATGATGCTGTAAGTTCTGCATCTTGTACTCAGGATACCATTGCTGTTCATGATATATTTATCTATGTATGTATTTTGCCAGGTTGAGGAAATCCAGGATAAAATGGAACAGGATTACAACGTTGGGTAGGTACCAATTTCATTAAGAATTTATTTGAATTGCAATATATTTCCATTTTGGTGTTGATTGGAGCATGTTTTTGCTAATTTTGTTGTGCAGTACTACCATTCGGGACAAAATCATTCCTCATGCTGTATCGTGGTTCACAGGAGAGGCTGTTGAGGATGATGAGTTAGATGTAGAAGAAGAAGATGATGACGACGACGACGACGAAGAAGAAGATGAAGATGAAGACAATGAGGATGACGATGATGACAATGATGACGACAACAAGAATGATGAAGTTAAAAAGAGCAGGAAGAAGGTATAACACCTGGAAGATTTTTGCCTCTTATGTTGTATACTCTTCTACTTTTGCAATGTTTTTAGATATGAATTGCAAGGTTTTTTTCTCTCTCTCCCCTTTTTTTTTATGCTAATTTATTTTGTTAACATTTGTATTTGAATTTTTTTGCAGTCTTCTAGTGGAACTAAGGTGAGTTCATTTAGCATGACCAGCTATTTGTTCGACATTTTGAAACTGTTTTAGCAAGATTAGCTATTTGTTCAACATTTTGAAATTGTTCTCTGTGAATCATGTCTTCTGGTTTTTTTGAATCTCAGAAGAGTGGAGGAGCACTAACTGGTAAAAATGAGCAAGTTGAGCGTGCTCCAGAGTGCAAGCAACAGTAGTGTTAGGATTTAGCCCAAAAAATTGATTGGAGGCTGGGCAGTTAGCATGAACAGTGACCTAATTGATGAAGGCTTTGGCATTTTTCCCCATCACCTGTGTATATCCCAGTTGTTTTATCATCTTTCTTTTCTCTTCCTCCTTTGGGGATGTATATTCTATTACGCCCTACTAATTGTAAGTGTGTAATACCTATGCTCTAGACATCTGAAAGTGAATTTGATGTAATTAGTTTCCAACTTTTCAATTGTTGCTTGTTTTGTGGATCTTGCTTTTGCCTCTCACTCCTATTTTTGCTTGTTATGTGGATCTTAGTTTCCAACTCTTGTTGGAAGTGTGTATACTCTCGTATGTTTTTCATCGGATGAGAAAAAAAAAAAATTGAAGTGTTTGTAACTAATTGTTAAAAAAGTATTTTAAAATGCTTAAGCCATACGGTTACTATCTACCTAGGTAGCACTGACGGAGTCACTATCTACCTAGGTAGAATAGATACGGAAATGGAGACACTTCCATTTATCTACCTAGGTAGCACAGACATGAAAACAGAGATATTAGCACTGACGGAGTCACTATCTACCTAGGTAGAATAGATACAGAAATGGAGACACTTTCATTTATCTACCTAGGTAGCACAGACATGAAAACGGAGATATGGAAAATGAAGATACAATTCCCTATTCATTTCTACTTGCAATTATGCTTAATTCATACACAGTCACTGTCCACACTACAATTCCCTATTCATTCCACTTATTGCAATTATGCTTTTCGCTGTCTGAATTTTCATAGTGCAAGCATTGGACGTACAATGGAATCAAGCATGAGATGTTTGTTTGGAACTTGGCGGTTTTTGGCACGAAGGTTAGTGCACTGTAGAAAGCAATTTGGGAGGCTTAAAGAAGGAAAGGTAGGCAAATTTGTGCTTACAAAATTTCCCATGGAGAATTTCCTTTCTGCCAAACTATCAAACTTAGTGGTGCACTAACAGCCCCCACAACTAAATTTTTTCAGCTCAATGATTCCTGTTATCATATAAATGAAATGCTAAGTTAACGGAATCTGAAAGCAATTCTTTTTCATTAAAATTTTATTAATTAAACTATTAATTAAAATTTTTAATTTATAATGTACCAATATGTTAATTCCAATTGATATCAGTAAATTAACTTTAAATAAATATCACAAGAACTTAGTAAGAGTTGATACTGTAACTCCATTTGATTTTTTTTTTAATTAAAAATCAAAGAGATTACAAAATTCTGAAGCTAATAGCATTATATTAATTTTTCTCATTATAAAATCTACTCAATCTATGTATCACTCAGGTCCATACTTATTCAATTCCTCTCCCCACTTCCTTTTTGTCAATTGATTTTAGCTTTCTTCATGCTCCAAGCACGAAATTTTGTGATGGTGACACTTTCACTTCCATCATTAAAAGCAAATAACTTGGCAGCATCATTTATAGCCTCTTTTGGGTAGACTCTTGCTGTAATGATGCTCTTTCCATGTCCACCAAAGCTCTCCACTACAGAATGATCAATCTGTAAAATAGGACAAATTTCAAGTGCATCAAGACATAAAAAAAAAGAGCCCTGACACAAGGAGAAGTCATAACCTACAACATGTAAACTAAAACTTAGGAGTTAGGACACCATACTCGATAAATAGTGTGGAGAAAATCTTGATGAATTATTGTATTTGTACGTACTTACTCTTAGTAAGTAAATCAATAGTGGACCTCTTAAGGGATGCAACATTTGATGGAGTGGACCATTTGCAAAAAGGTCCTCCACCTTTATAATATGATCTAATCTAGTGGTTGAAAACAACTATAGCATCTTGAATTGTACAAAAAGATGCATGGAAAATATGCCCCATATTAGCTATGAGGACAATCTTCAATGCTAGCCAATGGTCCCTTTATTCTCTTGATTTTTATCATTTACCAAGATGTTCGCCAAGAAAACTTTTGATGGGCAAAATTTTCAATATTTATCTTAGAACTGAAATATAAAATTTTAATAAATCTCACCAGACATCTTAAAGACAGTTCCTCACTATGAGGGTCAACATCCAACAAAGCCCCATAGATTGTCTTATCAGTGCAATCTTCTTGCTCCCTGGGCCTCACCCTCATATATTGAGATCTACAAAGCCATAGAAAAAATAAAAGCACATGAGACAGAAAGTTGATGGCCTAATGATAAAAATAACAGAGAGATACATATATGTATGGTGAAGACCTGGTTTGGTCACTGCACATGAGCACCACATATTTGCTCTGTCCTCTGAAAATTCTAAAGAAAACTGATGTGTACTCCAATTTTCCTTTTGAAGCCAAAACTTGCAACCCAAATGGACCTAGAGGTCCTCTAACGTTGGCATTATATTTGCTGCAAAGCAATTGTGGGTTAGTCCAAGCTAGGTCCTGGTTCAGCACTTCTGCTTTTCCAATGTTTGATACCTTAAATGAAATCTCCACATCTGCCTGTTATAAAATGAGCAAATGGGTGATCATTGATTGTTTAACACTTAAACCCAAAAAAAAAGAAATGTTTACTATTTATAAATTGATGATATTGACTTGCCTGTGCTGCTGTGACACCAGAAACCTGAACATCAGACCCCATTTTAAGGTCTTGTCTAGGCATGTGTACTGGATTCACTCGAAGCTTTTCAATTTCTTCAATTGGCCATTGCACCAGTTGCTTTCTTGATTTGTCAAGCAATATAACTCTTGGAACACCCTGCATCAATTTTCATCCAAGAAACAAAATTTCAACTATAATTAAGTATTTATCTTACAGTAAACTATTGCGATCAGAAATTAAAATTATCAATTTTATTTTTTTTAAAGAAAAATTCTTCTATTGTTAAATTAAAAAATAAAAAATTTCACATTATTTATTTATTTTTGGCTTACTAAAGCTAAGATATTAAAATTAATGTTGACCTATATATACTATAGTTAAAATAAAATATTATTACCTGAATTCCAGACCAACCCTTCTGAACATCATCATCTTGAGTTGAAGATTCATTAATCCAACCCCACAAGATCCTTCTATTCTTGGCACTATCAAAGAAAGATTTTGAAGCATAAAATTTTCCATAATCATATCTTAATGCCCAATCACCCTCAATTGATCCATTATCGGGGGTATAAATATCCTTAACATAGTCATAATCTCCAATAGTGTAATAATCATGTTTAGTATCATCTAAACTTACTTTAAGTACATACTTAACACCATCTCCATGACTTGACAAGTCAACCCCTTTGTTCGAATCAACTGATACCGGGTAAAAATCGGGGCATTCCCACATACCCGTACCCGGGGCAGAATGCAACGGGTGGTTGGCTTTGACCCAATCAACAAAATCATGACTTGTATAAAGAACTGCTATTCCCCTTCCGTTAATTAAGCTTCCAATGATAACTCTCCATTTTTTATCAGGACCATACCATGCAGTAGTTGGGTCTCTGAAGGCACTGGCATTGACATCATTCTCGGAATTGGCCTCTATAAGTGGGTTGTCGTCTGACTTCTTCCATTCAGCGAGGTACGGGTCGGATGTGTTTGTGGGTATGATCAAGTTTTGAACTTGCTGGCCGAAAACGTCAAGTCCAGTGTAGAGAATGGCTGGAGAGCCACGAGGCAGGATTGTGGCTGAGCCAGACCAGGCCCCTTTCGCATCAGCCAACTGAGATGGGTAGATGGCTACTGGTTGTGGGGTCCAATTAACTAGATCTTCTGATGTTGAGTGGGCCCATACAATGTCGCCCCAAATTGGTCTATTGGGATTATATTGGTAGAAGAAATGGTAAATTCCTTTGTAAATCATTGGCCCTGCAACGCACTTAATGTTAGCTTTTGAGTGATCTTTTTGCATTATAAACATTTATTTTGACCAAAGTTCCTAATCTTATGCACCTTTTCAATCTGATGACCCTTGAAACATTTTTGCTTATGGACATATATATATACATTCACATGCACATTTGTATGCATGCTATTAATAAAATCTTTACTGTGTAGTTAAATAATATAATTACTTTCAGGTTCGGTTCAAAAAATGAATAAATCTTTATGTTTCTTCTATTACAAAAATACTTGGCTCCAAACTTGGTGTTTATGTTTAAAGAAATCAAGATTATATAGATGAATCTTATTAAAATAAGAATATGCTCAAATTAATTATATAGCATCTCATCATGAATATTTCCTACAATAATGAACATGCATGCTAATGAATATGGATGACACACGCATATATATATATATATATATATATATATATATATATATAACAAAGATCAGAAAAGGACTCACCATTAGGATCTGAATTCCACAGTTGATCATTTCATGTTTGACAAGAACAAGAAAAAAAAAAAAACAAAGAAGGTTAGAACAGATTATAGAGAAATAAATGGAAAGAAAAAGGGTAGGTAAGTGTGGAAATTAAGAAAAAATAGGTATAAACATACCATTCATCCAATTCTTTGAAGGTTGGAAATGATAAGCTGTTCTATAAGGTTGACTTGAGGGAGGAGTATAATTAAGATTTAGAAGGGTTGGGTAAATTTTGTGAGAAGCTTCAAGATCAACAACTCCATACCCAAGAAAGAGAGCAAAGAGCAAGAAAAGCTTCAAAGCAACAGAAACAATGGCCATGGTGCCTAGGTAGCTACGTAGCTTTGGGTTCAAAGGATGTATTGATAATGGGTGGTGAGGTCTATCACAATGAGAGGTATTTATAAGAGAAGTTTGGTGGCAAAAATGAAATTTGTGAGACTAATCCTAGATTGGTCCACATAAAATTCATAAAAAAAAAAAAATTGAATTTCCTTGGATTTTATAGTTAATTTATATATACATATAGCATAAAGTATACAAGAAATTAAATAGTATGCTCAAATATAAAAGAAAAAAAAATGTTAACTTGAATCTATAAGATTATTAACTAAATATTTTTGTGAATAAATTAGTTTTTTGGTTAATTTTTTTTTTATTTTTGAAAAAGATTAGTGTACTAATAATTTCATACATGATATTTTTATGGTGCACTCAAAATGATTTTTTTGGTGCTAATGTACTTTGGAAATGTTTTTTTCTTGATTTAAGAATTATAGGATGCTAAGTGAGATTTTGCACTTAAACATAATTGCATTATCTTGCTAAGAAGTCTAATATCATTTGCTATTAACCCAACACCATTATTTCTTGCTTTTTATTAATTTTTGATCCTATCCACACCATCAACAATGTGCTTATAAAATGTGTCTATATACTAATACCCACCATCCAACTGCAGGCGATTCCTGTTGGTTTACAGGTAGCTTGGAAAATTGATTTAAAGGAAACAATAGTACTCATGTATTGTATTAATAAACTAATTAAAGGGTGTTTCTAGTTTTAGTACATTAATTAGGGTCTACCCAAATATTGGCAAATTTTATTTTATCCATTTTATAAAACTATTAATAATTACTGACTAAAATGTGTCTCCGAAAAAACTCTTGATCAATATTCGGAATTTTAGTTGGAAAATCTTAAATTTTTTTTTTGACCAATGAATTAATTAAATGAAAAGTAAAAAATCTATGCAATCCTCTATTCAATCTTTATACACAATATTAATTTGCACACTTCTTTTTCATAAAAAATCAAAATACTGAACTTTGCAAAGGATCCTGTATTATAACATGAGGGCCACAAATTAAATTGCCAAAATCTGTAAAAAAAGTCACAGAAATTGTGCCAAATATCCAAAATCATAAATTTCCATAATCTAGCAGGATTGAGATAGATATTTTTCTATTCTCATTTTCTCTTCTTCAACTTCCTTTTATGCTTTATAATTCAAATCATCTTTAATTCTTCTACTTCTTTACGTAGAATTTTTTGGACACATGTTTATCATACTGTTTATGCATTTGGCATTTTAATCTTGGATTGATTATCATTGATGATATAATTTCCAAAAAAAAAAAAAAAAGCATTGATGATATGAATGGGCTGCAAGTTATAAGCCCACGAAAGACAACAATTTTTTATTTTCTTACTTTTTATGTTTGTTGATTTCGATTGGCTTGCCAAAATTGAGCACATCAACAACATTGGTTTACTAAAATATATATACATTTAATTGAGAAAATATTTTTCCTTATTTTTCAGTATTTAGATTATCAAAGAAAATAAGTTAAAAGAAAATAATTGAGAAAATAATTTCTTATTCTAAAGATAAGAAATCATTTTTCAATATTTTTTTCAATTCTTTCTCCTCTCATTTATTACATTCTCTTTTATTTTCTAATTTTTTTCTCCTTATTTATTAACTTTTTTAATGTTACAGTTAAACATATGAAAATATTTTTCTTAAAATATATTTTTCTGAAAAATAATTTATTTCCAAAGATAAAAATATTTTTCGTAAACAAATGGAGTCTTAGATCTATAAATTATTAATACCAGTGATTTTAATAAATAAATAAAAAATTAATGAAGCATGTAAATACCATTTTGGCTAATAATATGCAAGTTTTAATAGAAAATGCTATTCTTATAAAGTGAATGGAAAAAAAAAAAGTAAAAAATGAAAGAAATTTTGAGAAAGTATATTATAAAAAGTAAAAAAAAAAAATTGAAAATAAGCTTTAATTAGCCAAACATTTCAAGCCCCTACAAGTTTGAATTATAGTGAGAGTCAAGATCCAAAGTACTAAAGAATTAAATAAGCCAACCACTGTAGCTATTCAGTTAATTATCTATTTGTTTTTCTTTTGCATTTTGGGATATGTTATTAAATTATCTTTGATGAAGTAAGTTTCCTTTCATGGGTTGAATTACATTGGTGCAATTTTTTTTTTCTTTAATTTAATTATTAGCTTCAGAATGCTGTAATTTGACTTCAAGGCTGACATAATTTTTCTCCAATTTTTTTCAAAAGTGCATATTTAGAATACCAATAACATATTATTTGATAATTATGTTAGTTTATGTGCAATGTTTAGGAAAAAAAAAGAGTTGGGGTTGAGTGTTCAAATGTGTACAATTTGTATTTTTCAGTTAAAAAATAACACAAAAATGGACAATACAATTGTAAAGAAATAACAGAGAATTTATGGAAGGGAGAGGTCCATTGCTGACTCATTCAGTTGATAAAGAACATGAGAGTGTACACATAAATAACATGTGATAAATATCTAACGTACATATTTTGTTTTAGAATTTTGATGCAAATTTCCTGGAAAGTAAAAAAGCAAGTCAAGATTGGTGTTGAAGTTTTGCTTTCAATGAAAAGTTAAAAAGAAAGTAATCAGCTTTAATTAGCTGATTACAATGATCACATTTTATTTATGTTTAATTATATATAATTTAGGCACCGGCCTTATAGCAATATTTTGTTTGTTTGGTGTTGAAGTTTTGTTTTCAATGAGAAGTTAATTATTTTTATGTCATATCATTTTTTGTAAACTACAGTGAGAGATTGAGAAGGGTTGGAACTCCCCCGGCCGTTACACCAAACAAATACTGCCTGCTATGTGATATCATTAATTAAGATTGTTAATTTTCAAGGGCTGGTTGCTGATCGCTAACACTGCTAAACAGTGATTGCGACTTTTGAATTTAATAGAGCCTATGAATATGATGATATAGCTTTAAACTGCTGCTGTGCAATGCAGCTGTTTCCTTTACCATAGAAAATGAAATGAGCAAAAGGAGATGCCATAACCCAAAAGCATTTGCACGCTGCACCCTTTTTACTTCAATTTTTTTTTGTCTAAATAATCGGTATCCAAAATTTACTGAACTTTAAATAATCTAGTTCGATCTGAAAAGAATTATAAGGGTTGTAAAAATTTCCTAACTAATCTAACGCGATTGCAATTATAATTATTTTTATTAATTTGCCTTTTACTTTGTGTTTCAAATCCAATTACGATTCAAATTGGTCTCATAGTCCTCTAGAAATTATTTAGGTATTATTGAACCACAACTCATTCCTAACAAGATTTCAACTTTCATCACATTGTAAAGTAAGTTAACAAACATTATAGAGCTTTAAGTTTGTCACCTCTAGAAAAGAAGGCAAATATTTTAGGTTGTTTATGGCCTGTGAGTAAGGATTAATATAAACCAGTGTGACACTTATGAGTTTATTATAACCATTGCATGTTATCTAATTTTCTGTGCTAAATATGCTAAATAGAGGGTAAATTATACGAACAATAACAAAATTTTGAACTTAATTACAAAATGGTATCATTACTTCAATTTGTATTTTCTTGGTTCCCAAACTTTGATTTTAATTTCACCGGCAAGTCACATTCAACAATCAGGTCAAAATTGATAATGTGGCAAACATAAATGCCCAGTCAGATGCCACCTCGCAAGACACGTTAGCAATTGCAAACAAAAAGAAAAAAAACTTAAGTTACTCAAGTTACAAAAAGTAAAAAGTAAAACCGATAAAAGCAGTAATTCAATTGAAATCCCTAAAATCCCCAAATCCTTAGCTAAAATCCCAAAAATTCGTAAAGCTCTACAACCCCTCAGAGTTCCATTCCATTGTCAGAAATTAATCTCATTCATCTTAATGTAATGCATCTGTAATTCATGATGAATCTCTTCTTCTTCTTATGTCGTCATCAATCTCTTTAAAGTTGATAAATCTGTTTCAAATAACACATTAGAAGAGATGACAATAGATTGGAAGAAACGAAACAAAGGTAGAGGGCTCCTTTGTATTATAAGCATTTATATTTGTATTTATTATTAGATGACAATGCAAGTTTGCGATTTTTTTTTGTGTTTGCAATTAAAAATACTGCATTTGTTTTCCATGAATTGTTAAAGTAATTTCCAAAATCTTAATAATAATTTGTTGTTTCATTTTTGAATTGCAGTGAATCTTGATGAGTACTTTACTATTCGTATGCTATAAGTGATTAAGAATGCTTCAGGTGAATTTGGAAATAACATATTAGGGTTTATAAAGTTGTAGTTTTGAAAAAATATCTAAACTTGAAATTGATGGCATGGCTAGAGAATTTGGTTTAGAACCTACAAATTTATGCTTTTCTTGGCTACATCCTAAGAAGCAGGTTGACGATGGGTTAAGACATCATGTCAATGACAATGATGCAATTGAAATGTCTTTATTTGTGGATAGTTCTAAGATGATGAATGTATATGCAAAAGATGTTGTTAATGTTGAAAATAACGTTAATGCAGAAATAGAAGATCAAAATGCAAGTTTTGTCGATGATATAAAAGTTGGGGTTGAGAATGCTAATGAAATGGATGAGGCTAATAAAGTAGAAGAGCAGTATGGGGATGGTACTGGGGACTCTAAAGATGGTAAGGATGTTCATAATGGCGAGGCTGATGAAGATAGTAATGATGGTCATGTTAGTGAAGAAAATAAAGATGCAGAGCAATGGGATGATAGTGATTTTTAAGATTTTGACTATGATTTGAAAGAAGATGATATCGATGATAATGATGATCAAATTATTGATGATATTGAAATTATGTTATACTGGGGTTAGATTTAAAGAAATTATGCAGAGGGAGGCAAGTAAAAGAAGAGGAACGCAAATTTTCCTTCTTTGCTGCTTTTGGGATTTTAGGGATTTGAGATTTTAGGGTTTTAAATTATGTAACTTAAGTAACTTAAGCTTTTTTTCTTTTTGTTTGCAATTGCTGATGTGTCTTGTGAGGTGGCATCTGGCTAAGCATCTCCATTTTCCACGTCATCAATTTTGGCTTGATTGTTGAATGTGACTTGCTGGTGAAATTAAAATCGAAGTTTAGGAACCAAAAAGATATAAATTGAACTAATGGTATTATTTTGTAATTAAGTGCAAGGTTTTGATGCCATTCATATAATTTACCTATTAAATAAACCATATCGTTGTTTTCCTAAGACCTGAAAGGAGAAAGAGATTTATTCAGGTCTCTAAATAGATTTTCTTATACTTTTGAATACTTCAGAAATATAATTGATATTATTAATGATTGTGACAAATAATAAAGTAATTTTACTAACGAAAAACACTAATTTGTATATTAATTAGCATGCAACAAAATTGCCTAAATTTAAATCATATCATACCATAGAATTATAAATTTTACTTTAGTAAAATTTTGAGATAATTACTGTATACCTCATGTGTTTAGACCTAATATACTACTTCATCCCTCACATTCTAAAAATACATTTTTTAATCCCTATATTTGTTCAGTTATACTAGTTAGTAGTTCTATAAGGGCTTTTTTAACAATGAAATTGAAAAACAGTGGTTAAATAGAAAAAATTGAAAGGAAAGGACAAAAGTAACCTTCAACTGATAGCTACTTAAAATAAAAAAAGGTCTTTATGTTCTTGTAACTTTTCTTCTTCTTCTTCTTCCTCATATCCTTTTTAAAAAACAAAACTAGGGTTAAGCTTGTAAGATGGTTGTCGGTGGTTCAAGCAATAATGATGGATGGGAAGGAAGATATTTGAATAAGAATTGCAAGTGCGGGAGATAAGCTAATATAAGAATTTTAGAATCGGAAGACAAGAAGAATAAGTTGTTATATTACTATAAAGATAACAAATGTGGGTCATTTCTTAGATGGTGCATTCCGACTTCAACATTTGCCATAAATTATAGCAATTGCAATATGAATTCAAGGTCGAGGAACAGAGTTCATGTTGAGTATCTTGATGAATTGAAGGAAGACATTGAAGAATTGAAGGTTGAGAATAAGATTCTGATGGGCAAATTAGAGGGTGTTGAGCTTGCTATAAGTTTTATAAGATCTTTAGTGGTGACGGTGTTGGTATTTTGTATCTGTTTGTTTGCATTTGTTATGGCTGCTATCTTGAAAATTTTGTAGGTTTAGTGTGGGGTGGTTGGGGATTAAATGCACTAATAGTGGAGGTTGAGATGTGTAATGACATATCTTTTGATGTAATTTTTTATTGGGTTCCATTAGTGTTGTAAATGTACTTTTTATGAAGAACTTCTAGATCAATTAAGGGTATTTTATGCTGGTATAACTTGTGTGTTTTGAGATTGTCATTGTTGTTCCATTAATGTGAGAATTTAACATGTTTAATAAGACTATATCAACCCTTTGATTTAAGTGAAATGAACTAAATCAACCCTTTGATTTAAGTGAAATGAACTATATCAACCCTCTTATTTAAGTAAAATTAAGTAAAACACCCCTCAGTTAATTTATATTACACTAAATCAACCATGTGAAGATAAAATTAATTAATTATTTCCTCCTTAAAATGAACAAAGGAAAACCTGTGCATATAAGTATCGTAAATAAACGTGTGTAAATTTAATAATAAATAATGATAAATAAAGTTGCTTCCCATTAATGTAATAGTGATTAATTGTACATGAAGATCAGTAACTATTTTTGCCCTAATATAATAATTAGGTACAATGATCAACAATACATTAGTTTCCCAAAAAATGCCTTAAACCAATGATGTACATATACTAAAAAACCCATTAGCCATTAGTCAGTGTGCTATATGTCTGACTCTATAAAGCCACAAAAAATATAAGCCATCATATAAAGTTTAACATGTACATATGCAAAGTTGTTATAATCAGCTATGCAACCACAAAAAACCTAAAAAATAAGTCTTCTTTTGTTCAATTCTGTACACCAGTTCTAGATGTACTTGCTTGGCTTACATTCATAAGTGAAGCATTTGAACTCCTTGCTCCTTGAACACTATCAATTTGGGATCTTAGTGTGCCCTTATACCCTTATACCACCCTACCTGATGCACTTTGAATACAACCAAAAGTCACATTTCAATTAGTACAACTAATTAAATGTATCAAAATAAAAGAAATTTCACATTACACTTACCCTTGATGCTACTAGGGCTCGCTGACAAGTTCTTTTATTGTGACTGAGCTGCATGTAGTTCTTACATCGAATGGTGCATAATCTCTTCCTGACAGTGGAGGGTCTTACTTCATCAGCTTGTCAAACTCTTTCTATTCGAGGTCTGCCTAGATTTCTTTTCAATTTCAGTGGCAAGATATATGTTTTGGGATCAACTTATATGAGATCAATTTGTGGCATAGGATGAATGACTCTTTTGTATGCTACCTGGTATATCTTTATATGAAAAGCTTCATTGCAGTATTCTTTAATATTCACTCTCTTATATCTAATGAACAGAGCTGCATGCTTATAAGGCGTACTTGCAATAACCCAAAATTGACAGCTACATTTCTTCTCCATTAACTTCACAACATATCTTGGTTTCCCATCAAGCACTTTGTACTCATCATTGTTACCTGGCAATAATGAACATTTCTTGGATTCTTTTATTATCTACTTCAACTTTTCCTTTTCCATTAGTGTTATCTTTCCACCCCAAGTACATGACTTGGCATATCTTTTATGTAATCGAACCATGCTCTTCTGCTTAATTGAATCCACAATATGAACTATTGGAAGACCTCTGACCTTTCCAACCCAAGCATTGAATGATTCAGTCATGTTGTTTGTTATGTCATCACACTTCGAAGCATTATCGAATGCATGTCTTGCCCAATATTGAAGAGGAATTGCAAGTAACCAATCAACAACCTTTCCATCAACCTTTGTCTTTATTATCTTTATTTACTGCCAAAACTCATAACCAGATGTTGCCCTAACTGCTGCCTAGAATTCCTTTCTTAATCCCAAGCCTGGAAATTTAGCTTTAAAATTATTGAATATGTATTGGCAACAAAATCTGTAAGAAGCCCTTGGAAAGTAGTGCTCAATTGTAGTAATCAGTCCCTGTTACATCAAAGGAGAATAAGAATGAAAGTTTCATCTAAAAAACTATTATAATTTCAAAGGAATTATATAAGTAACTCATGATACTTACCTTATATCGATATGACATGAAAGTATATAGTCTGCCCTTGTTTTCACTACCTATACATTGCTCTAAGCAATCTAAAAAAAACTTCCATCTTTCTATGCATTCATTTTCTACAATTGCAAAGGCAATTGGAAGAACACCTTTATTACCATCAAGTGTAACAATTGTTAGCATCACTCTACCATATGGACCCTTTAGAAAACAACCATCAACACCCATAAATGGCCTACAACCTTTTAAAAATATTATTTTCACAGCTTCAAAATAAAAAAAATAAAAAAATAAAAATTTGAATGTTGGTGTATCATATAAACAGACCCCAAGGTGAAATTGTAACTTCATAAAGGTCACGGGATTGAATTCATTTAAATGATCAATATACTTCATCAGCTATTTATAAGAATCTTTATAACAACCTTCAGAATGCCTACCCACACTCCTTTCCTTATACAACTGCCACTGAGATATATCTATGCCCCATTTCTTTTTTAATTCACTATGCATCAACTCATAGCTCATGAGTAGGTCAACTTTTAACATCTCATTAAACTTTGCAGCTACCCATATAGTGCTGAGATTGTAATTTTCATTGCAATCAGTCCTAAGGCAAGTATGTTCTTCTTTTAAAGTTTTAACCATAAAAGTCCTCTTATAAGGTAAAATAGATGCATGAAGCCTCTACACCCTTCACTAGCACATTCAATAGTCATTCTACATTTGTCATTTTTTTCTTATGAAATAGGTAACCTCCCTTCACTCCATAGTCCCTAAGGGTTGCCCTAAATGCATGAATATCTACATATGTTTGTCCTACTTCAAACTCAAATTGCCCATCCCTGGGGTTCATAAATGGTTTGCTGAATAGTTTTATGAAGGGATCTTTTTTCCTTTTCTTACTAACAGTACCCTTATCATCAGATGCAATACTTGTATCATTGCATTCCTCTCCTAGTTCACTCAGGCCATCATTTTCATCCATAATAACATCACCCTTATATTCCTCCTCAACAAGGCTCTTAGACTTAGATGTGCTGATGGCAATTTCATCACCATCATGCAGCCGCTTTGCATCATTTGAGTCTGAGAAATCATAAATTTCCCCCTCTTCATGTAGAACCCTTTGGTCTACACTTCCTCTACTTCTATCTACTACGAGTCATTCTTTGATTCCTACTACTTGTAAGTCTACCTACTTTTCCTCTCCCATTTCCCCTCCCTTTACCTTTGCTATTAGGTTCAAGTGCATCTTGATTTACAAGCTCAGGTTTTGTACAATAAGGCTCAGGTTCTGTTAAAGGAGGTTTAGGTTCTGTCAAATGAGGATTAAGTTCTGTCAAATGAGGATAAGATTCTGTTAAAGGAGGATTAGGTTCATGTATAAAAGGATTTACTTGATTAGGTTTAAGTGTTATATGAGGCATATTATCCATGTCATACTTATAATCATAATTAGGCTGCATTTCTAAACCTAACACACCTACATAATCCTTATCACTCTTCCCAGTATGCACTATTTTTACAAGATCTAACCTTTTATACACTTTCATATGAATCTTAGGATTTTCTATATACTTTTTAAACATTGTATCTATATTAGCATCTGTCTCAATGTGCAACCCAAAATGCAACACGCAAATAGGGAAGTCAAATTTAATTTCAGGAAACATCTTGTAAACAACTTGAAGTAATGTGAAGTATAAATACTTTTTAGATCTACATTGTAAACAGTTTTTATCTCATTCTCATACTCCACCTCTATTGAATAATTGTCAGCATACAACATCTGCATGCAAATAAAAATATATTACATAGTCATTTAACCCCAAAAAAAATTCAAAAACCCTAAATGCATACAACTCTGATTTTTACAAATTCAAGGTATAAACATCATAAAATATTCTTAAATCACACATTTGTACAATAAAATATCATAACCTCTTTTCCTTAAATTTAAACCCTAATTCCCATTATCAACTTTTTGAAATTTTTTACCATTGGAAATATTATTTTAGTCAATCACTCTTTGATTCAACTTCAAAAAATTTAATTTACAATTTTTTTTCACTTACCTTTTTAGTTTTAGCTTCGAAATGAGTTTTAAAATCCTCAATGCTTGTCGAGTATAGAGAGCTCAAATTGATGAAGCTTAAGGGTGATGAAGGTCAAAGCTAACAAAGAAACATTTAAGAAGATGAACACATTTTTGTCTGAAATTAGGAAGGTGGTTTCTAAGCTGAGTTGAGAAGATGAAGGAAGGAGCTTAGGACATTTATTGCATTTTTCTTCTAACTGTAGGAGCTCACAGCTTGGTCAAAAAAATTAAAAGGGGCTATTTTAGTCATTTCATAACCATTTAACGTTAATAGTACCTAAATGACTTTTCAATTTATTTAACCAAAATATAGGGATTAAAAAAATGTATTTTTAGAATGTGAGAGACGAAGTAGTAAATTAGATCTAAATACAAGGGGTATACAGAATTATCCCTAAATTTTTTGCCTATATTATGTCCAATTGCCAAATCAATAACATCGTATTCCAAATATTTTGCATTTAGCCAATGAAAATAAAATATGTATTTTAGTATTTGTTTTATGAATGTAGCTGTTGAATGTAATACTTCGGGTGTACTTTATTACCTACCTTGAGGAACTTGGGTTAAAAAATAAAAGGGGAGGGACATGCCTAGGAGACATTATACAATAATTTTGATGTTTAATGTATTGGAAAATCAAACTAATAAAAATTTAGTATGCAATTAAAGTGATAAAAATTAAAAAATAATAATATATAAGTAAATTTTAAATAATTTGATATTATTGATTTAACATTTTAACTCATTAAAGACTAGGATAATTATAAAATTTCTCTATGTATAAATTATCTAAGATGATGAGTTTAACCGTTCTTGTCTTCATGTTGCACCTGAAAACATGCTTCCATGTCCAAATGTAAGTTATGTCCTCATTAAGTTTCTTGAAAGCTGCGATACCTAGTGGGTGGTGATGGTCCCTCCCGTGTCTTAGATTTTAGCACCGAAAAAAATGTTGTCTATAAAACACCATTACAAATGCTTGGAGATTTATAAACAATGCTATACCAATTTATTACTGTTGGAAAAATCAATTAATAAAGTGATTTTGCTATGTATATACCTGAATTCAGACTATTTAATGACAAAAAAAATCCAATGTATAGGAGTTTTGATTCTGAAAACTCAACTAATCTAAGCTAGAACATCAATGAATTTCAAGAAAACTAACAATGCTATTTCAGGATTATATATGTATATATGCTACTCACTTTACCATCTTCAGGTCAGGAACTGAGGTTGGCCTGGGGAAAACAAAGGGAAGGGCACCGCAACATGGTACATTAATTAAGAACAGTTCCACCATTGTAGTCTTCATCTTCGATTTGAAAACATACTTTGACGCACAAATATAAGCTATATCTTCATTATTTTCTTTCAAAGAGGTGATAGACAGGAATCTGAAACCGCCTTCTCCAGAGCAAAGAAGGTATGAGATTTTGGCACTCATATGAATCTTGTTTATGGAAGACCATTCACTGGTTTTGTAGTTGACAAGCTCCCATGCTTGTAGAATCATACAACAATTAATAGTATTGGGCATTGAGAATTGATAGAAACGAATTTTTCCTTGATCTGATCCTCCAATGAGTTCTTCGCACGCATTCTTGACGGGCTTTTCACTAGGCAAATAATCGGTGTACAATTTTTTAGGTTTATTGTACAAATCATATACGAGAACGTTATTCTTGAATAACCAATGAAGCTTCCCATTGCAAGCAACAACAACTGCAAGATTGTCAAAATCCATTCTCGAAATGGGCCAGGAAATATCAAATTCACTCCATTTTCCGCTCTCCAAACAAAAAGAGCACATCTTTTTAATTCCAGGGAATAATATTAGGTTGCACCGTGCGTGACGGTAGCCATGACTGATAAAGCAAGTCATACTTAGATTGCAGTATTTTAATGATGGTGATGATGGAGGAAGCGCAACCCATTGCTTGGTAAGCGGATTACAGACGTAGTACTTATTCGTTGAGCAGCTATAGCACAAGACCAAGCCATTGCAAGAACATAAAAAAAAGACTTTTTCAGTAGCTTCTTTTGGTAGGAAAGAAAAAGAAAGCTTGAAGATTTTAGGAGTAGTAGTCTCTGTGCCAAAATCAATTACTCCAAAATTGCCTGCAAAAAAGCTTTCCAGAGGATTATCTTTGAGACTAAATTGATGGAAAAGTAGAGCACCCCGGCAGATGGGTTTATGAAGCATGTATTTCTGAGTAAAAGTAGGACAAGAGATCAAAGAAAACCAATGCTTGGAAACTGATTTGCAACGACAGACTGAATCAAAGGGCATCCTGATGAGAATTTCAATCCATAGATCATCTACAGGATATCTGCTGCTTGATGATTTATTCTTTCTATCAGGAGTTTTTGTACAAGCATTATCAATGGACGTGCCATCCATGGCGAGCCTCAACCTGTCCATGGCCGGCGAGAATAGGGTTGGATGCTTGGTACAGGATTTTGATAAACGCTGTGAGGAGGATGTCGAAATACTGATATCTGCTTGATGGTGAGTTGTTGTTTTTTGGCGAGTTTTTGTGCTAACCTAAGAACGGCGCATTGGAAGATCCTGCTAAGTGCCAACCAAACAGTACTCCCATCAAACTTGCCGGCAATAGTCTGAAATTCGATAGGTTTTATGGGCAAGAAATTGAAACAAATAAAAAGTCTAATTCATTTGTTCTATTCTTTAAAATAATAGATCAATTGATTTAACTTTAGAATTTATCTATTAAAATTCTATTTAAAATTGAATCTTAATTTAAAGCAAAAGCTTATATTTTTAAATTGCCAACAATTGGTGTTCCCTCCATAAGTAGTTATCAAAGTTGAAAGTAACTAGAGATATAATAATAAAAATTAAACATAATAAATATATAGTATATTTATCAATGTTTGTTGATTTAAATAACAACTAGTTAATCTGTTCTTTATGCAGACTTTAGATAATATATATATTTTGATATAATTATTAAATAATTTTAATAAATTACAAATTACAAATTAATCAAATAAAAACATGAAAACTTAGAAAGTTATTATAATAATTTTATTTAATAATTTTTTATTAAAGTGTATAATAATAATAATAATAATAATAATAATAATAATAATAAATAAAATAAAAAAATAGAAACTAAATTATAAGTTACACATATATATTTGTGTTAAATGAAAAGAAAAATTTATTTTTAATTAAATAAAAAGTGGATATTTTAATTAGAATAATAGACATAATTTCTAACAAAAAGAAGAGTAGTGTTTTACATGTAGTATAATTGAAATGTTTTATATAGATTAAAACACATATATTTTAAAATAAAAATTTTTATAAAGAGAAAAATGTAACTAAATAAATTAAAAATAAAATATATTACATTAATTTTATTTTCTTTAATTTTTATTGTCATTATTTTTAAATATAATAAGATTTGTTTTGAATATGTATAATAGTGTTTTAGTTAAGAAAAGTTTTAAAAATAGAATTTATAATAGTTTAGAATACATATTTTATTTTTAATAAAAATTAGATTTTTTTTTAATGGTTTGACACATTAGTATTTGGACTCAACTATGATAATAAACACCACCCAAATTTTTTAGCTTAATAATTATAGATTTTAAGTTTAAAGAAACAGATGCTAGTTGAGATTCATCTATATCTCAATTGGAATTAGTCGAAATTATTGAATACTTTCTTATTTAAATTCGAGCTCTTAACTTCATCAATAAAAAACAATCAAAACCGATGAAAATTATTCACCATCGTATCATTTTGTAATCAAGGCAAGCAAAATTTTTGTCGAACGAGACAATGATCAATACTTCTGTTCTCTCTCTCCTTTTCTTTTTCTTCTCAGAACAAAAAAAACCTTTATTAACAATGTTTGGAGATTTATAACCAATGCTACACCCATAGGCCTTAAATTTATTACTATTGGGCAAATTAATGAAGTTATTTGCTAATTCATATACCTGAATTCAACCCAACCAATGACGCAAAAACCATCCAATGTCTAGAAGTTTTCACACTCAAAACTTAACTAATCTAGCTACAATATCAACGAAATTAAGAATAACTTGAGCAAAATACAGCATAAAGGTTTTTCCTGCATTGCAAATGTTGAAATGACAATGCTATTCAGGATCATTATATTCACTTTACCAACTTCAGGTCAGGAACTGGGGTTGGACAGGGGAAAACAAAGGGTTGGGGTACATTAATTAAGAACAACTTCACCATTCTAGTCTTCATCTCCCACTTGTAAACATACTTGGACACACAACTATAAGCTATATCTTCATTATTTTCTTTCAAAGAGGTGATAGACAGGAATTTGAAACCATCCTCTCCATATACGAGACGGCTTGAGATTTTAGCACTCAAACGAATCTTGTTTATACAAGACCATTCACAGAGTTCATAGTTGTCAAGCTCCCATACTTGTAGATCTAGAAGCATACGAGGATTACTTGTATAGGATTTAGAGAATTGATAGAAACGAATTTTGCCTTCATTTGATCCTTCAATGTATTCTATCCACCCATTGTTGCTATACCTCTCACAAGGCGAACCAATGGTGTCCAATTTATTAGGTTTATTGTAAGGATCATGTACAAGAATGTCAATAGAACCTGTCCAGCAATTCTCGCATAACCAATAAAGCATTCCGTTGCAGGCAACAATATTGTCACTGCCAAAATTCATTCCAGAAATTGGCCCAGAAACATCAAATTCACTCCATTTTTTGCCCTCAGAACAAAAAGAGCTAATATTCACTCCAATGAAGCATTTCAATTGTAATAATATTTTTAAACATTTCAAATAATGTTGAAAGTGTTGATAAGTTATTTTAGTAAATTAATGTGTTATATTCTTTTATTTTTTATTATTCTGTCACATAACATATAATTTAAGTATCAGAGTGTTTGTTGAAAAAATCCACCAATTCACTCTAAATCTTTAGTTTGATGCTCATAGAATTCAAGTGTTTAAAACCAATTATAAATGGATCCATCTCACTTAAATTCTAAATTAATTGAAGTAATTATAACTACCAAATACCGAAAACATCATATTAAAAAAGAATATTAGCTGATTTATGTTTAATTATCTATACTTTAGGCACCGGTCTTATGGCAATATTTTGGCTGTTTGGTCTTGAAGTTTTGTTTCCCATGAAACGTTAATTATTAATTAAGCATATTTTTATGTCTTATGCCGTTGCACCAAACAAATACTGGCTATGTCATATCATAAAGATGATTAAGATTGTTAATTTTCAAGCGCTGATTGCTGATCGCTAACACTGCTAAACAGTGATTGCGACTATTGAATTTAACAGAGCCTGTGACTATGATAGCTTTACAGACAATATGAGATTAAACTGCTGTTTTGCAATGCAGCTGTTTCCTTCTCTGCAAAAGCTCTCCGCTATAAAACTGATGAAAATTATGTAAAGAGGACAAACCATAACCCAAAAGCATTTGCACGCTGCACCCTCTTTTACTTGAATTATTTATTATTGGTTTTTTAGTTCGAGCTTATTACATCTGGGATTTTTTAAAATTGATATGTTTTATTAAATTTTTTATCTCAATTTATAAGTTAATAATTTTAATATCTCTAATTGTTAGAAATATGACATATAAATAATTTTTAGATCGTTTAAGTATGTAATTTTTTTTACTTACAAAAATATTTTGAATAATACTGAAAATATTAATAAATCTTATTTTTAGCAAATTAATATTTCTAGATTATTAATTTATAAATTGAGAGAATAAACTGATAAAAATCTTAAATGTATTAAGTTTTTGATATATATCTATACAAATAAATAACCATGTGTTTCATATGTGAATAAATAATTTATTTACCTCATGATATATAGTAAATAAGCAATTAAACATAATAATAATAATAATAATAATAATAATAATAATATTATTATTATTATTATTATTATTATTATTATTATTAAATAAAAAATTTAAAAACAATAACAATGTTATTTATTTATAAAACAGTTTAATATTAATTATAATTCATTACAATTTTTATAAATCTTTTATTTAAATAATTATATGATATTACTTTACTAATTTTTATAATTAATTTTTCCCAACTTTAAAACTAATTTCATATAAAGCAAATATTATGATCATAATTACTCATAAGATAATAAAAAATCATTAGTTATTTGTTAATAAAAATTTAAAAATAATAAAATTTATATTTTTATATATAACAATTTAAATATTATAATCTCATTAAATTTATAATTATTACAATTTAGTACATTTTTTATTTGAAATATGAAATTTTATTTCTTTAATATTTTTAATATTAATAATTTTATTTACACAAAAATTAATTTCATGTAATTTTTTTAAATTCAACTAATAATTAAATGATAAATATTAATTAATTTTAACTCTTTTTTGTTAAATTTTATAAAAACATCTAAAAATGATAATTATACTACTTTCTTACAAATATACTTTTAAACAAATTATATACTCTATTTTTTATTTATTAATTTTTAATTTATAAAAATATTTATTTTTTAAAAAAATATATAATTTTCCTATATTATATAATTTTTATTTTAATAATTTACTTATTAAATTCAATATAATTAGACTTATAAAATTATATTTTCTAATTTAATTTATTTTAGATAAAAAAAAAGTAGACCTACTTAAAATAAAAAAAAAAATATTTTTAACAAAATTATCACTAAAATTTTTAATTAATTTAATTTTGTTAGAGATAAAATAGAAACTAACATAATTAAAATAAGAAACATACTTTCAATTAAATTAGAATTATATATTAATTAATTTCAGTTTTATTAAAGATAAAATAGAAATTAACCTAATTAGAATAAGAAATAAACTTTCTATCACGACCCAAAACAGGGGCCATGACCGGCGCTAGGAAACGAGAATTCTTTCGAATCCGAAACCCGTAGCAAGCCTAAAAATAAAATAAATCATGTAATAATAACAATAACCATAATATATATATGCAGCGGAAATAAAAATCTTAAATATCACAATATCATTTTCATCACTGGATTTAAATCAAATCTCATCTCATCACATATATATAATCTCTTTCAGTACAAATCCAGTTTTAATATAATACATCTCTTTAAATAAAATACATGAAATCAAATACTTTAATTCACAACTACTGCAGTGTCTAGATTATAAAAATAAGACTCAAGTAGATAATTTACACAAAGAAGCCGAGGCGGAAGAAATCCGGCGTATCGACCTGCTACTGAGGTCTGAAGATATTGACTCTCCTGAAAAATAGTCAACGGAGGGGAGTCAGACCTCACTGAGTGAATTACTATAATATATATACATACACACTAAATGACAATGCATACAGTCAATAATACATATCTAATATGTATATATACAGACAAATTCACACAGATGCAGAAAAATCATTTTTATATATTTTATTGAAAATCCCAGTTTATGAAGGATCACATAGAACCCTAGAATATCCCAACCTCGAAAATAGTGTTAGATAACACTCTAGCCACACAGGCTCACTTATTCCAAAATATATCCACTTAATCCATTTAGATAGTAGACTGGCCCCGAGACACTAAGTCAACCGAGCTCCAGCAGTCTGATTGCCAGTGTGATTGGCCCCGAGACACTTGGTTAATCGAGCTCCAGCAATCACACCCACAAACCACATCTCACATATCGATAATCATAATCAATCAATATCCACAAATAAGTTAGTAATATAGCCTAAATACTATAGGCGTACCGGTACGTACTCGGTCCTAGTGCTGCCCACTAGGTAGCACGTTCTATCGATATCCTTCATTAATAAATATAAAACATTCATTCACAAAAATAAATGATGCATGAATGTAAATGAAATAACAATATAACCCATATATATATCAGAAATATACCAAAAGTAAACCAGGTATATTTCGAGTATATATACGTCAAATAAATCCAATCAAATCATAAATTAAGCTAGAAATATATTTAAAAACATTTTAAATATATTTTATTAACAAAACTTGTATATAATTTATTATATACCAAAAATAAACCAAAAATATACTTAATATAAACTTAAGAAATAATCAAATTATTTATGCATATTTAATCAACATAAAATATGCATTTCTAAATCATGCATCCTAAGCATATATATATAGTATAGTAACTCACCTAGTGCGCTACACGAGACGGGTCCGACGGGCCTGGTCCACTAGCCCTCGGTCTCAGCGCAACTAAACAAGCAATAAATAATCGACATTAGAATAAACCTAACAGAAATCCTAGAATTCGATCTAGAGTATTTAACACAGAATCAGAAATTAGGGTTCGACTGGATATCACGTTTTACGAGAATTCTACCGAAAATTCGACAGAACCTCCCCTGTAAAACGGACATCTCTCTACTCAAAAGAGTAGAGCTGACCCTGCAAGGAAATACACTTCGAAAAACTACACAGAGCACAATCAAAATCCCACGGTCGGACTCCAAACTACAGTCCACCGACCGGGGTCCACAAACATAGAATAATTCCAGATATACCAAAAATATCCTTATAACATAGAAATTCATTTTATACGTAGAAATTACATAATTAACCTTTAAACACTATAAAAACCGATAAAAACTTATTTTATTAGAAAAATCGTATATTATATATATAATCGAAAATAATTTACGAAAAATAGTTTTAATTAGTTAAAAAATACTAAATAGTTTGTAGAAATCATTTTTATATTTTAAATAACTATTAAAACCAATTAAATTACATTTTTAGCCAATTTAGGGTAAAATTACCAAAATACCCCTATATATATAAATATACTATAATTACTTCAAAAATTCACCAAAAATTATAAAATTATCCAAAATTAATTTTCTCAACATATTTATCAATAATATCAATAATTAAACCCAATTATCCAATTAATTTCAAATAAAAACACATTTAACCTAATTTTCCAAAATTCCATAAACTTCAATAATTCAAAATAAATACTTAGAAATTCATAAAAATTCCAAATAAATTCCTATAATTCATTTCAACACCTAATTTAACCATAAAACACAATTTCATAATTTAAATAATTAATTTCCGAAAATTAGAAAATAATATTAAAATATTCAAAAATACCCAAAAATCCAAAAAATCTCCAAAAATTCCACAAAAATTCATACATGTAGATTAAGCTACTAGGATCAACATTTGTGAAGGGAGTTTTCATGAATCAATCAATTCAAAGCTTAAAAAAATCAAAAACCCTAATAGGCCGAAATTGAAAATTCGAAACCTAAGCAAATCTAGACCATTTTAGCTCAAACCAAAGCTAGAATCACACTCAACGGAGCTCAAGGAGAAGAAAGAGACCGGTGGTGTCAAAAACGGTGATTGGAAATGGGAGAAACGGCGAAGGGAAGAAGTTTTGACCAAAGGAAGAAAAAGGAGCTGCCGGCGTCGGAGAAGGAGGCTGCTGGCGGCAGGGGACGGTTGGGAACGATGGTGGCAAGTCGGGAGGCACACCGATGGTAGGTGATCGGAGTTGCAGCGGGGGGGAAGGGAGTCGAGCGCGGGAGGGAAAGGAGTCGGGCGCGGGAGGGAAGGAAGAAGAAGAAGAAGAAAAAGAAAAAAAAAGAAAAGAAAAAGAAAAAAAAGAAAAAAAAGAAAAAGGAAGAAAAAAGAAAAAAAATAATAAAAAAATAATAAAAATAATTTTAATAATTTAATAATAAATAAAATAATTAAATAACAATAAATAAATAAACAAATAATAAAATATTAGGGTAATATATATTAAACCCTAATTAAATAAATATTCACACACATAGTCTTTATTTAGTAATTTAAAAATATCCGAAAATATATTTAAAATAATTAATAATAAATTATTTACGTGAAAATTTCTTCGAAAATGAAAGTCTCGGGAAAATTTTACGTAAAGCACTGTAAATAAGACACAGTAATTAAAATAGATTTTAAATACATATCAACTCGTGAAAATATCGTAATATATACAAAAATTATTGACACTGCATATCCCGGTACAGTGTAAAAATATTTAAATTTATGGGATATTACAGTCTTCCCCCCTTACAAGAATTCGTCCCCGAATTCCAGAAAACAGAATCAAGAAGGAAAGAGATACGGGTAAGAAGCTCGCATCTCAGCTTCAGTCTCCCACGTATGCTCTTCAACTCTGTTGCTACGCCACAGAACCTTGACCATCGGAATCTGTTTCGATCGCAACTGTCGAACTTGATAATCTACGATCGCCACAGGTTCTTCCACAAACGTCAAATCTTCACTCACTTCCACACTGTCAGGTTGCAACACATGTGAAGGGTTTGAGATATACTTCCTCAACATCGAGATATGAAATACTGGATGCACCTGTGACATACTCGGAGGCAAATCCAACCGATATGCAACAGTGCCAACTCTCTCCAGAATCTTAAACGGTCCAATGTATCTCGGTGTTAACTTACCCTTCTTGCCAAATCTCATCACACCCTTCATCGGAGATACTTTCAGAAAAACAAAATCTCCAACCTGAAACTCCACATCTCTGCACCTAGGATCCGCATAACTCTTATGTCTGCTAACTGCGATCTCTAATCTTCGCTTAATCACGACGACTTTCTCTGTAGCATCCTGAACCATCTCAGGTCCAGTCAAAGCTCTCTCACCAATCTCATCCCAACTCAAAGGGGATCTACACTTCCTTCCATATAAAGCCTCATATGGTGCCATACCAATACTGCTATGGTAGTTGTTATTATATGCAAACTCAACAAGCGACAAATGATCATCCCAGCTACCACCCAAATCCAAGACACACATCCTCAACATATCTTCCAGTGTCTGGATCGTCCTCTCAGACTGGCCATCTGTCTGAGGATGAAAAGCAGTACTGAAATCCAACCTAGTACCCATCGCTTCCTGTAACTTCTGCCAAAAATGAGAAGTAAACACCGAACCTCTATCTGACACAATGGACACAGGTACTCCATGAAGGCACACAATATGCTTCACATACAACTTCGCCAACCTAGCAACTGAATATGTGGCTTTCACAGGTAAGAAATGTGCGGACTTCGTCAATCTGTCTACAATCACCCAGATGGAATCGTATCCATCCTTCGAACGAGGTAAACCGACCACAAAATCCATAGCTATCCTTTCCCACTTCCACTCGGGAATAGGAAGAGGCTGAAGCTTCCCAGAAGGCTTCTGATGTTCGGCTTTCACTTGCTGACACGTTAAACACTTAGCAATATAATCAGCGACATCCTTCTTCAATCCATCCCACCAGTATAAATCTCTGATACTGTGGTACATCTTAGTAATGCCCGAATGAACGCTGTAGGCTATAGAATGTGCTTCCTCTAAAATCTCCTCTCTCAAATTATCCATGTCAGGAACACACAATCTACCACTGATCCACAACACACCATCATCATCAAGTGTGAAATCAGTGAACTTCCCTGCTCTGACATTCTCTGCAAGCTCTTCTAGAATAGGATCTCGGCTCTGAGCTGCTTTAATCCTATCCCTCAGTACAGATCATACTTTAAACTAAGCTAGCAGTCCACCTGATCTACTAATCTTCATCATCAGACCTTGATCCACCAACAGATGCAATTCCTGGATCAATGGTCTCCTCTCTACACCAATGTGAGCAAGACTACCTGAGGACTTCCTACTCAAGGCATCTGCTACCATATTAGCTTTACCCGGATGATATAGAATCTCACAATCATAATCCTTCAACAATTCCAACCATCTTCTCTGCCTCAAATTCAAATCTCTCTGCTGGAAAATGTACTTAAGGCTCTTGTGATCAGTAAATATCTCACAAGTCACCTCATACAGATAATGTCTCCAAATCTTCAAAGCAAAGATCACTACAGCCATCTCAAGGTTATGTGTGGGATAGTTCTGCTCATGCTTCTTCAACTGCCTCGAAGCATAGGCTACCACCCTTCCATTCTGCATCAACACACAACCAAGACCAATTCTAGAGGCATCACAGTAAACTGTGAACTTATCCATACTATTAGGCAAAGCTAATACTAGCGCTGTGGTCAACTTCTCCTTCAACAACTGAAAACTGTTCTCGCAAGCTTCTGACCACTCGAATCTAACATTCTTCTGAGTCAAGCGAGTCATAGGGGCTGCTATTCTAGAAAAATCTTGCACAAACTGCCTATAATACCCGGCTAAACCCAGAAAACTTCGAATCTCTATAACATAAGTAGGTCTAGGCCACTCAGATACTGCCTCAATCTTCTGTGGATCAACCTGAATACCTTCTTTAGACACCACGTGTCCAAGAAAAGAAACACTCTCCATCCAGAAATCACACTTCGAGAATTTAGCATAAAGCTTATAATCTCTCAGTGTCTGTAGTACAATCCTCAAGTGATATACATGCTCCTCTATACTCCTCGAATATACCAGTATATCATCAATGAAGACTACTACAAACTGATCCACATATGGTCTGAATACTCTGTTCATCAGGTCCATAAAAGCTGCTGGTGCATTAGTCAAACCAAAAGACATCACCAGAAACTCATAATGGCCATATCTAGTGCGGAATGCTGTCTTAGGAACATCAGCTTCACTAATCCGCAACTGATGATAACCCGACCTCAAGTCAATCTTAGAAAAGAACTGTGCACCTTGTAGCTGATCAAATAAATCATCTATCCTTGGGAGAGGATACTTGTTCTTCACTGTCACCTTATTAAGCTCTCTATAGTCAATGCACAGTCTCAGGGTACCATCCTTCTTCTTCACAAATAGGATTGGTGCACCCCAAGGAGAAACACTAGGTCTTATAAAACCCTTATCCAATAAATCTTACAATTGCTCCTTTAACTCTTTCAACTCTACAGGAGCCATTCTGTAGGGTGGCATAGATATAGGAGTAGTACCGGGAACCACATCTATACAGAACTCAATCTCTCTATGAGGTGGTAAACCTGGCAACTCCTCGGGAAAAACATCAGGAAACTCACAAGCAACAGGAACATTTGTGAGTGACAACTTCTCCACTGAAGTATCCCTGACCAATGCCAAATATCCCTGATAACCTTTCCTCAATAACTTCCTAGCCGTAATAGCAGAAATAAGATTCTGAGGTGCTGAACTCCTATCACCTACAAACTTAAAATCTTCTTCATCAGGAATTCTGAAAGTCACCTCTTTATTCCTGCAATCTACCATGGCATAGTGCTAAGATAACCAATCCATTCCCAAAATAACATCAAACTCCATCACATCTAACAAAATCAAATCAGCGGGTAATTCTCTATCTCCCACGAGAACTGGACAACCAGAAAGAATAATATCGGCATCCAAGGAATCGCTCAGAGGAGTGGCAACAGACAAAGGAAAAGCCATCCTCGAAGCTTGCCAATAAGATTTAGAAGCAAAAATAGGAGAAATAAACGAATGCGTGGCACCCGGATCAAACAAAACCCATGCATCCAAGTAACAAACAGAAACAATACCTGCCACGACTGCATTAGATGCCTGAGCATCCTGCTGAGTGAGATGGAAAACTCTGGCCTGACCTCGACCTCCCTGCTGACTGGTAGAAGCCTAGCCAACACCTATGGCACCTCCTCTAGTACCTCTACCACGACTCTGCTGTGGAACAAACTGAGTGGAACTTTGATGCTAAACTGGAGGTAACTGAAATGGCACGGGTGCAGCACTAGCAATCGACTGTTATGGAAATCGCAGAATCTACGGCTACTGATACCCGGAATAAGGACACGATCTAGCAAAATGTCCTGTCTGTCTGCATCTGAAGCATGTCAGTGGTGTCAGATAACACGGTCCCTGATGGACTCTACCACAAGTCTAACAAACACTGGCCGCTGATCCAGAACTACGACCACTGCTGCTACTCGAAGCACCTGACCCAAATCTGAACGATCTACACTGACCTCCACGGCCATGTCTACTGCTCCGATGCACTCGCTGCTGCTGTCTCTGACTCTGTTGAGTCGAACCTCGCTGCTGACTACTTGAACCAACATGAAAACTCAAATATGGAGTAGCCTGCAATCCATTCGACTGAACTCCCAGCTGGTAGTAATCAGGCATCGCTCCCTGCCTAACTAGTCTCAGCTCAATCTCCTTGGCTAACTCAATCACAGACTCGAGAGTAAGACCTGCTATAGGCATACCAGCAAAAGCTGAACCCAAACTAGTAACATAGGTAGTAACTGTAAAATACTGATCTTGCATCAAATCCTCAGCATATCTACCTAGACGAAGAAACTCTTGGGTATACTCCTCTATTGATCGATCACCGCAAGAAATACTGGTCAAACGGATACGATAGCTCAAACGAAGAGGCTCTGGATAAAATCTCCTCATGAATTACTCTCGGAACTGAGCCCATGTCATCGTCATCATATAAGGCTGAATCATCTGAATAAACCAATCTAGAGCTGGTCCCTCGACAGATAACTCTACGATCATGATCCGCTGGTACTCGGTATGAGCAGTTCGAGTCCTAGTCTCAATCACGTGTAGAAAATCTAACGGATCGAAAGTACCATCAAAAGTAATCCTGCCAACTCGGGCATAGAACAAAGCTGCCTCAGGGTCAGACATACCCTGCTGATAGGCAGGTTGAACAGGCTGAACAACTGGAGGAACAGGAACATCAAACTCAGGCTCTACAGGCTCCTCGTCCTATAACTCTCTCTGCCTACGGTGACCTGCCGCTCCTCGAGGTCTACCTCTGCCATGACCCCTACGTCTAACTAGCTGCTCGGGAGGTAAAACCTCATCCTAAAAAGAATCATCATCCTCGGCCTCAACGATCGGTGGAGCGACACGCGCTCGCCTCCTCATTCTGAAAAGACAAACGGAAATATTCAGACAAAACAGACAACGGAGGAATAACGCAGAAAACTAAGCAAGGAATACTCATCAAGACATACTCGAACCTAATACACTATAGTAGTTCAACATAAAACACAACTCTGAAAACTAGGGCCACAGCTCACATAACTAAGCCCTGACACAGAACTCCGCTCTGATACCAACTTTGTCACGACCCAAAACAGGGGGCATGACCGGCGCTAGGGAATGGAAATTCTTTCGAATCCGAAACCCGTAGCAAGCCTAAAATAAAATAAAACATGCAATAATAATAGCAATATATATTGCAGCGGAAATAAAAATCATAAATATCATAATATTAATTTCACCATCTGGATTTAAGTCAAATCTCATCTCATATATATAAATCTTTGAATACAAATCCAGTTCTCAAATATAATACAATATCTCACATAAATATAATACATAAATTCCCATAAATCAATTTACAACTACTGCAGTGTCTAGATTATAAAAATAAGACTCAAGTAAGCAGTTTACACAAAGAAGTCGGGGCGGAAGAAATCCGGCGTACAAGCCTGCTACTGAGGTCTGAAGATGTTGACTCTCCTGAAAAATTATCAACGGAGGGGAGTCAAACCTCATTGAGTGAATTACTATAATATATATACATACTCACTAAATGAAAATGCATACAGACAATAGTATATATCTAATATGTATATATACAGGCAAATACACACGGATGTAATAAAATCATTATATATATATATTTTTTATTGAAAATCATCTTTTATGAAGGATCAAATAGAACCCTATGATGTCGCAACCTCGAAAATAGTGTTAGACAACACTCTAGCCATACAGGCTCACTTAATCCAAATATATCCACTTAATCCATTTAGACAGTAGACTGGCCTCGAGACACTAAGTCAACCGAGCTCCAGTAGTCTGACTGCCAGTGTGATTGGCCCCGAGACACTTGGTCAACCGAGCTCCAGCAATCACACCCAATCACATCTCACATATCAATAATCACATTCAATCAATATCCACAAATAAGTTAGTAATATAGCCTAAATACTATAGGCGTACCGGTACGTACTCGGTCCTAGTGCTGCCCACTAGGTAGCACGTTCTATTGATATCCTTCATCATTAATAATATAAAACATTCATTCACAAAAATAAATGATGCATGAAGTTCAATAAAATATCAACATAAACCATATATATACTAGAAATATACCAAAAGTAAATTAGGTATATTTCGAATATATATATGTCAAATAAATCCAATCAAATCATAAATTAAACTAGAAATATATTTAAAAACATTTTAAACATAGTTCATTAATAAAACATGCATATAATTTAAAATAAACCAAAAATAAACTAAAAATATACTTAAATGCAAATCACATTATTTATGCATTTTTAATTAAGATAAAACGTATATTTCTAAATCATGCATCCTAAAGCATATATATATAGTATAGTAACTCACACTAGTGCGCTCCACGAGACGGGTCCGACGGGCCTGGTCCACTAGCCCTCAGTCTCGGTGCAACTAAACAAGTAATAAATAATAGACATCAGAATAAACCTAACAGAAATCCTAGAATTCGATCTAGAGTATTAAACAAATAATCGATATCAGGGTTCGACCGGATATCACGTTTACGAGAATTCTACCGAAAATCCGACAGAACCTCCCCTGTAAAATGGACATCTCTCTACTCAAAATAGTAGAGCCGACCCTGCAAAGAAACACACTTCGAAAAACTACCCAGAGCACAATCAAAATCCCACGGTCAGACTCCAAACTACAGTCCACCGACCGGGGTCCACAATCACAGAATAATTATAAAAATACCAAAATATCCTTATAACATAGAAATTCATTTTATACGTAAAAATTACATAATTAACCTTTAAACACAGTAAAAATCGATAAAAACTCATTTTATTAGAAAAACCGTATATTATATATATAATTGAAAATACTTCACGAAAAATAGTTTTAATTAGTTAAAAATACTAAATAATTTGTAGAAATCATTTTTATACATTAAATAACTATTAAAACCAATTAAATTACATTTTTAGCCAATTTTGTGTAAAATTACCAAAATGCCCTTATATATATAAATATACTAAAATTACTTCAAAAATTCACCAAAAATTATACAATTATCCAAAATTAATTTTCTCAACATATTTGTCAATAATATCAATAATTGAACTCAATTAACCAATTAAATTCAATTAAAAACACATTTAACCCTAATTTCCCAAATTACATAAACTTCAATAATTCAAAATAAATACTTAGAAATTCATAAAAATTCCAAATAAATTCCTATAATTCATTTCAACACCTAATTTAACCATAAAACACAATTTCATAATTTAAATAATTAATTTCCGAAAATTAGAAAATAATATTAAAATATTCAAAAATACCCAAAAATCCAAAAAATCTCCAAAAATTACAAAAAAATTCATACATGTAGATTAAGTTATTAGGAACAACATTTGTTAAGGGAGTTTCCATGAATCAATCAATTCGAAGTTCAAAAAAATCAAAAACCCTAATATGGCCGAATTGGAAAATTCAAAACCTAAGCAAATCAAGACCATTTAAGCTAAAACCAAAGCTAGAATCGCACTCACTGGAGCTCAAGGAGAAGAAAGAGATCGACGATGTCGAAAATGGTGGCCGGAATCGTCATCGACGGCGAGGAGAAGAAATTTCAGCCAAAAGAAGAAAAGGGGCTGCCGTCGCCGGGGAAGAAGGCTGCTGGCGGCGGGGGACGGCGGTGGCAAGCCGGGAGGCACACCGACGGTAGGTGGTCGGGATTTGCAGCGGTGAGGGGAAGGGTGGTCGGTCGCGGGAGGAAGAGGAAGAAGAAGAAGAAAAAGAAAAAGAAAAGAAAAGAAAAAGAAAAAAGAAAAAAATTAAAAAAATAAAAATTTTAATAAAATATTTGAAAAATTCACATCCACACATATAATTTACTATTTTAATAATTTAATAATAAATAAAATAATTAAATAACAATAAATTAATAAACAAATAATAAAATTTTAGGGTAATATATATTAAACCCTAATTAAATAAATATTGCACACATATACTTTATTTATTATTTTAAAAATACGTATGAGTTCATGCAAGTCTGAAAATATATTTAAGATAATTAATAATAAATTATTTACGTGAAAATTTCCCCGAAAATGTAAGTCCCGGGAAAATTTTACGTAAAGCATTGTAAATAATACACAATAATTAAAATAGGTTTTAAATACATATCAACTCATGAAAATATCATAATATATACGAAAATTATTAACACTGCATATCCCGGTACAGTGTAAAAATATTTTAAAACACGGGATATTACACAATCCCACCAATATAAATTGCATTAGTTTGACTATCACTAAATAGCTAAATTCTCTATTATAGAAATCTTCTATAATGAATAAAAAGATCATCAAGAGAAATTGCTTCATTAGAAAGAGCTTTACCATTAATGGAATAACTGATAAAGCGATGAATATACCAAAGTGCTTTGGATTTGATAAAGGAGGCTTTGGTGTGTCTGGTGAAGAATTGAGGAGCATTGGGAGCTTTGATCTCATCCTAATAAGAAGAGGCAATCTAATGAGGGTCAACTTGAATATGTCCCTCTTAAGAGAATCCAAAAAGAGTATCAAACTCTTAATAAGTCATAAAGCAATCTCTTCCTCCCAATTTAAATCTCATGGAAAAATAAGGACTGTCCTCATCAAATTTAGTGGAACAAAGAGTAAAAGATGAAAGAAACTCAATGATAATAGATGGGTAAAAAGGAAAAGGAGAAAAGGCAAAATCACAAATCCCACATTTGAGGAGAAGATCTTGGACTTCATGAAATCATCCTATAGCCTTGAGTGTTGGTTCATGCATAAAGTGTGAGGGAATGAAAGCCCTTTTTTTTTGGAATAAATACATCCTTTTCTTAATTTCTTAAGAAGAAGAAGAAAAAGGAGAGTGAGTTCTCTTAGGTTTATCATTTTTTGATAGAGGAGGAGTTTGAGAAGATAAGGGGCTTTGCTAGGTTTCTTTGGAGCCATAAGGAGAGAATTGAAGTAGAATGTGTAGAGAGAAAACTTAATTTGAGATGAAAAAATAAATGAGGAATAAAGTGGTATTTATAGGCATGATATTAGGGTTCAAAATAGCATAGAATTTGAATTTAAAAAGAATAGGAGCCTAAAAATTCGTTCCCATTTTTTGTTGGAGAGTTAAAAAGGTAGAAAAATTTTGAAATCCTAATCCTGTCAAGAGCCATATCCCGGTTGGGACATGCTCCCATCCCAATTGGGACAACTTGTCCTGAGTGATGTCTCGATCGGGATGAGTTCTATGTAAAAACACAGAATTCAAAGATCATATCCTAATTGGGACATGATTCAGTCCCGGGCATGAACAAGGTCCTATTTAGAAAAGTTTAAAAAAATTGTTCAATTAGGTCCATATTTTCTTATAAATAAGTCCTTGAGAAATTAATTTGCATAAATTGGACTAAATTGACCATTTTTGAAAGAGATATATGAGTAAATGAAATAAAATCATTTAAGGAAAGATGTATTTTGCTAAAAATTAAAATAATTAATTTAATGAAAATTTCATAAATTAATTATTAATTTTGCAAAATAGGAATAAAAAAAGTCAATTAAACATGTATCATATACCAAAAATAAACATAAAAGAAACATAAATGTCTATCAAAATAAAGATAAACTAGAACCATCAATCATGCCAAGTTTATGTTTAATGAAGTTCAATCTTTCTTCATTGAGAGGTTTGGTGAAGATATTAGTAAGTTGATTATTTTTATTAATAAAATCAAGCGAGATATCACCAAATTGAACATGATCACGCAAAAAAATGATGTCAAATGTCTATATGCTTAGTTCTAGAATGTTGAATGGGATTCTTGCTAAGGTTAATAGCACTTGTATTGTCATATTTGATAGGAATGTGATCAAGTTTTATACCATAATCCATTAATTATTGTTTTTGCTATAAAACTTATGAACAACAAAGACTTGCTGTAATGTATTCAGCTTTTACAGTGGACAAGGCAACCAAAACTTGTTTCTTGTAAATTAAGAAACTAAACGTTATCCTAAAAATTGAAAAGTTTCAGAAGTGCTCTTTCTGTCTAGTAAACTACTGGCAAAGTATCCATCCGAATAACTAATCAAGTAAAAGGAAGAACTCTTAGGATACCAAAGTCCTAAATTCATTGTACCATAAAGATATTTGAAAATTCTTTTGATAGCATTCAAATGAGACTTTCTAGGACTTGATTGAAATCTAGCACACAAGCAAATAACAAACATAATATCAAGTCTACTAACAGTTAAATAAAAAAGGGATCCAATCATACCTCTAAATTGCATTTCATTAACCAGTTTGCAATTCTCATCTTTGTTTAGTTTGGTTATGATGCTCAAAGGAGTTTTGCTTATTTTAGTTCCATCCATTCCAAACTTCTTGAGAATGTCTCTTTTATATATTTTTTTTAATTGATGAGAATTCTATCTTTGCATTGCTTAATTTGTAATCCAAGAAAGAATTTAAGTTCTCCCAACATACTCATTTCAAATTCTCCTTGCATCAATTTAGAGAATTCCTCACACAAG
This sequence comes from Mallotus nudiflorus, assembly GCA_947683625.1. NCBI lineage: Eukaryota > Viridiplantae > Streptophyta > Magnoliopsida > Malpighiales > Euphorbiaceae > Mallotus > Mallotus nudiflorus. The sequence goes on along the minus strand of CANTUR010000187.1, from coordinate 1,656,020 downwards.
TAGTGGTTAGTAGCACTAAAAATAATATCATCAATATATATTTGCACAATTAATAAATCATGTTTGGATTTCTTTATAAAAAGAGTTATGTCAATATTTCCTTTAGAGAAATCTTTCTCTAGCAAAAAGTTACTCAATCTTTCATACCAAGCTCTTGGAATTTGTTTTAATCTATTTAATGCTTTTGAAAGTTTAAACACATGATTTGGTGAATCAAAATTTTCAAAACCCGGAGAGGTTGTTGAACATATACCTCCTCTTCAATAAATCCATTTAGAAATGTACTTTTAACATTCATTTAATAAAGTTTAAAATCCATAAATGATGCAAATGCAAGTACTATTCTAATAGCTTCTAACCTTGCAATAGGGGCAAAGGTTTTATCATAATCAATGCCTTCCTCTTAATAATAATCTTTAGCTACTAGTCAAGCTTTATTCATAGTTATGACACCTTCTTTATTCATCTTATTTCTAAACACCCATTTGGTGCCTATAATAGGATGATGTTTTGGTCAAAGAACCATGGTCTAAACCTTATTTCTCTCAAACTGATTTAACTCTCCTTGCCTAGCAAGGACCTAAAATTCATCATATAATGCATCATCAACTTTTTTGGGTTCATTTTGAGAAATAAAGGCTAAATTAATAATAGACTTTAATTTAGATCTAGTGGTTATCCTTTTTGTAGTGTCACATATGATGAGATCTTGAGGATGTGCTTTCTTGAATTACCAATCCTTTGGGAGTTCATCCTTCAAGTTAGGTTGAGATGTCTCCTTATTATCCTCCTTACTTGGACCTTCAAGTTCCAAAGGCTTACTAGCATTTTCTTCTTATGTATCCATATGTCATGATCCAAATCCGGAAATCATGACTGGCGTTAGGAAATGGGAATTCTTTCAAATTCGAAACCCGTAACAAGCCTTAAGTCAATAAAAAAAGCATGCAATAAATAAATAAAAATACACCAAAATTAAAACTTAAATCAATAAAAAAATAAATACCACAAGAATTAAAACTTAAATCGATAAAAAAATAAATACTTAAATGTCTTTTCATAAAATAAAAATAGTTTTCATACAATATTCAAAGAAAGGTCTCTTACTAAAAAATAACATTCTACATATTCAAAGTACTATTACTGCAGTTTTTTAAAATACAACAAAGTTCAGACAAATAATTTACATAATCTAGTCAGGGCTGAAGAAGTCCGGTATAGAGGTTTACTACTGAGGTCTAATGACGAGGAATCTCCTAAAAAAATATTGAGGGGAGTCAGATCTCACTGAGTGAATTATTATAATATATATACATGCAATCTAAAACATATACAGTGAGACATCAATATAAATAAATAAATAAATAAATAAATATATATATATATATATATATATATATATATATATATATATAGACATAGACACACACACACATATACACAGACATTTCACACATATGCTAAAATTCATTTTATATGTATAATAGATGCATAAAATTATTTTAATTAAATGATCGGAGCCGAACCCTAACAGTTCGCAACCTCGATCATAATAATCAATAGCTAAAAGGCTTAATCAAAACTCCAAGTATTAATTTTTCCAACTTAAGGTAGTAGACTGGCCCTGAGCATACTAAGTCAACCGAGGTTCCGCAATCTCACTACCGGTATGACTGACCCCGAGTACACTTGGTCAACCGAGGATCCACAGTCAACCTTTCCTAAAACCAATATCTCAATAACAATATTAGATTCTCAACCTAACTTTATCGTACTGTCGCGCAACAGTCCTAGCGTAGCCCACTAGGTAGCATGTTCTAATACTATCCTTTAAATCATTATTATAATTATGGAAAATAGTAAAATGTATAATTAAAACACAAGTGGCATTCATTTAAAAAGGATATACTACTTATGTACTAAACGTATACCATAAATATATAAAAAATATACTAAATGCATACTGAATATATGACAAATATACTGAATATATATATTCTAAAACATGCTAACGTATAAATGCCCTATATATACAAATTATATACAAAAAAAAAAAAACAACTAAGTAAACTGTCACATATACCAAAAATATACCTAAAGTATACCAATAATATATTTCTTCATTTAATGTAGTAATTCATATCAAAACATAATAAAAACATGGACTCTCAAAAGCATGTATTCTATATGCAATGTATATATAGAATAATAATTCACAAGTTTGCGTTCCTCGAGACTGATTCGACGAGCCTGGTCTAATAGGCCTTAGTCTCAGTGTAACTAGAAAATAAATAATAAGAATAATAAGAGTAATTTCTAACTTATACTTCTAAGAATTCTAAAGAAAGACTTAATCTAGGAATTCAAAACTCAGACAAACATAGAAATTTAGGTTCAATCCAATATCACGTTTTACGAGAATTCTATTAAAAATTCAGCAAAATCTCCTCTGTAAAACGAACATTTGTCTATTGACAGTAGAACCGATCCTACAAGGAAAACACACTTCTAATCACCATAAAACTCAACACCTCAGGTTGGGATCTTGAACTGCACATACTCCCAACTGAGGTTCACAATTCACCAAAAATTAATATTAAATAATAAATACATTAAAAATCATTAAATTCCATAAATATCCATAAAATACCAAATATAATATATTTAAACATTAAATCACTAAATATAATTATTTTTACAATAATTAAATAAAATCTCAAATAATAATATAATATTAATAAATATCAAAATTTTCAATAATCCACATATAATAATAAAATTCACTCTTATATACTCAAATAACTTAATTATATAACAAAAGTAATTAAATATCAATTTAATCACTAAAATAGTAAATAGTATATTATTTTATTATAATTTTCAAAAATTAGTATTAATTAGTTAAAAATAGTAAATAATTTATAAAAATCATTTTAATACCCTATATAATTCTAAAATCATTTAAAACATATTATTTAACTATAATTTCAACAAAAATACACAATTAACCTATATATACAAAATTCACATAATACTAATAATATTCCCAGAAATTATATAAATTCACTAAAAATTATTTTAAAAATTCTAAAATTATTAACTCAAATTGATAACACTAATTTAACTAAATTTTCGTTAAAAATAATTAATTAACATAATTATCAATAATTCAATATTTTAATATTAAAATAATAAAAAATTACCCATAATTCAAATTAATTCAAAAAAATAAAAAAAAATATTTTTGAGAAGCTAAAGTTGCCAAGATCAACATTTGTAAAGTAAGAATTCATAAATCAAACAATATCAAGCTAAAAAAAAAACCTAAAATAGACATAAACTAAAATATGGATAAAACTCAAAATCTAGAGGGATTGACCTTAAATGAAGCTTAGAATCACACTCATCGAAGCTCAAGGATTGATATGAGACTAGAGCGATGAGCTGGGATGGTCGGAAGCACCACCAGCAACAATGGCAGCTCCTCGGTGCAGGTCTTGGTTCAGGCAATTTCGATAGCTACTGACGGCTCTGCAGGTGGCGGACGACAGCTGGGAAGGAAGAGAAGGTGACAATGGTGAGTGGTGGTGGTGGTTGGTGGTCCAACGGGCTGGGTTGCATAGTGACAATATGGGAAGGAGAAGGGAGAAAATGGGGAAAGAAAAGGAAAAGGAAAAGAAGAAGGGGGGGGGGGGGTTGAACTGAAATTTGGTCTTTAACCCTTTATACACACACACACACACTCACACACATACATATACATATAAATACAACACATGCACATAACACAATAACACATAATAATAATAATATTAATAATGAAATAATAATTGTAATAATACTATTTAAATATTGATAATGATAATGACTTTAATGTATTAAAATAATAGAACTCCTAAAATAAACATTTTACGTAAATAAAACTTTTAGAATAAAATAAATAAATAATATTCACAAATAATAACAATAATATATAAATAAAATTTAAAATTTTTGAGATATTGCATATCTCAAAATAATTTTATATAATTTAAAATACAGAGTCATTACACTATAATCTCATTTCACCTACAAAATCATCAACACTACAGACATTCTTTCTAGGATCAAGTGAGTTTGATTCATCAAATACAACATGCATTGACTCTTCAACTATTAGAGTTCTCTTATTAAAAACTTTATATGCTTTACTAGAAATAAAATAGCCTAGGAAAATTCCTTCATCAACTTTAGAATCAAATTTTTCAAGATTATCCTTGGTGTTTAATATAAAGCACTTGTATGCAAATACTCTTAGATATGAGATTTTGGATTTTCTATTGTTCCATAACTCATAAGTAGTTTTATTTAAGATTGATCTTTTGAAAACTCTATTTGAAATATAACAAGATGTATTAACGGCTTCCGCCCAAATGTATCGAGGTAAATTATACTCATGAAGCATTATTCTAGTCATTTCCACAAGAGTTCTATTTTTCCTTTTGACTACCCTATTTTGTTGAGGAGTTCTAGAAGAAGAAAGTGTATGTGAAATACCATTTTCATTGCAATAAATTTTGAAAAATCATTTTCAAATTTAGTTCTATGATCACTTTTAATGGATGAAATACAAAAACCTTTTTCATTTTGAACTTTTTTAGCAAAATTTTCAAAAGCTTTAAAAGCATCATTCTTATGAGTAAGAAAACATACCTAAGTAAATGTAGAGTAATCATTAACTGTTATAATGTAAAATATCATAGTCATTTAGGGTAGTCATTTTTTACATTTATTATGCTTTATTTATGTTTATTTAATCATTGCACCATTTTTCTTTATCTTTATTGTTCTTACTTCAATTTTATGTTTTGTAGATTTTCTCGAGCTTAATCCATACATAGAAGTGCATTAGAGAGTCTTGGAATGAAGAAAGGATTAAGAAAGGCTATATGAAGGAAGAAGTGAAGAGTGTCGACTCAGCGACAGAAACCTAGAGTGTTGACTTGGCATAGATCATCGAGTCATCACAGAAACCCAGTGTGCCGAGTTCCTCTTGAGTCAACATATAAGTGCTGACTCATCCCCCACACCCTTTCATCACACCTTTTTATATTTGTACTTATTTTTAAGGGGCACTAAATAGGATGCTAAGAAACCTATAAATATATGAATTTGGATTTATTTTAGATATACAAAAAAATATACTTAGTTTGTTTTGATATCAATATTACTTTAGTTTTATTATAAGAAGAAATTGAGATGTGAAAAATGACATAGCTAAGAGATCAAAAGAGGGTCACTCAACATCAAGGGATCGCTAAAAGAATTAGTAAAGAGTTTATTCATTCAAGCTTTTCCCTTTTTCTTTTCTTTATAGTTGTTTGATGTTACAAGTTCTTCATTATTGTTCTTTAACTTATTCTAGTATGTATCTTGACTAAGTGTTTATTTGTAGAATTAAAATAGTGTATTAATTTAAGAACTACATTTTTATTTTTTATTTTATATGGTTGATTTAATTTCAATCAAGTTCAAATTATGTTATATATGTTTGATCATCATATGTAGCTTCTTAATCAATTGTTTATAATAAGAATTGGGACAAATTAGTGGAAATATAATAGAAAGTACTTAAAGGTTGGAATAATACTTGGAGATAATACATTCACTTGAAGGGAATAAAGAATTAGTATGGTACTTGTTGGTTTTTACTTATCTCTATAATTTCATGAGAATGAATATAGACTTTAAGTGAAAATACCCTTAATTGACAATGAGAGTTGCTTTTAAGGATCATTGGCTAATTTCTCCAATCAATACATGTTTATTTATATGATTAATTATTTCTAAAGTTCTTGATTAATTCTAAATTGTAATTCTCACATATACTGACATAAACTATTGCTAGTACATCCAATTTAATTATAATAGTTAGTAATTTAGTAATCTAAGTTAGTTAGAATACATTAATACTATTTTAATATGATCTTACCTATCCATCTTAGTACTTATCTGGTTAATATAAAAATTCAATCCAAGTTCCCAAGTGTTTAACACTACTAAGTCTTAGAGACTAGGGTTAATTTGACTCGCAGCATTAACCAATACATACGCATAGTGCATTCCACTGAGACTAGTAACTCTAGTTGGTTTAAATAAATTCATATGTATAAGTTCAAGTGGTCTAAAAGTGGACACTACATTTTTGAGCTTAAATGAGGACTTAGATTGTTTTCCCTTTTCACAAGCATTACAAAGTTTATCCTTAGTGAATTCAAGCTTAAGTAAACTAATCACAAGTTCATGTTTACAAATATCGTTCAAAAGCTCAAAAGTTGCATGTCCTAACCTTCTATGCCATGTCTATGTGTCATGGCAAATAAACATTAAGCATTTGATTTCTTTGTTATCAATTTTGTTTAAATCAATAACATAAACATTATCTACTCTTTCACCACTAAAAATAACTTTGTTTTCATCAAGACTACTAATAAAGCAATTTTTATGATATAAAGTTACTTTATTTCCCATGTCACATAATTGATTTATACTAAGCAAATTATGTTTAATACTATCAACAAACAACACATGATGTATATAAGGATTGAAGATTACCTATTTCTCCAATGCCAATAATCTTTCCTTTTACATTGTTTATGAATGTGACATGTCCTCCATTCTTAGCATCGAGCTTGTTGAATTGCTCCTTGTCTCCTGTCATATGCCTTGAACATCCACTATTAATATACCATTTGCTTTTTGTTCTTGTGGATTTTAAGCACACCTACACAAAGTAATTTAAGTGTTCTTTCGGACCCAAACCTTTCTTGTTCTAAGTTGGTTAGTTTCAAGATAATCTGAAGGAAGTAAATTCAAGTATAGTCTTCTATAGAAACATACATTATTAGTATGTCCTTTGATCATGCAATATGAACATATGACATTTTTAAATTTATTTCTCCTAGGATGATATACTTTTCTAGTGTGTGAAACATGCTTTTTGTGTTGTGGCAGTGTATATCTTCTATTATTTTGTGTCATGGTATGAGTCATACATTGACAATGACAATGTGTATTTTGAAAGGTTTGTGCAACATGTTTATGTGCATTGTGTTATGTAGCATGTTTAATATGATTGTGTTTAGTGTACATATAAGTATGCTTGGGTTGAGGTGCTCTAGTTTGAGCCTTACCTTTTTATGTTAATGAAGGGTGAGTCTTACAAGACTTTCCCTTATTGTTTAATATATGAAATCTTTTTACTTTGAAAGCTTGAATTTCATTTAGTTTGGAGGTAGATGGAGTGGAGTCATGTTAGGCCTTAATAAAATTAATATGTGATGATGATGATAAAGCATTCTATTTTTATATCCAATTCTATAGGTATCTCTATTAAATTTTTGAGAGTCAAGAAGACTATCTAAAGTTTATTTTCCTTTATTGAATTTAGCAATGGAATTCTTTAATTCTAAGACCTCTATAGAAAGCTTATGATTTTCATCATTTGCTTTCTTAAGTTGAGCTTCTAAAGAATTTGAAGATTTGACATTACTAACAAGTTTTTTGTTTGATTCAACAAGTTTAGCAAAATCATTTTTTAAACTTTCAAATTCTTTGGTTAAGATAGCTAACTCATACTTATAATATTTCTTCTTAGATAATAAACTTTTGCATTTAAGCAAAAGTTTGCTCACAATAAAGCTCTTAACATCATCATTATATTCATCATAATCACAATAATAATCACAAGAGGAGTTAGAAGTGGATAGTACCTCTTTTTCATCCTCAAGAGCCATGAAGCAAAGATTGGCCACTTTTTGTTATTCCTCTTCCTCTTTGAATTTGGAGGAATCATCCTAAGTAGCTTTGAAGGCCTTCTTCTTCGTACTTCTTATTGAAATTCCTTGTTCTTGAGAAAATTTTCTTTCTTAAAAACTTCTTGAAGGTCCTATTGAGCATGAAAATATCACCATCTTTATCACTAGAATATTTGACGCTTTCCTCTTTACTATCTTCTTGATGAGCTTTTAATACTATGCTCTTTTTCTTTTCTTGCTCTTCACCTCTTTGCTTAATTGTGAGCTTATGTGTCAAAAGCTTACTAATGAGCACATCGATTGAGAGGGTAGAGAGGTCTTAAGCTTCCTTAATTGAAGTGACTCGAGATTCCCAACCCTTCTTAGGTAGGATTCTTAAAATCTTGTTGTTTACTTCTTCCTTGGTGAAATATTTACTAAGTTTCTTAAGGGTTTTGAGAAGAGCATTGAGTCAATTTATCATCTCTATGATTGACTCTTGAGGCTTTATCTTGAAGAGTTCATATTCATACATATGAAGTTGAACCTTATTGTTTCTAACTTGTATGTTTCCTACATAATGATTTTTCAAGGTCTCCCACATTTTCTTAGCCGACATACAATATTGAAGCTTGCCTCCTTCTTCTCTCATTATGGAAGAGACTAAAGTAATCATAGCCTTTTTATTTTTATAATTTTCTTCCTTTTGATCAATGCTCTATTGGTTTTTTGTAAGAGTGGTTACCATACCATCGATGATACTAGTATGTGGTTCCCAACCTTTTAGGACAATGTCCCAAAGTTTGATGGAATCACAATTAAGGTATAGCTCCATTTTGAACTTCCAATGAGAATAGTCATTACCATTAAAAAATGGTCTAAGTGAAGAAATGTTTAGTGATTTACTCCTTATGATCTTATATTCTAGCAAAAAAGTTCCTAGAATTTAAGCTCTGATACTAATTAAAGAGTCCTAGAGGAGGGGGGTGAATAGGACTATCGAACAAAAATTGAAAATTAAAAGATTTCAACAAGAATTAAGAGAATTATTGAGAATGAAGAATGAAGAACACAATAATTTAAGAAGTTCAAATTCAACAATAATCCTACATCTCTACCTAATTTATCTCCAAGTTAGGATATTTAATCATCCACAATCTTATTCATAAGATTAAGATTATATAAGAGTTTTATGGCTCACTCTTATAACCTTACAACTTGAGTTTTCTAGAATCACTCAAAAACTAAATTATAAGTGTTTTCAAGGCTCATACTACAACTAAACTCCTAAGTGTTTTAATAGCTAAACACTTAAACCAATTCCTATATAATAAAATCTCACTTCATGTTTCCTAAACCTAGAAAATAGAAGAATAAGAATATCTATTCTAACACTCACCAACTCTCACAAGAGTATACAACAATAAAAATATATTTTGGAAGAGTTTAAAGAGCTTAATTGAATGCTTGAATGTACAAGTATGAATGAGCAAGTTTCTTAACCTTAAAAAAATCTTCAGAGGTTATATTTAAAGTTGAGCAATGCAATTATAGCTATTGAAAGCAATGATTTTGTTCCCAACATAAACTAAGTCCATTTGAATGAAAAATTGGACTTTTAAACTGCATTTTATTAGGGTCCGGTCGGGATATCCTTAGTCCTAGTCGAGACTAGCCTCAAGTAGCCGTTACGAGTCGTTATATTTGAAAAGTTATCTCGATCCCAATCGGGATGACTATGTCCCGATTGGGACTACCCTATCCCGAGCAATATCCCGATTGGGACATGCAATTGGGATAGATACTGCCCATTTTTTGAGTTTTTGCTCTCTTTGGTCCTGCTCGAGACTACTTTGGTCCCAATCGGGACTTTGATCCAAATTGTAACTTTTTGTGCAATTTAGTCCCTATGATGAGGCCGGTAAAGATAGTACTTCCAATAGCTTTTCAGAATCATTTTTCTTTAATATTTCATAATTATTTTGACTTCCGAATTGTTCCTAACTTATACACACTTGAAGCAAACACATTAGTTGTTTAAAATTAAGTTTTTTAAGATCAAAATCATGATAAGGTCAACAATATGTCATTTTAATTAGAATTGGTCAATTTAAGTTAAACTAATTAAAATAAAAAATATGCTTTCAATTAAATTAGAATTTTTATTAGAGATAAACTAGAAGTTAACCTAATTAAAATAGGAAACATATTTTCAATTAATTTAGAATTATATTTTAATTTATTTAATTTTTATTAGAGATAAAATAGAAGTTAACCTAATTAAAATAGAAAATAAACTTTCAATCAAATTAAAATTATATATCAATTAATTTAATTTTACATTTATTAGTAAATGACTAAATTATCTGATTTTTATATAATAATGAGTGAAAATTTTTATGTAATTTTGTTTGTCCCCCTCCCCTTTGGTATATATATATATATATATATATATATATATATATATATATATATATATATATATATATATATATATATATATATATATATATATATATATATATGTACAAAAAAGGGGAGACAAACAAAATTAAGAAAGAGATTTCAATTAGTATTATATAAAAATTAGATAATTTAATCATTTACTAATAAAAGTAAAATTAAATTAATTAAAATATAATTTTAATTTGATTGAAAGTCTATTTCCTACTTTAATTAGATTAACTTCTATTTTATAGAATTTCTATTTAAATTAGGATTAATGTTTAGATATATTAATTACAATTGTATTTAGATTATAGATTTTTATCTAAATCAGGACTAACAGTTAAATTAAGTCTATAAAAAACAAGTACTTTATTTCATAATTGCATCACTTGAAAACATTTTCAAAGAGTTTATAGTTTTTATATTTGATAAAATCTACTTAATGCATGCCTTAATTGATCGTGACTGTATATAGGTATATTCCAATGACATACTAATTTTTTTTTAAATTTATATATATTATTTTTTTTTATTATAATTTCATGTTGTGACCCTCCAATATTAATGCATGTCTTTTTTTTTTCTTATAGAGCTTGCAAATTTTGATTTCTAATTGAATTCGGAAACACATGCTGTTTAATTTTTTTTCTCATTATCTATCTCTAGCTATAGCTATGAACACATGTTTATTTCATAACTTTTCTATTCTTCAAAACGCATTAGCCATCAATTCTAGGATTATTTTATAGTTTTTTTGAACTTGAGGTTTATTTTTTATGTATAAATAGAGTTCATAATAATAGAAATGATTAAATTGTTTGAATATTTTTTTAGAAAAAAATTAAATTAATAATTTATTTAGAGATGTATTGTTCATGTTGTTTAATTTCTTCTCATAATCTATCTCTGACTATAGTTATAAGCACATGTTAATTTCATAATTTTTCTATTTTTTAAAACGCACTAACCGTCAATTCTAGGGTTATTTTATATATTTTTTTTGAATTTGAGGTTTTTTTTTTATGTATAAATAGAGCTTATAAAATAGAAATACTTAAATTTTTTGAATATTTTTTTTAAAAAAAATAAAATTAATCATTTTTTTAGAGATGTATTTTTTAATAATAAAAAGTTAAGATTATAAAATTACTTTTATTTAATAATAATAATAATAATAATAATAATAATGATGATGAATTTTTTGTTCACATGTGAAATAGTGATTATATATATATATATATTTGTTTTGGGAATAATTAAGAATAAATGAAATTGTCTTGTTTAATTTAGTTTGCACGATTTTCTTATCTCTACAATTATATATAGATAGCTAGATTTAGGTCCATTATAGTTCTAGTACTTATATATATATATTTGTTTTGGGAATAATTAAGAATAAATGAAATTGTCTTGTTTAATTTAGTTTGCACGATTTTCTTATCTCTACAATTATATATAGATAGCTAGATTTAGGTCCATTATAGTTCTAGTACTCTCATCTCTAAAAGAAATATGTATATTTTCTTGAAAAAGGTTTTGAGGGAGATAATGAGAAAAACCACATGCTCTAGTCGATTGAGCAATACACCCACCTAATCAAATCTCTATTATTAGATTTGGCACCAAAAACATTAACCCTTCCTTTACCTAGTTAAGAGGGACGGCACCAGGTTTAGTTATTGAAGTTTTACTAGAGTGGGGTAAAATTTTTGAAGTGATAGGAACTGCATAAATTCAAGGAACATTGTCACCAGAAAAAAAAAAATCAAGGGAAAAAAGGCATGTGGGTATAAAAGAAAAAAATACCATAGTTGAACAAATATATTCAAATTATATGTATAAAAAATACTTAAATTAATACTTATTCCTCAAAAAAAAAAAAAAAAAAAACTTATATACTTGTATGTACACACTGGTTTGCTTTTGTTACATTGTATATATATATTAATGTAACCTCAACAAAATTTAATTAAAATTAAATTTTATATTTATTAATCATACATCAGTTGTATATATATAAGACTAAGTGAATTTGTATACTAATTGAATATTGTTTTTGGCCCATTTTTAAATTTTTTCACGTGGTATGTATCAGAGCCACCAATTTTTATGACAACACCTTATTTCCGCATAATCGTTTTTATTCAAACGTCCTTCCACCTTACCTAACATTCCTATATTTCTGCTTTATCGAAATATTATTGCCAATAATAAGTCTAGTTTCTTCTTATTCAAAATCCCCTTCCACTGCATATGGAAGAGCATTCCCATAATTTTATTTTTTTTGAAATATTATTGCCAATAACTAGTCTGATGATTAAGGTTTTTACGTACTTTGGTAATTGGGTTCTAAATTCAATTAAAATTCAAATTAGTGTCAGTATGAGATTATCAAAATATAAAATTAGAGTCGGTAAATTCTCTAGCATTTTAAGGTATAAAATTCAATCATACTATCGTTGATTTAAAAGGAAGAACCGTCACTTCATTATACAATTCATTTATATTTAAATGATATGATATCTCTATTAAAAAAATTAAAAAATTAAAGCACTACGGCAGATGGGTTCGTGAAGCATGTGGTGATAAGTATACCTTTGATAGGAAATCAATGATAGCCAACGTTTGGAAACTGAATTTCAACAACACACTAAATTATCAAAAGGCAGATTTATGAAAATTTCGATGGATCTTGAAATAAAGTTTGATGGATCTTGATTTGGTATTTGTAGCCGTTGATGTATCTCGATTTGTACCAATCACCATGGATGCGCAAGCTATGCAAGGCAATACGCAAGCTATCCATGGTTTGTAACCTGTTTGGAGCCCCCCTAAGAGCAGTCCTTTGTAACTTGTTGGAAACTCTTGACCTAAGGATGACTAGTGAAACTAGCACTTAAAACTGTGCATTGCACGTTATATATATATTTATAATGTAAACTCATGAACTAAATTTAACTGAAATTTGGGATGTGATCATCAAGGCTAATTTCACTTAGGTAATTGGGTTCCAAATCCACCATAATAATTTGGATACTAATGAACCATAAGTCATTCATAATGAGATTGTCAATTAAGTTAGCAAACATGTTATAGCTTTTAAGTTTGTCACGTCTAGAAACGAAGGCAAATATCTTACGCTGGCTGGTTATAGCCTCTAGGTAAGGATTAATCTAAATCAAAGTGACACTTATGAGTTTATCATAACCATTTCATGTTCTCTAATCTTCTTCTGTGCTTTGTGAAGAATAAAATTTAGACAAAAAAAAGAAAATTTAAAGAAAATATGTTTTTCTTGTATTTATAAAAAAAAGGTTACAACCCTTATATATATATATACATATAGGAAACCTTTTCACATCCTAATTAAGAATAAAATAACATTCTAAATAAAATAAAGACTTTATTCTTAATTGTATAAAAATATTTACTTCATAATATATACAATCAAAACATTTACTTTCCTCAACACTCCCCCCTCAAGTTGGTGAATATATGTCAATCATTCCCAATTTGCCGAGTGAGTTGTAGAACGATTTTTCAGATACAACCATCGTGAGGATGTTAGCTAGTTGAGTGGAAGATCAATTGTTCATTGATTCATATGATCTTTGATGAAATACCTGTCAACTTCCACATACTTAGTTCGATCATGTTGAACCGGGTTATTTGTAATTGCTATGACTACCTTATTATCACAATGTAATAACATAGACTTTGAGTGTTTTAGTCCCAGATCTTGAGCAATTTGCCTTATCTAGAGCAATTCACACACTCCATAAACCATTCCTTTAAACTCAATTTCAGCACTTGACCTTGCTACGACTTTCTGTTTCTTTCTTCTCCAAGTGACCAAATTCTTTCCAACAAAAGTAAAGTACCCAAATATTGATTTTCGATCAGCCCGATCTTTGGCCTAATAAACATCTGTATAACTAGTAATTTCATAATCCTTATTCCTCCTAAAGAATAAACCTTTGCTCAGAGAAGACTTCAGATATCTTAATACTCAATATACTGCACCCATATGCTCTTTACTTGGAGAATGCATGAATTGACTTACAATACTTATTGCATAAACAATGTCCCCCCGAGTATGAGCTAAGTAAATCAACTTTCCCACTAGTCTTTGATACTAATCTTTATCAGTTGGGACTTGATCTCCTCAAATTGATAGTCCATGGTTGACTTCAATTGGAGACTTGGTCGACTTACAATTAAGCATGCCCGTTTCTGTCAGTACATCAATTACATACTTTCGTTAGTAGAGAGAAATCCCTTAACTTGATCTTGCAACCTCAATACCTAAAAATTTCTTCAAGTTACCTAAATCCTTAGGTTCAAACTTAGTTGCTAGTTGTTTTACACGATTATAGTCTCACTCGAACCATTTTCAATGACCACCATATCATCAACATAGACAATCAGAGCAGTGAATTTACCTAACTTTTATTTCATGAATAACGTATAATCAACATCACTTTGCTTATAATCGAACTTCCTCATAAAAGTTAAGAGTTGTCTAAACCATGCTCGAGGCGATGGCTTGAGTCCATACGATGCCCTTTTTAGTTTGTACATTCGGTTAGTACATCTTGTTCCAGGTGGCGGATCCATATACACTTCTTCATCTATATTTCCATTTAAAAAAATATTCTTCACATCAAGTTGCTGTAATGGCCAGTCCAAGTTGGCAGTTAAGGAAATAAGAACTCGAATGGTGTTCATTTTTGCTACTGGAGCAAATGTATTTCATAGTCAATTCCATACTTCTGAGTATATCTCTTTGCTACCAACTAAGCTTTATATCAATTAATGCTTCTATGTGGATTGAGTTTGATAGTAATTATCTGCCTATACCCCACCATTTTCTTTCCTTCAAGGAGTGGAACAAGATCCTATGTGCAGTTCTTATACAATGCCTTTATTTCATCATTCATAGCTTTCTTTCAATCTAGATTAGCTAAAGCCTCTTGCATATTACTCGGAATAGATACAGTAGATAATTGATTCTTAGTATATACATGAGATTTAGACAAATGGTCAGTTGATATGAAATTATTGATGGGATATTTAGCTTTGGTATGAAGGTTCGAATCATATTATTTTTTTGGAATCCCTTATTGATTTTAGAAGGATAACGAGGCTTGGTATTTAGAGGCACTAGGGGAGATGAGTTTACCTTATTATGCACATCTAAAGTTCCTTTAGCTTCTGGTATGGGTTAGGAAGATGTACTATCTTGATTTGTTTCAGGTCTAATCAAGATACTCAGATTATCATTGATTGTCCATCCAGATGAGATGCTCGGAACACTTCGAACATCAGATGTCTGTCCAGGTGAGATGCTTAGAACATCTGAGATGCTCAAAATAGGTGAGATGCTCAAAACATCAGAAATATTCAGAGTGCTATCTTTAAAGATGCTAAAAATTCTCTTCCCCTAAATAGAGCACTCAAATTTTATGAAGAAGGGAGTATTTTTATGGAACTGAACATCCTGAGTTACATATATCTTCTTTGCATTCTAATCATAACACCAATATCCCTTTTGTAGATCTGCATAGCTAATAAAAATACACCGGATGGCTTGAGGATCTAATTTTTTTTTTTGAGTTATTGATGAACATATGCCGAGCATCCAAAGATTCAGGGCTCAAGATTATTAAGAGGTGGAGATATGAAAAATTCCTAAAGTTTTTAAAGAGGTGTTTTAAAATCGAGTACTCTTGATGGAAACCGGTTTATAAGATATGCAGCAAATCAAACAACCTCTCCCCAATATTCTCAAGGAACATTCATGTCAAATAATGATGCTCGGACGACTTCCAATAACTACCGATTCTTCCGTTTGAATATACCATTTGTTGAGGAGTGTCGGCATAGGATATTTAGTGGTGAATGCCATACTCGTGGCAAAAATCTTTAAGAGTTGAGTTAAGATACTCCCCACCATTGTCATACTACAAGACTCAAATTTTACACTGGTATTGTATAGTCGCCATTTTGTATAGGTCTTGGAAAGTAGAGCACACATCTCCCTTATTTGAAAGTAGTGATACCTAAGTCATTTGAGTACATTCATCAATAAATGTTATAAAAAATCGAGCACCAGACATAGTAGGAATTCGAGCAGGTCCCCATACATTAGAATGAATGGTCATAAATGGAATTAAATTTTTATTATAACTTAGTACATATGAAATTCGATGGCTTTTTGCCAATTCACAAATATGACACTTGAATTCAAAGTCGGTGGTACTAAAAAATAATTCCTATTATATTTGTCTATGATAATGAAAAGAAAGATAATTAAGATGACGATGCCACAAAATAACTTGGTCTTTAGCCGAGCAAATTCTACCAACCTTATTGACTTGAATTTTAACTCAAATCACCATGCAAATCAAGATAGTACAACTTTCCACATTTAACACCAAAGCCAAAAATTTGGGGCGCTGTAATGTCCTAATAATTAGGCTAAAATTTGATAGTGCAATTCAATGTTTCAGTGATTTGGCCAGTAAATAGTAGATTACAAGAAAGAGATGGAACAACAACAATAGTATCCAGATTAAGAGAGTCAGAGTTAGATATTGATCCTTCATGAGTGATTGGTGTTATACCTCTATTAACAGTCAAGATATTTTGTTAGGTTGATGGTCGAATGGATCTAAAATGGTGAGTGAAGTCTATCATATGATTAGTAGCACTTGTATCAATAATATATATATTATTTTGAGTAAGATTTTTATACCTGATGTTGCATCAAGATCACCACTTGGTTTGGTATCATTAAAGGTGGCAATTGCAGCTTTTCCTAGCTTCCAAGGCTTTTATTGAAATCCTACCATTCTGGATATCCCATAATTTTATAGCACCATTCCTTGAAGTGTCAAACTTCACCATAATTAGTACAAGTGTATGTGATGGACTTACTCGGTACTTTCTCTTTGAACTAGGGACAAGTCTGAGCTGCTACCAGTATTGCATGGTCCAACAGAATCTTCAGTCCTTCCATCATATGTCGTTGGTGTTAGTGATATGCACTAGGTCAATCATTTGTGATTATGTATTGACTTTCTTATTTTGTTAATAAAGAGGTATTTTATTATCATTTGATTTTATGATAATTACATGAATGGTTAATTCTTACTAAGGCCATCAAGTATGTGACTTGATAGTAAAACCCTTAGATTAAAATAAGAGTTCTATTCTAATTATCCCTAGCCATTTATTCATTATATGAATTTTAAATTATTAAGGCTAGTATGATGTTGATTGATGGTTATGTTTTACTAATCATAAATATGAGATATTAAGTTAACTCATAGGTACATTGTAATATCCCGTGTTTTTTTTAAAATATTTTTACACTGTACCGGGATATACAGTGTCAATAATTTTTATGCATTATACGATATTTTTATGAGTTGATATGTATTTTAAACCTATTTTAATTACTGTCTATTATTTTCAGTATTTTACGTAAAATTTTCCCGGGACTTTCATTTTCGGGGAAATTTCCACGTAAACAAGGTATTATTAATTATTTTAAATGTATTTACGGGTTTGCATGAACTCATACATATTTTTAAATTATTAAATAAAGCCTGTGTGTGTATATTTATTTAATTAGGGTTTATTATTACCCTAATATTTTATTATTTATTTATTATTATTTGATTATTTTATTTATTATTAAATTATTAAAATTTATTATTTTATTATTATTTATTTATTAATATTTAATTATTTTAATTTATTTTATTTATTTTATTTTTTTTTCTTTTCCTTTTTCTTTCTTTTTCTTTTTCTTTCTCTTTCCTTTTTCTTTCTTTTTCTTTTTCTTCTTCTTCTTCTTTCTCTCCCGCGGGCGCCGACCACCACTATTCTTCACCGCCGTTTCTCCCTCCTTCGGCCACCGTTTTCGACACCGCCGGTCTCTATCTTCTCCTTGAGCTCCGGTGAGTGTTATTCTAGCTTTGGTTTGAGCTAAAATGGTCTAGAATTGCTTAGGTTTCGATTTGAATATTTCGGCCTCTTTGAGTTTTCGATTTTTTTGAGCTTCGATTTGGATGAGTCATGGAAAATTCCTTCACAAATGTTGTTCCGGGTAGCTTAATCTTCATGTGTGAATTTTTACAGAATTTTTGGAGATTGTTTGGATTTTTGGGTATTTTTGAATATTTTAATATTATTTTTTAATTTTCGGAAATTAATTATTTAAATTATGAAATTGGAGTTTATGGTTAAATTAGGTGTTGAAATGAATTATAGAAATTTATTTGGAATTTTTATGAATTTCTAAGTATTTATTTTTAATTATTGAAGTTTATGTGATTTTGTAAAATTAAGTTAATTGTGTTTTAAATTGAATTTAATTGGTTAATTGAGTTTAATTATTGATATTATTGATAAATATGTTGAGAAAATTAATTTTGGATAATTGTATGATTTTTGGTGAATTTTTGAAGTAATTTAGGTATATATATATATATAGGGGTATTTTGGTAATTTTACCCTAAATTGTCTAAAAATGTAATTTAATTGGTTTTAATATTTATTTAAGGTATAAAAAATGATTTCTACAAAATATCTAGTATTTTTAACTAATTAAAACTATTTTCCGGGAATTATTTTCAATTATATATATAATATACGGTTTTTCTAATAAAATGAGTTTTAATCGGTTTTTACAGTGTTTCAAGATTTATTATGTAATTTCTACGTATGAAATGTATTTTTATGATTTAAGGATATTTTTGGTATATTTGAATATATATTCTGTGTTTGTGGACCCCGGTCGACAGATTGTAGTTTGGAGTCCGACCGAGGGGTTATGATTGATTGTGGTGTTTATTTTTGAAGTGTATTTTCTGTGCAGGGTCGGCTCTACTCTTTTGAGTAGAGAGATGTCCGTTTTACAGGGGAGGTTCTGCCGGATTTTCGGTAGAATTCTCATAAAACGTGATATCCAGTCGAACCCTAATTCTGTTTCCGTATTTTAATACTCTAGATTTAATTCTAGGATTTCTGTTAGGGTTATTCTGATGTCGATTAATTATTTCTTGTTTAGTTGCGCCGAGACCGAGGGTTAATGGACCAGGCCCGTCGGACCTGTCTCGTGGAGCGCATTAGGTGAGTTACTATATTATATATATATGCTTAGGATGCATGATTTAGAAAATGCATGTTTTATTTTGACTAAATATGCATAAATAATATGATTTATATTCAAGTATATTTTTGGTATATAATAAATTATATACATGTTTTATTAATAAAATATATTTAAAATGTTTTTAAATATATTTTTAGTTTAATTCATGATTTGATTGGATTTATTTGACATATATATACTCAAAATATACCTGGTTTATGTTTGGTATATTTTCGGTATATATATGGTTTATATTGCTATTTCATTTATATCCATGCATCATTTATTTTTGTGAATGAATGTTTTATATTTAAGAATGAAGGATATCAATAGAACGTGCTACCTAGTGGGCAGCACTAGGACCGAGTACGTACCGGTACGCCTATAGTATTTAGGCTTTATTACTGAATATTTGTGGATATTGATTTGATATGATTATCGATATGTGTGAGATATGGTTTGGGGTGTGATTGCTGGAGCTCGGTTGACCAAGTGTCTCGGGGCCAATCACACTGGCAGTCAGACTGCTGGAGCTCGGTTGACTTAGTGTCTCGGGGCCAGTCTACTGTCCATATGGATTAAGTGGATATATTTGGAATAAGTGAGCCTGTATGGCTAGAGTGTTGTTTAACACTATTTTTCTGAGGTTGCGATATTCTAGGGTTCTATGTGATCCTTCATAAAAGTTGATTTTCAGACAAAATATATAAAATGATTTTTCTGCATCTGTATGAACTTGCCTGTATATATACATATTACTCATATACTGTTGACTGTATGCATTATCACTTAGTGTGTATGTATATATATTATAGTAATTCACTCAGTGAGGTCTGACTCCCCTCCGTTGACTATTTTTCAGGAGAGTCAACTTCCTCAGACCTCAGTAGCAGGTCGATACGCCGGATTTCTTCCGTCCCGGCTTCTTTATGTAAATTGTATACTTGAGTCTTATTTATTTTATCTAGACACTGCAGTAGTTGTGATTTTCAGTAGTTGTGAAATAAAGTATTTGTTTTAAAGAGATGTATTATAGTAAAACTGGATTTGTATAAAGATTATACATTTATGAGATTATATATGCGATGTGATGAGTTTTGAATTGAATCCAGTTGATATGGATGATATTGTAATATTTATGATTTTTATTTTCCGCTACATATTATATTTTTATGGTTATTATTGCATATTTATTTTATTTTTAGGCTTGCTACGGGTTCCGGATTCGAAAGAATTCCCGTTCCCTAGCGCCGGTCATGGCCCCTGTTTTGGGTCGTGACATACATGATGAGAGATCATGTACTGGATTGACCCACTATGAGATGCTACATAGATTATTGTCATAAGTATTTCTTATCACAGTAATTTTATTTCAATCCTTTGACCTTAAAATCATCATGGATTTCTACATAGATATTTTATGTTTTGACACATTCTAACATTGTCTTTAACCGTATGATTAAAAGGATGTTGTTGGATATAAAATTAGTTATGTGAGGAATGTGAGTGATTTAGAAGGAATTTATCCCTCATTAATATGAGAAAGATATCTAAAGGCCCCTTGATGAGATAGACTGAAGGAAAATGCATGGCCATGCTGAAATGAATTGATAAAGAGTTATCATTTTCAGTCTACTTGGAATCAAGTCATAATATTGAACTATATAAGGATGACATTCTATGCCTTATGTTCAATTAAGATATCATGTGATAAAGGGACAATAAAATTCACTGTAATTAGGTTATGTCAGATTATTGACTTCATATGATTTGGGTAGTCATAATGTCTTGCTAAAGGCCACTTATGACTTGTAGGCCTAAATAGAGATTTAGGCCCACTGCCAATGTTATGTGAACCTACAGGGTCACACACTTAGAACAAGCCCAAAACGGATATGGGTTTAATAAGCCCAAAATAAACTCTGTGGAAATAAATAATTAAAGTGTTTTATTTATTTATTTATTTGTTTGTTTATTTAAGATAAATGTTATTTTAAATAAATAAATAAGATATTATTTTTGATTTGTTTTTAAACAAAATCAGAATATAATAAATGGAAAATTACCAAAAGGTCATTGATAAGTGAAACCCTAATTTGGAGTCTATAAATATGTTATATTCTCTAGGGTTTCACACACTTGTTTTTCCTGCCTCCAAATTCGTCTTCTTTCCTCTTAGAAAACAAAGACAGAGTTTTTCCTTTTGTTATTGATTTGTGAGACAGTCAAGGAGGTTGCTAGCACACACACTCAAATTCGTTTTGTGAAGGGTTGTTCGTGTGGATACCTATAGAGGACGCATCTTTTTGGAGACGTTTTGATCCAAATAACCAAGCTAAAAAAAAAAAAAAGCTCGAGGTAAGGTGTCACCTGTGTGAACCTCCTCTCATCCTTCCAGAGAATCTTGCCTCTTCTACGTTTTGGTAAGATTTTAAAACCCTAGATTTAATCAAGTAGTCGAATTACATGGATCCAGGCTTGGGAACGTGATAAAATTTTAATTTTTTCGCTGCGTTTGTATCACGAATCCCAACAGTTGGTTGTGATCTCTCTGCATATATGCATAACTAGACTCAAGATCAAGAGGTGGATTCTTTCGTCATAGTACTTCACTCTAAGCATTATTAAATTCCAAATCCAGCCCGGCTAGGAAAATATGTGTTCGAAGCTGGGTAATATGCTTGTGGAGTGACACTTTTCCATTAACATCCTACCCATAAGCACAAGTCTGGGCATCAATTTCTCGAAATATTCCTACAAGCTCATTATAATATGCAGGTAATGGCCTACCATTCTGATGTGTAGTGAATGATTTTCGATTTAATTTGAACAATTGAGTTTCATTGGATCCATCATATAAAGTTTTTGAGACAACAACCCATATCTCTTTTGTTGTTGGAAGACAAATGAATCTCTGCATTAATATTGGACTCATGGAATCAATCAGTTAACTTTTGACTCGGTTATTATCAATAAACCAAGTCTCTAAAGTTTTATCTTCTGTTGGTGGTTTTGACGTTGTGCCAGTAAGAAAGCTAGATTTATTTTATGCTCCAATTCGCATCTCCATGAGTTGTGACTATAGAGAATAGTTTGTATCATTAAAAATAATTCTTGTAGGAAACGAAAAATTATCTTGAAGAGTTTGAATAAAATTGGGTGTTCTATGAGATACGATGAATGTGTTTTCAGTGGTTATGGTTTCAAAGATTCAAGAAAATCAAAAGATAAGAGAAGGAAAAATATGATTTCAAGGATTCAATACAAAAAAAAAATTGATTTTAATGGATATGCTCTGATATCATAAAAAAAAGAAAACAAGAGAAAATTTAAGGGCAATATGTTTTTTTTTTTATCTTCATAAAAGAGAGGTTACAACCCTTATATATACTCATAAGAAACCTATTCACATCCTAATCAAGAATAAAATAACATTCTAAATAAAATAAAAACTTTATTTCTAATTGTATATAAATATTTATTTCATAATATATACAATCAAAATATTTACCTTCCTCAACAGTTTGGACATAATCTTCCTCTTCCTAGGAAGCTAAGCTACTATTGTCTTCGTCTTTTGTCTAGAGTGATTGAAACCTGAAAGGAGAGAAATTTATTCAAGTCCCCATTAAGCAATTCATCCCTCTTTGTATTCCTTACAGTTAGCAAAAGAAAATGTTTTTAATGCGACCTTTTTCCATTAAAACGGATAAAAATGTTTTATTTTATACTTAATCAATACAATTATTAATATATATACATATTTTGAATTTAATTATTAATGTAATATACTCGAATTATGCAAAAATAATATAATATACCCAAAGTAGGCTCATATTTTGCTAACCAAAGACATCAATTGTATAAATTAACATATAACAAAATTGCTTGAATTCAAATCATCCTACCATCCTGCAAAGTCATCCGAGTCATATCACAAAATTATAAGTTTTTCTTTAGTAAATTGTGGGAGATTTTTGTATATTCTGGATATATTACTCTTAATTACTAGATTTATAATATACATTTCAAGTATTTTGCACTCATTCAATAAAAGTAAAATAGTATCTTTATGTTGCAAATCTAACCATTGAATATAATGCATCTGGAACATATAAAAATGTTCCCTCAATTATTTTGTTCAAATAAACAAAATAATTTTGTAGTGCAGTTGATTAGCAACCATGAGGAACTGGGGTTGGGCAGGGGAACAAAAAGGGACGGACAAAGCGCCATGGTAGATTATCTATGATGACGAGTTTCGTCATTCTTGTCTTCATGTTACACCTGATGAAAACATGCTTCGACGTCCAAATATAAGCTATGCCCTCATTAATTTCCTTGAAAGCTACGATACGTAGGGATGGTGACTCCTCGACAAGTCTTGAGATTTTAGTAGCGAAAGAAATCTTGTTTAAGAAATACCATTTGCTGCTTTCATAGTCGTCAAGCTCCCATACTTGTAGAGACCGATGATAAGTACTCCTGCTGGTTTTCATGAATTTATAGAAACGAATTTTTCCTTGATTTCCTCCAGTGCCTGTTATGATCCCCTCCTCCACGCATTTCATTGGACCTATCAATGGTGCCCACTTCATTAGGTTTGTTGTATGGATCACATAAATGAAGTTTTGCATAAGATAACCCATAAAGCATTCCATTGGTAGCAACCATCTCGCCAGTGTCTGGCCATGACTGGCAAAATTCACTCCAATTTCCACTCTCCGAACAAAAACATGATAATGTTTTTTTTTTGAACTACTACTACTTTAAATCGTGGATAAGGATAGTTAAGACAGATGAAGCCGACGTTTTTTTTGGTGCATTGGTGGTGGTGGGAGTGCAACTCATTGCTTGGTAAGTGGATTACCAATATAGAATAAATTTGTTGAGCAGCACAAGATCAAGCCATTGCAAGAACGTAGTGTATAGATTTTTTCAATAGCTTCTTTTGGTAGGAAACTGAACGAAAGCTTGAGGATTTTTCAAGGTGCAGAAGTCTTGGTGCCAAAATCAGCTACTCTAATATCGTGAAGGTTGGATATATGGTCATAAATTACTACACATAGTTACTAGTAACTCTCATCCCCCAAGTACCATGATTTGGTACTTGAGTATCAAAATGTGGTATTTTTGAGTTTTGGATTTATTTGGTACTTGATCTGAATTTCTAAAAATAGAGTACCAATTTTTTTGAAAGAAAAAACTATTAATAAATAATAGAGGCTGAAAAAAATAAGCCAATAAAAAAGAACATTTCTCATTCCTAACTAATAACAATTCCTCAAATATTAAAAAACACAAAAACCATCAAATGTAAGAGAGAACAAGATGCCAAGGAAGAATAAATTAAAGAAATTAAGTTATCTCTAAGTGATTTGATAAAATTACTAATTTATGAACTTCTTATGGGTTTTCAACTATATTTTGTATTACTAATATGCATTAACAACATCAAAGTTTAATATTAAATTATAAACTATATTTGATCATTGCATATATAGGTGTGATATTTTTCTTTTTAGTTTTTGTTGTAATTATTCTAAATAAAAAAAACTCATTATTATTTATTAAATGATTCAAAAATATAAGTTTGACGAACCACGTCTCAGAAAAACGAACCGGTTAAGTTTACCTCTAGAGTTTTGTATATATTGACATTGAAATTTCAAGTACTAGTACTTGTACCATAAACTGAAATATACCGTATACTAGGTAACTATGTTACTATAGCACTCCGGCAGATGGGTTTGCGAAGCATGTATTGCTGAGTAAAATTTTGACAGGAAATTAAAGAAAGCCAACGCTTGGAGACTGATTTGCAACGGCAGACAGAATCGAAAGGCATTCTGACAAGAATTTCAAGCAACAGGTCATCTACACTATCATTGAAATTAGAAGGTTTGGTGGATCTTGATTCATTCTTTTTGTCATGGGGATGAGTTGTAGAAGCACCGCCGTCAATGCGCAAGCTATCCATGGCTTGTAACTTGATATATGACAGAGGATTTTGATCAAAGCTAGTGCCTGTTCCCATTTATATAGTGTTTGCGGGGCTATTTACCAATTTATGGTAAATAATAAATATATTTCTCATTTTATGGTGCTTTTAATTTTTTTTATGGTGAATTCTGAAACAATTTCCTAATTCATGGTATTTTTAGAAGAGGTAAAAAAGAGAATTTTTTTTTTGTACATGCCAGTAGCCATACCGCCACTAGCAGTGGTTTAATGTCCATAGTGCTAGGTCAAATTTTCTTTTTTTTCTTTTTTTGGCTGGCCATGCATGAACAAGGCTAACAACAAACTTGGTGAATGGCCTGTGTTTGTGAGGACCACGTTGAAACTAATTTGGGACTCAGGACTTGCCTTGCACACAACTTCACTTCCCTATGATACATTACTTCACCTACACAACTTCATCTAACATTAACTAGTTTATGGGCTCTTACAATGGTGTAAACATTTGTATCTATACAAATAAAATTATAGCTCTTGAATTTATTTTTATTTAATTATAACCAATGATCATTTTTGTGTACCAATATCTATAAAATATATTAATGGTTATAATTAAATTAGTAATAATGTAATGGTTCTAATTGCATTTCTATAGATATACATGTTTATATTGTAGAATGACTCATGTTTATGATTTTTAATAATAGGGATAAGGTGCAAATTGCAACCTTAACTTTACCTCAAAGTTTACATTTGACCTCAATTTATATATATATATTTTTCATTTTGGACCTTAATCTTTGAAAATTTAAATACATTGGACTCTTATTCAAAAAATTGTTACAATTAAGTCAAAAAATGAAAATAAAGTTTAACTTTAATGTTGATTAATAAAAATTAGTTTGCATAACAACAATGAAAATTGATGAAATTGGTTTCAAAATATAAATTTATGATAACTAATTAAAGGAGGACAAGCCCACACATTTAAATGCCCATTTAGATCAAAATTTTGATTTCCTCGAATATTTATGATACTTTATGCATATGAAGCTTCGCTACTTATTGCTACAAACTCTCCATGATCATTTTTATCAAGAGAAAAACAGCTATTGATGAGTCTTTGGTTTTACTTCTTCAAAGAGTGTCTGATTTTCAAGCAGTGACCTGGGGAATTCATAAAAAATCTGACTTTATGGAAGATTTGGGTGTTGGGTTTGTCTTTGAAGTTCAAGTACAAGATAATCAAAACAAATAGATAGTTCTTGGGATGTGTATAATCATTTGTGAGAAGAGATTGATATAAAGGATAACAAAGATGTCCATCAATTTTTCTTTGCCCATTTTTTAGGGTTTTTGTATTTTGCAAAGAATAAACAAAGGAGAAGGAGAAAGATCGAAGGTTGGAAAAAGGAAGGAGATAAATTAAATCTTTGTTGGGACTACGTGCACCTAACAAACACAAGTATTAGATGATCGTTAAGATACCATTAACAAAGGGGCTTCAATGACAAAAAAAAAAAAAAAAAAAAGATTTCCAGTTTATATGATCCTAAAACTAGTTGAGGGGCTAATGTGAGCCTCATAGTAAACATTAAGGGCAAAAATGTATCTTTACCCATTTTATTATTTTTAATTACTTGTCCAATTAAAATTGGTATTTTTAGACTAACATACAATATTTTTTTTTGTATTATCATGAAAATGAGAACAAAATTATAATTTTAAATTTTGTTTTCCACATTACTAGTAGCGAAGTGTATCACATCCTTTTATTTTTTCTTTTTCAAAAACATCAGTTGTTGAAAAAAATCCTTCCTAAACTTAGTTTAGGAAAACATGCAAAATCCAAAACCAAAGAAACTGTTGACCATTTGCATGATTAAACTCCTAATTTTGGACTTAGATAAATAATTTTTATACTAATAATTTCAATTAAGTGTGTAGGGAATTATATACCAAATATATACACTTTTGGGTCAATAGTGACTTTTCGAGCTGATTGAACCTCTGAGATTGAAGAAGGCTTTTGACTTATTTAGAGCTCTTAAATGAGAAAATAAGCTTCTTCACTTTTGAAGTATACATCTTAAGCTTTCTAAATTGTATTTGGTCATCAAAATCCAAGTTCATTTGGGTATGCAAATCTTCAGTCGAAGTCAGCATATGCAGCTCGCATTTCAGTTTGCACAGCTCTTGGTATTTCAGCAATATTTTGAGCTACAGATGTCGAAATGAGGTGATTCAAAGTTGTAGACAATTATCTACAACTTTTATGAATAATTTTTTGACTGAATCGATCTTCTTAAGCCCTTTTCACGAGCATCTTTCGAAGTGGTCACAAGTTATCCTTCAATGCAGCCTTTAAAGCACATTTTTGCCAAAAATTGGTAGCAACCCTCATGAGCTGCTCGTGAGTGTACCCCTGACAGCATTCCAATAGGAATTTTTGAAGGCAACAGCTATAATTTCACCCCTCACGAGCACTGTTCACTCGTGAGGCGCTCGTGAGTAGCCCTTGAGTTGCCATAAGTTCAAAAATTGATTCAAAATCAATTCTAAATGTTGGAAACATGATTGATACATCCAAAAACTACTTTTTTAAGTGTTTTTATATATAAACACAACTTAGAATTCAATTGAAAGGTTAAGAAAACTTGTTTATCATTCATCATTTTCTTAAATATTCAATTGAGCTCTAAAACTTTCTTTTAAACAATTCTTTATGTGTAACTCTTGTGAGAGTTGGTGAGTGATTAGAATAGACATTCTTATTCTTCTATTTTATGGGCTTAGAAAATAGGAAGTGAGATTCTATTCTAAAGGAATTGGTTTAAGTGTTTAGCCATTAAAACACTTGGGAATTGATTTTAGTGTGAGACTTGAAAACACTTGTAATTTAGTTTTTGAGTGAGCCTTGAAAACTCAAGATTGTAAGGTTATAAGAGTGAGCCATAAAACTCTTGTGTATTCTCATTCTTCTTAATAAGATTGTGAGTGATTAAAAAATCCTAACTTGGGAATAAGTTAGGTGGAGATGTAGGATTATTTGAGAATCTGAACTCCTTAAATATTTGTGTTCATCATTCTTCCTTCTCTACTCTTACATTCTTCCTTCTCTACTCTTAATCACTTCTTGTAAATAATTCCTTTAATTTTTTATTTTTAATTGATAGTCCTATTCATCCCCCCTCTAGGACTCTTTTAATTGGTATCAAAGCTTGAATTCTAGGTACTTCATTGCTAGAATACAAGATCATGGGGAGTGAATCTCAAAACTTCTCTTCTCTTAGACCATTCTTTGATGGTAGTGACTATCCACATTGGAAATTCAAAATGGAATTATATCTTGATTGTGATTCCATCAAAATTTGGGATATTGTCCTAAGAGGTTGGGAACCACCTACAACCATCATTGATGGTGTGATAACTATTCTTACAAGAAGCCAATGGAGTGTTGATCAAAAGGAAGAAAATCACAAAAATAAAAAGGCTATGATTACTCTAGTCTCCTCCATGACAAGAGAAGAAGGAGGCAAGCTTCAACATTGCATTTCGACTAAAGAAATGTGGGAGACCTTAGAGAATCACTATAAAGGAAACATTTAAGTAAGAAGCAAAAAGGTTCAACTTCATATGTATGAATATGAACTCTTCAAAATGAAGCCTTAAGAATCAATCACGGAGATGAAAAATCATCTCAATGCTCTCCTCATAACCCTCAAGAGACTTGGAAAACATTTCTCTAAGGAAGAGATAAACAACAAGATTCTAAAAATTCTAACTAAGAAGAATTAGGAATCTCGTGTTACCTCAATTGAGGAAGCTCAAGACCTCTCTACTCTATCAACCGATGTGCTCATTTCTCTAAGCTCACCATCAAGCAAAGAGGTGAAGAATAAAAAGAGAAAGAAGAAAAGAAAAAGAGCATTGCTCTAAAAGCTCTTCAAAAAGATAGTGAAGAGGAAAGCATCAAAGATTCTAGTGATGAAGATGGTGACATTACCATGCTCACTTGGAACTTCAAAAAGTTCTTAAGAAAGAAAAATTTCTCAAGAACAAGGGACTTCAACAAGAAGTTCGAAGAAGATGGAAGGAAGAAAACAAAAGAGGTTACTTGCTATGAATGCAAGAAACCGGCACACATTATAAATGAATGTCCCAAACTCAAATTCAAGAACAAGGGAGCAAAAGATAAGAAGAAGGCATTCAAAGCTACTTGGGATGATTCCTCCGAATCCGAAGAGGAAGAGGAACAACAAGAAGTTGCCAATCTTTGCTTCATGGCCATTGAAAACAAAAATAAGGTACCATCCACTTCTTACTCTTTCTTTGATGATTGTGATAAATATTATGATGATGAGATCTTTATTGTGAGCAAATTACTTGTTAAAAGCAAATTACTTGTTAAATGCAAAAGTTTATTATCTAAGAAGAAATAATATAAACATGAGTTAGCTAGCTTAAATAAGGAATTTGAATGTTTAAAGATTGATTTTTCTAAACTTGTTGTATCAAATGAAAAACTTGTTAGTGATGCTAAATCTTTTAATTCTTTAGAAGACCAACTTAAGAAAGCAAATGATGAAAATCATAAGCTTTCTAAGGAAGTCTTAGAATTAAAAAATTCCATTGCTAAATTTAAGAGAGGAAAAGAAACTTTAGATAATTTTCTTGACTCTCAAAAATTTCATGGAGATACCCATGGAATTGGATACAAAAATGGAATGTCTTCATCATCCTCATCACATATTACTTTTGTTAAAGCTTCACATGATTCTACTCCTTCAACCTCAAATGAGATTCAAGCTAAAAAATCTCATGTGTTAAATAGCAAGGCAAAATCTCATAAGATTAACCCTTCATTAACACAAAGGGGTAAGCCTCAAACTAGAGCACCTCAACCGAAGCATGCTTATATGTACACTATGCATAATTATAATAAGTATGTTGCACAACACAATGCACATAAACATATTGCACAAACTTATCAAAATGCTCATCACCATTGCCAATGTATGTCTCACTCAATGTCATAAAATAATAAGAGATACACACAACACCAAAGGTATGTTGCACACACTAGGAAAGCATTTCATTTTAGGAGAAATAAATTTAAAAATGTTGTATGTTCATATTGCATGATCAAAGGACATACCAATAATGTGTGCTTCTATAGAAAACTGCACATGAATTTGCTTCCTTTGGATTATCTTGAAACTAACCAACCTAGACCAAGAAAGGTTTGGGTTTAAAAGAACATTTAAAATATTTTATGTAGGTGTGCTTGAAATCCACAAGAACAAAAAGCAAGTGGTATCTCGATAGTGGATGTTCAAGGCACATAATGGGAGACAAGGAGCAATTCAACAAACTTGATGCTAAGGATGAAGGACATGTTACTTTCGGTGATAATGCAAAAGGAAAAATTATTGGCATTGGAGAAATAGGTAATCCTAAATCCTTATATATACATCATGTGTTGTTTGTTGATGGTCTTAAACATAATTTGCTAAGTATAAGTCAATTATGTGATATGGGAAATAAGGTGACTTTCTATCCTAAAAATTGCTTTGTTAGTAGTCTTGATAAAGATAAAGTAATTTTTAGTGGTGAAAGAGTAGATAATGTTTATGTTATTGATTTGAATAAAATTGATAACAAAGATATAAAATGCTTAATGTCAATTTCCCATGACATATATACATGGCATAGAAGGTTAAGACATGTAAATTTTGAGCTTTTGAATGATCTTTGTAAACATGAACTTGTGATTGGTTTACCTAAGCTTCAATTCACTAAGGATAAACCTTGTGATGCTTGTCAAAAGGGAAAATAATATAAGTCTTCATTGAAGCTAAAAAATGTAGTGTCCACTTCTAGACCACTTGAACTTATACATATGGATTTATTTGGATCAACTAGAGTTGTTAGTCTTGTTGGAATGCACTATGCTTATGTATTGGTTGATGATTACTCTAGATACACTTGGGTGTGTTTTCTTGCTCACAAGAATGATGCATTTAATGCTTTTGAAAATTTTTCAAAAAGAGTTCAAAAAGAGAAAGGATTTTGTGTTTCATCCATTAGAAGTGATCATGGAACTAAATTTGAAAATGAATTTTTCAAAAACTATTGTAATGAAAATGGTATTTCTCATACATTTTCATCTCCTAGAACTCCTCAACAAAATGGGGTAGTTGAAAGGAAAAATAGAACTCTTGTGGAAATGGCTAGAACAATGCTTTATGAGTATAATTTGCCTCTATACTTTTGGGCGGAAGCCGTTAACACATCTTGTTATATTTCAAACCAAGTTTTCAAAAGACCAATTTTAAATAAAACATCTTATGAGCTATGTAACAATAGAAACCCTAAAATCTCATATCTAAGAGTATTTGGATGCAAGTGCTTTATATTGAACACCAAGGATAATCTTAGGAAATTTGATTCCAAAGCCAATGAAGGAATTTTCCTAGGCTATTCCATCTCTAGCAAAGCATATAGAGTCTTTAATAAGAGAACTCTAGTAGTTGAAGAGTCAATGCATGTGGTATTTGATGAGTCAAACTCACTTGGTCCTAGAAAGGATGTTTGTAGTGTTGATGATCTTATAGGTGAAAATGAGATTGTGGAAACACAAGAAGAAAATGCTAGTAAGCATTTGGAACTTGAAGATCCAAGCAAGAAAGAAAATGAGAAAATACCTCAACCTACCTTGAAGGATGAACTTCCAAAGGATTGGCAATTTAAGAAAGCTCACCCTCAAAACCTCATTATAGGTGACACTACAAAAGAGGTAACTACTAGATCTAAACTCAAGTCTATTATTAATTTAGCTTTCATTTCTCAAATTGAACCCAAAAATATTGATGATGCGTTGAATGATGAATTTTGGGTCCTTGCTATGCAAGAAGAGTTAAATCAATTTGAGAGAAACAAGGTTTGGACCTTGGTTCCTAGACCTAAACATCATCCTATTATTGGCACCAAATGGGTGTTTAGAAATAAGATGAATGAATAAGGTGTCATAACTAGGAACAAAGCTAGACTAGTAGCTAAAGGTTATAATCAAGAGGAAGGAATTGATTATGATGAAATCTTTGCCCCTGTTGCAAGGTTAGAAGCTATTAGGAAGTTACTTGCATTTGCATCATACATGGATTTTAAACTTTATCAAATGGATGTTAAAAGTGCATTTTTAAATGGTTTTATTGAAGATGAGGTATATGTTGAACAACCTCCGGGTTTTGAAAATTTTGACTCTCCAAATCATATTTTTAAATTATCAAAAGCATTGTATGGATTGCAACAAGCTCTAAGAGCTTGGTATGAAAGATTGAGTAACTTTTTACTAGAGAAAGGTTTCTCTAAAGGAAAGGTTGACACAACTCTTTTCATAAAGAAATCCAAGCATGATTTATTAATTATTCAAATTTATGTTGATGATATTATTTTCTATGCTACTAACCATTGCTTGTGTGAGGAATTTTCTAAGCTAATGCAAGGAGAGTTTAAGATGAGTATGATAGGAGAACTAAAGTTCTTTCTTGGACTTCAAATCAAGCAATGCAAAGATGGGATTTTCATCAATCAAACCAAATATACAAGGGACATTCTCAAGAAGTTTAGAATGGATGGAGCTAAATCAAGCAAAACTCCAATGAGTACCACAACCAAACTCAACAAGGATGAGAATGGCAAACCGATTGATGAAAAGTGATTTAGAGGTATGATTGGATCCCTTCTTTATTTAACCACTAATAGACCCGATATTATGTTTGCTACTTGCTTATGTGCTAGATTTCAATCAAGTCCTAGAGAGTCTCATTTGAATGCTATCAAAACGATTTTTAAATATCTTTATGGTACATTACATTTAGGACTTTGGTATCCTAGGAGTTCTTCCTTTGACTTGATTAGTTATTCTGATGCTGATTTTGCCGGTAGCCTACTAGATAGAAAAAGCACTTTCGGAACTTATCAAATTTTAGGAAATTGCTTAGTTTCTTGGTTCAGTAAGAAACAAGTTTATGTTACCTTGTCCACCGCTAAAGCAGAATATATGGTGGCTAGTTGTTGTTGCACCCAAGTTCTATGGCAAAAACAATAACTTTTGGACTATGACATTGATATTAATCACATTCCAATTAACTGTGATAATACAAGTGCTATAAACCTTAGTAAGAATCCCATTCAGCATTCTAGAACTAAGCATATTGATATTAGACATCATTTCTTGCTTGATCATGTGTAAAATAGTGATATTTTTCTTGATTTTGTTGATACCAATCATCAATTAGTAGACATCTTTACCAAGCCTCTTTGTGAGGAAAAATTTAATTTTATTAAGCATGAACTTGGTATGATTGATGGCTCAAGCTTGTCTTGATCACTTGCTAAATTGATGAATTGATGTTTGGATTCTTATGTGATCATGTTCTTTAGAAAATTTTTTTTGGCATCATGTATATATTTTGTTTTAAAAGTATTTTCTTTAGCAAATTTACTTCATAGACATGATATATTGTATTTCCCATTTGCATGATCTTTGTACTAATTTTATTTGATTTGGATCTATATGGATTCATTCAATTTTTTTAAAAGCCCTCCTATTTTGCAAATTAATAATTAATTATTGAGCTAAATTCAATTAATTAATTATTTTAATTTTGCATAAATATTCCTCCTCAACAATTTTTTTTATTGTTATGCTAGTTTCTATTTGGTTTATCTTCAGTATACTTTTCGTATCTAATGCTAGTTTCTGTTTGGTTTATTTTCAGTATACTTTTTGTATCTAAGTTATGAGCTGTTATGTGTGTTTTTATGACTATTTTTTGTCAGTTTATGCTCAGTTTATTTTCTGGATATTTTCAGGATATAAACCATGAGCTGTTAGTCTATCTTTTAATTCATTTTATGATAGTTTCTATTCAGTTTTGTTTTCTGGATATTTTTTGGATATAAGTTATGAGCTATTTGTTTATTTTATAATTATTTTATGACACTTTACATTCAGTTTATTTTCTGGATATAAGACATGGGCTGCTAGTTTTATGACTTGTCTACAATTGGTATTTTAATATCATTGTAGCTCTCTCCTTTTAATGCAATTTTATTTGCATTTTGACAAGGGGGGAGAAATTTTTTTATTTTGTTTAATTTTTGTGTTTTCTTAGAAATTGTCTTTATCTTTGATAATGCATGGTTATTTTTAATATTTGATCTATCTTTGCATTTTGATAAAGGAGGAAAAATAATTGAGTTTGCATGCGTACCTAGTTAATTTCTTTTAAGGGAAATTTTTTTAAAAGATGTGTTTATGCAAGTGACATAACTTTGTGATAGTGTGTCCTTAATATCAATTTTTTAGATCCATTGAAATAGGGGGAGAAAATTATTTGAATTTATTTCACATAATTCTTTTCCTCATGCATAATAATAATGTAAGTATGGCTAGTTTTGTCTTTGTGATAAAAAGTCTTGTTTTGCTTACTTTGTTTATATATGACATGAATTTTTTTTCATGACTATTGATTATGCTTATTCATGTATAAATTCTTCTTGGGAATGGTTGTTATCTGTTAGAATGACATGAATCTCATAAAGATTTTGAATATCTTTGTTTGCATTGTTTTGGTTCTTGGTCTTTTATTCCCTTTAGTATTTTTGGCTCCCTTAGGTCTATTTCCCCTTATATCTCTCTCTTTTCTTTTTATCTTTGACAAAGGGGGAGAAGAATCTATGTGCTTAGGGGATAAATAATTGTGTTTAAGATATGCTAAATACCACATGATTATGTATGATTGAATAGCTAAACTCTACATGATCATGTGATGTTTGAATATAACATACATACAATTTTGTGATATATTATGTTTGAAATTATTTCCTTCATTTTGTCTAACATTTTTTAATCATGTTATTATCATTGGTTATGTTAGGTCATGTTGTTTGATAACTTGTTATGTTGTCTTTATTTTTGACAAGAAGGATAATAAAATTTATTTATATTTCTTGTCATGTCCAATAAGGAGGAGAAATAAAGAAATATATTTTTGTTAAAGGTACATATTTGTTAAACCCTTATACATGCTATAATAATTCATTTATTTATATGCTATGATACATGATAAATATTAAATTTATGCACATGTTAAGGGGGAGCAAAATATTTTCTTTTTTGCATCTATTTAATTTGAAAGGGGGAGCTATTTTTATTTAATATGCTTCTACATATTATTTATTTTTTTACACACACAAATATTATTTATCATCTTTTCAAATTGGTTGTCAAAGCCAAAAGGGGGGAGATTATTGACCATTTGCATGATCAAACTCCTAATTTTGGACTTTGACAAACAATTTTTATACTAATAATTTCAATTAAGTGTGTAGGGAATTATATACCAAATATATACCAAACATATACACTTTTGGGTGAATAGTGACTTTTCGGACTGATTGAACCTTTGAGATTGAAGAAGGCTTTTGACTTATTTAGAGCTCTTAAATGAGAAAATAAGCTTCTTCACTTTCTAAGTAGACATCTTAAGCTTTCCAAATTGTGCTTGCTCATCAAAATCCAAGTTCATTTGGGTATGTAAATCTTCAGTCAAAGTCAGCATATGCAGCTTGCATTTTAGTTTGCATAGCTCTTGGTATTTTAGCAATATGTTGAGCTAAAGATGTCTAAATGAGATGATTAAAAGTTTTATGGAAATATAAGACAATTATATACAACTTTTATGAAGAATGTTTTGACTGAATCGATCATCTTCAGTCCCGTTCATGAGCATCTTTCAAAGTGGTCACAAGCTATCCTTTAATGCAGCCTTTGAAGCACATTTTTGCCAAAAATTGGCAGTAACCCTCATGAGCGCCCCTTACAAGCTGGTGGCTCATGACCTGCTCATGAGTGTACCCCTGACAGCATTCCAACAGGAATTTTTGAAAGCAACGGCTATAATTTCACCCCTTACAAGCACTGTTCACTCGTGAGGCGCTCGTGAACAGCCCTTGAGTTGCCATAAGTTCAAAAATTGATTCAAAATCAATTCTAAACATTGGAAATATGATTGATACATCCAAAAACTAAATTTTGAGTGTTTTTCTATATAAATACAACTTAGAATTCAATTGAAAGGTTAAGAAAACTTGTTTATCATTCATCATTTTCTTAAACATTCAATTGAGCTCTAAAACTTTCTTTCAAACAATTCTTTGTGTATAACTCTTGTGAGAGTTGGTGAGTGATTATAATAGACATTATTATTCTTCTATTTTATGGGTTTATAAAATGGGAAGTGAGATTCTATTCTAAAGGAATTAGTTTAAGTGTTTAGCCATTAAAACACTTGGGAATTGGTTTTAGTGTGAGCCTTGAAAACACTTGTAATTTGGTTTTTGAGTGTGCATTGAAAACTCAAGATTTTAAGGTTGTAAGATTAAGCCATAAAACTCTTGTGTATTCTCAATCTTGTTAATAAGATTATGGGTGATTAAAAAATCCTAACTTAGGGATAAGTTAGGTGGAGATGTAGGATTATTTGAGAATCCGAACTCCTTAAATATTTGTGTTCATCATTCTTCCTTCTCTACTCTTACTCACTTCTTGTAAATAATTCCTTTAATTTCCAATTTTTAATTGATAGTCCTATTCACCCCCCCCCCCTCTAGGACTCTTTCAAAAACTAAAAAATAAAGACAATTAATTCTTGCCATCATGGCAAGTGATTTTGTCTTATCTTTCTAATAAGTTTATTTTTTTTGGTTTCTTTCACTTTTCTGGAATTCTTTTTAGTATCCTTGTTTCCTTTTTTCCTTTTCAGTTTCTTATATCTTTTCCTTCTTTTTAGTTTCTCATATATTTTCCTTAGTTCGAAGATGGCCCATGTCAACCATGCTTCAAGCAAAAGTATAGAGAATAGGTGCATATTTCTATCCATTGAAGATCATGATGAGGAGGGTCTCGTAGTGGGAGGTAATGACCTAGTGAATACTGAGCAAAGTTTTTAGATTATTTTTGTGGTTAAGTTTTTGACCAATAAACCTATAAACTTCAATGCTAAGAAAAATACTTTGGCATCTATTTGGTGGCCAATTAGTTAAGGATCTCGGTAACCAAATATACCTTTTCAATTCTTTCATTTGTTTGATATGTCTAGAATTCTAGATTTTGAGCCATGGTCATTTAAACAAAACCTGTTTGTTCTGTTGAAATATGATGGGGTGACTCCATTCCATCTATTGCAGGTTCATCACTCAGCATTTTGGATTGAAGTTTATAACCATTAAGTAGGGTTTCAGTAAAAAAAAGTCTTATAACATGTTTTTAATTATATTAGTTCCTTTATTTCATCAGACTTAGAAAATTTCTCAAACATTTGGCGATGGATTATTCGTGTTAGAATTAATATGGATATAAGGAATCCTCTTAAATATAAAATGAAAATGAAGCAGGTAGGTGGTGATTGGTTTTGGGCAGTTCAAGTTCGAACATTTTCTAACCTTTTATTTTATATGTGGTTTACTTAGTCACTCTGAGCAGTTTTATGCGGAGGTTTTTTAAGCCTCATTTGGTACAATGGAGAAACTCTATGGTAATTGGCTTTATGCATTTAACTGCTGCTTCTAGAATCATTTCGGTGAAAAATGGCTCCATTTAAGTGAGGACTGCTTGATGGAATCTAGTAGTCAAATAAAGTTAGATTTTGTTAAGTTTGTTGGTGTTGATAGTTTTGCAGCAATCCATGAAATAGTCAACCTTCCTTACTAACAGTCACCGATGTTCATGGTGGTAATCTTATGTGCTTTGATAAGGTAGGTTCTAGTGGAGATAAATGAGATAGGGCTAGTTTGAATTTAAATTTAGTGACACACATGAAAGGCATTATAATCTTTAATTATAAGCATAGACGCAAATCTAGAGATGCTTCTACAGATAAACACACCTTTAATAAATCCTCTTAGTTTTTTATAGGCCTGATAATATGTTTATAGACAAAGACTCTTCTATTAGACCAGAGGTAGGACTTGGTATCCAAGCTGGCGTAACATTATAAGTACTTTAGCCTGGAATTGTCGTGGGTTGGCCAACCCATGTGCAATTCGTATATTAAAGGATGTGGCCTTTATGACTCGGAATTACATTATTTTCTTATGTGAAACTTTGGCCAAAACTAATAAAGTGGATTGGGTTAGATCTCAGTTGGGCTTTGATGGGCTAAAGGTTATGGATTTTGCTGTTATAGATATTAAAGTGATGAGTTCTAATTGAAATTTTATTAATGTTAAGGTTTATGTTTTAGGTTTGGGATTTGGCATTTAATTGGATTTTATGGCATTTTAGATTATAACTATAGACGCAAATCCTAGTAAATTCTTCACTCTTTAACTACTTTTATTGACCTACCTTAATGGTATAGGAAATTTCAATGATCTCCTTCCTTTTTAAAGAAGTGTGGTGGAGCCCCATATCCTTTATAGTTAATTCACAGTTTCCAAGATACAGTAAATGCTTATGGCTTATCTGAAATCCAAATCATTGTTCATGATTTTACTTAGTAGCGTTCTAAAAGAACGAATAACTAGATTTAAGAAAGGCTCGATCGTGGGTTAGCAACAGAGTATTAGTTTTAAATATTTGATTCAACTATTGTTAAGGTTCTTAGTATCACCTCCTTTGACCATCTTTCGTTATTTTTGGATGTTAATCGCTTCTCTTATCATCAGTGTAGTAAACTATGTAGGTTTAAGAACTCTTGGATATTTACAATTGAATGTCATTCTATTGTGATTAAATGTTGGGATGACAATCAGGGTGCCCCTTTTCCAAATAAATTTTCTTTTTATGCTCTGGCTCTTTCTTAGTAGGGTTGTTCCTTCGCTCAGTATTTTTGTAGAGACCTAGATAAATGTGTTAAAAGAGTTCAATATCTTTGTTCTTGATTTGATGTTAACATTATAAATGAATTTTTCACTATTCAAAAGTAGTATAAGGATTTTCTTTAAAGGTAGGAGCATTGTTGGAGGCAGTGTACCATTAAGTTTTGGTTGAAAAATAGGGATAAAAATATTAGGTTTTTTGCATTTTTTTCTTCTGGGCTTAAATAGGGTAATTTGATTAATTCTCTAAAATAGCAAAATGGTTATTGGCAATATGATTCTTCTCGGGTTCATCAAGTGATTATAGAATATTTTAGCACCATCTTTAAATCTAATGTGTGTCTACATTGATGCTTCTATTTCTTCAGATTAAAATGATTTCCTTTTGGCTCTTATTTTTGCTCAGGAAGTTCGAGAGGCTACTTTCAGTATACACCCAAATAAGTCTTCAGGTCCGGATGATATTAACCTTTGCTTTTTTCAACAATTTTGGTTTGTGGTTAGTGCTGATGTTGTGTGGCTATATGATCACTTTATGGTTAATGGCTCTTTTCTGATGAGTCTAAATGAAACTTCAATTGTGCTTAAAGAAAAAGAAAATGGAAAGTATAACAAACCTAAGACCCATTACCTTCTATAATGTTGCTTATAAAATGATTACAAAGCTGGTGGCTTATCGGCTTAAGGCTATTCTCCATTTTATCATTTTAGAATTCCAAGGTTCTTTTATTAGTGGTAGATTAATTATTGATAATATAATGTTAGCTTTTGAAATTTCTCATTCCTTCAGATATTAATGAAGAGGTAAAACGGGGATAACTATTTTGAAGATTGACATTTCTAAATCTTATGATCATCTAGAATAGCTTTTTCTTTAGCACATATTGCTTAAAATGGGATTTCAATGGGTGGATAGAATTTTATTATGTATCTCTACGGTTGTTTACAACATCTGTCATAATAGATCTCCTATTGGTAAAATTGTGCCTCAACGTGGATTATGTCAAGGTGATCCATTATCACCTTATCTCTTCATAATCTGTGCAAAAGGGCTAAGTTCTATTTTGAGGCGAAAGGAATCTCAGAAAGTTGATCCACGAATGTTGTCTTGTGAGACATTCTCCATACATTATTTATGTTTTCTTTACTGATGATAACTATTTATTCTTTAAAGTTGTTGTTATAATGGTTCTAGAAAAGGAATTCAATGAAAGAGTTAGGATAATCTTAGCATTCCTAAGAAGTTTGGTGGACTTGGTTTTAAGAGATTACAAGAATTCAATTTGGCAATGATCTATAGACAAGCATGGAAGGAAACTTATTGATAATCCTTTTGCTTTAGTCTTATGAGTTTTCAAAGCTAGATATTTTCCCACATCTTCATTTATTCAGGCCAAGATTGGTAGTAATCCAAGTTTTATGTGGAGGAACTTAATGGTAAGTCAAAGTATTATTAAACAAAGAACTCAAATTCGGATTGGGGATGGTAGATCTACCAGAGTGTGGGGTGATACATGGTTGATGTCTGAGGATGATGGGCATATTTCCATGAACAGGCCTAACAATCTTCAAGATGTTATGGTTGGTAGCTTGTTTGTCTCAGGTCGCAGGTGTCGGGATAAGGATCTGTTGAAGGATATTTTTAATACTAGAGATTATCAACTTATTCTTCATAATTCTCTAAGTTCTAAAGTAGTTAAAGATAATTAGTTCTTATTGCTTACTTCTAACAACTATTTCTTAGTGAAGAGCTATTACAAAATGCTCGTTGGGACCTTCCAAGCTAATGCACACAATATTTGGCAAAGGATATAACATTTACAAGTTTTTGCTAAAATTTGGAATTTTATTTGGTGTTATGCTAGTGACCGTTTGCCTATAAGGGTTGCTTTGCAATACAAAATGGTGCCTATTGATGGTAGTTGCCTAATTTGTTACGCCTCTCTTAAAATTACTTATCATATTTTGTTTTCCTATCCTTTGGCTTATAAGTGTTGGCTTCTCTTTAATCTTTCTATCCCATGCAGTCCTCACTATTCTATCTTGGATATGTTAGATACTATTATTAAAAGTCTTTCCTTTAATGATGTTGCCTGCTTTGCAACTGTTTATTGTAGCTTATGGTTTAACAAGAATAACAAAGTTTGGAAAGGGAGGTCCAACTCAGTAGCTTCCATAATTAATTCAGCAAGGAAGAACCTTTTCTGTTGGCATACATTAAAGTCCTTCAGTATTAATACTGATATTTGTTATTCATTATAGGATGAAGGTGATCTTGTGTGATTTAGGTCCTCTAATGGTTTTGTTTCGAGACTTGGTTGTATTTTAAAAGATTGTAAAGGTCATTTCCTTTATGCTAAACTAGTTTCTTTTCCTTTTCTTCTCTCTCCTAATAAAGCGAAGGTGGTTGGAATCAAAGAAGCTCTTAGTTGGCTCAAAGCTCTTAGTTTGGATAATTGTATTATTAAATCAGATTGCCTATAAGTTATTTAGGCCATTTATAGTCCTTCTTTTATTCCCTATTGGGATTTGTTATTAATGATTGTATTGAGTTGTTAAAGCTTTTTAGTAATGTACAACTTAGATTTATTTATAGAACTGCTAATGTTGCAGCCTATGCTTGTGCTTAGGCTACTCTTTCTACAAATTGCTCTTAGGAATGGCTATCTCTTACTTATGTCTATTTTAGCTTAGGAGAGCTTATTTAATGAAGTTTTATGTTTCCTAAAAAAATAACGATGAAGATAACAAAACCAAACAATTATATATCATAATGAACAATGAATATATTAATGAACTGGCATTTGGCATGGATTATGTAAGATGACTTTCACCATTACTGTCTTTATGTTCAACCTTATAGCATGCTTTGACATCCAAAACAAACTATGTCTTTATTATGTTCCTTGAAAGCCATGATATGTAACTAGAACAATCCTTCCTCCCGAAGAATGTTTGAGATTGTAGCATTGAAACAAATTTTGTTTATAAAACACTATTTGCTACTTTCATCTTCGTCAAGCTCTTATACTTGTAGACACATGTTATTATGAGTAATGCAAGAAATTTCAATAAATTAATAAAAATAAATTTTGCCTTGATTTCCTTTAATATGATAGACACAACTCCAACAAGCTGATACCGAGAGAAATTTTGGGGACTATATCATTAATGGAAAGCTGGTGCTGGAGTTTAATTACACCAGGCACAATTATTATAGCCAAATATGTAAAGTGACATCCCATGGATCACACTAATACAAGCACTATCTATAAACTTAAACATATATGTCTTTAGGCAAATCAAAGAACCTTAATTAATTCTTCAGGTTTATTATATGGATCGTATATGAAAATTCAACATTCCATTATAAGCAACAATATTGGCATTATATTTTGGAAATAAAGATTAATCTGGACTAGAGTGACACTTATGAGTTTATTAGAATATTTTCATGTTCTTTAATCTTTTATGCTATGACTATAATCTATAGAATATATGAAGGATTAATTTGCAATAAACTTATTTTTATTATAAAAAATTCTTACACGAAGACTTACACACAAAACACTCATATAAGTGTTTAAGATCAAAACACTCTCCACTCATTATATTATCACATCACACACTTTTTAAATTCTT
The DNA here is from genome assembly GCA_947683625.1 of Mallotus nudiflorus. Taxonomy (NCBI): domain Eukaryota; kingdom Viridiplantae; phylum Streptophyta; class Magnoliopsida; order Malpighiales; family Euphorbiaceae; genus Mallotus; species Mallotus nudiflorus. The sequence goes on along the minus strand of CANTUR010000187.1, from coordinate 1,613,141 downwards.
ATGCACAATTCACTTTTTGCACTCTTACTAATTCTCACATCCTCATTTGACACACATAAAAAATAAGTGTGCACTTTATGTATACTAGTGTAAAGTCAGTGACTAAAAACTTTAGGAGACTTTTAGATTAGCGATAGGAATAAATTTTCAACCAAGCCTAGATAGTTCTTACATAGACAATTCTAGACATATTAAAATATTAGGTAAATGTTAATTTGAGAAAGAAAAAGAGAGGAGAGAGTATGTCGGTGGATTTATTCAATACTCCCCCTCAATGACTACTCTTCTTAAAATATGTTTGCTTATTATACTAAGTTGCTTTTTAAAATTTTCAAACTTTGCACCATTAAGCCCTTTAGTGAATATGTCTGCAACTTGGTCTTCAGTCTTCATATATTTCATCTTGATTTCTCCATATAGGAATTTTTCTCACATAAAATAATTATGTACCTCCACATGTTTAGTTTTTACGTGGAACATTGGATTCTTAGTCAAGTGTGTAGCTAATTGATTGTCACAGTGTAGTTGTACTGTGTGCTCAATAGGTTGATGGAGATCCTTCATTAATTACATCAACCATGTATATTCTTATGTTGCTGTAGTTAATGCTTGATACTCTAACTCGGTACTCGATAATGACATTGTTGGTTACCTTTTGCTGCACTAAGAGATAGGTCATTATCTAAGATTCAACACATAACCTGTAGTCAAGTGCCTTGTATCATGATCTCTAGTGTAATCAACATCACAGTATCTAATCATCTCACTTGCTCCATCCTTTTTGTATAATATACCATAGTCAATGGTTCCTTTGATATATCATAAAATTCTTCACACAACTTCTAAATGAGGCTTCTTTGGATTCTGCATAAATCGACTTTGTAAACTCACTGTATATGCTATATTCGGCCTCATAAGAATATGATAGATTAGGCTACCCACTAGTTGTCGATACATGGTAGACTCCTTCAAATCCTTTCCTTTAGCAGAGCATAGTGTAGACACCTAATTTCAGGATGATGAGTTATGGATGTGATAGAGGACTCCAATGATGAAAATGTCATGAATAGGTCTTCAATATTTGAACTTTGAAACTTCAAGGGTCTAATCGCATTTTTTTCGAAGAAAGTATTTTAAGGTTTTCATGGACTAAATTGCAATGCTTTTTAGCGATATAGTTGCAAAATTTATATTCTTTCAAGGACCTTTATGTAATTAAAAGTTAAAAAAAATGTGATTACAATTATGCTAATTCCGATCGGAATTATGTAACTCGATTGGAATTATATAATTCCGGTTGGAATTAGACTCCTTTCGCAAATTCTTGAATTTTCAGGATAAATCTCAAATTTTCTAGATCAATTGAGTCCTAATTGGTTTGAAATTCTCCTAAAATTATTTTGATAATATTTTTAAGGAAATAGAAGGAATCAATTTATAATTGGGGTTTCAAGATGTATCCCTATATAAGGAGGGTTTTGGCTCGGAAAAAAGAAAAAAAGGAAGAAGAGAGGAAAGGAAAAAGGAAAAAAGAAAAAAGGAACAAAGAAAAAAAAGAGAGAAAAAATGAGAGAAAATAGAGAAAAGAGAGAGAGAAAAAAAAAAGAAAAATTATTCTTTACAAATTTATTTTTGCCTTATTTATTAAAAGATCTTTGAAGAATTTTTGAAGAATAATATTTGAAGTCCTATTAAGAGCGGTGATTTTACAAATCTGAGGAGCATCCTATCACTCATAAGCATCATCTTCTTCTTCTTATTCTATTTTATTTATTTCTTTCTTTTTGATTTTATTGATTATTTCTATTATTTGAGTTATTATTATAATTTATTCACTAATCATTAGTTTTATTTTTTTATGGTGATTATGGAGGAAAACACATGATGATCAAATTTAGAGAATCAAATCCATAAGAAGTCTATGGAATGCCAGGGATAAAATCTTGTAGAGACATAGTTTTTAGAGTTTTTTTTTATTATTGCTTTAGTTTATTTATGGGTATATTAATTATTTTTATTATTATTTTGTATGAATTATTATAATAGCTCCAATAGTAGGAATAACAAAGTTATATATGTGATTGCATGTTTATTTTGATTAAATTGGTTAGTAAAGTTAGGTTTTCAATTAGGTAATTAAGTAAAATCAATGGAGGTAGTAAATTAATTTAGGTTGCACGTTAGTAAAAATTAGGGTTTTTAGAAGAGATTAATTTAATTATTTGTTTGGTCTTTTATTTATTTATTTTAGCATGTTATATTTGTTTTTGGGCTTGTTTATTATTTTAATGTGTTTTGGGGCCTTAAGCCCATGTTAAGCTTTAATTTATTTTTATTTGGATAATTATTTTTTAGCTCATCTCACCTAATAATTAATTAGGTTTAATTAATTAAAATATATATTTAGGCCCATAGTTAATTAAATTTTATGTTAGAAATAACTTAAGCTCATCTAGTAAATTAAACATAGGCCCACTTAATTTAATTAATTTAGATTTAACCCATTTAATTTGAAATTTTTTCATAATTTGTAGATTTAAGATCACCTTAGAATTAAAACATACAGAATTAGGCCCACTAATTTAAATACCTTCATAATTTATAGATTTAGACTCATTTTTAGAATTAAAATAAATAGACTTAAGTCCATTTAATTAAAATTAAAAGGAATTAGTCTTAGTTCACTTGTAAATTAAAACATGTAGATTTAGCTCATTTAATTAAAATCAATGTATATTAGACTAACTTTGGGATTATATGTTTGATTGAATGCATTATTTACTTGTATTTTCATGACTAGTTTGCCTTAGAGTTCATTGCTGGAATAAGGGTTTATATGAAATTGCATGTAAATAGAGGATAATATAGTAATTCATAGAGTAATTTTAAATGAACACGAGACTGAAAGAAGTTAGTATTTCGTACCTAGAATCTCCTGGTTGTAGTGCTAGCTTTCCTTTAGGGAATCGAGTACCACCTTTTTGATTTGTCCCAATTATTATCCTGGGTGGTGACTTCTCATCTTCATGCCATGTCTTTGTGACAGTGGTTAGTGTGTTCTCTAGAGCCCTAAGCTCAAACAGTGTCGCGGTTGCTATAATCTTGGACGCGCACTAAACCTCACTATTTACATATAGCTTTGTATTATCCTCCATCGGTGTTGAAATAGGCTTGCAGTCTAGCATCCCATACTTCTTTAGAAGGTCTCTAGTATACTTCTATTAGCATAAAAAGATTCCATCCTCAACTCGTTCAACTTTAAGACTATGAAAATGCTTTAATTCTCCTAATGCTTTCATTTGGAAGCGTACTGATAAGTTGGACTGTATTTGATGAATCTCAGCTTCGTCATCTCTAGTGATGATCAGATTATCTACATAGACTAGTATTATTGCCAACTTTCCATCTCGAGCTCTGATAAATAAAATGGAGTTTGTTAATGTCATTGTATAGTCACTTTGAATCATGAACTTTTCTATTTTCCTATACCACGCTTTTGGTGCCTACTTCAATCCATAAAGTGCCTTTTTGAGCTTGCATACATAGCCCCAGTGAGTCTTTCTTTCAAACCGTATAGCTACTATATGTATATTTCTCAATCTAGCCCTCTATATTGGAAAGCATTTTTCACATCCATCTGCCAAAGTTTCCAATTCTTACAAGCAACTAAGGCTAGTAGAAGACGTACTGTTGTAATATTTACCATGGGATTGAATGTCTCTTTGTAGTCCAATCCATATTTCTATGAGAATCCTTAAGCCACCAAGCAAGCCTTTTACCTCTCTATCGATCCATCAGGTGACTCTTTATTTTATAAACCCATTTATCGGCAATAGGTTTTACATCTTTAGGCTTTAACACTAGATCCCAAGTCTCATTCTACTTTAAGACATTTATCTCTTCTTCTATAGCCTTCCTCCATCCCTTGCTTATGGATGATTCCTCATATGTTGTAAGCTCTTTTCCTTTGTTTTCTTCAACAAGTGTTGCATTGGCATATTTGGGATTCTTTTTAATTTTTCTTGATGTTCTTCTTAGATGCGACCCATATTCTACTACACCTTCATTATCTTGAATCTTTTTAAGTTGGCTTGGATGTGCTTCTTCTAGTGTCTATTGATGCACTCTTGTGCGCCATGGGGAATTTGACTTCTCGAGTGATTTATCTTTGGTTGTTTCTTCTTCTAGTCCCTTTTTTTTAGTGATTTCTTCACCTTCTTCTACCACTTTATCTTTTTCAATTCTCTTTTATAACTTCTCCTCAATTTCTTTTGAGTCTGGCAGAAATCCTTCTTGGGGGGACCACCAAGATGAAGCTTCATCAAATATCATAATTTTTAATGTATGACATCTCCCTGTTGTAGGATCACAACACTTCCACCCTTTTCTTTATGCTTGGTATATGTTTGGTATATAATTCCCTTCACATTTAATTGAAATTATTAGTATAAATTTTTTTGTAAAAGTCCAAAATTAGGAGTTTAATCATGCAAATGGTTAACAATCTCCCCCTTTTTGGCTTTGACAACCAATTTGAAAGGATGATAAATAATATGTGTTTGTGTGTAAAAAATAATAACATGTATAAGCATATTAAATAAAAATAGCTCTCCCTTTCAAATTAAATAGATTCAAAATGAGAAAATATTTTGCTCCCCCTTAACATGTGCATAAATTCAATATTTATCATGTACTAGAGAATATAAATAAATGAATTATTATAGTATGTATAAGGGTTAAATAAATATATTCCTTTAACAAATATATTTCTTTATTTCTCCTCCTTTTTGGACATGATAAGAAATATAAATAAATTTTATTATCCTTCTTATTAAAAATAAAGACAACATAAAAAAAAGTTATTAAGAACATGGCCTAACATAACAAATGACGATAACATTATTATTAAAAAATGTTAGACAACATGAAAGAAATAATTTCAAACATATATGCATATAGTGTTACTATAATGCATCACAAAATAGTAACTATGCTATATTCAAACATCACATGATCATGTAGAGTTTAACTAGTCAATCAATCATACATAATCATGTGGTACTTAGTATATCTTAAACACAATTATTTATCCCCTAAGCACATAGCTTCTTCTCCCCCTTTGTTAAAGACAAAAAGAAAAGAGATATATATAAGGGGAAATAGACCTAAGGGAGCCAAAAATACTAGAGGGAATAAAAGATCAAGAATCAAAACAATGAAAGCAAAGATACTCAAAATCTTTACAAAATTCATGTCATTTTAAAAGATAGAAACCATTCTCAAGAAGAATTTATACATGAATATGAATTTTGCATGAATAAGCACAATTAATGGTCATGCAAAAAAAAAAATTCATGTCATATATAAACAAAGTAAGCAAAACAAGGCTATTTATCACAAGGACAAAACTAGCCACACTTACATTGTTACTATGCATGCAAAAAAAATTTCTGTGAAATAAATTCAAAAAATTTTCTCCCTCTATTTCAATGGATTTAAAAAAAATTGATATTAAGGACACACTATTATATAGTTATGTCACTCTCATAAACACATCTTTGGAAAAAAAATTTCTCCCTTAAAAGAAATTAATTAAGTACGCATGCAAACATAATTTTTGGTCCTCCTTTGTCAAAATGCAAAAATAGACCAAATCTTAAAAATATCCATGCATAAACAAAGATCAAAATAATTCCTAAGTAGAATTGATACATGAATAAATTAAACATTAATTATGCATGTAAAAACATAATAAAAAATATTCATGTGTAAACACAAAAAAAAAAAAAAAACAAACAAACTCAAATATTTTTCCCTTTTGTCAAAATGCAAATAAAATTGCATTAAAAAAAGAGAGTTACAATGATATTAAAATACCAATTATAAACAAGACATAAAACTAACAGTTCATGTCTTATATCCAAAAAATATTCAGAAGATAAACCAAACTGAAACTAACACAAAATAATTATAAAACAGACTAACAGCTCATGGATTATATCTAGAAAATATCCAAAAAATAAATCGAACATTAACTGACGAAAAATAGTCATAAAACATATCGAAACTTAGATACATAAAGTATACTGAAAATAAAGCAAACAGAGTCTGGCATAAAATGAATTAAAAAATAGACTAACAACTCAAAACTTAGATACGGAAAGTATACTGAAAATAAACCAAACAGAAACTGGCATAAAATGAATTAAAAAATATTAAAAAAATTTGTTGAGGAGGAGTAATATTTTTGCTAAATTAAAATAATTAATTAATTAATTTAGCTCAATAATTAATTATTAATTTGCAAAATATGAGGGCTTTTAAAACAAAATTGAACGAATCCAAATCAAATAAAATTAATACAAAGATCATGCAAATGGGAAATACAATATATCATGTATATGAAGTAAATTTGCTAAAGCAAAAACTTTTAAAACAAAGCTTATACATGATGCTGAAAATAATTTTTCTAAAGAATATGATCACATAAGAATCTAAACATCAATTCATCAATTTAACAAGTGATCAAGACAAGCTTGAGTCATCAATCATACCAAGTTCATAATTAATAAAATTTAATCTTTCCTCACAAAGAGGCTTGGTAAAGATTTTTGCTAATTGATGATTAGTATCAACAAAATCAAGAAAAATATCACCATTTTGCACATGATCATGCAAGAAATGATGTCTAATGTCAATATGCTTAGTTCTAGAATGTTGAATGGGATTTTTACTAAGGTTTATAGCACTTGTATTATCACACTTAATTGGAATGTGATTAATATCAATGCCATAGTCCAAAAGTTGTTGTTTTTCCCATAAAACTTTGGTGCAACAACAACTAGCTACCACATATTATGCTTCAGCGGTGAACAAGGCAATAGAAACTTGTTTCTTACTAAACCAAAAAACTAAGGAATTTCCTGAAATTTGAGAAGTTTTGGAAGTGCTTTTTCTATCTAGTAGGCTATCGGCAAAGTCAGCATCAGAATAACTAATCAAGTCAAAGGAAGAACTCCTAGGATACCAAAGTCCTAAATGCATTGTACCACAAAGATATTTGAAAATTCTTTTGATAGCATTCAAATGAGACTCTCTAGGACTTGATTGAAATCTAGCACACAAGCAAGTAGCAAACATAATATTGGGTCTACTATTGGTTAAATAAATAAGGGATCTGATCATACCTCTAAATCGCTTTTCATCAACAAGTTTGCCATTCTCATCCTTGTTGAGTTTGGTTATGGTGCTCATTGGAGTTTTGCTTGATTTAGCTCCATCCATTCCAAACTTCTTAAGAATTTCCCTTGGATATTTGGTTTGATTAATGAAAATCCCATCTTTACATTGCTTGATTTGAAGTCTAAGAAAGAACTTGAGTTCTCCTATCATACTCATCTCAAATTCTCCTTGCATTAGCTTATAAAATTCCTCACATAAGCAATGGTTAGTAGCACCGAAAATAATATCATCAACATAACTTTGAACAATTAATAAATCATGCTTAAATTTCTTTATAAAAAGAGTTGTGTCAACCTTTCCTTTAGAGAAACCTTTCTCTAGTAAAAAGCTACTCAATCTTTTATACTAAGCTCTTGGAGCTTGTTTTAATCCATATAATGCTTTTGATAATTTAAAAACATTATTTGGAGAGTCAAAATTTTCAAAACCTGGAGGTTGTTCAACATATACCTCCTCTTCAATAAAACCATTTAAAAATGCACTTTTAACATCCATTTGATAAAGTTTAAAATCCATGTATAATGCAAATGCAAGTAACATCCTAATAGCTTCTAACCTTGCAACGGGGGCAAAGGTTTCATCATAATCAATTCCTTCCTCTTGATTATAACCTTTAGCTATTAGTCTAGCTTTGTTCCTAGTTATGACACCTTGTTCATTCATCTTATTTCTAAACACCCATTTGGTGCCAATAATAGGATGATGTTTAGGTCTAGGAACCAAGGTCCAAACCTTGTTTCTCTCAAATTGATTTAACTCTTCTTACATAGAAAGGACCCAAAATTCATCATTTAAAGCATCTTCAACATTTTTGGGTTCAATTTAAGAAATGAAAGCTAAATTGACATTAGACTTGAGTTTAGATCTAGTGGTTACCCCTTTTGTAGTGTCATCTATAATAAGGTCTTGAGGGTGAGCTTTCTTGAATTGCCAATCTGTTGGAAGTTCATCCTTTAAGGTAGTTTGAGGTATCTCCTCAATTTCCTTCTTGCTTAGATCTTTATGTTCCAAAGGTTTACTAGCATTTTCTTCTTATGATTCCACAATCTCATTGTCACCTACAAGATCATCAACACTACAAACATCCTTTTTAGGATCAAGTGAGTTTGATTCATCAAATACCACATGCATTGACTCTTCAACTACTAGAGTTATCTTATTAAAGAACCTATATGCTTTGCTAGAGATGGAATAGCCTAGGAAAATTCCTTCATCAGCTTTGGAATCAAATTTCCCAAAATTATCCTTAGTGTTCAATACAAAGCACTTGCATCCAAATACTCTTAAATATAAGATTTTGGATTTTCTATTGTTCTATAGCTCATAAGATGTTTTATTTAAAATTGGTCTTTTGAAAACTCGATTTGAAATATAACAAGATGTGTTAACGGCTTCCGCCCAAAAGTATAGAGGCAAATTATATTCATGAAGCATTGTTCTAGTCATTTCCATAAGAGTTCTATTTTTCCTTTCAACTACCCCATTTTGTTGAGGAGTTCTAGGAGATGAAAATGTATGAGAAATACCATTTTCATTACAATAATTTTTGAAAAATTCATTTTTAAATTCGGTTCCATGATCACTTCTAATGGATGAAATACAAAAATCCTTTTTCTTTTTTTAACTCTTTTTGAAAAATTTTCAAAAGTTTTAAATGCATCATTCTTATGAGCAAGAAAACACACCCAAGTAAATCTAGAGTAATCATCAACTAATACATAAGCATAGTGCATTCCACCAAGACTAGCAACCCTAGTTGGTCCAAACAAATCCATATGCATAAGTTCAAGTGGTCTAGAAGTGGACACTGCATTTTTTTAGCTTAAATGAAGACTTAGATTGTTTTCCCTTTTGACAAGCATCACAAGGAGATTGTTTTCCCTTTTAACAAGCATCACAAGGTTTATCCTTAGTGAATTCAAGTTTAGGTAAACTAATCACAAGTTCATGTTTACAAAAATCATTCAAAAGGTCAAAATTTGCATGTCCTAACCTTCTATGCCATGTCCATATGTCATGGGAAATTGACATTAAGCATTTCATGTCTTTGTTATCAATTTTATTCAAATCAATAACATAAACGTTATCTACTCTTTTACCACTAAAAATTACTTCGTCTTTATCAAGACTACTAACAAAGCAATTTCTAGGATAGAAAGTCACCTTATTTCCTATATCACATAATTGACTTATACTTGGCAAATTATGTTTAAGACCATCAATAAACAACACATGATGTATAGATAAGGATTGAGGATTACCTATTTCTCCAATGCCAATAATTTTTCCTTTTGCACTGTCTCTGAATGTAACACGTCCTCCATACTTAGCATTAAGTTTAGTGAATTGCTCCTTGTCTCCCGTCATGTGCCTTGAACATCCACTATCGAGATACCACTTGCTTTTTGTTCTTGTGGATTTCAAGCACACCTACATAAAATATTTTAAATGTTCTTTGGATTCAGAGGAATCATCCTAAATAGCTTTGAATGCCTTCTTCTTATATTTTGCTCCTTTGCTTTTGAATTTGATTTTAGGACATTCACTTCTAATATGTCCCGATTTCTTGCATTCATAGCAAGTAACCTCTTTTATTTTCTTCCTCCCATCTCCTTCAAACTTCTTGTTGAAGTCTCTTATTCTTGAGAAATTTTTCTTTCTTAAGAACTTTTTGAAGTTTCTAGTGAGCATAGCAATGTCACCATTTTTATCACTAGAATCTTTGATGCTTTCCTCTTCACTATCTTCTTGAAGAGCTTTTAGAGCGATGCTCTTTTTCTTTTCTTCTTTCTCTTCTTGTTATTCACCTCTTTACTTGATAGTGAGCTCATGTGTTAAGAGCTTACCAATGAGCACACCAGTTGATAAAGTAGAGAGGTCTTGAGCTTCCTTAATTGAGGTAACACAAAATTCCCAATCCTTCTTAGGTAGCATTCTTAGAATCTTATTATTTACCTCTTCCTTGGAGAAATGTTTTCCAAGTTTCTTAAGGGTTGTGAGGAAAGCATTGAGACAGTTTGTCATCTCCGTGATTGATTTTTGAGGCTTCATTTTAAAGTGTTCATATTCATACATATGAAGTTGAACCTTATTGCTTCTTACTTGAATGTTGCCTTTCTTTAGCAAAATGCAATGTTGAAGCTTGCCTACTTCTTCTCTTGTCATAGAGGAGACTAGAGTAATCATAGCCTTTTTATTTTTGTGATTTTCTTCCTTTTGATTAACACTCCATTGGCTCCTTGCAAGAGTAGTTATCACACCATCAATAATGGTTGTAGGTAGTTTCCAACCTCTTAGGACAATATTCCAAAGTTTGATGGAATCATAATCAAGATATAATTTCATTTTGAATTTCCAATGTGGATAGTCACTACCATCAAAGAATGGTCTAAGAGAAGAGATGTTTTGAGATTCACTCCCTATGATATTGTAATCTAGCAATGAAGTACCTAGAATTCAAGCTTTGATACTAAATGAAAGAGTTCTAGAGGGGGGGTGAATAGGACTATCAAACAAAAATAGGAAATTAAAGTAATTATTTACAAGAATTGAGTAAGAGTTAAGAAGGAAGAATAAAGAACATAAATATTTAAGGAGATTAGATTTAACAATAATCCTACATCTCCACCTAACTTATCCCCAAGTTAGGATTTTTTAATCATCCACAATCTTATTCATAAGATTGAGAATACACAAGAGTTTTATGGCTCACTCTTATAACCTTACAACTTGAGTTTTCAAGGCTCACTTAAAAACCAAATTACAAGTGTTTTCAAGGCTCACACTAAAACCAATTTCCCAAGTGTTTTAATGGCTAAACACTTAAACCAATTCCTTTAGAATAGAATCTCACTTCCTATTTTCTAAACCTAGAAAATAGAAGAATAAGAATGTCTATTCTAATCACTCACCAACTCTCATAAGAGTTATACATAAATAATTGTTTAAAGGAAAGTTTAAGAGCTCAATTGAATGTTTAAGAAAATAATGAATGATAAACAAATTTTCTTAACCTTTTAATTGAATTATAAGTTGTGTTTATATAGAAAAAAACTTAAAAATATAGTTTTTTAATATATTAATCATGTCTCCAACGTTTATAATTGATTTTAAATCAATTCTTGGACTTTTGGCAGCTCAAAGGATGCTCACGGGCAGCTCAAGAGTGAATAGTGCTCATGAGGAGCAAAAATATATTCGTTGCATTCAAAAATTCTTATTGGATGCTGTTAGAGGTCTGCTCATAAGTAGGTCACAAGAACTCACGCTCGTGAGGCATACTGCCATATTTTGGAAAAAACGTGCTCCAAAGGCTCCATTGAAGGACAATTCATGACCACTTTGAAAGATGCTCATTAACAGGATTGAAGAAGATCGATTCAGCCAAAAATATTTTCATAAAAGTTGTAAATAATTGTCTTATCTTTTCATAAAATTTTTAATTACCTCATTTTGACATTTTTAGCTCAAGATATTGCTGAAATACCAAGAGATGTACAAACTCAAATGCAAGCTGCATATGCTGACTTCGACTAAAGATTTTCATACACAAATGAACTTGTATTTTAATAAGAAAGCTCAATTTGGAAAGCTTAAGATGTCTACTTTAAAATTTAAGGAGCTCATTTTCTCATTTAAGAGCTCTAAATATGTCAAAAGTCTTCTTCAATCTCAGAGGTTCAATTAGCCCGAAAAGTCACTATTCATCCAAAAGTGTATATGCTTGGTATATGTTTGGTATATAATTCCCTACACACTTAATTGAAATTATTAGTATAAAAATTGTTTGTTAAATTTCAAAATTAAGAGTTTGATCATGCAAATGGTCAACAAAGGACTTTCTCCTTTTCTTTGATTGAGACTTTAACCATTTGCTTATTTAAAGCCTCTTGGTTAGCTAATACATTCTCTAACTCATTTAGAGTTGGCTCCTTAGCCTATCCACAAGTTAGTGTGATGAGTGCATTAAACTCAAGACGCAACCCATGGACTATGATGCTCCTCATGCTTATCTCTGTGATTTGATTTTAAGGATTTAATTTTGAAATTTCTTGACATAAAGCTTTAAATTTAGTGAAATATTCACTCACCATCATGTCTTGCTGCGAGATTAATAATAAATTGTCCTTATGTTGTTAGAGCTTGGCGTCATTTGTCTGAGCAAATAATCCAACAAGAATTTCCCATGCTTCTTTAGGTGTCTTTATTTCCTTGATGCGATGCAACAAATCATCCTCCACTAATACAGACAAAGTATACATTACTTTTTTGGCCCTAACCTTCCACTTCTTAAGATCATCTTAACTTATTGGAGGTGAGGTTTCATTGCCTCCAACAATCTCCCACAAATCTTGACCGAGCAAGTAGAATTTCATATGAGTACTCTAAGTGCTATTATTATTATTATTAAGTTTTTCAAGACTACTTACCAAGCGGAGGAAAAGACTACTTACCGATGTAGTCATGTCCGCCATCATGACTTGGTTTATTAACTCTAATCAACCAAGTAAGTTTGGTCCCAAACCAACGAACTTTATAGTCCCGGACTGCACACTAGAGGCACCTCAATGTAACATAATCCTTGATCACTTTCTCCAAATGCACTTGGTAGTCGATCCCTGACTATCTGCTCTTATATCACTTGTAGAATATGTGCAGGATTAATTTACAATAAACTTATTTTTATTATAAAAATTTATTGCAAGAATACTTACACATAAAACACTCATATAAGTGTTTACACTCAAAACACTTTTAACTTAATATATTATCACAACACACACTTTTTGAAGTCTCATGCACAACTCACTTTTTGCACTCTTACTAATTCTAACATCCTCACTTGACACACACACAAAATAAGCTAGCACTCTATTTATATTAGTGTAAAGTCGGTGACTAAAAATTCTAGGAAACTTCGAGATTGGCGGTGGAAACAAGTTTTCAACCAGCTTAGATAGTTCTTAGCATAGACAATTTTAGACATATTAAAATATTAGGTAAATGTTAATTCTAGAAAGAAAAAGAGAGGAGCGAATATGCGGTTGGATTTATTCAGTATAATATTTCTCTTCCTAGGAAGGCACTATATCTTTTGTCTATAGTACAAAAGACTATAATCAGCCTAAAATATTTCTTATACATTTTAATATTTAAAAAACATAATTATTGTTATTAATGATTGTGAAAAATAATAGAGTGATTTTGCTGATCAAAGACGTTAATTGTATAAATCAGCATGTACCAAAATTGCCAAAATTCAAATCATCCTATCTTACTATAAAATCATCCTATCATATCACAAAATTATAAGTTTTCCTTTAGTATTGTGGAAGTTTTTTTTATAATTTAAATAAATTAGATCCAATTACCAAATTTATAATATATAATTTAAGTATTTTATATTTATCCAGTAAAAATAAAATACTTATAATCTAATAGTTGAATATAATATATTCGAAATTTCATCAATTATATTGATTAAATAAACAAAATAATTTTTAATGCAGTTCATTACCAACTATGAGGAACTAAGGTTGGGCAGGGGAACCAAAAGGGACGGGCATAGCCTGATGGTAGATTATCTAAGATGATGACTTTTACCATTCTTATCATCATGTTACATCTAAAAACATGCTTCCTCATTAAAACATAAGTTATGTCATCATTAATTTCCTTGAAAGCTATGACACATAGGGAAGATAATGAATAATATTTATTTTTGAGAATTCTTGAGATTTTAGCACCAAAAGAAATATTATTTATAAAACATCATTTGCTGCTTTCATTGTCGTCAAGCTCCCAAACTTTCATAAACCTATGACAATTCCTGCCAATTTTAGTGAATTGATGGAAACAAATTTTTCTTAATTTCCTTCAATGTATTCGTCCAGCCCTCCACATAATTCACTGGACCCGTCAATGGTGCCTACTTTATTAGGTTTTCTGTATGGATCATATACATGAAGTTTGTCTTTATATGATAACCCATAAAGCATTCCATTGCTCGTAACCATTTGGCCAGTGTGTGGCCATGACAGGCAAAATTCACTCTAGTTTTTGCTCTTCGAACAAAAACATGATAATGTTTCTTTTTGAACTACTACTACCTTAAATCATGGATCACCATAGTTAAGACAGATAAAGCCTGAAAAGAAACTAGAATATTGAAAGGAAAAATCTATCTTTCTTATTCACATTGCCAGTTTATATATATACATTAGATTTCCTAATTAAGAAAGGAAAACTATTCCTAAAATTAAATTCCTAAATAAAGAAGGAAAACTATTCCTAAAATATATTCAAGAAGGAAGGAAAACTATTCCTAAAATTAGATTCCTAAATAAGGAAGAAAAATTATTCCTAAAATGTACAAGAAACCTTCTCAAACATGTACATCTCCTAATACCCCCTTTCAAGTTGGAGCATGAATATCTAAAATGCCTAACTTATAGCAAAAAAATCAAACCTGTCCTTCCCTAAAGTTTTTGTTAATATATCAACAAGTTGAACTGAAGTATTCACATATTTAGTCACAAGATTCCCCGAGCTTATCTCATTACGAATAAAATGACAATCAACTTCAATGTGCTTCGTACGTTCATAATAGATTGGATTAGCAGCTATGTGCATGGCTACCTGACTATCACAGTAGAGACACATAGGCCCTAAATGATCAACACCAAGAGAAGATAGCAAACTCTTTAACCATTTCAGTTCACAAGCTGTTGTAGTCATAGACCTGCACTCAACCTCAGCGGAGGAACGAGAGACCATATGTTGTTTCTTAGTTTTCCAGGAAATGGGAGAACTACCTAAGAAAACAAAATAACATGTCAAAGATCTTAATGTGAGTGGGCAACTAGCCTAATCAAAGTCACAATAACCATACAATTTCATATCACAATTGGAACGGAGAAATATCCCTTGACTTGGACTCCCTTTCAAATAATGAACAACATGCAAGGCTGCCTCCCAATGTGTCTTCTTTGGCTTTAGCATAAATTATGAAAGGGTATGAACACAATAAGACAATTCAAGTCGAGTTATAGTCAAGTAAATAAGGCATCCCACCAATTGCCTATACTTGGCCGGATCCTTCAAATCAGTACCAGTTACAAGAGCCAGTTTATGATTCTGTTCAAGAGGTGTATTCACTAGTTTAGCCCTTAACAAACCAGTTTCAGAGATAATATCCAACGCATATTTTCTTTAGCATAAGTGAACAACATAAGAATTTTGAGCCACCTCTATTCCTAGGAAATATTTTAATTTTCCTAAGTCTTTCATATGAAAACATCGGTTCAAATAATACTTGAAACGTTGAAAACCCACATCATCATTACTAGAAATAATAAGATCATCAACATATACTAGGATATTCAATTGAACATTCTCATTTTTAAAAATAAATAAGGAATAATCAGAGCTTAATTTTACGAACCCATATGATTTCAAAGATTCTGCCAATCTAGCAAACCAACACTTAAGAGCCTATCGTAAGCCATAGAGAGATTTCTGAAGTTTATATACCTTGCCTGAAGAGGGAGAAGCAAAACTCGGTGGCATTTGCATGTAAACTTCCTCCTCCAAATTACCATGAAAAAAGGCATTTTGTACATCCATTTGGTGCAAACTCTAATTCTTCGTAACCGCAACAACAATAAAAATGCGCATAGTAACCATTTTTGTTGTGGGAGCAAAAGTTTCATGATAGTCGATCCCTTCCACCTAATTATTTTCAAGAATCGCCAATCTAGCTTTACATCGTTCAATGCTTCCATCAGAATTATATTTAATTTTATAAACTCATTTACTATCGATTGCTTTCTTTCCAGGTGGTAAGTCCACCACTATCCATGTGCCATTGTCCTCAAGAGCTTGAATTTCTTTTCGCATTGCTTCTCTCCATCGATCTTCTTTTATCGCTTCATTATATGAGTTGGGTTCATGTCCTGCAGCTATACTAGCAAAAAAGGAACGATGTTGTATAGACAACTTATCATAATTCACATAGTGAGAAATAGGAAAGCGAATACTTGAGAAATTTGATTGGAACGATGAGTGTGCTGAGGGGCTTAACTTCAAGGTATTTGTCACATAATCTTTCAACCGTATAGAAGGAATTTTAACTCGCTATCCCTTTCTTAGATTTTCTGTGGAGGCAACAATGTTAACCTCATCATTATTCTCCACCTTTCTCCCATCACAATCTTTCTCAATTTCGCTACCCCTCCTATCAACACATTCTTCTTCATTATCACTATCTAATTCCTCACCATCACTAGTGCAATTCTGATCTCCGTTTTCCTTTAAATCACTAATGGAAACATCTTTATTAGCATAAGGGAAGTTAGTTTCAACAAATCCTACATCCCTGGAGACAAATTATTCATAAGTTTCCAAATCATATAGTTTTCACCCTTTCTGTCCAAAAGGATAGCCAACAAATATACATTTTCGACTTCAACTAGCAAATTTATCCCTATCTCGATTCAAAATGATGACTATAACATAGGCACCTAAAAATACGAATATTCATATATGATGGTTGTTGTCCAAACAGAATTTCATAGGGAGTTTTACCATTTAAGAGTGTCGATGGCATTCTATTAATTAAATAACCTATTGTCATCACACATTCACCCCAAAATTCAATGGGCAATTGTGCTTGAAATCGTAAAGCTCGAGCAATATTCAGAATATGACGATGCTTCCTTTCCACTCATCCATTTTTTTGGGGAGTCCCAACACATGAGATCTGGTACAAAATACCATTATCAATAAAATATTCTTTCAAACACATAAATTCACTACCATTGTCACTTCTAACAATTTTCACATCTTTCTTAAATTATCTTTAGATCATTGTTATAAATCTCCTAAGAGCAGGACCTACTTCATTTTTTCATTCAACAAATATATCCAAATAGCACGAGAACAATCATCCATAATAGTCAAAAAATAAATTGCACCACAAGAAGAAGGCACTCTATAAGGTCCCCATAGATCGCAATGTATTAAATCAAAACATTCTTTGGCTTTATTATTACTAGAACAAAAAATTTCGCTTGTCTGCTTAGCACGAAAACAAATATCACAAGTCTTATCATCATTATTATTAAAACCAATTACTCCAGGAATCAATTATAACACCTTGTAAGATGGATGACCCATTCGTTTATGCTAAAGTTGAGCAGATGCAACACCATATATTTTGTAAGCATGAGCTGAAGTTCCTTCTTTGAGAAAGTAAAGCCCCTCACGCTTCTTACCTACTCCAATCACATTCCTCGTACTTCGGTCCTGTGTAACACAAAATTTGTCAGTAAGCTGAATAACTGACTTTGAATCTCTAAGAAGTTGAGATACAGATATTAAATTGCATTTTATTTTGGGCACAAAAAGAACACATTACAACTTCAAATCTCCTCTAAAGGAAATTGTCCCTTCTTTCAACGCCATGGTCGTCACTCCATTAGGTAACCCAACTGGACATGGTACAATGTCTCTTGCATCACTCATACATGCATACACACTACTCATATGATTAGAAGCTCCTGAATCAATAATCCAATGCAAAATTCTGTGCTTACCCATCAACCTGTCATTTGTTCCAACATTTTGAGAATTTAATAATCCAAGCAATTTGGTCCATTGCTCATCACTCAAACCGACAATACCTTTTCTGTCTTCATCGGTTACTATACCTCCCCCACCATCAGAACCAAAAGCTTGAGTTACATTTGCTCTCTGATTTCCCACACTACGTTTATGTCCTCCGCCTTATCCAGATGTAGATATACGTGGCTTATTACCCTAGCATTCTGGGTAACCAATAAGCTGAAAACAAGAATCTGCATCGTGTCCTTCTCGTTTACAATTTGGGCATATCAAATTTTTTCCCTTCGAGTCCCCCTTTGAATTTCGACCTCCTGCTTGCATTGCAAAGCTCATCGGATTCCCTCTTTCCTCTTTCACGCGAGTCATAGTTCATACCCTTTCCTGTTGTATGACCATAGCATATGCACAGTTCAAGTTTGGCAGCGGTTCCATACTCAAGATATTGGAACGAACTGTTCCATATCCTTCTTCATCCAGTCCCATCAAAAATTGATGAACCCTTTCATCTTCACACTTCTTTTCCAAGTCAGCCATAAGATTACATTTGCAACCCATACAAGTACATATAGGTATTTTTTCATAATTGTTTAACTCATCCCAAATCATCTTGAGCCTACCGTAATAAGCAACAACAACTTGCCCATTATGTTTACAGTTTGCTAGATCTGATTGTAATTGCTGCACTCGAGGTCCATTCCCAATAGAGAATCGCTCTCTAATATCATCCCATAAATCCTTCACGATCTCCACATATGAGATAGTTGAACGAAGTTTGGGTTCAATGGTTTTAAACACCCAAGACACCAACATAGAATAAACTGTCCACCAATCTTCAAATTCTGATTCATCCTCAACTGGTTGTCTAATTGTTCCATCAATAAATCCATATTTCTTCTTAACACAAAGTGCAGTCCGCATAGCCCGTGCCCATTCATCATAATTCTCTCCTCTTAGCTAAACTTGGGTAATAATATTACCTGGATTATCATTCGAGGTGAGTGTATAAGGATTCGAATGTTTCTTCTCTATTCCAGATTTTTCTCCTCCTTTTGATGGATCAACCATCGCTCTGATACCATGAAAAGAAATTAGAATATTGAACGGAAAAATATATCTTTTTTATTCACATTGTCAGTTTATATATATACATTAGATTCCTAATTAAAAAAGAAAAACTATTCCTAAAATTAAATTCCTAAATAAAGAAGGAAAACTATTCCTAAAATATATATAAGAAGGAAGGAAAACTATTCCTAAAATTAGATTCCTAAATAAGGAAGGAAAACTATTTCTAAAATATACAAGAAACCTTCTCAAACACGTACATTTCTTAATAAAGCCGATATTTTGTTCGCTCTTTGATGTTGGTGGTGGTGGGAGCTCAACCCATTGCTTGGTAAGTGGATTACAAATATAGAACATTTTTGTTGAGAAGCTATCAAACAAGAACAAGCCATTGGAAGAACGTAGTAAATAGAGTTTTTTAATAGCCTCGTTTGGTAGGAAACTGAAAGAAAGCCTGAAGATTTTACAAGGTGCAGAAGTCTTAGTGCCAAAATCAACCACTGCAATATCGTTAGAATCGGATATGCGGTCAAAAACTAGAGCACTCCAACATATGGGTTTGCGAAGCATGTACTGCTGAGTAAAATTTTGACAGGAAATTAAAGAAAGCCAACGCTTGGAGACTGATTTGCAACGGCAGACAGAATCGAAAGGCATTCTGACGAGAATTTCAAGCAACAGGTCATCTACAATATCATTTAAATTAGAAGGTTTGGTGGATCTTGATTCGTTCTTTTTGTCATGGGGATGACTTAAGCACCACCATCAATGCACAAGTTAATATCCATGGTTTGTAACTTGATATATATCAGAGGATTTTGATCAAAGCTAATGTCTGTTCCCATTTATGTAGTGTTCGTGAGGACCATGTTGAATCTAATTTGGGACTCATGACTTGCCTTGCACACAACTTCACTTCCGTATGATACGTTACTTCACCTACACAGCTTCATCTAACGTTAGCCTGTTTACGATTTTTTAAATAAATAAGGGAAAATCAATTTGGCACAAATTGTGCCATACAAGTTTAGCACAAATCAATTAATGTTAGATTCAATGACTAATATACTCTTTGATATATTAATGTTTTTAAAATTGTTATTTATATTCTAAAATCTCGATTCAAGTTTTAAAAGAATGTAATTATATTAATATGTATCATCTTCAAAAGAAGAAAATATCAAAAATAAATCTTTATATTCTTAAAAAATTTCCTAAAAGTATTTTTCTTTACTAAAATCATTTTTGTATGAATGATTGCACCCAAAGAATATGAAGACATTTATCAATTTTCCAAAAGTATGACCTTGTAGACCTTTATTTTTTCTTTTTTCTTTTTAACATACATTGTAGACTTAGATGTGTAACCATAGATACATGCATATGAATTACATATGAAAGGATAGTTATTGTACAAGACCTACTATACCAATGTACCACATTTACCATATATATATATATATATATATTCCCAATAAAAGTTTATTGAAGTAAATAACAGGATATCATATTATTTCAATATAATGCTCTCTTAAAAAAAATAATGCTCTTATCGCATGCGTTCACAAATTTATTCTTATACAGTTTCATTATAAGAGCAATGAACGTGTATGTACGCTGAATTAAGTTTACTACAATTTTAATTTATAATTTCTTTTGAATATCATTTCTACATCCTAAATGACATTCAAGGTTGACAAACTATTAGTCATTTATGATCAATATTAAATCTAATAAAGTTTATCTTAATTTTTTGTATTTTAATAATTCATCTTTTTTTTTGTTGGCAAAATTTTTCAATAGCCTGTTTTAGTCTTTTTTATTATTTTAAAAAAATAAATCACCAACTCAAATAACAAGATATTATTATTTTTACCAGAATTATTCAATCAGTAACTATAAACAATCTAATTGTAAAACTAAACTCCATCAACTATATATATATGTATGTATGTACGCGCGTGCAAAAATATATATGTACTTGTCTTAAAAATACATATAAATTAATCTAATTTCTTAAAATATATATTTATGAGAACTATAAACATACATTCCACATGATAGATCAAAATATCATATGATCATTTCACAATGTAAAATAGTAAAAATAATAATAATAATAATAATAATTATTATTATTATTATTATTATGAGCTTATAAAAAAAAAATTTGAAACACAATATGTTGCTTTTTTTTTTTTTATTAAGTATTAGTTTCACTCAATAATAAAATTTGTTATACATCAGAATCACTCGAAAACAAATTCAAAAGCTAAGTTATTTCTTCGGTTTGAAATATAAAAATTAAAAAGAATGCATCTATGTGAATAAACAATAATAACAACGAAATATATTTACTAGAAATGTAAAAATTTTATTTAATAAATATATGAAAATCTTTGAAATGAGAATCTTTTTTTCATATTAGACAAAATTTAATAAATCAACTCCATCTAGATTTTATTTAAAAAAAAAAAAAAACTCCATCTAAATTTTTGTTTTTCAAGATTTATTTTTCATATTTAAATAATAAATTTAAGAGCAGTGTTTTAAAAATTCTAACTATAAATGGGTAAATTTGTCACTAAATAAAATTTTTATATATAAAAAAAATACTATATTATCCTTAAAAGTAGAAATAATATCTCTAATATACCCTGTTGTGCTTGCACAAATTGTGCCGTTTAGCATTACTTTTTTAATAAAATGATGAAAATAAAAAGGCAAGTCATTAAAAAATATATAATTTCTGAAAGTTGATAATTTTTATTGATTTATTATCTTAGCTTAGATATTATTCATTCTCACTAAAAATATGATTTATATAGAGTTTTAAAATAATTTCGATATTTAAATAGTTTTATTTCAATTTACAATAATATTATTTAAACATTTCAAATAATGTTGAAAAGAGGTGATAATTTTTTTTAGAGTAGATCCGGGGATAAATTAATAAAAAATTTCAATCATAGAAGACGTACAGAAAATATATTATGCCTTTTCTGGTGTAAAATGATTTTTTTTTTTTTTTTGATAATAGTTAAGAATAAATGAAATTGTCTTGTTTAATTTAGTTTGCACGATTTTCTCAACTCCACAAGTGTATATACATAGCTAGATTTAGGTCTAATCATGATAATCTCATCTCTAAAAGAAAATCTATACATTTTCTTGAAAAAGGTTTGGAGGGAGACAATGATAAAAACCTCATGCTCTAGTGGAATGGGCAATACCCACCTGATAAAATGTTTATAGTAAGTTAGTGAGTGAGTGGTTAAGTGGTTATTTCTCTCTAAGGGCATTCTGAAATATAAGGATTGAATTTTATTGTTGTTAATTTAAAATTTATTTCACTTGCTTTATATCACGACCTAAAACGGAGTCATGACTATCGCTAGGGAACGTGAATTTTTTCAAATCCGGAACTCGTGGTAAACTTTAAAATAAAAGCATGCAATAAAATAAAATAAATAACTATGCATCATAATAAAACTTAAATCAATATAATAAAAATAATCTCTTTCATATCATAACATAAATATATTTATACAAATTTCAGAGAAAAGCCTCTAAATTAAAACCACATACACTAAAAACTAAATACAACTCACTACTGATACCAAATATGACTACTGCAGTTTTCTAGAGTACAATATAATATTAAGTAGATAATTTACATAAACAAGCCGGGCGGAAGAAGTCCGGCGAATAGGTCTACTACTGAGGTCTAAGAAAAAAAACTCTCTTATAAAAATGTCAACTGAGGGGAGTCAGACCTCACTGAGTGAATTGTTATAATATATATACATGCATTTCCTAATGTTAAATGCAATCAAACATTCGTATATAATAAATCTATATATAAGCATTTCACATAGATGCTGAAAATCACTTATATAATAATACTGAAAAATCATAAGTTTATGAAAGATCAAATAGAACCATATTTAATGGAACCTCGATTAACAATAACATCACTCTAGTCATACAGGCTCACTTAATTCCAGATAAATTCACTTATTCCATATGGACAGTAGACTGACATCGAGACACTAAGTCAACCGAGCTTCAGCAGTCTGACTGTCAGTGTGATTGACCCTAAGACATTTGGTCAATCGAGCTCCAGCAACCACAATATTAATCATATCACATCTCAAATTAATCAATCAATCAGTCTTAATCAAATCATAATTTGCCACAAGTAGTTTTTACTCAAGCCTAAATTTATCGCATCTGTACGTACACGGTCCTAGTGCGATCCACTAGGTAGCACGTTCGATCGATGTCCATCATTTAAATAAAACATTCATATAAGAAAATGAATAATGCCTAATGTCATTCATAATAACAAAAATAAACCGTATATATACTGAAAATATACCTAAAGTAAACTAAATATATTGCAAGTATATGTCAAATAAATTCAAATCAATAATGAAATATACCAAAAATAAACCAATAATATACTACAAACATGTTAGGTATATATCGAAGATTAAACATGCATTTATTTAGAAATATATAAAAAATAATATACCTAAAATATACTTAAGTATACTAAACATTTTACGAATAATTACAAATCAAAACATGTATTTTCTAAAACATGAAACCTAAGTGCGATGTATATATAAAATAACAACTCACAGGTTTGTACTTCAAGAGACTGGTTTGACGGACCCACTCCACTAGACCTCGGTCTCGGTACAACTAAACAAATAAAATAAATATAGAAATCAAAATGAATCTAACTTAAGCTTCTAGAAAGACTCAATCTAAGCTTTTAGAACACAGACAGACAAATAATTTAGAATTGACCCGATGTCACGTTTTTTGAGAATTTTTCTGATAATTCGGCAGAACCTGCTCTGTAAAATAGACGTCTCTCTACTAAAAAGTAGAGTCAGTCCTGCAAGAAAAATGCACTTCAAAAATCGGAATTCACATAACCCTTGGTTGGGATCTTGAACAGCACAATCCCCTAACCAAGGTCCTCGATTCACCAAAAATACAAATAATAAAATGAATATATTAAAAACCAATAAATGGCATAAATATCCTCAAAATATCAAAATATAGCATATTTAACATTAAAACACCAAAAATAATTATTTTCTCAATAATTAAATAAAAATCCTAAAAAAATAATATAATATTTTTAAAAATCAAATTTCTCAATAATTCAATATTAATTAGTAAAAATTCACTTTATATATTCAAATAACTAAAATACTCTAAATACATATTAAAAATTACTAAAAACCCATTTAATTACCAATTTAGTAAATAATATAAAATTTGAAAACAATTTTAGAAAATTAGCATTAATTAGTTAAAAATAGTAAATAATTTGAAAAAATTATTTTAATAAAAATCAACTAAAACATATTATTTAACTATAATCTTAACAAAATTACATATTTACCCTTATAATTCAAAATATACATATTAATACTAATATTACTCAAAAATTCTATTAAAATTATATAAACACATAAAAATTATTTTCTCAACATATATATTACTAATATCAACTAAAACACATTATTAAGTAATAATTTCAACAAAAACCCAACTTTAACCTAAATTTCTTTGACATAATATAAAAATAATTATAAAAATTACATAAAATCACAAAAATTATTATCTCAACACTAAAATTAATAAAAATTTATAATAACACTAAATACACCAAATTTATAATTTAATAAATTAATTTACGAAAATTCAATAAATAATAATAAAATATTCAAAAATTCACAAAAATTAAAATAAATTCCAAAAATTCAAACAAAATTTTCCATGAAGATTAAGCTACTAGAAACAACTTTTCTTAAGGGATTTTGCAAGATTAATCAAGATCAAACTTTAAAAAAATAAAAAAAAACCCTACTGCTCAAAATAAAAAATTCAACAAAACTCACAAATGAATGAATTTAAGCTTGAAGGAAGCTTGGATGTGTCTTCCTCATGACTCAGGGAGTTTAAAGACATCAGAAACACGAGCTTAGGTGACCGAAGGAGGAAGAACGACCAAAAAATGGAGTTTTGGCCATTGTTGTTGTTTCTATCACTGTCGGCGCCAAAGAAGAAGAAGAAGGGTGGTGCAGCTGGCAGAGGAATGAGGTGGCTAACGGCAAAGTTGAGGGAGGCACTCTGACGGCTTCGGAATGGGACATCGGGAGGGGAAGATGAAGTTACAGTAGGTTTGCGTTTTTGTTTGTTTGAATGTTTGTTTGTTTGAATGTTTGTATGTATATATATTTATATATATTAACTTTATATTAAACTATATATTATAATATAATATTACTTTATGTTTAAAAATTCTCCACCACAAATAAAAAAAAAAACACACACACACATACACACATATATATATATGTACTCTGACACATGCACAAATACACAAACATATATTAATATATATATACACAAAATAAATTAAAACTAAATAATAATGATAATTCTAAGTAAAAATTTAATAATAAAATAAATAATATAATTTGATAAAATAATAATATTAAAATAACCATGCACTAAGTTAATGTTGTTAAAATAATATTATCCGAAAATAGTAAATATAATTAACGAAATTTAAATGTTCCAAAATAATAAGTTTCGAAATAAAATATTTACATAGAAAATTATAATTAAACATAAAATAATAATGATTATTCACAAAATAATAAAATAATTAAATTTAACTTTTACATTTTATTAATATTGTAAATCTTGTTTAATAATAAAATAATTTAAAAATTAGGATTATAACACTTTATAAGGGGAAAACTATCATATTGTGCATTCTATTAATACTTAAGTCATATGGCATTCTTATTAATAATAAAAAAAATCTCTATAATTCTAAAAAATTAACCGTTCCTTTACCTACTTAAGAGGGAGGGCACTGTCACGACCCAAAACAGGGGCCATGACCGGCGCTAGGGAACGGGAATTCTTTCGAATCCGGAACCCGTAGCAAGCCTAAAAAAATAAAATAAAATATGCAATAGTAATAGTAACAATATCAAATTTGCAGCGGAAATGAAAATCGTAAATATAATAATAACATTTCCATCAACGGGATTTAATTTAAATCTCAACTCATCACATATATAAAATCTCTTTAATACAATCCAGTTCAAATTCTTAAAATGCATCTGGCATAAATAAAATACATAATATCTTACAATTAATTTACAACTACTGCAGTTTCTAGATAAAGTAAACTCAAGACTCAAGTAAGCAGTTTACACAAAGAAGCCGGGGCGGAAGAAATCCGGCGTATCGGCCTGCTACCGAGGTCTGAAGATGTTGACTCTCCTGAAAAATTATCAACAGAGGGGAGTCAGACCTCACTGAGTGAATTACTATAATATATATACATACACACTAAGTGACAATGCATACAATCAACAGTATATATATATCTAGTATATATACAGGCAAATTCACACAGATGCAGAAAAATCATTTTATATGTTTTATTGAAAATCATCGTTTATGAAGGATCATATAGAACCCTAGAATATCGTAACCTCGAAAACAGTGTTAGACAACACTCTAGCCATACATGCTCACTGAATCCAAATATATCCACTTAATCCATTTAGACAGTAGACTGGCCCCGAGACACTAAGTCAACCAAACTCCAGCAGTCTGACTGCTAGTGTGATTGGCCCTGAGACACTTGGTCAACCGAGCTCCAGCAATCACACCTCTAAACTATATCTCACACATATCAATAATCATATCCAATCGATATCCACAAATAAGTTAGTAATATAGCCTAAATACTATATGCGTACCGGTATGTACTCGGTCCTAGTGCTGCCCACTAGGTAGCACATTCTATCGATATCCTTCATTAATAAATAATAAAAAATACATTCATAAAAATAAATGATGCATGAATTTCAATAAAATAACAACATAAACTAAAATATACCAAAATATACATAAAAATATTTTTAAGAATAATTTAGTTATACAACATGCATATAGTTGAAAATATACCAAAATATACCGAAAATAAACCTAAGTAATACTTAAATCATTTATGCATATTTTATTAAAATAAAGCATACTTTTCTAAAACATGCATCCTAAAGCATATATATATAGTATAGTAACTCACCCTAGTGCGCTCCACGAGATGGGTCCGACGAGCCTAGTCCACTAGCCCTCGGTTTCGGCGCAACTAAACAAGAAATAAATAACCGACATCAGAATAAACCTAACAGAAATCCTAGAATTCGATCTAGAGTATTAAATACGGAAACAGAATTAGGGTTCGACTGGACATCACGTTTTACGAGAATTCTATCAAAAATTCGACAGAATCTCCCCTGTAAAATGAACATCTCTCTACTCAAAAGAGTAGAGCTGACCCTACAAAGAAACACACTTTGAAAAACAAACACCACAACTCATTCACAACCCTTCGGTCGGACTCCAGACTACAGTCTATCGATCGGGATCCACAAACACAGAACAATTCTGATAATACCAAAAATATCCTTATAACATAGAAATACATTTTATAGGTAGAAATTACATAATTAACCTTAAAACACTGTAAAAACCGATAAAACTCATTTTATTAGTAAAATCGTATATTATATATATAATTGAAAATAATTCACGAAAAAAATAGTTTTAATTAGTTAAAAATACTAAATAATTTGTAGAAATCATTTTTATACCTTAAATAACTATTAAAACCAATTAAATTACATTTTTAGCCAATTTAGGGTGAAATTACCAAAATGCCCATATATATAAATATACTATAATTACTTCAAAAATTCACCAAAAATTATACAATTATCCAAAATTAATTTACTCAACATATTTATCAATAATATTAATAATTAAACTCAATTAACCAATTAAATTCAATTAAAAACATAATTAACCCTAATTTCCCAAATTTACATAAACTTCAATAATTCAAAATAAATACTTAGAAATTCATAACAATTCCAAATAAATTCCTATAATTCATTTAAACACCTAATTTAACCATAAAACATGATTTCATAATTTAAATAATTAATTTCCGAAAATTAGAAAATAATATTAAATATTCAAAAATACCCAAAAATCCAAAAAATCTCCAAAAATTCCACAAAAATTCATACATGTAGATTAAGCTACTAGGAACAACATTTGTGAAGGGAGTTTCCATGAATCAATCAATTTTAAGCTCAAAAAAATCAAAAACCCTAATATGGCCGAATTCGAAAAATTGAAACCTAAGCAATTCTAGACCATTTTAGCTTAAACCAAAGCTAGAATCACACTCACCGGAGCTCAAAGAGAAGAAAGAGACCAGCGGTGTCAAAAACAGTGGCCGGAATCATCATCGACGGCAAGGAGAAGAAATTCGGCCAAAATGGAAGAAAAGGGCTGCCGGCGTCGGGGAAGGGAGCTGCTGGCGGCGGGGGACGGCTGGGAACGACGGTGGCAAGCCGGGAGGCACACCGACGGTAGGTGATCGGCGTGACAGACGGTGGTGAGGGGTGGTCGGGCGCTCGGGAGGGCAAGGAAGAAGAAAAAGAAAAAGAAAAAAATAAAAAAAATAAAAAAAATAATTTTAATAAAATATTAAAATAAATCACACCCACACATATAATTTAATATTTTAATAATTTAATAATAAATAAAAATAATTAAATAACAATAAATTAATAAACAAATAATAAAATATTAGGGTAATATTAATTAAACCCTAATTAAATAAATATTTACACACATAGACTTTATTTAGTATTTTAAAAATACGTATGAGTTCATGCAAGTCCGAAAATATATTTAAAATAATTAATAATAAATTATTTACGTGAAAATTTTCCCGAAAATGCAAATCCCGGGAAAATTTTACGTAAAGTACTGTAAATAATACACAGTAATTAAAATAGGTTTTAAATACTTATCAACCCATAAAAACATCGTAATAAATACAAAATTATTAACATTGTATATCCCGATACAGTGTAAAAATATTTTGAAAACACGGGATATTACAGTCTTTCCCCCTTACAAGAATTCGTCCCCGAATTCCAGAAAACAGGATCAAGAAGGAAAGAGATACGGGTAAGAAGCTCGCATCTCAGCTTCAGTCTCCCACGTATGCTCCTCGACTCTGTCACTACGCCACAGAACCTTGACCATCGGAATCTGCTTTGATCGTAACTGTCGAACTTGAAAATCAACGATCGCCACAGGTTCTTCTACAAACGTCAAATCTTCACTCACTTCTACACTGTCGAGCTGCAACACGTGCGAAGGGTCTGAAATATACTTCCTCAACATCGAGATATGAAATACTGGATGCACTTGTGACATACTCGGAGGCAAATCCAACCGATATGCAACAGTGCCAACTCTCTCTAGAATCTCAAACAGTCCAATATATCTCGGTGCTAACTTACCCTTCCTACTAAATCTCATCACACCCTTCATCGGAGATACCTTCAGAAAAACAAAATCTCCAACCTGAAACTCCACATCTCTGCACCTAGGATCTGCATAACTCTTCTGTCTGCTAACTGCGATCTCTAATCTTCGCTTAATCAAGGCAACTTTCTCTGCAGCATCCTGAACCATCTCAGGTCCAATCAAAGCTCTCTCACCAATCTCATGCCAACTCAAAGGGGATCTACACTTCCTTCCATACAACGCCTCGTACAGTGCCATACCAATACTGCTATGGTAGTTGTTATTATATGCAAACTCAACGAGTGGCAAATGATCATCCCAGCTACCTCCCAAATCCAAGACACACATCCTCAACATATCTTCCAGTGTCTGGATCATCCTCTCAGACTGACCATCTGTCTGAGGATGAAAAGCAGTACTGAAATCCAACCTAATGCCCATCACTTCCTGCAACTTCTGCCAAAAATGAGAAGTAAACATCGAACCTCTATCTGACACAATGGACACAGGTACTCCATGAAGGC
Organism: Mallotus nudiflorus; assembly: GCA_947683625.1. NCBI lineage: Eukaryota > Viridiplantae > Streptophyta > Magnoliopsida > Malpighiales > Euphorbiaceae > Mallotus > Mallotus nudiflorus. The sequence continues at coordinate 1,583,241 of CANTUR010000187.1, read as the reverse complement.
ACACAATATGCTTCACGTATAACTTCGCCAATCTAGCTACAGAATAAGTGGCTTTCACAGGTAGGAAATGTGCAGACTTCGTTAACCTGTGTATAATCACCCAGATGGAATCGTATCCATCCTTCGAACGAGGTAAACCGACCACAAAATCCATAGCTATCCTTTCCCACTTCGACTCGAAAATAGGAAGAGGCTGAAGCTTCCCAGAAGGCTTCTGATGTTCGACTTTTACTTGCTGACACGTCAGACACTTCGCAACATAATCACCGACATCCTTCTTTAATCCATCCCACCAGTATAAATCTCTGATACTGTGGTACATCTCAGTAATGCCCGGATGAACGCTGTAAGCTGTAGAATGTGCTTCCTCTAAAATCCCCTCTCTCAAATCATCCACGTCAGGAACACACAATCTACCACTGATCCACAACACACCATCATCATCGAGTGTGAAATCAGTGAACTTCCCTGCTTGAACATTCTCTGCAAGCTCTTCTAGAATAGGATCTTGACTCTGAGCTACTTTAATCCTATCCCTCAGTACAGATCGTACTTTAAACTGAGCTAGCAGTCCACCTGATCTACTGATCTTCATCATCAGACCTTGATCCACCATCAGATGCAATTCCTGGATCAACGGTCTCCTCTCAACATCGATGTGAGCAAGACTGCCTGAGGACTTCCTACTCAAGGCATCTGTTACCACATTAGCTTTACCCGGATGATATAAGATCTCGCAATCATAATCCTTCAATAATTCCAACCATCTCCTCTGCCTCAGATTCAAATCTCGCTGCTGAAAAATGTACTTAAGGCTCTTATGATCAGTAAATATCTCACAAGTCACCCCGTACAGATAATGTCTCCAAATCTTCAAAGCAAAGATCACTACAGCCATCTCAAGATCATGTGTGGGATAGTTCTGCTCATGCTTCTTCAACTGCCTCGAAGCATAGGCTATCACCTTTCCATTCTGCATCAACACATAACCAAGACCAATTCTAGAAGCATCACAGTAAACTGTGAACTTATACACACTATTAGGCAAAGCTAACACTAGCGCTGTGGTCAACTTCTCCTTCAACAACTGAAAATTATTCTCACAAGCCTCTGACCACTCAAATCTAACATTCTTCTGAGTCAAGCGAGTCATAGGGGCTGTAATTCTAGAAAAATCCTGCACAAACCGCCTATAATACCCGGCTAAACCTAGAAAACTTTGAATCTCAGTGACAGAAGTAGGTCTAGGCCACTCTGATACTGCCTTAATCTTCTGTGGATCAACTTGAATACCTTCTTTAGACACCACGTGTCCAAGAAAAGAAACGCTCTCCATCCAAAAATCACACTTCGAGAATTTAGCATAAAGCTGATGATCTCTCAGTGTCTGTAGTACAATCCTCAAGTGATATACATGCTCCTCCATACTCCTAGAATATACCAGTATATCATCAATGAAGACTACCACAAACTGATCCACATATGGTCTGAATACTCTATTCATCAAGTCCATAAAAGCTGCTGGTGCATTAGTCAAACCAAAAGACATCATTAGAAACTCATAATGGCCATATCTAGTGCGGAACGCTATCTTAGGAATATCAGCTTCACTGATACGCAACTGATGATAACCCGACCTCAAGTCAATCTTAGAAAACAACTGTGCACCCTGTAGCTGATCAAACAAATCATCTATCCTCGGTAGAGGATACTTGTTCTTCACTGTCACCTTATTCAACTCTCTGTAGTCAATGCACAGCCTCAGGGTACCATCCTTCTTCTTCACAAACAGGACTGGTGCACCCCAAGGAGAAACACTAGGTCTGATAAAACCTTTATCCAACATGAAAACTCGAATACGGAGTAGTCTGCAATCCACTCGACTGAACTCCCAGCTGGTAGTAATCAGGCATCGCTCCCTGCCTAACTAGTCTCAGCTCAATCTCCTTGGCCAACTCAATCACAGACTCCAGAGTAAGGCCTGTTGTAGGCATACCAGCAAAAACAGAACCCAAACCAGTAACGTAGGTAGTGACTGCAAAATACTAATCTCACATCAGATCCTCAGCATATCTACCTAGATGAAGAAACTCTCGGGTATACTCCTCTACAGATCGATCTCCATGAGAAATACTGGTCAAACGAAGACGATAGCTCAAACGAAGAGGCTCTGGACAGAATCTCCTCATGAATCGCTCTCGGAACTAAGCCCATATCATCGTCATCATGTAAGGCTGAATCATCTGAATAAACCAGTCTAGGGCTGGTCCCTCGATAGACAACTCAACGATCATGATCCGCTGGTACTCGGTATGAGCAGTCCGAGTCCTAGTCTCAATCGCATGCAGAAAATCTAACGGATCAGAAGTACCATCAAAAGCAATCCTGCCAACTCGGGCATAGAACAAAGCTGCCTCAGGGTCAGACATACCCTGCTGATAGGCAGGCTGAACAGGCTGAGCAACTGGAGGAACAGGAACATTAAACTCAGGCTCTACAGGCTCCTCGTCCTGTAACTCTCTCTGCCTATGGTGACCTGCCGCTCCTCGAGGTCTACCTCTGCCACGACCTCTACGTCTAACTGGCTGCTCAGGAGGTAAAACCTCATCCTGAAAAGACTCATCATCCTCGGCCTCAACAACCGGTGGAGCGACATGCGCTCACCTCCTCATACTGAAAATACAAACGAAAGATTCAGACAAAATAGACAACGGAGGAATAACGCTGAAAACTAAGCAAGGAATACTTATCAAAACATACTCGAACCTAATACACTGCAGTAGTTCAATAGAAAACACAACTCTGAAACTAGGGCCACAACTTACACAACTAAGCCCTGACACCGAATTCCGCTCTGATACCAACTTTGTCACGACCCAAAACATGGGCCATGACCGACACTAGGGAATGGGAATTCTTTCAAATCCGGAACCCGTAGCAAGCCTAAAAAAATAAAATAAAATATGCAATAGTAATAGTAACAATATCAAATTTGCAGCGGAAATAAAAATCGTAAATATAATAATAACATTTCCATCAACTGGATTTAATTTAAATCTCAACTCATCACATATATAAAATCTCTTTAATACAATCCAGTTCAAATTCTTAAAATGCATCTGGCATAAATAAAATACATAATATCTTACAATTAATTTACAACTATTGTAGTTTCTAGATAAAGTAAACCCAAGACTCAAGTAAGCAGTTTACACAAAGAAGCCGGGGCGGAAGAAATCCGGCGTATCGGCCTGCTACCGAGGTCTGAAGATGTTGACTCTCCTGAAAAATTATCAACGGAGGGGAGTCAGACCTCACTGAGTGAATTACTATAGTATATATACATACACACTAAGTGACAATGCATATAATCAACAGTATATATATATCTAATATATATACAGGCAAATTCACACAAATGCAGAAAAATCATTTTATATGTTTTATTGAAAATCATCGTTTATGAAGGATCACATAGAACCCTAGAATATCGCAACCTCGAAAATAGTTTTAGACAACACTCTAGCCATACATGCTCACTGAATCCAAATATATCCACTTAATCCATTTAGACAGTAGACTGGCCCCGAGACACTAAGTCAACCGAGCTCCAGCAGTCTGACTGCCAGTGTGATTGGCCCTGAGACACTTGGTCAACCGAGCTCCAGCAATCACACCTCCAAACTATATCTCACACATATCAATAATCATATACAATCGATATCCACAAATAAGTTAGTAATATAGCCTAAATACTATAGGCGTACCGGTACGTACTCGGTCCTAGTGCTGCCCACTAGGTAGCACATTCTATCGATATCCTTCTTTAATAAATAATAAAACATACATTCATAAAAATAAATGATGCATGAATTTCAATAAAATAACAACATAAACTAAAATATACCAAAATATACATAAAAGCATTTTTAAGAATAATTTAGTTATACAACATGCATATAGTTGAAAATATACCAAAATATACCGAAAATAAACCTAAGTAATACTTAAATCATTTATGCATATTTTATTAAAATAAAGCATACTTTTCTAAAACATGCATCCTAAAGCATATATATATAGTATAGTAACTCACCCTAGTGCGCTCCACGAGATGGGTCCGACGGGCCTGGTCTACTAGCCCTCGGTTTCGATGCAATTAAACAAGAAATAAATAACCGACATCAGAATAAACCTAACAGAAATCCTAGAATTCGATCTAGAGTATTAAATACGGAAACAGAATTAGGGTTCGACTGGACATCACGTTTTATGAGAATTCTATCAAAAATTCGACAGAACCTCCCCTATAAAACGGACATCTCTCTACTCAAAAGAGTGGAGCCGACCCTGCAAAGAAACACACTTCGAAAAAAAAACACCACAACTCATTCACAACCCCTCGGTCGGACTCCAGACTACAGTCTATCGACCGGGGTCCAGAAACACAGAACAATTCTGATAATACCAAAAATATCCTTATAACATAGAAATACATTTTATAGGTAGAAATTACATAATTAACCTTAAAACACTGTAAAAACCGATAAAACTCATTTTATTAGTAAAACCGTATATTATATATATAATTAAAAATAATTCACGAAAAAAATAGTTTTAATTAGTTAAAAATACTAAATAATTTGTAGAAATCGTTTTTATACCTTAAATAACTATTAAAACCAATTAAATTACATTTTTAGCCAATTTAGGGTAAAATTACCAAAATGCCCTTATATATATAAATATACTATAATTACTTCAAAAATTCACCAAAAATTATACAATTATCCAAAATTAATTTACTCAACATATTTATCAATAATATTAATAATTAAACTCAATTAACGAATTAAATTCAATTAAAAACATAATTAACCCTAATTTCCCAAATTTACATAAACTTCAATAATTCAAAATAAATACTTAGAAATTCATAAAAATTCCAAATAAATTCCTATAATTCATTTAAACACCTAATTTAACCATAAAACACAATTTCATAATTTAAATAATTACTTTCCGAAAATTAGAAAATAATATTAAATATTCAAAAATACCCAAAAATCCAAAAAATCTCCAAAAATTCCACAAAAATTCATATATGTATATTAAGCTACTAGGAACAACATTTGTGAAGGGATTTTCCATGAATCAATCAATTTGAAGCTCAAAAAAATCAAAAACCCTAATATGGCCGAATTCGATAAATCGAAACCTAAGAAATTCTAGACCATTTTAGCTCAAACCAAAGCTAGAATCACACTCACCGGAGCTCAAGGAGAAGAAAGAGACCGGCGGTGTCGAAAACGGTGGCCGAAATCGTCGTCGACGACGAGGAGAAGAAATTCGGCCAAAATGGAAGAAAAGGGCTGCCGACGCCGAGGAAGGGAGCTGCTGGCGGCGGGGGACGGCTGGGAACGACGGTGGCAAGCCGGGAGGCACACCGACGGTAGGTGATCAGCGTGACAGACGGTGGTGAGGGGTGGTCGGGCGCTCGGGAGGGAAAGGAAGAAGAAGAAGAAAAAGAAAAAGAAAAAGAAAGAAAAGAAAAAGAAAAAGAAAAAAAGAAAAAAATAATTTTAATAAAATATTAAAATAAATCACACCCACACATATAATTTAATATTTTAATAATTTAATAATAAATAAAAATAATTAAATAACAATAAATTAATAAACAAATAATAAAAAATTAGGGTAATATTAATTAAACCCTAATTAAATAAATATTTACACACATAGGCTTTATTTAGTATTTTAAAAATACATATGAGTTCATGCAAGTCCGAAAATATGTTTAAAATAATTAATAATAAATTATTTACGTGAAAATTTTCCCGAAAATGCAAGTCCCGGGAAAATTTTACGTAAAGTACTGTAAATAATACACAGTAATTAAAATAGGTTTTAAATGCTTATCAACCCGTAAAAACATCGTAATATATACAAAATTATTAACATTGTATATCTCGGTACAGTGTAAAAATATTTTAAAAATACGGGCACAATGTTTAATTAGTGGGTGAAACCTTTTCTTTATAATCATCTTGAGTTATTGAAGCTTCACTAGAGTAGGGTAAAATTTTAGAAGTGATAGGAGATGCATAAATTTAAGGAAATTGTTACTTAAAAAATAAAGGGAAAAAAACATGTGGGTATGGGTGAAACTATTTGGAAAATAAACTAAACATTTCACTTATTAATCCTAAAACTACTCATGAATTCACAGATTTTTTTTAGAATTATTAGATTTCTAAGATTTGTTTTTAAAATTGTTATATTAGTATTGAAGTATGTACAATAGTGTTTAGTAAAAAAAATAATATTAAATAATTATTATAATTTTTTTGAGGTTTAGAAAAAATATTTTGAGTTATTTAAGGTAAAAAAAATATGTAACATATAAATAATTTTAAAATTTAAATAGTATTGAAATATATATAATAGTGTTAAAACTACAAATTAATTAAATATAGAAGTTAAAATTTAGAAAATTATTATAACAATTTTATTTAATATATATATATAATGGAGAAATATATATAAAAATAGAAAATAATTAATAAGCTATCCATTTTTAGTTATGTTAAATAAAAAGAAAAATGTATTTTTAATTGAATAAAATGTAGATGTTTTAATTAGAAAAAAAAAAGACATAATTTTTAATGAAAAAAAGAGTTGTATTTTAAATATAGTATAATTAAATTTTTTTATATTAAATAAAACATATATATTTTAAAATAAAAATTTATATAAAGAGAAAAATACAACTAAAGGTCAAATTACCCTTGAACTAGCAGCGAATGCACAAACAAATTGAATTTTAATTTTTTTGATAAATATTTCCAAAACTATTATTTAAAGGACAAATTAATCTTAATTTTATCTAAAATCAGTGTTCGTACAACACGCCATGAGATAAAATATTTTAATATTACAAGCTAGTTTTTAAAATTTTATTTATTTATTTTTATATTATTTTGTTCCCTTTGATCATGTTCTTTCAATAACAGATCCTTCTCTTTCACCATCCACCATCGCTGCCTCCCTATTACTATCCTCCACCACTGCCTCTCTATCCTCACTGCAGCCGCCGCCCTCACCACCACTGCTACCTTTGTTTTTTTTTTTTAACCACACCCAACGACTTGCAAATTAAAGCCATCACCTTTACAAGCACTAACACTGATAATGGGTGGATCAGTGAGGACAACCTTTTCCTTAACATCCCTTGCACTTGTAGAGCCTACAATAATAATCATAAATAAACACATGCACACATTCAGGCAGCAGTAAGTGCATTTCATTTGGAGTCTCAAGATTCAAGAGTAATATAGCATGTAAGACTTGGGGTAAGCCATAAGCAAATCAAAGCAAAGTAGCCTTAGTTAATTTTCGTAAATTGCAAATTCGTTTTTGACATTTTTACTCTGTTTTTTTTAGAGAGAAAGCACTGGTAGAAGAAGATTGACTCGGATGCCTTCTTCACCACCAACAAAGAACAAAATTTTATTCTTTATGTCTATATAGCAATTTTATTCTCTGGTTTCTCATAGCTATAATTGAAGTTCAAAACAACAAAATAGGTAACAAAAAAAATCCCATCTCAATTCTCAATAAAAACAAGAAGCACAGAAAGAAATTGAATTAAAAGAAAGAAAAAAAAAAGCTTTACTCATAGAGCATTAGCATATTGTACATCAGCTTCTAAAACTATGAAAGACTCTTGATAAGAAGAGTTACCCAGTTGCAAAAACATTATCTCCATGTCTCTCCAACACAAAAGCACAGAGTTAAAGAACAAAAAGAAGCAAAAGAGCAACTGAGTTTTTATTTAATGAATCAATAAACCTAATCTACTAGAAAACCCAACACGAAAAAGAGTTCGAAAAGCTTTCTTTGTCGACGGCTATGATAAAGACTGGTTTATTATTATTTTTTTTTGGTGGCTGTGACAGCTTTTTTAATTATGGTCAGCATGATGAAAGATATATAAAGATATGATGAAGGAAGGATAAGAAAACTGAAAAAGGAGAAATCAGAGAATAAAATTGCTATACAAACATGCATTTCAATGTGTTCAGCTTTTCGTTTTTGCTTGACCTTTATTTTGTTCCAGGTTTTGATACTTATGAGTAAAAGGAGCTCAGTATTTTCAGATCAAATCAATTGAATCTAAAAATTACTCAATTTTTTTTTCACTTTTACTTTCGAAGTGAAAGAGAATTAGAGGGAAAAATGGCTAGAGTGAATTAGTGAATAGCTGGTGGTGATAGCAGGTGGTGGTGTGATGGTCAGTAGTGGAGGAGGTTGCAGTGGTTAGTGTCGACGGTGATGATAACCAAGATGAGAAGGATGGGTAAAAAAATAGGTTTATTGTTAGTTTTATTTAATTTTTTCTTAATTAAAAATAATGTTTTAGTCATTTTAAAACAACAAAATACTTTTTGTATAGATTTATTAATAAAATACTTAACTCACATGCTTCCATAGGTGTTTGCACACTCCACACATTTAATTCAACTCTAATTTGAAGTTATTTGGTTTTTAAATAAAAGTTTTGGACCTATTTGCTGAAAAAGTGAAATTTGATTTATTCCCACATTTGCTACAAGTTCAAGGGGTTAATTTGACCTTTACTTGGAGAAAGATGTAACTAAATAAATTAAAAATAAAAAATATTACGTTAATTTTTATTGTCACTATTTTTAAATATAATAGATATTAAATTACTATTAGAGTATGTATAAGAGTTAAGAAAATTTTTAAAAATAGATTTTCTAATGGTTTAGGAAAATTGATTGAGTGATTTGAGATTAAAAAAAATGTATTATATAAAAACTTTTAGAATTTGAGTACTATTAGAATCTATATAATAGTGTTTTAGTTAAAATAATAATAAAAAACTATAATAAATATTCTGTTTTAATAAAAATAAGGAGTTTTAAAAATTTGACACATTAGGTTTTAAGGTGAATACTTAAATACAAATATAAACACTTGTCAAATTTTTGGCTTAATATATATATATATATATATAACTATAATATTTTAAAAGTTTAAAGTTATGGCACTATATCATTTGGCTATCTCAACCTTTGGCATCAATAGGTTAAGGATTCAATTTTTTCCTCTCCCTCCCTTGTTAAAAAAAAAAAAGTACAACACTTAGAATTTTCTTATATAGATATTGAGCCCCTATACTATTATTTATGTATGCATTGAGCCTCTATAATATAATTTATGTAATGTATTGAGTCTTTATAGTATGAAAAACATATTTATGAAATTTTTCAAATTAGGGTCCAATAGCTATATAAATAATAGTATAGGGGCTCAATAGAAGAAACGACTATAGTTCAGGGGCTTAAAATGGATTTTACACATCAATTTATTGTAAAAATAGAAAATAAAATAAAATAAAAATATGAGGTAATTTGTGAAGGATAAACTAAGAAAAGAATAGGGAATTTACGAACTAAAAGAGGAAAAAATTAAGATAAGAAGGGAAGAAACATGTATCATTAAGAAGAAGTAAATAAGGAAATTAAGGGAGCTCTTACAAACTAAAGAAGGGGGAGATTCGGTATAGAGCTGTAAATTGGTAATAGAGGCAAATTCAATAAATTAAGAGAATTTTAAAAAGAAGAAATTCAACTAACAACTATTAGGATTGGTTAGCATGAAGCTGTTAAGTCTCGAGTTCAAGCCCTAGTGTATACAGTTGCCTTAAATAAGTTGTTAGGAGACCTTTCTCCCCTTTGTGGTCCTGCTTGTTAATTAAACTAGATTAATCATAGTTCAGTGAATTATGGATACTAGTGATTAAACAAAAAAAAAAATTCAAAGTCTAGGTTGTTGTTAAAGAGATTTCTTGGTGGAGATAGTGTTGCTTAAAAACTCTAAATTAATATTTTTCCATGAAACCTACATCGATGAGAAGAATTAGTAAAGGGGTAGGGTTTCCCTTATAAATACTATGAAGATTAACTCAATATTTCTATGAGGAAAATATAATAAAGCAAATAAGTATAATAGAGAATAAAAGATGATTGCTTCTGTGGAGTGATGGCTTGATGATGTGATGATGTTAAATGATGAATATGAGGATATGAGTGAATGAATGAATGAATGAGATGTATTTATAGGAGAAGCTATACATAAACCTGTTAAGAATATGATTTCTTGTACTTGTAGGCTTACCTTGTTTAGGAGAGAAATAGACTTCCTTCTTGATTAGGGATCTTTATTTCTTTAGGATATGGAGATCATCTTCCTAGTTGAGCATTCTTCCTCTTTAGAATAACCTTCCTTATTATAATAGGATATTAATATGGGGTATCAAGAGTCCCCCCTCAAAGTCTATTTGGATATTTATGTCTAAGATTTTCGAATTTCCAAGAATCACACAAACATGATTGATGCACTGAGATAAGAACCTTTACTTGAAATCTCATGTGTTATTGAAAGATGACCTAAGGTGGCCAGCCTCAATCTTTAAACATTAAGATGCTTAGTTGTCACGACCCAAAACAGGGGCCATGACTGGCGCTAGGGAACGGGAATTCTTTCGAATCCGGAACCCGTAGCAAGCCTAAAAATAAAATAAAACATGCAATAGTAATAATAACAATATCAAATGCAGCGGAAATAGAAATCGTAAATATCACAATATTAATTTCACCAACTGGATTTAAATCAAATCTCATCTCATATATATAAATCTTTTAATACGAATCCAATTTCAAAGATAATACAATATCTCACATAAATAAAAATACATAAAATCCCATAATTAATTTACAACTACTGCAGTGTCTAGATTATAAAAATAAGACTCAAGTAAGCAGTTTACACAAAAAAGCCGGGGAGGAAGAAATCCGGCGTATAGGTCTGCTACTGAGGTCTGAAGATGTTGACTCTCCTGAAAAATTATCAACGGAGGGGAGTCAGACCTCACTGAGTGAATTACTATAATATATATACATACACACTAAATGATAATGCATACAGTCAACAGTATATATCTAATATATATATACAGGCAATTACACACAGATGCAATAAAATCATTTTATATATTGTTTTATTGAAAATCATCTTTTATGAAGGATCACATAGAACCCTAGAATATCGCAACCTCAGAAAACAGTGTTAGACAATACTCTAGCCATACAGGCTCACTTGATCCAAATATATCCACTTAATCCATTTAGACAGTAGACTGGCCCCGAGACACTAAGTCGATCGAGCTCCAGCAGTCTGATTGCCAGTGTGATTGGCCCCGAGACACTTGGTCAACCGAGCTCCAGCAATCACACCTCCAAACCATATCTCACACATATCAATAATCACATTCAATCAATATCCACAAATAAGTTAGTAATATAGCCTAAATACTATAGGCGTACCGGTACGTACTCGGTCCTAGTGCTGCCCACTAGGTAGCACGTTCTATCGATATCCTTCATTAATAAGTATAAAACATCCATTCACAAATAAATGATGCATGAATTTAAATAAAATAACAATATAAACTATATATATACCGAAAATATACCAAAAGTAAACCAGGTATATTTCGAGTATATATACGTCAAATAAATCAAATCAAATTATAAATTAAGCTAGAAATATATTTAAAAACATTTTAAATATAATTTATTCATAAAACATGCATATAATTTAATATATACCGAAAATAAACCAAAAATATACCAAAAATATACTTAAATACAAATCACATTATTTATGCATTTTAATCAAAATAAAACGTATATTTCTAAACCATGCATCCTAAGGCATATATATATAAAATAGTAACTCACCCTAGTGCGCTCCACGAGACGGGTCCGATGGGCCTAGTCCACTAGCCCTCGGTCTCGGCGCAACTAAACAAGCAATAAATAACCGACATCAGAATAAATCTAACAGAAATCCTAGAATTCGATCTAGAATATTAAATATGGAAACAGAATTAGGGTTCGACTGGATATCACGTTTTACGAGAATTCTATCAAAAATTCGACAGAATCTCCCCTGTAAAACGGACATCTCTCTACTCAAAAGAGTAGATCCGACCCTGCAAGGAAATACACTTCGAAAAGCTACACAGAGCACAATCAAAATCCCACAGTCGAACTCCAAACTACAGTCCACCAATCGGGGTCCACAAACACAGAACAATTCAGAAATACCAAAAATATCCTTAAAACCTAAAAATACATTTTATAGGTAGAAATTACATAATTAACCTTTACACACAGTAAAAATCGATAAAAACTCATTTTATTAGTAAAACCGTATATTATATATATAATTGAAAATAATTCACGAAAAATAGTTTTAATTAGTTAAAAATACCAAATAATTAGTAGAAATCATTTTTATACCCTAAATAACTATTAAAACCAATTAAATTACATTTTTAGCCAATTTTGTGTAAAATTACCAAAATACCCCTATATATGTAAATATACTAAAATTCATTCAAAAATTCACCAAAAATAGTATAATTATCCAAAATTAATTTTCTCAACATATTTATCAATAATATTAATAATTAAACTCAATTTACCAATTAAATTCAATTAAAAACATAATTAACCCTAATTTCCCAAAATTCCATAAACTTAAATAATTCAAAATAAATACCTAGAAATTCATAAAAATTCCAAATAAATTCCTATAATTCATTTCAACACCTAATTTAACCATAAAACACAATTTCATAATTTAAATAATTAATTTCCGAAAATTAGAAAATAATATTAAAATATTCAAAAATACCCAAAAATCAAAATAATCTCCAAAAATTCCAAAAAAAATTCACACATGTAGATTAAGCTACTAGGAACAACATTTGTGAAGGGAGTTTCCATGAATCAATCAATTGGAGGCTCAAAAAAATCAAAAAACCCTAATATGGCCGAATTGGAAAATTTGAAACCTAAGCAAATCTAGACCATTTAAGCTCAAACCAAAGCTAGAATCATACTCGTCGGAGCTTAAGGAGAATAAAGAGACCGGCGGTTTCGAAAATGGTGGCCGAAATCGTCGTCGACGACGAGGAGAAGAAATTTCGGCCAAAAGAAGAAAAGAGGTTGTCGGTGCCGGGGAAGGAGGCTGCTGGCGGCGGAGGACGGCTGGGAACGGCGGTGGCAAGCTAGGAGGCACACCGACGGTAGGTGATCGGCGTGACAGACGGTGGTTGGTGGTGAGGGGTGGTCGGGCACGGGAGAAGGAAGAAGAAGAAAAAAAAAAGAAAAAGAAAGAAAAGAAAAAGAAAAGAAAAAGAAAAAGAAAAAGAAAAAGAAAAATAATAAAATAATATGTATATATTAAAATATAGTGTATAAATAAAATATGTGGGAAAAATACACACCATATATTATCATATTAATTTAAATAAACAATTAATAATAAAATGATAAAATATTAGGGTAATATATTAAACCCTAATTAAATAAATATATACACACATACATGGTTTTTAATAATTTAAAAATACGTATGATTTCATGCAAGTCCGAAAATATATTTAAAATAATTAATAATAAATTATTTACGTGAAAATTTCCCCGAAAATGCAAGTCCCGGGAAAATTTTACGTAAAGCACTGTAAATAATACACAATAATTAAAATAGGTTTTAAATACATATCAACTCATGAAAATATCATAATATATATGAAAATTATTAACACTGCATATCCCGGTACAGTGTAAAAATATTTTAAAAACACGGGATATTACATTAGTATACTAAGTCTTAGAAACACATTATCAAAAAATCATAATCATAAAGGGTCAACTGGACTTAGATGCACATAACCTACAATAAAAGATGTTTGGTGTTATATAAATGACTCGAGGGATTAAAGCATAAATATTATAGAAATGACATGATGGAATTAGCCACCACTAGAGTTTTGATGTTGGGGGTATTAGAAGCATGGCCTGAGTGCTATAAATTCTCGATGCATTAAAAGCACAGCCTGAGTGGCATAGATTCTCGGTGCATTAGAAGTGTGGCCCGAGTATCATATATTCTCGATGCATTAGAAGTACGGCTCGAGTGTTGAACCTCAATACTATCGAAGCGATCTGAGGGTGCTAGCTTTAGTCACTAAACTTAGATTCTCGGTACATTAAAAGCATGACCTAATGTCGAACCTCAGTATTGTTGAAGAGACCTGAGGGTGCCGGCTTCAATAATTGGACTTAGATTTTCAATACATTAGAAGCATGGCCCAAGTGCCATATATTCTCGGTGCATTAGAAGCATCGCCTAAGTACCAAACCTCAATACTATCAAATCAACTTGAGGGTGATTAAGACGTTGCTCGGTTTATGAACTTTATAACTCTTTGTTGATGGCAGCTACTTGGTCAGAAAAATGATTAGTGTTAAGTCTAGACATTATTGTTGTTGATGTTTTGATTTTTTTGAGCATTGTTGTTTATAGTATTTTTGCAAAAGGAAGGGTGTTGTGATCCTGGTAGTGAGTTTGGGCCCCTTCAATCTGAGCTCCATAATATGGGATAGTAATTTAGTGAGGGTTTTTAAAATGATAGGATGTGGGCTTTAATGGACCAAATTTAGGTTTGCCCAATCTAAATTATGAGATGAGCATTATAGTTTATGTAAAAGGCTAAGTTGCCCCTCTTCTTAAGTAGAGGATTTTTTGTGATGCTAGCTAGAATGCCTTGGATTTGTGCTTTTTGATATATCCAACTATGTAATGGACTACACTTGACTCCATTCTTGAATTTTCCTTGCTAAACATTCTTTAAAATTTTCATGAACAAGGATTTGCTTAGAATAGGATTTGTTTGAATATTATTTGATCCAGCTTTAAGCGGGAGTCACCATTTGTTATCTAAGCACAAATGAGTACTTGTTTATATTAATATTTCTTGACAGTATGTCTGATGTTATTTAAAAGTTTCTACATGTTGATGCCAAGTGAGATGATCAAAATGTCCAATTGCTTGAATTGATTGGTGCTTATAGTAGCATCTTTAATAAATACATTTTCCTTATCAGTAGTGAGAGACAAAAGAACAACAATTTTGGGATCATTTAATTGATCTTTATATATATATATATATATATATATATATATATATATATATATATCAATGTAGTTGATGTATGTTTTGCATAAATAATAATCATGTATTTATAGACGAGCATTTATGTGTAGATGTATAAGAATGTTTGTGTGATAATCTATATTTATTTTTGTAAGAGTAAGATTTGAAAATAGATGTGAAAACAAATAATTAAAAATAAATAATTGAGAAGGAAGAATTATCTCTTAATTATTTCTTCTCCCGCTTTTGAATTAATGAATATTTATGTTCATTGTTCTGATCAGCGATTGCTTTCCATACAATGTCCAAGCACCATGACTCTGGTCTTTATCAATAATTTCCATATGGTTCCAAAATGTAAATATGAGAAGCGAAAGACCCATTTAAGTTATGCTTTTCATCAATTAACACATTCAAGTTATGAGCCTACAAAATCATAGGACTTTGACTTTTGGGTGCCTTTGACTTCATAAATTTGCAAGTGGGGCGCACATAATAGTTAGTCACCTCGTGCTTGGTGTATGCCTAGTGAATGAATGGGCACATTCATGTATGAATTCTCAACTTTGCTCTCCTCATGCAACACTCTCAGCGTTGTTGTATCTTAATCTTGCTCCGATCAAACATGATTGCTCTTATTTTTGTTGGCATTGTTAATGGAGGAGCTGTTATTCACTCAATCAAAATATTATTTTACTGATTAATATAAATCTGCATCTTATTCTAAGTTAAGCCATGCCTAATCTGAGCCTTCATACTTTATTGCTCAGAGCTTTAAGCTTCTCTTAATTTACTAACATTAGCATGGGTTTGATGTTGGGCACCAAGTAATAGCTATTTAAACTTAATTTAGATTAGTAACTTGTATCACTTGTAGTTTTTAAAAAAATTTCTCCCTTGCTTTTGTGATGTCTAAGTTTTGAAGTAGATTATGCGAACAACGTTGCTTGACCTGTATATCCATTAAATTGCTACTTCATCAGGTTATGCTAAGTTAAGCAACTGGTTGAAGATTTCATACTAAATTTAGTGAAGGCAGGCAGCTATTTTAATGAACCCTATGCAACTTTTTTGGTTTTTAAACTTGATGTTAGGATAACAAGATAAGTTTTGACAAGAAATAGAACTAGATGCTAGAAGATAGCCTATTCCGAGAGTCAAGTGCTTTGAGAAATCCCACCAGCTTGAGAATGACAAAACCGGGTGATGAATTATCTTGGATTTTATTGCTCGGTAGTCAAAGTTTCAGATGTTCAGAAAATTGATGTCTAGTATTTAATGCTTATTATTCATTTGATACTCGATTTTAGTTGTGAGAGCCACTCGTCAAGGTCTTGCTGATTCGGGTGTCCAACTGTTTCTAAGCCTTGATGCTTGGAACCCAATGATCAGTGGGTGCTCAATATTTAGAACTCGATGCTTGATGGGTATTTCATGCCTGGTGCGTATAACATGATGCTTGGTGAACAAATTTAACTCCTTGAACGCTCGATGCTCAACGCTCAATTCTTTGACAACTTTGGTGCTTGAAGCTCAGCTCTTGAATCGAGAGCCTTTAGATTTTGCTATTAATTAGGGATCCTTATTTCTTTAAGACATAGGATCATCTTTCTAGTTAAGCATTCTTCCTCTTTAAGATAACCTTCCTTGTTAGAATAAGATATTGATATGGGGTATCATTGCTCTTTATGAAATCTCTACTTCTGCTATCTTTGTTATTGAATTTCTTGGTTAAACTCAATTATATGATTGGTTATTTATGTGATGTTGCAACCTCAATCAATGTTCAAAAGGCCCTAGATGAAAATGGATTATCTTGCATTCATTCTGGCTTAATGGGAGGCAATATGGTGCTTCTATCTTGTCCCTCTCCTTTGTTCAAACAAAGTTTACTTACTAACTTCAAGGATGCTCTCGATCAGTTCTTTACTCACTTTGAAGAATGGAACCCTGATTTATTTTCTTCTCGGAGCTTTGAATGGTTGTGCTGTCTTGATATCCCGCTGCAGTTATGGTCTGAAGATTTCTTTCACTAGATTGGTTCCCATTTTGGGACATTTATTGCTATTGACTCTTTATCCCATAATATCAAAGGTTTGATGTGGCTCATATTATGATATCTTCATCATTTGTTAACTCTATCATTGAGTTTATTCATATTTCATTTTAAGGCAAGCCCCTTAATATCGATATCTTTAAAGTTCCATGTACTATGTTTTTGGCAGAAGATTTCTCTCCCCCGAAGCCAGATTTTCTATATTCGATGATGATTCTCAAGCATCTCCTGCTCACCAAAATATCTCATCTACTTTTTTGGTGGGGTAGCATAATGATCAAGTTGCCAATCTCTCTATTTCAAATATAAACTTTAATTATGTTGACCATGCTTGCCTCGAGTTGTCATATGGCTTTGACAATCTTGGATCCAATGCTTTTTTTTTTTTTGTTCTAATTATCCTATCTTGGCTATGATTAAAAATTCTCGGATCCCTCAACCTTCTCACCTTCTTTCTTTAACTCCTTCGTTACTTTTTATCTAGTGGCACCCCACTCCTTCACCAATCCTTTTTCCAGTAGATAGCTATCATTTACCTGCTGCTCTTAAACCTTCTTCCTTGTCCTCTCCCACCTATCTCAGTCCTGGTGTCTCTCGTGAGGGTCCTACATTAAAGAATAGTAAGATCAGCTTTGATATCACTTGTCATGGGACCATTACCTTCTCATCAAAAGACTAGCCTATTAAGGTTTGCAGCATCCATGTTTATAAGCCTAAGACCTCCCCACAACTTTCCAATGTAGGATTTGTGACATTAAGCTTGTTATGCCTTTCTTGCTTTGCAATGATCTCTATCATTTCCTTGAACTGTAAAGGTGTCAACAGAGCCTCTAAAAGAAGACATCTACGCTATTTAATTTCTTCTAAGCATCCTCAATTAATTATTCTTTAAGAGACCAACTGTAATTCTGTGAACTTATCCCTTTTGCGAAGATTTTAGGGCATGGCAAGTATTGGTTGGCATTCTTTAGATGCAACTAACTCTGCTAGTGGACTCTTAATTTTTTAGGATGATCAAGCTTTCCAACCTTCTCCTACTTGCGCTACATAGTTACTCGAGGCACTTTCTTTCTGCTTAATTTTCATTGTGTTATCTTGGTTGTCATGGCCCTTCTTCTCTTGATGAGCAGCAGCTTCTTTGGCAAAGTATTCTTGCTTTTTTGGAGACTCTTCATGACATTCCAATTTTATTGATTAGTGATTTCAATCAGATTTGTCATCCAGACAAAAAAAGCACCGCCCTTGATTTTTCGAAAGCCATGCGCTCTTTTAATGATTTTATTTCCAGAGCTGGAGTCTTAGATTTGCGCCTTCATAGGTCATCATTTACTTAGCAAAATCGACTCTGTTAGAGTCGCCTTGACAGAGCTCTCATTTCGCCCCATTGGATTGAGTTTTTCCCTTTTTGCAACATTAAGCTCTTTCTAAGGGGCCTTCAGATTATAATCCTATTTGTCTTATACACTTGACTTCTTCTTATGGTCCTCACCCATTCAGAGCTCTTGATGTTTGGTGAAATGACCCTTGTTTCCTGAAGACCATTTGTAACATGTGGCAGTCTATCTTATCTTTTCTCCTGCTTCACCACAAGTTCAAATGCCTCAGAAATTATCTTCGATGTTGGAATCGAGAAAATTTTTGTAATCTGAACTCTACTTTATCTCGGATTCAAGCTCAGTTGGACAATTTTGATTTGATACGAGAACTTCGTCAACTTTCCACTTCTAAGCAGTCTTGTGTCTTGGATCTTAATCATCGGTATTTGCATCTCTTATCTCCACTTGAGTCTAATTAGAAGTAGAAATCTAGAATTTAGTGGTATCACTTTGGCAATCATAAAACTTGATTTTTTCATTTGCGTGCTTCTAATTATCAAAGAAAGAATTTTATCTCTCAGCTTAAATATGGTGATTAGGTTGTTCTTGAAGCCTTTAAAATCTCTAATGTCATCCAATCTCATTTCAAGCAACGTTTTAATAAGGTTTCGTCAGTTGAAGGTTTTATTAATGACTTGCCCTTTTCCAAACTTACCACTTCTCAGGCTTTTATTCTTGCATGCTCTTTCTGTATAGAAAAGTTTCATCATGCTATTTGGAGCAGTGGGTAGAGTAAAGCCCCTAGACTTTATGGTTTTAATTTTGTTTTTTATAAGAAGTCATGGCCAATCATCAAAGCTAATGTCTTTGCTTTTGTCAATTATTTTTACATTTCAGGTAAATTACCAACTGTCATTAAGACTTCTTTCATTTCTTTAATTCCAAAAATTTCTAATCCAACATGGATTGAACACTATTGCCCTATTTTGCTCATCCATGGTATGTATAAAATAGTGGCTATGTAACACTCCTTCCTATTGACACCCTCTCATCGTATTATCATAATTATATAGTATATCAAAAGAACTAATAGGGAGGAACATTACCTAAAACTAACCTCCAAAGGTATAATTGATTCAAAATGACTTAAAATTAAGCATTAAACAATACACAACATAACTAGCCTAATTAGTCAACAATAATTTAAGATGTTACATAAGATGGCAAGAGAGACAATAACTTCAAAAACATATCAGAACATTTTCCATATTATAAAAATACCAAAAATACATAGCCCCATCCCTCTTACACAACACACTTGATACGAAACTAAACTTATTCATGTACTTCTAAAGGTCGTACACTAATTCTTACATGCACTTCCACTAAATTGCCAACACTTAATTTGAAGTCTTGACTTCCCATCCACACTCAAGCCATTAACAATTACTTTGTAAAAATTATATTAGGAGAGTGGTGAGTACTTTCAAGAAAATACCTAGTGAGTGAAGTACAAAGGACAATAATAACTGGTATAGGAAAATGAGAATGACACAGGTCATGGATACATATAAATATGCTTATAGTTCATTGGTGATTGGCATTGTCTTCGGTCGTTAATTTATTTTCCAATAACTCTTGTAATGTATTTCTTTATGTAACTAACCATTGCAATGTATTTGCAATTCTAATAAATTCTCATCATTTCTGAAATTAGGTAATATCAATTTACTTAAAAATATATTCTATAACAAATCATTTATATAAATAGTCCACAATGTTATAATCTCAAAATCTCAAATGATCACAGTAACATCAGTCATAATAAAATAACTCACTGCAATATGATGTCATCGCTTCTCAATAACTCATCATAAGAGCATTATTAGAGTAAAATGCACATATATAATAATAATATCGAATATATATATATATATATATATATATATATATATATATATATATATATATATATATATATATATATATATATACAAATGCCAAACCTTAGACAAAATATGTATCCGACCTTAGGCAATGGCTATGCATATATTCTAGGCATGGTCTTACATTTATAAGGTAAAATGTGCACTCAACCCTAAATTTCGGTTGTACACACTCTAAAATATATATATGGCCCCAAGCAACAACTATATATATATATATATATATACAAATGCCAAACCTTAGACAAAATATGTATCCGGCCTTAGGCAATGGCTATGCATATATTCTAGGCATGGTATTACATTTATGAGGTAAAATGTGCACTCAACCCTAAATTTCGATTGTACACACTCTAAAAAATATATATGGCCCCAAGCAACAACTACACATAATTTCTAGCCCCGCCATGTCCCAGACATGGTCTTACTGTCACTAACATATGGTGTTTACTCATTATTGTTACTACTTAAAACACTTTCATTAAATGCTTATTGATAAATACTATATATTCTTTTCGTATACAAATTATGCCTCTCATATTCTCAATATATACTTATAATAAACCTTTGTATCTCAAAACATTTCCCATAAATTATTCTTAAAATAATTCATTTCAAATATAGTATAATTCAAATATCTCTCAATACATAAAATAATCTTTTAACCAAATGCACATATTAAAATACTAAAATATTTAATAAAAATATTTTTTTCATAAAAAAACATATATATATATATACCTACACGTATTGCTTCTTATAATTATTACTCGTAATTTTTCAAGGCTATGGAAATACTTTAAATTCATAACCTATTACTTATATTCAACCTTGAAAAATTTAATATTCATCTCTTTGATAGCCTTAAATAATTTTCTATGTTTTTTTTTTAATTATAAATTTAAGGGAAACTATGTTTACTATTGATATTATTAAAATATCACATTTTGTTACAATCATTAGACTAGCGCAAGTCATTCATATCTTTATAGGCCCATTTCTTTTCATTTATTTATTAATTATTATTGTTGTTGTTGTTGTTGTTGTTGTTGTTGTTCTTGGAAAGTCTATGTTACAAATCAAGAGTAAAAGGAATCTTGGAAAGGACATGTGTAAGTGAAAATTTTCAAACAAATAAGACAAGAACAAAGAAGGGCCAAGGTAGAATTGCAAAATTCATATATAAGACAACAAGGTGAATCATTATAAGCATAAACTCAAACAAAGTGGTTAGGAAGGGAGTCCACTCACCTTTATTTCTAGAAATTTCTTTGCCTTAAGTAGCTAAAGCTGACTTTCCCTTGTGTCCCTCACTAACTCCTATTCACAAATGGTATGTATTAATTAAGCTAGATTTAATACTTCAGAATTTGATATGTATACACAAGCCAAAATCTAGCTTGTTAACTAACATGTAACAAACTAATTTCCTGCCACTTTAGACCCAATCATCATGAACACCATACATACAAGTCCCTTCACATCTACTTAAACACCTGAATTAAATTTCTTATGTAATCTACTCATGCATGCTTGTTATTCTTGTACCTTCCTTAGTTTCCCTATTATAAGCTTTTAATAGCAATCAACTATTTTTGCTTTAGTTTGCTTCATCTTATTCCCTTCCTCTCTCTCGATCCTTTCTTCTCTTTTTTTTTCTTAAGTAACATAGTGTTAAGTGAAAACTAGAACGTTGTTGTCTTAAAGCCTTAGGATTTTAAAACAACAACCTTTTTAACCATAAATAAATCCTAATTTATGGTATGTTGAGTTTATCCATAGCCATGATACTTTCCCTAACCTCCTTCTCCTTCCTCTTTCTCCATCGCCGTCTTACCAAATCAGCTTCAACAGTTTTTTTTTAATAATTATCAAGTTTAAATAGTTAAGCCTAGGTGTCCACAACTCCTTCTTCCTATTCATTCTTCATTGCCAAGTCACAGTGATTTAAAAAAAATGATAAACACAAATGAATATTTTTATCTTCAAAATTAATGGATAGCCACTAAAAATGTGACACTTATGTTATGGCTTGAAAATCCTCGCTGGCCTCAAAGCTTGTGGTGCATACATAAGGGCAAGAAATTTTGCCCAGGACAAGCCAAAAAGGGCTACTTGCCATAAAGGCTAAACCAAGTGCCTAAAAGAATGCGGGAAGCCTCTAAAAAATGCTAGAGTTGTTGGATTCAAAGGCAAGTTGCCTAAGCCAAGGAAAAAGACTAACAGTACATTGGAAGGCTCTAGAGAACTGTGGAGAAATGGTAAGGTTGAATGCTACCAGCGATGCCAATGTGCCACCTAGAAAGTTCCCATAAAGTAGTAAGGAAGCTTGGCATTCTAGAAACATCCCATACCTCCCATGCATGCTGCTTGTACTAGGCTATTCGGTTACCATATGGAATGTTCTCATACTCATGTACATATCAAGTAGTTTCTTAAGAAAGCTTTGTACATATGATGTTTATAGAAATGTCTAGATGAATTAATTGTAACTAGACATTGAGGAGTTGGAAAGCCTATATAAAGGTCACTCCTCTTATTTATAAAAGATGATGGGAATTTATTGAGAAATCTAATGTAGCTCATATTTACTCTTATTCAATTGCTACTTACATCCCAAACCTTTTACTGCCTACTTGCTCCCTTATATTCCGATGCATTCCAACTCTTACCCTTACTTAGTTCTACTTAAGCCCCAACATAGACTAAGTGCCGCATGTCTTAGTGAACCTCTAAGGCTAAGCACATGATAGGTGGTATTAGAGTAATGGTTTCATCCTAAGTACTGCTGGTTGGTAGACTTAAGCAAATGGCAAGTGAAGAAGCCAACATTGCTACCAACATAGAGGAGCAACAATCTCATGAGTGTGAGGAGGTACGCTCATAACCCAAGTAGGGCAGATCCAAGGCTTCGACTAGAAAGCAAATTGAATCTCATGTGGCTAGCTTAGAAAATAGCTTGGCCAATGTATATAATCCATGAGAATGTGGAAATCACCAAGGCTACCAAGTCGATGATCAAAAAAACTTTATAGGACCTTAAAGGGAGAACTACACTTCCTGACCCAAGAATTTGCTGACTTAATCCATTTCTTTATTTTAGCATCATTAATTTATGCATAACAATATTTAGTTATCATTTAATTATTAAACTTAATTTATTTATTAATATATATAATTTAATGTTAATCATAAGTACGGACGTGACAATTCTTTTACACTAAAAAAAATTCATCCTTAAAATTTAAACTGTAGTACTTACAAATTTTAATTTACATCTAGTAGTAGCAATTGTAAATACAGCTGTCTAATATCCTCTTCTTGTTCCCATGTAACTTCTTCTTGAGATTGATTTCTCCATAATACTTTAACTAGAGGAATGACTTCATTTCACAAAACTTTTGATCCTTCGCTATTATGGCTAAAAGATCTCTTCCCAACTTAAATTCCCTTTTAATTTCACTATTTGTTCTTATGAAATATAGGAAGATTCACTTTGGTACTTCTTCGACATGAACACGTGAAAGACATCAAGTATTTAAGCTAAATCATACTATAATACTAATTGCTAATCTATAGGTACAACATGTTCAACTACTTCATATGGCGCGATAAATTTGGACTCAATTTACCACTCTTTACCAAACTTTAACATGCCTTCTCATGATAATGTCTTTAAAAATACATTTTCATCAAATTTACACTTTATGTTAGCTTGCTTAAAGTCTGTATAACTTTTTTTATCTCATGTGCTACTTTTAAACTTGTTCATACCACACAAATGTTACCCATGGTTATTTGCACCAATAATTCCTTTCTTATTCTTAATATAATAAATATCCATTAACATTTTTAAGCTCAAGCCCAATCCAAAATGCATGCTAATTCTTCATATAATTAGATCACATATATATCCATATTTAGTGCATTCACCATCTCTTACCATGTCACAGCAAACACTCTATCTTCTTGAACATACTTGTATAAATCCTCAAGTTCATTAACATATTCTCTTACAGTCATTGTTTCTTGCTTTAGAGTGATAAATGATGCTACTTGTTCCATTTGATAGGTCTTTATCAAATATTCCTTATGAAGTTCTTCATAAAATATTTGCCAAGGTAGGGCTATACTAAATAAATTTCTAATCCGAGTTAACCAATCATCCACCCTATCAAACATCAGCCTAAATATGTTGCCTATGTTCTCCTCATCACTTAACTTCAATGTTGCAAAAGCTTTTTCTATAACTTTTATCCATTTATTAGCTTGGCTAGGGTCTAATGTGCCTTAAAATCATATGCTCCATACTTTTTAGCAAGCTCAATCATATCTCCAAGCCTTTGTATTTATTTCTATATTTTTCATACATTATTATGGCCATAATGCTTATTAACTCCATAGCATCAATATGCATTACCAACGACATAGGAAAATTAGCCACACTAGTGGTGGCGGAGGTTAATGGTTACGTGCTCTCCTTAATACATCAAAATTTAGCATCAAAGTAGTTGATGTAGAACTAGTTCATTACCAGTTCGAGCTTCTTATGCAATATTTATCTCATTGCCAATAGAAGCCATTGATGGAGGTGATTTTTATAACGGAATACGACCTCTACTTAAGTTTTTTACCAAACTTCTAACTTGGTTCTATCAACTTAGGCACCTCTACATCTATCTCTTCCTCTGCCTCTACCTTTGGCTTGATCACCTATCATACCACCTCTAGTTCTTACCATCTTCTTGAAATTTAAGATGAAATTTCTTTAATAATTCTTATATCAAATATAGCTCAATTGCAATTATTAATATCCATTAAGTTTTAATATTTCTTAATGTCTACAAAATCAACTAAACATATGCTCTGATTCTAACATTGTAACATCCCTTCCTATTGACACCCTCTCAGCATATTATCAAAATTCCATAGTACATCGAAGGCACCAATAGGGAGGGACATTACCGAAAACCAACCTCCAAAGGTAAGATCAATTCAAAATGACTTAAAATTACACGTCAAACAATATGCAACATAACTAGCCTAATTAGTCAACAATAATTTAAGATATTTACATAGGATGGCAAGAGAGATAATAACTTCAAACACATATTATAATATTGTACATATTATAAAAATCCTAAAAATATATAGCTCTCTCCCTCTTACACAATACATTTAATACTAAACCAAACTTATTCATGTACTTTTAAAGGTCGTACACTAATCCCTACATGCACTTCCACTAAATTACCAACACATAATATGAAGTCTTGACTTCCCATCCATGCTTAAGCTATAACGACTACTCTATAAAAATTATGTTAGGAGAGTGGTGAGTACTTCCAAGGAAATACCCAGTGTGTGAAGTACAAAGGAAAATAACAACTACTATAGGAAAATGAGAAAAACACAAGTCAATGATACATATAAATATGCTCATAATTCATTGTTGATTAGTATTTTCTTCAATCCTTAATTTATTTCCAATAACTCTTATAATGTATTTGTTTATGTAATTAACCATGCAATGTATTTGCAATTTATAATAAATTCTCATCATTTTAGAAAATAAGTAATATCAATTTACTTAAAAATATATTTTGCAATAAGTCATTTATATAAATAGTCCATAATGTTATAATCTTAAAATCTCAAATGATCACGACAACATTAATCGTAATAAAATAACTCACTACAATATAATGACGTAGCTTCCTGATAATTCACCGTAAGAGCATTACCAGAGTAAACTGCACATATATAATATTGACAATAGGTATAGTGTGGACCAGCACTATAGCGAAAGCAATATATTAAGTTAGCATGCATACGATAACTTAAGTGTGATTAGCACCTAAGCCTGTATATATATATATATATATATGCCAAACCTTAGAAAAAAATATGCACTCGGCTCCAGACATTGGCTATACACACTTCAAAATATGTATTCGGTTTTGGGCAATGACTATACATATTTTCTAGCCTCGTAATGTCCCATACATGGTCTTATTGTCACCAACATACGGTGCTTACTCGTTGCTCTTACTGCTTAAAACACTTATGTTAAATGCTTATTAATAGGTACTATATACACTTTTCATATATAAAATATGCCTCTTACATATACTAAAAATATACTTATAATAAACCTTTGTATCTCAAAACATTTCCCAAAAATTATTTTTAAAATAATTCATTTCAAATATAGTATAATTCAAATATCTCTCAATACATAAAATAATCTTTTAACCAAAATGCACATATTAAAATAGTAAAATATTTAATAAAAATATTATTTTCATTAAAAACTTGTATTTGTATATATATACTTACACATATTGCCTCTTATAATTATTACTCCTTATAATTTTTCAAGGCATTATGAAAATACTTTAAATTCCAAACCTATTACTTCTATTCAACCTTGATAAATTTAATATTCATCACTTTGATACCCTTAAATAATATTCTATTTTTTTAGAATAATTATAAATTTAAGGGAAACTATGTTTACTAATAATATTATTAAAATATCACATTTTCTTATAATCATTAGACTTGTACAATTCATTCCTATCTTTTTAGGCCCGTTTCTTTTTCTTTATTTCTTTATTATTATTTATTATTGTTGTTGTTGTTGTTGTTGGAAGGTTCATGTTACAAATCAAGAGTAAAAGAAATCATCTTGGAAAGGACATTTTTAAGCAAAAATTTTCAAACAAAATAAGCCAAGAACAAAGAAGGGCTGAGGTAGAATTGCAAAATTCAGATATAAGACAACAAAATGAATTATGATAAGCATAAGTCAAACAAAGTGGTTAAGAAGGGAATCCACTCACCTTTGTTTCTAGAAATTTCTTTACCTATAATAGCTAAATCTCACTTTCTGTTGTGTCCCTCAACAACTCCTATTCCTAAATGGTAGTATTAATTAAACTGCATTCAATAGTTGAGAATTTGATATGTA
Organism: Mallotus nudiflorus; assembly: GCA_947683625.1. Classification (NCBI taxonomy): domain Eukaryota; kingdom Viridiplantae; phylum Streptophyta; class Magnoliopsida; order Malpighiales; family Euphorbiaceae; genus Mallotus; species Mallotus nudiflorus. The sequence goes on along the minus strand of CANTUR010000187.1, from coordinate 1,555,850 downwards.
TACACAAGTTGAAAATCAGCTTGTTAACTAATATATAAGAAACTAATTTTCCTACCCCTTTAGACCTAATCATCATGAACACTGTACATACAAGTCTCTTGGCATCTACTTAATCACCTTAATTTCTTATGTAATATATTCATCCATGCTTACTAGTCTTATATCTTCCTCAAGTTCTTCATTGCAAGCTCTTAACAGCAATCAGCTCTTTTTGCTTTAGTTTGCTTCATCTTTTTCCCTTCCTCCCTCTCTCTCGATCATTTCTTCTCTCTTTTTTTTAAGTAACATTGAGTTGAGTGATAGCTAGAATTCTTTTGTCTTAAAGCTTTAGGATTCTAAAATACAAGCCCTCTTAACCATAAATAAATCCTAACTTATGGTATGTTAGTTTATCCATAGCCATAAGACCTGCCTAACCTCCTTCCCCTTCCCCTTTCTCCATCTTACCAAATTAGCTTGAACAATTTTTTTTTTTTGATAATTATCAAATTTGAATAGTTAAGCCTAAGTGGCTATAGCTTTTTCTTCCCTTTCATTCTTTACCACCAAGTCACTATGATTTTTTAAAAAAAATGATAAACACCAAATGAAGATTTTAATCTCCAAAATTAATGGATAGTCACAAAAAAAGTGCCACTTAGCTCTTTTTTTTTAGCTTGATCCTCTAATTAATTTAATAATAATAAATTTTTTTTTTCTTTCGCTTGATCCTGAAGACTTTTATTATTATATACATTTTTTATAATCAAGTCCTAATCTATTTCTTTATTTTATTATCATTATTTCATACATCATAACATTTAGTTATCATTCAATTATTAAATTTAATTTATTTATTAGTATATATATATAATTTAATGTTAATGTCAAGTGTGAATGTGACAATTCCTCCCCACTAGAAAAAATTCATCCTTGAAATTTTAATTTTAGTACTTACAAGTCTTAATTTACATATGGTTATAGCAAAGGTCGTACACTTGATACTAAACCAAACTTATTCATTTATTTCCAAAGGTCGTACACTAATTGTTGCATGCACTTCCACTAAATTACTGACACTTAATTTGAAGTGTTAACTTCCCATTCATGCTCAAGCCATTAACGACTACTCTATAAAAATTATATTAGGAGAGTGGTGAGTACTTCCAAGGAAATGCCTACTGAGTGATTGTAGACGGCGGGGTTTAGCGCGTGTCCAAGATTTTAGCAACCGCAACACTGTTTAGCCTCAGGGCCTAAGAGAACACACTAACCACTGTCACAAAGACATGGCGTGGAGATAAAAAGTCACCACCCAGGGTAATAACTGAAATAATTTGATTGGTGGTACTCGATTCTCTAAAAGAAAATTATCACCATAACCAGGAGATTCTAGATACGGAATACTAACTTCTCTTAGTCTCGTGTTCATTTAGAATAATTTTATAAATAATTATTTCATCCTCTAATTACATGCAATTTTATTATACCCTAATTAACATCCATCTACCCAAAAAGGCAACAAGTCAATAAAATTACAAGAAAAAATGCACTCAAGATCATGTTGTCCCTAAGTCTAAACTATGTTAATTTTATTTAAATAAGTTAGCTAAATCTACATTTTATTTACGGGTGAAATAAAATAAAAGTGGACCTACATTTTATTAATTAAAGAGCCTAAATCTATATTTTTTAGTCTTTCTAAGATATGGGCTTAAGTCTATTCAATTTTAAAGAAGAAATTAAATTAATGGGCCTAAGTCTAACTTGGTTTTATTTTAAATGAAATGTGGGCCTAAGTCTATTTATTTTAAAAGAAATTCAATTAAATGGGCTGAGCTAAGTCTAGACAATTTTAATTAACTAAGCGGGCCTAAAATCTAATTAACCTAATAGGCCTAAGTTGATTTTAATTATTTAAAATCTTAAATCATTTTTAAACCTATTTATTTAGTGGGTTAGACCTAAACGTGGGCTTGGGGCCCAAAAAAAAAAAACAAGCCCAAAATAAATAAAACACAAAAAAATAGATCAAACAAACATTATAGTGATTTTCTAAAAAAAATCCTAAATTAATTACATGCAAACCCTAATTTAACTAAATCCACCATTAATTTTAATTGATTTTTACCCAATTGAACCTAATTACTAATTAATTTTAAAGTGCAGAAATTTAAATCTTTCACTATTCCCACTACTGGGGCTATTACAAACTATATTTTTAATTAAAATTAAATAATTATACATCCAGAAATTAAAATAAATTACATAGGATACAAAAATGCAGAACAAAAATTAAAATCCTAAAAACTATTATTAAAACAGTACAGGTTCCATGGATCCTCTATTCAATTACACATAGGTGGTTTCCCCTTCCTCAATCCTCATACAGACATCAAAATAACAAAAAAAAAATTAGCAATGAAATCAAATAATCAAAATAATAACAAAATAAAAGAAAACAACATAAACAGAAAATAATAAAAAAGGTAATAAAAGAAATAGAAGAATAACACTGGAGATGTTGTGCAAATGCCCCTTTTTGAGCCCCTCATATTGGATTATCACTGTTAAAATTAAGATATTGTTGATTCTGGACTATTGCCTTCGGAAATTTCAGTATCAAAAATTAGGGTTTTATGCTTCCAGTCTATTTTTTCTCACTGTGTCTTTTTTCTCTTAGTCTCTCCATGTAAAAAATCATTTCGAAGACCAGAAGAAAAAGAAGTCCCCCCAACCAAAACCTTCTTTTTCTTTTTTTTTCCACACGCATGCAGACCCTGCTTTTAAATATAGAGTCTGCACGTACTGAACTTCCTCCAAAGGAGGAATGGACTGATGATCAAATAGCATTTGTTTTGATTTCAAAAAAAAGCCTTCTGCATTTTAAAAAAACCTTATAAGATAATCAAGGATAAAATTTGAATTTTTAACCAATTAAAACACTGAAAAAATCGATAAAAATAAGGGAAAAAATGCGAAAAAATCAAAAAATGGAATTATTGCACATCGGTACTGTGCAATGCTAACTGGCATTGTATAATGCCGATCGGCATTACACCAATGCCGATTTAAAAATATTTTTTTTAACTTCTAATTACCAAAAGACCCCTAAAAAAATAACTTATTTGCAATCAAATCCTAAAAACCGTTACAATTTAGTCCCTAAAGTCCAGAAAATCAACAACCAAGTTCAATTTTTGAATAAATTTCATCATAGAGGCTTACGTCGCAATTGTGTACAATTGCATCCCGAATTTGGGTACTTACAGTGACGTATAAAGGAAAATAACAACTGGTATAGGAAATGAGAAAGACACAGGTCATAGATATATATAAATTTCCTCCCAATTCATTAGTCATTGGTATTATCTTCAATCATTAATTTACTTCCAATAACTATTGTATTGTATTTCTTTATGTAATTAACCATTGTAATATATTTTCAATTCGTAATAAACTCTCATCATTTCAGAACATAGGTAATATTAATTTACTTAAAAATATATTTTGCAACAAGTCATTTATATAACTAGTCCATAATGTTATAATCTCAAATGATCACAATAACATTAATTGTAATAAAAAAAACTCACTATAATATAATGCCATAGCTTCCCGATAATTCATAATAAAAGCAATATCATAGTAAACTGCACATATATAATAATGACATTGGATACAGTGTGGACCAACACTACACCAAAAGTAATATATTAAGTCTGTATGCACACAATGACTTAAGTGTGATTAGCACCTATGCCTATATATATATATATATATATATATATATATCATCAATTTCTCTTGAATGCCAAACCTTATACAAAATATGTCCGGTCCTAGACAATAGTTATACACATATTCTAGGCATGGTTTTAGATCTATAAGGTAAAATATGTACTCGGACCCAGGCATCGGCCATACACACTTCAAAGTATATATTCGGCCCCAAGCAATGACTATATATATTTTCTAGCCCCACCATGTCCTACACATTATTTTATTGTCACCAATATGTGATGTTTACTCGTTGCTCTTACTGCTTAAAACACTTCCGCTAATTGCTTATTAATAAATGCTATATACATTCTTCGTATACAAAATTTGCCTTTCACATAAACTAAAAATATAATTAAAATAGAACTTTGTATCTCAAAACATTTCCTATAAATCACTCTTAAAATAATTTATTTGAAATATAGTATAATTCAAATATCTCTCAATACATAAAACAATCTTTTAACCAAAATGCACATATTAAAACACTAAAATATTTAAGAAAAATATTTTTTTTCATCAAAAAAAAAAAATATATATATATATATATATATATATATATATATATACACTTACACATATTGCTCCTTATAATTATTACTCATAATTTTTCAAGGCATTATGAAAATACTTTAAATTTATAACCTATTACTTATATTCCACCTTGATAAAATTTAATATTCATCACTTTGATATCCTTAAATAATGTTCTATATTTTTAGAATAATTACGAATTTAAGGGAAACTATGTTTACTAATGATATTATTAAAATATCAAATTTTGTTATAATCATTAGACTTGTACAATTCATTCCTATCTTTGTAGGGCAATTTCTTTTTATTTATTTATTTATTGTTGTTGTTGTTGTTGTTGTAGGAAGGTCCACATTAGAAATCAAGAGTAAAAGGAAGCATCTTGGAAAGGACATGTTTAAGCAAAAATTTTCAAACAAAATAAGCCAAGAATAAAGAAGGGCTAAGGAAGAATTGCAAAATTCAGATATAAGACAACAAGGTGAATCATGATAATCATAAACTCAAACAAAGTGTTTAGGAAGGGAGTCCACTGACCTTTGTTTCTAGAAATGTCTTTGCCTTTAATAGCTAAAGTTGACTTTGCCTTGTGTCCCTCGCTAACTCTTATTCACAAATGGTATGTATTAATTAAAATAGATTTAATACTTTAGAATTTGATATGTATACATAGGCTGAAATCCTGCTTGTTAACTAACATATAACAAACTAATTTCCTACCCTTTTAGACCTAATCATCATGAACACCGTAGATACAACCCTCTTGACATCTACTTAATCACTTGAATTAAATCTCTTATGTAATATACTCATGCACGCTTGTTATTCTTGTACCTTCCTCAATTTCCCTATTGTAAGCTTTTAATAACAATGTGCTCTTTTTGCTTTAGTTTGCTTCATCTTGTTCCCTTGCTCCCTCTCTCTCTCGATCATTTCTTCTCTCTTTTTTTTTTAATTAATGTTGAGTTGAGTGACAACTAAAATGTTGTTGTCTTAAAGCTTTAGGATTCTAAAATAATAGGCCTCTTAACCATAAATAAATCCTAACTTATAGGATGTTAAGTTTATCTACCTGCCCTAACCTCCTTCTCCTTCCTCTTTCTCCAATGCCATCTTACCAAATCAGCTTCAACAATTTTTTTTAATAATTATCAAGTTTGAATAGTTAAGTCTACGTGTCCACAGTTCCTTCCCTTTCATTCTTCACCGCCAAGTCACCATGATTTTTTTTAAAATGATAAACACCAAATGAATATTTTTATCTCTAAAATTAATGGATAGCCACTAAAAAAGTAACACTTAGCTCTTTTTTTTCTTTATTTTAATCCTCTAATTAATTTAATAATAATAAACTTTTTTCTTTCATTTGATCCCCAAGACTTTTATTATTATATACATATTTTTTTATAGTCAAGTCCTAATCCATTTCTTTATTTTTCTATCATTTTATTATCATTATTTTATACATAATTATATTTGGTTATCATTCATTATTAAATTTAATTAATTTATTAATATATATAATTTGATGTTAATCCCAAGTACAGACATCAAAGCTCTTGGCGAACTGGTTGAAAGGTGTTCTGAATAATCTTGTCAGTAATACTCAAACTGCTTTTATCTCTGGGTGCCAAATCATTGATAGCTATTTTGTAGCCAATGAAGTCATTGATACTTGTAAGAAGTCTAATGCAGGAAGCTACATGCTTAAAATTAATTTTGGGAAAGCTTTCGATTCTGTCAAATGGAATTTCATTCTTTAGGTATTACATCAAATGGGATTTAGCTCAAAGTTGTACGGCTGGGTAAAAGAATGTCTCTCTGGATCTCGCTCTTCTATCCTCTTAAATGGTTGTCCTCTCCTGATTTTACTTCCTCTAATGGTGTGCGTCAGGGCTACCCATTATCTCCACTTTTATTCATCCTTGCTGTTAAGCTTTTATCTTTACTTGTGCGCCATATGTCTTCCATCGGTTTTATTAATGGTGTTTGTTTGTCCAATAGGGGTCCTTGAATTTCACATTTTTAATTTGCTAATGATATTGTGCTCTTTGTTGATGCCGTTTCAAACTTTGTAATTCGCCTTTCCTATATGTTGCGGTGTTTTGCACTTATTTCTGGTTTGGTTGACAACTTTCATAAGAGCAAGCTTTTTGGTACTAATGTTGATCAGTTGTCAGTTCAGTTTGTGGCTACTCAAATTAGATGTCTTGCTTTAGCTCTTCCGGTTAGTTATTTGGGTGTTTCTCCTCATAAAGTTTCAACTTCGACTCCGTTATTGAAAAAGGTTGAGAAGAAATTATCTTTTTGGAAAGGGCGTGTCCTTTTTTAAGCTGGTCAATTGGCTTTAATTACATCTCCCATTGCTTCAATGCCTATTTATTTTCTTTCTATTTTAAGATTCTTGTTTTGGTTGCTGATGAATTAAACAAGATCATTGCCGATTTCTTTTAGAGTGGTGGATCAAACGTTAGAAAATGGCACAATATCAATTGGCAAACTATTGCACAACCACAAGATTCTAATGGATTGGGTGTTCTTGATCTTCGTTTTCATAACAAAGCTTTGCTTTTCAAGTGACTTTAGCGCTTATAGGATGACTTAGAGTCTCTTTGAAACATTATTATTAAAAGCAAATATCTTATCTCTCGTGCTGATAATGCTTCTGTCACTTCAGCTCGGCACTCCTCTTTTCTTTGGCGTTCTATAGCCAACACAATTTCACATAATTCTCCAGTTGCTTTGCTCATCTTAAATAACTTTAGTTTTAAGATTGGAGATGGTTCTTTGATTCTTTTCTTAACTGATAATTGGTGTGGTTTTACTCCTTTTAGATTACTTTTTCCAAATCTCTTTCGGCTTTCAATTATAGCCTTTTGATTTTATTTCAGACGTAGGTAAGTGGATTGATGATTCTTGGTCTTGGAATGTAACTTGGCAATGAGATCTTTCTACAACTGAATTCACTCTTCTTAATTCTCTTTTACAAGTTATTCGACTAATGAGTTTCATTTCCAGTGCTCAAGATAGGCTCTTATGGAATGCTAATTCTTCCAGATCCTTCTCGGTTAATGGTTTTTATAGGCTTTTTCTTCAGAACTCGTGGCACGTTGACTCTATTATTTTGCCTAAGATTTGGCTGAATTTGGTTCTGACAAAGGTTGAATTATTTTCCTAGTTTGCCATGCTTAATCGTCGAGATCGATTATTTATGTAAAACATTTGCCCAATTTCTCATAACTTGTTGATTTTGTCAAAATCCCATCGAGATTTTAGAAAAAATAGCATGAGTTTTTTTAGTTATAAAAGAACTCCTCCCCCTTTGTCAATAATCCCATCACATTGAAAAATTACGTTCTCCTATATTTAGGCAATTGTATTCTTTCTCTCTCTTTTTCATCTATTTGTGAAATATTATTTTGATAGTGTTCGAGGATATAGGCACAATTGATCAAATTTCATTCAATTTTGGTGTTCTCTTTTATATCTATTTAATAGCTATTGTTAGGTATAGTTATCGTGAATTATTGTACTATTAAATTATTTATCTTAGTAGGAGGTTGGTATTTAAGTGAACCATTGTATCCCACCATACTTTCCTTACATGTGTTTAGTTCCACTGCATATTATCATATTAAGGAGTCAAAGTTGGATCCAAGAGCAAAGAAGACAATCTTTATGGGGATCACATCTGGCGTGAAAGGCTATCGTCTTTGGTGTCCAGAAATAAAGAAAGTAATCTTCAGCAGGGATGTTACCTTTGATGAATCTACTATGTTGAGAAAGGTGACTTCTGAAAATATGAAGTAGAAAGATGGTACTCCCAAACAGGTGGAGTTTGATGGTAAAAGAATTGTCTTAGCCAATGAAGAAATTGATGATGACTCTCCTATTGTAGAAGAAGAGTCAAATGAAAAAGAGGTTTAGACCCAAGAACCTTTACAACAACATGAATCAATTACATTAAGGAAGGAAAAAAGGACCATTAGACAATATGCTCAATATGCTAATATGATCGCTTCTACATTACCAATTGCAATTGATGATATTCTTACCACTTATAATGAAGCAGTTCAAAGTTCAGAACAAGACAAGTGGAGGATCACCATGAATAAAGAAATGTAGTCCCTTAAAAAAAATTAGACATGGAAACTAGCTAGTCTTTCGAAGGGAAAGAAAGTAATTAGGTGCAAATAAGTATATGCAAAGAAAGAGTAATTTCCTAACAAAGATAATGTTCACTACAAAGCAAGATTGGTAGCTAAAGGCTATGCTCAGATGAAGGGAGTTGATTATAATGAAGTATTTTCTCTAGTTGTAAAGTATTCCTCCATTAGAATTTTATTAGCTTTGGTAGCATAGTTAGATTTGGAACTAAGTTCGATGGATGTAAAAATTGCATTTTTACATGGAGACTTAAATAAGGAAATCTATATGACTTAACCAGATGAATTCAAAGTTATTGGAAAAGAGAAGATGGTATACAAATTTAAAAAATCATTATATGGATTGAAGCAATCTCCGAGACAGTGGTACAAGCAATTTGACAAGTTTATGATAGGGTAAAAGTACAAAAAAAGAAAATATGATCATTATGTGTATTTACGTAAGCTACAAGATGGATCCTACATATATCTTATTCTTTATATTGATGATATGCTGATAGCTTCCAGGAATCAGATAAAAATTGAGAAATTAAAGACTCACTTGAATAGGGAGTTTGAGATTAAAGATCTCGGTGAAGCAAAAAAGATTATTGGCATGGAAATATCCAGAGATAAGAAATTAAGGAGGCTTTATTTTTCTTAAAAATAATATCTGAGGAAGGTACTAAAATGTTTTGGCATGAATGAGAAGTCAAAACTAGTTAGTACACTATTAGCTCCTCATTTAAAGCTCAGTGCATCTATGTCACCAAAGAATGATACATAACAGGAATACATGTAAAAAATACCATATGCAAGTGTTGTTGGTAGCTTGATGTATGTAATGGTGTGTACAAGGCTAGATATTTCATAAGCAATTGGGGTTGTGAACAGGTACATGCATGATCCTGGAAAGGAGCATTAGCAAGTTGTGAAATAGATTCTACAGTATATTTTGAACACCATAGATGTTGGTTTAGTATTTTAGTAGGATAGGCAAGATTGTTAGTGAATAGTTGGGTATTCTAATTTTCAATAAATTGGTGATTTGGATAAATGTCAGTCAACTACTAGTTATGTGTTTACACTTGCAAAGGCACTAGTCAGTTGGAAGTCCACCTTACAGCCAACAATTGCTTTGTCTATTATAGAGTATATGGCAATTATAAAGGTTATAAAGGAGGCAATTTAGCTTTAAGGGTTGCTTGGTGATTAAGAGTGGAGCAGAAGCAAATCAAATGTATTATGACAATCAGAGTGCTATTCATTTAGCAAAGAACCAGGTTTATCATGCAATGATGAAGCATATCGATGTTCAATATCACTTTTTATGGGAGATTCTAAAAGAAGGTAGAGTCAAAATCCAGAAGATTCAAACCACTGAGAATCTTGCTGATATGATGACAAAAGTGGTAACCGTAGTTAAGTTTAAACATTATTTAGACTTTATCAATATTGTTAAAAATTGAAGGATGGAATTTGCATACACTACTGAAGATTGGATTTGTGAGAGAATTGTATGGCATTTTTCTAAGGTGGAGAATTATTGGTTTTGTTAAAATCCCACATTTGGATTTTAGAAAAAATAGGAGTTCTTTGGTTATAAAAGAACTCCTTCCCACCTGTTAATCATCCTATCACATTGAAAAATTGTCTTCTCTTATAGTTAGACAATTGTATTCTCTCTCTTTTATAAATATTTCCTCAATTAGTGAAATATTATTTTGGTAATGTCCGAGGATGTAGGCATAATTAGCCCAACCTCGTTAAATTGTTGGGTATAGTTGTCGTGAATCATTGTGCTATTAAATTACTTGTCTTGGTAAAATTATGTCTAGGAGGATGGTATTTAAGTGGACCACTGTGTCCCACCACACTTTTCTCGAAATCTACCTTAAGGTGATTTTTTAGTATAATCAGTTATACTCTAATTATCTAGGCAATAATTTTCAAGGTGATATTATTATTATTGGTAGAAATTAACTTGAATTCTACAACAAAACTGTTGTCCTTTTGTGGTGTTTTCGGTGAAACAGTTTATCATCTCCTCCTTCACTACAATTTCATAGGGAAAGTCTAGTGCTACTTTCTTTAATGGTGGGGTTTTTCAACTACTATTCTATGTTAATTTGTTCTATTTCATCAGCAATGGTGTGGTATGATTTATGAGAAATTCTTCATTATATTATTGTCTAGTATATATAAACTTTATTTATATCTATTTATCTAAAAATAATTTATATTTTTACAACTAAAAATACATATAAAAAATTAATATAACATTTCACACAATGCATGGTATAGGACTAGTTTAATTAAAATTTAGGATTTGATCAAGGCTTTCACTTCGGTAATTGGGTTCCAAATCCAATTATTGACCTATAACATACTCACTGCACAATCGAGATTTAAACTTTTACATTGTGAATTAAGTTATGTTATAGCTTTAAGTTTGTAGAAAGAAGGCAATATTATGGGCTGTGGTTAAGGATTATAAACCAAAGTAACACTATTGAACCACTTCATGTTAAACATAGGTGATGAGAAATCCTTTCTAAACTAAGCCAAGCAAGAAAATAAAATAAAATGAAAACCTACAAAAACCATAACCAAAGAAACTAAATAGCAAAGACAACTAAAGCAAACAATCATATATTACAAAGTGTGAATACATTGAGGAATTGGTGTTTGGCAGGGATAAAGAAATGGATGAACATCGTCCCATGGTATATCATGTAAGAAGACTTTCACCATTATTGTCTTCATGTTCAACCTCACAGCATGGTTTACCATTCATAAACACACTATATCCACATTGTGTTCTTTGAAAGCTATGAGACATAACTTGTACAATCCTTCCTCTTGGAGAATGTTTAAGATTGTAGCATTGAAACAAATTTTCTTCATAAAATACCATTTGCTGCTTTCATCTTCGTCAAGCTCCCACACTTCTAAAGTCTAGACATATATTATTACGAGTTCCATAGGCAGTTTCAGTAAATTGATAGACTTAGAGAAATAATTGTAGTCCAAAAATGAATAGAATTTCATTATGAAGATGTTGTTTAAATACAATAGGAATTACAAGTTGTTAGGACTTATACATTGGTGAAACAATAAAACAAAGATAATAATAGTGTAACATATAATAAATAGAATAACAAACATGGATAAAGCAAGGTAATAACCAGTAGTAACTAATACAACTAATATGCCCCCTTAAGCTGATGTGGAGTGAGAACACAACTGAAGCTTGGACACAAAGAAGTAGAAAGATGATGCAGGTAATGGCTTTGTCATGATGTCCGCTATTTGGTTAGCAGAAGACAATGGAGAAATAGTAAGATGACGTTGAAGTACCTGATTACGAACGAAGTGGAAATCCACTTTGACATGGTGAGTACGAGCCTGAAAAATGGGATTGGTATACAAGAAAACCACACCGAAATTGTCATAATAAATATGTGGAGGTGAAGAAGAGAAAACACTAAGTTCACAAAGCAAAGCTCCCAACCATTTCAACTCAACACTAACATTGGCAATAGCTTTAAATTCAAACTCTGGCAATGATCGAGCTACAGTTTTTTATTTGTGAGAGTTCCAAGCAACTAGATTTGGACCAAGATACACAAGATAGCCACTCATGGATTTTCGATCATCTGGACATCCAGCCCAGTCAGCATCACTGAAGGCCACCAAATTAAATTAAGTGGTGCGCTGAATAATTAAACATTGCAAAACAGTGCCATGGAGATACCGAAGAACTCATTTCAGTGCTTTGTAATGTAAATCAATAGGTTGATGCATAAATTGGCATAGTTTATTCACAGTAAAGGAAATATCTAGATGAGTTAAGGTCACATATTACAAACTCCCACAAATTTGTCGGTATTTGGAAGCATCATCAAAACATAGCATAATACCTTACTATTTCGAAAGGGATAACCCAGTGGTCATCGGTGTGGCACAAGCTTTGGATTTTATCATGCTTGAATTTTTCAAAAGTTCCTAAATGTATGATTGTTATGTGAGGGCCATCCCAGTCGATGTAGGCTTAACATCAATGCCTAAAAAAATGTAAAGGACCTAAATCTCGAAGAGCAAATGCATTGGATAGAGCTGCAATTAAACTTTGAAGATGTAATAAGTCATTGCCTATGATTATGACATCATTAACATAGACTAAGAGGAAGCAAATATTATAACCATGCTTGTAAATGAATATGGAAGAATCCACATTGGAGCCAACAAAATTGATAGATGTTAGGAAAGAGCTCAATTTCTAAAACCAAGCATAAGGGGCTTGCTTGAGCCTATATAAAGATTTATTTAACTTATAGAAATAAGTGGGATGTTGCTTGTTAATAAATCCTTAGGGTTGAACCTTATAGACTGTTTCTTGAAGATCACCATTAAGGAAGGCATTTCTCATATCGAGTTGTTGGAAGTGCCAACCACAAGACACAACAATGGATAGAATAGTGTGAATAGTTTGAGGCTTTACCACTGGACTGAAAGTCTTTGTGTAGTCTAAGCCGTATTCTTGAGTATATCCCCTAGCCACCAGTCGTGCCTTCAATCAGTCAACAGTGCCATATGCTTTTCTTTTAACCTTGTAAACCCATTTATTGCCAACAACATTGCAAATGGGTGGCAGTGGAACAAGTGTCCATGTCTGATTACATTATAGTGCTTGCATTTCATTGATCATAGCTTGCTTCTAATTAGGATTACAAATGGCTTTAGTGAAAGAGAAGGACTTAGTTGGAAATGGTGGGTCATTGGTAGGTATAGAAACATGATGAGCAGTGGGTCATCGGGTCATAATGGATTGGCAAATGAGCATAGGATAAGTGCGTTATGGTAGATTAGTGTTAGGTGGTTGTGAACGTAAATCAATAAATAAGTTGATGCCATCAGGATTGTAAACTAAAGTGGGAGAATAAGGATAGGAAGAGGTAGTATTTTAATTGGGTTGGGGAAGAGATGTGGAGTGTTGGCTAGAAGTATGAGACTATGGAGGTGATTAAGAGAGAGATGGAGATGAAAAGGATAATGAACCAATACCTGCGTTATCTAGGGAACAAGGGAATTGGTGCGTGAGCATTAGCCAAGGTTACGATTGGGCATGGACTAGCGGACTACTATAATTATTTATAGAGATCGGCACTTTATGAAAGGGAAAATCTTTTTCATCAAATTCCACATGCCTAACAATATAAATTTTTCTTGAGTCTATGTCCAAACATCTATACCTAAGATGATGAGGTGAATAGCCTAGGAAGACAAATTTTTTGACCGAAAAGAAAACTTATGTTTATTGTAGGGACGTAATAATGGGTATATGGCACAACCAAAGACACAAAGAAATGTGTAATTTGGCATTTTTTAAAATAACAATTGATAAGGAATTTGATGGTTCAGAGAGCTAGTAGGAAGACAATTGATTAAAAAGATGGTTGTTTCAAATGCAAACTCCTAATATTTAAAAGGAGAGCCACAATGGCCTAAGAGGGCAACACTAATATCAATAAAATTTCAAATTTTTCATTCAATAGTGCCACTCTATTAACAATACCATTATCTATGAAATATTTATTAGAGAGCGATATTCACCACCCCAGTCATAATGAATAGATTTTATGGGAGAATAAAATTTTTTTTCTACTTAAGTTTGAAATTGTTTAAAAATGATAAGGACATCACTTTTTCATTTAATGGGATAAAGCCATGTAAAAAGTGAATAATCATTAATGAAAATTACAAAATACTTGAAACCAGAATGAGAACATAGGGGTAAAGGACCCTAAACATCAATGTGAATCAATTGTAAAGGAGCAGTACTACGATGATATGTCAAGTGTAAAGGAATCCTATGAAGTTTCCCTAAACAGCAAGTGTCACATTTGTTGGACTACATTTTCTTGGAAGAACATGGTAATTGAAAAGATTAAATCATGAACTGTTGAAAAATTCAGGTGTCCTAGTCTAGCATGCCAATCGTCCAAGGTAGCCAAGTATGTCGTAGCATTCAACCTTAAAAAAGGCAGAGCACCACGTAACTTGAAGAGTCCCACTTCACTTGTTCCTTGAAGAAGCAGTTTCTTAGTTACCTAATGCTTAACACGACAATGAGTATCATCAAATTCAAAAAAATTGGGATTGTCCTTACAAAAAAATTTAACAGACAATAATGGCTTGGTAATAGATGGAACATGTAAAAAAATTTTGTAAATGAAGATTTGTGGAAGTAGAGGGTAAAATACTATAACCAATGTGAGAAATTTCTAAACCATGACCATCACCAACCAATAATTTTTTTAGTACCTGTGTATTCTTTGAAGTCGCTAAGAGAGGACAAGTCAGGAGTGACATGGTGTGTTGCACCCATGTTCGGATACCAGGCAGTAGGTGTAGCAGATGACGGTGTAGAGAGCAATCCAAATTGAGACTGAATTTTAGTCAAATTGATAGCATGATTATTGGGAGAAGTCGAAGCAATTATGTTGTTAAAGGAGCCAAAATGTCGAGATCGAGAATGTTGTTAAAAATGACAGCGACAGGTAACAGTGGTGTGATTAGTTAAACCACAGATTTGACAAGCAATAGAGGAGAAACCACGATGGCCACCCCTTTGAAATGTGTGAGGACCATGACCAGCAGACCAAGAACCAAAAAAATTGGATGAATGTTACGTTAAATGCACTAAAGGCACTTAAGGTTGTTGAGATTGCAACAAAAGTTCATAGGCATCAAGTTGCCCATGCAGTTTATTAAATGATACAAAATCACTGCATTATTATAAGGCTCCTATAATTTAGTTGAAATCATGTCTAAGTTTACTAAAAACAATTGCATTAAATTCTGAAGGTGTAATACGCTAACCAACCAAGGTGAGAGAATCTGCTATTGCTTTTGCTTCATAAAGATATTGGGATATAGACTTATCATTTTTTGACAAATTGAGGAGCTCAATATGAAGTTGTGTGTGTTGGGCATTAGTGACAATGCCATAGGTTGTGGCAAGAGCGTGCCATACTTCAGCAGCTGAGTTAAGACCGATTAACTGAGGATAGATTTCCTTTGAGATTGAAGAGAGTAGCCAAGAGAAAAGAAGTTGATCCTAATTAAACCAAATAGTATATTCAGGATTAACTAAGCTTTGATTTGTAGATTGATTAATAATTTATTTGGAGGGTGAAGTATCTGTAACTTTGATAAGCCCATGAAGATTGTAGTAATTCAAAAGAGGAGTAAATTGTAATTTCCATGGAATATAATTTATAGAATTGAGTTTGATAGAAAAATTATGTTGAACTTGGGTAGAAGGTGTAATAATGGTGGCGGAATGAAGAAAAGGGGAAGAAGTAGAAGAATTTTATATGGTGGAGGAAGAAGACGATGAAAAAGAGAAAGAAGAAGAGGAATTTTGTAAAGTCACTATGGGACATGCTTTGATACTAACTCAGAGAAATAATTGCAGTCCAAAAATGAATAGAATTTCATTATGAAGATGTTTAAATACAACAGGAATTATAAGTTATTAGGAATTATACGTTGGTAAAACAATAAAACAAAGATAATAACAGTGTAAAAATATAACAAACATAGATAAAGAAAAGTGATAACCAATAGTAACTAATATAGCTAATAGATAGAAACAAATTTTTCCTTGATGTCCTTCAATATGTGCAGGTTCATAAGGATGCATTTCATAAGCATAGGGACAGGGCCAACGGATGGTTTCCACTTCATTAGGTTTGTTGAATGGATCATATACATAATTTTTTTAATAGACAACCCATAAAGCTTTCCATTGCAAGCAATTATGTTAACCAATGGTGACCATGACACAAAATATTGACTCTAAATTCCGTTGTCCGAACAAAAATAAAATATCTTTACTTGTTCTTGAACTAATGCTATTTTGAATCATGGATCACGGTCGTTATGACAGACAAAGCTGACATCTGGTACAAAGTCCTTAAAGGGTAGTGCCGGCGGCGGTGGTGTGGTGGAGGAACCGTAACCCATTGCTTAATAAGTGGATTACAAACATAGTAATTGTTTATTGAGTGGCTTTTACATAAGACCAAGCCATTGCAGGAAGATAGTATTTTAGCGGCTTCTGGTAGGAAATCAAAAGAAAGATTGAAGGTTTTAAAAGGTGATTTAGTCTTGCTGCCAAGGTCAAATACTCTATAAGAGCTTTCCGGAGGTGCAACAACAACATCATATTGATTGAAAATTAGAGCACCCCAGTAAATGGGTTTGCGAAGCTCATACTGTCGGGTAAAACTTTGACCAAAAATCAAAGAAAGCCAACACTTAGAGACTGATTTGCAATGGCATACTGAATCTAGTGGTAGTCTGATGAGAATTTCCATCAACAGGTCATCTACAAGATCATCATCATTTAAAAAAGGTCTAATCGATCTTGATTTGCTATTTTTATGCTTGATTTATCTCGACTTGCTATTTCAGTTATGAGGATGATAATCTGTAGAAGCACTACCATGGTTGCGCAAACTAGCATGCACGACGATGCGCAATGTATCCATGGCCTGGAATCAAAGGTTATGAAAATTCTTCAACCTATAAATATAATGAAAATCTAAAGTTAAGATTTTTGTAAAAGATGAATTTTAAAATAATGTCATAAGGGCCTATATATATATATATATAAGTGGAAGAAGAAGATAGAAGTGTTCTAAATCCGAACCTAATTAGGTTTCAAACTAGTCTCATAGTCATCCATAATCATTTGGGTAAACATTCAACCATAACTCATTCGAGATTTACACTATGTATGACAACTATAGAGGGAAGAGAAGAGAGTTTTTTAAAGTGAAGAGAAGGGAGGGGAAAGGGAGAAATAAAAACTATAGATTTTATTGCGTTTGGTAATTTGAAAGGATAAAGATTTATATCACATGTCGTGACAACAATAGTGTTATTACAACCTATGATATTACAATAATAGCCCCTTCCTAGTAGATGATCCCCCTATATTGGTAGGTAAAAAAAGATTTTCATAAAAAAATTTTACCACATCACATGCTATGATGTGTACTGTTGTCCAATTTAAAATTAGGACAATGATCTATGTCATTAGTAGTAACATAAATAGTATTGTCCATGACACTAAAAGATAAAAAATTTTAGGTTAAATTTACATGTTGGCCTCATATACAGGAGGTTAATCAAATGGAAGATGATGACATAAAAAGAATCTCTCTCTTCATGGACAACACTATTTATGTAGCTATTAGCTACATAAATCATTTTCCTTAAAATTAATTAATAAAGGGAAAAATAGGAAAAATGTTTGAAAAGTAAATAAAACTTTAAATTACAATATATTTTGGAATTAAAATATTTTACACCCTAAATTGGGGTATAATCAATTTCAATTTCTACAATGGAAATGGGAGAAATAATTCCCCTTCAATTCCCTTCCATCTCTATTAATTTTTAATAGCCAAATAATATAAAAATTAATCCTCCTACTATTCATTTCCCTTTTCTTTATATTCCTCTCAAATTTTTACATTGTGAATTAAGTTATATTATAGCTTTTAAATTTGTCACCTCCAAAAAAAAAAAAGGTGATACCCCATATACATATTCCTGTTTAACTAAAGTCTTTATTTTCCTATACAGGGGTTGCTTGCAGAAGAAGGATGCCCAAACCAAATAGAAAAAAGATTCCCAACTAAAGAGACTCCCGGATAAAAGGAAACACTCTCCAAACAGGCATAAGATTTTTATCAAAGAGGACTCCTATTCCTCTTAGGTTTGCACATCACTATCCCTTTAAATAGGACCCTATATCCCTCATTCCCATTTATTCTATTTTCTCAAACTCATTGCTCTCTTTATTTCTCTAAAACTCTCTTTACATTCTCTGACTCAGGCATCGGAGGGTTTGTGGGGATCCTCCCCACCTCTCACCTTACCCTTCTTTGATCCTTTACAGGGCTATAGCTCAAGAGTTCTAAAAACTAATTATCAAGTGGTGTTGTCTTTGGGAATCTCTTAAGTTAAAAGCCATTAAGCATCTACCGAATGAGATATTGGCATCATGACTTCCAATCCACCATCAATCTCAACTCCAAACACACACATCAACCCATCAGCTTCCATTCCTCTAATCAACCCATCAGCACCCTTTCAAACAATAATTTTGTTGGCTCCCTTTCAGCATGTTGGACCCTTATACCAGGCCCCACCTAGAACATACACACCACTTAGTAATACTCAAGGGTGGCCAACTCTAGGCACTGACTTCCCTTATTATGCTCTTCCACAATATAATAATAGATCCATACATTCTATATATTTTCCAAGCCTACTAGAAATTCCTGCCATAAAGACACTAAACCTTAACATAGTAACCCAGACACTCAACCTACCCCCAAAGAGTAAAGAAGCAATGATTCAAAACATCCAAACCCAAATGAACTTGATGCAATAACAGTTGAATGCATTGATTCAAGGCAGTAATCCTAGAATAACTCACATAAAAAATAATGTAGCACCACCACCACCAGCTCTAAATGCATTTGGTAGAAATAAAGAGAGTCATAAAGCTCTGGAAGGAGAATCTAGCTCAATAATCCCAGCCCTAGATGATTCAGAGATAACTCAAAAAGTTGAAGAAGTCATGCATAAAGCTCGTACAAGGCTGAGAAAAGAAGACAAATGTGTTATGGAAGGAAATACACCCTTTATAAGCATAATAATTCAGACAGAGATTCCAACCAAATTCATAATTCCTCAATTAGATCAATTCAATGGAATCGAAGATCTAATTAACCATATATCCTCATTTAGGACCAAAATGTTACTTCAGAATATGAATAATGGAATCATATGCAAAGTTTTTTCGAGTACACTCACTAAGAATGCTTAGAAGTGATTCCACCAGCTGCCCAAGAATTCTATCTCTTCCTTTGAAGAATTAGCCAAGAAACTCCAAACTCGGTTCATCACCAATGTCCCTCCTTTCAAAAACATCAATGATCTTCGGATGTGTAGATAAGAGACCACAAAATCACTAAAAAGCTTTTTGAATTGATTCAACAAAGTAGCTATACAAATCAAAAATTTAATTGATAAAGTAGCCATAAAGGCTTTGAAGAATAGGACCCGACTGGGTAAGCTAAAGGATAAAATAATAATAAAAGAAAGTAGCAGCTTCGCTAAGGTAATGGCTATGGGAATAAAAATGATAAAGATGGATGAAGATAGAATGATGCATTAGGACAACAAGAAAGCACCTGTTAGAAAAGATGAAAGGTCAGTACCAAGAAGGCCTAGCTTCTAGACAGCGAACTTTAAAAACCTAGCGAAAGGGTTTGAAAAGGAGGCAAAGAATTATACACCACTAAACACTTCCAGATCCAAAATCTTAATGTGGATCAGACAAAGTGGCTTGGGCATAACCCCAGCTAGAAGTAGAGTCCAACTAGGAGAGCCATGTAAGATTGGAGGTACTATTGTCAATACCACCAAGATTATGGGCATGAAACTGAGGCATGCCGAGAATTGAAGAATTTCATATAAATATTAATATATAATGGGAAACTCAATAACTTCACAGACAAAACTAGAAGGAACAGAGATCCAGATGATTAAAACAGGGATGAGCTAAAGCCAAAGAAATCTTGGAGTGAAGTAGCTAGAGTTATCAACATGATTATCGGAGAAGAGGCAACTGAGTAAAGACCTAAAAGATCTCACAAGGAAGAAGATTTCACCTATAAAAAGAAATAGGCTATCACGTTTGGTCCAAAAGACGAGGAACATGTTCAATAACCTTATAATGATGCCTTAGTAATGAGTGCTTTCATAAATAATTACTTGGTTAAAAGATTGTTGATCGATGATGGAAGCGCTATCAATGCACTCTATTGGAATGCTTATAAAGCAATAGGAGGTTCTATCACCAATTTGAAAGCTATTCAAAATCCTATTACAAGCTTTTACGGAGGAACCACTCAACTAATAGGATTGTTAAAGCTGAGTTTAGAATTTGATGACTAAGATACTGGGAACATGAAAGATGTCAAAGCTCAATTCAATATGGTAGATCTTCCTCTTGCATACAATGGAATATTAGGTCGATCAATACTCTATGAGATTTATGCAGTCATAAGTATTCGACATCTGACCATAAAGATTCCTCTTGAAGGTTAGGTCCTAATAATTAATGGAGATCAGCACATGGCTAGGCAATATTACCATATGATAGTCAAACCCCAGATAGAAGCATTCCCTCTAAAATCATGGGAACTAGAGAAATAAGGAGCCAATCCTGAGCCAGTTGACCAAGTCCAAGCCAACATGCAAAGTAGCATTCTGATGACATTGATCAAATACTTTGAATATCGAACCAATACTAAATCAATCTTAATCTAGAGAAGTGTGTTTTTGGAGTGAAGGCAAATAAATTACTAGGATTCATGATATCCCATAAAGGGATTGAAGCTAATCCAGAAAAGATAGAGGTGTCTTTAAAATGAAAGCTCTAGCATGAATCAACGAGCTACAAAAGCTAAATGGTTGAATAATAGCCTTAAGGTGATTTATCTCCTATTCAGCCAAACGATTTCTACCACTGTTCCGAGCCTTAAAAAATTCCAAGAAGTTTATTTGGAATGAAGAATGTCAAACAGCTTTTAAAGACATAAAAAAGTTCTTATCCTTGCCACCTTTGCTCAGCATGCCGATTCCTAGAGAAACTTTGTATTTATATCTTTCTATTATTTAAGAGTTGATTGCATCGGTACTGGTTAGGGAAGAAGGAAGTCAGTAAAATCCAGTATACTACATTACTAAAATACTCAGAGGTTTAGAAGTTCGGTATCCCAAACTAGAAAAGTTAGCTATAGTTGTTGTACATACATCTCAAAAACTCCAGCACTATTTTCTAGCCCACTTGATCATTGTAAGATCCAACTTTTCCCTAAGGAAAATCTTATAAAGACCTGAGACATCTGGCAGACTAGTTCAATGGTCAATATTGCTTGGAGAATTTAACATTAGTTATAAACCTCGGTAGCAAATAAAAGCTCAGACCTTGGCAGATTTTGTACAAGAGATGACAACAAAAGATTTTGGTCCTTCTGAATGCCCAAAATGGAAGTTATACATTGATGGAGCTTCATCCATCGAAGGATCCAATGTCGAAGTCATTCTCAAAGGGCCATATAAAGTCATTATCAAATATGTAGTTTAGATAAATTACAATGCCACTAATAATGCATCCGAGTATAAAGCACTCATCACGAGATTGAAGTTAGCCAAAGAGGTCACAGTTGAGCATCTTAAAATATACTCTGACTCACAACTGGTGGCAAACCAAGTTAGAGAAACATACCAAATCAAAGACCCAAGCATCACTAAATATATTGAGAAAGTCGAATAGCTCCTAAAGAAGCTCGAGCAGGATGAGGGACTATAGGAAATTATCTAAACCCCCAGAAGTAAAAATTTAGAAGCAGACTCACTAGCCAAATCAGCTATAAAAATAGTCAGACATTCCAAGAACTTAAGCTTATTGAGAAATTCATAAAGCCAAGCACCGAGGAGGCAGAGGTCATGGACATACATAAAGTAGCATAATGGATGAAACTGATCATTCAGTATCTTAAGCATGGGATACTTCCACAAGAAAAATTAAAAGCTCAGAAATTGAAAATAAAAATTGCGCACTACTCCATGGACAATGGGGAAATCTACATAAGTTCTCTCTCACATCTATAGTCTAAGTATATATCACTAAAAGAAGAAAATTATGTGCTTAAAGAAATTTATGAAGGAATTTATAGACCCCATGAATCTCATCATTCATTGATCAGAAAAGCATTTCTCCAGAGTTACTATTGACCTACCATGTCCTAAAATGCTCAGAAACTAGCTCAAGAATGCTATAAATGTTAACAGTTTTCTCACCTCAACCATAAGCCTTCTAATCCTCAACATCCAATTAGGAGTCCTTGGCATTTTGCAGTATAAGGAATGGACATCCTAGGCCCATTTTCTATTTCAACCTCCTAAAAGAAGTTCCTAATTGTGGCCATAAATCACTTTACTAAGTGGATAAAAGTCAAAGTTGTACCAACCATCACTGAAGCCCGAATCTAACACTTTTTCTAGAAAGAAATCATCTATAGATTTGAAATACCACACCTTAATAATAGGCAATGGGAAGCAGTTCGACAATAAGACATTTAGAAAGTTCTATTCAGATTTTAAAATAAAGCTCCAGTTTACTTAAGTAGCTCATCCACAAACAAATGGCAAATGGCAGCTCCCAATAGAATCATCATATAAGGCCTAAAAAATATATTAGATGAAAAGAAGAGAAACTGGGTCAAAGAACTCAGCAACATCATCTGGGCTTATAGAACAATACTCAAAACTTCTACAAGGGAAATGCCTTTCAGACTAACTTATAGGATGGATGTTATAATCCCAATGGAGATTGGATCAACAAACTACCATGTAAATAAGAATCTAGATCATAAAGTCAACAACATTAATGCTTGATTATGTCTAGACCTACTTGAAGAAATGAGAAAAAAATGCATCCATTATAGTAGAAGCCTCAAAATAGAGGGCCATGGAATATCATAACCAACACATCCAACTAAAATAGTTTAAGGTCAAAGACTGGGTACTCAAAAGGTTTGACATTAGTAAAGGCAACTTTGGCATATACAAGCTCAAACCTAATTGGGAAGGCCCTTACTAAGTCATTGAAAAAATCACTAAGAGGGCATACATGATCAAGGATAATAAGGAAAAGAATTGGCACAATACTATAACTCAAACAGTCTTTGAAAATATTATCAATAAACGTACTCTCAATTTTGGCGAATAAACTACTTTATTTATCTTCATAATATTGAACTACAAAGTATTGTATTACAAAAGGAAAAAGAAAATTATTGACTAAGTAATTTACAATTCAATATTGGGAAGCTCAATAGAACTAAATCAGATCCAGTGGAGATAGTACTAGAAGACCTCTCCCCAACAGGCCTTGAATCCCTAGGTTGCTCGAAAGATGATTTCTTACCAGTAAATTTGGTTAATACTTTAGGATTCTTTGATCGCTTGAAGAAGCCTTACTCCAAGCATCTTCTTTAGTAGAAACCCTGGCCAGATCAATAAGCGTGATTCTCTTTAAGTCTGAAATGTCCAAATTTGGGTATTGAGTGAGCAAGATCCTCCGACACTCGGACTTATAAGCCTTAAGAAACCCCAAGACCATATTGTCGCTTTCTTATCATCCTCATAGGATTTCTCTACCTCGACAAGTCTTTTCTTTAATGTCTCAATCTGGGAGTCCTACCCCTCAATTTTTGAAGTAAGATAAGCTTGATAATACTCTAGCTCTTCTACCTTCTTCTGGCTCACCTCAGCCTCAGATCTAGCCTTAGCATGCTTATTTTAACAAAGTTCTAATGTTGCCTTTGCCTTGTCCACTCTCTTCTCAAAATCAACAACTATGGTGCCAACCTCTATCTCTTTTAGGTTGTACTGGCTCTTAAGATAGTAGTAGTTATCCTTAGCCAGCAATAGAGCTTGAGTCATCTGAAAGAAAAGACAGAATCATCATCAACACTGGTACATATGAACACAAATAAAATGAAATGGAAGGTAATTACCTCCAATGAGTGTCATATCATGGAGTTGTATAGCTCCTCTTTATCAACATTCTTCCAGCATTGGATGTCTTCAGGGAGTCATAGAGACTTGATGTATAAATCCCTTACCTGAACATTCAGGATACTTAGAGGTTTTGTCTTCTTCAAGATCCATGACCTCATGTCTTGGTACTTGGATATTTTTGGACACTTGATGAAAACTTCCTCGAATAACTCCTCAACATTTGATTCCTCATTCATGGATTGTTTCCTTTGAGTCTCAGATTTCTCCATCTGAGAAGTTTTAGCCATAACCTTTCCTTTCTGGTTGGGTTCAGCTTCAGCTAGGACCTCCAAGGCACACAGCTCAAAAGCAGGAGAAGTAATATGTATGTCCTCCTTGGTCTCCAGCTCATCATTTACAAGTTGAATCCTGTTTGCAAATGCAAAAAAGTCAGCCATCTAAAAATAAAAAGAAAAGAACAAAAGTCAGAGTAATACCTCCTGAATCTAAGAACTTACCACTGACATGTATGCAATTGAGGCAAACTCTTTGAAGATATCTCCAAGATAGATTTTCAACAGACATTGTTGTAAGCACCCAATTTCAAGATAGTTAAGTGCGGATGGGACAAAGGACCTGATGATGAAAATTGACTATAAAATTAGATTTATTGGATCTAGTTTATTGGTTTTGAATTGAATTGTAAATTATTTTTAAATTCCATTTTTTTTTAATTATAATTTTTCAAACAAATTTTCAAAAAAAAAAAAGAGAAAAATAAAAAAAAAAAAAAGAGGAAAAAAATGTGTCAAAGATGGCTCATTCAATTTACAAAGTGAATTGAAAATAAGAGAAATGGCCAACTTTAGCCAAAAAAATAATAATAATAAATTTTGATTGGCCATCATTGGCCAAAGTGGCCAAATGTGGCCACAAATTAACAATTTCTATTAGAAATATAGATTTTCAATCGGAAATATAGATTTCCGGACGAAAATTTATACTTATTTTTTATTGGTTATTATTTTTATTTTATTAGATAAATATATTGATAAATTTGTTTTTATTAGATAAATAATAAAAAAAATTATTTTATTTTATTTTTATCCTAAATCTAACATAGGGTTATAGGATTAAAGTTTTATATATTTGTCATTTTGTTTTCATAAAAGGGGAGGCTCCTAGGCTACTCTTCTGATTTTTAGCCATGAGCCAAAAATATATCCTCTTTTCTGGATTTTTTTACGTACTTTTTTAGTTCTTTGTCATAAATTAAATTAAAATAAAAACTAAAAACTCACAGACAATACAAAAAACCACATGCTTCCATCAATGGTGATCACCTTTTGAGAGAAATGAATACTGCATCTAATTCTTATTTTCATCTTCTTTCTATTTTATTTTGTTTGATTCTCTTATTTGATTTTTTATTTGATTTTGTTTAATCACTTTTGTTTATTTTATTTTATCATTTTTTTGTGTTTGTGTTAATGATGACGGATGGTATTACATGAATATCGAGGAGAAAATTATACAATCCCATTATAGGATCATAAAGATATTATTTTGATTATTAATTATATAATTTGTTAACCATTTTTTTTTATCAAAAGTATAATTTGTTGTTTTCTTGGTTTTGTTCCTTTTACTTGTTTACTCACTGTTTCTATTATTTTTTTATTTATTTTAATTCTTTTAATCTTTCGTTTGTTTATTTTATTTATTAGTTGTTTTGTTGCTTTTCTATATTTATTTATTAATTCATTTTTTGTTATTTTTATTTTGATTTTGGTTTTATTTCATTGTTTTATTTTCTTTGTTTATTATTTTAATTAATTCTAAACTTGTTTTCCTTTTGATTCTTTGTATTTTATATTTGTGTGATGATGGAGACACATGGTTAAACTATGGAGAACCCATGAAAGTCCATGGAATGCCATGAATATGGCCCTATATCATTTGAATATAGATTAGCGTTTTAATTAATTTTATTTATTTGATTATTTTTGTGTTGTTTCTTTATTGGTTTGTATTTTTATTATGGGCCTGTATTTATTATTTCATTTATTTTTGTAGTAGGTTGTAATAATCTCAATAGTGAGAAATAGTAAATATTTTTATTTCCTATTATTAAAATTAATTAATAAATTAGGTTTATTTAGTAAAAATTAATAAAATCAATGGTGACAATAGATTGATTTTTAGGTTGCATGAAATCAAATTAGGTTTTTTAGAAGAAAAATTTTAACTGCTTATTTCATCTTTTGTTTGATTGTTTTGATATTTTTTAACCGTTTTTGGGTTTTTTCTTATTTTTTTCGTTTTGGGGCTCAAACCCATGTTTAGGTTCTAACTCATTAATTAATAGGTTTTTAAATTTTGATTTAGGTTTAATTAACTTTAAAATCCATTCGAGCCCATTTAGATTAATTTAGACTTAAACCCACTTTAGTTCAATTAAAATTAACTTAGATTTAGCTCAGCCCATTAATAAAGCATTTTCCTTATTAAAATAAATACATTTAAGATCATTTCATTTTAGTTAAAATTAATTAGAACTAGGCCTACTAATCCATCCAATTCAATCCAAATCAATTGTCCATTAAATCAATAGACTTAGGCCCACTTTTTAAATTTAAAAATAATTAAACTTAGGTCTCATTAATTAATTTAAAATGTAGGTCCACTTTTAGTTTTAAATCTCTTATAAATAAAACATATAGATTTAGCCCATTTAATTAAAATTAATGTAGATTATACTAATTTAGGGATGTTTTGCTTTATGAATTCAGTTTTTATATGTTCTTTTCATTATCAGTTGCCTTGGAGTTAGATGAATGGCATATTAGAGTTTATATGAAATCACATGTAGTTAGAGAATAAATTAGTAATTAAAAAGGTAATTCTAAATGGACACAAGACTAAAAGAAGTTGGTATTCCGTATCCAGAATCTCCTAGTTGTGGTACTATCCCTGTTTTAGGGAATTGAGCTACGACCACCTTTGATTTGTTCCAATTATTACCTTGGGTAGTGACCCCTTATCTCCATGCTATGTCTTTGTGGTATAGTAGTATGTTCTTTAGAGCCTTGAGCTCAAACAGTATCACGGTTGCTAAAATCTTGGATGCACACTAAACCCTACCGTCTATAGTGGTGACTTCACTAGGGATAAAAGATACTGATTCTATTTGTGTTCTTTAGAATTATTTTATTAATTATTATTTTATTCTTATATTTATTCTGCATGTCCCTATAAACCAATGGCACTGGTTTATGGTTCCATGATTCCACTAACTTTATGGGTTTGTAAATTGGCTAACCGTCACTCTTAGCTTTAACTTGATTCAAAAGAGATTACTGGGCTCGTTTGACCAAACTCTATAACCCATGTCCCAAAGGGGGGTAGTCTTCTCTCGAGTTTATAAAGGATATCAGACCCCTCTAACCTTAGCCTGTAACTCAAGTTTTAAAGGAGGGCATCTTGCTAAAGGACCTTAACTTTTCCACCAAATCAAGCTTATGTAATGGCCTAGTAATTTCCCCTAGGATTACCTAAATTGCTTGTGATTGTTGCCATGAGGTATTTCTATTTATAAAAGCCCAAGCCCTTACTTTTAAAGCCCATTTGGGTTAATAAATATTGGGCTAAACTTTTATACTTAAAAATGTTATTTTTATGCTTTACTGCTTTAAGAGATTTAACATGCACATTAGTTCTTGATATCCCCTATTGATATTAAGGCCAAGACCAAAAATCCTAGGAAAGAGACTCACCATTAAACTCGTGTGTAGGAGGAATAAGGTTGGAAGGATGTATGTTATACACTTGACTTGATTTGCTACTTGTGACTTATTGTATAGCATGTGTATCATGCATACAGGCATTTCATGCATCATACTAACACTTCATTTTTCATCCATCATAGATTCAGTCAGGTCTTCCTATATTTGGAAACATAGAGGTAGTAGACTAGAAAGAACCATTTTGAGTCCGAATTCCATAGTTAAAGAGGTCCTTTTAAGATTAGAAAAGTGTCTTATTAACTCGCTTTACCTAAAAGCTACACCAACTCAAACAAAAGAGATGGAATAGCAATAAGGAGGAAACTGGACCTTAGAGGACATTAAGGGAGCTTTAATGGATGACACGAGAGCCATAATGCAAGATGAACTGAGACAAGCCTTAGTTAGATTAATGCCACCTGCTGCTGCTATCCCACCATGTATAATTGAATAAGCACCTGGTGTTATAGCTATTCCACTTATTGAAAATGCTCCACCTGTTGCTCCTGCACCTGTATCGATTGCTCCTACTCCTATTGATAATGCTGGAGGCTAACCTATTACTAGAAATCCACCTACTACTAAAGTGAAGTTTGAGCATATTGAGAACTACATTGTAGGGAAAGCTAAAAAAGAATCACTTAACTTGGTTCAAGAACTTGAGTCCAAGAAAATGCAAGCATTGACTCAGAAAATACCCAAAATGGAGGAATTGATAAGAGGACAAGGCATGGGATACTCATTTGATTTTGATGATATGTTACAAATGGAAGGGCATAAATTTCTTGAGAATTTTGAAATGCCCCAATTGAAAAAGTTTGATGAAACTAGAGATCCAAAGATCCACCTTAGTTAGTATACAATAACTATAAGCACCACTAAAGCCCCATTAACAATAGCCACTAAGTTGTTTGCATTATCTTTAAAGGGAATGGATGTGAACTGGTACCATAAGTTAGAAAAATCTATTCCGGCTGATTAGGGAGAATTATATATTGCTTTCTTAAAATAGGATAATTATAATACCAGGTTTAAGGTATTTATTAGGGATTTAGAATTGAATAAGTAGAAACCTAATGAATCATTTTCTGATTTCCTTACTAGATTCATGAATAAGGCATGATTAATGAAAAATAAGTTGGCTGAGAAAGATTAGGTAAGGATAATTGTTTGAGATGTAATACCAAATCTAGTTGAAAGGTCCCAAAGGATGAATCCTAAGACATTTGTAGACTTAAACGATGGATTAAAGCTATTGAGAATGGGAAAAAAGAAAACATAAGAAGTGTAATGAAAAGGAATTACAAAACTAGGGGCACATAATAATGAAGCATTAGTCGGGCTGTGGAAGTGCAAGTTGTTCAAACACCAAAGAGATTTTCTAAATTTAACCAACCTTTGTCCCAAGTCCTACATAGCCTAATGCAAAAAGGCTTGTTTCGACCATTAACCTTTTCCAAACTAGTAAACTCAAATGTCCTTGGCTATGATCCAACAATTACTAAAAATTCCATCAATTCATTGGATACTCCACAAACACATGTATTCACCTCAAAAATGAAATTCAAAACCTCATAAATGCTGGAAGTATCATAGACCTAGAAAACCTAAGCACCAAAAATAAACCTTTCCCAAACTACCAAAACATACCTTCCTCAATCACTATGATGATCAACTCAGGAGTTAGTGAGGATAAAGTACTAACCTTTTTTAAGGGCCTAGACCTTAAAACCATTAAGAAATCTCTTAATGCCTCTAAAGATGTGGAAAGAGTTTAGGATTTATTAGGACAACCCTCAGGCAAGTTTGACTACAAGGTGCATTACACTAAACCTCCTTTTTTTTATATATCCTTCGAGTCAGTTCTGCCTATAGGGTGGGGTGATAAGTTTAATTATGAGAAGCTATTGGACAAGGAAGAAACATGCATAGTTAGAAAGAAGGCAAAACCACTAAATGAGAGTTTTGTCAAAGAAAGACATGGGAAGTCTTACCTTAGTACAAAGGAACCTGTCAATAAGCCTAGTGTGGATGTTCTCAGGAATGAGATCTTCAAGGAATAAATCATTAAGAACCTAGTACAAGACAACAAGGATAAGGAAATGCAAGAATAGCCATTATGTCAACCACCTAAAGGACAACCATTATAAGACTCAACACCCCTAGCAAATAAAATAGGAAATAAATTTTCTTATTATCTTCTTTGAATAGAATTTTAGTTTCTTTAGAACTTATTTTGTTTTAATGATCAATGATATGAATTTTAATTATGCTTAATTATATAATATGCATCTGATGGTACTATGCATTATGATATCGATTGCATCTGCATGTTGGATATAAAAATTCAATTCAATTCAATTATATTCATTCAGCATAGGCATAAATGAAAATTTAAAGAACCTTCATATATCACATGATATAACTTTTGAGGAGAGGAAATTTTAAGGGAAGAAAAGAAAAAAAGAAAAAAAAAGGTCCTATTAATTATAAAATCCATAAAAGGACAGTTAAAAAAAATTAAAGAAACAAAAATGAGAGAAAAATATTCTGTCAGAAAATTTAAAAGGACTAATTGATAAGAGTTGTATCATGTGATGTAATAAATGTTCTCATTTTTTCCCTAATGAATGAGTAAAATTAAATTTAAAATTTTTGTTCAAATATTGCACAGTCATCTTTATCATATAAAACATAATGAAAGCTAAAATCAGAGTTATGAGATCTCTTTTTTTAGTCATGTTTTTTTTCTTTTTATCACCCTTTTGTCATTTTTCTTGTAAGTCTAGTGTCCCCTTGTACCTTGGGAATTTAGGTGGCTCAATAACTCGTATTACAACCTATACCTTGTAACTATCATCAATCATTGCATTAGCATCAAGCCTCATATTCTACTCAAGAATTCTTTCAAGCGTAAGTCTAGTGATTTCATTATCAAGAACTCTCTTTAATCAGTTTGCCCACTCCTTTACATCTTCAATGTATGAGATTGCAACTAATGGGTTAGTAAGTCAAAAGATTAACAACAATTGTAAACAAACTGAGTCTCTTGCATGCATGAAGAAAAAAGACTACTAGAATAGCATGAAAGAATTCAGAATGAAAATGGGGGGCAAAATGGGGCAAATTATAGAACAACAAGTCTATATTTAAAAAGAAAAGATAGAACATTGAAGTATAAGAGCCAGTATAAAAGATCTTAGGGTAAAAAGAAGTAAACTACAAACATATAGATACATCAGTTATCATACAAAAAAAGAAGTAGCAAAAGGAAAAGTTCAACAGTGCATCGATTAATCATAAGCTCCAGTGTCAAACCATAGACTCCACTTACTAGCCTGGTCATCTATCTAACAAACTGTATTAGAAGCTCTGACATTAAAAGTACCAACAATAGAGCATTCAAAGCTCAAACCTACAAGATGTAGATAAAGTACCTCATTCTTACACTCCAAGATCAACAACATAGCTCTATTCCAAATAGAAGACCTATTAGGATCATGCATATCATAAATAATATGCATACACTTGCATGCATTTATTGTGAAATACTTGCATTGCATAATAAAAGTCTTTGGGCCTTAACAAGATTGTACAAATGCTACGCTACTAACATTTAAAATTAGTGTTATAGTCAGAGTATTTACATGTAAAGCATTTAAAGGAGTAAAATATGAAGGGAAACACTATTAAGAAACCTCATCTTATGCAACCATAAGAGGATGGGTAGGAGGCTCAAGCTCTTTAGACTTAACATCCATTTCTATAGCCTCTTCTAAAGCATCATCTAGAGTCTCATCAAAAAGAAAACTTACTCCCATGAACTATTAATGCAAAAGACAGTTAAAACATGAAGAGTAACAATAAATAAGCATACCTCATATTGGTAAATAAGAATTTACTCCAACAGATACTCTTGAATGTATCTTTGATAGCCATGAGAATGCTCAAACAAAGACGAAGCATTAAATCCTTGAAACACCTCTCTTAATTCCTAATCAGAAGGTCCAGTATACCAGCGATACATTCGTCAACCCTAAAAAGGGAAGGATGCACTCAAAACTTGAAATAAATGCACTTTGAAAAATTATTTGATCATGAAATAAGACCTCTAACTCCTAAACCTTTTTTGTAGGAGATGTCAATAAGAGGAATGAAGCCCTCTACCATAGCATTAATGGAATGGCGGAAATACAAACACAGCCCAAAGCCACAACTTTAATGGTGGAGTATTATGACCCTATGATTAGAGACATTATCATCCCAATCAAAAGGGAAAAACAAAAGAGAATGAAGAAGGGGAAAGGAACTGATACATCAATAAGAATAGGCAAGATAGCATATTCCAAACACTTATCAAAATAATCAAGGAAAGTAACAAAACCCTATTTCCTTAAATTATGCAATAAAGTACAATCTTAATAATAAAATCCATAAATTGATAGTAAATTCATCCACTTCATAAGATCATGTGCGAAAAACTTATCTCATGAATTTTGATTATAATGGCTTTTTTATTAGCCTCGCAGAATTCAGATGATCAGTTAACAACTCTGTGCTGAGAGTTTATAAACTCTAATCAATATAATGCTTGCTTTGCACCCAGGTGAGGCGAAGAATATACAAAAAAAATCCATGGACTTGCAGTATAAATTACTTGAATTTCAGAGTATCATTTCAGTCTTTTGTGTATATAATCTACTCCAATGCTAAAAAATGAGTATGAGTGCAAAATCCCTTGATAGTATCCATGCTGAGTAATACAAGAAAGGCAGGGGAATACTAAAAAGAGAATCAAAATAAAAGCAAGCATAATATACTCCAATGCTCATAAATGAGTAAAAGTATCAACATGAGACCTCTAGCAGTATCCATACTAAGTAATATAGGAAAGGTGGGGGAATACTAAAAGAGGACCAAGTTAAAAGCTACTCTATTTACTCTAATGCTCTGTAAGAGTATAAGTATCAAAAGGACTTTTCTAACGATATCCATGCTGAGTAGGCAGAAGAATACTCAGATAAGGAAGAAAAGTAAAAAAAATAACTCAAAGACTATTTTGATACTTAGAATTTGATCTATTTATGCTCAACTTCCATGAGTTTTATTTAGCAAATTCTCTCTAAATTTGAGTATGGAAGTTAGCTCTTCACTTAGTAAAAATATGCTCTTAACATAAGATGATTAACGATACCTCTGACCTTTACGAATGGCAAATCAATGATAGTCATGAAAATCAAAATTAGTGAGATTCATTAAGTGCATATATGTCATGATAAAGTGATGAATTTTCTCATAAATTGTCAAAATATAATGTACTTTACTGTACATTCATCATGCTGAAACTAACTTCAACAAGTCTTCAGGAATAATAAATCCAAAAGAAGATAAACTCAACATGTGGAATTAGCACTAGCACTATCAGGTTAATCAAGGTTAGTAAGCAACAACAGCAGTTGATTATAGTAAATCAGCAAAATTCAAAGATAATCAATTAACACAGTTGATCAATACAAAATCTTAAAATCGTAGACAACATGAAATTCTAATTTGATTTTTGCATTTTGCATACACAACATAAATTTTAGATTCACTCTGTTATATGCTACATAGTAGCTATAATATAATTTCAAGATCACTTAGTTATATGCTATACAATAGCTATAACTCAATTTTCAAACTCACAATTTGCAAGACACCACGAAGTAGTTATAGCATATTTTCACTAAACATTTTGCAAGAAATGTATCGAAACTTTCAGTTATAGTTACTAGACGTATCATAGGAACTATAGTACAATTAGTTATACACTACACAGTAGTTATAGCATATTTTCACTAAACACCCCTTAAGGAATATCATGAAAATCACAATCACTAGACGTTCCATAGGGAATATAGTGAAAATCACGATCACTACACGTCCCATAGGGAATATAGTGAAAATCACGATCACTAAATGTCCCAAAAGGAATATAGTGAAAATCACATTATTAGATGTCCAATAAGGAATATAGTGAAAATCACATCATTAAACGTCCCACGGGGAATATAGTGAAAATCATAATTACCTGCTAAATGTCTCACAAGGAATCTAATAGAAACTTATACTCGCTAAATGTCCTACAAGGAATATAGCAAAATACACTAAACATAGCGTCAACTGTTATTCATTGAACACAATGATAGCCTCACCGTTATATGTTCTACTTGAACTATAGTGAAAATACACTGAACACAGTGTCAATTGCTATTCACTGAACATAGTGATAGCATCACTGCTATATGTTCCACTAGAACTATAATCTATTTTCAAATTACACTAAACACAGTGTCAATCATTATTCACTATGATAGCATCACAACTAGAAATTTCATAAGAATTCTAGTGTTCCTTAAATCGCATTCAACACTATATAGTGTCATGCATAGTCATGGCACACAGGTAAGCGTTCTAACTTTTTGTCTAAAAATTGTGTGCTTATTAGATTTGTCACAATTTATTAAGCAAACAGCAATAAATGGGGCCAACTGTAAGCATCCAATTTTGGGATAGTTGATTATGGATGCGACAGAGAACCCGATGATGAAAATTGACTGTAAAATTAGATTTATTAGAACTAATTTATTGGTTTTGAACTAAATTGTAAATTATTTTTAAATTTCATTTATTTAATTATAATTTTTTAAACAAAATTTCAAAAAAAAAAAAGAGAAAATTAAAAAGAAATAAATTTTCTAAAAAAGGAAAAGAATGGGCCCAACATGGCCATTCAATTTGCAAAGTAAACTGAAAATAAGAGAAATGACCAACTTTGCCCAAAAAAATATTGATTGGCCATCATTGTCCAAAGTGGCCAAATATGACCACAAATTAGCAATTTCCGTCATAAATGTAGATTTTTGATCGGAAATCCATATTTCCGATTGGGTGGATTTCCGACCAGGAAATGGCACTCTGTAATTTTTTATTTTTTATTTTTTACTTATTTTTTATCAATTATAATTTTTATTTTATTAGATAAATATATTGGTAAATTTTTTTATATTAGATAAATAATAATAATAATTTGTTTTATTTTATTTTTATCCTGAACTTGATGTAGGGCTACAGGACAAGAGTTTTATATGTTTGTCATTTTCTTTTCACAAAATGGGAGGCTCCTAGGGTTTTATTCTTATTCCTCTACTCTTCTGATTTTTAGCCATAAACCAAAAATACACCCACTTTTCTAGATTTTTTTTACGTACTTTCTTTAGATTAAAATAAAAACTAAAAAATCATAGACAATACAAAAAGTCAAAGACTTCCATCAATGGTGATCACCTTTTTAGGGAAATTAATATTGCATCCAATTCTCATTTTCATCTCCTTTATATTTTATTTTGTTTGATTCTCCTATTTGATTTTTTATTTTATTTTGTTTAATCATTTTTTTTTATTTTATCATTTTTTTATGTTTGTGTTAATGATGATAGGCCGTATTACATGACTATTGAGGAGAAAATTACAAAATCTAATTATAGGAACATAAAGATATTATTTTGATTATTAACTATTTGTCAACCATTTTTTATCAAAAGTATAATTTGTTGTTTTCTCGGTTTTGTTCCTTTTACTTGTTTATTCACTGTTTCTATTATATTTTTATTTGTTTTAATTCTTTTAATCTTTCATTTGTTTATTTTATTTATTAGTTGCTTTCCTATATTTATTTGTTAATTCATTTTTTGTAATTTTTTATGTTGATTTTGGTTTTATTTCATTATCTTATTTTCTTTATTTATTATTTTAGTTAATTTTAACCTTGTTTTCCTTTTGATTCTTTGTATTTTATGTTTGTGTGATAATGGAGACACATGGTTAAATTATGAAGAACTCATGGAGGTCCATGAAATGTCATGGATATGCCTCTGTATCATTTGAACATAGATTAGATTTTTAATTTAATTTTATGTTGTTTGTTTTTATTGGTTTTTATTTTTATTACGGGCATGTATTTATTATTTCATTTATTTTTGTAGTAGGTTGTAATAGTCCAAATATTGGAAAATAGTGAATATTTTTATTTTATGTCATTAAAATTAATTAGTAAATTAGGTTCATTTGGTAAGAATTAACAAAATCAATGGTGGCAACATATTAATTTTTAGGTTGCATGAAATCAAATTAGATTTTTTAGAAAAAAAAATAGTTTTAATTGTCTGTTTGATCATTTCTTTAATTATTTTGGTTTTTTAAAATGTTTTTTGGGCTTTTTAGTATTTTTATTCGTTTTGGGGCTCAAGTACACGCTTAGATTCTAACTCATTAATTAATAGGTTTTCAAAATTGGATTTAGGTTTAATTAACTTTAATATCCATTTAGGCCCATTTAGATTAATTTAGACTCAACCCCACTTTAATTCAATTAAAATTAGCTGAGATTGAGCTCAGCCCATTAATAAAGCATTTTCCTTATTAAAATAAATAAATTTAAGATCATTCTATTTCAATTAAAATTAATTAGAACTAAACCCACTAATCCATCCAATTCAATTCAAATCAATTGTCCATAAAATCAATAGACATAGGCCCACTTTTTAGAATTAAAATAAATAAACTTATGAAAAAACCCTATAGGGGGGAAGAATAGGGCTATTAAATAAAAATCGAAATTAAAAATAATTCTTTGCAAGAATTGAAAGAATGCTGAAAAGGAAGAATGAAGAACACATTGATTTAAGGAGTTTAGATTCAATAACAATCCTACTTCTCTACCTAACTTATCCTTAAGTTAGGATTTTCAATCACCCATATTTTTATTCATGAGATTGAGATTACACAAGAGTTTTATGGCTTACTCTTACAACCTTACAAGATGAGTTTTCAAGGCTCACTCAAAAAACCAAATCCCAAGTGTTTCAATGGACAATACTTAAATAAATTCCTTTAGAAATAAATCTCACTTCCTTACTAATCTATCCCAAGAATTAAGATAAAGAGAAATTATATTTCTAACACACAACCAACTCTCACAATAGTTATAAACAAAGAGTGAATATTTCAAAATTTAAGAGCTTTAATAAATGTGAAGATAAAGAATGATAATAAGCAAAAATGTCTTAACTTTTATTCAACTCTAGAGGTATTTATATAAATAAACACTCAAAAATATAACTATTAGAGGTGAAAATAATGTGTCCAACATCTATATTTTGAATCCAACATTTATAATTTTGAATTATTGAAAGTAATACTGTCAGACTGGAGTGCACGGGTTGAAACCATGATTGGTTGCCAGAGACTTTTGAATTTTCCTACATTTCCCTCTAGATAATTGACTTAGCTTTCCATATCATTTTTAACCACCTCCATCGGACTTTTGTAGCTTAAGATATTGCTGAAATATGAAGAGTTGTGCAATCTAAAATGGCAGACTACTATCAGACAGCTATGCATGAGTTGAAACCATGATTTTGTATTGGAGACGTTCAAATTTTCCTATTCTTTCTTCATAAAAGTTATAGATATTTTATTTGGCTTTCCATATCTTTTTTAATCATCTCAATTGGACTTCTATAGCTCAAGATATTTCCAAAATACTAAGAGCTATGCAATCTAATATGACAGCTACATATGTTGACTTCAACTCAATCTTTTCATACACAAATAAACTCAAATTTTGAAAAATAAGCTCAATTCAAAAAGCTTAAGATATATACTTTAAATATGAAGAAGATAACTTTCTCATTATAAAGCTCTAAGGATGTCAAAATTCTCATTGAATCTCAGAGGTCGAATTAGCCTAAGATATTCATAATTCATTTTAACTTTAGAGTCTTAACTTATACACACTTAAACAAATAAATTAAATGCTCAAAATTAGGTTTGTTAAAATTAAAATTAAAATTAAGATTGAATATTGCTAAGGTTAATAACTTAGGCTCATTAATTAACTTAAATGTAGGCCCACTTTTAGCTTTATTTCACTTATAAATAAAACATGTAGATTTAGCACATTTAATTAAAATTAATATAGATTAAACTAATTTAAGGATGTTTATGAATGTAGTTTTTATATGTACTTTTCATGATCAGTTGTCTTGGAGTTAAATGAATGATATATTAAGGTTTATATAAAATTACATGTAATTAAAGAATAAATTAGTAATTAATAAGGTAATTCTAAATAGACACAAGACTAAAAGAAGTTGATATTCTAAATCCAGAATCTCCGGGTTGTGGTGCTAACTCTCTTTTAGGGAATCGAGTTACCACCACTTTCGATTTGTCCCAGTTATTACCCTAGGTGGTGACTCCTCATCTCCACGCTATGTTATTATGATATAGTAGTGTGTTCTCTAGAGCCCTGTTGCTAAAATCTTGGATGCGCGCTAAACCCGCCATGTACAGTTGCATCAACTATACCATAAAGATTAAGCCTAAAAATCATCTCCATATCTTCATCGAATAACCTTGAAGGATGCTTCACTTTGTGACAGTCGTCAGGCCACATCCACTAGATGTAGATGAAGTCTAACGGATGTTCAGCAATAAAAAAACCTATGCCTCTACTCTTGTGGAGGTCTAGAAGCTTTACAAGGAGGCTATGGTTCATAATAGCTAATAGGGAGAACATTAGCTCTCCTTTTTTCTTATTTAGACTATACAAATACTTTAGGACATCTAGATCTAGCTCTCTACCCTCTCAATAAACCTGGTCAAGATTCGATAGCTATTACGATGAAGTTTCTCGAGAGCTATGTTGCATTTGTTCAGAAAACTCCTAACAAAGGGATTAAGGGGAGCTTCAATCCCTTTCTAATTGATTGAAGTATATCATTAATCTATCAAAATCTAATAAAGGAGTATGGGCTTTAAAGTTTTTATATACAGTATGCAAAACAAAATTTGCTAGAATGCTAAAGCATCTTCTGTACCACTTTAGCATGTTTTCATTTACCCTAAAGACAAAAAAATATAAACTGACTTCCTCTCAAGGAGCCATGGATCCTATTAAACAAGTATAAAGAGGAAGCATATGGAGAGAAGAAGAAACTTCACCTGGGAAGAAGAAAGCAAGCTTGCAGAGTAGGCAAAAGAGACATAGAGAACACTCGAGAGGAATTTAGCAAGGAAAAAAAAGAGCATAAAAGAAAAATGCAGCAATTAAAAAGGGGCTGACCTATTTAAAGGGCAATGGAACATTCTAGAATGACCATTATTACCCTCATGGTCATTTTTGTATTTCTAATAGCATCAAGGGCAATTCCAAGATAAATAAAAGCCCACTATTCGAGCAATTATCACTATGGTAGCTGAAACGTCTCATCTTCTAACACACGAATAGATGTAATGGTTGTACAATTCAAAATTCAAAGGAAAATCAAAAGAAATGGCGGTTGATAGTCCAGTTCATTTCGCTGCCAGCTATCATTTTTATCAGTACCCGGGCCATGCTCTAATGCACCTAGATTTTAAGTCCAGTGACTGAAATTGGAACCCTCAGGTCATTTTGATAGTATTGAGGTTTGACACTTGAGCCACACTTCTAATGCACTAAGATTCTATGTCCAGTGACTGAAGCTGGCACCTTCAGGTCGCTTCAATAGTACTGAGGTTTGGCACTTAGACCGCACTTTTAATGCACCGAGATTATACAGTAGTTGGGCAGCACTTTTAGTGCATCGAGCATTAAAACTCCAACGATAGCTAGTTTCATCAGATTGTTTCTATACTGGCGAGTTAATCCCTCAAGTCATTTCTATAACACCGAACATTTTTTATTATGGGTTTTGTGCACTTAAGTGAAACTAGCACTTTAATAATTTTTTGATATGGTGATTCTAAGACTCGATACTGAGCATCGTCTCTTCCTTTATGACTGAGGCTGACCACCTCAGATTACCCTTCCATATCATATGCAATTACATAAGTAGTCTCTCTCTCCAAGTTGAGGAATGACTTTTCCATCACCTTACGTTTATCAAACCAGGATACATCAGACATAAATATTCGAATATACTTTTGAGGGGGGGACTCTTGATACCTCATATATATATATTCCTATTTAACTAAAGTCTTTATTTTCCTATACAGAGGTTGTTTGCAGAAGAAGGACATCCAAACCAAATAGTAAAAAGATTTCCAATGAAGGATACTCTTGAACATGAAAAAATACTCTCCAAACAGGCATAGGATTTTCATCTAAGAGAAATCATATTCTTATCAGGTTTGCACATCACTATCCCTATAAATAGGACTCTATATCCGTCATTTTAATTCATTTATTCTCTCATACTCATTGCTCTCTTTCATTTATTTGAGGATTTATGGAAATCCTTTCTATCTCTTACCTTATCCTTCTTTGATCTCTTATAGGGCTATAGCTTAGGTGTTCTAGAAATTAATTATCAAAAGGCAAATATTTTAGGCTGGTGATGCCTATGGGTAAGGATTAATATAAACCAGAGTGACACTTATGAGTTTATTATTATAATCATTATATGCTCTCTAATCTTCTGTACTAAATAGGCTGTTATCCTCTGTATAATTAGCATGTAACAGAATCGCCTGTATTCAAATCATATCATACCACAAAATTATAAATTTTACTTTAGTAAATTGTGGGACAGCTTTTGCCGATTTCGGGTATACAACACCCAATTGCTAAATCAGTAACACGTACTTCAAATATTTTGAATTCAGCTAATGAAAATAACATATGTATTTTAATATTTATTTTAGGAAATACTCTGTAAATTATGTTGTTCGAGTAAACAAAATATTTTATTGCGTTTTATTACCAACCATGAACAACTAGGGTTGAAAAAGGGGGATGGACATGCCTAGATTATCTAAGATGATGAGTTTAACCATTCTTGTCTTCATGTTACACCTGAAACATGCTTCCACGTCCAAATGTAAGTTATGTCGTCATTAATTTTCTTGAAAGCTGCGATCCCTAGGGATGATGATGGTCCATCCTGGACAATTCTTTAGATTTTAGCACCGACAAAAACCTCGTCTATAAAACACCATTTGCTGGTTCCCACCTCACAGTCAAATGGGACACATCTGATAGCTCTATGTTTTTGTTGTTGTTTTCTTTTTTAGCAATGCTTGGAGATTTATAAACAATGCTACACCAATTTATCACTGTTGGACAAATTAATAAAGTGATTTTTGCTAATTTTATATCCTGAATTCAGAATATTTAATGACACAAAAACCACCCAATATAGAAGTTTTCACTCTCAAAACTTAACTAATCAAGCTAGACATCAATGAATTTTAAGCAAAATACAGCATCAAGTATTTTTCTGCATTACAAATGTTCAAATGACAATGCTATTTCAGGATTATATATGTATATATGCTGCTCACTTTACCAACTTCAGGTCAGGAACTGGGGTGGTTGGTCCAGGGAAAACAAAGGGAAGGGCACAGCAACATGGTACATTAATTAAGAACAGTTCCACCATTGTAGTCTTTATCTTCCATCTGAAAACATACTTTGACGCACAAGTATAAGCTATATCTTCGTTATTTGCTTTCAAAGAGGTGATAGACAGGAACCTGAAACCGCCTTCTCCAGAGCAAAGAAGGTATGAGATTTTGGCAGTCAGATGAATCTTGTTTATAAAGGACCATTCACTGGTTTTGTAGTTGACAAGTTCCCATGCTTGTAGAATCATACAACAATTAATTGCATTGGGCATAGAGAATTGATAGAAACGAATTATGCCTTGATCCGATCCTTCAATGAGTTCTTCGCACACATTCTTGACAGGTTTTTCACGGGGCAAATAAACGCTGTACAATTTTTTTAGGTTTATTGTACAAATCATATAAAAGAACGCTATTATTGAATAACCAATGAAGCTTCGCGTTGCAAGCAACAACATCTGCAAGATTGTCAAAATCCGTTCTCGAAATGGGCCAGAAACATCAAATTCAGTCCATTTTCCGCTCTCCAAACAAAAAGATCACACCTTTTTAATTCCAAGGAATAATATTAGGTTGAACCGGGCATGACGGTAGCCATGAGTGATAAAGCAAGTCATACTTAGATTGCAGTATTTTAATGATGGCGGTGACGGAGGAAGCGCAACCCATTGCTTGGTAAGCGGATTACAGACGTAGTACCTATTCGTTGAGCAGCTATATCACAAGATCAAGCCATTATAAGAACATAAAAGAAAGAGTTTTTCAGTAGCTTCTTTTTCTAGGAAAGAAAAAGAAAGCTTGAAGATTTTAGGAGTAGTAGTCTCCATTCCAAAATCAATTACTCCAAAATTGCATGCACAAAAGCTTTCCAGAGGATTATCTTTCAGACTAAATTGATGGAAATGTAGAGCACCTCGGCAGATGGGTTTACGAAGCATATATTTTTGAGTAAAAGTAGGACAAGAGATCAAAGAAACCAATGCTTCGAAACTGATTTGCAACGACAGAATGAATCAAAGGGCACTCTGATGAGAATTTCAATCCATAGATTATCTACAAGATATCTGCTGCTTGATGATTTGTTATTTCTATCAGAAGTTTTTGCACAAGCATCATCAATGGACGTGCCATCCATGGCGAGCCTTAACCTGTCCATGGCCGGAGAGAATAGGGTTGGATGCTTGATACAGGATATCTGCTTGATGATGAGTTGTTGTTTTTGTGGCGAGTTGTTGTGCTACGACGCGTTGGAAGATCCTGCTAAGGGCTAACCATGTTGGGAGGAGAGGGAGGTTTGAGAGAAAAAATATTTAGATAGAAGAGGAATACTTAGAAGTAATTTTTTTTATTTTCAACTCATACTTCAAACTCAAGTATAAGGAGTATTTATATGTAGAAATTCACCTCTTAAACTCTAAATACATGTATCATAATTAATAAACTAATGTTGAACTTAAATACTTAATTAATAAACACACATTAAGTTTACTTAAACACTTATGAACTAACATTGAAACTCACACATTAAATAAACATACATTGAATCATGCACACATCAATACGTCTTTAGAAAACGCAAATTAATATTTAACACCCCTTTAATTTGTGCTTTTCTTCTTTACTCCAAGCATTTCTCGTAATTGCAGGAAATTTTCAAACTTGAGTGACTTTGTAAAAATATCAGCAACTTGATTCTGTGTCTTCACATACTTGAGCTCCACTTATTTCTTTTCAATGCATTCTCTAATGAAATGGTACCTCGTGTCAATATGCTTACTCCAATCATGAAGTACTGGGTTCTTTGTTAATGCTTATGCAGACTTATTTTCAATGCAAATTTTTGTAGCCTCTTCTTGCTTCAAATGAAGTTCCTTCAATAACCTTCTAAGCCAAATAGCATGACAAACACAAGATGTTGTAGCCACATACTCAGCTTCACAAGTTAAAAGAGTAACAATGGATTGCTTCTTTAAACTCC
The DNA here is from genome assembly GCA_947683625.1 of Mallotus nudiflorus. Lineage (NCBI taxonomy): Eukaryota > Viridiplantae > Streptophyta > Magnoliopsida > Malpighiales > Euphorbiaceae > Mallotus > Mallotus nudiflorus. The sequence goes on along the minus strand of CANTUR010000187.1, from coordinate 1,512,555 downwards.
AAGTAACAGTACAATCACCCATGAAAAATACAAAATCGGTAGTGCTTTTTCTATCATCAACATCTCCCGTAAAATCACTGTCACTAAATCCAACAAGCTTAAAATCAATGAATGAATAATATAGCAACCCATAGTCAATTGTACCTTTGAGATTACGAATAATCTTCTTTGCAGCTTTCATGTGAGTAGAAGTAGGAGCTTCCATAAAATGACTTATCACTCCAACCACAAAAAGGATATCGGCCGTGTACATGTCAAGTATCTCAAGCTTCCCACAAGGCTTTTGAATAAAGTGGGATCTTCCTTGTGTCCTTCATTGAATCTTAATAGTTTGATTCCAACTTCCATAAGCGTGTTCACTAGATTGCAATCAAGCATTTGAAACTTCTTCAACACTTCTCTTCTATAGCTTTCTTGTGAAATAAAAATTCTATCCTCCATTTGCTTCACTTACAAGCCTAAATAGTAAGACATAATCCCTATATCCATCATCTCAAACTCTAATGACATGGCTCTCTTAAGATCTTCAAATAGTTTTGGATTATTGATAATAAAGATAAGATTATCCACATAAAGACAAACAAGCAAAACATCTTTGTTTTCAAACAATTTCATATAAAGAGCATATTCATAAGAACAACGAACAAACCCATTATCTTTGAAGTACTTATTGATGTGAGTACTCCATACTCTTGGTGCTTGTTTTGACCCATATAGTGCTTTCTTCAATCTCAATACTTTATATTCATGGCCTTTGATTACAAAACCAATTGGTTGCTTTATATAAACTTCTTCTTTAAGATAGCCATTTAGAAAAGCTGACTTTACATCAAGTTGGTAAATCTTCCACTTCATTTGGGCTACCAAAGAAATCAATAAACGAATTGTCTTCATATGAGCAATAGGTGCAAATACTTCTTCATAGTCTACTCCATATTTTTGCTTATAACCTTTGGCAACAAGTCTTTCTTTATTTCTCACCACATCTCCATTTGCATTCTTCTTTTCCTTGTAAACCCATTTGAACCAATAGCTTCATGACCTTGGGGAAGAGTTGATAATTCCCAAATGTCATTCTTCTTAATTGCATTGATTTTTTCCTCCATAGCTTGCCTCCATTTCTTATCCTTCATAGCATCTTCAAAGTTTAAAGATTCATTGTCTATAACTAGACAAAACAAATTATTAGTAGTGATTTCTTCAGTTTTATCATAAATTTCAAATAAACTCCTCATTTTCTGTGGTTTTTCACTAGAGCCTTTATCATATGAAGAAGAAAGAGGAGAATAAGGTTGAGTAGTAGTAGGAGGAGGTGGAGTTGTATCTTGAATTAGTGTTGTGATATCTTCTTTAAAATATAGAAAGAAATCATATGTGCTCTCTTGTTTTGTCTCCTAATCCCATGTTGCTTCCTTGTTAAACTCAACATCTCAACTCACCATGATCTTGTCATTGCTTGGATTGGACAACTTATAGCCTTTAGAATTTTGATTATAGTCGATGAAGACATGCTTGACACTTCGATCATCTAGCTTGGATATTTCTTGTTGTGGCACATGAGCATATGCAATGCTTCCAAAAAGTTGCAAGTGAGCAACAATAGGCCTTCTTTTACTCTATGCCTCTTGTGGTGTTTGATATTTGACATTTTTCATAGGATACCAATTTGACAAATAAATAAGAAACAGCTTCTACCCAAAACTCTTTAGGCATGAGTTTGGCTTTCATCATACTTCGAGCCATGTTAAGAGTAAATCTATTCTTCCTCTCAACTACTCCATTTTGTTGTAATGATCTTGAAACTATCAAAGGATGGTGAATGCCATATAATTCACAAAAATCACTGAACTCTTTTGATGTGAATTCACCTCCTCGATCGTATCTCAAAGCTTAATTGAGTAGCCACTTTCATTCTCCAAAAGAGCTTTAAAACTCTTAAATGCTTCAGATTTCTGTTTAAGAAAATAAACCCAAATCTTCCTACTATAATCATTAATGGAAAGTAGAAAGGATCTATTTTACCGAATGATGATGGCTTGATTGGTCCAAGTACATCGGTATGAATAAGTTAAAGTGGCTTAGTTGCTCTTATCACGACTTCTTTTGGAAAACTCCTTCTCTAATGCTTGCCAAGTAAACATGCTTCATATAGATGGTGTTAGTGATTAATAAGAGGCATTCCATTCACCATGTACTTGTCTCCCAAAAGTTTGAGTACTCCAAAAATTTTAAGTGCCCAAATCTCATATGCCAACACCATGTTTCATCTCTTATATCCACCTTCAAGCACTTCACTTCAATTGTCTTAAGATTCAATAAAACATTCTATTCTTTAACATAGACACCTTAGCAATCAAATTCCCATTTGGTTTTTAAGCCAAAGACAATGATTTTTCATGTTAACTTCATATCCCTTCTCAATAAGTTGCCTAAACTTAAAATATTACTTTTTAATTTAGGAACATAGTAGACATCATGAATAAGTCTATGGCTCCTATTTTAGAAGAAATTAGAATTGTGCCTTTCCCATAAATTTGAATCTTTGAAGAATCTCCAAAAGAAATATTGCCTTACACCTTTTCATCAATACTTATAAATTTTATTTTATCTCCACGTATGTGATTGCTTGCTCCACTATCCAAGTACCATAAGCTTTCTTTATTTCTATTATCATATTTTAGAGTAAACAATAAAGTGGGCTCTTCATCTTCTTGCTTGTTGATAATATTGATTTACTCATCGACATGCACCTTTTCATTATTACATTCTTAAGCATAATACCCAAGCTTATAACAATTATAACATTCAACATTAGAATTATCATACCTCCTCTCATTTGGCCTTGGATTATTGCCTCTTCCTTTTCCTCTTGCTCTTCCATGACCATTAAATGGTTGATTACTTCTCTCATTTAAGTTGTTATAATGACCTCTACCTCTTCCTCCTTGTCCATATCCACAACCATGCCCTTTTCCTTGTCCTCTGTAAGTAGTTCCTCCATTATCTTCTTTTAAATAAACCTTCACTTTGAGAGCTTACTCTAATGGTTCATCTTGCCTCCTGTTAATTTTGTCTTCATGAGCTTATAAAGATCCCTCCAATTTTTTAGAAGTCATAGAGTCCAAATCTTTGGATTCCTCAATGACACAAACCACATAATCAAACTTTAGAGTCAAGGATCGAAGAATTTTCTCTACCACACAAACATCTTCAATTTTATCTCCATACCTCTTCATTTGATTCATAATGGCCTTCACCCTTGAGCAATCATTTGAAACTGACTCAAATTCCTTCATGCATACAACTTTAAAATCACCTCATAAATGGACTCCATTATTTGCCATTTTTCTAAAGAAGAACCAAGCTCTAATGCCACTTTAATGGGAGGAGAGTGAGGTTTAAGAGAAAATTATTTATATAGAAGAGGAATACTTAGAAGAAATATTTTTTTATGTTCAACTCATACTTCAAACTCAAGTACAATGGATATTTATAGGTAGAAATTCACCTCTTGAACTCTAAATACATGTATCATAATTAATAGACTAACGTTGAACTTAAACACTTAATTAATAAACATTAAACTTACTTAAATACTTATTGAACTAACATTGAAACTCACAAATTAAATAACCATACATTGAATCATGCACACACCAAGATGTCTTTAGAAAACACAAATTAATATTTAACAAAACAAATAGTACTCCCACCAAACTTGCTAACAATAGTCTCAAATTCAATAGGGTTTATAGGCAAGAAATTGAAACAAAATGTTTGGTGACAACTTTTTTTCTCCTCATTTTATACTACTACATCAACAACACCAAAAAGGGTCTAATTTATTTGTTTTATTCTTTAAAATAATATATTAACTAGTTGTTATTCTACGCAAAGCATGGACTATGAAATGAAATAATTATATAAATAATTTGAATGGAATAATAACTAAATAAATTAAAAATGAAATAAATCACATAAATTTTATTTTCTTTAATTTTTGGTGCAATATTTTTTTAGTTATAATAAGATTTTTTTTTAGAATTATTATATTAGTATTAAAGTATGTATAATAGTGTTTTAGTTAAAAAAATAATAATATTAAGTAATTACTGTAATTTTTTTAATAGTTTAGAAAAAATATTTTGAGTGATTTAAGGTAGAAAAATACATAATATATAAATAATATTAGAATTTAAGTAGTATTGAAATATGTATAATAGTGTTTATTTAAAAAAAATAATATTAAATAACTATTAAAAATATTTTATTTTTAATAAAAAATTAGGATTTTTTATAGTTTGATAATTAGTTTTTCAAATGAATACTCAAACATAAAGGTGGAACTTGTCAAATTTTTAATTTAATGACTTTAAAGCTCCGCATATATATATATATATATATATATATATATATATATATATATATATATATATATCTTTTCGGTTTATCTATTAAAATTGAATCTTAATTTAAATAAAAACTTATATTTTTAAATTGCTAACAATTGGTGTTCACTTCATTACTTTAAGGCTCAACATATATATGTTGAGTCTTAAAGTCATTAAATTAAAAATTTGATAAGTGTTCACCTTTATATTAGAATATTCACTTGTTATATATATATATATATATATATATATATATATATATATATATATATATATATATATATATATATATATCTTTTGGGTTTATCTATTAAAATTATCTATTTAAAATTGAATCTTAATTTAAACAAAAACTTATATTTTCAAATTGCTAACAATTGGTGTTCGCTTCATTAGTAGTTATCAAAACTGAAAGTAACTAGAGATATAATAATCAAAATTAAACATAATAAATAGATAATATATTTATCAATGTCTATTGATTTAGATAACATATATGTTTTGATATAATTATTAAATAATTTTAATAAATTAAAATTCAAAATTAATCAAATATAAAAGTGAAAGTTTATAAAGTTATTATAAAAATCTAGGTTATTTCCAAATTTAATCATGACTTTTAAGGTTTTTTACAGTTTAATCACAACATTTTAATTTTGGCAAAATAAAACATGAACTAACAATCTGTGGCAATTCAAATCACTTATCCAATTTTCGGTCACCTGCTACCTACGTGGCAGGCCGTAGTTGGGTCTTTAATCCCAATTAGACAAACTTAAAGCCATATCAAAATGATTCATATCGGAGAGCAAAACACACCATTTCAAACTTAGCCCTAAATCACTCACAGTTGAGGGATTAAAATAACAACCAAAATCAACGAGCTGAGAGAAATTCAACTTCTTCCCTAATTTCAAAACTAAATCAAACTTTGCCTTAAATTTCATCTGACCAAAATGAGTTATTTGGATGTATAAACCTAAATTTCTAAATCAAAGTACATCTCTAAAGATTATGGAAGTTTGGATTTTCTCGATTCAAAGTGAGCTGAGGGATTTCGTTAACAAAGATCAATAGTAGTAGGGGTTTAGATCGGTGATTGCAAAAGCATATCAGCTTTGGTATGGAAATCAAGAGGTAATATAGTTTAAACTTAGTCATTTGTCTTTATTGTGCTACTGAAAATAACAATAGATACTTGATAAAAGTTAACATGGAAGAAAAAAAAGGTACTTGAAAAAGATAGAATGGGGACCAAGCTAGTGGTCTATCATTAAAGCAATGGTGGGAACCAATAAAGTACTTGTGTCTGCATTTAATTTTTTATACTTAATTAGTTATTAGGGTTTCTTTAGAAAATAATTTCTTCTACAAAATCTGTGAACTTTAGGGCTTTCCAAAAAGTATTAATAGTTAATATTTATTTAAAATAAATAAATATTATTTTATTCAATTAGTGGTAATGATGAATATCTTTGTTTATTTTGATATGGTGCTAAATTTTTTTTTCAATTTGTCTGACACATTTTCTATATATTACCACTATGGTGGAAGGTTAGCTAAGCTTGGTGAGGAAATGGTATATGTGGGAGGCCATATAATGCCAAAACACAAGCTTAATATTGATAGAGTTTGCTACTTGGACTTAGTTGATGATGTCAAAAAGCTCGGGTTCGGTAATCCAAGACTATTATACAGAGTGCCTGGGTTGTCTATCATAAAGGGCTTATGAGACTTGCATGATGACAAATAAGTTCTTCAGATGTTGGAGCATGTGGGTGATGGAAATGGTTTGATAAAGGTTTTTGTAGACAATTCCAAACACACAGACTCTGAAATTATTCCAAACACATAGGCAAATGCATGTGATAATATCAATGATATAATGGATACTTTTAATGGTCCACATGAAACTGAGTCCGAACAAGATGATAATGTGGAGACTCTTATTGATATTAGAGTACAAGAGGTTGGATAGCAGCAAAATGTAGCTCAGGAGGTTGACATAGTTGGTATGAACTAGGAAAATATAGTTGATGAAAGCTATAAGTTAAAGATGGACCCAGATTATCAACACATAGATAAAATGAGACAAATGATGACTTGAAGGATAATGAACTTTTAGAAGATGAAGAATATGTGTTATCTAGGAAAAATAAAATAAAGTACTAGAAATATGTTTTGATTAATAAGTTTATGGATAGGTTGGCTTCAAATTCTAGTATTCATAAAAGCAGCAATATTACTATTAGAGATACAAATAAGACAGATAATGAACAATGCCTAAGTGAGTATAGGGATTCTGATTATGATGTGAATTTCCTTGGTACAAGCGAGGAAGAGAATAAGGATGAGGCTACGAAAAGTTGAGGAAGAAAAAGGTGGTGTACGATCCTAAGTATGATTATAAAGCTTTTCAACTAGTGTTTGGTATGAGGTTTAAGAGTGCACAACAATGCAAGTCTGTTGTGCATAAGTGGGCAATACCAAATGGTCATAATGTTCCAATTATGAGGAGCAATAAAAAGACAATTAGAGCTTAGATGTGTGGACAAATTCCCTTAAAAGCTTTGTGGTAGTGTTATAAACACTGCAAAGACATTTTCCATTAACACTCTCATTACTGAACACAGATGTAGTCGAGAAATGAAGAATGGACAAGCCACCTCAACCTGGATTGCATATGAATATGTATAAAGGTTTACGAGAAATTCAAATTGGTCTGTTAAAGGCTTATAGGAGGATTCGCTTGAGAAGTTCTCATGTAAGTGAATATCTTAAAGTGTTATAAATGAAAGGAAAAAGCTCTTAAACTGCTTAAAGGATCAATAGAAGATCATTATAGTCAACTTAGACCATATCAAGCTGAACTGATAAGGGTTGATCTGGAAGGTAGATTTGAGTTTTCAGTTATTGATGACAATTCATTGAAGGGATTCTTTGTGGGTTTCAATGAATTTAGGAAGGATTTTGTAAATGGATGTAGATCCATCATTAGGTTTGATGGTTTTTTTTAGAAGACTTTCCTTGGAGGTGCTCTACTCTCAGTTATTGCCAAAGATAGGAACAATTAGATGTTCCCCATCTTTTGGGCATGATTTGAGAATTAATTTTTTTTTACATGGTTTTTTGGAATTAATGATGCAAGAACACAATATCAAAATTTGCTGGGTTAGTCCTTTATTAATGACCAGTATAAGGTTATTTTTCCTTAAATCTTTAATTGTATTATATTTAATTTCATTTGATATAAATTTGAATTGGTTTTTTTATATTGGTGGCAGGGTTTGATTAATGTAGTCATCAAATTGGCCCCACATGTTTAGCATAGAAAATGTTCAAAACATGTTTATTACAACTGGAAGAAGGTATTTAAGGGCCTAGACATTGAAGAATATGTTTTGGATTACAGCTACGAGCACCTATGAAGCTGCATATACATCTTCACTTAATGAAATGATGGTTGAGGATCAAACAGCCCATACTAATTTTCTTGAAAAAGATCCTACAAAATTTTGTAAGTTGCACATAAGTCTCTTACTAAAATTTAACATGATTGACAACAATGTATGTGAAACCTTTAATGGTTATATTATGAAGGCTAAAGGCAGACCTATTATTGACATACTTGAAGATATTAGAGAATCATTAATGGAAAGGATGCACCATAAGTTGACTAAAATGAGTAATGTTACTAATAAAATTTACCCTAAAATTAGAAGCAAATTAGAGGAAGTGACGTTTAACAATAGGTTATGTCTAGTCAAGCTTGTTGTTGGAGATAAGTTCCAAGTAGAAATTGGCATTACTAAGTTTGTTGTTGATCTAAACACACAGAAATGTAGTTTTAGGTTATGGCAGTTAAATAGAATCCCATATTTGTGTGCATGTGCTAGCATTCACTTCTTGAATAAGGACCCATCATACTATGTAAATGCATATTATAGTGTGGAGAGATACATTTCCATTTATGCAATTGGATTGGAACCCACAAATGGGCCAAACATGTGGCCCAAAGCTGATGGGACTCCAATCAAACCCCCACTCTTTACCAAAATGCCTGGGAGGCTTAATATTCGTAGGAAGAGAGATATGGATGAAGATCCCAGCAACTCAAACAAGATGCCAAGGATTGGAATCCAAATAAAATGCCAAGTTTGCTTGCAAGTAGGGCACAATAAGCGTACTTATAAACATGTCAATAACCTAGCATATAAAAGGCCTAAAAAAGTTCCTGTAAGTTCATGAGAATATTTGTAATGTGAACTTTATTTTTTTAATTATATTGTTAGTTAATATGTATAGAATGAGTTTAATTATTTAATTATTATAGATGAAAAAAGGTAAGCCACCTAAAGTGGGAGGAGAAGCAACTGCAAAACCAAGGCAACTAGGTGCATATCAGTAGAATAATAAGGGAAAATAAAAGTTTTAAAGAAAGGAATAAGGCAAGAGCAAAAATAAAGTGAACACCAATCAGAAAGGCAGTAGCAATTAATAAGGTAGCATAACTCATTAAACCACTCATCATGCCAATAAAGAGCAAAAGCAAATCGAATAAAGACATGTATGAATAATTTTGTTAACTTAGTAATATGCTTTTTGGCAAGAGTGCAATATATATCTACAAATAATGAGTCATCAGTATGTTTAGGTTCGGCAAGGGTATGGTGTTAGAGTTTTTTAAAGCTCTGAAAGCATCTATATAAGGGTGTGTAACTAAGTTTTTTGTTCATTTAATGGTTATTTTATTGGATGGCTAATAGTAAGGAAGTAGTTATATTTTATGCTAATAAAAAGGAAGAACTTTATTACATATGCCTTCAGAGAAAAGAGTTGAAACTATTTTTGCTAGACAAGTTAGATGCCAAGGATGGGGGAAAGGGAAGGGTAGCAAGGCATCAACTAATGTTGTGGATAACCCATCTTCAACAATCATTGGAACTAGTTTACCACTAATTACTAGAGCAAAAGAGAGAGGGCATAAAAGCAGCCTATCTATTAAAGGTCCTAGTACATTAGAGAGTACTACTAAGAAATAGATGAAGATTAGTCAAATTATTATGGGTTTGTGAATTATGTCCAGTCAAATTATTATGGGTTAGGGCTAAGCTTATAAATTTGTAAGTGTTGCTTTAGCATTAACTTTTGATCACTTATAAGCATACTTTTATTGACTTAGCGATGTGCCTGTATTCAGCATCAACTTTTAATGACTTTTAAGCACACTTTTGTAAGGTTACCTGTTATGTTATGGATTATATATGTTAACTTACAAAGTTATTCAATATTCAAACTTGTTCAATTCTAAGCATGTGCTAGCTGATGATTCATTATAAATTACATACAAGGGGAATAGACATTATAAAGTCATTGTCCTACCAAGTTAGTCTATCATATTCAACAAAAGTCAAATAAATTAGTTAACTTACTCATTCATTCATAGTAGCCACTAAAAAGTTACACAGTCACATAACGTAAATTACAAATATAGAGCACACCAACTAAAACTAACAACCTAAATAGTTAAGCACTTGCCAACATTTTCATATTCACACTGGTTGGACCTTTAATAAAAAAATACATGAATATCATAGGAACCATTAACACAATGACACAGAATTTACATTTCTTCAAATTAACCTTTAACTTTTTATTCTCAGCATTCATCATTACAATGCATCTTTGATACATGGCAAGTATGCTCTCCTTATTAGCTTGTAAGACATCATGATCCTTTAAATTTTTTTCAAAGTCAGCATGAGTTTCTTGCATTTGCCTTTCAGCCATTTTCACTTTATCATTCATTCTCAACTCCATATTAGACAGAATCTTGGTTGTCTCCTCGTACGAATCTCTTTCTACCTTCATTCTTAGAAATACCTTTTTTTATGCTCTGGAATTTCAGGATCAAGCCACTCAAAGTATCCACAATCATCTTGCTATAAAAACCAAAAATTATTAATATTTATTCAACAAATGAAAACCCTAAATATATAATAACAAATTCTAAATAAATTTACAATAATAAATATGTATAAACATTTGCCACAAGTGACAACCCTATATTAATTATTCACCTTTCTAATAGCACATCGGTAGAATCTTCATCCTGGATTTTGGTTTGTCATTGATGTATATATGGAAGCTGTGAGAAAATACCCATATTCTTTTCAGGGGATTAAGCTTGAATAAGGAACACTTGAGTGAGAAGATATTCCAGATGAAGGATTATGTCCATATGATATTGAACGAGAGTTGCTACTTGCCATCTTTAGTGTTAACACTTGAAAAAACTAATAAGAAATATAAAATTAGAGTTTAGGTTGCACAAAAAAGAAAAAGAAGAAGATTTAAGCATTATTCAACTTGAGCAAGAGGGCTACTTCGAAACAGTGCATTTTGCTCTCGAAAATGCATCTTTTTGATATGGCTTTCAGTTTGTCCAGCTGGGATTAAAGACCCAACTATGGCATGACATGTAGGCAGCAGGTGACCGAAAATTGAATCAGTGATTCGAATTGCCAAAGATTGTTAGTTCATGTTTTATTTTGCCAAAATTAAAATGTGATTAAACGACAAAAAACCTTAAAAGTCATTATTAAATTTGCAAATAGCCCTAAAAATTTTATTATAATATATATATAGTAATAATAATAATTGATTAAATAAAATAAAAAAAATAAGTCATAAGCTACACAAATTTACTTATGTTAAATAAAAAAAAATTAATTGAATAAAATGTGGATGTTTTAATTAGAATAATAGACATAATTTCTAATGAAAAAGAAGAGTAGTGTTTTAAAAGTAGTATAATTAAAATGTTTTATATAGAATAAAACATATATATGTCAAAATAAGAATTTTTATAAAGAGAAAAAGGTAATCAAATAAATTAAAAATAAAATATATTAAATTAATTTTATTTTCTTTAATTTTTATTACCATTATTTTTAAATATAATAGGATTTATTTTGAGAACTATTAAATACTATTGGAGTATATATAATAGTATTTTAGTTAAGAAAATCTTTAGAAATAGAATTTCTAATGAAAAATGATTGAGTGATTTGAGATAAAAAAAAATACTTATTATATAAATATTTCTAGAATTTGAGTAGTGTGTGTGTGTATATATATATATGTGTTAGTGTTTTAGTTAAAAAGTAACACTAAGAAACTATAATAAATATTTTATTTTTAATAAAAATGAGGATTTTTAATGGTTTAACATATTAGTTGTTGAAGTAAATACTTAAATATGAAAATAGACACTCAAATTTTTTATTTAATAACTTTGGAGCTCAATATGATGAAATAGATGGTAGTTGATTGTTACCTATCTCAATTGGAATAACTCGATATAAAAGTTTGCCTGAATTTGGAGTTTATTGAGAATAGTTTCTTATCTAAATTCAAGCTTTTAACTTCATCAATAAAAAATAATCAAAACTTATGAAAATTATTCACCATCATATCATTTTGGGGTTAAATATTTTAATAGTCACCCAACTTTAGACTTATTTCATTTTGGATACTAAACTTCAATTCGTTTCTTTTTAGTAACCAAACTTCAATTTAAGCATCATCGACTGGTCAACTGGTGGTGTTTTGTTGATGTGGCAACCAAACTTGGAATATTCAAAGAATATTCCCTACATTTGCATATATGCCAGATGCCAACTCAAATTAGTGACTTAAATGAAATTAATTAAAGTTTAGTACCCAAAATGAAATAAGTGCAAAGTTAGGTTGATTTATAAAAAAATTGAACATTTATTTATTTATTTATCAAAAAATTGCTTACTAATTAAGTTCAAAGAATTTAAAAAAAAAATCGTATATCAAACTGTATTCAGTATAATGTCATTATTAAAATATAGGTTAATAATGAGTCATAAGGGATGACCTTCTAGTTTATAATACTACATATGTAATTATAATCATAAGTATAATGTCCATATGTTATGATTGTGTGGCATGCTCTAGCAAGTTTATTCCAAGTCACTTTGCCTATTTCTAATGGATTTGCTAGAGTTTTTAACTCAGCTTGGTCACTTAAATTCTCTTCTGAATTGCAAGTTCTTTGGAGAGCTGGCTTTTAGAGGCTATTTACTCTATTTGGCATGCTCGTAATAAAGCAGTTTTTCATGATGATTTTATTTTTATTCACATGGCCATTCAAAAAATATACAAAGCTATTACAGATGCGTCGATTTTCAAACTTGGATGCATGGAAAATTCTCAAGTGGAGCTCACCATTCTTTAGCGTCTGTGCATCCAGAGAGTTGCTCGTCATCCTCTTGTTGTTTTTGGATATCACTTATTCCCTCCACCTTCGAGATGTTTGAAACTCAACACGAACGGGAGCTGCTGAAAGTGCTCCAGGCTCAGCTGAGGCAGTGGTGTCTTTAGAAACCATCTTGGCTATACCATTGCTTCCTTTTCAGCTCCTTTAGGTATTAAATTTGCCTTTGAGGCTGAACTTTATGTAGTCATGATAGGGGTTCAGCATGCTAAACCCTTTGTCCTCCAAGCCTTTGGATAGAATGTGATAGTCTTTATGTGGTTCAGCATTTGCATAATCATGACCGTGTTGTCCCTTGGTCTCTTTGGCATAAATGGCAAGAATGCCTCAATAGTTTGGCTTTCATGCATGTTCAAATCAGTCACATCTATAGAGAAGGAAATACTATTGCGAATAAGCTTTCAACTATAGGTTTAGGGCTTCATCAAATCAAATGGTGGCCTTCTCATCCTTTTGAATGTAATGATCTAGTCATTAGAGATTTATTAGGCAAAGAGAACATTAGATTCTCATTTTGATTTTGTATTGTCACTCATGTGATGGATGTTTTTGTTCTTTTTTCTCTTTTAATGAATAGGTATAGTTTGGTTCATGATGAGGCTACTATTGATGTACCAACCTAGTTAGGATGTTTTTGTGCACCTACTGAAATCAACTCTAGTCCAACTTTTTAAAGAATATATTATATATAAAAAACAAACATTAATTGAGATTCAGCTATCTTAATCCAAATTAGTGGAAATTTTAGTCACCAATTATCAAATATAACAATAAAATAAATTTATATTATATGTGCAAATATGTTGATCCTCACTTAACTACAAAGATTCAAAAAAAAATATTAATTTCTATTAGCACCCAATATAGAATAGAATTAAAGTATTCAAAATGCTTTGTAGAAACATTTTGAATTACTAGAGTTGAGCCCTTCCTCTATTTAGAAACTAGAACTTGCCTGCATTTGGATTACATTAAGAATAGTTTCTTTTTTTTAATAAATAGTTTCTTAATTAAATTTGAGCTTTTAAATCCATCAATCAAAAACTAAAAAAATGATGGAAATTGATAATGCATGGAAAATTTGGCCTATCATAAGTTCACGTGGCACATTGACCATTGACTATTGACTAAAAAGACATGTCATCATACTCATTGATGAATTGGATCAACCTTTTTCCATACTGGCATAATGCTCAAAGAGGAGCAAATAATTATACAGGCTACAGATGACCATATAGGCTAAAGTCATACTGAGAATGTGCCATGGGCATATATCCACTATGGCTAAAACCATTATGGAACCTAACAAACCTACTGCATAACACATCATATAACAGGTCAATTTTGCCCCAATCTTGTCTCTGACCACTTTGTTGCTTCTGACACGCTATAGTAATGACAAGTATGCATTCGACCACCATTTGACACCTTATTGACTTTTTGAGGTATAAAAACACCACTTTTCTTTTTCTTCTTTTTCTTTTTCATCTTCTTCTCTCTTCTTCTTCTTTTTCTTCTCCTTCTTCATTTTCTCAGCAATTATAGTAGCTCTTAACACCATTTTCTCATTTTAAACTCATGTTCTTGCCACTTCCATCTCCATTATATATTCAACTGACCACACTAGTTAATTCCACCATGGTGCTTTTCTGACTTGAATTTTAGAGGGGTTTTAAGGCATCTCAAACCCTTAGCTCATATTGTTTTCCATCTTTGCAACATTCAAACATTCTCATTGGAGCTAAGATATTTTGGGAATCATTAAATTGGCACCGTCTATGGAAAAAAAGGGTGATTTTGTTACCTAAAAGTTATCCTTTTTTCCCTTAATATTTCTTTTATCATGTTGTTCTTGATTTACAAGTTAAGACCTATTTTGTTTATGTTGTTTACCTATTCTTTACATTTTTCTTATTCAAAATCAAAGAAAAATGAGGTGGTAGTAGTGATGAAAACTTAGGTATATGCTTTGTTGTGTATTATGTAAAAGATATCAAGCTATTGTAGTTATTACTGCCTTCTTTTATTATGAAGAAGAATTTTATGATTTCATATAATGGTGGATTGAGTGCATCTACTAAAAGCCATGAACCAATGGAAGATACAAACTTAAGAAGGTTTTTTGGGATGAGTTTTGGGCAACCATGTGCTGTGAAGATGCTAATAAACCTATTAAGAGATTTAATAGTAAGGTAGATTGTGTAGCAAAAGATAAAGCAAAGGAGGACTATGATGTTGACACCATTATAGAGAAACCAATATGGAGAAAACTAGTATGGATATATCTAGTGTGGTATAGAAAATGTTGCCTCCTCAAAATGATGAAGAAATGGGTGAAACCAATTCCAAGGCCCAAATAGACATTCCTAAGGAGAATTTCCCATAAGGGAGAGCCGTATATCACTCTTCATTACCTCTGAGTGAGCTATAAATGAAGTTTAAGAAATTTCCCTACTTGAAGAGTAAGAGATTAGTCATAGTAGATTTTTGATCCAGTCAAAGTGGATTGCTAGTTCAATCGAAGTGGATCATTAAACTAGTCAAAATGGATTACCAGTTCGATCAGAATGGATTGCTAAGCTGGTTAGAGTGGATTACCAGTTCAGTCAAAGTGGATCACCAAGTTAGTTGAAGTGGAATGTCTAATCAGTAAACAATTCATTAGTAGGCTCACTGCCATTATACTTATGGCTAAAGAGACTGTCCATATGGAGACCTCATCTTGAAATGCCACTTTTAAGCATATGAAGAAATACCACAAACATTATGTTATGCTTAAATAAGGTACACATCATTATTGCTTTGTATTTAAAGTTGCTTATGCATAAAATCCATCTTAAATATTCATTATAAAAAAAGAGAGATTTTTTACTCAAGAGTTTCTAACTCCCCCATGGGAGCGACATTTCCTCCACTTGGAATGCCCACTAGAACACCCACTTTGGTATCTTTAACCTCCCCTAAAGGAGAAAAACTTTTCAAGAAAGAATGCTCACTTAAAAATACCCACTCGAGTCTCCAACAAAGAAAAACCTCTTTAAGCCACTATGAACATAACCAATATGCCATTTTCCTCCCAAAATGATTAAAAAAGGGTTGGGACCATCCACTATAAAGCCTATACAAAAACCTACTAAAAGGTCTTTCACTCCCCCATAGGAGAGCAACATGAGTCCATTAAACACTACAAGGCAAGATGTCCTCATGGCCATTAAAGATAGAGAATATGATATAGCCATGGGAAATCCTTTCAAATCATAAGGATCAAGACCAGTCTGAGTATTGCCACTCTATAGATGATAGGGTTTAGCACGCATCTAAGATTTTAGCAATCACGACATTGTTTGAACTCAAGGCTTTAGAGAACACACAAACCATTATCATAAAGACAAGGTGTGGAGATGAGGAGTCACCACCTAGGGTAATAACTGGGAAAAATCAAAAAATGGTGGTACTTGATTCCCTAAAAGTAAGCTAGCACCACAACCAGGAGATTCTGGGTACATAATACTAACTTTTTTCAGTCTCATGTTCTTTTAGAATTACTTTATGAATTACTATCTTATCTTTTATTTACATATAATTTCATATAAACCCTTATTTAATAATTAACTCCCTGTAAACTAGTCATGAAAAATACATGTAAACAATGCATTCATTTAAATTCATAATCTCTAAGTTAGTCTATTCTACATTGATTTTAATTAAATGGACACAAGTACTCCATGAAGGCACACAATATGCTTCACATACAGCTTCGCCAATCTAGCTACAGAATAGGTGGCTTTCACAGGCAAGAAATTTGCAGACTTGGTCAGCCTATCTACAATCACCTAAATGGAATCGTATCCATCCTTAAAATGAGGTAAACCAACCATAAAATCCATAACTATCCTTTCCCACTTCCACTCAGGAAAAGGAAGAGGCTGAAGCTTCCCAGAAGGCTTCTGGTGTTTAGCTTTCACTTGCTGACATGTCAAGCACTTAGCAACATAATCAGCGACATCCTTCTTCAGTCCATCCCACCAGTACAAATCTTTGATACTGTGGTACATCTTAGTGACACTCGAATGTACGCTATAAGCTGTAGAATGTGCTTCCTCTAGGATCTCTTCTCTCAAATTATCCACATTAGGAACACACAATCTATCACTGATCCACAATACAGTATCATCATCAAGTGTGAAATCAGTGAACTTCCTTGCTCGAACATTCTCTGCAAGTTCTTCTAGAATAGGATCTCGATTCTGAGCTGCCTTAATCCTATCTCTTAATACAAATCGCACCTTAAATTGAGCTAGCAATCCACCTAACCTACTAATCTTCATCATCAGACCTTGATCCACCAACAGATGTAACTCCTGGATCAATAATCTCCTCTCCACACTGATATGAGCAAGAATGCCTGAGGACTTCCTACTCAAGGCATCTGCTACCACATTAGCCTTGCCCGGATGATATAAAATCTCACAGTCATAATCTTTCAATAGTTCCAACCATCTCCTCTGCCTCAGATTTAGATCTCTCTATTGGAAAATGTACTTAAGGCTTTGTGATCAGTAAAAATCTCACAAGTCACCCCGTACAGATAGTGTCTCCAGATCTTGAGAATAAAGATCACTGCAGCCATCTCAAGGTCATGTGTAGGATATTTCTACTCATGCTTCTTCAACTACCTTGAAGCATAGGCTATTACCCTACCATTCTGCATCAACACATAACCAAGGCCAACTCTAGAGGCATCACAATAAACTGTGAACATGTCCACACCATTAGGCAAAGCTAGCATTGGAGCTGTGGTCAACTTCTCCTTCAACAACTGAAAGCTGTTCTCACAAGCTTCAGACCACTCAAATCTTACATTCTTCTGAGTCAAGCGAGTCATAGGGGCTGCAATTCTGGAAAAATCCTGTACAAACCTCCTATAATACCCGGCTAAACCCAGAAAACTACGAATCTCCATAACAAAAGTCGGTCTGGGCCACTCAAACACTGCCTCTATCTTCTGTGGATCAACCTGGATACCTTCTTTAAACACCACGTGTCTAAGAAAAGAAACACTCTCCATCCAGAAATCACACTTCAAGAATTTAGCATAAAGCTGATGTTCTCTCAGTGTCTGTAGTACAGTCCTCAAGTGATATACATGCTCTTCCATACTTCTCGAATACACCAGTATATCATCGATGAAGACTACCATAAACTAATCCATATATGGTCTGAATACCTTGTTCATCAGGTCCATAAAAGTTGTTGGTGCGTTAGTCAAGCCAAAAGACATCACTAGAAACTCATAATGGCCATATCGAGTGTGGAATGCCATTTTATGAACATCGGCTTCACTGATCCGCAATTGATGATAACCTGACCTCATTTCAATCTTAGAAAAGAACTGTGCACCCTGTAGTTGATCAAACAAGTCATCTATCCTCAGGAGAGGATACTTGTTTTTCACTGTCACCTTGTTCAGCTCTCTGTAGTCAATACACAGTCTTAGGGTACCATCCTTCTTCTTCATAAACAGGACCGGTGCACCCCATGGAGAAACACTGGGTCTAATGAAACCCTTATCCAACAACCTTGCAACTGCTTCTTCAACTCTTTCAACTCTGCAGGAGCCATTCTGTAAGGTGGCATAGATATAGGAGTAGTATATGGAACCACATCTATACAGAACTTAATCTCTCTATGAGGTGGTAAACCAGGCAACTGCTCAGGAAAAATATCAGGAAACTCATAGGCAACAGGAACATCTGTAAGTGATAACTTCTCCACTGAAGTATCCCTGACCAATGCCAAATATCCCTGACAACCTTTCCTTAGCAACTTCCTAGCCATAATAGCATAAATGAGATTCTGAGGTGCTGAACTCCTATCACCCACAAACTTAAATTCTTCTTCACAAGGAATTCTGAAAGTCACCTATTTACTCCGACAATCCACCACGGCATAGTGCTGAGATAACCAATCCATACCCAGAATAACATCAAACTCCATCACATCCAACAGAATTAAGTCAACTGATAATTCTCTATCTCCCACAAGAACTAGACAACCAGAAAGAATAACATCGGTGTCCAAAGAATTACTTAGAGGAGTGGTGACAGAGAAAGGAAAAGCCATCCTCAAAGCTTGCCAACAAGACTTGGAAGCAAAAATAGGAGAAACGAACGAATGCATGGCACCAGAATCAAACAAAACCCATGCATCCAGGTAATAGACAGAAACAATACCTAGCATGACTGCATTAGATGCCTGAGCATCCTACTGAGTGAGATGGAAGACTCTGGCCTGTCCTCGACCTCCCTGCTAGCTGGTAGAAGCCTGGCCAATACCTCTGGCACCTCTACCACGACCCTACTGGGGAACAAGCTAAGTAGAACTCTGATGCTGGGCTGGAGGCATATGAAAAGGAACACGTGCAGCACTTGCAATCGACTGCTGTGGAAATCGTGGAATCTGCGACTGTTGATACCTAGAATAAGGACACAATCTGGCATAATTTCCTATCTGCCAGCATCTGAAGCACGTCAGCGGTGTCATGTAACACGGTCCCTGATGGACTCTACCGCAGGTCTGGCAAACACTGGCAGCTGATCCAGAACTATGTCCACTGCTACTGCTGAAAGCACCTGACCCGAGTCTAAATGGTCTACACTGACCTCGACGGCCATGTCTATTGCTCTGATGCACCCACTACTGCTATTTCTAACTCTGCTGAACTGGACCTCTCTGCTGACTACTTGAACCAATATGAAAACTTGAGTACGGAGTAGTCTAAAATCCACTCGACTGAACACCCAGCTGGTAATAATCAGGCATCGCTCCCTGCCTAACTAGCCTCAGCTCAATCTCCTTGGCCAACTCAATAACCGACTCCAGAGTAAGGCCCGCTATAGGCATACCAGCAAATGCAGAACCCAATCCAGTAACGTAAGTAGTAACTGTGAAATACTGGTCTCGCATCAAATCCTCTGCATATCTACCCAGCCGGAGGAACTCTCAGGTGTACTCCTCAACCGATCTATCACCGCGTGAAATGCTGGTCAACCGAAGACGATAACTCATGTAGAGTGGCTCTGGGCAAAATCTCTTCATGAATCGCTCTCTGAATTGAGCCCAGGTCATCGTCATCATGTACGGCTGGATCATCTGAATGAACCAGTCTAAGGCTGGTCCCTCAACAGACAGCTCAACTATCATGATCCGTTGGTACTCAGTGTGAGCAGTCCGAGTCCTAGTCTCGATCGCATGCAAAAAGTCTAGAGGATCGGAAGTCCCATCAAAAGCAATCTTGCCAACTCTGGCATAGAACAAAGCTGCCTCAAGGTCAAACATACCCTGCTGATAGGCAGGCTGAACAGGCAGAACAATTGGAGGTACAGGAACATCCTCATACTCAGGCTCTACAGGCTCCTCATCTTGTATCTCTCTCTGCCTACGATGACCTACCGCTCATCGAGGTCTACCTCTGCCATGACCTCTGCGTCTAACTGGCTGCTCATGAGGTAAAACCTCATCCTGAAAGGACTCATCATCCTCAACCTCAACAATCGGTGGAGCGACACGCGCTCGCCTCCTCATTTTGAAAAGACAAACAGAAGAGTTCAGATAAAACAGACAATGGAGGAATAACGCAGAAAACTAAAGTAAGGAATACTTACCAAGACATAATCGAACCTAATTCACTGTAGTAGTTTCAAAAGAAAACACAACTCTGAAAACTAGGGCCACAACTCACACAACTAAGCCCTGACACAGAACTTCGCTCTGATACCAACTTTGTCACGACCCAAAATAGGGGGCTATGACCGGCACTAGGGAACTAGAATTCTTTCGAATCCAGAACCCGTAGCAAGCCTTAAAATAAATAAAAAATATGCAATAATAATAATAATATAAATAAAATAACTTGTAGCATAAATAAAACTCATAAATAAAATAAGTATAATCCATTAACTCGTTTAAATAAACAAGCTCATCTCATATATAAAAATCTTTTAATTATAAATCTTTAAAATACATATTTCATACAAACATAATATATAAGTTCCACATCTCACTACAACTACTGCAGTGTCTAGATTATAAAATAACATCAAGTAAGTAGATTACATAGTAAAGCCGGGGCAGAAGAAATCTGGTATATGGGTTTGCTACTGAGGTCTGAAAAAGTAGAATCTCTTGAAAAATAGTCAACGGAGGGGAGTCAGACCTCACTGAGTGAATTGTTATAATATATATACATGCATAGCTAAATGACAAATGCACACATTCAATAGTATATATAATAAATATATATATAGGCAAAATCACACAGATGAAGCAAAATCATTTTATATAAATATTAAGAAATACATCTGTATATGAAGGATCAAATAGAACCCTAGAAAATCGCAACCTCAAACAGTGTTAGACAACACTCTAGCCATACAAGCTCACTTATTCCAAATGATTTCACTTGTTCCATTTGGAGAGTAGACTGACCCCGAGACACTTAGTCAACCGAGCTCCAGCAGTCTAACT
This sequence comes from Mallotus nudiflorus, assembly GCA_947683625.1. Lineage (NCBI taxonomy): Eukaryota > Viridiplantae > Streptophyta > Magnoliopsida > Malpighiales > Euphorbiaceae > Mallotus > Mallotus nudiflorus. Next base: position 1,491,330 of record CANTUR010000187.1, on the reverse strand, counting down.
GTCAATGTGATTGGCCTCGAGACACTTGGTCAACCGAGCTCCAGCAATCACACTCCCAAATCACATCTCACATCAAATACATCAATCCAATCAATATCCATAAATAGGTTAGTAATAGAACCTAAATTCTATCATCGTACCGGTAAGTACTTAGTCCTAGTGCTGCCCACTAGGTAGCACGTTCTATTGTTATCCTTCATTATTATATAAAACATACATTCATAAAATAAATGATGCATGATATTAAATAAAATAACAACATAAACCATATATATACTAGAAATATACCAAAAATAAACCGGGTATATTTCGAGTATATACATATCGAATAAATTCAATTTATTTACAAAATAAACTAGAAATAAACTATAAGTATACTTAAAAATATTTTTAAGTATAAATTCATAATAAAACATGCATATAATTTAAAATATACCAATCATATACCAAAAATAAACCTAAGCAATAATTAAATCATTTATGCATAATTTACTAAAATAAATCATACATTTCTAAAAACATGCATCCTAAAACACATATATATAAAATAACAACTCATTGTTATTGCACTCCACGAGACGGGTCCGACGGGCCTAGTCCACTAGGCCTTGGTCTTGGCGTAACTAAACAAACAAATGATAATATGAATCAGAATAAGTCTATCGACATTCTAGAGACTCAATTTAAGAATAGTGGACACAAAATCAAAATAAGAATTCGACCGGATATCACATTTTACGAGAATTATATCAAAAATTCGACAGAACCTCCCCTGTAAAACAGACATCTCTCTACTCAAAGAGTAGAGCCGGTCCTGCAAAGAAACACACTTCGAATAGAAACAAGCTCACAGCCACTCGGTCGGACTTCCAAACTACAATTCTACCGACCGAGGTTCACAATTCACGAAATAATTACAGAACACATGAAAAATACCAAAAATACCCTTTAATACTCAAAATATAGAAATTTAGATATTTAAATGCTAAAAATAATTATTTTACCGATAAATGCCTAAAAACCCTAATTTTAATACAATATTATTAAAAATCGGTAATTCTCAATAAATTCATAAATATTGACCAAAATACATTTTATAAATCCAAATTACATAATTAACCCTAAAACATATTAAAAATCGATAAAAACTCATTTATTTAGAAAAATCGTATATTATATATAATTTGAAAATAATTTATGAAAAATAGTTTTAATTAGTTAAAAATACCAAATAATTTGTAGGAATCATTTTTATACCTCAAATAACTAGTAAAACCAATTTAATTATATTTTTAGCCAATTTAGTATCAAATTACCAAAATACCCTTAGTTATGTAAATTCCCTAAAATTAATCCAAAATTCAGCAAAAATAGTATAATCACTCAAAATTAAATTTCCCAACATATAATTCAATAATATTAATATTTATACTCAATTAACCAATTAATTTCAATAAAACACATAATTAACCTAATTTTCCAAAAATTACATAAACTAAATAAATTCAAAATAATTACATAAAAATCACAAAAATTATAAATAAATTTCTAAAATGCATTCCAACACCTAAAAACACCATAAAACATAATTTCATAATTTAATTAATTAATTTTCAAAAATTAGAAAATATTAATAAAATAATCAAAAATTCAAAATAATTCCCAAAAATTCTACAAAAATTCACAAAGCTAGATTAAGCTACTAGGATCAATGTTTGTGAAGGAAGTTTGCATGAATCAACCAAATCGAAGCTCAAAAAATTTAAAAACCCTAAATGGCTGAAATTGAAAATTCGAAACCTAGGGAAATCTAGATCATTTCAAGTGAAACAAAGCTTGGAAATGCACTCACCGGAGCTCAAGGAAGATATAGAGACCGGTGGGGCTCAAAACGGTGGCCGAAAAGTGCTTGATCGGCATTAATGGCAACTTTCAGCAACTTTAAGGAAATCCGGCCAAACTCACCGAAAATGGAGGCTCTGGATGTCGAGAATGGCTAGAAGGGAAGGTGTCACACCGGGAGGCACATCGACGGGAAGAGAATGGAGTTGCAGCGGCCGGATTCGCATGAAGAATGATCGAGAGGGAGAAGAAGGTGATAATGGCAAAGTTGTAATTAAAGTGAACTTTATATTAGGAAAAAAAAATATTATATGTATATATGTATATATATATCTAACTTTATATTATTTTAATATATAATATAATATACACAGTAATTATGCACCACACACTTATTTTAATAATATATATACACATATATACATATATACACACTTAATTAATTAATATTAAAACTATGTAATATAATTTAATTAAATTAAATAAACCCTAATTTTAATTTAAATGCATATACGCGTATATTTTTTATTCGACACTTTAAAATTATATATGGACTCATGCAACTTCATAAAACCTCTTAAAATAATTAATATTTAATTATTTACATCTTAAGTTCCCTGAAAATAAAATTTCCGGAAAAATTTTACGTAAATGACTTAAAAATAATAAAAATAATAAAAAATGACTTAATAAATAATAAACTCATTAAATAATCATAAATATATAAAAAAGTTATTAACACTGCATATCCTGATGCAGTTTAAAATTATTTAAAACCCCGGGATATTACAAATATAAACCTTTGCCTTTTGCTGATTCATTTCTTATTTCCCTATCCCTTTCATTCCTTTGTTTTTCTTTTCCCTTCTCTTGATTTTCAAATCTTCTTTCTTCAATTATTCTGTCATCTGACCTTTGATTTAAAATCCGTCTAATCCTATGACTCACCCACAATGCAGACTACGTGGAAGCAGCTCCAGACAATAATATTCAATCATTTCACAGCTACATTTTCCTCAAAACAATATAGGGCTCAATGAAAGGGAAGATGTACTTCCTTTAACTTGTAAGGTAAATTTTTGTTCTTCTATCTTTATTTTGTAGAAAAATATATTTTTATTAATATGTAAGTTAATAAATTCATGCAATTATAAAATATTTGCTATATAAAATTGCATGAAACTTGTCAATTTGAAAAAAAAAATTGCAAAATCTATATTTGCATGTCATAAAGGACTAATAGAATTCCATCAAACTTCTGGATTTATAATTCAAAATCTTTATTTCAGATCAGAATTTTTAGATTTTCGATCGGGAATCTAGAAATCTGATCGAAAATCTAGACTTCTAATCAAAAATCCAGAAATCCGATTAGAATTTTGGGTTTTCAATCGAAAATCCAGTATTTCGATCTCTTTTTTTACACAACAATAAAAGTAAAAACAATCAAAAATTAAGGTTTTGTAAAGAAGGTAATCCTGTCATTTTCTAAATTTTATTCAAAAACCACTGAAGTTCTCGGGTTCCTTTTACTTGGCTCAGGAACTATTTCATTATTTATCTAGAGAGGTAGTACAGCATATATGGGCATCTAGCTTTCAACGCTTCATTGCTGCTCTACCGACTACTCAAGGTATGTCAAACCATTATTCGCTTTTTGCTCTTATCGAGAGGTGGATAGATACCACTCACACCTTTCACACACGAGTGGGTGAGCTTACCATTTCCCCTATGAGCTTCTTTGCTATCACTAGGATTACCTTGGGGGTGCCCTATTTCCTTTTGATATCCACTACTGCACTCTTCCAGAGGATGCTAGGAGTCGTTATGTCCATGACTTGCTTGGGTTTATTCCAACATGGAAAAATCAGAAGAACGTGCTCCTTTCTTCTCTTGTTCAAGGTTTCAAGAAATTACCCACCACCATACCTCGTTAGATCCTTCAGAATGCAAGATGTTTTTTATTAATACTGCTAGGCACTACCCTCTTCTACAAGACTGGTCTTGAGGTCAGCATTGCTCTTCTTGGTCCACTTCAATATCTTACTAGATTTGTTACTTTCAATTGGGGATCTATAGCTCTTGCATATCTTTACTATAGACTAGATAATGTCTGTAGAGGTGCTGTGAAGATGTGCAGCTTCTAGCATGTCCTGCATGTATGTCTTCTACATGTCTTATACCCCTTTTTAACTTTCCTCCTTTACTATCTCTTCTTTTTATTTCCACTATTTCTCCTCTTTCAGATTGGGTGTTGAGATCGGGATGATCCGAGGCTTCAGCGCTATTAGCTTTGATAAGAGTCTTTCGCTGATGCAAAAATGGGGTTCTTCTCGTCTAGCTAGTGTCAAGTATGATTTACAAACTTAGTGGGATTAGCTGAACTCCTTAGAGTGGGACCTTATAAGATAAATTTAATTTTTGATATTTAACCAATTGAAAAAGTTAAATAAAATTTATTTGAATGAATTTGTAGGTCAATTTATATTAGTTGGTCGGTGCTAAAGACATTCAGTGGTATGATTTCATGACTGCAGCTATGAGGCTTGAGACTAAGAGGATTTTACTTTTTGGTTACGGTTGCCAAATGTGGTATCTTGGGAGCGTGTCTATCATTAGCATATAAGGCCTTCCAAGAGATGTGTTCCTTCTTCTATTCCCTTTTTAATGTTATGGAGCTACAGCATGACCGGTCCTAAGCTTAGAGTAGCTCTTGAGGGATATGACACTTTGACTTTGCTTGAGCATTCTCATCACTATCAGGAGTGCATTAAGGAGAATCTCCTAGAGTAGGTTCTTACAGAACCTGCTGAGGTATGCTTTCTATCACCATCTTACTTTGTTTCTCTTATCGCTATCACTATTTTACTTCATCTCTTTTTCTCACTATATATGATATTTTGCTTTTTTGTGCAGGTTAAAGAAACTACTAATGTTACTATAGAGGAGGAGACTGAGGGTGACACCGAGACAACTGAGCAAGAGGTTGAGCATACTCAGTACAGTGGAGCTGCTCGAGGTGATATTTCCTTGAGTACTATTTTGGGTGACAGTCCTCCATTTGTTAGGTCCATATACTACTAGGCTCCTACAATATAAACTCTCATTGAGCAGCATATGTATTTTGATATAGCTTAGATTCCTAGCTTCTCTCCTCCTAATGCTTCACATGTAAGTGCAATTTGCATTTCCAATCTTGTACAAACTAACACTCATTGCTGAATTAGTATATTTTATTTTACAAGTCCCTCAGACACAAGCAGAGTATATATGTGGACTTGCCTTATCCCAGAGATTATTTACTATATAGATCACCGATAGTTAGAGGGTTAGTATTTACAATAAGTATGCAAATGTATGCATGTTATGTATAGTATGCATGATTCTAACTATTCTTAACACAACAAAATCATGTTAGGGATCTAAAGCATGACAACAAGAGGCTTCACCGATAACTTGTTAGTCTCAATTTCAATGATCTTGGCACTGGGACTTCTATGCCCCCAAATCAGAGCGACAATCCAGCTAGAGGGTGGAGTCCTTGGCCAGATTGGAGCTCAAGATGACTGATCTTTTTATCGTTAGGACTTGTGCTTTTATAATTGTACTTTGTCTTCCTTTTTCACTTTGAACTGCTCCACCTATTCTTAATGGTTTATGGACTTTTATTTTGGATCAAATCCTAAAATTTAATTAATCCCCTTTTTTTTATCAGAAGTCTTGGAAATCGAATTAATATTATAGATTTTTTATCATATTTCTAGAATTTCAATTAGAGTTCTAAGTTCAATTTGAAAATGCAAAATCCTAATCCCATCCAGATTAACCCTTATGTCTATATAAAAGGCTTGTAGAAGGATTATCACTCATTCCTCTCTTTTATTTGCTTTTATTATGACACAAACCACCCTTAATTTGATGAAGAAATTTCTTAAAAGCCTTAATAGAGATTATAGGAACAAACTGCTACCCTTCCATGCCAAATCCTTAAAATCCCTTCAACATCTGAAGATAGACAACAATCTTCTACATGCCACTGCCACCTTCTAGGATGTTAAGGACCATGTGTTTAGATTTAATGGACAAGAACCATGTCCATTAATTAAAGAGTTTACTTATGTTCTTGGCTATTCTTTAGACTCAGCTGTTGTGATTACTCTTCCTGATCTTGAGATGTAGTTTGTCGGTATGCTAGTGGCATTCTTTAATATGCCCCCAAGTGACATCTATATATATGCACATAACCCTAGGACTATCAGTATTTCTTCTTGATTACTTCTTGTAGGACTAGGGACAAGAATAATGTTGCCTGGATTAGGACTGTCTCTTTTTTCTTGAATGCCTAATTTCTACTAATGGCTTCTCATGGAGATACTGACACAAGGATTATCAGTATCCTAGAACAAGTGGAAGCTGAAGCTAACCCTGTGCCTATCATACTTGCTAAAAATATTATTAAATTAGATAATTTCAAGATTCAGAATCGATTCTTAGGCAATTTGCTTCTCCTTCAGGTTTGTAACCTTTTTTTTTTATGCTTAAGCTACCCTTTCGGGTTTTCAACTTAGCATTTTTTTTTGTTTAGATTTGGTTATAATAGAAATTGAGTCTACTTAATATCCCCACCAATGCTTTGATTTATCAACCTTATCATCTACAATCTCGTCCATTGAAGATAAAGGACAAGCATACTATAGATCAATGGATTGATTAGATGAAGGGCATTATTGACACTGATATTACATGGGTCTATCCTTTATGGAGGTTGAAGTTTGTAACCATAAACCTATATGACCATTGTGTTCCTATTCCTGGATTGCGCTTTTCGACCTTCTTTTCCCCTTCACGCCTTTGCCGTCAGTATGGTCGCCCACAATTCATTATGATTGTTATATCTAACTTTAAAGGCTCTCCTCTGAGACAAGACTTTTTGGAAAAAGTAAAGAACTTGTGGCCCCACAGAGCTTTAGAGCAGAACATGCACTTGAATGCTTATATAACTACTGATGACAACTACAAAGCTTGGGTTATCATGAAAACTACAGAACCACCAGGATTTGCTAAGTACAAAAGGACTCAGGTATTACTAAATAAGTCATGAAAGAAGAAACAAAAATAAAAATATTGATCTTATAAGTCTAGTTTTTTAAACTTTCATGTTTTATTTTTCCTTTAATTCTTTATGCTTTATAAGAAAGACAGAATATGCAATATCTAACAAAAATTCTATTTCAATTTAATTCATCAATTAAAGCCAAAATGAGTATATTTATTACATCACATAACTCATGTTATCAGCTAGTCCTTTTGGATTTTTATAAACATTTTTCTCACTTTTATTTCCCTAATTTCTGCTTGACCAGCCTTGTATAAGTTTTCTGATCAGTGGGATCACCTCTTTTATTTTATCCACTAATTATTGCCTGCCAGCCTTTTGTGGGTTTTCTGAACAATGGGAATGTCCTAATTTTTGCCTAACTAGCCTTTTCAGGTTTTCTAGCCAACAGACCCTTTTTTTTTAAAGGTAGTATTTCTTGAGGCGACCTAGGTTGATTGGTTCAGTGAATTCATTCCCTTCTAAATCTGATATCTTTGTAGCTCCTTTAGGTAGAATTTTCTTGACTAAATATGGTCCTTCCTAATTAGGTATGAATTTTCCTCTTGGCTTAAACACCATTGTCCTTAACTGCTTTAGTACTATATCCCGCCTTTATCTTTCCAGGTTTAACCTTCTTATTAAAGGCTCTCACTATTCTTCTCTGGTAAATTTGAGTGTGAAATAAAGCGTCCATCCTTTTCTTATCTAGAGATATAAGTTGGTCATATCTCTTTTGCATCCATTCCCTTTCAGGGATTTCTGCTTCCATAATAACCCTCAAAGATTTGATTTCAATCACTATAGGAAAAACTACTTCACAACCATATACTAATGAGAACAGTGTCTATCCTGTATGTTAGTGATATGCACTAGGTCAATCATGTATGACCATATTCTGACTTTATCATTTTATTTAATAAAGAGAAATTTTTCATTATCATTTTGTGTTATAATAATTACTTGAATAGTCAATTCTTACTAAGGTCATCAAGTATGTGACTTGATAGTAAAACTCTTAGATTAAATATGAGTTCTATTCAAATTATCCCTAGTCATAACAATATGTTATGGCTAGTATGATGTTGATTGATGATTATGTTTTACTAATCATGAATATGAGATATTAAGTCAACTCATAGATACTTATTTAGGAAATAATGCACTAGATTGACCCATTATGAGAATACTACATAGATAATTGTCATAAGTAATTCTCATCATAATAATATTAATTTAGTCTTTTGACCTTGAAATCATCCTAGATTTCTACATAACTATTATATATTTTGACACAATCTAACATTGTCTTTAATAAGATGATTAAATAGATTGTTATTGGATATGAAATGAGTTATGTAAGGAATGTGAGTGATTGAGAAGGAATTTATCCCTCATTTAATCTGAGTAAGATATCTATGAGCCCCTTGATAAGATAGACTGAGGAAAATGCATGGCCATGCTAAAGTGAATTAATAAAGAGTTATCATTCTCAATCTACTTAGAGTTAAGAAATAATATGATTGAATTATATAAGGATGATAGAAACTATGCCTTATATTCAATCAAGATATCATGTGACAAAGGGATTACAATATTTATTATAAATTAGGTTATGTTAGATTATTGACTTCACATGACTTGGGTAGTCATAATGTCTTGCTAGAGGCCACTTATGACTTGTAGGCCTAAATAGAGATTTAAGGCCCACTGCCAATGTCATGTGAACCTATAGGGTCACACACTTAGAACAGGCCCAAAAACGGATATGGGTTTGAGAAACCCAAATATGCTCTGTGGAAATAAATGAATAGTTTATTTATTTATTTATTTAAGGTAAAGGTTATCTTAAATAAAATTAATATTATTTCTGAATTAATTTTAAATAAAATTAGAATAATAATAATTTAGAAATTACCAAAAAGTTGTTTTGGTAAGTGAAACCCTAATTAGAGGTCTATAAATATGTTATATTCTCTAGGGTTTCACTAACTTAATCATTAGCCACCACTTGTAATTCATTTTTCTCCTCTTAGAAAAACAAAAACACAAAGTGTTTTGTTCTTGATTTGTGATAAATCAAAAGAAGTGCTAGCACACAAAAAGTTTTCATTTCAATTAAAGACTATTCGTGTGGACACTTGTGGAGGACGAATTCTTTTGGAGATGTCTTGATCCGAACTACCAAAATTAAAAGCTCAAAGTAAGGTGTCACCGAAGTGAACCTCCTCTCTGCCTTCCAACATTCTTGCCTCTTCTGCATTTATGGTAAGATTTGAAAATCCGAGTTTTAAATCAATTAATCGAATTACTTAGATCTGGGTTAAGGTTTGTGGTTAAAAGTTTTAATTTTCGCTGCATTTTTTAATCACGAAACCCAACATTGTAGTAGTGCATGTCATAGTTCTATATCCCTATAAGGCAAAAGGGAGATACTCATACCAATCTTTATATGTTTACACCATCTTAGAGAGCATTCTCTTTATATTCTTATTAGTTGCTTCAACTACATCATTAGCCTGAGGTCGATAAGGTAAGGATTAATAATGCTCTATCTTATATTTCTATAATAACTTAGCTATCACTACTTGAAACTGAACATCATTGTCCGTCACAACATGATGTAGGATCCCGTATCTATAAATGAGATTCTTTTCAATGAACCTTACCATCTATCTAGACTTCAAAGTACCAAAGGATTCTACTTCTATCCATCTAGAGAAATAGTCAATGACCACCTCTATATATTTATGCCCGTTTAAGGCGGTTGGTCTTATCACCCCTATTATATCTATCCCCCAAACTGCAAAGGGCCATGGAGATGTTAAACTATTTAACACTAAAGGGGGGAGATGATTAAGATTCCCATGTATCTGGCATTAATGACATTGTCTCACTACTTAGATATAATCTTTTTCCATGCTCATCCAATAGTACCCTTGTTGAATTATTTTCTTTACCAAAATGATCCCATTCATGTGAGATCCATAAACCCCTACATTAATCTCTCTCATCACTTATTCTGCTTCATCTATCTTGAGACATCTTAGCTGCGTTCCATTTGGCATTCTTCTATATGATACCCCATCATGATTTTCATAATGGCATGCAAGAGAATAAAGAGCACATCTTTCTTTGGAAATTGCTTCATCTAGGTACTTCCTTTCCTCGATGAATCTCTAGATGTCATAAAACTATGGCTTTTCTTATGGCCCCATATGGATGCTCGTAACTTGTTCTTCATTATAACATAGAGCTTTCATTTTCATTATTACTAAGGGCTTCATCATTAACCCTGTCGGTTTATCCCACATTGAAGAAAGTGTTGTCAAGGCATCCACTATTTAATTCTCATTTCTTGGTAAATGCATGAAGAGACATTTAGTAAAATTTCTCATTAACTTCTTCAAATAGTAAATATAAGGTTTCAACCTCTCTTCTTTCACTTCCCACTCCCCGTTAGCCTGGCTAATGACTAACAGGGACTCTATATAAACCAATAGGTCTTTAGCTCCAATTGCCATTACTGCTTCTATCCTATAAATACATGCCTCATACTCAGCCATGTTGTTTGTAACATTGAAGTCTAATTTCTTAGCCATTGGGATGGTTTCTCCTCCTGGTATGACAATAATTACTTATAACCCCACTTCTTTATTATTCACAGCGCTATCAAAATAAAGCTTCCATTCACATTGCTCTATTGCTGCTAAGTTCTTATTTGGAAACTCTAAATTCCACTGCTCATTTCCTTTGACTAAATTTTATGCTAGGAATTCTACTATTGCTCTTCCTTTGATGACCTTGGTAGTGGCATACTCTATATTAAACTCAGTCAAAAGTACAAACCATCGAGACATCTTTCTAGTTAAAGCTAGTACTTGAAATAAGTACTTTAAAGGATCTATCTTTGAAATGGCTTGTACTTTGTAGATTAGAAATAATGCCTTAACTTCCTTATAACCCATATCATAATCAAGCATGTCTTCTCCACAAGATCATATTTTTCCTCATATGGCAGGAACTTTTTACTAAGATAATATAATGCATACTCTACCCCTTCTGGTCCTTCTTATGCTAGCATTGCCCCTATTGATTTTTCCTCTAAAGACAAATATAAGATTAAGGGTTTACCTTGTCTTGGTGGTCTTAACACAGGAGAATTAGTAAGGTATTCTTTAATCTTATCAAAGGGTTTCTGACATTCTTCATTCCATTCTAGCAGTTGATTCTTCCTTAAGAGCTTAAAGATTGGATCATAAACCATAATGAGTTTAGCAATAAACCTGCTAATGTACTGTAGTTTCCTAATAAACCCTCGTACTTCTTTCTCTATCCTTGGTGCTGGCATCTCCTGAATTGCCTTGATTTTGTCTGGATTGACTTCTATTCCCCTATTAATGACTATATGTCCTAACAACTTTCTAGAAGTGACCCCAAAGATACATTTCTTCAAATTAAGCCTTATGTTATATCTTTTTATTCTTGCCAAAAACTTATCTAAAGCCTTAAAATGTCCTTCCCTCAACTTAACCATCATATCATCAACGAACACTTCCACCTCTTTGTGCATCATATCATGAAATAGAGCTGTTGTTGCTCTCTGATAGGTCTCTCCTACCTTCTTTAATCTTAAAGGCATCACTTTATAGCAATATGTCCCCCATTCCATGATAAAAGCAGTTTGGATCTTGTCTGTAACTACCATCATATCTTATTATAACCTGAGAACCCATCCATGAAAGAATACATTGCACTAGATGTTACGTTATCCATAATCACATCAATATAGGGTAAAGGAAAGTCGCTTTTTAGGCATGCTTTATTTAGATCTCTGAAATCTACATGCATCCAAACTTTTCCATCTTTCTTGGGAACTGGTACTATGTTCACCAGCCATTGAGGATACTCTACCACTTCTAGAAAATTAGCTTGGATTTGCTTAGCAATTTCTTCACTTATCTTTTTTGCCCATTATGGTCTTAACCTATGAAGTTTTTGCTTAATAGGTTTAGCTTCTGGATATATTAGAATGCAATACTCTATAATTTCTCTATCTAAACTTGGCATATCCTCATAGGACTAAGCAAATACTACCTTCCTTTTCATTAATATTCTCTCAAATTTTTCCCTCTTTTTAGAAGTTAAATCATATGATATAGAAATGTGCTTTGGTTGTTCATTTGTGCCTATATTTAATGAATCTAATTGAATAAAATTAATTTCAAACATACATGAATGATCATTATTAAAATGCACAAGACCATCAAGATCAACATCACAAAAATAAGCTAAACTAGAGTTCATATCATTAACCATAAGAAAAATAGAGTTTTCATCCTTGAACAGACCAAACGTTATTACATCAGTTTCTTTATAAAAAACATCACTAAAACTATTATTAATAATGCTAGCTAAATCTTATGGTGGTCCTTCACTAGGTGGCAGACAAAGTAGCTCTTCAATGGCCTTAGTCCCCATCTTCTTAGCAACTTTCTCCATCACCTTGTCTTCGTTATCTTGCACTAGACTCTCAACTATCTACTTCTTAAAGATCTCAAACCCAGGAATATTTACACTAGGTACTTGGACACGCTCTTTTTCACCTAAGTAGAACTTCTTTTTCCTTTATTTGACAAAGTTATCCTTCAGTGATCCCATTCTTTAAGATGTTATTCTCATTGAAAAACCTTCTTTTAGCTCTTTTAGTACCAAATCCAACTCCTGTATAGCCTAATCCTCTTGTATCACCTAAGCTTTTAAAATCTAGGAGTTTTGGGCTTCCCTGCTCGATCTTTCCCAGTCCTTGTCTAGGCTAATAATTCATCTTTGTAATCATACTTATAACCCTTGGGTCCATCTCAATTCCATCAGAGATCATGGCTATTTAGAAACCAAGAGGGTAACTACATGCTTCTGATTATCCATAACTATAGACACAGTCTTGCCCATACTAGCATCTAAGGTCACCACTTCTCCATCAAGTAGGAATTTTACCTTTTAATGTACAGTTAAGGGCACTCCTCCCAAAATATGATACTAAGGCCTACCCAAGAGCAAGGCATAAGTGATAGGGATGTCTAGCACAGTGAATTCCACCATTGCCTCTATAGGTTCAATCTTTATAAGAGCCATAAATGTTCCCTCTACATTCCTTATGTTATCATCATAAGCTCTAATTATGAGGTCTGATTTAGTTAAATCCTCCACCTTTACTCCTAGATTAGGTAGGATCTATAATGGGTAAATATTAATTGTAGACCCATCATCCACCATCATATAATTGGTCCTTTTCCCTCTTACCTCAGTTGGAATGAATAGGGCTTTATTATGATTCCTCCCTTCCAGAAGTAAATCCTCATTAAAGAAAGTGATAACACCATGCTTTTTCTTAATAACCTTGGCCACCATTGCCTCATGGGTTACAATAGTTTCAATGTTTATCTTAGCTAGAGCCTTAACCAGAGCCATCCTTTGGCTCCTTGAGTGCATCAAAAGCTCCAAAATGCTCACATTTACTTTTACCTTCTTAAGTTGTTCAAGGATCAAGTCATCACCATGTTCATCTGAGTCTTCTCTTTCAGTAATTTCTTCTCTCTTTGTAGTTTTCTCTATCAGTTTATGGTCCTTACCACTTCTAGTAACATGACTGACTTTTGGATTATCAACCCATACATTATAGCCTTCAGTGCCTTCTTCATCAAAGTTATACTAGATTTCGATAACCCCAATACTTTGATCCTTCTTTCCATCTTTCTATACCTCAGCCATGCACTTTTCTTTCTTATCTGGCATCTTCTCATCATCAAATTCATTACCCCACCCTGTAAGCATAATTGACTTGATGGGTATATCAAAAGAAGGTGGTTTAGAATAAAATGCCTTATAACCGAACTTGCCTGAAGGCTGTTCTAATAAGTCTTCTACTCTTTTCCCATCTTTAGGGGCATTCGGAGATCTCTCATCAATTTTAAGGTCTAAGTCCTCAAAGGAGTTTAAAACTTCTTCCTCGCTTACTCCTGAGTTGATCATTATGGTCATTGGGGGTGGCATGTTTTGATAATTTAAGAAAGGGTTATTTTTTGTGCTTGGATTCAGATTTAATTTCTTAGGGTCTATGATTTTTCCAGAGTCTATAAGGTTTTGAACTTCATGTTTAAGGAGCATGCAAGAGTCAGTGAAATGGCCAGCAACTTAGTGAAATTTACAATAACTATTTGGGTTAAAGCGAGGGAGATTTGGGTTTGGTGGTTTAAAGAAGGTTAAGGTCTAAGGAGGCCTTTTTGGATCAAACATTTTAGGACTTTAGATAGGGGTTGGTTAAAATTTGAGAATCCCTTGGGTTGTTGAATAGTATAGACTCCTATAACCCGACTAGCATTTCCTTATTGTGTGCCCCTAGTTGGATAGTTCCTTGCCCTGATGTTTCTAGTAATCTTCTTTTTCTCATTTTCAATCTCATCAGCTTGCAACCCATCATCATAAAAGTCTATAAATATCTTATCTCATCAGCTTGTAACCCATCATCATAAAAGTCTACAAATATCTTAGGGTTCAACATCTGTAACCTCTTAAGTAAATTAGGTTACACATTTCGAACAATTATCCTAACCTGATCCTTTTTTGCTAGCTTATTTTTCATTAATCCTACCTTGTTCATAAATCTAGTCAGAAAATTTGAAAATGATTCATTAGGTTTTTGCTTGGTCAATTCTAAATCTCCGATGGACACTTTAAGCCTAGTACTATTTCAAAAAATCGGTACACAATTCTCTCTAGTCAACTCAAATAGACTTCTCCAACCTATGATACCAATTAACTACCATACCCTTCAAGGATAGTACAAATAACTTGGTAACTATAGATAAAGGAGCTTTAATGGTGCTCATACTAGTTGTATATTGACTAAGGTGGATCTTAGGGTCTCCAGTACCATCAAACTTTTACAACTATGGCATTTTGAACTTATCATGCAACTTATCCTCCTCAAATTGCATCACATCATCAAAGTCAAACGACTATATAATGCCCTTTCCTCTCATCAATTCTTCCATTTTGGACATCTTCTGAGTAAGTTCTTTCATTTGTTTGGATTCCAGCTCCTAAACTTGCTCAAGGGATTCCCTTTTTGCTTTCAACCATGTAGTTCTTAACATCCTCTAATTTTATTTCCATAGTAGGTAGATTCTTAACAGTGTTTAAAGGTTGCCCCCTAGCATTGTCATTGTTAGTAGGTGGTATGCCCACAATAGGTGGATTGGCCGTAATTAGAGGTGTAGCAGTATGTGGTGGCATTAATCCAGCCAGAGCTTGTCTTTGTTTTTCTTGCATCATCTCCCTCATGTCATCCATCAATACTCCTTTAACGTCCTTTAGGGTCCAATTTCTTCTCTTTTATTGTTCTATTTCTTATACTTGTTTAACTAGAGCTTGTATAGCTTTTAGGTAAAGTGGATTGATATGACTCCTTTCCGGTCTACTAAGGATCTCTTTTGCAATTGACTGTGAGCTTGAATTTGTTCTCACTAGTCTGCCACCTTTCCAACTCCAAACACAGGAAAACCTAGATGGATCTATAATGGCTGAAAAACAAAGTGTTAGTATGATGCATGAAATGCATGTATGCATGATGCACATGCTATGCAACAAGTCGCGAGTGTCAAGTCAAGTAACAAATCAAGTGTGCATACATCCTTCCAACCTTATTCCTCCTACACATGTATTCAATGGTGAGTCTCTTTTCCTAGAATTTTTTGTCTTGGCCTTAATATCAATATGGGATATCAAGAACTGACGCGCATGTCAAATCTTTTAAAGCAGTAAAGTATAGAAACAGTATTTATAGGTATAAAAGATTAGCCCAATCTTTATTAACCCAAATGGGCTTTTAAAGTATAGGCTTAGGCCTTTATAGATAAAAATACCTCATGGTAACAAACACAAGCAATTTAGGTAATCCTAAGGAAAGTTACTGTAATATCCCGGGTTTTTTTTAAATATTTTAATATTGCATCGGGATATGCAGTGTTAATAATTTTTGTATATAATATTGATATTTTATGAGTTTGTTATTTAATTAAAACTAATTTTTATTATTCTTAATTATTTTAAGTACTTTACGTAAAATTTTCCCGAGAATTCTATTTCCGGGGAAATTGACATGTAAATTATTTAATATTGATTATTTTAAATAGATTTACGAAATTGCATCAGTTCATGCATGATTTTTAAGGGTCATATTAAAATATATACATATACATGCAAGTATACGTATTTAAATTAAATTAGGGTTTAGTAATTATTTTAATTATGTATATTTATATATATATATTATATAAATTAATTTTGATTAATTAATTAACATGTGTATATGTATAGATATTGTGTATTTTAAACATGTGGTGTGTGATTTTTCTATGTATTATATTAATGCATTTTAATATAAATTAATAAAGTTATTAATATATATATATATAGTTTGCCAAAATTACACTTCATGCCCCCGACTCCTCTTCACCATCTCCGGTCGCCCTCCTCGCCAACCCACCGCCTGTCATGCCGTTCTCTTGCTATCGGTGTGCCTCCCGGCATGCCACCTTCTTCCTCAGCCATCCCTGCCACCAATTGCAGCCGTTTTCGGTGTCGAAGGAGCTCGAAACCACCAGGAACCCGAAACTCTTCTCACCGTCGTTCCCAGCGTTTTCGATCACCAAAACCCATCATTCCAGTGTCGTTGAACTCCTCTGAGGCCATAGAAGATGATTCTAAGGTTCCTTTAAGCTTAAAACTCGATTTGGTAAGGTTTTTGTCAATTTTTCAAATTCGGCCTACTTGAGTTTTCAATTTTTTTTTTAGCTTCAATTGATCGATTCATGAAAAATTCCTTCACAAATGTTGCTCCCCTTAGCTTAATCTTCATGTGTGAATTTTTGCAAAATTTTTTAGATTTATTTTGATTTTTGGGTATTTTTTATTATTTTATTAATATTTTCTAATTTTCGAAAATTAATTAATTAAATTATGAAATTATGTTTTATGGTAAATATAGGTGTTGAAATGAATTATAGAAATTTATTTGGAATTTTTGTGAATTTTTATGTATGTATTTTGAATTTATTTAGTTTATGTAATTTTGAAAAAATAGGGTTAATTATGTGTTAAATTGAAATTAATTAGTTAATTAGTTTAATTATTGATATCATTGAAATATATGTTGAGAAAATTAATTTTGTGCAATTATATTATTTTTGGTGAATTTTTGGATTTATTTTAGTATATTTATATATAGGGGTATTTTTGTAATTTTATCCTAAATTGGCTAAAAATGTAATTAAATCGGTTTTAATAGTTATTTAGGGTATAAAAATGATTTCTACAAATTATTTAGTATTTTTAACTAATTAAAACTATTTTTCGTAAATTATTTTCAACTATATATATAATATACGATTTTTCTAATTAAATGAGTTTTTATCGGTTTTTACTGTGTTTTAGAGTTAATTACGTAATTTCTACTTGTATAATGTATTTTTATTATATGAGGGCATTTTTTATATTTTGTAAATATTCCGTGAATTGTGGACCTCGGTCGGTAAACTGTAGTTTAGAGTCCGATCGAGGGATTGTGGTTGTAATTCTGTGTCTATTCTTGAAGTGTGTTTCTTTACAGGGCCGGCTCTACTCTTTGAGTAGAGAGATGTCCGTTTTACAAGGGAGGTTCTATCGAATTTTCGGTAGAATTCTCGTAAAACGTGACGTCCGGTCGAATTCTGATTTAATTCTGTGTCTAATAATCTAGATAGAGTCTTTAGAACTTCTATTAGATTTATTCTGATTCATGTCGTTATCTGTTTGTTTAGTTACGCCGAGACCAAGGCATAGTGGACCAGGCCCATCCAACCCATCTCGAGGAGCGCAATAATTTGTGAGTTACTATTCTATATATATATGCTCTAGGGTGCATGATTTTAGAAATATATGTTTTATTTTGATTAAATATGCATAATAGTTTAATTAGTACTTGAGTTTATTTTAGTTTACTTTTGGTTTATTTTTGGTTTATTTTTTGTATATCTTAAACTATATGCATATTTTATTAATGAATTATGTTTAAAATATTTTTAAGTATATTTCTAGTTTATTTTGTAATTAAATTGAATTTAATTGACGTATGTATACTCGAAATATACCTGGTTTATTTTTGGTATATTTCTAGTATATATATGGTTATTGTTGCTATTTTATTCAAATTCATGCATCATTTATTTTTATGGATGTATGTTTTATATTTCAATGAAGGATATCAATAGAACATGCTACCTAGTGGGCAGCACTATGACCGAGTACGTACCGGTACGCTGATAGCATTTAGGCTATAATACTAACCTAATTGTGGATGTTGATTATATTGATTCGATTTGGTATCTGATGTGAGATATGATTTGGGAGTGTGATTTCTGGAGCTCGGTTGACCAAGTGTCTCGGGGCTAATCACACTGACAGTCAGACTGCTGGAGCTCGATTGACTTAGTGTCTCGGGGCCAGTCTACTGTCCAAATGGAATAAGTGAATATATTTGGAATAAGTGAGCCCGTATGGCTAGAGTGTTGTCTAACACTGTTTCGAGGTTACGATTTTCTAGGGTTCTATTTGATCCTTCATAACCGGTGGTTTTTAGACAAAATATATAAAATGATTTTATTGCATCTGTGTGTATTTGCTTGTATATATACTTATATATATACTATTGACTGCATGCATTTTCATTTAGTATACATGTATATATATTATAGTAATTCACTCAGTGAGGTCTGACTCCCCTCCTTTGACTATTTTTCAGGAGAGTCATCTTCATCAGACCTCAGTAGCAGGTCTGTACGCCGGATTTCTTCCACCCCGGCTTTGTTATGTAAACTGCTTATCTGAGTTTTATTTTATAATCTAGACACTGCAGTAGTTATGGTCGATTGTGAGATTGTTGTATTATATTTACATGAGATATGTACTTTAAAGATTTGAACTGAACTGAACTTGTATTAAAAGTTTATTTATATATGAGATGAGGATATTGATTTAATTGCATTTGGCGGAAATATTATTTTGATATTTATGATTTTATTTCGCTGCATAATATTTTACTTAATTGTGTTATTATTATTACTATTGCATGTTTTATTTTATTTTTAGGCTTGCTACGGGTTCCGAATTCGAAAGAATTTATGTTCCCTAGCGCCGGTCATGGCCCCTATTTTGGGTCGTGACAGTTACTAAGCCACTATATAAGCTGAGTCCAGTAAAAAAAGCCAAGGTTCCCTTAGCAAGATGCCCTCCTTTAAGACTTAAGTTACAGGCTAAGGTCAGAGGGGCCTGGCATCCTTTGCAAACTCGAGAAAAGGCTACCCCCTTTAGGACTTGGGTTACAGACTCTAGTTAGATGAGCCCAATAATCTCTTTTGAACAGAGTTAAGGGTAAGAGTGATGGTTAGCCAATTTATGATCCCATTAAGCTAGTGGAATCATGGAATAATAAACCAACGTCATCAATTAATAGGGATGCAAAATGAATGCAAGAATAAAATAATAAAATAATTCTAAAGAACACAAGTAGAATCAGTATCTCTTATCCCCAATGAAGTCACCACTGTAGACGATGGGGTTTAGTGCACATCCAAGATTTTAGCAACCGTGACACTGTTTGAGCTCAGGGTTGTAGAGAACACACTAACTATTATCATAAAGACATGGTGTGGAGATGAGGAGTCGCCACCCAGGGTAATAACTGGGACAAATTGAAAAATGGTGTACTTAATTCACTAAAAGAAAGCTAGCACCACAATTAGGAGATTTTGGGTATGGAATATTAACTTCTTTTAGTCTCATATTCTTTTAGAATTACTTTATTACTTACTATCTTATCATCTATTTACATACAATTTCATATAAACCCTTATTTAAATAATTAACTCTAGGCAAACTAGTCATGAAAAATACATATAAATAATGCATTCATTTAAATTCACAATCCCTAAGTTAGTTTAATCTACATTGATTTTAACTAAATGGGTTAAATCTACTTATTTTAATTTACATGTGACCCTAAAGACTAATGAGCCTAATTCCTATTTAATTTTACTTAAGTGAACCTAAGTTTATTTATTTTAATTCTAAAATAGGCTAAAATCTATAAATTATGAAGTATTTAAATTAGTTGGCCTAATTCTACATGTTTTAATTCTAAAATGATCTTAAATCTACAAGTGAGGGGAAAGATTTTAATTTAATGAGCTAATTCTAAATTAATTAAATTAAATTAGGTGGGCTTATATCTAATTAACTAAATGCACCTAAATTATTTCCAACCTAATCTCTAATTAATTATGGGCCTAAAATACTTTTTAATTAATTAAAATCTAGACCTAATTAATTAATAACCTACTAAATGAGATTAGCTAATTAAAAGGTGGGCTAAAGAGAACTATCTAAACCTAAAGTTAACTATAAGAGTTAGAACTTAACTTGGGCTTAGATCCCAAAACACATAAAAAATAAATAAACAAGCTCAAAAACATTAAAAAAAAGATATCAAAATAATCAAATAAAAGATCAAACAAACAATTAACTTATTTCTTCTAAAGAACCTAATTTAATTAAAGTAACCTCAAATAATAATAAAAAAAATTAACAAGCAACCCTAATTCTATCCACTTAAATCTAATTCAATTTTAATTAAAAAAAACTAATTATCTCTATAGCCATTGATGTTACTTAATCACCTAATTAAAATCCTAATTTTACAACCCAATTAATTAACACAAAATCACACATATAGAATTTCATTATTGTAATATCCCGTGTTTTTAAATATTTTAATACTGTACCGGGATATGCAGTGTTAATAATTTTTATATATATATTATGATATTTTACGAGTTGATATGTATTTAAAACCTATTTTAATTATTGTGTAATATTTACAGTGCTTTACGTAAAATTTTCCCGAGATTTTCATTTTCTGGGAAATTTTGAAGTAAATAATTTATTATTAATTATTTTAAATATATTTACGGACTTGCATGAACTCATACGTATTTTTAAATTACTAAATAAAGCCTATGTGTGTATATATTTATTTAATTAGGGTTTAATTTATTACCCTAATATTTTATTATTTGTTTATTAATTTTATTGTTATTTAATTATTTTATTTATTATTAAATTGTAAATAATTATAATAATGTGTGGTGTGAGATTTTTCCCAAATATTTTATTTAAAATTATTTTTTTTCTTTTTTCTTTTTCTTTTTCTTTTTCTTTCTTTTTCTTTTTCTTTTCTTTTTCTTTCCTTTTCTTTTCTTTTCTTCTTCTCCTTTCTTCTTCCCGAGCCCGATCCTTCACCCCTCCCGCTGCAACTTCTGACCACCTACCGTCGGTGTGCCACCAGCAGCTCCACCTTCCCCAGCCAACTGCTCCGCCGCCCCTAGCTTCTTCCCCGGCGCCGGCTAGCTCCCATTTTCCCCATTTTGGCCGAAACTTCCCTTCTCGCCGTTCACCAACTTTCCGGCCACCATTTTCGACACCGCTGGTCTCTTTCTTCTCCTTGAGCTCCGGTGAGTGTGATTCTAGCTTTGGTTTGAGCTGAAATGGTCTTGATTTGCTTAGGTTTCGAATTTTTGATTTCGGCCAAATTAGGGTTTTTGATTTTTTTTTTTTTTTTTTGAGCTTTGAATTGATTGATTCATGAAAACTCCCTTCACAAATCTTGATCCTAGTAGCTTAAACTACATTTATGAATTTTTGTAGAATTTTTGGAAATTATTTTGATTTTTGGGTATTTTTGAATATTTTAATATTATTTTCTAATTTTCGGAAATTAATTAAATAAATTATGAAATTGTGTTTTATGGTTAAATTAGGTGTTGAAATGAATTATAGGAATTTATTTGGAATTTTTATGAATTTTTATGTATTTATTTTGAATTATTTAAGTTTATGTAATTTTGGGAAATTAGGGTTAAATGTGTTTTTAATTGAAATTAATTGGTTAATTGAGTTTAATTATTGATATTATTGATAAATATGTTGATAAAATTAATTTTTGATAATTGTATAATTTTTGGTGAATTTTTGAAGTAATTATAGTATATTTATATATATAGGGGTATTTTGGTAATTTTACCCTAAATTGGCTAAAAATGTAATTTAATTGGTTTTAATAGTTATTTAAGGTATAAAAATGATTTCTACAAATTATTTGGTATTTTTAACTAATTAAAACTATTTTTCGTGAATTATTTTCAATTATATATATAATATACGGTTTTTCTAATAAAATGAGTTTTTATCGGTTTTTACAGTGTTTTAAGGTTAATTATGTAATTTCTACTTATAAAATGTATTTCTGTGATATAAGGATATTTTTGGTATATCAGAATTATTCTGTGTTTGTGGACCCCGGTCGGTAGACTGTAGTTTGGAGTCCGACTGAGAGGTTGTGGATGAGTGGTTGAGCCTGTTTTTCGAAGTGTGTTTCTTTACAGGGTCGGCTCTACTCTTTGAGTAGAGAGATGTCCATTTTACAAGGGAGGTTCTGCCGAATTTTGTGATAGAATTCTCGTAAAACGTGATATCTGGTCGACCCTAATTTCGATTCTGTGTTTAATATTCTAGATCGAGTTCTAGGATTTTCTATTAGGTTTATTCTGATGTCTATTATTTATTATTTTTCTAGTTGCACCGAGACTGAGGCCTAGTGGACTAGGCCCGTCGGACCCATCTCGTGGAGCGCACTAAGTGTGAGTTACTATACTATATATATATGCTTTAGCATGCATGATTTAGAAATATATGTTTTATTTTGATTAAAATGCATAAATAATGTGATTTGTATTTAAGTATATCCTTAGTTTATTTTTGGTTTACTTTTGGTATATATTAAATTATATGCATGTTTTATTAATAGATTATATTTAAATGTTTTTAAATATATTTCTAGCTTAATTTATAATTTAATTGGATTTATTTGACGTATATATACTCGAAATATACCTGGTTTACTTTAAATATATTTCTAGTATATATATGGTTTATGTTACTATTTATTTCAAATTCATGCATCATTTATTTGTGAATGAATGTTTTATATTTATTAATGAAGGATATCGATAGAACGTGCTACCTAGTGGGCAGCACTAGGACCGAGTACGTACCGGTGCGCTTATAGCATTTAGGCTATATTACTAACCTATTTGTGGATATTGATTGGAATTGATTTATCTGATGTGTGATGTGATTTGGGTGTGATTGCTGGAGCTCGGTTGACCAAGTGTCTCGGGGCCAATCACACTGGCAGTCAGACTGCTGGAGCTCGATTGACTTAGTGTCTCGGGGCCAGTCTACTGTCTAAATGGATTAAGTGGATATATTTGGAATAAGTGAGCCTGTGTGGCTAGAGTGTTGTCTAACACTGTTCTGAGGTCTCGATATTTTAGGGTTCTATTTGATCCTTCATAAACGATGATTTTCAGTAAAATATATAAAATGAATTTCTTGCATCTGTGTGTATTTGCCTGTATATATACATATTATATATACTTTTGACTGTGTGCATTGTCATTTAGTATGCATGTATATATATTATAGTAATTCACTCAATGAGGTCTGACTCCCCTCCGTTGACTATTTTTCAGGAAAGTCATCATCTTCAGACCTCAGTAGCAGGCCTGTACGCCGGATTTCTTCCGCCCCGGCTTCTTTATGTAAACTGCTTCCCTAAGTCTTGAAATTTATTTTATCTAGACACTGCAGTAGTTATTAAATATTTAAGAGATGTTGTATTATATATTTGAATTGGATTTGTATTAAAAGAGTTTATATATATGAAATGATGAGGATTTGATTTAAATCCAGTTCGTTGAAATGTTATGGTGATATTTATGATTTTTATTTCCGCTGCATTTAATATTGTTATTATTACTATTGCATGTTTATTTTATTTTTAGGCTTGCTACGGGTTCCAGATTCGAAAGAATTCCCGTTCCCTAGCGCCGGTCATGGCCCCTGTTTTGGGTCGTGACAATTATTCCCGCTATTGAGGCTATTACAATAATTTACTGAAAATAATAAAAAATAAAAATTAATACAATCCCATTAAGACTAAATGCAAAATAAAACAATCAAAATAATAAAAAATTAGAAAATATATTTGGCAATAAAATTCAATCCATGGCATTCCATGAATTTTCATAGATTTTGTTCTCTAAGTAAACTCATCATGTAACCCTCTTTATAATCACCAACACAAACAAAAAAAGGAATAATGATTAGTGAATAAACAAAATAACAATAAAAATTAAATAAAGTTAAAATTTAATGGAACCAAAATAATAAAATAAAAAATAGAAGAAATTAAGAGAAGAGATGGTATAGATGCAGTATTGATTTGCCCCTCAGACTAGTATAAATCATTGTTGCTTTCTTAAATAAATCTTCAATATTTGTTGTTCTCCGTTCAAAAGCCTCCTACTTCTTA
Organism: Mallotus nudiflorus; assembly: GCA_947683625.1. NCBI lineage: Eukaryota > Viridiplantae > Streptophyta > Magnoliopsida > Malpighiales > Euphorbiaceae > Mallotus > Mallotus nudiflorus. The sequence goes on along the minus strand of CANTUR010000187.1, from coordinate 1,466,866 downwards.
CTCAAAGAACAAACAATTCACAATAAAATCTTTTTTTTAAACACTGCGTAAGAAGAAAAGTGAAAGCCTCCAAAAAAAGTTTTAAAAAAGAGAGAGCTCCTCAAAGGAGAGTTCAAGCTGGGTTTTTATAGAAAGACCCTAGCTAAAAGACATATCCTATTGTGACTTGCTTTCTTCACAATGATAGAGTTTTGATTTTAAAAGGTCTTTTGATTTCCTGAAAATTCATATAAATATTATTTGACCAATCAAAATTTAAAAAACAAAATTTTTATTTATTGTTAAAATAAAAAAAATAGACAAAAAACATTTAATTCTGACCGGAATTACATAGTTCTAATCGGAATTACATAATTTTGATCAGTTTTATGTAATTCTGATCAGAATTTTATAATTCCGATCATAATTATGTAATTTCGATCTCCTTTTTTTAACTTTTAATTACAAAAGACCCCTGAAAGGATTTACACTTTTCAATTAGGTCCTTAAAGAAACATTACAATTAAATCCTTAAAACCAATTAAACTCTTTTGGAAATGCATTTTGACTTTTGAGGCTTCAAACTTCAAGTGTTGAAAACCTATTTATAATATTTTCATCATTAGAGTCCTCTATCGCATCCATACTCTATCATCCTAAAATTGGGTGCTTACACACTCTCACGAGGCAGCAGGGCATAATGCTAATGAATGTCACCAATTAATGGCCTAAATAGAAAGGTTAATCAAGGAAGGGCACTTGGAGCACTCTGTTTAGAGTGGGGATAATACCTCCAAGGGACCAACAAGAAGCATACAATTGTCATCCACTATGGCAAAAGACAGACAGCCTATATTCACTCTAGATACCGTAATTGGAGGTACAATTCATTAAATTGCTTGATATTTAGCTCCTCAGTTAGCTTAAGGGAGCAAGAATAAAAAGTCAAAGCTATCCCGAAGAAGTGCAGACAAACAATCCATTATGAACATTCTTATCACTTTTTAGCCTGGAGGATGGAGACGATATAATTACTCTTTGTGCCAATGTAATGATCATTATGACGATCATAAAAAACTTCAAAATTAAAAGGGTCTTAATGGATAATGGGAGCTCAGTTACCCTTCTTCCTTTCTATGTGTTCAAAAAGATGGGATTGAATGCAGAATGTTTGATTCCTATGAAGTCCTGCTTGAAGGGAAAACATAATTCCTTTATTCTAGTCAATGGGAAGATTATCTTGCCAATCATTATTGATGCAGAAGCCAAAATAAGAAATGTCTCTAAGGGAAAAAACATAGTGGTAGAATTTAATGACATTCCATACTGGGGGCAAATGGAAGCCAAATATTGTCACTCCATTTGTTTAAGCGATAAAGGTGATGAAGAAATTTTAATGGCAGAGGTACTCGATATAGAAAATGTTAGGTTCGAACAAAGGATTAAGTTAATTGGTAAATTGAGGGCTATCCCTCCTTATGGATAGTTCTGAATGGTATACCTTTGTCACACCAATCTTATTCTTGATCCAAAATTCGAGTGAAAAACTTTTTACATAAGCAGGAAAAGGACTTCATTTTTGTTCCTTCAAGGACACTAAGGATTCATTTAAGTGTGATAACTCACAAACTCAATGTTGGTCTAAGTTTCAAACCAATGCACCAAAAGAAGTGGTTCTTTCCTCCCACTATGCAAAAAGTGATTGATCACAAAGTTAATAAGTTGATAGAGGTCAGGTTCGTTAAGGAGGATGACTATCGATAAAGGCCTGCCAATGTCTTTATGGCTATAAAGGCTAATAGAAAGTGGAGATTATGTGTGGATCTCATTAACCTTAATAAGGCATGTCCCATAGGCTATTTTCCACCATCGATTGATAGAGTGGTTTCTGCCACTGTGGAGTACGGATTCTTAACCACTATAGATGTTTTAGCTGGATATCATCAAATCCCCATGGATCCATATGACAAAGATAAAACATCCTTTATTGCAGAGAAAATATATTAAAGCTACTTATTAAGGTGTCATTAGTCGAATATTCAAAAATGAGTTGAAGAAGAATTTCCACTAAGATATGCCAATGTGAAAACCCTATATTGTCATGCCATCTGTGAAGCTCTTAGGAAGACCATGTGTGGAACTCAAAGCATATAGATAAACACTATCATCAGAGTTACAATCTTTCATTCCTCCATGGGAGTGACATTTCTTCCATAGGAAATGACATACTGGAAATACCCATTAGCGTATCTTTAACCTCTCCTATGGGAGAAAAATATCCATTGAGGAATGTCAGATTGGGTAAAGCCATTTGGATCTAAAATAATTACAAGAGGTCTCTGAGGCTGATTACAACCTACCATATAAGTTTTCTTTATCTATTTACTTAATTTAATATGCTCCAATAATCAATTCATAAGTATGCACATTTTATTCCATTCATATGAAACATGAGGCTTATCTTATAAATGACCCTCACTAAAAGAGAAAGTCATTTTTAGATTAAGCATAATTAACCTCTCAACGACATCCTAACCCCCCTAGATTTTTTCTATAGGTAGAAAACCTATAATCAAGTTTTATTTATTTAATCAGCCACAAGGCATGTATTTTGATTTTATAAATCTCCAATAACTTGAGATTCAAATTGTGTATTGCATAAGTGCAACTCTTATGCATAATTTTGTTTCATTATAGAAATATTGCATATAAATTTTATCAAAGTGCATATATTTTCTTATGCTATTATCATCATATTTTTGAACAAGAGTTCTTTAAAAGGAAAATCTCCATCATCGATGTTGTATTTGAGAGCTGAAGGTCCATAATGATTCCCAACCAGTTATGAATCATTATAGGGGCAAATGATGCTCAAAGATATCTATATGAAAACTTTATCCATGTCTAGCACATATGAGACTTTAAAAGTCTACTTTCTCTAGAAAGCATTATAAAGGATGAGATCCCTTCAATAGGGTACTTCCAAACAAAATTTGAACCAAAATATGCCTGAATAGAAAAATTAGCTTTCTCTTTACTTATGGTTATGTGGAAGTGCAAAGTATATTTGTTGAGACATCAAGGAATTGTCAAAACAAATTTGCACTACTACATCAATCCTCACATTAGCACATTACGGCTGGATGAATGACAATATGGTTTGTGAAGATTAGGAGATATGGCCTAAAGTGTAAACTGCAAAAAGCCATTAAGGCCCAAGCCTTAGTTGATTTTATAGCAGAATGCAACTTCACTAGCACCACTAAATAGAAGGAGTTTAAAAAGCTAAAGCTAAGGCTTAGCCTCCTCCTTTGTTCTCTCTTTATGGAAATCTATTGTTAGAATTTTCATATGGACAGATCATCCTATGAAGTAGGAGTGGTATTAAAAGGGCTCCAAGATTTTAAATTAAAGTAGTCACTTCATCTAAATTTTTCATCCTTCAACAATGCGACTGAGTACGAAGCCATAATGGCAAACATCAAAATGGAAAAAGATATCAAGGTTATGGATCTAAAAATGCATCATGATTCTCAATAAATTATTAATCAAATCAGTATGGTATGTAAAGCAAATGAAGAGACCATGGCTCAATACTTGCAATTAGTGAGAGCTCTTTTAAGCAAATTTGAAGAATAGAAAATATTAGTGTGCATTGTTCAAATCCCATGAAAAAATAACTCGAAAATAAATTTTTGAGCATATTGGCCATTGCCAATGTCCACATGGACATCCTCACTATATCAAGCACCCGTGAGCCCATTGGGATATCTTGATATAATAAAGTAATGAAGCTCTCTTCAAAGGGTTCGAGGTACATTTTGTATGAAGGAAAGCTGTATAAAAGGGGGTAGCATATGTCTCTCATCAAATGTCTTACTCCATAAAAGTTTATTATATTTTAAGAGAAGTGCATAAAGGAGTGTGTGTTACTCATTATGGATGTTCCTTGTCTAACAAAATTATAAGGTAAAAAACCATATTCCGGCTCCATAACCTTTTGCTTTATGAGAATAGACATATTGGTACCTTCAAAAATGACTCCAAAACATAAGCATTTTACCATACTGATAGTTTATTCTTTTATAAAATAGGTAAAAGCAAAAGCTTTAATGACTATTATGGCCTAGAAAACCATTAATGTTAGGTTAAAAACATTTTATGTCAGTCTAGAATACCAAAAATTCTTATATCAGATAAGGGAAAGCAGTATATCAACTTATGATATAAGGAAGAATGCCAAAAGGGCAATCCTGAATACATTAGAGAAAATGCTAGAGGAAGCAAAAACGGATTAGGCAGAAGAACTACCAAGTATGTTGTTAGCCTATCGAACTATACCAGAAAGTCTATTAGTGAGACTCTTTTCATGTTGGCATACGACACAAAGGCTATAATCCTTGTGGAAATTAACATGCCTACCCATAAGGTCTAATTTTGTGATCTAGTAAGTAATGAGGAAGCACTATGTATCAACTTAGATCTTTTGGAAGGATTGAGAGAAGAAGCATCAGTATGGTTAGCTGCACAATAAGGAAAAGCTGCTCGATATTTTAACTCAAAAGTCAAGCATTGTCCATTAAAAATAGGAGACTTGGTGCTTAAAATCTTGAATGACATAGGGAAAAGAGAAGGTCAAGGAAAATTATCACCTAGCTGGAACAATCCACTCCATATCATCAAAGTAGTTAGACCAAGGACATACCATTTAACAGACGCTGAAGGAAACACTTTGCCTCATACATGGAATGTTCAACACTTAAAAAAATGCTTCCAATGAAAGCTATTTTTTTGTTCTTTTTAAAGAAAGCTAATATTCTATGCATTTTCTACATTAAGCGATGAAAATCTTTCTCAAGGCACTAATATAGCCTTTCTAAAATCTTATTGGAACTTGGATAGCCAACATCCAAATCTTTTATACATATGCATACTAACTAAAGCCACACTAGTTTAAAAATGTCACTCAACTCCCAAAGGCACCTTTGGTGAAAATGAGTTGTGCTACAATCTAGCAACAAATGAAAAAGAAATGTGAATCAACCTAAACTTACTGGAGAGATTGAAAGAGGAGTCATAAATTTGACTAATAGTGCAATAAGGAGAATCAACTTGTTATTTTCAACTTTAAGCTTTATTTAGAATCACTAGAATGGTTAGACTCGCCAGAATGGTCAAAATCAGTAGAACTATTAGAATCTCTAGAATGGTCAAAATCACCAGAATGATCAAAATCTCTAAAATGGTCAAACTCAGAGGGAAATCACCTACCCCATTCTTTGAATTCTCTACATCTGATGAGTTATCGCTGGAAGAAATTATATTTTCTTTTTCCTATATGTTTTGGAATTATGGAATATTATTTATAGACTTGAACCATGCAAGGGTATTCCATCTTGACTATTAGAAGATACTCTCTCTTTTACTTTATGAAGATAATAGAAGCCCTCCTCCATTCAAAAAAAGATCATAGAGTGTGCAGTGTACTAATCTATAATATAAGCAAGGTTTCATAAACTCAAAACGAAGAGCTAATCAGGATAACCCACTTGAGAACCCATGAGGAAAAATACCATTTAAGTCCAATGGGTTATAACCATTATGACATTTTCCTCCCTCAAGGAACATCTCTAAGGATTGAGAATATCAAGTCCCCTTAGACAAAACCATTATGATATTTTCCTCCCTCGAGGAATATCCTTGAGAAGTGAGATGAGCTAGTCTCTATGGATAAAACCATTATGGTATTTCCTCCCTCAAGGAACATCTCTAAGGATTGAAATGATTAAGTATCCATGGATAAACCATTATGTCATTTCCTCCTTCAAGGAACATCTTTATATTATCAAGTCCATAAGGATAAAGATATTATGGCATTTCCTCCCTTAAAGGATATCTCTATATTATTAAGTCCCCCTAGACATGACAGTACATCATTTTTCCTCCATGAGGAACATCTCTAGTTTCGAGATGATCAAACCCACTTAGGTAAACACCTCTAGAAAGTGAGGTGAATTATAAGAATGCATTCAAAAATTTATAACCAAAGTCTCAAGAAAGTGAGACTATTTTATCATCATATTGCTCTAACTAGGAGCACCTGCATAGGATCCATAAAATATACACATGTTCTAAAATCAAACTCCTTCAAAGGAGTCATTTGGAAACCCTCCCCAGTGGTGAAAACTCTTGGGTTATTAGTCGTGCCACCATGCGCACCATCATCTTTACCACTAGGATCTTTGATTTTCTCCAGTCTACTTTCTATTTGGATGGAGTTCCTATTGACTTTACTATCCTGGTGTGACTTTAGTCACACTGACTTCACCATCCTAGTCATTATCCCTATAACTTTAAAAGCTAAGGAGTCTGTATTGGGGAAATGAGCTATAATCTTTTCAAAGAGATATTGTCGTCATTTAGCCTTAAATTTAAGGCTTAGAGTATAATCTCTCGACTAGAATTTTTTAAAGCTTTAAATTCATCAATGAAATTTCTAATAGTTTTAACATGTTTTATCTCTTTCTCATTTGAATTCTTCTCCAACAAGAATGGAAAAGAAGACCAAATTTATCATAAGCATCTTTTTACCTATGGTATTTCCTTCTTCAAATGGGTATTCTCTTTAGCCACCTTGGTGTCTCCTATCCAACTATCATGGCTTTAAAGTCTTGATTATACAATATGCCATATATACAAATTGATGCAGTAAAAGGACATTTGAGCAACATGGAAGTTAAAATACCCTTCATGAAGAAGCCCATTCTCAGTCTATCCTAGGCTTCACCTTCATTTTCATAATAATTTTACCCCTCACCAAGTTTTCAAGAATCAATTGGATGGTTGGCTTATATGTCTTTCATGATTTTTAAGAGAATGGTTCAATCTCACCATTAGTTTTAGAATCAATTAAAAGCTCAAATGCATTAAGAGTTACTCTTTTTTTCCTATTTATTACTATAAAAGATCTCCTTATGTTTACCATAATGGGAAATGCCCGACTGGGTTTACCTAACTTCCAGTGTGGTAAAATCTTCTTCCTAGCATGATGCCCTAATGAACATTTGTCTAAGCAAGATCAAAACCTCTGACAGATGCCTTTTTTATAACACTAGTCTTCTTCTGGCTCCTTAGATCAACTAGACAAGCTATTCCCTCGTTGGACAAGTTAAATTTATTAAATTTAGGAAGATTCATATTTTTCTATGATGCTAAAAATAAGGAATATGTTCTCTTAGTAATTTACAAAAGGCTGAAATTACTTATGTATACCTAACTAGAAAGTACATCATGGAGTAACAAAAGAATATATTAGTAACAAGAAAAAAAATGATTACTTCAATAGACTAAAGAAAGTAAGAAGTTTCCTTCAAAGAAAGAAAGATGACAACTGGAAAGCCAAAATGGGAATTTATGTGGTTATGTCTGTACACTTGGGTCACCCAAGCTTGACTTGTCATTTGCCATCTCATGCTTAGCTAGGGGCTCTGATGTGCATGGAAATTTTAGCCTATTATAAGTTGCCACATGGCACATTGACCATTAACTATTGACTAAGAAGACATTCTATCATACTCATTGATGAATTGGATCAACTTTTTTCCATACTGGTATAATGCTGAAAGAGGAGCGAATAACCATACAGGTTATAGATGACCATACAAGCTAACCATACAGGCTAAAGTCATACTAGGAATGTGCCCTAGGCAAGCCTCCACTACGGCTAAAACCATTATGGCACCTAATAAACCTACTCCCTAACATGTCACATCAAGGGTCAAATTCGCCCCCATCTTGTCTCTAACCACTCTAATGCTTATGACGCACTACAGTAACAACCAGTATGCATCCGACCATTATTTGACACCTCAATGACTTTTTAAGGTATAAAAACACCATTTTTTCTTCTTCATCATCTTCTTCTTCCCTCATCATCTTATTCTTCTCTCATTATCTTCTTCTTCTTCATTTTCTCTATAATTCTAGTAGCTCTTAACACCATTTTCTCACTTTAAATTCGTGTTCTTGCAACTGTCATCTCCATTATATATTCGACCAACCACACTTACTAATTCCATTATGGCAATTTTCTTACTTAAGTGTCAGAGGGCATCCCGAACCCTTAGTTCATCTTATTTTCCATTATTGCAGTATTCAAATATCCTAGCTAGAGCTGAGATATTTTGGGGAACCATCAGAAATTATTCACTAGTATATCATTTTTTCATTAAGCAAAACTTTTTTAGAATAATACAATGATCAATACTTCCAATAGCTTTATTTTTTTCAGAAATAAAAACCTTTATTAGCAATGCTTGGAGATTCATAATCAATGCTACACTATTTGGCCTTAAATTTATTAGCAATACTTGAAGTTATTTTGCTAATTCATATACCTAAATTTAACCCATCTAATGACATAAAAACCATCCAATTTATAGAAGTTTTCACACTCAAAACTTAACCAATCTAACCAAGAACATCAATGAAATTAAGAAAATACAACACAAAATTTTTTCCTACATTAATTACAAATGTTCAAATGATAAATGCTATTTTAATATTATATATGTATATACATAGCTCATGAGTTTACTAACTTCAAGTCAAGAATTGGGGTTTAGTAAGGGAAAATAAAGGGAAGGGCATAACAATATGGTACAGTAATTAAGAATAACTTCACCCTTTTAGTTTTCATCCTCCACTTGAAAACATACTTGGACACACAAATATAAGCTACATCTTCATCATTTTCTTTCAAAGAGGTGATAGATAGGAATTTAAAACCACCATCTCCATATAGGAGACGGCTTAAGATTTTAGCACTCAAACGAATCTTGTTTATACAAGACCATTCATAGAGTCCGTAGTTGTCAAGCTCCTATACTTGCAGATATAGATGCATACAAGGATTACATGTATTGGGTTTAGAAAAATAATGGAATCGAATTTTGCTTGATCTGATCCTCTAATACGTTCTTCCCACACATTATTGATAGTCCTTTCATAGGGCAAATCAATAGGGTAATATTTATTAAGCTTATTGTATAGATCATATACAAAAATCTTTTTCTTGAATAAGTAATGAAGCATCTCATTATAAGTAACAACATATGCACCATTGTCAAAAGCAACAAGATCTACAAAAATGTCAAACTCAACCATTGGCTAAGAAACATCAAATTCACTCCATTTTTCGCTCTCCAAACAAAAAGAGCAAACCTTTGTAATTCCTCAGAATAATACTACGTTGAACCATGCATAGTGGTAGCCCTAACTGATAAAGCAAATATTTTCTAGGCAATTCTCTAATGGTGGTGGTGGAGGAGGAGGCATAACCCGTTGCTCGATTAGTAGATTATAAACATAATACATATTTGTTGAGCGGCTACGACATAAGACCAAGCCATTGGAAGAACATAGTAAATCGATTTTTTCATTAGCTTCTTTTAGTAGGAAACTAAAGGAAAGCTTGAAAATTCTTAAAGATGAAAAGGTGTAAGTGCCAAAATTAACTATTCCAAAATTTCCTATGGAAGAGCTTTCCAAATGGAACATTAAAGCACCCTGGCAGATGGGTTTACGAAGCGTGTATTCCTGAGTAAAACTTTGATAAGAAATTAAAGAAAGCCAATGCTTGGAGAATTCTCTGTAATGATAGACTGAATCAAAAGGCAGTCTGATGAGAATTTCGATCAACAAGTCATCTCCAATATCATCATATCTAGATTTACTCTTTATAGAGGATGATTTCTGGATTTGTTCTTTCTTTTACAAGAATGATTTGTAGAAGCATTGCCAGCGATGAGCAAGTGAGAAAATTTAACTTGAGTGAATTTTGTCACTTATATATTATTTTTTGCAACCATTGTTTATATACACAATGCAAAATAAAAATTAAGGCAAATATCATGCCTCAATATAAGAAACAAAGTTTTATCTTCCTAAAATATATAAAGACAACTTCTTAAAATATATTATGACAAAAATAGAAGATATTATATAGCTTACAAGAAAAAATCTTTAACACTCCCCCTCAAGTTGGAGCATATAGATCACGAATGCCTAACTTGCCGAGTAAATGATGAAACTGTCTATTTACTAAGAGCTTTAGTAAAGAGATCACCAATCTAATCATTTGAACAAACATGAGTAGTATGCAGTTCATTGCTAAGCAATAGATTTTGAATAAAATGACAATTAATTTTGATGTGTTTTATTCATTCGTGAAAAACGGGATTCACTGCTATGTGTAAAGCTGCTTCATTATCATAAATAAGGGTCATGGCATTTGATAATTGAACCTTAAGGTCAAGAAGCAAGGCACGCAACCATAAAAATTCACTAATAGCATTAACCATTGCCCTATATGCTACTTCAGCTAAGGAACGGGACACCACACTTTATTTTTTTAACTTCCAAGAAATTGAACTATGCCTCAAAAACACTATATGACCACTAGTAGATCATCTAGTAGATGGATAACTTGCCCAATCTGAATCTGAATATGCAGTTAAGTGTAGTTTGCTAGTAAAAGAAAGAAAAATTCCTTGTTTAAGGGCTACCTTCAAGTATCTAAGAACTCAATATGCTGCATTTAAATGAGGGACATAAGGATCTTGCATAAACTAACTTAAAACTTGCACTAGATATGTAATATCTGGCTGGTGGCTATCAAGTAAAGAAGCCTACCAATGAGGCAATGTTATTGACTTGCATTTGAAAATGGGTCACCCACTCCTATTGCCAAGTTATGTCGTGATTCCATTGGAAAATATGCAGGCCTTACATCTAAGAGTAATGTCTCTTCAAGGAGATTAAGAGTGTATTTACGTTGGCTAAGCACTATGCCTTTTTTATTGTAAGCCACTTCTATGCTGAGGAAATACTTTAGATTACCTAGGTCTTTGATCTAAAAAACTGTATTAAGGTAATTCTTGACATGAATTATTATTGCCGAGTCATTTCCAGTAATAACTATGCCATCCATGTATACCAATAAACCTGTAAATTGATTACCCTATGTAAGAGTAACAATGAGCTATCCGTAGAAGATTGATGAAAGCCAAGTTATTGTAAGGAATGTGAAAGTTTTTGAAACCAGCAGCTAGATGTTTATTTAAGCCCATACAAGGATTTTCTTAATTTGTAAACATGATCATCATTTAGCTTTCCAAAACCCTGTGGCTTTTTTATGTACACTTCCTCTTGAAGGTTTATATATAGGAAGGCATTATTAACATCTAATTGATGAAGTTCCCAATGACGTATGGCTGCAACTACAAACATTGTAGAGTAGTAAGTTTTAAAACTGGAGCAAAGGTATCAAATAGTCTAACCTTTCAATCTACTAAAACTTAGCAACGAGTCGCACCTTAAAGTGCTCAATGGTTCCATCATAATTATACTTAATTTTATACACCCATTTTGAATCAATTGCTTGCTTTCCATAAGGTAAATGTTATAAGCTCCATGTCTAATTTTCTTCCAACACACTAATTTATTAAGCCATAGCATGCCTCCCTCTTGGATCTTTAACTTGGAATAATATAAGTTTTAGGAAATAGGATAGACATTACTTAAGTTAGCTAATGGCAGAGTATCCAAAGATGGTGCCAATAATGGTAATAGTTCATAGTCAAAACTAGAGAGCTTTATGGACACACATCCAGCTCTGCTTGGGCACTGTAGTGGAGAATTGCTAATTATGGGTGTCATTGTACCTATAATAAGGTTATCTTGGGAAGGATGAGATTAAATCTATTGTGGATTTGTAGCTTGGTTATTGATATTTTCATCTTTAAAACAAGGTGTTATGAGTTCATTTTGTGATGTTGCATTTTTAGGTTTAAGATTATGGTTTTCTCTTAGCTTTGATGGATCTTTATGGATTGAATTATCGTTTAGGGAAATCTGGTTATTTTGGTTCATAGAAGTGAAAGGGGACATGGATGGAGGTTGATTATTTGTTTGAAAAGTAAAAATATGTTCATGAAAAATGACGTCTCTAGATAAAAAAAAAACTTCTTTCTCTCTAGATCATAAACTTTATAACCCTTTTTTCCTTGTGGATACCTAAGAAATAAGCATTTACATGCCCTATGAGAAAACTTATCCTATTGTCTTTCATGATTATATGTATAACAAAGTGAACTAAATACTCTCAAATGATCATAATTGGGTTTCATTCAAAAAAGGACCTCATATAGACTATTATTCTCAATTATTGGCACTAGCATCAAATTTATAAAATAGACAGCAGTTAGAACACATTCTCCCTAAAATTTTAAAGGTAAGTGGGTTTGAAAAAGTAAAGAATGTGCAACATTAAGAATATGATGGTGTTTACACTCTACTCTCCCATTTTATTATGGCGTAACAACACAAATGGTTTAATGTTCAATGCCATGAGTGGCAAAGAACTGTTTCATATCCTTTGAAACAAATTCGCTACCATTATCACTTCTCACTACCCTTACCCTTGAGTCATATTAATTTTGTACTAGATGATGAAGCAAGTTAGATAACTATAGGTTTCTAATTTGCATTTCATTAGATAAACCCAAATGCACATAGAATGATCATCCACAATGGTTAAGAAAAAATGAAACTAAATAAGGACCCCAAATATCAACATGTATAAGATTAAAACACTTAATGCTTTGTTCATTATTAATACAAAAAGATAAAAGAGATTGCTTAACTCTATAATAAGTACTAGAAACTTCATGAACATTATTAGGAATCGAAATATTTAAAATGAATTTTAGTTTTCTAAAAGGAAGGTGACTTAAATGCATGTGCCACAAAACATGATCCAGTTGTAAGATACTTTGACTTGCTATGCCATAACTTTCCTCTAATTAATAGACACCATCTTAAAGTTTACTTGTTCCAATCAGCATCCCCATATTCAAGTCCTGAAAGAAATAAGAATTTGGAAAACAGGTTATTAAGCAATTCAAGTCATTTATGGTCTTTGCAACTGAAAGCAGGTTACATTTAAAACTAGGAATGCAAATTGTATTTTCAATTGAATATTTTTTATGGCATACGCAACACCAAGATGTGTTACTTTAAGGATAGAACCATCAAGTATTTTAACTAGAGGATAAAAAGAAACACACTTAGCATCATGGAGTTCCATTTTATTTCCAACCATATGATCAGAAGCACCACTTTTTATAATCCAAGGATCTTTAAATGAAGTGCACTTATCTGCAAAATTTACTTGATGATCATTACCGTGGCTCTAGTTTGTAGTTGGACCAAAAAGAGATAGAAGTTTAGAGCTCTATTGTCAACCCAAGAACTTGTTGTACTTGATGTTATTGTGTGCTTTTGGAGTATTTATAGTTGTTTATTCTTAGCTCACGCCATTGTTTCTCACCATGTGATTGATGGTCACCTATAGCCATGTTTCCATACCCTTGTCATTGCCCAAAATTTCTTTTATTATGCCTAAAACCACCTCTATTACTGTTTCCACGACCTTGCTTATTGCTTTTCTAATTAGGTGGATACCTTATTATCTTAAAACACTCTTTTTTTATATGTCCACTTTTGCTATAGTGTTCACATCTTTTGTGATTTTGATTTCCTGAGTTTGGATATTTATTCCCACGGCCCTTCTAGCTATTTCCAGGTTCAGCTCTTGCTGCAAAAGTTGCCCTTTCTATAATTGGGCTTGATTGTCCTCCTTTCTACATAGAAGATTGTTATTCTTTATGTAACGCTAAAGAAAAAATCTTGCTAAGGGACGAAATTAGATCCATAAATAATACATTGGACCTTAAGCGGTCAAAGTTATTATTCAGCCCTAGCAGAAACTTATGGCTTTTTTCTCTCTCATCTTTGTTGATGTTCCTTCATAGCTTCACACTTACAATAGGGTAAAAGATCACATATTTGTAATTCTTGCCACAAAGTCTTAAAGTTTGTATAGTATTATGTCAAGGATTTATTGTTGTCTTGAATAAGATTAGAAAACTCCTTCTTGATTTTGTATATGCGAGGGACATTGCTTTGTCCATATCTTTCACAAAGCTCTAACCAAATTTCTCATGCCGTTTTAGCATATGCTACACTTTCTTGTATTTTTTTGCCAAGGAATTTCCTATCCAAGCCTTCACCATCGTATCATTTTTCTTCCATCGATGAAAATCCTGTGAATTTAAGTCTGGTAATAGTAAACTTCCAACAACAAAGCCTCCCTTGTTTTTCTAATAAAGAGCCATTTCCATGGAGTTTTACCATAGAGCAAAATTTTCACCAGTGAATGGCACTGTAACAAATACCAATCCTGGATAGTTTTATGGGTGCAAGATGTATAGAGAATCTTTTTGACTCCCCCTTTAGATGATTCATCTGAATTAATAGACATGGTTTATGTGTGGCAGTGCTCTGATACCATGAGAAAATTTAACTTGAGTGAATTTTTTTAGTTGTATATTATTGATTGCAACCATTGTTTATATACACAATGCAAAATGAAACTTAAGGCAAATATCATGTCTTAATATAAGAAACAAAGTTTTATTTTCCTAAAATATACAAAGACAACTTCCTAAATATATTGTGACAAAAATAGAAGATATTATACACCTATACAAGAAAAGATCTTCAATAGTAAGCTTGCATTCATGGCAATAGGCAAGTTATATAATAAAGGATCTTGATATATGTAATGTGGGATGTTAGTTTGAAGCACTCCTAAAATTCTAACGGACCTATATATTGTGCATACTCTATTTATACTTGCTTAAACATTAGATTTTACTTGGGCAATGGGGTTTTAAATCCAATTAGGATTCAAACTAGTCTCACAATCCTCCATGATTTGGATACTATTGAACCATAACTCTTTATAACAAGATTTCAAGTTCAATACCTCTAGAAAAGAAGGCAAATAATTTTGGTTGATTATGGCATGTGGGTGATTAATCGAAACTAGAGTGACATTCATGAGTTTATTATAGTCGATGAGAAAAAAATACCTCCAATAACAAGCAGACACATGGAAAATTCACCTGATAAAGTGGAATATAATGATGGTAAAGAAGTCTAATGGTGGTCTGGGCATCCGAAGAATGCATGAAACAAATATTACGTTTCTAGATAAAATATGGTGGCTTCTTATGCAAGAGAAAGATTAGTTGTACGTAGGCGCAGGTCATTCAAACAAAGTATATGAAGGGGGACATTAATTTGTTTAAATACCATACGATAAAAGCAAAGTGCTTTAAAATTGTGGCAGGGAATCAACAAGGCAACTCAGTTCATTATTAAAGGAGTTTGGGTTCAAGTAATTGACGGATAATGTACTCTAGTAGAGCAACATCGTAAATCTTGATTGGTTAGATAAGTATGTAACAAATGCACTATTAATAACCAAGCTCTTCAAGAATTAAATCTACTAGAGCAACATCATATGGTCAAGGAGTATTAGATTCACGGACTAGGATGGGGTTGAAGCAGGCTTTCCCGACTCTTTACCGCTATCGATGCAATAGCACCTTAATGCTTTCTTTGTCTTGAAGAATACAGTTAACTAAGACTATTTAGGTCAAATGACCTCCCTAATAATAATAAAAAAAAAATTCATCAGACTCAATTTTTCAAAACACTTAGAGTCCAATAATTATAGAATATCTAAGGCATCAATTAAAAAAAATTCTAAAAATTGACCAAATTAATTCATATATATTAATTTATGAATGAATAAGAGCAAAATTAATAAAAATATTTAATATTTATTTGTTTAAAATAATTGAAAAATTAAATTATTTTTAAAAATCCAATCTTAATCTTTAGAAAATTATATTCCTAAATTGCTTATAATTGGGGGTTGGCTTATTATTCACTATTAATTTATCAACAGTTATCAATGATTGTCTACAATGTTTTTTCCATGTTATAGAAAACGGTGTCGTTTTAGTTCTGATTAAGCAGTCAACGTTATGCGTCGTTTGTCTTCAGTTCACCAACCAAAGGCAAACAGATTCTCTCCTCTGCTCGGCATCGTCTGAGCCAAAAAGCAGCCTTTCTGTAACACAATAAAAAGAGAGTTTTCTTTTTTTTTTTTTTTAATTCTCTTCAAAAAGATTTCTTGACTATCAAATCTAACAGAAAGCTACAATTTTCATTGCTTAATCCAACGATATGGTTCAATATATGGGCACAGTTCGTGTATCTCCTTCTTTAGCTGGCTTCGCATTTCACAGATGCCAATTCCCTTTCAGGAGCTCTTCATTTTCACTCCCGCAAAATGGGTTCTCTTCATTTTCACTTTCCAAAAATGGGTTGTCTCCGCTTAACAAGATTATACAAGCTTGCTCTATTTCAAGTATGTTCTGTTCTGTTCTATTCTGCCTTGCAATAAACTAAAGGCTTTACATTTCTATTTTTAATGATTTTTCTTTTTGTTTTCTTGTCTTTGTGACTGGGATCTTTCTTGAGCCACATTAATTTGACCTTTTGTTTTAATCTTTTATGTGTGTGTTAATGAGGATTTTATCGGTATTTGTGATTATATTTTGATGCATTCCCAAATTCTTTTCTATAGTCAATAGGTTTAATATGCAATAGCTTCACAGTGAGGAGAAATAATGATTTCACTAATTTTAGTGTTCCATCTCTAGTGCTCATCAAGTGCAAATTTTAGTGATTAGTCATCTTGTTGCTCGTATGGCGCAAGGTATCAGCTTGTAGATACAATATTTGTTCGATTGGCTCCTTGATGGTGCGATTTGTTTCAACGATTTAGCTAAATGCTATGGTGCATTTGTGAGGAATGAAGAGACTGTATCCATTAGAATATTACAGATGATAATGTATTCCAGTTGTTCATATCATCATGGGGTTTGCAGTTTTTTATGGCTTTCAATGAGTTATGCTTTGACCAGGCATCTCATTGTAGATGCAAGTGGGATTGCTGATTCACAGTTACCTATAGACCAATCTGAAATCATATTCATGGGAACCGGAACGAGTGAAGGGATTCCACGTGTCAGCTGCCTTACTAATCCACTAAAGAAATGTTCGGTATTGCTGCAAACATCCTTGCACAAGTACTTCTTTAGACATTTGATATCTTATCTTTTATTAACTATGGATTGATCGTGTAAAATTTCTGCTAGATACATTGATTGTTTTGAGATTTCACATGCTCTTTTATTTCTCAGGTGTGCTCAAAAGCTGCAGAACCGGGTAATAAGAATAGAAGACTGAACACAGGCCTTCTTATTCGTTATGCTGGGTCTGCTGGAAGACATAACATCCTAATAGATGCTGGCAAGTAAGTGAACGATAACTCTGGTGTGACTCCTCAATTTTTCATGTAAAAAACTTGTATAGGGACTTAAATCTAGTGCTGCCTAAAGTTCTAGTAAGGCAATGATGCATTATTATGCATGCAACTTCTTTTTTTTTTTTTCTTTATGTTAGTGGATGTTGATTGAAATGGGATGTGAAATGAAGTTTTATCTTTGGCTTAGTAGTTAGTATTCTCACATCTTGGATCATATTTTTAACTTCCTGATGAATAGATTTAGCTAACCAAGAAGCTCATAATGACTGAACATAGTTTTCTGGTTTGACAGCCCTGTCTAATCAAGCTTTGCTTTTGGACATTAATTTTGCAGGTTCTTCTACCATAGTGCACTTCAATGGTTTCCAACATTTGGGTTAGTTTTTATTCAATAACTTTTCTTCAAATTTTCGAGGTTCCATGGATATTTTTCAATCTATCACTATCATTAACTTTTTTTCTATGAGGATTAAATGACTTTATCTAAGATAAGATCCAGATATCATCCAGAAGTCGCCTGTTGGTATTTTAAATACACCAGTCAAAATTGCCACCTCTTACTGTAAAGCAAAACATGATAAAAAATTATCTTATATCATGCATGCAAGTGATGTTTTCAACTAATACATGTATTTCTGGAACAAATTCTGTGGTTTCATAACTCTTTATGATAAATAGACTCTACAGTGACACCACAGTCTCATATAAGTTTAGACACTTGGTAGTTCTCTGCTGGTTCTCTTGTGTTCTTTGTCTATTGTCATGTATTTGCATTTTTGTAACTAGTTGCATTTTGTCAGGCTAAGAACAATTGATGCGGTTATTATTACTCATTCTCATGCTGATGCAATTGGAGGTCTCCGACGTTAACACTTTCTAATGTTATTTTTTGAAAAAGAAATAATATTAAGGCAATGCCTAAAGTTTCTCCTTGTCCTTTTAAAGTAAAATTTCACATGTCAATTTGACACTATGTAAGGTTTTTTTTTTTCATGCTTGAATTGCTTCCCCAGGTCTGGATGATCTTCGGGATTGGACAAACAATGTCCAGTCTTACATCCCAATCTATGTTGCAAAGCGTGATTTTGAGGTTAAAATTTTAGCTCTCCCTTCTATAGCTTTTTTTTTTTCTGTAAAAATTCTTTTCTGTATTTGCACTTGCTTTAAGAAGTTGGTAATTTGAGGATAAGTACACAGTAAGTGCATATATGTAATGTAATGATTATTTTTTGAGACCAATTTACTTTTTTGAAATCTATCTTTTGGCTTCACTCTGAAAAACTAAGGAAGTGGGGTTAAATGCAAATGTGGTCACTCAACTTTACACTTATTACAATCTGGGTGCTAAACTTCAATTTGTTTCTTTAGAGTTAAATTTATTTCTTTACAGTTGCCTAACTTTGATTTTGTTTCAAAAAGCATACAGTTAAAAATTTATAGTCCTCTAATTTCACTTAAAAACCATTTTAGTCCCTCAATCTCTTTATCTTTTCAATTTAGTACAAAAATTTTAAAAATTTGAAAATTTACTTCTTCTAGACTTTGATACCATTCAAAATGAATTTTCTTTTACTAGGTCAAATAAAATAATTTTTTAATGTTTCCTTATTTCCTATAACTATATAGAAAATATGGATTTATTTACAAAAAAAATCTTTAATTCTGGATTAAAATAATAATCCTAAATTGTTCAGATATCAAAAAAAATTTTAGTGACTGTTATGAAATAAAATAGAAGTTTGGTATCTAAAAAAATATAAATTGAAGTTTGATAACTAAATTAAAACAAATCAAAAGTTTAGTACCTTCCTGTGCATTTTACCCTGGTGAAGTGAGTGAGCTCAGCTTTATTCCCAATGTTTTATAAATTCATTATTGACCACATAAAGAAATCATTGTTATATTGTAAAATAATAATAATTTAGGGCCATATCCATCTATTTGTCTTTCTTCCCCATGTAAAATGACCATGAGTTTGAACTGGTGCATGAAATACTGGTCCACCACTAATCTGCGCTGATTAAATTGGATATGCAAAATTTACTGTGCAGAAAACTGTTGATTGGATGAAATTTTTTCTTGTGATTTTTTAAAATATTGGAATTGATTGAATAATCAATTCAGGTAATGAAGAAGACTCACTATTATTTGGTGGATACAAGTGTGATTGTGCCTGGTGCTGCTGTCTCAGCTTTGCAGTTTAACATCATCCACGAGGAGCCATTTGTTGTACGTGATTTGAAGGTATCAATAAATTTTTAGTTAATATTGAATGTAATTTCTCATTTGATTTTGAGAGTGATGGATTTAAACATAGAGAGCTTAGACTTCCAATTTTGAGTAAACTTTGTCTGTAGTTATGTACAGATGGAGATGTAGGTGTACATAAAATTCTGGCTTTCTTCCACTGAGCCATGTTGTTTGAATCTTCCTTGCCTAATTCTGATTATGTTTAAAACATTCAGCAAAACTTATTGTCTTCTGGCATCATTCCTTGCATAATTTCTTGTTGATATGACCTGTCTTGTTGGAGCATGTACTCTGGTCTCATAATTCTATGAACTTTTGAATCTAAAATTAAAAGGGGGAATGTATCATCTTTGAATTTGAATATAATATCATGTTTCATGGTGCAGGGTGCCAAACGCTTATCTCTGCGGTGAATAATTTTTATTTATCTTGCTCCTTTTCAGTTTATCCCCTTACCAGTGTGGCATGGTGCTGGTTATCGATCCCTTGGTTTTCGTTTTGGTAACATATGTTATATTAGGTAATGCTTCTAAGCATCACAGAGTTTTGGAAAATCACTTTGGTTTACTTTTCTACCTTCATTCTGGTTTTAATCCTTTCTTTGCAGTGATGTTAGTGACATACCTGAAGAAACATATCCTCTACTCAAGGACTGTGAAATTCTGATTTTGGTCTCTCTCTCTCTCTGTCTCTCTATCTATCTATCTCTCTCTCTCTTTTGGATTTGACATATTTTTATTGCTTTATTCATGTATGTCTGGCCATTTCTTCAGGATGCTCTGAGGCCTGATCGGTCATCATCCACACATTTTGGACTTCCAAGGGTATGATAATTCATCTAAATTATTGGATGGTGTTAACATTTAGTCTTGAATTTCTTGTTTCTTGTTTGTGTATATTAGAGAAAAAGCACATAGTAATCTCTTCTCTGTTAATAAAGTTCTGTTTCTTATCAAAATTAAATAAATAAATAAAACATCCTTTGCTTATTCTGGTAATAAAATTTATTTTTCAGGATTATATGCTCATTTTAATATTTCTTTCAGGCCATAGATGAAGTGCGGAAAATTCAACCAAGAAGAACACTTTTCACTGGTATGTGTAAGCATTTCTACATTTCCATCAGGAATGCTCATTGTAGTTTCTGCTGTTTCTTTACAATGATGTTGTCAAATCCATCTTGAAGGGCTTCAAATGAATATAAAGTGCATTAATCAAATTGAGATTAATCACCTTTTTCTGGTGCAGTACTATTCTGATCATAATAATTTGCTTCTCTTGTTTTGATTCTTGATCAGGCATGATGCACTTGATGGATCATGAAAAGATAAATGAATACCTTCTGAAATTGATGAAGACAGAGGGACTTGATGTACAACTAAGCTATGATGGGTTGCGTATACCAGTAACACTCTAACTTGTGTCTTTGCTTTCATCCGCCCATTCTTTTTCTCGACAACCATATATAGAATAATTTTTACTTCAAATGACAATTGCTTCACTATGAGCATATATGATATATCAATCATGAGCTCATGCAATATAGTTTCATTTTGGGAAGTGATAATTTCCCCTGTAATTCTTCTCGGTAAAAATTGTGTAATCTGCCTCTGGCACCATAGCCGGCCTTGATGCAGTAGGCTAGAATCATAAGTTTGTTTTATGAACAGGTTATTTGAAATTTTTGTGATGGCCAAATGAATCATTTCATGGTTTATTTCTAGTGGCTTGTAGTCAACACTATCTTTTCATTTTTGCACAAATAATCAGGTACCTTTATTGAAAAGCATTGATTCAATTATTTAGTCTCTACGCGACTGCGCTTTAGTACTATAGTTTTGAAATGATATAACAATCGGTCGCAATATCTTCATTTTTTAACCAACCAATCTTAATAAAAAATTATGATAACGACTTGCAGAATACTACTTTCTTAGATAAAGAATACAAATTAAGGGCGATTGCATGATTGTATAATACTGAACGTAGTTGAAGAAAATTTGGGCGCGTACGGAATCAGATAATTAGTCTCCTAAGGGAAGGATGGTTTAGTGAAACTAAGGTATGGGATGAAGTTAAAAAGTTGAGGAAGTTTCCCGGAAGTGTGCTTAGTTTTTAGTTTTTGTCCAATGTTAGGTTAGAATTTTAAGTTGAAGGTCACAATTTTCAATGAAACCAGATTTTTTCACATGATCCAAATATACTAAGAACAAGATTTGTTGGACTACAACCGACTTTTCTATCTGAAGTAGGCATTAGGAAGTTCAGATGCAGGTAACATGTCCAATTTGATGGCAAAAGTTAAAAAAAAATTCAAATTTAATATGTCGAGTTAAATTGATACGTCGAGACCTAGTGAATCTTCTGTTCTGTTATTGATGTTGTGATGGTGATATAGTCGTTACATGAGTTATTAGGGTGCTTCTGTATGAACAATGCCTGCAACAAGCTCAATCTTGTAGGTAGAGTGTGAGATTACTCCAATGTAGGTGGTACGAGGATGCTTTTCTTTTTTTTTTTTTTTATCTAATAATAAAAAAAATTTGCAAATTATGTGAACAAATGTTTTGTATTATAAGACAGAAACTCGACTCGACCCGATGTTCTGCAAAATATACCAGGAATTGGTGCAAGCCAAGTTGGTTTTGGCTGGGGCTTGTGAACATGGTTGTAATGAGTTTGAGGTGGGGGTGGGGAAGGGATGGGAAATGAGGTCGTTGTCTAATGTCTAGAGTATGGAACCTCGCACCCTAAGATTTTGTGAGCTAGAAAACTAACGCAGCTTGTGAGGACAGGTGTCAAAAAGAATTTTGCCGCCAATTCTGACAACGAACTCACGAAGATAGGTATATATAGGAGAGAGTCAGTGACACGCACCTTTGCAGGGGTTTTATTCATTTTCATCCAATCACTATTTGTCACGTGTGATTGTGGGCCACCTTTTGATTAGTTCACTTGACTTTGTGCTTCTCGGGTTCATTATTCTCCATGGACCTTCATGCTGTGACAGTACACGTGGCAAAAATAGGGCTGTAGTATATGAAAATGAAGTCTCATTAAGTTTTTAATTTTTTCTTTTTCAAAATTTTAAGAAAAATGATGAATTATCAACTCCAAGTAGAGAATTGGATGAAATTTTTGGGTATTTACCTTTGGCATATAATCATTTAGGGGTGACTAAAATTGAAAATTAAGTTTATGTTGATTTTTATTTTTATTTTTATAAAATAAAAAAATTTCAATTAAAAAATATTTATGTATTTTTTTTTCTGTAGGTTAATGAAATGCATTTGATCTTGGTTCAAATCTCAAGTTCTCCATTTAAAAAGAATAATATATATATTGCTTGGATTTAAACAATTACCTTCCTAAGTTCTCTATTGCTAATCTACACATGAATTTTTTTGGAAAGTAGAGATCAACGTGTAATATTTATAGGAGACTTATTATTAGATAAAAATCTCACAGGCAATTGTACATGAATTTTAATATAAGCTTTTTTATTGAAAATTGAAAATAAAATAACAAGTCTTCTATTTAAAGTTATTAAACTTAAAATTTGATAGATATTTCTTTTCATAATTCAACATTTTGTATTTAAAGATTTATGTGTTGAATTATTAAAATTTATAATATTTTCTATAAAAAAAAAACTTTTATATTTTTCTTTAAAAATTTATAAAAAATTTTATTTTAAAATACATATGTTCAATGCAATATAAGATACTCTAATTCTATTACATTTGAAACATTACTTTTCCTTTCTATTAAACATTATCTCTTTTATTTTAACTAAAATATCCCTTTTTATTCAATTAAGAACACCTTTCTTTAGCAATTTAACATAAAAAGTAAAAAAATCTATAACTTCTCAACTTTTTTTTATGTTTCTTATATTTTATTTATTTAATTGTTATTACTGCTATTATGCATATTTAAATATATATATATATATATATATATATATATATATATATATATGTAGTATTAATTAAAAAATAATCAATCAAAATTTTTATAGCTTTCTAAGTTCTCATTTTGTATTTGATTATAAGTAATTTTAATTTACTAAAATTATTTAATTAATTATTTCAAAAAAAAATATATATATATATATATATAGTCCATACCAAGCATGCATTCATAATTAATTTTCATAAATTTTTATTTAATATTTTAGTTAGATTTAAATTGAACTCATTCTATTATCAAATAGCTGAGTCGGCAGGCTAGCTAGTGAGATAGTTGCTTTTTGTGTGTGTATGTGTGGGACCACATAATTGTCAATCATTTCAGGGTGGGACCTGATGGCCACTCGTGAATGCTCACCGGATATGATAAAAATGAGCAATTATTGTATTGTATATATGCACACTCGTGACTCAATTTTTGTGTTTCTTCTCATGCTGTTGAGATGGAATTCACTTCCATACCTTTACATTGCATTACATACTTCATACATACATAAGTCCTTGAGGGCAAAACAACAAAATCAAAGTTATCATTTTTTGTGAGAAACATATTGAGCTATTTGAATTGAGTGTGTAATGCCCCCATGATGAACCTTATTGACTTTTTGCTTTCGTTCATAGAATGCTATACATAAATATATTTTTAAAAAAAATCAATTAATTCATTTTAATATAAGGTAACGTTTCATATTAATTCATGTGAAAATATTCTTTTTATTTCACTATATGAAAATATTATTTTTTGCTATCTATATGTATAATTAACTTAATTGATGAAGTTGTATGATAAATTAGTAAAATAAAAAAAAATTATCATTTTTTACTACATGTCACTATCCACTTAGCTTAAATAATGAAGTTGTATGCTCAACGGACATCATATTTATATACATTACAAAGGTCAACTTGATTTTGTTTGAACCTAATGGCCATGGAACCTATACAAGAACTAGTAACATAGAAATTATATATATATATATATATAGTTGTTATCTACGTGAGAATTAAATAAAGTTTGCTAAGAGTAGGACAAGGTTAATACAAAACGATAAATATTACAACTAATTCTAACATGAATAAAATAAAAAGAAGAAAAATCACCCAATCTACATCTCCAGAAGGATCATGTTCTTAACTTGAAAGAATCTAGGAGACACAATATATACATGCAATGTTGATTGATAGCAAATGAAAAATATGTATGAGATTATGCTATGATCATATGCACCAACCGTAAATTCTAAGGCTGAAATATGTGCACACAAGAAATTTCAATTTTTTTTATAAAATTTTTAACTCAAATTTATATATAGAAATAGGTAAAAAAAATTATTTTCATTTATCCGGTTTATCATATTTAAGTTGCTAAACAATTAAGATTTATGTAGTTACTGAATAATAATAACATCAAATGTAATAAGAAAAACTCAAATTTTAAAATAATTAAAATTTATATAAAAATAATATTCAACATTACTACTTGTAACGTGAAAAGTACATTGTGAGTAGCGATATTTTACTATAATATTTTTCTTTTTTTATAATTACGTTATAATTAAATAAATAAATTATTTACAAGCTAGTTACGGGTGTTTAAATCATGATACGAAGGATTCATTCAATTTATTTTATTATTTTAATTAATTATTAAAAAATAAATTTTAATTAATATTGAAAATAATATAGTAATTGTTCTCAAAAGATTTATCTTTTTGCGACCTTAATATAGTGGCCCTCATCATTTATCAACGTCTTTTATATAATTAAAACAAATATTTTGGTGTTCAAAAAAGAATTGCACTTAGGACTTGTTAATCAAGAAATTAGGCACCAATTTTTCCCCTACCTACCAGGCTACCACCGACTTACAGAGTAAACTTCTGGTCCAAAAAGACTATCTAGCCGACCCTTTTATTTAATATAAATATATACAGCCGCCTCATAGAGTGTGACATAATTGTGTGATAATGAAATAAATGAATATATATTTTTATTTATACTGAGATGTGAATAATAAAAATAAATATTTTATTTTTATTGATCAAAAATTTTATATTTAATTTAAATAACATTTATCTATCGATAAAATGTATTACATCAAGTGTAAATAAGAATTTTTTAAAATATATATATATATATGGGTGTAGTGCATATTAATTTATGCACTTCTCAGGATCAATGAAACTTTTTTCAGTTCACAAGTCTCATTCACTCATGCTAATTAATGATTAATAGAATAAGAATACACATTAACTGTGTATCAAATATGAAAGAAACTGGTATTTTTACCTCAGTCAATTTTATATTACTTACTTTTTATTTCATGACTACATATCTTTTAATTGTTTACGGACACACACATATATATAACACAAACGTATCTTGATAAATAATTATATCTTAAGGACCAAAATAATTAATTAATTGTTCAAAATATTTTATATGAAATATTTAATTTATGAGAGCTATTAATAAATATACCAAATAGTAGTTATAGATAACAGTATGGATTTGAAATGATGGTATTTTCTTGAAAAAGCAAGATGAATTGTAGATGGGATGGCTAAAGAGCAATGATTAGTCTTACGCTTATAACTTCACATTTTAATTTTGTTGTTTTGATTCATATCAAGATAAAGCAATACACCCAAAAGCCGTCAGAGGGAACACTTCATGTGCATAACAAACATTCAAATCTATCCTCCGTATTATATATATATATTGTGTGTACCTCTTTGTTAATAATAATTTTAAACACTATAATTAATGAACAGTAGAACTGAGCTGTGAGCATATTGAGACTTGGGTCGAGCAAAGATCTCCAAATTTCAAAAACTATATCATTGAAGAATAAAACAAGAAAATGACAAACATGTTTTTAAAATTAATCGCCTTGAATTACATATATTTTTATAAAAAATAAATAAATAAATCAAAACACATTGATAACATAAACAAATTGTACTCCCATGAATATAGAGAAAAAAATATTTTACAGTCTGCTACGTACTATTTATATTAAAACCATTATTTAGCTGGACAGATGCATTCTAAAAAATATAAAATTAACTTTAAACTATAAAGTAGATAAGAGACAAGTGTATACATATGTGGAAGAAAAATAAATAATAATATTGCCACTAGTTCCAATTTCATGAACCATTTGTCAATACAATGACAGTACTTTTAATGAAGTTAAGTTATATTCTCACTACATGCGTAAATTCTTCAATTTGCTACACTACATAGTAAAGGCATCATCATCATCATCATCATCATCATCAAAGTTCTAAACAAATTAAATTTGTGCTTTGTGCTCTCTTAAAATTCATCAAATCTACCTGCCGCCAATGGAGCCTAATTTGGATGCTTAAAATAGATATATGAAGTGAAGATCATCGGCTCAAATTATAATGATGTAAAAATTTTAAACTAAATGTTTTTATCTACATCCGCTCAATATATATATAGTATGTTAATAGTTAATTTGTAATAATTTATAATAGTGATAACTGATTTATGAATGAGTTTTTGAAATTGTTGTAATTTCCGGAATCGAGATAAACTCAGCAAAAATTTCACATCTCCCAAAAACCATAGTATTTTAGATTAGTTGACTCAATCAACAGTCAACATTTAAACACTATCAAGTCAAAGAAAACTTGTGCTTTGCATGCTTCTCCGGTCTTTGAAGTTGTAAACTAGCTGGCTATATATATAGCACACAATTATATATGTATGTATATGGGTCAAATTCTGTTAAAGAACCATGTCTTTGGATAGCTAGCTAGCTACCCAACGTATTGACAATCAAGTCAACTGTGTGTAGTGTATCTTTATCTACATTTGTGCTAATCAATCCTCAATTATTTATTGCATGAATTTCAAAAGGCTTCATATATAATCATTCAAATAAAATTTTCTTCAATAATTTATTTTTTAAATTTAATTTTTTATACTTATCGTCTCGGTATTTTATAGTTTATAATTATATGATTTTCAATTATTTCACAATTTGAATCAAATAAATTTTACAAAAAACAGAACTATTCTCACACTTATTTTTCTATAGATAAAATTCGAACTCAATATTTTATTTAAAAAATTTAAACCCTTCACCATTTATATTGACAAATATTATTAAAATTTAAACCCTTCACCATTTAAATTTCAAATATACAGATTTTAAATAATATAAACTTTTAAATTTACCATAAATTTATTTTAAATCATCATTAATGTAAATTCATATAATTTTTAAACAATAATTTTAATTAAAATTTAAATTTATGGTTAAATTTCTTACATCCAACCACGCATTTGATTATTTTAAATTTAATGTCAAAATTTAAATTTTGATGAAATAAAAATAAATGTACTTATCAATGAATTGACATGAATGCGACGTACAAAATTTGAAATTGCAATTTTTTTACCAATTAATTAACAACACTTATAACATCAATGAGAAGTGAAAATGATCCAAGTTTGGCTGTCCTGTCCAACATACAGAAAGTAAAATAATAATCTAACAATGTTTTAAAATTGAGGAACCATGCCAAATTGTCAGAAATTTCAGCTATCTTTAAGGATTATATTACATATTCTTCTTATTGAGTGATAATGAAACAATAGAAAGATAAAAAAAAAAGTTATTACAAGAAAAAAAATAATAATAATAATAACTTTTTCCCATGCCCGTTAGAAGTTAATCAATGAATCAATCATAGCCCTGTAATATTATAGAGAGCAAAGTGTGAAAGATCTACACACAAACCCATTACAGACATATATATATATGTAAATTTAAAATTAAAGTAAAAAAAATAAAAAAAAAAATCTCTCACTCTCTCGAGATTGATAGAGAAATGATGCTCTCCTTTCACATATGGGGGGTCTTGTTCTTACTTTATAAGAGTAGTGATTAAATATTTTTTTTTTAAAGGGTAATGTTTTTGGCAAATAAAAATGGGCATACCTTTGTTAAAAGCAAATAGACAATAAAGAAAAGAAGAGATTTTATTTTCTTTCTTTCTTTCTGGGGGTTTGAGGAAGAAGAGAACAAAAGAAAAGACAGAAAGTGCAACGTCAGTGTTCAGCTCGTAGGGTTATACTCTTTTTATTTTTATTTTTATTTTCTCTTTGGTATATTTATTTATTTATTTTTGTTTCTTGATTTGGACTCACCTCCTTCATCAGGATCACACACAGCATACCCTTCTTCTCATCCACATCTCTTGTTCTTTCTTTCTTTTTTTTTTCTTGTTAATATTATTTTCTTGGTATCAAGAATCAAGATTTTAAAAGAATTAAGGTTTGAGGATTTGAGGTTCAGTTCTTTAGGTAGTAATAGCTATATATATTTTCTGTTTCGTTTCTTTTCTCTTTGTTTCTTTTGTGTTATCAAAAAACAAAAATTGTCTCTTAGGTTGAAGCCAAACATAGAAGAAACTATCAAGCTGAAATATATTTATATATATATATACATATGTACTATGATAAGATAAGGTGTTATTGTATTAGTTTAAACACTTGAGAAACAAAGAAAGAAATCAGTTTCAACTTCTTTGTATTTTTTTTTTTTCCTTTGGTTCTTTCACTTTTTTCTCTTATTTTAGCTTCTTCTAGGTTTGTTTGGATTTATCCTTCTAATTTCTTTGTCGTTAGATCATTTTTTTTTTGGGTTATTCATATACGTTTTGAAAACTAAAAAATCCATATATGCTCGTGATGCAAGCTTTGAGTTAAGTTTCTACGAAAGTGCTTATCGAAGAGAAAGGAAGATGAAAGGTTTGATGTTCCATCAGCAGCAGCAGCAACTGCTTCAAGAGGAGAACATGTCGAATCTGACTTCTGCTTCTGGTGAAGCAAGTGTTTCTTCTGGTAACAGAAATGAAACTACTGGCACCGACTATCCACAACAGTACTTTGCTCATCCTCCTCCTTCACAATCTCAACCTCCTCTCAAGAAGAAGAGAAACCTACCAGGAAACCCAGGTTTCAAATCCATCTTTACACCATTATTAGTTTAATTTCTTGTATTTTTCAATTATTTTCTGGGTTTACTTATCTGGGTTTCTTTTTGTTTTTGTCTTTTTTATGTTGGGGTGTACGTTCTTGTGCATAAAGACCCAGATGCAGAAGTGATAGCTTTATCACCAAAGACTTTGATGGC